>CAJGYO010000004.1:37536492-38764360 GCA_904845875.1 Miscanthus lutarioriparius | reverse complement strand
TCTCTCGCGCGCTGGAGCCACCGAGAAAAGCCACCGCCGTGACATTGCTCCGCCGAGCCCGGGAACCCTCGCCATTGCCTCGCTTCTCACTCCGGCTAGCCCGCGACTCCATCATCATCATCTGGAGCTCGTCCATCTCGCCTCTGAAAGGGAGAGAGAGTCAAGGTAGGCACTGCTTTTTCTTCTTCTCCGCAGCGGAGCACCATTTCACCGGCGTCGGAGTTGTGCTCGCCGTGGACAACCACCACCGGAGCCCTCTCCTCCTTCCTCTCCCTTCCTCTCGGTTTCCCGAGTAACCTTGATGCTCACGCCAAGCTCGATCGAACCGCCATGGCGGAGTTGGCGGCGTACCTCATGCAGACGCCGCCGCCGATCGCCATTGTCGCCACCTCCTCCTCCGTGTAGCTAGGGGTCCATTTTCTACTTCCATCGGCGCATGGACAACTGCTGTGCATCGCTGGTGCCACCCCTTCACGGGACTCTTCATTGTCGTCGAAGCGGTGGGCCGGGCCAACCGACCTCCCCTGTCTCCGGTCGGCTGACCAGTGGGGCCGGTTGACCAGCTGGGACCCGCTTGTCTGTCTCCCAGTAGCAGTCTTGGGTGCAGATCTGGGTGCGCATAGCAGTTTAGGTTCCAACTGATTTTCGTTTATTAGAAAAAGGATTTTTCAGATTTTTGTTAAAGACTTTGGAAAATGTTTGAGTACTCAAATTTGCTCCAAATTTGTTGAAACAAATTTTGCTAGGTTCCTTATCATCAGATCCACTTGGAAAAATTATTGCATGTCATTTTTGGGATACTTTTCTATAGGCTTTTATTTAATCATGTATATTGCTGATAAATTGAAAAATGTGTAGAAAAATCTATAGGTTTCAGAAAAATATGATTTCAAGTTTGTTAATCTTCTTAGGTCATGTAATTCCTAGGAAAAATATGTTTCATGCATGTGCTGTGGAAAACTTTGGAGGTGTAGTTCAAGTGCCTTTAATGGCTGATTTTTGTTATTTTTGCTAGAGAGCAAACTTTGTATAAAACATGCATCTGATAATTTTTGTACAGTGATTATATGCTATGAAGAACCTAGGAAAAATATTAATTCTGTTGTTTGACACTTTTCGTAGTACAAAGTAATTTCATGCTCATTTTTATGCTATAGCTTGTCATTTTTGTGTAGGATAGTTTACTTATCCAAATGCTATGAAATTTTTATGGTAGTCTGTTTAGGATAGTATTATGCTACTATAATTTTCTCAGATTTTTAGGAGCATCAAAAATATATGTTGCTATTCAAACCTATTATTAATTAGGGTTTAAGCGAGTGTCGCTTTAAGTGTGATTAAGAAATTAGTAAAGCTTTGGTGTATCCTTGAAGCATTTCATAAGATAGGTTAACTTAACATATTAGTAATAGAAGAGAATGCAGTAGATGACATGTGCTTGTAGTATAGTTTCTTGGATGATGTTGACTACCTTGCATTTAAACATATCCATTGCATCCATCTCCTTCGATGCACCGTTTGCATAATCACTTACGCGCGTTGCATCATACAGGATCGCAAACCGAGAACCCAGTCGTCATTCCCGAGGAGCCCGAGGAGCAGTTCGAGGTGCAGCCGCAGGAAGTGCCAGAAGCCGACGAGGAGGACGTTGAGGAGCTTCCGGAGTGTCCAGATCACCGCCCGAGCTCCTTCGAGAGAGGCAAGCCCCGGAGCATTTTTCTCCCGGTTTGCAATGATTTAATTAAATGCTTTACTTTAATTGATGCATTACGTTCAGGAGTTGTTTGCAACCGTTGCTGCATTATACCTTGTTTACCTTTGTTATACTATATCCTTGTTACCCTGGTATCCGCAGTCGAGTCAATGCTTAGCTGGCTTAGACCGGTAGAAGTCGGGTGATTTCCTGTCACCTGCGAGCTATAGGTGGTTACTTGGATCTGCTTGGATGACTATGAAGTCATGGTATAACTAAGTGTTAAATGAAGTTGAGACCGGACGGAGACTTGCAGAGTTTTGGACTGTAGTGTTTCCGTCTGTGTCGATTAAGGACCGACCGTTGTTGGGCCTCGAGTCATGTTGAACGCATGCCTTACATTTAGCTGGCCGGATAAAGTATCTTCCGACCGCGAAGCTGGGAGATTTTTCGGGCCGAGTGGATTGCCCGCAGCGCACTGTGCCGAAGCAGGTGTGGTAGGACACGGGGGCGGGATGATAAGGCCAAAGTGCAGTCGGTCGGCCCCCGGGTACATGTGGTTCCTGGCAAACTCGAGATTCCTGGAAAGTTGACTCGGTGATCAATATCTCACTTTAGCGGGTGAGTGAGGTTTGTGTAAGGAACAAATCACCAGCTGGTTAGGAATCGATTTGAATCGCCATCGCTCCTGGATAGTGAGCACTTGACTTGAGTTACTTCATCGTAGTAAATGTTATGAAACACTTGGACAGTTATAATGAATATGACAGTATGGAAGTTGCTTAATGATCATTGATTATCATCATCTGCTTAATCACATGTTTACTCTAGTATAGGTGCAGATCTAGTTGATAGGTTAATAATAATTAACTTGGCAATAATGCTTTTAGAAAGGTTCTTGAAATGCTAAAAATGCTTCTTTTTGCAAATGAGTCAGCTACCCTACTATAAAGCCCTTCATAATCCTTGGTGTCATTTATTTCCGGTTATGTCGGGTAAGTCTGGCTGAGTACATTCTCGTACTCAGGGTTTTATTCCCACTTGTTGCAGATGGGCAGATGTACTATGGCTACTGTATCAACTGCCTGTATCCTGCGATGGGTGATGCATAGGACCATGGGCATGGTCATTCCTTACGTCTCGTCTAATGCTTTTGTTGGAGATGATCATCAGCTGGCACTATATTTGAACTCCGTGTGAGTGTGTGTGGTTTTAAACAAATGACTTCCGCTACTTTTATTCGAACTTGTTTTGTAATAACTATGTTTAAACTCTGATGTATCTGTTATGCAAACTTTTATGTAATATGTGATTGGTAACCGCTAAACTTATTACGATCATGGCTGGGACACGAGTTGGTTTGAAATCCTTCGTGATTTCACGGACTATCGGGTTATACGGGCTTAAGTTTGCTCAATCGTCTGCTCTGGTGGATGATTTTCTTACTTAATTTCGTATAATTGGTCGGTTCTGTTACACCGCTACCGAGAGAAGGGAAGGGTCATCTCTAAGTGACACCCGACCCTAGCAACAACAACAGGTCAGGCCTCACTCAAGGGCTGGCAAGAGTGTCTATTCGGTGGACATTCTCTATGCCCGACCCCTTTCTCATGCTAAAACCTAAAGGCAAGGTGTGCGGAAACAAACGCTGAGTAAAACTTGTCAAACTGCAAGAAACCTACGCCCCAGCGGCTACAGCATTTTTGCTCACCAGCGTGATCAGAGTTTGTTGCCCGCACCCCGAGCTTTAGCCTCCGACTTCCTAGGAAGGGTTTGAAGGGGCCCACCTATGGAATCTGCATCGAGGAGAGGCCAGTAGGTCGCCCAAGTCAATCGGACGGCTAGGGCCACTACCGAGAGATGGGTAGGGAGCTGCAAGATGCCCCACGCGGGTTAAGCTGACTCTATCATGAACGATGGACCCAGATTTTACTCAAACATATTCGGTAAGAGCTCCCCGAACCCGTCACTCAAGCCGTCATGGTAACTTTACCAACCCCCACTTTACTTTTCCAGTGCATGATCATCCATTCATCCATTCTCATGCATGCATTCATACATTCATCCATACATTCATCCCATACATCCAAGCATCACATATGCAATTATTACATCACAACGCTTCTCGTCGTGTCATGAAGCGGTAGTCGTCTCATTCGATATGAGTGGCGACCGACCGAGGTTCAAAGGCCGGCCCGTGAAGGGCTCAAGGCTGCCTCGCATCAAATAGAGCCAGGGGTGAAAACGTAGATGAGCCCCAGTGGCCTTTGCAGAAAGGGTCATCTCGACCTTCTCGTTCGATCCTAACCTCGAGCCAAGCCCATAGAATCTCCATCGAGGGGAGGCCAGCGGGCCACCTGAGTCGGTCTCTGGAATGACTCAAGCATCTGCCGGGAGGTGGTTTAAGGAGCAGTGAAATGCCACATGAGGGCTATGCTGACCCCGTCATGAACGACGGACCCAGATTCCACTCAGACATGCCTGTTAGCAAGCTCGCCGAGCGCGACACTCGAGCCATTGAGGCAAGTGTCGTTAGCTCAACCCCTCTGGTTACAAAAACCGTGGATGGGGGGACGCATAAAACATGGCCGACCCCTACTGAGACCAATGGGGCTCGGGGGCTCGAGTCTCCTAACCCCAACTCAGGAATCCATCCGACCGAGGTTCGAAGGCTGGCCCACGAAGGGCTCGAGGCCGCCTCGTATAAAACAGAGCCGGGGGAGAAAACGCAGATGAGCCCCAGCGGCCATTGCCCGACCTAGTTAGAAGCGAACAAGGTCATCTCGACCTTCTCGTTCGATCCTAACCCCAAGCCAAGCCCACAGAATCTCCATCGAGGGGAGGCCAGCGAGCCACCTGAGTCAGTCTTCGGAATGACTCGGGCATCTACCGAGAGGCGGGTTAAGGAGCAGTGGAATACGACATGAGGGCTATGCCGACCCCCTCATGAACGACGGACCTGGATTCCACTCGGACATGCCCGTTAGCGAGCTCACTAAGCGTGTCACTCGAGCCATCGAGGCAAATGACGTTAGCTCAAAGCCACCGATTGCGAAAACCACGGATGGGGTGATGATCAGACAGACGAGCCAACCCTCGATCGGACCCCCGCTATGCACGGGGCTCGAGGAAAGTTGGACTTGCAAGGAGACTGAATGCGCGGTCGTAGAACGATGGCTTAGATCCTAGGGAGGGGGTACGTGCGAAAACTAAGAATAACATTTCTAAAACAAGAGATGCTTTCTCCTACTAGTTTTGCTCTCCTCTCCTCGACGTTTAGTGACACCCGACCCCAGCAACGGCAGGGGGTCAGGCCTCACTCGGGGGCTGATAGGGGTATATATATATACCCTTTCTGAAAAAGTCACCATGCCCGACCCTTTCTCACGTTAAAAAACCTAGTGGCAAGGTTTGCGGAAACAAACAACTGAGTAAGGCTGGTCGGACTGCAAGAAACCTATGTCCTACCAACAACGGCGCTCTTACTTACCAGCATGATCAGAGTTTGTTCGCCCACACCCCAAGCTCTACAGTCTTAACAAACGGAAGGGTCAGAACGCATTAACCCCTTTATATACATAAAAAGGGAGAAAAAACAAATTTGTTCACACCGAAATAAAAGAACAGACTTGTTTGAACAAAACACAAGGGTTGGAACTTGTCCGATTATTACAAAAATGATCACCCAACCTATTTAGCTAACTAGCCCCTCCTGGGGAGAACTATGCCTTCTATCCTGTCCGCCAGGTCCTACGAAAGGGGAGCCACCACCGTTTCCATCTCCTCCAGCTCATGGACTTCATAACCGGGTGTGTAGCCGTGGCTCATCGCCTCTAGATCGATGTTGTCCCCATAATGATTTCGACGGCACGAGCCACGAGTGTGCTGGTCCCCTCTAACCGCACCACCTCAAGGTCATCGCAGACCACTTCGAGGGCAGCACTCAGGATACCGAGCTCGTCACTCTTCGCCTGAAGATTTCTCCTCACCTTGGCAAGGTCCAGAGCAAGCCCGACAGTAATGCTCTTGGCCTCCAGCTTCTAGGTCATCGCACTTTTAAGCTTGGCCTAGTGGGAGCCGACCTTCTACTACGCGTCATCGCGATCCTAGGAGGCTTGGTCACGCTCTCAGAAAGCCTGATCGTGCTCCTCACGAGCCGTGCCATGTTCTGAGTGGAGCCTCTCCGCGGTTTGTAGCAGCTCATCCCACTCCTTGCGCTCTAGGGCTGCCCTCTTCTCTAGGGCTGTGAGCTTCTCCTCGACCCCCATCTTCATATCCCTTTCCTTCTCAACCTCGCCCAGAAGGTCAAGGATCCGTTGGCAGGTCTCAGCGTCCTTCTGGAGCAACTCATCCCTCTCCTTCCTGACCCTAGCGGCTTCTTCGTCATCCTTCCACCACCTCGCCGATAGGGCCTCGAACGCCTTCTCGGCCTTGTCGGCATCCCGACGGTCCTCGGCCACCCACGACTGAAGATTGGCCGCCTCCTCAGTGAGAGGAGTCAGCTCAGCCACCCTTTGCTGGGTGGCAACAAGTTGAGCTGTCACCTCCCCACATAGCCGTGCCTCCTCGATGAGGCGGTCCTAGGTTTCCTTCTATTGATGAAGGAACCGAGATTTCCCCTGGCTACGAGCTATAAGGGACAACAAAAAGACAATGGTCAGGATACAAAAAGTATATAAAGGAAGATAAGGGCAAGAAGCAGGACCAAGCAATACTTGGCCGGAGGGAACAATGACGTTGCACAACGACGTCGAGCATGGATGCGATACCTATGTCGAGGCTCTCCCGCTCCATGCTCTCTGTGTCGTCGTCTAGGGTAAAAAGCGTCGATGCTGGATCCTACGGATCCGTCCACTAGAGCAGGGGCTCACCTCGCATGGGTGAGCCACTGCCCACCAACGTTAGGGCCAGGGATGACTCCTCATCGGCTCCATGCAACGCTGACCCCTCTCGCCATGGCATGCCCACCGGGATGCCCCCTCCGGGGATGACATGTTTTAGCGGTGCGGACGCCAACCTCTCTCCTTGCACCATGACTCCCTAGGACCCCTCGAACGCATCGCCCTCCATCTGGCCTACGCCAGGCACCGTCGCTTGGGCCATCGATGGCACGGGGCTCGCCGGTGCCTCAGGCGCCGCTATGGTTGCCCCCGACTGTGACCCATCTATCACGACCACCGCCACCTCCACCTGCGTCGGTGGGGTCACGACCGGCTACGCCGCACCTGCCACAATAGGCGCCACGAGCATAGTCAGTAGCCCTATCCGTCCCGCCATCGGTAGCGGTATCGCGAGCACCGAAGGCGCCCCTTGAACGCCCACGTCCGCCTGTCCCTCCAAGGACACAGGCACCAACGTGTGCAGCGCCTGACCGACTGGCGACGCAGTCACACTAGCGCCGCTCCTGCCCGAAATGGGCGCGACACCAGCCAACAGCTGCCGCCTCGATTGGAGGGCGATGCTCTTCTTTGGGGCCAGCGCCAAAGGATTCCACTGCCTGCCGATGCTACAAGGGACGAAAAACATAGGTCACGATAAAATCCGACTAAAATAGTAAAAAACAGAGGAATTGATAACTCACCTCAGCGCCGTCAGGCAACAGATGCGTTTGTGGGGTGAACCCCCTGACCTTTGCTCCGCCTCATCGGAACGTGGCCATTTCGAGCCCACCCCCTACTCCTGGGCAGAGGGGCTCACCCCTAGTAGCTCCTGGGGCACACTGGGGGAACGCCCCGCTCCCCTTGGCTCTTCAGGCGTGATGGCGGAGCTTCCTGCCTCTGTTGGCTCCTGGGGCACGCCGACGGTATGTCCTGCCCCCGCCGGCTCCCCTGATGCGCCCTCCCCTCCATAGAATGGGAAGGGTCCCAATGCCTACAAGGATGAACCGACGCCTATCAGCACATCCTTGTTCTCCAGGTTGTCCCACTTGATATCGTAGGCTACCGATTTTTCTTCCTCCATCACCTCGTCGTCGTCACCATTGTCATCATCGTCGGTGTCCTCCCCTCATTCCCAAACCTGCAGCTTCTACTGCTTCTTCCTCTTCTGTCCTCCTTCGCCTTCTTCAGTCGCTCGCCCTCAGCATGATTCACCGTCCTCATAGCCGAATTCCTCAGCAACGGTGTCGGATGATCCGTGAGGATGAGGTCCCTCGGCTGGTCCCGCCCCTCTCAAAATTAATATCACAGGGTCAGGAAATCAATTGAAGAGAAGGCAAGAGAAAGGGAAACTTACAAAGACGGTGTAGCCTGGCTCTGGCCACATCGGAGGATGCCCCAACACCGGGTAGATGAAGTCGAGGGCAGCACCTGCATCATCCCGCAAAGGCTCCATCGCCTCCTTGATGCGTTGCATGATCTCGGAGTTGGGGAGCATTCCCTCGGCGAGTGCCGTTCTATCAAACGATGCCTCGGGCGCCATCGCGTATAGCTAGAGTGCGTGCGTCATCAACGGCGTACCCTCCTTGCATGGTAAGCCCTGATGACGCCTGACCCCTTCAGGCCGTTCTCCTTCAGGATGTGGATGGCGGCGACGTGGTCTCAAATCTTCTTCTTATCCTTCTCCAGGATGCCCCACTTCCTCCACTGCTCTGGGGCTTCTTCGATCATGCACCCAGTGAGCTCCGGCAGAAGGGCAACGACGTCATTCTTCAGGTAAAACCACTGCAAGTGCCACCCCTTGTTGGACATCGCGAGCCACATGGATGGGTACTCGTTGACCTGATTGTTCTGAAGTTGGATGCTGGCGCACCCCATCAGCATGTGCAGCTCCTACTTGCCGCTTTTCTCCCTCTTCTTCTAGAGGTTGACGGCGAAGAAATGCCTCCACAAGTCGAAGTGGGGGCTGATCCCTAGGAACCCCTCGCATAGCGCGACGAACGCTGCCATGTGCTAGATCCCGTTGGGATTGAGATGCTGCAGCTCAATCTTGTAGTAGTGCCGCAGCCCCTGAAGGAATTTGTGGGTGGGGGTCACGAGCCCTCGCTCATGGAAGTGGGCGAACGACACCACGTAGCCATCGAGCGGCGACGACAAATCCTCATCACTAGGTAGCAACCACTCCTCAGCCGAGGTCCGCATGTGGATAAGACCATGATGGACGAGGCCCTCCATGCGTTGGAAGGTGATGTCAAAATGGCACCATGGATCTATTGGAGGTGGGGGCGGATGGATGCGGGCTCAACAGCGGCGGAGATGTGGAGGCAGGATACCTAAGCATTGGCGGCGGCATGGCTACGGAGGTAGGGATGCAGGCGTGCATATGAAACATGGAGGGCTAGCCCTTTGTTTTTATAGGGGCGATGGGTGCGAGGAAACCAACCGTCCACCTAGATCTCCGCGCCTGCCACGACCTGTCACCATGACTCATCACGGGGCGTGCGCACGCAACCTATGACCGTCCCCTCAAAAAATGCACCGGATGTTTTGCCTCCCTGAACAGGCCACGACCCATCACAGGTAAAAGGGATACAGAGCTGAAAACGCTCATATGGTCCGTCTATGCCTAGGAGTTCGAAGGCTGGCCCACCGACGGGTTCGACAATAGCTCCGGGCACCTTTAGAGTGAGGGGGTAGAAAGGGATGGGCCTGCTAGTAGCCTGAACCCAGGTGTAAGAGTACTGCAGGCATCCCGGCCCACGTTCGAGTCTCGGCCAGATACGATCCATGGTTTTTCCTCAAAGAAAGGCAGAGAGCCCTCGGGACTGGTCGAACAGACCTGAGAACTATATGGATTGACCACTAAGAATCTGGAGTCGGTCACCAAGCTGACCCAAGCCAGATCCCCATGAACAGGATGCTGGGGCCCCACTTGGACTAGCCCATTAATAGCTCACCGAGCACCATGATTCGTCCATAGAGGAAAATCATGACACGGCTCGACCCCTCCGTTTTTATCAAAAAAAATGCTTGAGGGAAGACAATCGCAAAGATGAGTCGATCCTCGACTGGACCCCTACTATAGGCGAGGGCTCGAGAAAAGTTGGACTCGCACGAAGACCGAACGCATAGTCGCAGAATGATAGACCCCTGTAGGGGTCAAAATCAGGAAAGACCTTTTCTGACCCACCAAATCTTATGGCTATATCCCCGAGGGGTCCGATCTCGATGAAAGGGAATCACTGTCCCTAGGTCACGCCGTGGGTGGCAAAAGAAGGCCTAGGCCCTCAGGGTCCTCCCATTTGAAAAAGCCTCCGAAGGAGTATTATACTCCTTCGCAGGCTCGAGGGCTACTATCGGGGACCAATACTGGGGTACACGAAGAGGAGGAGCTTATGGTCATCAACATTGATTCATCCGAGCAGTCAAGAGCACGACTACAGCTCCAACCGACCTCCAGGCACGTGGGCTCCGCCTCGCCCAACCTCTGAGGAAGGGCTCCGCCTCGCCCGACCTCTGAGGGAGGGCTCCATCTCGCCTGACCCCAAGGCTACAGGCTTTGCCTTGCCCGATCTCTGGGGTGGGCTCCATCTCGCTCAACATCGAGGCCACGATCTCTGCCTCACCCGACCCTGAGGCCACGATCTCCACCTTGCTTGATCCTCTAGGGCGAGCTCCACCTTGCCCGACCTCTGGGATGGGCTCTGCCTCGCCTGACCTCTAGGGGCGGGCTCCACCTTGGTCGACCCCATGGGTGCGGGCTTTGTCTCGCCCGACCCCTTGGGTTCGCACTCCATCTTGCCTGATGGAGACCCATACCGTCGCCAACGACTCTAGGTCTAGGCATATGGGCCTAGGTCAAGACTATGACATCGGGGAAGAGACTGGCACACCTTGATGTAACACATGGCCATGATGGGCCATACTAGAGGGTTCACATCAAGAACAGCGTCGGGCGTGTCGGTGCTTTTCCGCCTAACCCTCATACGAATGGTGACAGGCGCGTCAGTTCACCACGACGTCCGCCAGGACGGGATGGAATGCCATGACCGACAGACGACGCCTGCTTGTGGCGCCAGTGACAGACAGGGCCATGATGTGGAGCTATCTCTGTTGACATCTACAGGGTCGGTGGGACTCGCATGAAGGAGAAAAAGGACCCGACGATCCTAGAAGCTTTCCTCTTTCTCTCTCGTTCTTCTCCTTTTCCCTCATTGTAATCCATGCTTTTCCTTGGCCTATAAAAGGGAAAGCAGGGCGGCCCCTGAAGGGGGTTTGATCTAATCACCCCGAACCGATCAGAACACGAGAAAAACACACAAGAACACGACATGAACACACGTTCGAGCAGCAATCGAGCTCTCAGCACCCGTTCACTCTTTCCACCAGAGACTTGGGATCATTTCCCTCTCTCGCCTATTTGTAACCCCTACTACAAACTTTCAGTGCTAGTAACACAAGCAGCAGCGATGAACTAGACGTAGGGACTTTCTGCCCGAACCAGTATAAACCTCGTGTCCCCTAAGCACACCATCCGAGCCAGACGCACAATATTAGAAATTTACTCGTCGGTGGTAACTCAAAACACCGACACTACTACCATGGATTGCCCCTGGTTGATACTTGTCCCCGAATTCCATCATAGTTGTATCAAGATGGCTTGGCTTATAGGGTGAAGTGATTGGGTTGCTAACATACAAAGCCTTATAGGGTGCGGGGCTTTAGCCTGTCACTGTGCATCAGTAAACAGAAGGGGTGGTATGGGCTTTGCTCGCTTGAGCTTATAAGCCAGAATTAGCCCTACTTTTTCAGCCATAGAACAATGTTTTTTTCTCACAACAATTTAGTCCTACAAATCAGACGCAGCAACAATAAGTTCTGCCAAACAGAGCCATGGTGCGTGATCAAATGCAACTTGAGAAAGTCAAAGTGCTCATGCTACAAACTGACCTGTCGTTGAGCTGCTACATCTGTGTCACAAACATCCTTTCAGTTTACTGTACTTATTCGTGCAAATGGAGTCTCTGCCTATCAGGGCGCGTTTAGTTCCCAAATTTTTTTGAGTTTGGCTACTGTATCACTTTCGTTTGTATTTGGTAATTAATATCTAATTATGGACTAATTAGATTCAAAAGTTTTGTCTCACGATTTCTTACCTAACTGTGCAATTAGTTTTTTTTCGTTTACATTTAGTACTCCATGCATGTGCCGCAAGATTCGATGTGACACTTTGGGGTGAAAATTTTTGGGAACTAAACAGGCCCTCAATGTCCGTGGACAGTGGACACTGAAACAAAACAAGATCAAGATGGTGGGAGGAGCTGTCACTAGCTATTCGTGCAGTCTTGAGATCTGCGATCAATTCTGGTCTAGCGCGACATTTTGACATTGCACCGGTTTACCTAGTCCTAGACCCCTAGTATAGACAGGCAACAGCAGTAGTACTTTTACATTCCTGTATGACTAGTATGACCTTGTTTAGTTCTTTCCTTAAAGTTTACTTCCTATCACATCGGATGTTTGACATATATATAAAATATTAAATATAGACTAAAAAATAATTAATTACATAGATTGTGACTAATTTACGAGACGAATTTTTTTAAGCCTAATTAGTCCATGATTTGACAATGTGGTGTTACAGTAAACATGTACTAATGACGGATTAATTAGGCTTAATATATTTGTCTCGCCAATTACTGAGGACTTCTGTAATTTATTTTATTATTATTATCCTAACACTCCCATGTGATACCCTGATGTGACACTCGATGTGACATCTCTAAACTTTACTCCCTGTATACAATGAGCCATGTGGAAATCTGCGTGCAGCTACAGGCTACAGATGGGCAGATGGAGCCTAGATGCAGAGGATGCAAGATGCTGGATGGCATACTACATGCATGGCTATGGCCTATGGCTTCCCGCTTCCCTATCAGGAAAGGCACTCCACTCTCCACCCTCCACTGGGTAGGAGAGGAGACTAGGAACTAATGATGGGCTGTGTTAGCACAGGCACCACGACAACCATGTTTTCCCTTTTCCATGTGGCACCATGGAGAAATCGAACTTCTTCTCTTCGAGAAAGAAATTGTGAATGTACACATGTGGTTGCTTTCCTTTTCACATTCAGTTAAGCGAGACTTTAATCCTATTGTCACTCGACCAACCGCCTCCAACAATTAAAGGCATGTGTACTTCTACGTTAGAACCGTTATAGTCGTTAGCATGAAGTCATCATCCAGGTGTAGACACTTGAAGAACCTACGTCCGTAGTTGGCTCGATGCACTTAATCTATCTAGACGCACAACATTGTCCTAAAGATGCAATGGCACTTTGGGCGCTCATGCCACTTCGGCACTCCAAATGGGTTGGACCTTCAGGAAGACATTGTTGTGTAGTAAAAGGATAATGCTCTGTCTCGAACGTCCAACATTTTTTGGACACAACAAATAATGATTCGATTCGCTAAGGCGCTCGCGCGTCCTCCACCACTAATCTCTCCATGGCCTTATTCGCTCATCGCACCATCCGCTCATTCCCACGCCGCCTCGCTCCCTCCCGCGACGCGTGCCCTGCTCATGATGCAAGGCTCCGCCACGCCATGCACCCCGTCCAACGCTGTTGCTCCCATCCACTTGCTCGCGCCTCGTGGCTCACGCGCCTCTCGTCCCTCCCATCACAAGTGCCACTGGCTCCCTCCTTGGCTAGTGACAGTGCCCTCACCCACCCCGGCGTCCTCCTCCCCCACCGTGGCATCCTCCTCCCCCACCCTGGCGGCTCCTTCCTCCACACCGGTGGCTCCTTCACCCACCTCGGCGTCCTCCTCCCTCCACCCCGGCATCTCCTTCTGCCACCTCAGCATCCTCCTCCCCCACCTCGATAGCGCCCCTCCCCCCACACCAGTGTCCTCCCCCACCAGGGGCCCTCAATAGCCACAGATCCAGTGGCCATGGCGCTCCTCGTGCTAGGCTCTCTCTCTCCACCTATGTTGCAATTGTATGTTTCAATTGTTTTAGAGGTATGTTTCAGTTGAATCATATGGATGTTGCAAAAGTAGATCGGGGAATGTTGCACATGTTGCATATGTTCCAATTGTTTTCAGAGGCATGTTGTAATAGTATGTTTCACGTGCTTCAGTTGTTTCAGAGATATGTTTCATCTGTGTTTTTCGGACACATGTTGCAATTGTGTTTATTTGAATGTTGCGTATGTTTCACACATATGTTGCATGTGTTTTATTGGGATGTTGCATGTGGTTGCAATTGTTTTCAAGTGTGTTTCAGGTGTTTTCCAAGAGTTTCAGAAGCATGTTTCAAGTGTTTCAACTGCCTTCATACGCATGTTGCAACCGTTGTATTTGGATGTTTCAAAAGTAGACCAGGTGTTGCATCTCTCCTCCTCCCACCTTCTGTTGCATCGTCTCTTCCGGAGCCGATAGTGGGTCCTTCTGAATCAGAGGCGCCGCACGCCCTTCCCATCTTATCGCTCGAGTGGCTGCGGGCCTCGCGTGTAGCACGAAACGGGCGCAACGGGGCTTGAAGAGGGAGCACACCTGAGGTGGCAGCGTGGTGGCGGGATGGGGGTGTGGAGGAGATAGGCCGCGTGGGGGGGGGTTCTGTACATGGGTGCTATTTTCTAAGGGGCATCCGGGCGCCGGACGTTCGGGCGCTAGGTGTATCAGTAGTAGAATTGTGATGGCTTGAGGAGATGTGGTGAAGACATAGGAGGCTTTTATATAGGTGGTTATCTAGTTTCATGTACACAATGATATACACGTCTTATATCATATTATGTCCACCATGAGTTCATTCGGTTGAAGCTAAAATGATTCTCTTTTCTTTTTCTTAAGAAGGAGCTAGCACAATTAATTCATTTAGTTAGGCTTTAGTCGCTACACCAACCATCGTCTGAGGAGAGGGGCCCCTAGCCTACCCCCTACTATGCCAGTCACACAAAATCGATCATTAGTTTTTATTTTCTACAAAGCACACACACACAAAATATTCCATCGTAGTTGGTTGCGTTGTACACTTGTAGTGTGATTGCACGGCTGAAACATGCACAAGCCAATGACTCTGAACAAAGTCTATGAAAGCGTACTACCTTCACAAGTGGAACGTAACTTCAACAATTTCCTACTCTTTTGTTGACCCTTTTCCTTTGTGTCATTGGTGGATCATGGATGGATCCTTGGCCTTCAAGCTCAGGCATTTCGGTTACCTGTGATGTTTCTAATCTCCTTCAATCAAAACACAAGGCTCGGAGCTTATTCTCATAATTATTGTGTCTGGATGTGTGTCCTTTGTTAGTGTTGATCTCCTCTGACTCAGCCCAACGATCGAGTCAGGCTTTGATCCGCGCCCTGATCGGGGGCGCCCAACCAAATCATGATTGGTGGGCCCCCATCACACAGTGCCATATAGGAGGTGGGGGGTCGGGGCTCACCATACGAGGTTCACCGATCCAGCCACAAACCCCACCTACAAATCCAAGTCCGATCGAGAGGGGGCATTAACATTGGACCTCCACCGCCATTGGATCTACGCTGTCACTATCCTCGACACTGGCCCGCTGTCACTAGACTTCACCGCCAGGACACTACCGTCACCGGACACCATCGCCATGGCCACTTCCTCTACCAAGCCTGATGGTTTGACGCTCTGCACCTCCTCTCTCCCTCTAGTTCTCTCTCTAGGAAAAACTCGCTTTTATCCCAATTTTAGTGAAGATAAACCCGCTAGATCTACTCCTAGTTGGTCCTAGTAGTCTAACAATGGTATCAGAGCTAGGTTGATCTAGGTGTAGATTGAGTTTTGGGGTAGAAATCGAACAAGAACGAAGAAGGAGATGAATAGAATTCCAAATTCCTGAAACCCTAACCCTAAAGAAAATGGACAGAAAAAGAGGGGGAGGGACTCACTAGGGCTCCTCCACCGCTGTCACCATCACCGTCGCGCGAGCAGAACAGGTCGAGCCGTCGCTCGACGCTGGGTCATCGACGCGCGGGCTCAGGGCACCATCACACGGCTACTTGACAGTGGCGCGCTCACCCTCGAGCGAACGCGCACGCTGGCAAGGGGCCCTACGGTGGCGCCGCCACCTCTCTCTGGCCACCACAGGCGACCACTTCGCCATCGTTGTCTTCGGCTGTGGCGTGTGAAGAGAGAAGGGAGGAAGCAGATTGACCTAGGGTTAGGGGAGGAGCGGCCGGCTTAGGGTTTTGTCCTACCGAGAACGCCGACAAGCCGTCCGATTGAGATCGACGACTGGCAGCCAGCCGAGCTGGCTTTAAGCCTAGGCAGGTGAAGAGATTCCTGGCCTAGGCTCAGGTTGTGGCCTGGGCGCGGGGGGGGGGGGCGGCGAAGCGCGAATGTGCCGTGGACCAATTTAACCGCCGGGCTGCATGAGCAGTAGCACTTGTGAATTTGTTTATTCTCTTCAGAATCAATTTTTTGTTGAATTTGGCTTTGTTTTCATCTCCATTCAATTTGAACCAATAGGATAAATTGTCTAGAGAGTAGATAAGTACATAGAAATACTTCTGATCAAGAATTATTATTAATCAAGTCTTTTCATGTTTTCGCTGCTATGAATATGTTTATCCTCTAATTAAATTGGAACCAACGGGAAAATTTAATTGGAGGAGCAGTCAGATTTGTTTAAGTTAAATTATGATATTGTTATTTTTCTGACCAACGTTGATGATAACAATATTATAAGTTTATTTATGAGTTTTATGCATTAGTTCTATTTCTGCCCAATGGCGATGTAGAGTTAATGTAGAAGCACATTGTATGGTTTAATGTTGACCAACGTTAAATTACGGCATGCAATTATTATGTCAAATGTTTCTCACTTTCTCTGATGTTGTTTTCAGGATATAACCCAATGATGTTTATCTCGTCCATTCCGCCTCTAAATGGAAGCAACTATGGCATATGGCGAGAAAAGCTTGAGATGGCACTTGCGCTGTCCGATAATGATCTAGCACTAACCTCTCCCTGTCCCATTGAGCCTGAGGACTCGGTGAGGGCAGAAAATGAGACTGATGCAACTTTCGCTACTCGGGAGCATGACCATGCAACAGTAAGAATGAAGTACGACCTTGATCGTGCGAAGTGGGATAGTTCGAACCGCAAGTGTTTGATGGTGATTAAGATCTCTATTGAGGATCCAATAAGGAGAGCAATCCAAGAATGTACCACCGCCACTGAGTATCTCAAGAAGGTGGAGAGTCAGTTTACTGACTCTTCAAAGGCTTATGCAAGCACTCTTATTAAGAAGTTAGTCAATGAGAAATACACTGGTGGAGGGATTAGAGAGCACATATTGAAGATGAGCAACATAGCATCCAAGCTCAAACCAATGGACATGGGGCTCAAGGATGAGTTCCTAGTTCATTTGATTTTGCATCTTTGTCCAAAGAATATGAGACCTTTGTTGTTGATTACAACTTACAGCCAGATAAGTGGGACATTGAGAAGCTTATTGCTTTGTGTGTGCAAGAAGAGGAGATGCTTAAGAGGTCACATGGTGACTCCGTCAACCATGTGAAGGAAAATGAAAGAAAAAATTTAAGAATGCTAAACCACAAGAAAAACCTTAGTGGGACAGTAGCTCCCCTTCTAAGTCATAAGGAAAGGTCCCACATACTGATCACCATCAGAAATTTAACAGTGTTCAAGTATACAAGGATACCTGCAAATGGTGCAAGAAGAAGGAACACTACCAGAAGGATTGTCCAGAGTTCCTGAAGCACCTAATGAGAAAAGGTGAGGACATTATTATATTTATAGATGAGTCCTTATATTTAAGTTATGTAAAATCTACTTGGTATATTGATTCAGGTGCAACTATTAATGTTGCAAATTCATTATAGGGATTCCATACGAGGATGACCCTACAAAGAGAAGAAAGACACATTAAGGTAGCAAATGGAGTCAAAGTTGAAGCTGAAGCCATTGGAGAACTCCCATTAGAATTAAATGATGGCTTTATACTTAAGCTCACATATGTCCTTTATATACCCTCTTTGCATAGAAACTTAATAAGTGTTTCACGTTTAGAGGATGATGGATTTGATTACCATTTTGGTAATGACCAATGTAAGACTATGTTTAATCATAAGTGTGTTGGTCTTGCCTTCCGACAAGACGAACTTTATTTGGTATCACTTTGTGAGAATGTGAATGTTGTGAGCACTAAAAATGAGAATGTCTCCTCGTCTATGAATATAAGTAATAAGCGAAAGAGAATTCATGATGTATCATCAAAATTATGGCACTGTCGTTTAGGCCATATTCTGAGAGGGAGGATAGAACGACTGATTAAGAAATCAATTCTTCCGCCATTAGAATTTTTAGACTTAGAACAATGCATTGATTGCATTAAAGGAAAGTATGTTGAGAAAATAAAGAAAGACGCCAAACGAAGCGCAAGAATTTTGAAAATAATTCACACAGATATCTGTGGTCTGTTTCCTGTGAAAAATATGGATGGTTATGATTCATTTATAACATTTACAGATGATTATTCTCATTGTGGCTATATTTATCCAATTAAGGAAAGATCAGAAGTATTGGATAAATTTAAGATATTTAAGGCTGAAGTCGAAAATCAACACAATTTAAAGATTAAGATAGTAAGATCCGACCGTGGGGGGAGTACTACGGTCGACATACCCCATATGGCCAAGTTCCTGGATCCTTTTAAAGTTTTTATAGGAAAATGACTTAGTTGCCCAGTACTCTATACCTGGCGAGCCTCAACAGAATAGAGTAGCGGAAAGACGTAACCGTACATTAATGGATATGGTGAGAAGTATGATAAGTTACTCCACTTTACTGATAAGTTTGTGCATGGAGGCATTAAAGCCGCCATTCATATTCTCAATCGAGTACCAAACAAGTCGATGCCCAAAACACCATATGAGTTGTGGATAAAAAGAGAATCCTCACTTAACCATTTATGTGTGTGGGGCTGTACAACTGAGGCTAAAGTATTTAACTCAAACATTGAGAAGCTATACTCCAAAATAATAAGGGCCTAGTTGAGAATCTGTTTCAAAACAGATAGGTGTATTGTAGCTGTTCATCTAATGGTACTAACCGTTATGAGGAGACATGCTCTATGCACTAATTTGTGATGGAATGAGAAAAAAATAAAGTGATCAAAGTTTAAGTCATAAGGTGAAATCAAGAAGGAGATTGTTAGTGTTGATCTCCTCTGACTCAGGCGAGCGGTCAAGTCGTGCTTTGATCCGTGCCCTGATTGGGGGCGTCCAATCAAATTATGGTTGGTGGCCCCCGTCACGTAGCGTTATATAAAGGAGGTGGGGGGCGGGGCTCATGGTACGAGGTTCACTGACGTCGCCACAAACCCCACTTACAAACCCTAGTCCGATCGAGAGGGACGTTGATAGCGACGGGAAGCTCCACCGCCACTGGATCTGCGCTGTCACTGTCCTCAACACTGTCCTGTTGTCACTGGACTTTACCGTCAGGATGCCGCCGTCACCGGACACCGTCGCCATAGCCACTTCCTCCACCAAGCCCGATGGCCTGACCCTTTACACCTCCTCACTCCCTCTAGTTCTCTCTCTAGAAAGAACTCGCTTTTATCCCAATTTTAATGAAGATAAACCCGCTAGTTGGTCCTCTTGTGTTCGTCTAGACAGGACACCGAAGAAATCGGTAGGGGCTTCCTGGCGGCCGTTTTAAATTAAATTCACGTCGTTCTCTAACGCATCTTTATGCGATCGAGCTCAGACGGCTCAGTTCCAAAAACGACAGTTACGATATTCATATGATATATATGTATCCAGCCTACTTCAATTGACAAAGCTAACTATTGATGGAGGTTAAGGTATGTTCTAGGAGAAGAGAGCGTGATCAATCACCACCGTACCTGCATGCGTCCGTATCACAAAGGGGCGAAGTGAAGCTAGGAACACCTGTCACTGGGATCGGGTTTCATTGAGGTTTCGTTCTGCCTAACCTCTAAGGGACCGTGTGGATCATTTTATTTAGAGAAATTGAAATTTACTTAATGGACTAGGCTATTTGGCTTGATATTTAACATTCCATAACCTTTCAAAGTTTAGATAGGAACCTATCTTAAATTCATAAGGTGAGACATGGAAATTGATTATGGCCATGTTCGATTATCTTATAATCCGTCTTTTTCAGCTTGTTTTTTCAGCTGGAACAATGTTTTTCTCTCACAACCAATGAGCTGGAACAGCGTTTCGGTTTGTTTTTTCAGCAAAACGAACATGGCCTATATAGATCATCATGTTATGATGATTAGAATGGATTTCAATTCTAAGGATCCAAACCGGGTATTAGTGTAATGCCAAATTCGATTTTAAATGATAGATTTGTTGTTTTATATAATAGAGTTGTTGTGGAAGTGGAGCTAGTAAAAATTATTAGGTTAGCTGACCTTAATAAAATGGTTCCATGCATGTTCATCCCTAATATCACATATTGTAAGATTATAATCTCTCCGGTTACTATACATGTGGTAAAAAAAATTAAACTCATCGTTACTTGCATATCCTTATATGGCCTATTTGGCATGGTTGCCACCTGCCAGTAGGTTAATAACAAAGTACTTCATCGAGTAGGTAGAGGATTAGTGGTGGACTCAGTGCAGATCTAGAATTTTTTCGGTCCTTCAAATCCTAAATGTGAAACTAGACTTGGAAACTAGTAGCCAGTTTTTATCTGAACTAAAGATGGCTAAGCTATGCTTAGCACCGGTCAAAGGCGAGAAAAGAAGATGAGCTAGAAACAATCAAACAAGTGCACACACGAGTAGTTCTCTGATTCTGAAACGACGAAAATCACAAATTTGACTGAAACGGTAATAAGTCAAGTCGGTGCATAGGTTAAGTTTCCCTGTCATTTCTGATTTCTCATGTAAGGGCACCACACCTCAACTCCTCAAGTTCGAATAAGAAACATGGCGATATTTGATGCATTAATTCCAAGAAGATTTAGGCCCCGTTTGATTAGAGCTTTCGTCGGCTTCGGCTTCTCATGCGCATTCACTATTTTAAATTCTAAATATTTAATTTATAAGAGGTAAAAGGAAGCTCTTTAGGCAATCATCGTACATATAATATCTCGACGACTATCTGAGGTTGATTTATCAACAGTTTCGGTTTGGCCTCGGTCTGTTGGCTTATTAGGCCGATTGATCCTTCTTGGCATGCAGCTGTCAGACTGCACTAGAAGCGGCGGAGCACACTTGCACTGCTGTTGCGGTTGTGCCGTCCACTCAAGAACCAGCTGAATGAGCTGTCAGCTTACCAGCTTCGCATCATCACCATCATCATCTGGCCTATTTGCTGATTGGTTTCTGGACTGATAAGTCCAACAGGTACTGATTTATTATGAAAGAAAAAATGTTGGCTAACTGATAAGCCCTGACTAAAACCAACAAGCGAACATGATGATCATCTGTGTTTGTTTCATAACTGTCTCCTCACCTCATATTAAGGCCCCGTTTAGATGTGAATTTTTTTGGCTTTGGCTACTGTAGCACTTTCGGTTGTATTTGGCAAAAATTGTTCAATTATGGACTATTTAGGCTTAAAAGATTCGTCTCGTCAATTACGGGTAAACTGTGCAAATAGTTATTCTTTTTATCTACATTTAATGCTCCATATATGTACCGCAAGATTTGATGTGACAGAAAATCTTGAAAAATTTTGGATTTTAGGTGGGATTAACCAACAGCTTTGTTTTCAGGAGTCCATGGTCACCCGTTACCTTTTTTTCAGTGTGCTCCGATGGCCGGTCTCATCAGCTGGGCTCTGGTCGTAATGATGATCCTGACCCTGTCAAGGTTGCCTCAAGGCCAAACGCCCAAACCCGAGACGCACGAACGTGTGGTATACGTGACCTCGATCCGAGGATGCACATGCGACGCGGCGAACTTGTGTCTGTACGTATCCCTCCCCAGAACGGCCGAGCCACTGGTACCTTGGTCCCACGCTAACGCTGGCCCCCACCATTCAGTGCCGGCCGCTGTCAGCCAGTAATCCCCGCCTGCCGGTTGGTTAACAAGGAAAGGAAGCCCAAACGAACGAAGCCAAATCGCCGAGATGAGATGAACGAGGAGGGGGATTAGATAAAGCGGCCGGCCGGTCTTTAGCGGGGGCCAGCAGACAGCGCCCTCCTCTGTCCTCTCCTCTCCTCGCTTCGCCGCCGCCAATCAATCGCTGGGAGTAGCGTACTGCCACCACTCGCTCATCGCGGGCTCCGCCTCCGCGCGCGCGCGCGAAAGCGGGGGGACTGCGACAAGTCGGGTGAGGGTTGTGCTGCGGCCGCGTAACTGGGAGGGGAAAAGGGGGAGGCGAAGGCGAGGCGGCGGGCGGCCAGCATGGAGGGATCCGCGGCGGAGGAGCTGGAGGCCGCGGAGAGGGTGGTCATGCGGTGGGACTCCACGGCGTCGGCGGCGTCCTCGGCCGGCGGGGGCAGGGGCGGGGACGACCAGATGCTGTTCGACGGCGCCGCCGACCGCGCCGAGGCGGAGCGGTTCCTCCGGGCGGTGGACGACCTCCGCCGCCTGGCGCCGCCGCCGTCGCCGGCCTCCGCCGGCAGCCCGCGCCGCGCCTCGGCGGCGGCGGGCGGCGGCGCCTGCACCGCCCTGCAGGTCGCCATGGCGCGGCTCGAGGACGAGTTCCGCCACGTGCTGTCGGCGCGCGCGCTCGACCTCGAGATCGAGGCGCTCGCGGGCCTCAGCTCGCTCTCGATGTCCAGCAGCGACCGGAGGAACTCCGACGCCACCGAGGCGCCGCCCGCGGGGGACGACGACGACAGCTCCTCCGTGTCGTCCTCCGTCGGCAGGCGCAGCAGCTACCGCTCCCTGCAGAGCATCCGCGAGATCGACCTCTTCCCCGCGGACGCAATCTCCGACCTCCACGCCATCGCCTCCCGCATGGCCGCCGCGGGCTACGGCCGCGAGTGCGTCCAGGTGTACGCCTCCGTCCGCAAGCCGGCCGTCGACTCCGCCCTGCGCCGGCTCGGCGTCGAGAAGCTCAGTATCGGCGACGTCCAGCGGCTCGAGTGGAACGCCCTCGAGGCTAAGATCCGCCGCTGGATCCGCGCGGCCCGCGCCGCCGTCCGGGGCGTCTTCGCCAGCGAGCGCCGCCTCTGCTTCCACATCTTCCACGACCTCCCGCTCTGCACTTCCACCGCCACCGCCACCGCCGCGGACGACGCGCCCTTCGCTGAGGTCGTCAAGGGCGCGGCGCTGCAGCTCTTCGGCTTCGCTGAAGCCATCAGCATCGGGCGCCGCTCCCCGGAGAAGCTGTTCAAGATCATTGACCTCCACGACGCGCTCTCCGATATGTTGCCTGACATCTCCGACATCTTCGCCGCCTCCAAGGCCGCCGAGTCGATATACGTGCAGGCCGCCGAGATCAGG
This sequence comes from Miscanthus lutarioriparius, assembly GCA_904845875.1. Taxonomy (NCBI): domain Eukaryota; kingdom Viridiplantae; phylum Streptophyta; class Magnoliopsida; order Poales; family Poaceae; genus Miscanthus; species Miscanthus lutarioriparius. Next base: position 38,741,349 of record CAJGYO010000004.1, on the reverse strand, counting down.
TCGCGGTTGGCCGATGCCGTGCGTGGGATACTCTTGGAGTTTGAGAACGCCTTGCTCCGCGACCCATCCAAGACTCCAGTGCCCGGCGGCACCATCCACCCGCTCACTCGCTATGTTATGAATTACAGCACCCTCATTTCGGACTACAAGGCCACCCTCTCTGAGCTTATCATCTCGCGGCCATCAGCTAGCTCCCGGACTGCTGCTGAGGGCAATGAGGCTACACCGGCCTTCCCTGATCTTGACCCGGCCGATCCTGACAGCCAGTTGCCCCTTGCCACTCATCTTGTCTGGATTATTGTTGTTCTTGAACACAACCTTGAGAGCAAGGCGTCACTCTACAAGGATGCAGCACTGTCTCATTTGTTCCTTATGAACAATGTGCACTATATCGTGCACAAAGTAAAGGATTCAGCTGAACTTCGGGGGCTAATTGGGGATGAGTATTTGAAGCGGCTCACAGGGAAATTCTGGCAGGCAGCTACAAGCTACCAGCGAACTGCATGGTTGAAGATCCTGAATTGTCTCAGAGATGAGGGCCTCCATGTTAGTGGTGGCTTTTCGTCTGGGATATCCAAATCGGCACTACGGGAGCGATTCAAGGCTTTCAATGCTGCATTTGAGGAGGCACACAGGGTCCAGTCTGCGTGGTATGTGCCAGACACACAACTGCGAGAAGAGCTTAGGATCTCAATTTCGGAGAAGCTGCTCCCAGCGTATCGATCCTTCCTTGGTAGGTTCCGGCATCACATAGAGAACAGCAGGCACCCTGAGTTGTACATCAAGTACACAGTTGAGGATCTTGAGATAGCAATGGCAGATTTCTTTGAGGGATCTCCACCACCACCGCATAACAGGAGGAGATCTCATGGATGAAAGATGGCTTGAAAAAGCTTAGTCTTCTTGCAATGTATTCTTTAATTCTTTGGGGACAGGCCAACAAATGCAGTTGGGTCTTTTGTTTTGTCTTCCTGAGGCAGAGGGCTATAGTTGGTGATGATTTCTTTGACTAGAGGTAATCTGAAACGGGGTCAGGATCTTGATAAAAAGCTATCAAAAGTCCCATTTCTTCCACTGTAAGCGATCTTTTTTCATTTGTTACACTTGTTTATATTCTTGTGAGTAGCGTGTTTATATAGGAATGTTCTTTTAGCCATGTAACATAGTTGTAAGTTGTAACTTCTGTATCTGTTTGACATTTAGCAGTGCTGTATTGTATCCTCGTTTTGGTGGTTCACACGTATCTGAAGAATGCTGCTTGATAGATGAGGTGCAAAAAGAAATTGTAATGTTAAGGTTATGCACATATGATGCAATTGCGCAATGCCATTTTTCTGGCCTTGAAATATATGTTTGGAGGATTTTTCTGCTTTACATGTCTTTGCAATCATCACAGTAAATAAGGGTGCAATATAGCATTAGTCACTATACAACTACAATGTCTATAATTAAAGTTCCAGTCATATTTTCCATGCAAACATTCTACCTGACTGAAAAAAAAAAGATGTTTGCTCATTTCTCTTCAATAATGAGAAAAAGCTGGCATTTACTCTTTTGTATCATTATTTTTTCTTACTTATTTTGGGGACTACTGCCGCACCTTGGACCCCCATGACACACAAATGTGTGTAGGATTCTACTGTTATGCAGCGAAATGGTAAGTTCAAGTTTCTTGCAGCACACTAGTAGGTTGTAGTATGTCAATGGGCTTATTTTAATTAGGTCCAGTATAAAACCTTATGCTTTAAACCTGATAAATTGTTTACTTTCTCGATCTACTAATAATATGACGTGCTGATCAAACACTTACATCATGTCAATATCATGTTTTTTTATTCTGTTTTTTGCTTCAAGGTGAGTTACGCAACTCATGTTACTCATCATGTTAATATACACTTCACAGTTCTTATAGAATGGTTACATAAAAACCATTCCTCTGGTTCTCTGCAGATTAACTTGGAACTTAAACAGTAGTGAAAGTTACTAAGAGCCAACATTGCACTTTAACAAAGAGTTGAAGACTAACTACTTTATTGCAGCGTAGTCACGACTCGAAATTTGTGTGTATGACAGTTGTTGTTCCATTTAGAGGTTGTGAATACAATTCCCTAGAATTTGTTCCATTTAGAGGTTGTGAATACAATTCCCTAGAATTTATCTTAAACCTGAGAAAAAAGCAGTGAACTGTAGTTACAAGTGGCTATTATGTAAGTAGTGACATGTGCTTGGTCGGTTCAGTAACAGGGTAGTGATTGAATACCTGTGATTACATGTGGTGCCAGTCACTGTTTCGTTCTCTATTTAGCATTGTTATATGCTGCAATCAGTTACGCTTATAAGCATTGAACTGTAAGGTACTAAGCTAATATCGATGGCCCATCACTTCATCAATTCACTATATTTCACTGTACCCCTCTCTTCAGTCTTATCTCCAGAGTGAAAACATCAATGGCCTGCCTTTACTGATCTTTGCGTGTTTATGCCATCAGAATACTTCTTTTTCAAATTGTTATGAACTTCGGAATCTGTTTTCACCTTACCCGCGAGCTTTGTGTTTGTATCCAAGTGCAACGGACTGACTCTGCTCAACCATGTTGTGCAGGCATTTCTGCCTTGATGTGTTTACTTCATCCCCGAATGAGGAAGAAAACCAGCTTGATACAGGCGCGTCCATGAATTCTTCTCCAACTGAATCAAACACGAGACCGCAGTTCCTGGCAGATAGAATGATTGACTTAACACCAGTCAGCTACTACTCCCAGGCAAGCCGGCTGCTGACTCCATCAACCATGATCAATTGACTGGTAGTACCTACTCTAGTAGAAGTCTATACCACTCTAGCCCAGACATAGCACCGCATGGCGCAAGCACAAGCGCAGGATCAGAGCAACGAAGTAAAGCCAGAAACAGAAATCCCAGTGTCTCCTGAAGAGTTTAGTTTGCAGTCGACGCATGCCTGGACGGCTGGACCTGGGCAAAGGAAGGGCAGCAGACCAGCAGTCAGCGGAGACACGGCGCGAGGCGTGCCGTTTCTGCAAGCGACGCCTGTGAGGCCGTGACCGTGAGAAGCGCGCGTTTTGTGCCGCCGTGTGTCCCGTGAGCCGAGGCGGCGGAATCTGGGATCGCGTTTCGCCGGCCACTGCTTTGGCAGATCCCCACCAGTCACCGGCAACCGGATGGATAGTGGTCGGGCGGCTCGGCTCGGTTCGGGGCACGGGCGCGCCCGCTGCCAACTTCCGCCCAAGGCTGCCGTCCGTCCAATCAGCCGCGCACATGCAATGCAGTGTGCAGAGACGAGTAGATGACCGCCGTCCAGTGGTTTCGGCTTTTGTTGGGTGCCGAACTCGAACTGCCGGACGTAGGCCGGCCCCCGGCCATGTTGTTCTTGGCCTGTTGGAGCACTCAGCATTGACATTCTCGAGAGACCAGGAATCATTCCTCCGATGGCCATGCGCTGAAAGGATCGTGTAAATTTGTAATGCTCCCTGCCTGCGGCCTGCCTCCCTCGATTGGTCCAATGCATGTCGGCGACAGGAAGAACCGAAGCAAGCGATGCCAACTGGTTTGACTATAGTAGTTCTATTAACCGATCATGACTGGCTGATCAAACAAGGGCATATTCCCGAAAGGCCTAAAACGACGTTACTTTTGGATTGAACTGCCGAGCATCAATCCGTAAACCAATTGGGGCATCACACTGACCAGTGTGCCAAGTGAAGTTCTTTCTAGAAGGCAGAAATTAATTGTATAGGTGTGATTTTAAATTTATACAATCGTATCCCTTGTACGGAGTACTAAGGCAAAAAGGACCATCAAGGAAATGTCTTTTAACATTTACGAATTCAAAGGTTTAAATGAGATAGCCTTGTTGTCGCTTTTGACCCCATGTATCTAACCAATTACAGATCATGTCTGATGGCAAAAGCATATTGAGACATTAGACAATCAAGTGAAATTCTAACAAAGATCCAGCAAAATAATTTATTCTCTAACATTCGTAGCATATGTAGGTTCACACGGACCAGAAGCAATATGGTGCCAACAATATAAATATTATACATCAGACTAATTGTTTCTATCATATACCATCATTCAGACTATGATGATAACAACATAACTGGCCATGCGAAGAACTATGGTGGTAAAGAACCAACGAAAGAAATAACCTCAAGTGGCGTGCTCCATTAATAATAACTAGCATGGCCAATCCTCTCCTTGCTCTAGCACCCACTTCAAAAGATTCTCAAATATACCCTCCCCTAATCAAATTGACAGTACATTCTACTCCCTTTTGTTTTCCTCATCATCACCTTCAAAATCTGTTACGGTATTCACGTCCTTTGTAGCTTTGGGCTCTGGTGTGGAAGATAAACTCCACCCATTCTTGGAAGCACTGGGTGCTGGCCTAATTAATGATAGATTGTCCTTTCGATCAAAGAATTCGCTTGCGTCATAGGAAAATCTGAAAAGGAAAGCCAAAGAGCTATAAGATTTCTTTTCCATTTTTAACCAGAAACATTGTGACATGTTCATAAGATAAGTGTCGCGGAAATGCGTATGTTGCGTTGGATTTGCGGTCATACAAGAAGGGATCGAGTTCGGAACAATGATATACGTGATAGATTAGGGGTAGTACAAATTGAAGAAAAGCTTGTCCAACACCGGTTGAGATGGTTTGGACATGTCCAACGGAGACCTCCAGAGGCACCGGTGCGTAGTGGAATCCTAAGCCAGGATAGTAACGTGAAGAGAGGCAGAGGAAGACCGAAGTTGACTTGGGTAGAGGCAATAAAAGGAGACTTGAAAGGATGGAATATACCCAAAGATTTAGCCTTAGATAGGAGTGCTTGAAAGACAGCTATTCACGTGCCTGAACCTTGATTGCTTCTGCTGGATTTCAACTCTAGCCTACCCCAACTTGTTTGGGACTTAAAGGCTTTTGTTGTTGTTGTTGTTGTTGAACCAGAAACATTGTCCAGCTGAAAGTTACAAAACTATTAGGACCATACCTCATTGAGTTCTGTGAAGGTGCCCACAGGTAGCAAATGACACAAAGAAGTAAGAAAGACAAGACATGCCAGAAGGCAGGAATAATCCAGGCATGCTGCCATCGTTCATTAAATACATCTGTTGATTTGGAGTAAATCTGCAGGGAAGAAATTGCAATGACATCAATGAGTTATGAAACAGATGCATAACCATGTAACGTGCAAACACATGAATTCAAACAAGGCAAAATGGACAGATTCTTGAAAGTAGAAAGGTGCAGTTTAAAGTTACACTCCTGATCTCCAGCTGCAAACACTGAAGAGGAACCAATCTAATTTTGTGAAATGCAACAATACTCCCTTGATAATTCTGGAGTTAGAATACGGCTTTGACATAAATAAGCATACCTCATAGCCAATCCACCCAACAGACACCAGAACAGATACGATCAATGCAGTTGCAAACTTCCTATAAATGTTAAGTTTGGCCATCAACCTTCTAGCCTATCATTCACAGCCAAAGATTAGAAAACATTAGTATTCATATCACATAAGTCGGTGCCTGGGGAAAAAATTTTAATGCAAGCACAAAGGATATATAGTGTAGCAATACTGATACTGCAGGGATAAAGGATACAAAGAAGAGGTTTTGGTCACCTGAAGTTTACCAATGGTCTTAGCTAGAGAAATAAATATCCAAATAACAAATGCGGCATCTAAAATGGCCACTGGATAGACCAAGAACAGACGAGCTTTTCCAGATAGATCATTAACAGCACCAAGATTTTCTACCAACTCAAGAATTTCTGTTGCTAGAAAGAACGTTCCTCCAAGCATGACCACTTCCGATGTCAAGCCACCCAAAGTAGGCGTGACAACACCATATCCCATTGAGACAATGAGAACAATAACTTCAGCAGCCGTCCTCTTTACAGTTCCAAACGTGACAGCCCAAAATGTGATACCTTTTGGCCGAACTCCAGTCTCATTGAACTCAGCATACTCAAAATACCACAATGCCATCTCAAACATGCCCAGTGTAATCACAAGAGTAATACAGTTCTGAAGTGGAAGAACCTCTCTCCAAGATTTCATGTACTGATAAAACCAATAGATCCCGAGTACAACAAATGCAAAAGACATCAGTCCAAAAAAGTTCTTAAGAGGTGCCATCCGACCCGGAAGGTATCCAGTAGGATTTTTCCATATGGTTTTCCCCTCGATTTCCAAACTAGCAAGTGATGGATCACAGTGTATAAAGTACATATTGTACATCCCAGTTTTGGTAATTGGAATGGTCCGTGATGGTAGCGTTGCGATCAGATCACTTCCATCAAAAGATGCAACAAACAACTTTGGCCAACCAGGATTTACCTGGGATGGGCGGTAGATGACAGAACCTTCTGCGCAAGCTCCTAATTTGGCAAGATCTGAAGTACAACAAATAGCCTTCTGACCTCCATACGCTGATCCACCAATCATTTCACGGTCTTCTATCTCAAAAACAAGTACCTGAACCTTAGCTGAACTAGCCCCCTTCACAGAATCGTTAGTATCTTCTGGTCGCCTAAAAGTAATCTTGTCAAACCTGAAAAATAGTAGAAATGTGAAAGTCAAACATCTGAATCCAAGTGTCAGATTAGACTGAATTGAATAGATGCAAAATGCATGTGTGTATTTCTGCATGACAGTGGTCAATATACTTGTACCGCTACTAAATAAATGATTTCAGAGATGAAAACTGAACTCGCTGTAATCAGCTTGCAAGTAAATAAAGACTCAAGGTATAGAAAGCTCGCAGCATTTTTGGAAATGATCACAAAGCCTGGCTTCCAAATTGATATTTGCATTGAGAAAACAGCACTTCTTTTCTATTGCGTTTATGAGATGCATCTGCATTTGAATAAGTACAAAACACGTGCTTGAGGTTGTTCCTCTCCAATGTCACCCAATGTTAACTCACTTTCACCATTAGCAAATTGATGACCCAAAGTCACCCTATTTAGCTATAATTCTCATATCCCGCGAGGTAAATTCTACTCAGGGCAATACAGATGAACGAACACATATAGCTCTGTCGCTCGCCTCCCAGCTGCCACCGACACAACAGTAGCTGCACACCTTGACGCAAGATTACTAGATTCTCGCAAAACCCGCACCCATCCAAGTGTCGGGCGGCAGAGTGCCCAGGTCGATCCACCCGGCTGCCAGCATCCACCCCGCTGTACCTGTACCGCAGCCAACCCCTTCCCCTTGTACTGCAGACGCAGGCATCAAACTAAATTAGCCACCGGATAGCGAACCGGAACGGCTACTGGCTAGCACATTACCGGATGAAGGCGTCGGGCAGCGCGGCGGCGTCCTCGTCGTCCTCGGCGGTGGTGTTGGCGTGGGAGGCCGCGTAGAGGCCCTCGCTGCCGGCGTGGAGGATGAAGGCGTTGCCCTTGTTGGCGAAGCTGAGCCCGCGGTACTCGTGCACGGACGCATCCCCGGGGCGGAGGAGGAGAGCGACGGCAACGGCAACGGCGAGGAGGAAACGGGCGGCCATGGGGGCGAGCTGGTGAGGTTGGATCTGGCGTGAAGCGGAGTGCAGCGCAGCGCCTCCCCTGCTGGAGCTCGGCAGGGCCGGGGGGCAAAACCGGGAGAAAAGCCAAAGATGTGGCCCCCTCGGCCGTCGGTAGGAAATGGGGATTGAAGGACTGAAGTCTGAAGGACAGTGCTTTGGTCGGCCCAGACCAGCTCAGGGGGTGTTTGGTCTGTTAGGCGCTTTTAAAATTTATAATTTATGTCACATTAAATATTTAGAAGCTAATAAAAAATATTAAATATAAATTAATTATAAAACTAATTATATAAATGTAGACTAATTTCTGAAACGATTTTTTAAGCCTAATTAATCTATCATTAGCACATATTTACTGTAGCAACACGTTGTCAAATCATGGACTAATTGGGCTTAAAAGATTCGTCTCGCAAATTAATCGTAAGTTGTGCAATTAGTTTCATAATTAATCTATATTTAATACTCCATATATGTGTCAAAATATTTAATGTGATAGGAATTTTAGGAGGAGGGGAAGGAATCAAATATGCCCTTATTCTTTTATTTGGTGTTCAAACTTCGAGGGTCAATGGCAATTGGGAAACCAGCACTGAAAACAGATGCAGGGTTGGCTACGGATATCTACCGTAATAGGTCTTGGGAACTGTTTCTAGGCACAGAATTTGTGCGGTAGATCGTGAGATAGACGCAAGGAACAAATCGATTTGTTTTTAAGAACCTGTTTGGAATACAATAATGTACAAAACAAAGGAACGGATAGAATAGAGCGAAAATAGAAAACTACATGATTTGAAAACACAATGGAAACTTTGGGTGTTTGAGTTGCAGAAAAATAGGAATATCAAATGTGCCCAAGAAGCAAGGTTCCAGCCTTTAGAACTTGAGAAAACATTGCAGAATTTTTTCTTTGGGTTTCCTTAGATGTTTTTTTCCTAGTGTTTTGTGAAGCAAGGTTGGCCTTTCCTCTAAAAATGAATGCAGATTTCTTTTGTGCTGAACACCAAATTAAGAAAACTTTCCTAAGTAATCTATTCATTTGCTTTTTTTCCTTTAGAAATTCTTCATTCCAAACTAGCCTTATGTTAGACGTCTTCCATGCTCTAGCTTAGAGCTAGTTGAATCAATAATCTAACTTAGAACAAGTACAATAAGCCATATCAACTTGAACTTATAGCCAAGACAAACCAGCATAATCTAAGATGAAAAGGAGAGAAACGGGGAAAGACAAGAAGCTTATAGACGGATGTGTTGACCGTGGCCCGAGAGGGGGGGAAGGGAGGGAAAGAGTGGATGGGGCCCACGCATAATAAATAATTGTATTTGGTGGAGAAGAAGGGACTAGATTGTTGTATAGCTTGTTTGTTGAGCTAGTCTTTTGCTAGTTTGACTTGGCTTATAGTCAACTTTATTAAACTTGCTCTTAGATCTAGTTGAATCAATTATCTAACTTAGAGCTACCTGAATTAATTTTTTTAATTAATGAATAGTGTAAAAAGAAAGAGACTAGTATGTCATGGTATGGTCCTTCAAAATCGACGACCTCGAAGAGAGTGTCTCCTTGCAGTAGTGTATGGAGTTGCTGAAAGTGACCTGGAGGACAATAATGCCCAGAGGCATCACACGCCGCTGAGTACGATCCCGTGGAAGGGAGATTCCGAGGTGGGAAGCTTTCTAGGATTGATCTTTAATCTGTCAAAAGCATCCTTGTAAAGGATGTTGATGCCACGCTACCTGCGTCCATGATGATCTTTGTCTTGATGGTATCTATCATTGCGCTGACCACCAAGGGAAAAATGACTAGCCTCCACGACATGGTCGAGGTGGTTGCTCCCGTCGAAGGTGATCGGTTGCTCGGAGTAGCGTAGGTACAACTGAGTAGCTGGTGCGGCGACGTAGACCTCCCCGTCCATCAGCTTCTGGCATCATCGGTCCTCATACGCCTTAGGTTCGTGTTGACAGTAATTTCATCACATATTTACAAAGTCAAAATCGTCAACAAAACATCCTTTTTGGGAGATAACAAGAAGGAAGTAGTGATTTTGGTACAAATAACTTAGCTCCACATGTACATGTCATTATTTGCTTGTAGGTATGAAAATAAAGGACTTTGGGTGGTTGTGGGCCCACATTGAGGGTCGACCAACCACCCTATGGGCCCACTACCCCCTCTCAAGCCTCCCATGAACCTCCCAAACACTTCTAGAGCAATATCAACCCTTAGATCACAAGTGTGTTTTCTTTTAATGGCTAGAGATGAGATCACATGGATTTAAGGACCCACCTTGCAAGAAACCGACGTGCCAAGAAAAAAAGGACAACACTTACCCATTCTAGATGAAGGCAAGAGGCCCTACACCCAAGAGGGGAGGCCCCACCTGTCATAGGTCGACTGAACCCCCATCTGGCTCCACCACCTTTGTGCATGGCCCCAAGCATGGAAGCTTGATCTTAGCCTTTGATTTATGGTTGGTTTGATCCTTTGGCAAAGAAGGGATGTCACATGGATCCATGAGTCCACCTAGAAATGATATAAATACCTCCTACCTCTCACTCTCATTCATGACACAAAGGAGAAAACTACATTCTAGTACCTTGGGCGAAGCCTTGCCCTTGTAGTATGCAAATAGAGAGAGAGTTGAGTCATCGAAGTTATCTTTCTTTTATCCTTTTCTTTTATCTTTATATACAATGGACCAAACTCCTATCTTGGAATTCGTTGCTCCAAAGGGCGCTAGTTTGGAGCCACCAAAGTCATCTAAAGCCATCCTGGTTGTTCGCTATGAGCTTCACCCTAGTCTCATAACGATGGTTTAGGAGAAACCTATCCTTTTATCTCCTGAACCTTTGTTATTGTTCCAATTGGCGCCAAGCTAATGACGCTATTTCATCATGTGGATGATACATTTATGAGAGCATACATCCTTTTTAGATAACACATGTACACATACAATGCTTATCCAAGTAGCATAAATTGATATACAATAATTCTTTAGAAGGCACACCTGACTGCTTGTTTAGAGAGCATATATGCATATTTAGTGCACACACACATTTCATATTCAGAGCACTGCCTATTGATTGTATTTTAGAGAGTAATGTATACTTAGAGTAGTGCACATTGCATAATACATATTTAAAGAACATGTATGCAGCATGATGTAGCCCTTTGCGTAACGAGGTCCACCAGAAGTAGGGTGTTGGCCTTCATCTTGTGGCACAGACCATTGGAGTTGGCTTATACCTTCTGCGGCGACATGACCTCCACGACAACGGGTGCAGACATTCCTCCAAGAAGTCCCATCTCCAACGATGGTGCCGCCATGGAAGTAGTTGTAGCCAAAAATGGCGGAGGTGCGGCCTGCATCCCGAAGGAGTCCCACTCCCACCGTCGACGACGGTGGCGGAGGTGCGACCATGGCGTCGGTAGGATCGATAGCGGCACCGAGAACTTGTCTAGGATGCCACTTAGGTCCACAAACTCTCAAAATACATTTCTAGCACCCTAATGTTGTTCAAATGTGCCACGTATGTCCATAAACTCTCAAAATACATTTCCGACACCTTAATATTGTTTAATTGTGTCACATAGGTCCATAACAGCTCGGGAGCTAACTTTTGGCCTATGTGGCATCGCCAGCGTGGTGTAGACTATGGGCGTGTATGCCCACAGCCATGCATGAGCTCATGCAGATTTTGGCTGTTTGGATGCTTGGCCGATGAATGCAACCTAGCTCGCCGCATGCAACAGGCATCTCCCAGCCAAGCTCCGTAGAAACACAGATAGCTTTCGTTTCCAATGAGCTAGGCCAGGGTGATGCAACCTGTGCATCCAGGAGCATAGCAGGAAGGTATTTCGAATGAGAAAAACAGGCAACCAATCAAGATCTCACTGTAGCCAGGCTATAGAAGGATAGGAACCAAACACCATCATCCCGTATGCACGAAACCTGTCTAGCCAGAGCCTGGCTCTCACATACGGGCCAGGTTGCTGTGAAACATGAACCAATCATGCCCTATGCCGCCACACACATGAGGAGCACGTGAGGTGGTTAGGATCATGGAAATAAGCAAGTAGACCTTCTTCTTCCTCATTTCCAACTCCACGATAGGAGATGGATGCATGGATGTGGAGAGAAGATGGATGCATGGATGTGAGGAGGAGATGGTGGTCTCACGCCTGGTCATGCATCGAGCATTGCAATGCAAGCTGATACTACATAAAATCTTTTGTGAGGCATTTTCAAAATGGCCTCAGAGGCGGGCTGCCCGCCTCGGTTATTCGTGGTAGGGCAGCCAGCCCAGCAACCACCTCGGTTAATGCTTAACCGAGGCGAGTAATGTAATATAACCGCCTCGGTTAATGCCTATTAACCGAGGCAGGCATTATAACGCAACCGCCTCGGTTAATAGCCTCGGTTAATGCCTATTAACCGAGGCGGGTATTATAACCGCCTCGATTATTCAGCGCTGTGTTTAGACCTCAAGGTGTGGGCGCACAGGAATGGGAGTGGGAGTGGGGCCCGCATGTCGGTCGCAGTGAGAAAGCACAAATGTGCTACGCGTTGGGGTGATCCGTGTGCTACTTCATGTCAGCGATCCGGAAGCGGGGCTGGCGGCTACTCTAGCTTCGCCACGTGTGCAGAAATAACTCTCATCCATCGCTCTGAGCTCCGCGGTCTTCCAGGAGCGCAGCGGAAATAACTCTCCCTCGTCCGTCTCTCATCCGTCCCTCTCTCTCTCGTCTTTCTCTTCGGTCCCTCTCTCATCGGTCTCTCCCTCCAATCCATCCCTCCACGCATGCCTCCCTCTCTGGTGGGGAGGCAGCGAAGGCGGCTGGCGGGAGGAGGAGGCGCACGGGGAGGAGGAAGCACATGGCCCAGCCCCCTCCGACGACAGTGGCCACCACACATAGCATCAGTGCGCGGGGAGGCCTGTACCAGCGACGGTGGCCCTCCCTCTGCTCCAAGCACATCATGTCGGCCCCTCCCTCTCCTCCGAGCATGGTGCCCCTTCCCTAACCCTCATGCCTCGGCCACTAGATCTAGCCTCCAATGGTCTAACAGCGGCGGCAGGGGCGCAGATCAAGTCACCAACAGCGGTGGGGGCGCGGATCTAGCCATCGACGGCTGCGGTGGCGCGGATCCTACCACGGGCAACGGCAGCACGTGGTACTAGGCTCGGTGGGCTACCAGGCTTGGTGGGCTTTTTTTATTTTGTGAAATTATTAACAGAGGTGGGCTACTTAACTCAACCGCCTCCGTTAATAGCGTTAACCGAGGCGGTTGTCCGTTGAAGGTCCGATTGACCATGACCTTTCGATGGAGGCGGTTGGCAAAACCGCCTCGTTTAAGGCTTTTTGCCCGCCTCGGTTAAGATTCTTATAGTAGTGTAGCAGGCGTTGGTGAGGCATATTCGCGATCCCCACGGGTGAGCACAATCCCCCTGACAAATTCTCCTCCGGAACATCGCACAATTTTCTCGTGTGCTTTAACAGAGTCGCAAGCCACCAAGCCATCTAGGAGGTGGCAACCTCCAAGAGTAACAAGCACCACCAGCTTGCAACTCGATCACCTAGTGCCACTTGATGCAACCTCACAATGCAATGCGCTAGAATCACACTCACTCGTAATCGGATCGCAATCTTGCAAGCACAAGTGAGTTAGAGGGCATCCAAGCACACCTACACAAGCCACCAAGGCTTAAGGGTGCTCAGAAACTAGCCTGAGCTCCACCTCTATTTATAGCCCCCAAGCCAAATAGAGCCGTTGGAGCAAAGCTGCTAGTTTCTGCAAGGGCACTGGACACGGCGGTGCCCTCCCCAATGGTCAAATTTGAATGGCTAGCCATTGGTCACCGGACATCTAGGGGCGGTGCACCGCCGTAGGGGTGGCGGTGACCCCCTGGCCAACTACACGAAATCCTTACCCTCGGGAAAAATAGGGCGGTGCACCGCCCTATGCACGGCGGTGCCTAGGCGGTGACCAAGCCCTGCTCCCTTGCTTTCAGCCAAAAAGGGGCAGTGCACCGGATAGCCCCTGGCAGTGCCACCGCCCTCCACATGGCGGTGCATGCCGAACATGGCGGTGACCAAGTCACACACTATTGCTCTCGGCCTCGGTCTGGTGGGCACCACCCTAGGGGTGGCGGTGCCATTGGACAGGCAGTGGCGGTGCCCCCCCAGGGCACCAGCCAACTCCTCCCTTTTAGCCTCCAAGTGGGCACCGCCCTAGGGGTGGCAGTGCCACCGGACCAGGGGTGGCGGTGCCACCCAGGCAACACTTCGAGCCTGGTTTTGCCTTCTCTTCTTCGCTTTTTCTAACACATTTGCAAATGTGCTAACACCACCAAGTGAACACCACCTTATGCACGTGTGTTAGCTTTTCACAAACATTTCCCAAAGGATTAGCACTCTTTTTAGAACGCCACTCGATCCTAACACGTATGCAAAGTTAGATCGCTCAAGTGACACTAAATTACCGATATGCAAATAAGTTTGCTCCTCCTAATAGTACGGCCATCTATCCTAAACCAGGTCATATACTTCTCTACATAACCTTTGACCGATGAAATGAAATGCCCTATAAATATACCTTTGCCTTACGCATTCCATTCCATCTCCTCCAATGTTGATGCAACACATGCACCAATCAATCACAAATGATATAATCCACTTTATATCATATGACCATATTGGTTCATCGATCTTGACTTAACTTGTTGTTCTCCATTGCTTCGGTCCATCGGCGCCAAGTCATCACTCAACTTGCCCTTCACACTTGCAACCGGTCCATCGAGCCAAGTCTTGTCTTGATCTTCTCCACTTTAGTCACATGACTCAATGTCATGTCTCATATGCAATGAGCCCCTTCATCACATGTGTGAGCTTTGCAACATCTCCGAACCATTTTCACCTCTATGGCATATGTTGCTCACACACATGGACCTGTGGACTAATTACCTATGTGTCTCACATTAAACACAATTAGTCCACCTAGGTTGTCACTCAATTACTAAAACCAAACAAGGACCTTTCAATCTCCCTCTTTTTGGTAATTGATGACAACTCTACAAAGATATAAAAATTAAGCACTTTTAGATTTATGTTGCTTGTCCAAGCAATTTTACCATGTGTAAAGATTTTGGACAAGTACCACAAACCCGAAATGGTAGTATTAGCTCCCCCTACATATGTTCTAGAGTGTTTGGTTTAAAGCTCGCACATATGCATAGATTGGAATTGTCGGAGAGTAATTACTACCAATGATGCTAAGGTGTAAAGAATTAACCTTTGAAGCGTGATACCAATCGGAGTTGCACTTTTAACACTATCCTTAGCACCATGAGTAGTTAGACAACAAAAATACTAGAACTCCCATGAGATCAATATTATAAGCAAGGTTCTAGTACTACGTGTAGAAATACAAGTCTAGCTACCATGCTATGCAATGCTAGTTATCATAACATCAATCAAGTTCTACAACTAGCATACACCACACAAGCATGCATATTAAATGTAAAAATTTATGCAATGCAAACAAGCACATGAATATGCACATATCAAATGCAATCAATCAAAAGTTCATGAGCTTGCTCCTCCCTACTTGTGTGCTTCTCTTGTCCAAGAATTTTGATCCTTCTTAATTTCTCAATGTTGATCCCTCTTCTTTGTCCATATCCATGTCCAAACCCAACTTCCAATGATATCTTTGTACTAATCTCTTCCCGTTTGTCATCAATTTCCAAAAAGGTATGCTTCTTTTGATACAAAGGGTTGCACTTAGGGATAGATGGTTGACACTTGAATCTTGCATTTTTTATGGACACCACTTGTATAGCTCTTTAGACACCATGTGTAGAATCTTGTGACCTTGATACCAATTATAGTGGGGCTTCTCCCTCTATGTCCAAGCATGGGTCATTCACTTGATAATCTTGAGCTCTTGTGTATTAGGGATGCATTCTTCACTTGATGATCACTTAAAGTTGATGATCACTTGTGGAACCACCATCTTGTATGAATAATACCATGTGTAGTGATGTGATACCACGTGTATGATTGATTTGTTAATAAAAACTATTTCTTGAGCATTTGCTATCTTCATGAGTACCATTTGTAGGATATCACTTATGAGTTGGTCTAGACATCACTTGTGAATTCTTGATGAAATATTTGAGTCTAGATACCACTTGAAACAAACAAACTAGATATCCATTTGTATTGTTGTCTTGTGCTTGTACTTTTATCACTATCATGAGCTTCTAGTGTTGACTTGAACTAAATTGATTTGCCTAAGCTTCCAAGTCTGGTTTGAACCAATGACAAGCTTCTTCACACCTCTTACAAGGGTTATCTTACCAATGTTGTACTTGTCACTTGTTAGCAATCCAAATTAAATCAAGTACTTGGGTTCACTAGCTCATAAACAAACTCACATGCTTACCACTAGATCAACTAATCATTCAAGCAATAGTGGTAGGCTATGAATTTTAAACTTCCATTTGTCATGCATGATCCTAATAAGCGTGTACTATATGCACTAACCGCATACTAGTAAGGGATAAAATGATCATGCACATTATAATGATATCTTTGCTATCTTGAAGTAGAGGATAGTCACTAGTTTCTAATTAAGCTCCGCAATAGTAATGTGAAGTCTAATTTATAGCTTGGTGAAGACCAATCGTCATAGATAGAGTCCATTCTTCACCCATATGAAATGAAACCACTAATGATCAAGTGCACTATCATGATGTGGTTGGCTTGCTTGTTCTTTTATCAATGCTTGCATGAGAGAACTATTTAGAATACCATTTGAATTTTCATGACTAGCTCTCTTTTGGGTGTTGCTTGCTTTTCTTGATCAATCCTATTGATTGCTTCAACTAAGCATCTCAAATGTCCCTCGGATCACCACTTCCATGTTATCCTCCCAAGTACCACACTTGGTTTACCTACACATAGACGGTAAGCCCCTACACTAGGGAGAAGTGACCTCTCTCCAAAGAACCATTCTTGACACTCACTTGAAATGTCTTAATTGATTGATCCAAGTGAAGGACTTAATTTGATGAATAACCATGAATCTTTCTTCAAGTCCTTTTCTTTCTACTTGTTTAAGTCTTTTTCTTTTTACCAAATGATTTTCAATTGTCACTACAATTCAAACTTCATCTTTATATTGAGTTTGATCTTGATCTTCAACTTGAGTACCAAATGTGTGCCAAATACACTGCACAATCAAATGGCCTTGTACTCTTTGCTTGTCATGCTTCTAGCTCATCTCAAAACCAAACTTAGGTACCTCAATCACTTATGAACATATTTCCAACTTGAGGACCTTTCAATCAAGGGAAAATTATCTGACGGACATCCAAAGTGATTGTCGTTTGCAGGCGGACACCTAGTTTTGAGCAATTTGCCAGAAAACACTCTGGTTCATTGAAATTAGGCCATAGGACACTGTGGCCTAGTTTTAGCCGGTTGAGGAGAGAGAAAAATTTGTTTTGGACATCTGGTGCTCCTGAGCCACACTTGGGTCTGCCCCCAACCTGGTCTGGTTGGACCCCAATGGAGGGGATGGCGGCACGGGAGGGGAAGGCAGCGTAGGAAGTCACTGCCGGAGGTGAAGGAGTCACCGGCCTTGCGCTGCTCGTCCTGGCAGCGCACGGTGACCTAGAAGATAGTGAGGAAATCGTGGCCATAGGCATCGAGGATCGTGTTGCGGTCCTTGAAGGGCCGCTTGAGGACGTGAATTTGCTTCCCCGTGGTGGCCTCCTCGGTGGCCGTGGGGTCCTCGGCGGCGGTGAGGGCGGGTGGAGGTAAGGCTCCTACGGCTAGAAGGCGGAGGGGAGTAGCGGGTCGACAGAGGGGAGCGAGCTGTGGCCGAAGTGGAGGAAGTCGAGGATGGTCTTGCGGTCGGGGAGGGAGACGGGTGGGATGCGACGGAGGCGTGAGGCCTAGATGAAGTCGGTGTGCTTGAGGTCATGGTGCTGCGTGAGGAAGACGACGACGGAGAGCAGGTAGGGGTGGCCTGACTGCTTAGAGGCGAAGGCGATAGGGGTGGAAGCCGGGAAGGTGTAGTCGGAGCCAAAGTGGATCTTGTCGCTGGAGAAGATGATCTTGTCTAGCTCGTTGCGCGTGGGCTTCACCAGCCATGGCTCCTCCACCCGTGGCTCTGCGCCGGCCATGGTCGTGAGCTCTGCCGCGCATGGGCGCGAGCTTCGCCGGGCGTAGTGGAGGCAGCGGGGCAGCCTTGCCCATAGCTCCTCCGACTAGGCGTGATGAAGGCGATGGGGCGGCCTCACCCGTAGGCGTTCCCGCAAGGCGTCGTGGAGGCAGCCGGGCCTCACCCACCGGTGCGCAGCCGCGGCCCGCTAGAGGCAGCGGGCGCCCTCACCTAGAGTCACGCTGACTAGCTCACGTCATGGCGGAGGCAGAGGACGAATTGGCCACGGGCGTCGTGGGTGCGAGTTCACCAATGGCGTGCAACAACATCATGGGCAGCCAGTGCAAGACTTGCTCTAGGATGACGTCGAGGCTGCCCTCGCGCCCGTGGCCGGTGGAGCCACGGCTGGCGGAACCCGCGCCTTCCCCTCCAACAGGGGCCTCCTGCGCTGCCTTCCTCTCCTGCGCCACCATCCCCTCCGTTGGGGTCCAACCAGACCAGGTTGGAGGTGGACCCAAGTGTGGCTCAGGGCACCGGATGTCCAAAACAAAATTTTCTCTCCCCTCAACCGGCTAAAACCGGGCCACGGTGTCCTGTGGCCTAATTTCAACGAACCAGAGTGTCTTTTGGCAAACTGCTCAAAAATGGGTGTCCGCCAGTAAATGACCATCACTTTAGATGTCCGCCAGACAATTTTCCCTTCAATCAAAGTTACTCTTGATCAATCCGATAATTGTCACTTTTTGATAGATTTTGTACCCTTCAATGAAAAATTCATATCTCCCAATGTACAAATTCAATTACCACGAAATTTGGTGAAGATGTGCTTTACTAAGTCATCTAGAAGCTATAAAAATTTGGGATTTATTTGACTTCTAGATTACTACCAGATTTCAATTCTTACACCACTACTATATGCTAAAAACTGTTGTACTATGGCTGACAAGATCTACTCCAAAACTGAAGCATCTTTTATCCAATTCTCATAAAATTTCTACAGCATCTCATACCAAAAGTCTAGAGCATGCATACCATAAGTCTAGAGCATGCATACCAATCCAAATAGATTTGATCACTCAAACTCAGATTTGATCTCAGCTTGCTTAGATTTTCAATTTAGGACATATTTCAATCACTTGAGCTATACTTCATCGAATATGAATCAAACTTAAAACTAACTTGTTTGAATATTTTCACAAGACATATATTCATTCAATCCACTTACTAAAAGTCATCTCATGAATTTATCCAACACAAATCAATCCAAACTTGATTACTAAGCATTTATCCATTCAAACATCTTATAGCAAGCAACATTACATATTTATTCAATTCAATTAACTCATATGCACCCAAATGAAATAATCAACTAGAGATATACCTTGATTAGCTCATGATTATCCATAGCAAGCTTTCACTCAATTATTTGCAAGCTACCAAATAATTCCAATAAATCACCACAACTTGAATTATAGCATTTATATGTTGATAGCTCTTGGACTTCACTATCTTGTCATGGCATTGGGATAATGATCATTGCTTTTCAATACTTGGCTCAATCATGTGATCAACAAAATAAATACCACTTGAACCAAGACTCTAATGCCGATGGTACCTACAATCATTCGTCCACTTTTTGATGGTACCCAAACTAGTTTGGGTCCTCTCAAGTTAGGAGCAACATACTTAGGCGTAGCCTTAGTATGAATAGCGGAATATTTTACAATTACAACCAATGAGGTACCATTGACATCCTTTCTAAGTATAGAATCATTATTAATTCAAATAGGCTTAGGAGTGTTACCTAGGGGACATGAATGTGCCATGTGTCCCCTTTCCCGGTATAAGTAGCAACTTCTCTTGAATTGAGCCTTTTCTTCCTTGCTCATATGTTGCTTCTCATCGCCTTGCCTCTCATGAGTTGCTTGATCCTTCTTATCAAGCTTGGTAGAACACCCCGAGGCAAAGTGTCATATGTCTCTACACTTGAAGCACTTGATGGGAGTCAAATCTCTTTTTTTGTCTTGATTCTTGCTCATCATCTTGGCATCTTGGATTTGCATTGGATGTCTTGCTCTTCCACCCCTTCTTGTTCTCTTCTTCATCATCAAGTCACCACCATCATGGTTGATCTTGACTTGCTCTTGGGGTGTCTTCTTTTACTCAACTTGTGGCTTTGGTTGAGGCTCTACTTGTTGCTTCACCAATTGCTTGGTTGGGCACATTGAGGTGAGGTGACCCCAAGTGCGGCACTTGAAGCACTTGACATGCTTGAGCCTCTCTTCTTCCTTCATCTTCTTGAGCTTCTCAATGTTAGGGCATTGATCATGAAGCTGACCCACTTCATGGCATCGATAGCACATGAAATGAGAAAGCTTCTCACATGCTTCTTTCTTCATCTTCTTTTCTCTTTTTCTTTCGCCCTTTGTCATCTTCTTCTTGAAGCCAAGACCACTCTTATCACCGAAGTTTCTTTGAGTCTTCATCAAATGCTCAAAGGTGACTTTTGAGTTATAGCACCTCTCTAGCTTGTTGCTCAAATTCTTCACTTCCTTTTTGAGTTTATTGTTCTCCTTCAAAAGGTTAGTCTCACAAGACATAGAAGAAGAACAAGCATCTATATGTGAAGAACATGGCATATCTAATAAATCACCATAAGAGGTGGATACATACTTCTTGCCTACATCACATGGGTTAGCAACATTATGTGATTGATCATTTGACCCAAGTGATGAGCTTTCACTAGTTTTAGTCTTTTCATTAGAAAGTTCATTAGTGAGAAAAGCATGGTCTTGTACTAAGTTATCATGAGCAACACTAAGTTCCTCATGAGCCAAATGAGTTTTCATTTTCCAATTTACTTGTTTTTGCCATCTCATTTCTTAAAGCCTTAGTGAGTTTGCATACAAGCTCAAAATTTGGATCATCACAATCAACAATCACACCAACAATAGATACCTTTGTGTCACCATGTGACATAAAGCAATGTGGTGATGTTGGAGAGCTTGTAGAAGCATCACTCTCATATCTAGAGCATAAACCATCATCATCACCATCAAGTGTGCATGGAGTATCATCATCGATTGCATCACTTGTGGCATCATCATCAACCTTGTCAAGTGATCTTGTGGCATGATCATCATCATCATCACTTGGCCATGAGGTAGAGCAATCTTCCACAATCACCGAATTGTGGCAATGCTCAACATCCTCATGTGCCTCCTTGTGATCATCATCATCATCGGAGACCGCCCCATATTTTTATTGAGATAAATCCAAATCTCATGAGCGAACTTCATATCCATGATCTCACCAAATATGTTATCTTTCATAGATTGATAGAAAATGTTAGTAGCTTGGCAATTGAGATGTAGGCATTTCTTTTGCGCTTGAGTTGCATCCTTTTTATCAATCGCATAAGAAAAGCCCACATCTACGATCCACCACATTTGAGGAGAAATAAACTTAAAATTACAAGTCATCCAATTTCTCCAACGTGCAAAGTGTGTGCCATCAAATATGTGTGGACACTCAACATCTAGCCCATAGTTCACCATCCTCTTGGGTCGGTGAAGACTACAAATGAGAGACCAAGCTCTGATACCACGTGTAGGGTCGAGAGGGCGGACTAGAGGGGGGGTGAATAGTCCTCTCTAAAATTAAACATGTTGGCTAACCGAAATAAATGCGAAAATAAAACTATCGGTCTAGCCAAGACTGCACCCCTCTATCTATGTTCACTAGCACCTTATAAAAGATCATAAACAAGCAAATAAGGTGCCGGCCTAGCAAGAGCTCACCAAACTAATTCTAAGAGCAAGGTCACACAAACCTATGTCACTAGTACTTTGCACACTAGGGAGCTCCTACACAACTAGTAAGCAAAAGCACAAAGCTCCTAAGCTCACTAGCAATGCTCAAAAACAAGGCAACCAATGCCAAATTAGAGAGCGCAAATTACTTAGCTACACAAACTAAGCAATGTGACTAATAAGGTTACACAAACCAAAATAGTCACGCAACAGGGAGCTACTTCTAGCTACACAAGCAAGAAGGTAACTAGCAAGCTACACAAGCCAACTAATTACAAGAGCAACTACACAAGCACAATGTATGTGAAAGTAAATACAAGCTTGTGTAACGGGGATGCAAACCAACAGGAAGACAAGGTTGACACGATGATTTTCTCCCGAGGTTCACTTGGTTGCCACCAAGCTATGTCCCTATTGTGTTGACCGCTCACTTGGTGGTTCGGCGGCTAAGAGGTGTTGCATGAACCTCATCCACATGTTGGACACCGCAAGAACCTCACAAGCCAAGTGAGGGTAGCTCAATGACATGCTCGACTAGAGTTGCTCTTCACTATCCCCGAGGGGTGAGCACAATCCCCCTCACAAATCCTCCTCGGGAGCACCGCACAATCTTCTCACATGCTTCAATGAAATCGTAAGCCACCAAGCCATCTAGGAGGTGGCAACCTTCAAGAGTAACTAGCACCATCGGCTTGCAACTCGATCACCTAGTGCCACTTGATGCAACCTCACGACGCAACACACTAGAATCACACTCACTTGTAATCGGATCGCACTCTTGCAAGCACAAGTGAGTTAGAGGGCATCCAAGCACACATACACAAGCCACCAACGCTTAAGGGTGCTCAGCAACCAGCCCAAGCCCGAGCTCCACCTCTATTTATAACCCCAAGCCAAATAGAGCCATTGGAGCAAAGCTACTAGTTTTTGCAAGGGCACCGGCCACGGCGGTGCCCTCCCCAATGGTCGAATTTTGAGCCGTTGGTCACCGGATAGCTAGGGGCGGTGCACCACCATAGGGGTGACGGTGACCCCCTGGCCAACTACGCAAAACCCTTGCCCTAGGGAAAAACAGGGCGGTGCATCGCCCTAGGCACGACGGTGGCTAGGCGGTGACCAAGCCCTGCTCCCTCGCTCTTGGCTAAAAAGGGATGGTGCACCGGATATCCCCTGGCGGTACCACCGCCCTCCACATGGCGGTGCACGCCGGACATGGCGATAACCAAGTCACCCACTGCTGCTCTCAACCTCGGTCTAGTGGGCACCATCCTAGGGGTGGCGGTGCCACAGGACAGGCAGTGGCAGTGCCCCCCAGGGCACCAGCCAACTCCTCCCTCTTGGCCTCCAGGTGGGCACCACCCTAGGGGTGGCGGTGCCACCTAGGTAGCACTTCGAGCCTGGTTTTGCCTCCTCTTCTTCGCCTTTTCTAACACCTTTGCAAATATTGTAACACCACCAAGTGAACACCACCTTGTGCATGTGTGTTAGCTTTTCACAAACATTTCCCAAAGGATTAGCACTCTTTTCATAATGCCACTTGATCCTAACACATATACAAAGTCAGATCGCTCAAGTGGTACTAGATGACCGATATGCAAACAAGTTTGCTCCTCTTAATAGTATGGCCATCTATCCTAAACTCGATCATGTACTTCTCTACACAATCTTTGACCGGTGAAATGAAATACCCTACAAATATACTTTTGTCTTGCACATTCCATTTCATCTCCTCCAATGTTGATGCAACACATGCACCAACCAATCACAAATGATATGATCCACTTCATATCATCATATGACCGTATTGGTTCATCGATCTTGACTTCACTTGCTCTTCTCCGTTGCTTTGGTCCTTCGGCACCAAGTCAACACTCAACTTGCCCTTCACACTTGCAACCGGTCCGTCGAGCCAAGTCTTGTCTTGATCTTCTCCACCTTAGTCACATAACTCAATGTCATGTCTCATATACAATGAGCTCCTTCATCACATGTGTGAGCTTTGCAACATCTCCGAACTATTTTCACCTCCATGGCATATGTTGCTCACACACATATACGTGTGGACTAATTGCCTATGTGTCTCACATTAAACACAATTAGTCCAGCTAGGTTGTCACTCAATTACCGAAATCAAACAAGGACCTTTCAGCAGCAGTGGCTAGCGGATTCGAAACCTCACTCACCTTGCGATGGAGCGAGCCAGCGAGCGGTGACCAGACGGAGTCGTGGGGTCTTGAGGGCTCGTCGGTCTCATCTCCCGTGACCCTAGTCGTTGCTTTCCAGCCTGCACATTGCTCATCAGCTCTACTTTGCACGTACGACCTTGGGCGGACTCGGCCATGGTGAGTGTGCTGCACATGCACACACCCCCGCCGCGTCGTCGCGCACAGGGACGCATGGAGTTGCTGCTATACGGCCCATCCCGTTCGTGCCACTGCCGATCGATGACCTCGCCATGTAGCCACTTGGGTATGCCATAGAGATAGAAATGAAAGGAAAGGAAGAAGAGGATGTGCCTGCTTTTTTCTACGGCCCAAACCACCTCACGCGCTCCTCACGTGCGCAGCAACACTGTCAGCGCCACACTAGCGATGCTATGTAGGCTAGAAGGCAGCTCCAGGACCGTTATGGACCTAAATGACACACTTGGGCCACATTAGGGTGCTAAAAATGTATTTTGAGAGTTTGTGGACCTAAACGGCACAATAAAACAAAATTAGGGTGCCAGAAATATGTTTTGAGAGTTCATGGGCCTAAGTGGCACCCTAGACGTTCATGGGCCTACCTTGCATTTAACTCTCTTTTTTCTTTTTTTAAGGAACGCGAGCATAGTTAGTGGTTTGTGTAGTCCATGTCCGCGTATGGGCTGAAGGGATTTTGGGCCGTGACCTCACCTGTAGTTCTGTGATGTACAATATCGTCCGTCGGATGCTGCGGCAATGGTGCAGGAGGCTTGGACGCCCTCTCACATACAAACGAGTACGTACGTTAGAGGATCTCGTCACCCTCCTTTTATTTTTCCCCCCAAAACCCCGACTCTGTCCCAAAACCCTCAAGCCGGAAACCCATCTCGCTACCGCGCCGGGGACTACTAGCCATCAATGGCGGCGGCGGCGGCGCTGCTCCTCCACGCCACGCGGTGATGGGACCTCGCGTCCACCCTCTCGGATCCGTAACCCCCGCCTTCTTGCATCCTTCGTCTCCTTGTTTTTATTCGTATTCAGTATTAGTCATCTCATGCTTGTTTGGTAATCCAGTGGATTGGGGTTGATTCTTAACTTGAGGAGAGATGTGTACTGGCGGTTGAATAGTTAATGTAGATTGGTTTGAGTTCTCTCACGTGCTTGCGGTTTTGATGCGAAAAGGATGGATGGAAATTGCGGCCTTACCGCTAGGCTAGAATTAGTGCTGTTTTATTTTTTTGCCGATTAGTACAACATAATGATTTTGTGTTCATGGAAGCGGCACTCTATTCTCCTAAACTAGTTGAGTTCCCCGCGCATTGCTGCGGGATGTAAAGATCAGTTCATGACAAATTCTCTATGAACAAAAGGTTATGCTAAAAGTTAAAGAGAATGGAAAAATAAAATGCTAAAATATATTAGATAATCCTGCAAGCTAAGAGAAGAATAATTTAATAGTATCAATATTATGTAGAAAGCAAATCGCAGCATTGAACTGAAAATAGGGATGTGCATAGATGTAGAAGCTTCTTTGCTTGCAGGCTAAAATTCTCAAGGTGATGGAGCACCGTAAGGTTGATACTACAAATTCATATGCATTATTTGATATGTATGATATGTATAAACAATTTCTAAAAGACGTGAATCAAACCATGTCAAATGATGTCTTTTAGCCATACCTGGAAAATTGTGCCACATAGCTGGATGGGTGAATAATGATCTACTATAAATATATCACAACCAAACTTCCAAACAAATAACCATGTAGATCAACAGAAGAAAAAAAAATCAAAGTAGGCGTTCGGTGCCATGTGCCCATCTTGACTTTGGAGTTGAAGTCTATATCCTTGTGTCAGCACGTTGTGCACTCATCTGTAACAAAAATAATAAGAAATCGATGGCTTAGCCATGATCAGTAGCAGCAGAAGATAACTTCTCGAATGAAATATCAACAAATACTACACCAAGCATGACACCTACACGAGTATAGAGAGAAAGAAAAGGAGCGATCTCTACGAAGACAGAACTGCATGTAGTTTGTAGCCGCCAAGGATGTGTTGAATTGCTGATGTGCAGTTGTTCATCGACCTATCACCTTGAATGCAGGGATCGGCCGAGAGCCAAGAGGCAAGGTGATCGTCATTGCCGTAGCACTGCATATATAAGTAGGAACAGACAGAGAAAAGGGTGTCGTCTTTGGGTTCAATGACATGGGATACGAAGGGATCGAATTGGAGTATCAGACATGGCCAGTAGATGATAGTGGAGCCGTACGTCTCTTTGTCTTCGATCACTAAAGATAGACTTGATGGCGGCATGTTGCAGACTTGATGCATCAGTATTGCGAGGAGTATGTGTCACTTCGAGTTTTGACTTCTGAGGAGCTGACTCGATGGAATTGGAAAGGAATCGTCCATGGCGGCTGGGGGGAGACAGCTTTGGCCTGCGTGACTTGAAGGTTAGTGAGTTGCGGGACCCGTTTGATGACGTGGCTTCACAAAATCGCAGAGAAATATGCTAGTAGGGTTTTGCTTTATCAGAGTTATAGATGTTTGTAGATTATTTCATGCACAAAGGCCTGGGTGCTGTTTTCAGGGCTTCTCATGCATTAACGCGATCAGTATTTCTTAGATGACAACAATCAACCTCTAGAATTACATGTCTTTAATTTGTCTCATAGTAACTCTATAATTCCTTAATTTGTTCATCATTCATAGAAAAAGGAACGTATGTTGTGACTACCATGGCAACTACAACTCGTACAATGATGTGGAATTAGTCTCATAATAATAGTTCTAAAACTTATCTTATGAAACCATTGCTGTGTGAACTAACGACCTATTTTTCTCACCTTCACGTCATAAATTCTTAGTAGCAGTGCATGATACATCCTATATTCCTATGATACGGTTCATTTGTACAAATGTACTTGCCCTAAGGATTTCTAGCATCATTGGCTCAGTGGTTCCTGTGCATGAAGGGTAGCTTAATCATGAACACGAACAAATTATCTTTGTGCACCATTGTGTAATCAGTTTTAATTATTTGTATAATGGAAGTTTTCTGTATGTCATTAGTGTGGTTTTGTTTACTTAGGCAGTGCAGCTAGGATTGCACCTTAGGGATTTTTTGAATATCATCATAGACAATATTGTTTCCCTTGCTTGTCTTCTTGCTCCTACTTACTGTATTCGATCAAACTTTTCTCAGCTCAGGGCCAGCTTACAGTCAAAATGTGCTGCCAGCCTGTTCTCAAAATGGGCTAGTTTCGCAAGACCTTTCAGGTAACAGTGATCTCTTGCTGTCTTAATTCTACAGACTACAGAGCTAAACCTTCTTATTGCTGTTACTCTAATTTGTATGTGTAACTGTTATTCAGTGCAAAAGCAGCTGGAAATGAGGTCATTGGAATTGATTTGGGAACTACTAACTCATGTGTGTCTGTTATGGAGGGAAAGGTCAGGTCCCTGTAAATATTCTATCGGTCATTTTTTTTCTCTCTCGTTGTCTTTTGCTGAACTGGTAATCAAATGACTGCAGAATCCAAAAGTTATCGAGAATGCCGAAGGTGCTAGAACAACACCATCTGCTGTTGCTTTTAATCAGAAGGGAGAGCGCCTTGTTGGAACTCCTGCCAAGCGCCAAGCTGTAACAAATCCCCAGAATACTTTCTTTGGAACAAAGCGCCTGATCGGACGCCGCTTTGATGATCCACAGACACAGAAAGAAACGAAGATGGTGCCATGCAAAATTGTCAGGGCTCCAAATGGTGATGCGTGGGTTGAAACAACAGATGGCAAGCAGTACTCACCAAGCCAGATGGGTGTGTTTGTGTTGACCAAGATGAAGGAGACAGCAGAATCTTACCTTGGAAAATCTGTCTCCAAGTCTGTGATAACTGTTCCAGCGTACTTCAATGACGCGCAGCGTCAGGCCACAAAGGATGCAGGTCGCAATCCTGGCCTCGATGTTGAAAGGATCATCAATGAACCGACAGCCGCTGCTCTGTCTTATGGAATGAATAACAAGGAGGGTTTGATAGCAGTCTTTGATCTTGGAGGAGGAACTTTTGATATCTCTATTCTGGAGATCTCAAATGGAGTCTTTGAGGTATTTTTTTCATAATTTTCAACTCATCTGTTGTGATGCATACATGTTATTAAATACATTCTTTTTTTATTTGGTTCTGTGTATTATCAGGTCAAAGCAACAAATGGTGACACTTTCTTGGGTGGTGAAGATTTTGATAATACTCTTTTAGAGTTCTTGGTGAGTGATTTCAAACGAACTGAGGGCATTGACTTGTCAAAGGATAGATTGGCTTTGCAGAGGCTCCGTGAAGCTGCTGAGAAGGCAAAAGTTGAACTGTCATCAACCACTCAGACTGAAACCAATCTACCATTCATAACAGCTGATGCCTCAGGAGCAAAGCATTTGAATATCACACTGACAAGGTCAAAGTTTGAGGCTCTTGTGCACCAGCTGATTGAGAGGACCAGAGATCCATGCAAGAACTGCTTGAAGGATGCAGGAATATCTACTAAAGATGTGGATGAGGTACTTCTTGTTGGTGGGATGACCAGGGTTCCAAAAGTACAGGAGGTGGTCGCTGAAATTTTTGGAAAGAGCCCAAGCAAAGGAGTCAACCCTGATGAAGCTGTGGCCATGGGTGCTGCCATTCAAGGTGGAATTCTCCGTGGAGATGTTAAGGAGCTTCTTCTCCTTGATGTTACTCCCCTGTCACTTGGTCTTGAGACGCTTGGTGGCATCTTCACCAGGTTGATCAACAGGAACACTACAATTCCTACAAAGAAAAGCCAGGTGAGTTGTTATTTCTCTATTCTTTCGGACCATTCAACTTTTTGGGTATACCTGTTATCTGGATGATTTTTTTATCAACTTATCAACATAATCTTATTGAGCGTCCAGATATGATTACCATCCTATGATCCATGCTGCACTAGTACAACTTTGATCTGATCTTTGGTTTTGATTTTGCAGGTGTTTTCAACTGCTGCTGACAATCAAACCCAAGTAGGTATCCGTGTGCTGCAAGGTGAGCGTGAGATGGCTGCAGACAACAAGCTCCTGGGTGAATTTGATCTCGTTGGCATTCCACCTGCTCCAAGAGGCATGCCTCAGATCGAGGTCACATTTGATATCGACGCCAATGGAATCGTGACATTCTCTGCAAAAGATAAGGCCACAGGAAAGGAGACGAACATCACGATCCGATCCTCCGGTGGGTTGTCTGAGGCCGACATCTAGAAGATGGTTCAGGAGGCCGAGCTGCATGCCCAGAAGGATCAGGAACGAAAAGCACTCATCGACATCAGAAACAATGCGGACACAACTATCTACAGCATCGAGAAGAGAGCTTGGGAGAGTACAGGGACAAGATTCCGGCTGAGGTTGTGTCCGAGATTGAGGCAGCCGTCACTGATCTCCACAAGGAGATGACCTCGGACGACATTGAGCAGATAAAGGCCAAGCTCGACGCTGCAAATAAGGCCGTCTCAAAGATCGGAGAGCACATGTCTGGTGGTGGTGCAGGTGGTTCACAATCAGGAGGATGTCAGGGTGGTGGTTACCAGGCTCCTGAGCCCGAGTACGAGGAGGTTAAGAAGTGAGGAGGCTGCGAAAGAAGAAACAGTAGTGTCGCATTTAGAATTAGCTATATATTCTTTTGAGGACACAAGATAGCCCGGACGAGATGTAACCTGTGCAGGCTGAATAACATTCTCTCGTATCTCATGGTTTTTTGTTGCATAATATATATAGATATATATACCGTATATGATTTTCTTGTTTTGGGCGCTGCTGTCTAGTTTTCGTTAGGCTGCTTGTTTTCTGATGTGTGGCTCGTGAACCGCGATCTTGTGAAACGGTGGCTGGCAGTGGACTCCCGCGCCAGCCCCGGACCCGGACATGACGCCTGTCTCTCCCCCCTTGCATCCAGTGATATGTCCATGGCCGTCGGAACACAGCCGTAGAAAAGTCATCCCAGAGACCCGGACGACCGCTAGGCATGGCCGGAGAGACGGCGGAGAGGAACTGAGGAATCTCGCCAGACGGAAGCCGCGTCCGCGCACGAGTCCAAGGAACGTAGAGCCAAGGAACATGCTCTGGCGATCGGAAGATCTGCAAGCAGGGCCGGTTCGGTGCGCCGTGCTTTCCCAATCACGCAAGCACGAGCGTTGCTGTTCTGAACTTTGGTCGAGCCTTGATGGAATTGAACACGTCGGCAGAAGATTTCAGAGAAGGATACAAATGAACTTTGGTCGAGCCTTGAAATTGAGCATGTCATGTCGGCAGAAGATTTCAGAGAAAGCATACAAAGAGGAATAGGAATTGTTGATCCTTTGATCCGCGCCCTGATCGGGGGCGCCCAGCCCACTATGGCTGGAGGGCCCCTATCACACTGCGCTATATATAGAGGTGGGGGCCGGCGGCTCTGTGTACGAGGTTCGCCTGAGCCGAGCTCCCCACCGAAACCTAAAGCCTAATCCCGATCAGAGAGGGGCGCAGTCAGTGACAGGAAGCCACCAGCCGCGCCGCCCCGCTCCACCGACTTCGTTGACCTCTTCCCCGAACGTCGCTGCCCGTGCGCAGACTTCACCGACGAATGAGATGGCGGCTTCTGGATCATCTCCCTCTACGGTGTCAGGTTCGGCACGTTCTTCTTCTATTCCTCTCTCTCCCTCTCTCTCTCTAGTTCATGTTGTTGGTTGTTCTAAGCCAAATAGAAATGAATCAATCCCCAATCTACACCTAGATGATCCTAAGGATTCAACAATGGTACCAGAGCCAGGTTATCCTAGTGTGTAGATCGTAGATCGGGGTAGAAAAATGAAATAGAATTAGAACCGTAACCCTAACTCTAAGGAAGAAGACCGCCGTCACGCGGGAAGAAGACCACGCCGCCGCTTCGATGGCGTGCAGGAAGGAAGCCACCCCGAGCTGCCATGGGCGCGTGGGGTAAGAGACACAAAGAAGGAGATGAACGAATCAAAACAAAGTTTTATTTTCTAGAAAATTTTCCAGAAACGACGACGGCTCGCCGGATTTGGACCGCCGCCGGTAGCAAGACCGAAACCCCACCCTAGAAAGAGGGGAAGTTAAAAAGTAGAAGGGGGTGGGGAAACCGACCTTCCTCCATCTCCGTCACCGGATTCGCTCCGGGAAGATCGCCGACGAGGTAACCCTAGATCGGCCGGCCTTCGGGCTCGCGCCGGGTCTCCGGGTCTTCGAGGTTGCACCGTCGGCGAAAGGATCACCCAAAGCGCCGCTCGACAGCGGCGCGATCACCCTCAGGTGAACGCGCTCGCCGGTGAATGGGGCTGCGGGGGAGCCAAAGAGGACCGGCGGCGGCACTGTTGCGCTGCTCCTTCTCTCTTCCGACTGCGACGCTGAGGAGGAAAGAGAAAGGGAACGAAGAAAATGATTCTAGGGTTTTGGGGATGAGCCGCGTCCGGGGTTTTTGATCTCGCGATATTGACGCCTGGCCGTCGGATGGAAACCAGTGGCCGAGATCGTCTGGACCGGCATTAGGCCCAGGCGGGGCAGCAGATTCCCGGCCCAGGCCCAGGTTGCGGCCTGGGCGCGGGACAGCGGGCGCGCGCCGCGTGAAGCAGGCTGCGTGGGCCGCACTCCACCGGTCGGGCCGCGCACTATTTCTGCTGGGCCAGTTACTGTTGCTGCAGGACGGGCCAGAATGAACAGTAAATAAAGTTTCGAATTTATTTAATTTTCAGAAGCAGATTTTGATGATTTTTGTTTAGTTTAATATCTCTGTTAAAATTTGAACCAACGGGATAATTTTTCAGAGAGTATTTGAGAAAAGTTTAATGCTTCTGAAAAATAGATAATGAATTTTTTCATATTTCGCTGCTAAAGAAATTGTTTATTCTTCAGTTATTTTGAACCAACGTGATATTTAATTGGAGAAAAAGAGATTTTGACATGATTATGTTGTTGTTATTTTCTGACCAACGTTGTTAATAACAATATCGTAATTTTAATGATTTTATGCATTATTTTTATTTCTGTCCAACGGTGATATAGATTTAATGTATAAACAGTTGTTTGTTTTAATTTTGATCAACGTTGGACTCAAGACATGCAATTATTGTTATTATTTATGTTCTCACTCTATATGAATTGTGTTTTTAGGCGGATACAACTTGATGGGTTGTATCAAAGAGATCCCCACTCTCAAAGGTGACAACTACATGGAGTGAAAGAAAAAGATTGACCTGGCCTTCATCTTGGCTGAGGTGAACTAGGTAGTTATCTCACCATGTTCCACTAAGCCTGTGGCACCGGTGAGGGAGACAAACGAGGCTGATGCCGCTTGGGCAACTAGAGAGAGGGATTTTGCATCCCAAAAGATATTCTATGACCTTGAGCATAGGAAGTGGGTCACTGCCAACAAGAAATGTTTGGCTGTGATAAAGAACACGATTAAGTCTGCAATTGTGGGCTCAATCCCAGAGTGTGACACAGTCATCAAATACCTCGATAGAATAAAGAGTCAGTTCACTAGCTCTTCAAAGACATATGCTACCCAGCTAATAAAGCAGCTGGTGACTAAGAGGTACTCTAGAAAATGGTGGCATAAGAGAGCACATACTAAGGATGAGCAATTTGGTATCCAAGCTAAAACCAATGGATTTGGCTCTTAAGGAAGAGTTCCTTATCCATCTAATTTTTGCTTCCTTGCCAAAGAAATTTAACACTTTTGTTGTCAACTACAACATACCGCCCGAGAAGTGGGACTTAGAGAGGCTCATGGCTATGTGTGTGCAAGAGGAGGAGAGAATAAAAGCTGCCAATGGTGGTACTATCAATTATGTGAAAGACAACAAGAAAAAGAATAATAATACTAACTCCTCCTCAAAGTCAAAGGGAAAGGGTCCCATGCTGAATCAGCCTTAGCAGAACAAGTTCACAGTAGAGAAAGACCAGTGTCTCTATTGCAAGAAGACGGGACATTATAAGAAAGAATGTCCCGATTACTTAAAGATGATCATGTCAAAGAAATATGAGAACATTATTACGTTCATAAATGAATTCCTATATGTACAGTATTCGAAATCTACTTGGTGAATTGACTCAGGTGCAACTATTTATGTTGCTAATTCCTTACAGAGATTCCGTTCGACGAGGACTACGCAAAGAAGAGAAAGACATGTTAAAGTTGCAAATGGAGTCCGAGCAGATATTGAAGTCGTTGGCGATCTTTTTTCTAGAGCTTGTTGATGGCTTCACACTTTTATTTAGAGATGTACTTTATGTTCCCTCTTTACAGAGAAACTTGATTAGTGTTTCATGCTTGGACAATGATGGATATGATTGCCATTTTGGAAATAGCAAATGTAAGATAACATTTAATAATGCATGTGTTGGTCTTGCTATCTTACAAAATGAGCTTTATTTGTTATCACTACGTGATGATATGAATGTTGTATGCGATGATGGAAACGTTGCGTGCGACAATGAGAATGTATCCTCGTCTGCGGATGTAAATAGAAAACAAAAGAGAGCTCACGATGTGTCGTCGAAATTATGGCACTGTCGTTTAGGCCATATTTCGATGGGGAGAATAGAAAGACTAGTTAAGAATAATATTCTTTCTCCATTAGAGTTCTCAGATTTAGAACAATGTAGAGAATGCATAAAAGGAAAGTATGTAAAGAAAATTCAGAAAGATGACAAACGAAGCGCAGGAATTTTACAGATTATTCACACAGACATCTTTAGTCCGTTTCCTGTAAAGAGTGTGGATGGTTATGATTCATTCATAACATTCATAGATGATTACTCCTGTTATGGCTACATTTATCCAATCAAAGAAAGAACAGAAGCATTAGATAAATTTAAGATATTTA
Source organism: Miscanthus lutarioriparius (assembly GCA_904845875.1). Taxonomy (NCBI): domain Eukaryota; kingdom Viridiplantae; phylum Streptophyta; class Magnoliopsida; order Poales; family Poaceae; genus Miscanthus; species Miscanthus lutarioriparius. The sequence goes on along the minus strand of CAJGYO010000004.1, from coordinate 38,707,747 downwards.
AGGCAGAAGTTGAAAACCAACACAATTTAAAAATTAAGATAGTCAGGTCCGACCGTGGGGGGAGTACTACGGTCGGCATACCCCATATGGCCAAGTTCCTGGACCTTTTGCAAGGTTCTTACAGGAGAATGGTATAGTAGCCCAGTATTCTACACCGGGTGAACCTCAGTAGAATGAAGTAGCTGAAAGACGCAATCGTACCCTAATGGATATGGTGCGCAGTATGATAAGTTACTCCACATTACCGTTAAGCCTGTGGATGGAGGCGTTAAAAACTGCCATTTATATTCTCAATACAGTACCAAGTAAGTCGGTGCCCAAAACACCGTATGAGTTTTGGACTAGAAGAGTACCCTCACTAAACCACTTACGTGTGTGGGAGAGTCCTGCTGAGGCTAAAGTATTTAACCCAAACATTGGGAAGCTAGATCCCAAAATAGTAAGTTTCCATTTCATTGGCTACCTAGAAAAGTCAAAAGGTTTTCGTTTCTACTGTCCAGACAGGCATACAAAGTTTATGGAAACGAGACACGCTGTCTTCCTAGAGGATGAAATGATGAGGGGAGCATGGTAGCTCGAGAAATTGACCTTGAAGAGAAGCGGGTGTATGCGCCCACTCTGATAATTCATGAGCCATTTTTCTCACTACCTGCTACCGCTACACCGACAATGCAAGATACTGTGGTGCCAGCACCTGTTGTTATTCCGTCTATGGCAACAATGAATGACGATGAGGAACCTGTTCTTCAGGATCCTGTAGAACCTATTGCCACACATGAGGGAGAGCAATAACAGCCTCAAACAGAAGATGTGCCAAATGTGGAGGCCCTAGAAGGTCTCAAAGAGTTAGAAAATCAGTCATTCCTGCTGGCTATGAAGTATACAACACTGAGGAATTTCAAATGGAGGATAATCCCACCTCATTTGAAGAAGCCATGAGAAGTGATCATTCATCAAAGTGGCTTAAGGCCATAGAAGATGAAATGAAATCTATGAATGCCAATAAAGTTTGGGACTTGGAAATAATTCCTAAATGAGCCAAAACAGTAGGCTGTAAATGGGTCTACAAAACAAAATTTGACTCTCAAGCGAATATAGAGAGATATAAAGCGTGACTTATGGTAAAAGGCTTTACGCAAAGAGAAGGCATTGATTACAATGAGACATTTTTCTAGTCTCATGTAAGGATTCCTTCAAAATCATAATGGTATTAGTGGCACATTACGATTTAGAATTACATTAGATGAATGTAAAGACGACATTTCTTAACGGGGACTTGGAGAAAATGTTTACATGGCACAACCGAAAGGTTTTGTCATGAAGGAAAAGAACGAATGTGATGTCGCCTAAAGAAATCCATATATGGATTAAAACAAGTTTCAAGACAGTGGTACTTGAAGTTTGATCAGACAATAAGGAATTTTGGGTTTAAAGAGAATGTAGAGACAATTGTGTCTATGCAAAGTTTAAGAATGAGAAGTTTATTTTCCTATCCTGCATGTGGATGATATCTTACTTGCTAGTAGTGATGTTAGTCTACTGCTAGAGACAAAGAAGTTTTTGTCCTCAAAATTTGATATGAAAGGTCTTGGTGAAGCTTCATTCGTTTTAGGGATCAAGATTCACCGAGATAGAAGTAAAGGGGTATTAGGACTGTCACAAAAGGCATACATAGAAAAGATCTTAAAGAAATTTAATATGCACAAATGTAATCCCTCACCGCTCCTATAGTCAAGGGCGACAGATATCGAGATTTTAATGTCCTAGGAATCAATATGAGATCGATCAAATGAAAACGGTTCCATATGCTTCAGCTGTCGGAAGCTTGCAATATGCTCAAGTATGTACATGCCCTGACTTGGCATTTGTTACCGGGTTACTTGGCAGATTCCAGAGCAATCTTGGAATAGAACACTGGAAATTAGTAAAGAAAATCTTGCGTTATTTGCAAGGAATGAAAAGTCTCATGATGACGTATAGAAGATTAGATTCACTCCATATAGTGGGATATTCAGATTCTGATTATGCGGGAGATGATAGAAAATCCACGTCTGGATATGTATTCACTCTCGCAGAGGGAGCTATTTCATGGAAAAGCTCAAAGCAAACCGTTATTACATCGTCCATAATGTATGCCAAGTTTGTAGCGTGTTATGAGACAATGGGGCAGGTGAACTGGCTAAAGAAGTTCATATCCGGTTTGAAGGTGGTTGACGACATCTATAGACCACTTAAGTTATACTACAATAATAATCCGACAGTACAGTATGCTCACAACAATAAGTCAAGTGGTGCTGCCAAACACATTGATATAAAGTATTATGTTGTAAAAGATAAAGTCCGGGATCATGTCATAAGTCTTGAGCATATAAGTACCGAAAAGATGCTCGTAGATCCGCTTACAAAAGGCTTACCACCCAACGTGATCAGAGAACATGAAGCCGGCATGGGTTTAAGGGAAAGCCTATAATTCCTGGACAAAAGAAGGCCCAAAGTTAAGTATCTATTTCAGAACAGAGTGTGTGTTGTAGTTGTTAAATCTATCGGCAATTGACCGTGACGATGAAACATGCTCTATACGCTAATCTATAATGAAATGAACAAAAGTAAATGATATGAAATTGAAAGATGGTAAGAGATAAGGGGGAGATTGTTAGATTGATGTCTAATCCCAAACTGGGCCCAACGGCCCAGTTAGGCCTTTGATCCGCGCCATGATAGGGGGCGCCCAGCCCACTGTGGCAGAATCTCCTAAATTATTGGGCCCACATGCACCTGTCACTATCCAACGACCTCTGACAACTATGCATATGTTCCAGGTAACTTAAGAAGACTATCGGGTGTCCTTGGGAAACCCCAAATCATCCATGATTTCGAGCAGGATCACATTACAGAGTCATTGCAGTATTACAACATTTATTCAAATATCTACACCAGAGTAAAACAGCGGAAGTCTTACAATAACATAGTTTACAAAATAGTAGTTTCAAACCTTACAACTAAGTTTGATAATGATTACAAAACGTAGTAGTGGAGTTGCATTATAACATAATACGAACACACAAATGGATTGCCCGACCCAAGGGCCACGCATTTACTTATCGTCATCGCATTGAACAACAGTCATGCAGCATGGTCCAAAGCAAACCTGCTCATGAGCCTCACCTGCAACAAGGGTCAACGAACCCTGAGTATAAAAGTACTCAACAAGACTTAACCAAAATAAAAATTGATAGAACTCAGGAATGCAGGCTCAGGGATTCAAGGTATGGCTTTAGCAATAATCAAAGTTCTTTTGCGTAAAAGCTCTTTAACAAAATTCTTTACTTCAACATATAAAACTTCATAAAGATCATATACAAAGCTGACATGATCTGCATTGAGATCATGAAACTTCATATCCAACACCTTCTCAAACCATCCTCAAGTTCCAGTTATTAAACTACGATGATGAACAGTGAGTTGAGTCTCCATAACCGAGGAGCAACGATGATTCGAACCGATTAAAACCCAGCTGGGAATTTCAGACCACACGACATATGTAGGTCCCCGACCTACATATACCAACCTACCCTTAGATCCTCTAAAACAAGAACGGGTCCGTGCCACCCGAGAATACAGTACTCCACCAATCCAGCCCATTGCCACGTGTGTACACGCTATTCCCGCCATCTCTCCACTCCCAGTGCGCGAGTAGCCATTCTCGTAATAGAATAGCTAAGTTAAGGCTTACCGGAGTATGTGGTTAGTACTACAAAGTCTCACCTCATGCAATTCAACAACGGATGGACCTTAATTGACACAGGCGGAAAGAACCCGCTCACAAGACCTCCATGTCTTGTGGCTCTCACACACCGAGTCCGCCCGGTCTAGATTTATTACTCCACATTTCCATATCACATGATAACATAAGTAACCAAAGATCCATTTAAAACTTGCAGGTGACAGGTAATCACCTGACCTTTATCTGTCTAAGTATAGCTAAGCATAACTAGGCATATACGAATTAAAACTAGTAACAAGGTAGATATGGAAAAACAAGGTTGGTAATGCATCAATTAGGTTTTCACTTAACTCCTAATCACTTAATGCAGTAAAGAAAAGCAAAAGCGAAATCAATTTGTAAATCACAAGGTAGGTTTAAATGCATCCAGGGCTTGCCTTCGTTGACGGAAAAGTTAGGTTCCGGAGTCGTTCCACAATTATCAAATCCGACCTCCATAGGCGGATTAACTTCTTCCACAACTTGATTAACTACCACGTGCTCACCTTCGTTCACTACACGTAGTAACAATGCCATGTTTAACATGATGCGACATATAAAACATGATGCTCGATGATGGATGCAAAATTAACAACTTGAATACAACTTTCCTTCGCGGTACAGTTACAAGTCAAACTAACTAAATCTTTTTTATAACACTTAATTCAATTGCCAAGGATCATTGCCAACCAATGACTCAAGGTCATCACTCAATCCAAAATTCAAACCAAATCTAAATCATCAAAGGTTACTATTTGCTTTTATGAATTAATTATTTAATTAACAATTATGAAATAAATCAACTTATTCCAATTGAGCCCAAATTTTTTTTAAATGTTCATCTCATGATAACTAAGTGGCAAAACAATTTTCATAATTTTTGGATAAATAAATAAGCCTAGAAAAATCATGGAAACCCATTTATTAATTAATTGAATAATTTTTATCACATTCAAAAATTACTGAAAAACAACATTTCATATTTTTCCTAAATAATATACATCACAGAGAGGTCACACCAAATTTTTCATAATTTTTGAAGCTCTAATTAATTCTACACAAAAATAACAAAAACTATCACTATTCATCCATTTCTGAAAAAGGAAAATTCATTTTCAAACCGCTGAGCCACTGACAGCCCGACCCCACTAGTCATCCCCAACCACCGGCGCAGACCACGGCGACACGCGCGCTGACCGGCAATTTCTCGCCGACGGCTAGGTCAACGGCGACGGCCAAGGTACCATCGTGATCACAACGACGAGGCACATCGATTGGTGGCACAAATCGCACCGATTACTACACAACCCGAGCTCGACACCGGCCATGGCGGACACGGTGGCTCAACGACACTACGCCAGCGATAGGAGCCTGGTAGCGATTAAATAAATGGCATAGGAAGGTTCAGCAGCTCACCCCAAACACGACTGAGCAGAGAGCAAGGCCGGAGGTGCAATGGAGACGTGTTTCGATGGTCACAGCGGCCACGGTGGAGCAACGGTCATCGGTGGCGGTGTTCCGGCGATTGCAATGGTCAAAAGGATCAAACCACCGGTCATAGAGCATCACAGGATCAAGGCAAAGCTAGAGCTACACTGAGCAAGAGCAAAGACGCACCATGGAGCTCCGGCCACGACGACGTGCTTGCTACGGCGGTACTGCCGGTCGCGAAGAAGAAAGGCGGCGAGCGGCGATTCCCGACGAAATCAAGTGACCAGAGTTGGTTGGCTAGGTGCGCAAGGAGTAGGCGGAACTGGAACAAGCTTTGCCGAGACGGTGGAGGCACTATGGCGACGGCAAACGCACGATGGAGCAGCGGCGATGACGACTGGAAAACAGAGGAGGAGAGCGGCGAAAAACGGCGACGGTGAAGTCCTTATAGATCGGCTCAGAAGCAAGGAGAAGCCATGCAGGGCCTTTCCCACGCCAGCGTGAAGCCAAGGACGGCCATGGCGACGACCAGAACGAGATAGAAGCTCACCGACGATGAGGTGTCTTCCACGGGCACTGTTCCCCATATTTACAAAATTGGCATTCGCCAAAATCTTCAAATTACTCCCAAATTTATGTAACAACTCAAAAATCTCCAAAAATAAAAGTTGTTCAAAATTCAAAGTTCTACAACTTTGCTTTTATAACCACTCCCTAATTCAGTCTACATTTTGAAATGCAAATTTGAATTCAAAAATGGGACATTTAAAGAATTACGCCTTTTCAAATTACTTCAAATTTTTCTAAACAACTTTGAAAACTCCAAAAACCAACTTTGTACAACTCGACAAGATCTACATTTTTTCTTTAAGGCTCAATCCCAAAATGTACTTCAATTTTGAATTAGGTTTTTCGGGGTAAAACAAATCACTGGAAATAAGGGTTTTCGGAAATCCAAATCCAAACAAAACTTTGAACTTGATCCAAACCATACAAGGCAATACTTATAACACAAATGTAAACTTGTTTTAGTGTATGCATATCAAATTTTTCACTAATACGAAATGATGTACAATGCATATGATGACATGGCAGATTTTAGTATTTAAAACACCCGGGGTGTTACAATCCTTCCCCCTAAAAGAAATCTCGTCCCGAGATTCAAAGTCATAGGGTAAGTAATGGAAAAAAGAAATCTATCAATCCAAAAACATCCAAAACCCGTTCATAAAATAGCTAAGGTTCCTTTACAAACATGGTTCGTAACAACAGAGCAAAACTAACATTCTTCTATATTGACGCAAGAAACTCTAGAAATTTTTCTAACAAGTAATCTTCGGATTCCCAAGTAGCTTCTTCTGAATGTTGATTCCATTGTATCTTGTAGAACTTGATTGTCCTCCTTCGAGTAACACGATCTTTCTGATCCAAAACTCGGATAGGATATTCGAATAAGTCAAATCCAGTTCAAGTTCCACTCCTTCAACCTCAACATTCTACTCAGGCACTCGGAGACACTTCTTTAATTGAGAAACATGGAACACATCATGTATAGCTGATAGATGTTCTGGTAATTTCAAGCGATATGCCACTTTTCCATACCTCTCTAAAATTTGAAACGGTCCAATATATCGAGGTGCCAACTTGCCTTTAACACCAAAATGGGTAACTCCCTTCATTGGTGATACCTTCATATATACAAAATCTCCCTGGTTAAACACCAATAGTCTATATCGTTTTCCACATAACTCTTTTGTCGAGACTGGGCTATCTTCAAATTACTTTGTATTTGTCTAACCTTGTCTTCTATTTCTTTCACAAGGTCAACTCCAAAGAACCTTCTTTCTCCGGGTTCAGACCAACTCAGTGATGTTATGCATCTACGACCATAGAGTGCTTCAAATGGAGCCATTCTAATGCTTTCCTGATAACTATTATTGTATGAGAATTTAGTCAAAGGTAAGTATTCATCCCACTTATTGGAATAGTTAAGGACACAACACCTTAACATATCTTCAAGTACTTGATTGACTCTTTCAGTCTGACCATCAGTCTGCGGATGATAAGCTATACTATAAAGTAGTTTGGTACCCAATGAAGAATGCAATTATTTCCAAAAGGTGAAGACAAACTGTGTACCCCAATCGGACACAATGGTCTTTGGTACTCCATGGAGGCTCATGATTCTTACTAAATATATCTTAGCATATTGGATAGTGGGGTATACACTCTTGACTGAAAGAAAATGTGCTGACTTGGTTAGTCAATCTACAATCACCCATATGGAGTCAAAGCCTTTTGATGTCTTGGGTAGACCAATAATAAAGTCCATACTAATATCCTCCCACTTCCAAGCTAGAATAGGTAATGGTTGTAACTCTCCAGCGGACCTCAAATGTATAGCTTTCACCTTTTGACAAGTATCACACTTGGCTATATATCTAGCAATCTCTATCTTCATTTTAGTCCACCAAAATCTTTGTTTCAAGTCATGGTACATCTTGTTGCTTCCTGGATGGATAGATAACCTAGTAGCATGTGCCTCTTCAAGAATTGACTGTCGCAACTCAGGAACTTTTGGTACCACCAGGCAATCCTTCAACCATAGCACACCATCATCATCTATGGTGAAGCATTCCACTTTTCCATTCCTGACTCTTTCCTTGATATAGGCTATACCCTTGTTTTCTTTCTGAGCAGCAATAATCTGGTCTCGTATATTGGCTTCAACAATTATGTTGGTCAAGCTACCTTGTTGAATTACCTCAACATTCAACTTCTCCATCTCTTGACATAAGGTCAGACCCATTGTTCTTACTGTCAGACAATTGTAATAACTTTTGTGACTGAGGGCATCTGCAACCATATTTGCTTTACCAGGGTGATAATGTTCTTCCAAGTCATAATCTTTAATCAGTTCTAACTATCTTCTTTGTCGCATGTTCAATTCTGACTGAGTAAAGATATACTTTAAACTCTTATGGTCTGTATAAATATGGCACGTATTACCAAGCAGGTAATGCCGCCAAATCTTCAAAGCATGGACCACAGCTGCTAACTCCAGATCATGAGTCGGATAGTGTTCTTCATGTTACTTTAGTTGTCTGGAAGCATAGGCAATGACTCGGCCTTCTTGCATCAATACACATCCAATACCAATACCCAAAGCATCACAATAAACATCAAACGGCTTCTCGATATTAGGTTGGGCTAATACTGGTGCAGTGGTCAACAGTCTCTTCAAAGTCTAGAAAGCCTCTTCACAATCAGATGACCAGACAAACTTGACTTGGTTCTTTAACAACTCAGTTATGGACTTTGATACTCTAGAGAAATCTAGAATAAAACGACGGTAATACCCCGCCAATCCCAGAAAACTCCGAACTTGATGAACTGTGGTTGGCGGTTTCCAATCAAGCACATCCTTAACTTTGCTTGGATCAACTACAACTCCTTCAGCTGACAAAACATGTCTAAGAAAATGTACTTCGTTAAGCCAAAAATCACACTTGCTGAACTTGGCATATAGTTGATGTTCTCTCAAGCGGGTCAGAACAATTCTGAGATATTCCGCATGTTCTTCCTTATTCTTGGAATATACTAGGATGTCATCTATAAACACCACTACAAACTTATCTAGCTCAGGCATAAATACTGAATTCATCAGATACATGAAATGAGCTGGAGCATTTGTCAAACCAAAAGACATTACCAAGTATTCATATAATCCATATCTTGTGGTAAATGTCGTTTTGGGAATATCTTCAGACTTAATCTTGATTTGGTGATAGCCTGACCTCAAATCTATCTTGGAGAAAACTTTGGCTCTGGACAGTTGATCAAAAAGCAAATCTATCTGAGGTAAGGGATACTTGTTTTTGATAGTCACTTCATTCAACGGACGATAGTCAACACATAACCTCAGGGTCTCATCTTTCTTTTTCACAAAAATTGCCAGACATCCCCAAGGTGATAAACTAGGTTAGATAAACCCCTTATCAATCAATTCTTGCAACTAAGTATTCAACTCGGCTAATTCCTTGGGTGGCATCCTATAAGCTCTTCGAGAAATTGAAGCTGTTCCAGGTTTTAACTCTATGTTAAACTGAACATCCCTTTCAGGTGGTAGACCGGGTAAATCTTTAGGAAACACATCAGGAAATTCACACACTACCGGGATATCTCTAATCTCTTTGACGGCAGTTGCACAAACTTTGCCCACTGATCTTCTTAAGGTTGGAAGTTGGATAAGAAGTTGAGAAGTACTATCAGGCAAACTCACCCTTATAGTTCTATTCAAAGAATCTATAACAGCCTTATGCTGATACATCCAATTCATTCCCAAAATTACATCTATGTCCTGATCCTTTAGGATAATCATGGTAGTGGGAAAAATATGCCCACCCAGGTTTATGGGTACCTAGTATACCATTTCCTTAGTACATAGACGTCCCCAAGGTGACTGTATAAAGAAATTTTCCTTTGTTGCCCCAATTGAAATTTCATGCCTCACAAAAAATGTTCTATTGATGAATGAATGAGATGCACCCGAATCAAAAAGCATAACTACGGGATGATTGGCGATAGAAAACATACCCATCATCACTGGCTCCCCTTTAGGAATCTCCTCGGCTTGAATATAGAAAACCCTTCCTGTCTTCCTTTCATCTTTGCCCTTCTGAGCATTCTGATTGTTGTTCTTATTCTGTGCTTGACCCTATTGTTGATTGGCAGGGGCCTTCTGATAATTTGAATTAGACTGCTTTGGATACGGACATTCCCTCGAGAAATGACCAGGCTTGCCATAATTGAAACAGGGATACTTGTGACCCTAGGGTGTTGGAGCACTGACACCAGAAGTATTAGTCTGTTGTGGATTCTGATAAGTTGTAGTAGGACGGACATTTGATTGTTGCCCTGAAACTGCGGCGGATGATAAGGAGGACGATAATGGTTTACTGGATGATAAATCACCCTCTGCCACTTTTGATTCCCACCAAAAGATCTAGACGTCACACTCTTTTTCTTTTTGATCTCCTTATGTTGCCGATACTTTTCCTCTGAAGCATTTGCAATATTCACTGCCTCATGATAAGTGACATTGGTACAAGTAGTCATCATTGTCTGCAGCTTGGTATTCAGACCTCTCATAAACCACCTCTTCTTCTTGGCATCTGTATTGATATGTTCAGATGCATACTGTGACAGGTGATTAAACTTTCCCACATACTACATCACTGTTTGATCCCCTTACTTCAAAGTAAGAAACTCATCTAGCTTCATGGCCATCACTCCTTCTGGAATATAATGGGCTCGGAAGGCAGTACGGAACTCAGCCCAAGTTATTGGAATGCCAGCTGGTTGCATAGCCACTAAGTTTGCCCACCAAGCACCTGCTGCTCCTCTAAGTTGCTGGAGCGGCAAACACAAGTTTCTAAATCTCCATGCAGAGAATAAGATCAAATTTCTGCTCCATAGTCCGAAGCCAATCATCAGCCTCCAGTGGTTCATCTGCCTTGGTGAACACCGATGGTCTTGTATATGTAAAATCTATATACATAGCCTCCTGCCTATTATGATTGTGACCTCGGTTTCCTTACACCATATTCTAATTACTTTGAGCTATCTCTTGAAGCAATCGAGCATTTTCAATAGTCACATTGACTAGGGCGGCGATAGCATCAGCTAGATATGGTGGAACTGGTGGCGGATCAGGAATGCCTTCCTCATCTTGTGAAGTACCAGAAATATGCGAACCCCGCGTATGACGCATCTGTTCATAACAAACCAAACTTTACTCACAAGTCTTTATTGAATTGCACAAGAGCTTACTACAAAACACATTACATAGGGTTTACTAATTTATACACAAGACTGCATCTAAACAAGACTACTTAACTTTAACTAGAACTAACTATTATACAACTCTACTCCTTTCCTCGATCACTTCAAACTTTGGGCTCGGTATTCATTCCGAAATATTTCCGCCCTCATTATCACTTTCATCAATCATCACTAATTCTTCCGAATCTTCTTCTTCTTCCTCTTCTGATTCACTATCATCGACAAGGATGACACTTGGGTCCATTGCATCAGCTTAAGGTTCATGATTTGGATCCAGGAGGTTGCTTAGCCTATAAACTTCTTCATGCAGATAAGTATTATGTTCTTCTAAGTCTTCTACATAGAATTCTAGCTCATGAGTTCTAGCTCTAGCTACATTTTCTCTATGCCAAGTTTCATTTCTTCCGTCCACCATACGAACTAACATACGTTCGCAGTTCCTGTGAGCGGTGGTGAGACGCCTCAATTGATCCTATAATTCTCCTATCTAGATGGCATCCACAGCCCTATCTCTAGTAGCTTGTGCTAACTCTGCAGAAATCCTCTGTATCTCTGCCTGGGGATCAGGCCTAGAGCTGCTACTGCTAGCACCGTCATTCCTAGGGGCAAGCTGATGACGAGGAACTCCTTTGGGTCCAACGGACTTACGGGGTCTCATCTTGGTACGAGCCATACTGTAGGAAGCAAGATTAATCCAAATAAGACAATCTAACAATAGTCTCAAGAGTAGCAAGGGTGGACTACACAACTCAACCCAGACTCACTACCCAACCCAGACTCAGAGGTGAAGGAAGTAACAAGTGAATGAATCATGATGCATGAATCGTTCTTACAAACAAAAACATCAAAGCTCATAAAGTACATAAACAACAGCTTATTTTTATATAGGGCATAATAATATTACTACTCCACCACACACAACCTTTTTAATCAAATAAGGAATTGGTGAGAAAGAAATTAGATAAGTCAGAAGCAATTTGGACCAATTAACAAGTTAAATTTAGTCATCCCAAATCATTTTGAAGTTTTTGTAAAATAAAACAACAAAGACTTTGTAACAATTGCTCTGATACCATTCTGTGGCAGAACCTCCTAAATTATTGGACCCATAAGCACCTGTCACTATCCAATGATCTCTGACAACTATGCATATGTTCCAGTTAACTTAAGAAGACTATCGGGTGTACTCGGGGAACCCCGAATCATCCATGATTTCCGAGCAGGATCACATTACAGAGTCATTACAGTATTACAACATTTATTCAAATATCTACACCAGAGTAAAACAGCGGAAGTCTTACAATAACATAGTTTACAAAACAGTAGTTTCAAACCTTACAACTAAGTTTGATAATGATTACAAAACGTAGTAGTGGAGTTGCATTATAACATAATACGAACACACAAATGGATTGCCCCGCCCAAGGGCCACGCATTTACTTATCATCATCGCATTGAACAAAAGTCATGCAGCACGGTCCAAAGTAGACCTGCTCATGAGCCTCACCTGCAACAAGGGTCAACGAACCCTAAGTACAAAAATACTCAACAAGACTTAACCGAAATAAAAATTGATAGAACTCAGGAATACAGGCTCAGGGATTCAAGGTATGGCTTTAGCAATAATCAAAGTTCTTTTGCGTAAAAGCTCTTTAACAAAATTCTTTACTTCAACATATAAAACTTTATAAAGATCATATACAAAGCTGACATGATCCGCATTGAGATCATGAAACTTCATATCCAACACCTTCTCAAACCATCCTCAAGTTCCAGTTATTAAACTACGATGATGAACAGTGAGTTGAGTCTCCATAACCGAGGAGCAACGACGATTCGAACCGATTAAAACCCAGCTGGGAATTCCAGACCACACGACATATGTAGGTCCCCGACCTACATATACCAACCTACCCTTAGATCCTCTAAAACAAGAATGGATCCACGCCACCCGAGAATACAGTACTCCACCAATCCAGCCCATTACTATGTGGGTACACGCTATTCTCGCCATCTCTCTACTCCCAGTGCGCGAGTAGCCATTCTCGTAATAGAATAGCCAAGTTAAGGCTTACCGAAGTATGTGGTTAGTACTACAAAGTCTCACCTCATGAAATTAACAACGGACGGACCTTAATCGACACAGGCAGAAAGAACTCGCTCACAAGACCTCCATGTCTTGTGGCTCTCACACACCAAGTCCACCCGGTCTAGATTTATTACTCCACATTCCCATATTACATGATAACATAAGTAACCAAAGATCCATTTAAAACTTGTAGGTGATAGGTAATCACCTGACCTTTATCTGTCTAAGCATAGCTAAGCATAACTAGACATATACGAATTAAAACTGGTAACAAGGTAGATATGAAAAAATAAGGTTGGTAATGCACCAATTAGGTTTTCACTTAACTCCTAATCACTTAATGTAGTAAAGAAAAGCAAAAGCAAAATCAATTTATCAAATCACAAGGTAGGTTTAAATGCATCCGGGGCTTGCCTTCGTTGACGAAAAAGTTAGGTTCTAGAGTCGTTCCACAATTATCAAATCCGACCTCCACAGGTGGATTAACTTCTTCCACAACTTGATTAACTACCATGTGCTCACCTTCGTTCACTACACGTAGTAACAATGCCATGTTTAACATGATGCGAGATATAAAACATGATGCTCGATGATGGATGCAAAATTAACAACTTAAATACAATTTTCCTTCGCGGTACAGTTACAAGTCAAACTAACTAAACCTTTTTTCATAACACTTAATTCAATTGCCAAGGATCATTACCAACCAATGACCCAAGGTCATCACTCAATCTAAAATTCAAACCAAACCTAAATCATCAAAGGTTACTATTTGCTTTTATGAATTAATTATTTAATTAATAATTATGAAATAAATCAACTTATTCCAATTGAGCCCAAATTTTTTGTAAATGTTTATCTTATGATAACTAAGTGGCAAAACAATTTTCATAATTTTTGGATAAATAAATAAGCCTAGAAAAATCATGGAAACCCATTTATTAATTACTTGAATAATTTTATCACATTCAAAAATTACTGAAAACAACATTTCATATTTTTCCAAAATAATATACATCACAGAGAGGTCACACAAAAAATTTTATAATTTTTGGAGCTCTAATTAATTCAGCACAAAAATAACAAAAACTATCACTATTCATCCATTTCTAAAAAAGGAAAAAATTATTTTCAAACCGCTGAGTCACTGACATCCCGACCCCACTAGTCATCCCCAACCACCAGCGCTGACCACGGCGACACGCGCGCTGACCGACGATTTCTCGTCGACGGTAAGGTCAACGGCGACGGCCAAGGTACCACCGTGGTCACAACGACGAGACGCATCGATTGGTGGCACAAATCGCACCGATTACTGCACAACCCGAGCTCGACACCGGCCATGGCGGACACGGTGGCTCGGCGACACTACGCCGGCGACAGGAGCTCGGTAGCGATTAAATAAACGGCACAGAAAGGTTCAGCAGCTCACCCCAAACACGACTGAGCAGAGAGCAAGGCCGGAGGAGCAATGGAGACGTGGTTCGACGGTCACAGCGGCCACGGCGGAGCAACGGTCGTCGGTGGCGGCGTTCCGTCGACTGCAGTGGTCAAAAGGATTAAACCACCGGTCATAGAGCATCACGGGATCAAAGCGAAGCTGGAGCTACACTGAGCAAGAGCAAAGACGCATCGTGGAGCTCCAGCCACGGTGACGCGCTTGCTACGGCGGTACTGCCGGCCACGAAGAAGAAAGGCGGCGAGCGGCGATTTCCGGTGAAATCAAGTGACCAGAGTTGGTTGGTTAGGTGCGCAAGGAGTAGGCGCAACTGGAACAAGCTTTGCCGAGACGGTGGAGGCACTACGGCGACGGCAAATGCACGACGGAGCAACGCCGATGGCGACTGGAAAACAGAGGAGGAGAGCGGCGAAAAATGGCGACGATGAAGTCCTTATAGAGCGGCTCAGAAGCAAGGAGAAGCCACGCAGGGCCTTTCCCGTGCCAGCGCGAAGCCAAGGACGGCCACGGCGACGACCAGAACGAGATAGAAGCTCACCGGCGATGAGGTGTCTTCCACGGGACACTGTTTCCCATATTTACAGAATTGATATTCGCCAAAATCTTCAAATTACTCCCAAATTTATGTAACAACTCAAAAATCTCCAAAAATAAAAGTTGTTCAAAATTCAAAGTTTTACAACTTTTCTTTTATAACCACCCTCTAATTTGGTCTACATTTTGAAATGCAAATTTGAATTAAAAAATGGAAAATTTAAAGAATTACGCATTTTCAAATTACTTCAAATTTTTCTAAACAACTTTGAAAACTCCAAAAACCAACTTTGTACAACTCGACAAGCTCTACATTTTTGTTTTAAGGCTCAACCCCAAAATGTACTTCGATTTTGAATTAGATTTTTTGGGGCTAAAACAAATCACTAGAAATAAGGGTTTTCGGAAATCCAAATCCAAACAAAACTTTGAACTTGATCCAAACCATACAAGGCAATACTTATAACATAAATGTAAACTTGTTTTAGTGTATGCATATCAAAGTTTTCACTAATACGAAATGATGTACAATGCGTATGATGACATGGCAGGTTTTAGTATTTAGAACACCCGGGGTGTTACACCCACTATGGCTGGAGGACCCCTGTCACATTACGCTATATATAGAGGTGGGGGGCCGGTGGCTCTGTGTACAAGGTTCACCTGAGCCGAGCTCCCCACCGAAACCTAAACCCTAATCCCTAATCCCGATTAGAGAGGGGCGCAGTCAATAACGGGAAGCCACTAGCCGCGCCGCCCCGCTCCACCGACGTCGACGACTTCGTTGACCTCTTCCCCGAACGTCGCTGCCCGTGCGCAGACTTCACCGACGAACGAGATGGCGGCTTCTGGATCTTCCTCTGCGGTGTCAGGCTCGACACGTTCTTCTTCTATTCCTCTCTCCTCTCTCTCTCTAGTTCATGTTGTTGGTTGTTCTAAGCCAAATAGAAATGAATCAATCCTCAATCTACACCTAGATGATCCTAACGATTCAACAGGAATAGCTAGGAATGTCAACGGCCAACGGCACTCTGAAAAAAAAATCGGATGCCTTCTTGACAATCTCATACCCAAGAGAAGCAGACATGGAATAGGATCATCATAATCCAAATTACAGATGGTACATGATAGCTTCATGCTTACATTATCCCATAATTCCTTCTATATATCATATATATCGCGTCGTGAATGCACCAAGCCCCCGCCAAGACCTTCGGAACCTGAGCATCCAATAAACCAATCAGGCAACCAGGACAAGCGATCAAATGAAAGATCGATGATGCGCTAATATAAACCTGAAAGCTCTATGGTTCAGAAGACAAGTGCATACCTGGCCTAAAAGAAACAAACATAACCACACGCGCCTTTACATTTCAAGCACAATAACTGAAAAAGCAAGAAAAAGGACATAAATTGAGTCCCATGTGTAAAAGAAATGTGATGCGCATGACTGTCATGGAATTTCGCTAGCGAATTAGTATAGTACTTACAGTCTGAATCAGTTTTGACCCACTTTGCGCCATCATCGTCATCAAGATCACGCAGCGCATCCTCAACCTCAAGGCATTCATTGATCTCTTTCTCGTCTAGCTTCCAGTCCAAGTGCCTCCTGGTTGCTACCGTGTTGGAATTCTGTGGGTGTATTTTCTTCTGCAGGATTGCCTTGAGCAGCTGCAGCGATAACCACATAGCTAGTATGTGAACGAGATGCAAATAAGGCGCAGTGACTGGTAAGCTACCACTACAAATTTAAAGAAGAAATTGGCTGTACCTTCTCCATTCTTGATTGGGGGAAAGAGTTCCTTGGTTCCAGAACCGGGGTGGTAAACCCGCCCTTGCACACGAGTAATCTAAGGAGCGAGGCCATCGATCTTGGCTTGAGCTTAGCACTCTTTTTCTTCCCTACTATTTCTCTCGCTTTGCTTATGATCATCTCCCTGTTCATCAATTGCTCCCTGTCCCTGCGCTGCTTCTCGTTGTTATCTTCACCGTCATGTTCTTTCGAAGCTACCTGTTCATCTTCACAGGAGCCCTGAGCTTCTGCTTGACCATTGCCTTGCAGGAGCACCTCGAATTCTCTTCGTATATTGTCTACTTCCTCCTCTGTAAACTTGGCGGGATCTTGCGTCGCCTGAACATTCGCTGAAGAGCTCTCTGCTACTTCTTCCTCGAGCTGCTTGTTTCCAAATGTCCCAATTGCAAGCAATGATTGGGGCCAATCACTGAACTCATCGTTGCGACTTTCTGATACGTTGCCACCTGCGCATTATTAGAAGTAAATTAGTTTGCCAAATCAGTACACAGAAACAAAAAAAAAATCTATGGTCCTACGTGAATATATTAGCATAAATTGGAACATGGACCACTAGTTTTGGTAAATTTAAATCGCTGTTGTTGTTTTTCGAAAATCAAATCGCTGTTGTTTTCGTTAGCCTATCACTGATGAGAAACATGTTTGCCCATGCTTACTCCACACCACGATGTTTCAACCTGAATATCATGCTGGTTATCACCCAATCACATAGCAGCATCCGAAGATGTTTACCACCGTACCATCTAGCCTTTCTAAGAATAATAAAGAACAAAGAAATGAACCACTGGCCTTCAGATATGATCCCTTAGTAGGGAACCATCCGAGGTAAGCATTCTGTGTTAGAAATGTAACTCAAGTGGACAATCTTGTATCATTAGTACGGAACCATCCGAGGTAAAATAAATCACGCCCAAGTATATAACATAAGCGAATAAACCTCACCTCTTTCTCGTACTAGGGGATGAAAGAAAGGTTTTGAATTATAGAAAATCAGAAAGTAGATGCAAAGAAAATGAAGGAAAAGAACAAACATAATGGCATGTACTGTAGCGCACTAGCGCTCATGCATATATCAACTGCTATATATTTCCTTAGCATATTATTATTGGAAGATATTTGTGAACATATCAGAACCCACAGTGTTGACTGTTGACAGATAGGAGTATGACTGAACCATCGAAACTGATACGTGATCAGCAAAATGAACACCAGCATTGCCGGAAAAAGAACTATGACAGGACTTCGAGTTGAGTACATTATCTTCTCCTTTTCATTTCCTTCGAAAAGGCAACTCAAAAGAACTTGCTAACAATAATCACCTTTCCGAGAAGCATATAGAACTATAGATCATGAAAAGAAGAATAGAGTACTGAAGTAGAACGGTGAAAGGAAGAAGCAGACTCAAAGTCCCTGATCATCTTATTCACTTGCACTCGTTAAGGGGGTGTTTGGTGGGCTCCGCTCCACGTGCTCCCGTGCCGGAGCCAAAGCCCCAATTTGTGGCTTCGCCTGCCGTAAAAAACACACCTCCTTCTCACCGATTCAACGCTAGAAGTGCTCCTCCTGTTAGCACCATTTTGTGTGGCTCCGCCACCGGACACAGAGCCGGGAGCCGTGCGAGAGCCGCACCAAGCAGACCGTAAAGCAAGGAAGGAAAAATTTTGGGAAAAAACATTCACCTCCGAAACGGGCATTTTGAAGCGCATCAACCATGCAAGAAAACTAATCAAGAGGATACACTAATCAAAGCTATTTATATGCATTCATGCAAGGAAATAGAGAGATCAAGAAGTTGATACGAAGGAGAGATATTCATGAGAGAGAAAAGAAAGTTGAATCTGCTATGCAAGAATACTTCAAATAAAAACCTGAAGCGGCGTATGTGCGCTAAATAAAGATTGCAGACATCAAAAGGAATTTTTCTCCGACAGAGAAAGCTATGAAAGAATTTTCAAGCGAAGGAAGTGAAATATATATTTGCAGAGTAAGTAGGCTTACGATAAGCCGGTGCGGAAGAATTTGCGGCAGATCGCTTTGGTTCTTGCTTCCCGCCGATCTTGTTGGCTACCCAACTGAAAATCTGCGGGAGAAGAGAGGGAATTCGCCGTCAGGAACGATCGAAGAACAAACAAGGACTCTGCTAATGACATATGCCTTTAATTTCACACCTTCATATCCTTAAGAACTGGAGAGTGGAGACCACCACGGCGCACCACCAGTACGGCAGCAGTACACGTCGTTGGAATGGGATGAGGGATCAGCCTAGCAGGAGTGGAAGGCCCTAGCTGAGAGTGAGAGCAGGCCCGCCGGGAGCGGCAGATATAGGCAAGCAAGGTGCAAGGGTTTCTTCGGTGGCGGCAATCGGCGATACAGGATTGGCGCACAGAACCGAGTTTACTGGTGGAGGTGGAGCACCGGAGCTAGCTATTTGGCTGTGCTCAAGTTCCGAGGCTCGTTTTGGAGCGTTCGGCCGCAGCTGGCATGGCCGGCGTGATAGCTACTGCTGCTGCTGCTGCTACCTCACGTAGAAAGATACTACTAGTACTGTAGAAAGATGATCCCACAAACTCACTTGGGCAGAAACAACAAAGCTGGGACGGGACGGGTAACTGCAAAACGGCAGTGTGAGTCGGCTGATATCTTCCAGGCAAAAGCACTGCAAACTAACCCCGCCCCGCCTAGCGGCTAGTCTCTCGATGCTACAGCTAGTAGGTTGGCTTGTCAAGAGTATAATCTAACCAAGAAACTACTCCTACTGGTTAATTAATTATTATGAAGCCCGAAGCTGCATGTCCACTGCCCCACATGGAGCGAATGAAAAGGGTGTGGTGTGGTGTGGGCGCGCGCGCGCGATCGAGGGCAA
The DNA here is from genome assembly GCA_904845875.1 of Miscanthus lutarioriparius. Taxonomy (NCBI): domain Eukaryota; kingdom Viridiplantae; phylum Streptophyta; class Magnoliopsida; order Poales; family Poaceae; genus Miscanthus; species Miscanthus lutarioriparius. The sequence goes on along the minus strand of CAJGYO010000004.1, from coordinate 38,687,951 downwards.
GTTGCGCACCAGTGTCACGACCGCGCCGCAACGGATCCCATCGCGCCTGGTCGGGCCCCGACGCGTGTGTGCCAAACCACGTGTTTATTCCTTAAGCAAAGGGGTTAGCAGCACGAGGGCGCTTACGCCCCTGCAGGCGTACGTACCGCGGCGGATCATCCCAACCTTGACGATCATTTCTTCTCTCTCTTTTTTCTTTCTTTCACCAACTTGGGATCGATCGACTATAGTAAGGTGCTGCGCTGCTGTGTTGTTGTAGGGGCAAAACCGCAGCGCCGCCGGTATCCCATCTTCTCAGCCGCAGCCGGTGCTATACTGCTATCGATCCACCATTCACCCGTCGCATCCAGGCGGTGTAGTCGCTCCTCGTCTCTGCTCGCCGTCACGTCTCCGAACAGCGGCCGCCAGGCGGGCGTGCAAGGTGGCGCAAGGCCGCCGGCCGCGGCACTGGCGACCAACAGCCGCCTGCCATGCCTCGCCTCATCCAGGCCCCAGCGCCCCGGGCATGGGCCACGGCCCTTCGTGGAAAGCCTGTGTATGGTGGACGCGTGCGTGCGCGCACGTGCACTCTGCACGTCCACGACGGCGATGGCAAGGTTCTGTACGTCGTGATCGACGTCCGCTCCGATCCGGCCGTTGCGTCTGTCCTTACGTGTGCCGACTTAGCCTTGGCGACGCGAGTGATCACATAGGCCTGTCGGGAGAAGCTCGTGGACGAAGGGAAACTTACCGGTGCGGATGCCACGTGCTCCGCCGCTTCCCAACGTCACCGTTGTTTTAGCCTTTCCAATATATTTGTCTAAACGTCGTTCTAATAATCTCCCCTTTTTTTAACTCATCTCTAAAAAATGAAATTCCAGTTATTATGTCCTCGGTCAAACACACTCCCATTTCTTATCTTCTTTTTCAAAATCACATGAAGGTTGTTTAGATCTCAGTCACATATAATCACACCTAAAGTGTGGCAAGTTGTGGCGGTGGCGTGGTTTTTGACGCCACACCCTGTGGCGAGGTCTGTGTTGTAAAAAAGTAACACCGAGATTCTCGTGGCGAGCCATAGCTATGGCGTGGCGGCTAGTGGCCGTCAACCAAACATCCTCATATTGTTCTTATTACCCAATCAATCACTGAGTTTAAGTAGTAGTAGTTGTTGTTTTTCCATGTGCTTAGCCTCCAGGGTTACCTGCTTGTAGGCATTGTCAATACCAGTTGGTTCCAAAAGAATAGAGATACAAATGACTAAAAACTCACATTATCATTGTTTAACCACATTTATAAAAAAAATAAACATTATACGTCAAATAGATATACTATTAAAATATATCACATAATCAATCTAGTTATATTTATTTCGTATCACAAGTATCAGTGCTTCTAGAAATTGCATCTGTAGTGAGTCCATCATTGATCAAAATCTGGCACTTTCTATCTTGCCAAAAAGTTAAGGGACGTACTGCGTGCGGCCTCGGGCCTGTTTTCCTGGATGCGATCGTGCAAGGGACGGACGACGAACGAAGAGCATGTGGTGCGTGCCGGGCTTGGCGACGACAAGATAATAAGGATCGAGTCGATCGGCGTCGTTGTCCCCCGGCGCGTGCGCTGGCCTGGCCTCGAGATGCATGAGCCACGTACGCCACGCCACGCCACGGCGATATATATATATATATCACCCTGGAGTGGACTTTTCTTCGCTCGCTCGATCCATCGGCGGCAATGGCAATGCGTGCGTGCGCCAAACACGAAGAGAATTTAGATGGAATTGAGTTGGAATCCCCGCGCGCGTTTCAATTCCCTCGCCTGATCGAAACCGGAAACCCTCCGTCAAGCATGCAGTATCGGGGAAACTGTGCGACGTCCGACGACTTGGCTGGCTGCGACCTGCGAGGCGTTCGTCGTGGGAGAATGGTCAAATTAAGCTGCGCGTCGTGGGAGTATGAAGTGTGTGTGGATCAAATGGTCCCGTAGGTATGGAGGATTAGGGAGCAGCTAATTGTAGCCACAAGCTAGCTGCCATCAATAACCTCGTATACTAGTACTAGTAAAAACATGTTCCTACTCCATTGACTCGTGTGTCTCGATCTGTTATGTTAGTATCAAACAAGGAATGTATGGTGGTCCTGAATGAATGTTCAATCGCCGAATGCGTTTAGTAAGACTGAGAAGGAGGCGTTTCAACATTATTATTTCTTGGTTGGACCCTACAATTCCGTACAGAACCGATGATTAGGGTATGATCTTAAACTTTAAACTTTTTATTGAAGATGTTTGAGAGCTTAATGGTTGTGAGAAAGACTCACGACTCCCTCGCCCTCGCGAGCGCCGCCACCGCCGTTGGTCTCCCTCACTTCCTCCTCCAGCATCTTGCCGGAGGGTGGAGGGGTGGGGATCCATCGTTTTTAATAAGTTTTTCTAGTAGATCGAGTCCTTTAGGGTTAGCGTCTCTCCATGTCAAGTTTCTTGGTACTGGAGATTTATCCCCTCCTCCTCCCAGCAGCGGCGGGCGGCAGGGTGGATTCATTTTCTTCATGGTGGCTCTGTGGAAGATGAGGGCGACAATGGCGTCAGCAACTTTAACTTCCTCAGCTTGACGACATGGAGACTTGGCTTTCCGGACGGTGACATCAAGGCGGAGATGATGTCGCCGCCACGGAATAGTTTTCTCCGGTCTCTTCTCCGTTTTGCTGTGGTTAGATCGGACCACGATGAAGGACCAGGGACAATAATTTTCAGATCAGTCTTCCTTATTCTTCGGTGGCAGAAAGAAGAAGAAGGAAGACACGAGAAAGAAGAAGTTTCTCCACTTCGCCTGCAGGAATGTTGGCTGTCGTTCGTTGGCTATCTGTTCTCAGGCCTTTTGCCAAATGTTTGCTTGTGCGATCATCCATATAAATCGTCATACAGGTTTGGAGTTGAGATTTGAAGCTATATAAAGCGTGGGTATAATTTAGTTGATCAGTTTCTAGACATACATAGTGTATTCCAGAATGATTGTAACGTGATGATGTAATCAGCTATGATCTAATATAATTCTTCTTTCGTCTCGGAATAAAAGAGCTTAATGGTTGTGTACGTTCCTATTTGGTGCAGGGTTCCCAAAATATATACTCCATCCCATAATAAATACGGAGTACTCCCTCCGTCTTGAAATATAGTGCATTCCTATTTTGTGCAGGGTTAGTCCGTTGCTATTGCTGTTGATTAACAAAAAAAAAAGGCAAAAAAATAGTTTTGGATGATCGTAAAAAAAACTATTGGATGCAAATACCTAAAATCAGTTTTTGGTTATGATGATGTTTGGACACCTTTAGAGAAGCTCTAAGTGACGAAAAGGCTATAAAAGGAATCAAAGGTAGATATGGATCAAATAGGTAAGTTGAAATCTATCAGGACCAAGAAGAGAAGACTTAATTTTAATAGGACCAACTATGAAGTTTTCTCTCGTTTGTTTTTTTCCATTATAACGGGTTGGGGATTAGAAAGCCCAACAGTGCCCCAACCAAAATGATGGGCTTCTAGCTCTAAGAGCATCTCCAAGGTTAACAAAAAAAAGGCAAAAAAATTAGTTTTGGATGATCGTAAAAACTATTGGATGCAAATACCTAAAATAAGTTTTTGGTTATGATGATGTTAGGGCACTTTTAGAGAAGGTCTAAGTGGGCCACGTTTCTGCCCAGATTTTCACACGGACGCGGGGCGATTTTCTACGCGGCCTGTGCCGGCCCGTGCCAGGGAGGCGGGACCAGAGCGGCATGCCCATGCTGCGTTTGATCACTGCTCCGCCTTCTCTGTCCCGGCTCATCCGCAGCCGTATGATGTTACGTGGGCCAACGCATGGGATGGGCCACCCGTAGCTTACTTGGTTGGACGACTTCCACAAACGAACGGGCCGAATCAACAGCAGCTGGCCATGGCCTTCTGGCAGTTTGCAGCGTGGCGTCGTCCACGAGCAGCAGGACCACATAATGGGCCTGAAATCAGATGGATAATAATCCAACCAAGCTCTTGTAATCTCGTGCTACACAATGCGTCATTGATCCCCATGAGAGAAGCATGATTTACTTACAATAGAAGGAAGTATCCGTGAACAGTGAGCGCGTTTCCCAATTTCTGAAAGTTTTGCCAGGTGATTGATTCAGGCAGCACATAGGTATGTTCTAGACTTCCAGTGGTCCAGTAACATTCGAAGACGGCGTACGTAAAGATGTTTGGATGCATGGGCTTGTTTAGATTCTAAATTTTTTCACTCTTTCTCCATCACATCAAATTTTTGGATACATGGAGTATTAAATGTAGATAAAAAAATAACTAATTACACAGTTTGATTGTAAATTACGAGACGAATCTTTTGAGCCTAGTTAAACCATAATTAAACAATAATTATTAAATACAAACGAACGTGCTACAGTGCCAACTACTGATTCTCAACCACCATCTAAACAAGGCCATGATGCACCACGCTTGATTGAGCGTCCCAGACTCCCAGGTCAGGTCTCCACGGGATGATGCATGTTTGCTCCTGCACGCCGGGGGTGAGGAATCCGAGCGCCATAAAGCAGCGCCCGGGTGTGCGTTCCGAGTCTAACAGAATGTTGATGCGCGCAGCGACTGCTTTCCAAGGGCACTTCGCATCGCATCAACGGACGGAGAGATCGCAGATCGGTGATGGAGACCCGAGCGGGGCAGCGCCGTGCTAATCATTGCACTGCCAGACTCCAATGGCTCTGCGTCTTCCGCACTCAATCCCGTGGACCAGACGAGGGAAAGGGGCGCACCGGACACCGCTCGCGTGAAGGGGTTTGTTGGTGCCGCTTTCCGGTCAACCGCAGGCGCAGGCGCAGGCTTTCTCGGCGGGCAACGAGAAGGGGAGAGGGACCTTCCGGGCCGCCGAGCCGGGAAGAGGATTCCTCTTGGACGCTCATGATGGTTGGGCGCAACAGGGCACGTGATCCGGGCTGCGGCTTCACTGTGCGCCGGTACAAAAAGTGCGCCAGAAAGTGGACGGTTGGATTGGAAGGGTTTCTCTGTTGAGGCGCTGTGCTGTACAGTGTACACCGTAGGTCGTGTCCGGTGGCAAAGGGAAGGATGAATCGACAGGTTTGGCCAGAAATTTATGGCTTCTTAATTCATTCTTTGTCATTTATTCAGTGGGTTTGGCTATGGGCATTGTATATTTATTTGCATGTTCTATCGGATAAATAACGGGATTCATCCGGCCGGACCCGATCCTTCCGCCGAACAGCGCCATCCGGATAAGCGCGCCAAAACCACGCGCGGGCTGGCACGCGTCTCGCGGCCTCGGGCTCACTCGCTCGGTGGGGCCGCGGCGGGACGGCACCGGATCCAGCCTGTGGTAGGAAGGTACGTGTTTCTCTTGGTTTCTTTTTTTATTATATAGTATTTCTTTTCCCTTTTTTTCTTTTTCATTTTCTTTTCATATGTTTTTTTCTCTTTTTATTTATCTTTCTGTTTATTTTCTAATTATGTTTTTGTTTGATTCATGTTTTTATTTTTCTTATATTTTTTAAAAAAATCCTTTTCTTTTCTTTTTTCTTTTCTTTTTTCCTTTTCTTTTCTTTCTTTTTCCTTGTTCTTTTTCCTTGTTCTTTTTCTTATTCTTTTTCTTTTCATGCTTCAATTTATATTTCTTTTTATTTTTCTTTTTGTCTTATGCGGATTATTATTATTATTATTATTTTCATTCTTATATTTTTATCTTTCTTTTTTTGTTTTTACTATAATTAATTATTTTGTTTGTTTTATTTTATTTTTTCTTATGTTTTATTCTTTTTATTTTTATTTCTTTTTTCTTTTTGTCTTTATGTTTGTTGTAGAGTTTTTTATTTTTTTTTTTCTATTTTATCCTTATTAATTATTTTGTTCATGTTTAGTTTTATTTTTTATTTCATGAGATGTTCTATTATTTATTTTGTAATATTCACGTAGTATACAATGATGTTCTATGATATTTTTTGTGATGTTCACGTAGTATAAATGTGACGTTCTATAGTGTATTTTGTGATGTTCATGTAGTATACACATGATGTTCTATTATATATTTTGTGTTGTTTCTGTGATGTACTTTATGATGTTCACGTAATATACATGTGATGTTCACATGCACATGGTATACACACAGTGTTCTATGATATATTTTATGATGTTCATGTAGTATAATATGATGTTAAATGATGTATTTTATGATGTTCATATGGTATACATGTGATGTTCTATATATGATGTATTTTTATGATGTTCACGTAGTACACCTACGATGTTCTACGATGTATTTTAGAATGTTCGCATTTTAGAAATGAGATGTTCTACGATTATCTTTGAGTATTCATATCGTAACCATGAGATGTTCTATGGTATTTATTTTTAGGCTATTCAATTAGTATTCATGTGATGTTCTTTGATGATTTTAGGTTTTTTCCCCTTGTTTCCTCTATTACTTTTGATTGTATTCTATTTTTTATATTTTTATTTTATTTTATCTCTCACATAGCTTTTCTATATATTTCGTGAGATGTCACATGGTATTTTTTTTATCTAAACATTATTCTAGTGAGGGTGGAATATTTCTTATTATATTTAAATACTCTAATACAGTTCATAATAATATAAATATTTTATAAGCAATACAAACCTTCTTGTATGGTGTAGTGGTGAGGATTGATTGCTTTAACCTTTTGATCTAGTGTTCAACCCTTCCCATGTGATATTTTTGTTTCTCTATTAATAATTAATATTTCTATTTCTATTTCTATTTGTTTTCCTTCTCTAGGTATGACGCTCACGGCGTCTTTGTACGAGTCGAGCGCCCTGCGTTCTTTAGTGTGCAGTTGTGCGAGCCAGCGTCCTACGTTATTTAGTGCATGAGTGACGGTGGATGTTGGGTGGGCCATGGGTAAGCCTGAGCCATGGGCCATGCGAGTGACGGTGGATTGGACATAACCACGCGGAAGCAGCAGCGGGAAATTGCCGGCGCGCGGGAAATTATTTGGCGCGCACGTTGCCGGCGCGAAGTTACCATCCGACCTGCCGGACCCTAGCAGCTCCCGATAAATAATGGTTTTCAATACAGAAAAGTATCTTCAAAGTCTAGTAGTAGTATGAGAAACCAATTAAAATGAGAACGGCAAAACCTGCGAAGTGAGCTGAATACCACTTCAGTAAGTGTTTATGGTGCCCTAAACCCTCGCGAGTATCAAATTTTACACTTTTCGATCCCAAAATATAAACATGTTCAGCTCTGTTCTAAGTCAAACTTTTTTTTGCATTGACAACATGAGGCTGATTTTACTGTATTTATCGTGGATCATGCTTCATAAAACATATAGTACAGTAACTCTTATAATTTTAAGTAGTGTATTTTTGTAAATATTGTTAGTCAAAGTGCACTATTGAAGATTGTACCAATGTTCTGGTGGATTTATATTTACGATCAAGAAATAATATTGCAATGACGTGCGCATAGTAACGATGGATAAAAACATGATAATCCTAGCAATTTGCTAGAACCTCAATAAAATTTAAGACCCAGTTGAGAACGCAAAGGCCTATGCTTAGAGTTCAACCTTTTATTTAATGCCCAATAAAATAGGTTTCTCTATCTTTCGTAAAACAAGACTGTTATGCTGATTATAATTGAGCGACGATACTTCTTGTGTTTTGTTATCGTTGCTATTGCTGTTTTGTCTTCATCTTTTAGACTCGGCACTCCTTCAGAGTGTTCGTTTGGCTGTGGCTTATCGTAAACGATCATAAATTTCTAGCCGAAACAGTATTTTTCTCTCACACAAACCAGACAGCAGTATTTCCTCACAAACCAACAAAAAAACGAACCAGCCAACCGAATAGGCAGCTTTGTCTACAACATCTCTATTGATGTTATTACCATGCTACCTCCGAGCGCTCCTTATCGACCACAACAGTCAACTACCATCCTTTACCATTGATTGCCAACGGTGCCCCAAACATTGTTTGGGCATGTGTGGAGGATACTACCACGAATGACATTCGGCCATAGGAAGACAAGATGGCTAAGCAACAGCATTTATACATAGCGACTTCTAGGCCACTTGCTTTTCAAGAGAATCCCTCAAATCAAACATCAGCCTAGCTTTCTTGAAGACGAATCATTGAGGTCGTGTTGAACCTCAAATCAATTGATACAAATAAAATATGTGCAGTGCTCCTCTCTCAATTTTAATTTATGGTTCACTCTAACTTTGCCTTAAGTCAAACTTTTAAAACTTTAATCATGCTTTTAGAAGAAAAAATATATTCACAGCTACAAGTCCAAATAAATCCTCTGTCAAAATATTACATGAACAAATCTAATAAAACAAATTTAATGATCAAGAGGTTGGTGTATTTTTCTATAATAAATCTGGTTAAAAATAAACATGCTTAACTTAAGACGAAGCTAAAGGGAACTTAAAACGGACTGAACAGTGAACATCAAGATTCATCGTCAAGAGACTAATACATCTGAACACGCTAATATCTTCAAATCTCTCCGGAAAGAGACACTAGCAAAAAAATCTACATCAACACCACAGCATCGTCTACCCACTTGCATATTCAACAAGAGCAACCGATATGCCCAACTATTTCTAACAATAAAACGCACTGTCTACTCCAGTAAACAACCACATATCGGCGCACCTACTATCGCCATCACATGATCTCACCATGTGTGTCCAGTGTCTACACCTAAGTCTATCTTCAACGACAACACCCAAAATATAAGACACCTTTATTCTTTGGCAGCGCCTAATACTTATTCGACATTTTCTCCAACAACAAGATCCAAAAGAGAATCCTTTCTGCAAATGAGTTTTCAGAAGAAAGGATTCCCATACTAAGTTATACCTCTTAGACAACCCAAAATATATCTCTCGTATAAATATTCTATTGAAGGCAGATTTTAAATATATTGCTATCTATTTTGGATTTACATGCACATACGGGTTCCTCTTAATGCCCAGACTGAACATTCGCCTCCACCGCTGTTCTTCCATCCGCCTCTCATCTGCTGCTCCGGCCTCCAGCACCCAAAACACCAATAAAAAAAGAGGAAAAGAAAAGGAAAGTCAAGGCAACCAGACCGTCCCAACGGTCACCTCACCTCGCAGCCAGATCGCCTCCAGCCTCCCTCGGCCCTCATCGTCATCCACCGCCGCCCGCGAGGCCCCCCTCCAGCCTCCACTGGCCGACGGAGAAGGTCTCCGCGCGATCGCCGACATTAACTCCCTCGAAAGCGGCACCCCCCTCGAAAGCGGCACCGGATCCGGCTCCTCCTCGAGGCCCTCCTCACTCACCCTTTCTCCCCACCTCACGGAACCCCGCCCGCCCTTTTTAATAGTTTCGCCGCACATGCGTGGCGCGAGAGCCGCCGCCGCCTTCCGACGCGGCCGCGATGTCGATGCGTAGCCGTAGCGGGGTGGAGGTGGTCGCCAGTAGGGGGTGCGCGCGGCTGGTGATCCCCGGGATGCATCACAACCCCTCATCATCCGCCGCATCCGTCTCCTCCTCCTCCGCGGCCTCGCGCGGGGCCGCCACCGGTGCGGCGGCGGCGACGGCGGCGCGCGCCGATGGGCCGTTCGCAGGCCTCGTCATCTGCGTCACTGGGCTGTCCAAAGGTGCGCGGTTTAATTGCTTGTGATTTTGCTGGTGAAGGTTGAAAAAGGTTGCCTGTTTGATGGGTTTTTGGTGTTCTCGGCTGGTTGGTTGCAGAGGCGAGGGTTCAGGTGAAGGAGGCGACGGAGCGGCTGGGGGGCGAGTACAGCGGGAGCTTGCACCCCAAGTGCACGCACCTCGTGGTTCAGATATCCTTTGCACGACATGAACGTCGCGTGCTGTTAAAACTCTTCTCTGTCCACTATAGCACTAGTATAGTAGTATTTGCTTCCCCAATTCAGGATGGATGCTGTGGCTCCTTAACCTGCAGCACAGCTTTGCCGGACGCAAGTTCGAGCATGCACTGAAGCATGGTCCGAGGAACGGGCTATTCCTCGTTACCCTGGGTTGGTTTGTGGACTGCGTGCGGAGGAACAGTAAGCTCAAGCTCCATGAACCAACCTTGTGACCTTCGATTTTGGCTGAAGTTACTGACGGTCTAACGCTTCATTGTATCCTGTGATGTTTTGACTGTAGTGAGGTTGGATGAATCCTTGTATGCCATCAAGAGCATTGGGGAGAATGGTGTGCCGCACGGGGAGTTCAACCGCCTTGTTGGAGTTCCTGTTAACGAGAAGTCTTGCCTTCCACCACTGATATTTCAGGACAAGGCATGCTCAGATATGACCCGGAAGGATTTGCTCCAGACTCCTGGGAAAGAAGGCGGTCATGATGGGTTGGTTTTTATGAATGACACAATCTACATTGACCCTGGGATATCTGATGAGATGAGGAAAAAGGTATTGTCCAACTAATTTCTTCCCACTTTTCCTGAAGGTTGCTCAATTAATCGAAGCTACCGAACTGTAACTTTTAGGCAGGAAAAGAGTAATTTCTATTGTTTCTTTTGATGGAATGTTGCATTTGCAACACCATTTGGATTGATGAATCTGTTAATACTTCATGCAAACAAAATTGCTAATCAGCTCAAGTGATGCAATGACTAATCTGAATTTCTTTAGCTTACGAGGATTACTAAACCCCTTCACTGCAGATTTCTGATGCTGCTACTAGAGAAGGTGCAAAGTTGCTGGAGCACTGGTTTATTGGTTGCCCTGCCACGTATATTGTCTGTGAGGATGCTTGTGTTAAGAGATATGTAGGCCACTCAGACAACATTGTAACTGTAAGCAATAGTGCATTACTATCAGTCTGTCCTTGCATTTGTTTCTTAGGTGCTAAGTTACCAGGGGTTGCTTTGTCTTTACCTTTACTCCTTCCATCTATCAGCCGCTTTGGATGTTGAAAACAGTGAAGGAAAAAAACTTGCAGCGCCTTGTCCATTTGTCTTCTGACCTAGCTAGGCATGTTGCCATGGTTCTGGAAAATGTCCGAACATCAGAAGAGGTAAGTTACTATGTTGTACAATTGTACTCTTGAGCCAATTATCCAAAAAATGCCTTTTTGTGCTCTGATCAGCTAGAAAAAAAAATCATGACCAACAAGGAGTTTTCATTTATATGCTTATTTTGTTGTGACATTTCCCCTCTTGGTCCTCTTTGTATTGGATCTGAGAAATACCGAATTGATTTCTGGAGTATTACATGATCAAAGAAGGGCAGGCCTAGTGCAGTGGTGAGAGCTGTCTCACTGAGTCACCAGGTCGTGGGTTTGAAGCAGCCTCTCCGCAGATTTTGCGGGGGGAAGGCTTGCCTCGGTTTTTCCCTTCCCCAGACCCCACTCATGTGGGAGCCTCCGGCACTGGTTTGCCCTTTAGTATTACATGATCAAACCCTACTGTACCTATCTTCATAATGGATAGTACAGAGTACAGAGTAGAGTATGTTTGATAATGGGCAGCTACCCTTCTGCGACATGTTTAGTGAGAAGGGACAAGATACTGCGGTATTGTGGTCCATGTAGAAGGGCAGTAATGGACCTGACATTGTTTCCTTATTTTGCATGATGAACAACATTAAATTTTCTTCCAATGAATTCTGTGATGTATTGATCCTATGTTTTCACGATCCTTTGCATTTGAAATTTTATGCTTTGTTTGTTGTTTGTGGTAAGTTTCTATTGCTTGATTACAACTGAAGTGACATTAGATCTTCTGTTCGTTTAGAATAGGAAACTTGGAAGTGTTCCTTCTATAAACATAAGCTCGTGTGGTCGTCCATCAACCCAAGAGGAGATCGATGAAGTCCATCAAGAGAGGCAAAAGTTTGTTGAAGTGGCAAAGAAAGAAGTCCGAGACCGCCGTGCTCGTCGTATGCAGGTAAAAGTTATTTTTACAAGTTGCAGATTTCGTTGGCATGCACCCACAAAACTGATAAGTAAATAAGAAACAATTTATCAGTCATTAATATGCATATAATATGGGTTTAGTCATTTATATCATGGTTATATTGAGGCAATGCCTTTCGTTTCATGCCTAATTAATCCTTGTTTCTCTCCTTTTTTGTGTGGATTAATCTGTGTATGGATTTCGTATTTTTGTGCATTGCTATAAATCTGCATGTGGTCAGCTGCCCAGGCAGTTTAGTGGTCAGCTGCTAAAGTTAAGTTGATTTATCACCCAGAAAAGATCATAGGATACACTATACAGTGAACGCTGAACATTCTCTGGTTCTTAATAAAATACAGCACATTTATTTAGCTATTCTTGATTTCATTTCGTCAAATGAAAATGACCAACTTTTGGTTTTAAGCCAGTCATGTGAAGTACCCATTCACCCGATCACACCGGCCACGCTTCTGGATTCAATCTGCTGGACAATCTCTGAGCCAACTTCATCTGCGTCAATTTATATGGATTCTTCATGGTCCGATGATGCCAATGAGCAGCAAAGCACCACTTACTTTGATGCAAATGGGGATGTGAGGGATCCAGATCAACCAACTGATAATTTTTCCCGTCCACTGAAAGAAAGGTGATCCTTAGTTGGAATTGAAATTGATCAACCCTCGTCCGATCTGCTATTCTAATTGCTTTCTTTTGTTCTTGCAGTGAGCAAAGTGAGCTGATCTTCAAGAATCACTTCCTTACCATACTCTTCCCTATTGATCGTTTTGGAGAGCTTGGACCTTCCTCGAAGACATTCTATAACAATGGTGGCTTTACGTGCATACAAGTACTGGATCACATCTACAACTTCTACCAGGTATAACCACTCAGCACTCATCATCACACACAAGGATAAACGCATATCAGTTTGGACTCCTTTTATCTTCTAAAACATTAATGGCAGAAAAACTGTCTCGTTTTCGTAGGAGAACATGTCAACCAACGAGATAGACATGGCCTTGCATACAGATTCCCGGCATGCCGATCGACTTCGATCTTTGTATTCAGGTGCTGAATCAGCAGAGAAAGGATTTGTAGCTTTTAAAAGAATAGACTTCTTAGGAAGCAGAAGAAGTTTTGAGGCACTAAAGCGCATCAACAGGGAAAATAATAGCAACGTATATGAACTTGTAATTAGGGCATGAATGCACCACACTTAGGTGCCTTTCTGACAAATTTATTTGTTGCCTTCCAAGGGAAAGAAAATGGCTTTGTCGGATCTTCTTGCAGCGTTTTTCTTTGATGTGTTCGTTACTGAAAACGAATAATACTCCACTTCAGTTCCAGATCAAAAGGCTGAAAAAAATATACTGCATAGTATAACAATGAGCCTGAATGAGAATGTTTACTTATTAAATGGTCCATTTTGAAGGTTACATGGGAAGATTTACTCTTTTAGGAGAGCCGGTTTATTAGTAGATAGACTGGGGCACCGGCACCTAAACGTGCCACGGACCACGGACCACGAGCAACAAGCATCTTATTTTATGTACACATGCTATTACTGCTGTCCTGCAATTTAGGTTTGACAACTGACGCCGATAGACGCTGCTCAAGTCTATGCAGATATCTCAAACGCGGTTGCATCAGTTCCCCCATACGTCATCCACGTCTGCAGAAAACACCGAGATCCAGCGCAACCCTCTTGCAGGATTAACCAAAATTGATTCCCTGAGCTAGAGGTAGCTCGCTCCCATAGTTGATTGTACTGCAAATGTGTGGAATGGGTTAGTAAAGCCGGGGTGAAGGCAGAGCCAGCACGTGAAGAATCTTGAGCATACTTAGAAAAGGTAATTTTGTGCAGTAACGGATTGTTACAAATACCAATCCACAAATGAGTGGGGCAATCAGAACAAAGGGTAACTTGTAACTCATGTCTCTTTGCGTAGATTCGTTATTCCACTATGCTAAGAAGAATATCCAGTAAAGATGTGTTGCAGACTTGCAGTTGGCGAAGTGCACACAGTAAAAGGCTGGACCCAAACAACCAAACCGTAGACTAGGCTGGGTCTCCAGCCTGCCCTATAAGCAAGAAACTAACCTGGCTGAAGATAGCTGAGTATAATAATGACATCTAAATAACCATCATCACAGTACCTACTCTACAATCTTAGACTCAGTGTGACATGCGGCAACTGGTGCCAGTATATTATAATATCAAATTATGCAACTATTTCGCAGCGACCCTTATTATGCACTGCTCTAACAATGATTGCCTATAGTACCATTTCAAATCCAATCACAGCTAAAATGTGTATACTCTTACCAAGTCGCCCTCCTCATGTACTGCTTCCAGGAATCACTCCCTGCTTCTCGTCCACCACCAGTTGCCTTTTCTCCACCAAATGCTCCACCAATTTCAGCTCCATTTGTAGGTATGTTCACATTCACTATACCACAATCACTACCATGGGGCCTGCATAATAAGAGAACGAACAGTGAGACTGTCTTATTGGCAATCAAAAAATATAACTGGAAGGACCCCACAAAAGATGGATTTTTTTTGCAAGAATATTCAAATTTCAAAATATATTATATAGGATTTATTTTGTAGCAGAGGAGTATGGTTAAATGCTTATGCCATGTATGGGAACTCCAGCTGAGCTTACTGCTTTACTGGGTATTATCAGATTGAATATATGATATTGGCATGCAAAAAACATGAATTTTTGTCCTAGAGAAGGGGACCGGCGGCTCAATAGTGTGCTGTGTAAAGATACCAACCAAAAGGAAGAAAAATAGTGAACCAGACTTTCTCAAGTTATACCTTGTAAACCAAAATAAATTAAGCAAAAACCAGAATGCTACCGATGTTGTACCACCACAGGGGCATCTAATGCTAAAGAGGAGGGATGAGCAATACAATTCTCATTTGCTTTCCACAAAACAGAGACATCCTTTCTTCAAATAGCAATTAAATTCTCCGTGTTGTTGAGCTACTTACCCGAGCCACTTAAAAATTATATCTGTCCTCTTTGTAAATATAGAACTGCTCAATCCTTGAGGAACAGAGTTATTGATTTCAATTGCTTCCTTCAAGGTCTGTACGAAACACAAACCTCGTGAATATTAGACACAGTGGTTTCCAATTACAGAAATTAGAACAGGCAAGAAAATACAAAAAAACTATATGCTACCTGAAATTTCATAACATAAAGGACAGGACCAAAGAGTTCTTCTTTCACAACTGGTGCAGAAGGTGTAATTTCCACAATCGTTGGTTGCACAAAGTTTCCTTCTGATTCAATGGCAGATCCTCCAAAAAGGATTTTCCCTCCCTGAATAAAACAGGTCAAATTATATTGTTAAAATTTTATGGCTTACATAAAGTAATACTTCCTCCGGGCAAAAATAATTGTCACATTTGACTTCAATGCGTATCTTTTGACCATTAATTTCTTCTAGAATATATTCTTAAAATCCTTCAAATTTATAGTTGCAAATATTTCGAATACATATCGACATAGATAACTTACATGCTTCAGAACTAAAAAGGACGTACCCAGTGCAGAAAGCTCCCGCTCTGTGCAGGGTCTGGGGAAGGGTGTTAGTGGCAAGCCTTACCCTCGCCTGTGCAATGCGAGGAGACCGCGACTCGAACCCGGGACCTTCCGGTCACAAGCGGTAAGACTCTGCCGCTTGCACCAGGCCCGCCCTTCATGCTTCAGAACTAAATAATTTAAAAGTTATTGATGTTTGTAGTTTTTACGGTTTAACCAAATCTTGTTGAAAACAATTTTTTTGTGACCAGAGGGGTACATTTAACTTTCAACACCAATAAGGAAGTAAACTCCAAATCACATGATTCTCATAGCTATTTATATTGATTGATGAGATTGTAATGGAGGTTGAAATAATTGTAGGAACCAATAATGTAGCACTACTTTTAACCTTCACCTGAGATTTGATGGTCTGGACGCCTTTCAAAAAGTTCTCTTTTGAAGCAGGAGTGTGCAGTGGTCCCAGTAAGGTGCCTTTCTCCAACGGATCCCCAATTCGGACTTGTTTGTATACCTCAACAAGTTGATCAAGGAAAGTTTGATATATGCTTTCATGAAGAATCTGTAATAATATGGGAAAGGCAATTAAACAAATTGAAAATGAACCACAATACGAAAAAGATAAATAAAAAAAACACCATACCAGCCTACGGCATGTAGTGCAGCGTTGTCCTGCTGTACCAACAGCAGCGAACAAGACAGAACGCACAGCTAGCCGGATATCTGCGTCATCCATAACAATGATGGCATTGTTTCCGCTAAGTTCAAGAAGGCATTTACCAAATCTTGCGTTAACTTGTTGCTGAACCATCAGACCAGCCTGCATTAAGAAACCAGTGTTGCATATTTAAAAAGATCAGCACAGTACGATGGACATACACAATGTTAAGCACCCCCCAACACCCCCCACACCCCCCCAAAAAAAGGCAGTCTTATAGTACTGTCCTTACAAGAAAGTAGATCTATGGAGAAAAAAAAAACTGTTCATACCAGAAAATACATCTAGGGAAAAAACATGGTGTTGTTACAGGATCTACACAATATCAGAACAAAGAGTTTTACCCTTGTACTTCCAGTGAATGAAACCAAAGGTATCCTAGTGTCAAGGGCAATTGCTTGACCAATTTCAGTGCCCCCACAAAAAGATGTGAAAATTGCGCCTGGCAAGTTGTTCTTCTCCAATACACTAGCCACTATTTTTGTCATTGCAATAGTGATCAGTGGAGTCGTTGGAGCACCTTTCCTGTAAGAATAACAACAACATTACACAAAGTAACAGCCTCCCTGCGGTGCTGACCAAGTTTGTTGCCACTAAAACAGAACTGGTGAGTTTGTTGTACAGATAATATTCATATATGAATATTTTTTGTGTAAGAAGATGGACATTGTTTTCACTTTTCAGACTTGAGAACCAAGATTGTCTCCCCAGTCTACCTATTAAAACTAAATTTTTAGTTGCATCACCACATTTTTTTCCAGCCAACTCTGCAACATATATTTACTAAAAGCCTACAAGGATGACACAAGTTGCAGCACACATTGTCTAAGTTCTTCCTGAGTGCGAATTGCTTGAACTACAAATGATGAGATGAACAGGACAAGTCACATCACAACCCACAACAGTTCATAGAAGGTAACATGTCATATGACAGTCACAGTCATAGAAAGTTAAATTTACTCTGTTGGAAGGGCAGGACCACAATTGGATGCGTAAGCTAGAGACGAAAATCACCTCGGCTACCCACATAGAGGAGTTTGTATCCCTCTGGATACGAATACAGGATGTGCACCTACAGCAGGGCGTCCAGGACACCATCACCTGGCGTTGGACCAATGATGGGAACTTCTCCACCCGCTCGGCATACAGAATCCAATTCAAAGGTTCGCTACCCCCTTCCGTACGGACTTGATTTGGAAAGCGCATGTGGAGAACAGATGCAAGATCTTCGCCTGGATCTTAGTGCAAGATAAAATTCTAACGGCTCATAACCTACAAAAGAGAGGGTGGCCGCACCAACAACGTGTCATGTGCAACGGTCCCTTAGAAACAAGCCTCCACTTATGCCTTTGTTGCCCTTTTGCCAAGGCGGTTTGGGGTCAAATCCTATCGTGGGAAAACTTCACTCAATTGCAACAGCAACTACAGGTACAACCCACCCACATCAAGTCATGGTGGGAAGACGCGGCAGCGAAAGTGCCAAGATCTGAGCGTAGGCGGCTCAACGGGGTGGTTATCTACACCTTCTGGAATATATGGAAGGAGAGAAATAGGAGAATTTTTGACAACTTGATACTAACGGTGCCGCAAGTAGCCGCAAGGATAAAGGAAGACATACACCAAAGGAAGAGAGCTCTTGAGTACGTTTAGCTCACAGGTGTATGAGGGGAAGGGGGGATGAAACCTTAATCTCGTTTGTCTTTGCTTGTACATAAACTTTCTTTCCCTATCTTAATTGAAAGACAAAGCTCCTGCCATTGCGTTCAAAAAAGAAGGGCAGGACCAGTATGAGCAGGGACAGACTAATAGATGAATAATCAGGGAGCCAAACTCAATATTTCGGAATTTAATGGCAACATTTTCTATACACATATATATCAGCACTACAAGTTTATCAGAAAAGTAAACCATTCTTACCAGACAACGCTATTTCCACAGACCAAAGCAATGCACGCATTCCAACCTACATGACATGAGAGATTATTGAGGTATCATGGCTATTAAGATTACAGGATTATATGGTAAATGTTGACAGCAATTTCATAGCACTAGAAATGAGCAAGGAGTAAGAACTCATGAAAGTTAGATTAAAAGGCATCCTATGGGTGCAGCTAAACACCATTAACTGTCAACTGCTAAACTTTTCAGCTAAAAACTTCCTGCACCAAGAGTTGTTAAAACTTTTTTTGGCTAAACATTCCCTAAACGAGGAGTCTTAAAATGCAAAGTAAAGAGAGAGCTGATGCACTATGTTGATTTTTGTGGCAATAGAAATTCTAGAAATGCAGGCCACTGTAGAAATGCAATGCACCAAATATATGAGCTGTCAGAGGCTTACCAAGCACAGCGCAAGGAAAATTAAATGCCGTTATAACACCCACAACTCCAAGGGGATTCCATACCTACTCAGATAAGCATAGTCATTAGCATGTTACATGCTGATATCTAAGAGTAGGATATACGACATGGGAAACTAATTGTTAAAAAATACCTCCATCATCATATGGTTTGGTCCTGCAAAAAAACACAAAGTGCACTGTTTCAGACCACTGAATATCATCATCAAGCAGCACATATGCTATATATCCAGGACCAGGAGTTAGGAAGAAAAGATGATATGAAGCCACCCAAGACTAATGCAAAAGGCTCTGACAACTGGGACTCTACCTTCTGCAACCGATCAGAAAGCTAACACTCTAAAACCTTGTTTTCTAAGGGATCTGTTACTTATTATGCTCCTTTACTGTGATAATTGTAATAACGCAACATTTCAGGGAATTGGGAAAACTGAACTTCGTACAAAACAGAAAACTGGAATGATGTGTTATTGTACAGCACTAAAGTAGTGATAAGGAAATAATTTAACATGAACGATGGTGTTGCAGATTAGCAGCTCTAATAGCAAAAGAAAGTGCAAAATCTTGGCTGATCTCAATTTCAGCATATCCGATACAATACACAAACCTACAAAGCTAGACCATCAGAATTTTATTCAAATATATTTTCCAGCATTTACAAGGCCCTTTCTGGCTCCTAAACAGTGATAGATAATCTGAATCAGTTGCAAGTTGCAACCAGAATGATCAAATATTCAAATCTGCAGTGAAAATCTGCAGTTTCACTGCAGATGATGTAGTTTTCAACTGGCATGATATAAGACTGACTCCAATAGCAGACGCATAACGTGACCCAAACCTAAAAATGCGTTGTATACAGTGTTTTTGCGGGACAAAACGCGCTCCAACGGAGGAGGCAAACCCATGACCCATTTTGCGTCGGAGCTGAGGCAGAACCCAAAAACGCGTCTTCGCTCAGTCCTTCTGCGTCTCCACGCAGGGCCCACCACAGGAAGCGGACGACCGGAGCCCGAGATCCGCACCGGAGGCCCACGCTCGCCGGCGCTGGCGAGGGCGACGCGTCCGCTGCTATGGTCGCCGCAACCTCGACGCCGGCGTCGCGCTCCTCCACGCCTGCAACACCACCGCCGGAGAAGAGCAGCGCGAGGGGCGGGGAGAGCACGAGCATGTGGGCCAGGGAGGGGAGCACACGCACGGCGGGCGCAGGGGCGAGACGAAGCTGCAGGCACAAGCTATCAGGCGGAGGTGCAGCGGCGGCAGTGAATTTCACCGGCGGGTTGAGTCGGCCGGTGGCGAGCAGGAAGGGGAAAAGAGGAAGAACGCCGGCGGCTTGGGCTTTTAACGGCGAGGACGAAGCGGGAGGAGTCGCCAGCTCCAGCTCGTGCGAGGCGGGTCCGCGGCGGCGCGCGCGCGGCCGGCGAGGAGCGGCCCGATGCGGTGAGGCGGGCGGCGCTCAGCTTCTCGTTTGCGTCGCTCGTTGGAGAAGTGAAGTTTTGGGTCTGTAACCCTTTAGCTGTGGGCGACCCAAAACATCGAATGCCTCTTGTTTTTGCGTCCAGACCGTTGGAGACAGTCTAACTAAAGGAAGAAAGGTCTTACGTTCAGATGGTATAATGGATCCATTTAGTTGGCGACTTAGCCCCACAGCATAATCACACATGTCGATGATTTCCTACAAAAAAGAGGACAGAGCAATGCATCATGCACATAGGAATCAAAACCCGATTTCACTTGAACTCATATGATCATTCAGCAAGGTTATCAAGTCATCCGATTAAACATGATTAGGGGGCTTATGCACTACAGTAAATCACGATTTAGCCATGATTAATCAGGCTGATTCAGCAAAGTTATCAAATCATCCAACTAAAATTATTGTCATTCAACATCGACATATGTTCTGGTAATACAGTACCGACTGACCTATTCAATAATGCTGTACATACGAGAATGACATGTTTTAGGAGAAGTTGCAGTTCTAACAGATAAGGAAACAGTAACAAAACCTCATAGATGATAATGTAGTATATATAAATTAACATCCTATAAAACAGAATTGCAAAGATGCGCTGTGAAGTGTGAACTCAATGGTGGTACTTTTCGTGAGCACAATAAATAATGCGCAGTTTGCAGACAATGCAATAGAAGCAATCAAGCAACTATGATCCTACCTGAACCTCACCGATCCCTTCTGGAAGAATTTTCCCCATCTCAAGTGACACAAGCCTGCCAAGGTGATGTAGCTTTGCTCTCAGTGCATCACCGATCTGCCTAACAATCTCTCCGCGCTTTGGAGCAGGAATCTGGACACATTGGCAATGGCATTATGATTTATGAGCACATTGATAGGAGTAAAATTTTCGAAACAAATCACTTGATGGACGAAATAAGTTTTTTAGCAATGCTACCCAGTCGCAGCAATGAACTTGCGGTGTCATGTACGTTGTAGACATAAAAAGAACATATAGATTCCAAAACCTGATAACCCCAAACATGCATGAATGAATTCTGAAATTGCAGTATAAATTCTAGTTCACATATGCAGACTGTACACTAGAGATCCGTGTTCCTGGGTCAAATCGAGAACCCATATCACCTCATCAACGCAAACTTCACCGGAAACTCATCAGACACATAAAGGACCAACAATTGCAGATGTTTAAAGTAACGTCTCCAAATTCCAACCCAACGGGAGTGAAAAATTCCATTTCCACGCAGTTAAAATCCACAGGCAGTAGCAACTACTAAACCATAAATGCCAGCATTCCACCATCCGTGCGGACTGCCATGACTATGATTCTATGAGCACTGCAAGTCAGTGGAACTCACCGCCATCCATGTCTTGGCGGCATCGAAGCAGGCGCGCATGCCCTCCTCATAGTCCTGCACGGACGCCTTCACAACCTCCGCGATGACCTAGTACAGAAACAGCCACGCACCCAAAAAATGCCACTCAATCAAAATCCACCAAAAAAAACAAACACGAAACAGGCGAAGCGGCGAAATCGAGCAGATCGGACCGGGCGGGGACCGACGCACCTGGTTGTTGGTCGGGCTGGTGGAGGTGACGACGGGGCCTGAGCCGCCCCACGCGCCGCATGCGAACGCGCCCGGGTTGCGCTGCGCGAGGCCGAGCTCGGCGAGGAACTGGTGCTCCTTCTTCGCGAAGGCCCCCAGGCAACTGGTTGACTTCCTTCGATGCGGGGATAGGCCCCAAGGCGCCGGCGTTGACTGAGGTTCCGTAGAAGGAGGTGGGGGGGATAACTGGGAAGGGACGAAGGCAGGGGAGCGGAGGCGTGGTGAGGTACTGAGGTGTACTATTTGTAGAAGGAGGTGGAGTGGGGACTGTGAACTGCTCCGGGAAGGAGACGAAGGAGGCCGGGCGCGGAGGAATGGTGGTGCGATGGGACGGGACGGGACGAAAGCGGGCGTGGGCGTGTTTGTGGTGACGATGATATATAATTTTAGTCATTAATTATATCATTGGACGCCAGCTTTGCTTGTGCACGTTTTGTGTTTTGGCATTCACGGACGGCTGACGCGGCACGCATGAAAGAAGCATGTGCAGCCGGTAGCAAAGCGGAGGAGCATGTGAGTATTGCGCGCATTTGTTGTCCTTTGGAACCAAATCTCAAAACTTTTGAACCAGGATTTTGTATTTAGAACACGCAGTTTTTATACTCCTGAGACATAAGCGTTGTATAGATGACGTGGTGCCAAAAAAAAGGAGACCACAGATGTAACAAGAACGCTGACAGTGTGCACGGCTTATCAGCCTCAGGTAGTGTTTAGTTCCAGAAAATTTTGCAAAATTTTTCAAAATTCTCCATCACATCGAATCTTTGGACGCATGCATGAAGCATTAAATATAAATAAAAAATAAAACTAATTACACAGTTTAGACAAAATCCACGAGACGAATCTTTTAAGCCTAATTAGACTATGATTAGACACTAATTACTAAATAACAACGAAAATACTACAATAGCATTTAAAAAAAAAATCGGCATCTAAACACAGCCTCAGCTTCTTCCACAGCCGGCAGCAAAGCGGAGGAGCAGCAGCAACGGGCCAACGGCAGCATGTGAGTAGGTCAAAGTGATGGACAGATCATTAATCACCTATCAGGCCTTATTTAGATTCTAATTTTTTCATTATTCTTTCTATCATCACATTAAATTTTTGAATATATGTATGGAGTATTAAATATAGATAAAAAATAACTATTTATACAGTTTGATTGTAAATTATAAAACGAATCTTTTGAGCTTAGTTAGACCATGATTGAATAATAATTATCAAATACAAATAAAAATACTACAATATTAAATACCAATTCTTAATCGCGAACTAAACAAGACCCCAATTGATTGGCCCTCGTTTGAGTAGCAGCAGACTAGCGGCATGCGGCCAGGCCCACTGTGCGCCCCAGCTTTGCGAGGGCATCTGCTGCCCCACTGTGCGTGAGTCCGTCTCAGCTGAGGCGCACACGAAGTATTAAATATAAAAAAAAAACTAATTCTACAGTTTACGATTAATTTATATGACAAATTTTTAAATTTAATTATTTTATGATTTGACAATGATGATACAGTAATACATGTGTTAATAATAGATTAATTAGGTTTAATAAATTCATCTCGTGGATTACTGACGGATTCTGTAATTTATTTTTTTATTACTATCTAAACACCTCATACAACATCTTCATATAATACCCAATGTGACACCCAAAAACTTTATATCTATATTAAAAAGACCTTATATGGATCGGATTCGATGCGTAGCCTGACGGCCACCTAGATAGCTCCTTGAGGAGTCCTGTACAGCATGTTCATTTTGACGGACAAAATTTATCAGTCAGTCAATAATATTTTCTCTCATAACGCAAACTGGAGTTATCAGCAAAACCACCGGCGAACAGACCGGTAGTCCTCGACGAGAATAGGACCCATCGACGAATGGAGTGCTTGCCTTTCGCGGCCACGCCACCTCCACCTTCGCCGACGGATTTGGAGCTAGCGGCACGCAACCGCCAACTGGAAGCCGAGAGCCGCGAACGAACGTCTGTGCACGCATCCGAGTCCTAGTCCAGCTTCCTTTCAGCCAGGGCCGGTCGAGCGCTTTTGCCGGACGGCGGCGCTGTAGTACAAGTGCAGTGCAGTACAGGTCGTGCGCCTGTACTGCGGGGCTGCGGCTGCACGCGAGCACCGAGCAGTAGTACCCGTTCGATAGGGCACTAGGGCCTCGTTTAGATTATAAATTTTTATAACTTGGACACTGTAACATATTTCGTTTATATTTGACAAATTTTATCCGATTATAGACTAACTAAACTCAAAAGATCCATCTCGTGATTTACAACCAAACTGTGTAATTAGTTATTTTTTTATCTATATTTAATGCTCCATACATACATTTAAAAATTAATGTGATAAAAAGAATGAAAAAACTTAAAATTTAAAGACAATTTAAACAAGGCCTAGTACGCCTGCAGGCCTAATTTACGTGCGAGCCCCTAGGTCTTGTCGTCTGCCACCGTGCCACGCCCACTCGCAAGATTTCAGGCTCTTGCAGGCGCGTTAGCGTGGTAATTTTTGTCGTTCTTTCTCTTTCTGACTGGGTAAGCCCTCGTTTACTTACTCCAGAATCCGAACTTTTTAGCACGTGTAAAAAAAAGATTTTCTATCATATTAAATTTGTGGTATATGTATGGAGTACTAAATATTGACGAAATCAAAAATAATTGCACAGTTTAGGTTGTACTTTGCAAACGAATGTTTTAAGCTTAATTAGTCAACGATTGGACAATTATTACCAAATACAAATAAAATGCTACAATGCGTTAATTCAGACGGTGCCAATTGGGCCGGCAACTAAACGGGGCCTAAGTATTATTCCGAGCTAGCGACTTGAATACCGTTGGAAATGTCTAAAGGGCATCCACAATGGTTGATATCGACGTCGCCAGCTAATTGTATTCATAGGCTAAAGCTATACTCATTATTTCCATTGCTTCTTTCTGTATTGGGCCTTGTTTAGTTTGGTCGGAATTGGCATTTGTATAATGTTTGATGTGACATCAAACTCTATAGTAATTTTGTTTGTATTTATGAATTATTGTCCAAATATTAATTAATTATGCTTAAAAGATTCATCTCGCAAAGTTCAACTAAACTGTACAATTAGTTTTTGATTTTTATCTACATTTAATACTACTATATATACTAAATTTTAATACGACAACGAATCATTCTTTTTACTCGGTGTCAAAGTTGGGAGTCCGGAAACTAAACACCGGCTTGGCTGTATAGAAGAGCGGGGACTTCTGACCACTCGCACACCCGTCTTGGAGCTAGCGACAGGTGACTCGCTAGCGAGTAGTTTTTTACTCGTTTTATTTCCTCCATCCAAGCTAGTACTTTCGTTCTTATCTTCATGCTCCGTGCTTTGGAAGAGTAGCCTAAGATTTGTACAGAACCATTGTACTCCAAAAGTTAACATAAGCCCGTGTTTAGTTAAAAAAAGTTTCAAAAAATACTATAGTATTCATCACATCGAATCTTGCGATATATATATGGAGCATTAAATATAGATAAAAAAAACTAATTACATAGTTTGATGAAAATTACGAGACGAACGTTTTGAGCCTAATTAGTCCATAATTAAACACTAATTGTTAAATAAAAACAAAAATACTACAGTAGCCAAATTCCAACTTTCCCCTCAACTAAACAAGGGTTAACCTGAACTACACTAATTGTAGTTGATTCTCTCTCGCTATAAGGATTTTTTCCCCTAAACTACACGTTAATATTAATAAATATAAATAGAAATGTCATGCAGTATATTTTTATAACACACCTCTAATAATTTATAATCACATTTTAGATAGTTTATTATAACTGAAGATAGACGGTCTGTTCATTTGAATTTATCAGTCGACTTATCAATTAAAATCTATAGTATTTTTTTCTCCCAACAAAACAACTTCAATCATGTTATCAGCCGAAACTTTAATAACAGACGAACAGACGGTAACTACAGGGCTGCCCCTCGTCTACCGCCGCCTCCTTGCCGGGAAACCGACCCGATTCCAGTGGCTCGGATGTAAATTCACCCAAATGGCGTGTCTCATGCCGCGGCCCACCCACCGTACCCCACTCTATTAAAATCTCACCGGTCTGTTTCCTCGCCGGCATCCGGCAATCCTCCTCCTTCCTCCGCATCGCCGCTCCCAAGTCCAAGTCCCAATCGTTTCCTTCTCCGCCCTCGCCGCCGGCCAACATGATGCACATGACCTTCTACTGGGGCAAGTCGGCCACGATCCTATTCGACGGCTGGCGCACCTCCACGTGGCTCGACTACCTTCTCTCCCTCGTGGCGCTGCTCCTCGCCGCCGCCTTTTACCAGTACCTCGAGGCCCTACGGGTCCGCACGAAGCTCATCGCGCAAGGAGCCGCCAAGCAAGCCTCCTCCATCCCGCCACCCGCCAGCTTCAACCCGCGGACGCCGCTCCTCGCGCCCGCCGTCGCCGGGCGCTGGCCGGCGCGTGTGGCCGTGGCCGCGATGTTCGGGGTCAACTCCGCCCTCGGCTACCTCCTCATGCTCTCCGTCATGTCGTTCAACGGCGGTGTGTTCATCGCCGTCGTCGTGGGCCTCGCGCTCGGGTACCTCGCGTTCCGCAGCGGCGACGGCGAGGATCTCGTCGTCGTCGACGACCCCTGCGCCTGCTCCTAAGAGGGTATGGGGTCGCCGGATTGCCTTGTCCCCAGGTTTGCCTTCCTTGTTGATGTTGTTGTATAACACAGGTATCATAATAAAAATCATGTACAGAACTACAGATCCAGTTGTGCGTTTGGAGGATCTGCAGTGTTCTAAGTGTTGTTTGGGGGGGTGGGCGGGGGGTATTGTAGTTATAGGGTAAAGAATCAGTAATACTTGTCTTGTTCCTTTCTATAGATTATTAATGGATCGGAGGATTTGATCTTTAGTAGTTAAATGTTTGACTTAATTTGAGATCAAATTTGACAACCTCTAGAATGAACATATTTATTTTGTTTGTGATGCTACTAATCCAAGAGACGGAAAGACCAACTGCATGAAGCATAGCCATACCTGTTGGAAGAATTTGAAGCTACCTAGCTTAGATCTATCACCTAGCTTAGATCTATCACTGGAAAGAGAAGAGAAGGCTTGTCCTCTATTGCCTCTTTATGAATTGTACTCCGTAGCTACCTGTCCCTACGACTGAGAGTACAAGTACAGAAAAAGGGTAATGGCTCAGTTCGCTTGAATAAAAAATAAACCGAAATACTGTTCTGACTGATTTATTTGTTGTTGGAGAAAAACATAATTCTGAAAAATAAGTTAAAAAAATAGATTATAAGATAAGCGAACAGGTAAACTATTGTTACATTTTGTTGTAAAAGTGTAACATCCAGTTCTTAAGAGATTAACATGAACCAGATTTGTTTAGTGGGGCCGTTCGCTGGTCTGGAAGTTTCAGACCAGCCGGCTACTCTCCTCATAATTTATTATTCACCAAATCAGCTGAACATTGTTTCTCTCTCACACACAATCAGGCAGTTTCGTATCAGCGAACGGCCGATATCATCACGCTCGTTCGTTCATGCCTTGTCATCGATATGTTGAGCTAATGTAGTTTAGCTTGCCTGAATTGTGAAATGTACGAGTTCATTGATGACAATGACAAAGGCAGGCCATCGTTGCCGCATCGGCATACGACGCCCTCGTCCCTGACTTTATATCCAGTGTTAAAATTTAGGAGTTTTTAAGAATGTTATAAAGTGTTCGGATATAAATAAAAAAACAAATTACATAATCCGTCAGTACTTCATAAAACGAAATTTTAAGCCTAATTAATCCGTCATTAGCATATGTTTACTGTAGCGTCATATTGTCAAATCATGGACTAATTAAGCCAAAAGATTCGTCTCACAAATTAGTTGTAAATTATACAATTAGTTTTGTAATTAATCTATATTTAATACTTCAGGTATATATCAAATATTCGATGGGACAACGACTAAAATTTAGGACATCAAACACCACCTTAAGAATAAGTTCGGATATGACCGGGTGCCTCCTTTTTCAGCAGCTATATATAGTGTGCCCCTATGCCGTGTGGTATATGAACTCTTTTTGCCGGATAACATATCCCATCACATTAGCTCTCCATTAGATTAGGCCGATTTAAAGCTTGGCTTGCAAAATGAGCTAAAACAGAGGGCATGCCATTTGACATAGATTTGTTTTTCTGATATATAATTAGTATATAAGGGGTCTGCTCAAATAGCGTGGGTAGTCAGCTTTTTTATTATAATATTTGGATTTTTAGTTGTAGATTACGGTTTTGTTTTATTCGTTTTGTTGCGATTGTTCTCTCTTCACGTACTCTCACTGTATCCAACAGCACAAATTCTATGCAGCTATCATCAATCAATTCCTTGCCTCTCTTCTTTGTTTTTTCCACTCATATCTCATAGCTATACAATTTATGTCAAGGTCAAACCAAGCTCGCCTAGTTTTCTCTTGTAAAGCTCCATTCCTCGGTAAAATCATTTTTCAAGTCCCACAAATTATTCAGATTTTTTTGGTCTTCTTATAAAATTAAATGTTGGATTATTTGTACCTTCTCTTGTATAATCTTGTAGATCTATACAGGCTTTTTTTTCCTCAAACATTGCCGGATTCATCTCTATGATGGTGTTCATGTAAGTTGGAGCCATTGCTGCCTCAAATTGCGTTGGTTGGTCCTATCGTTACCATAATACCCATCGACATACCCATCAACATTTTAAGCCTAGATAGACTGTACAACAATCACTAACGCTAGAGGGCTACAACTCATGTCACTCTATCACACTGTCATCAGCCATATTGTGACCAAGTTTGTTTCCGCTTGTGACCATTTTCTCACGAAGAAAAATGATGAAATGTCCATTGGGATGCTCACGAGGTTTTCAGGCATGTGCATTGGAAATCAATGAAATAATTGCATGTAAGATATCAAAAGACAATACACTTTATGATTTGTCATAATCTCAGCCGCCAAAACTTATCCCTCTCCTACTTAGCTGTCATGAAAGCCTCGTATTTGAGCTACTACCACTATAATCGACATGTTTTAGTTATCTCCCCATTGATGTCCACCGTAATGGACGCATTTTAGTTATCTCCTTTTACTTGGAAGAAAAGAGTGATATGAAGGAAGGATAGGCGTGGGGATATGAAGTGGATGAGTGAGATATGGCGAGACAGAGACAATGAAGGAAGGATTGCCGCGGGGATATGGAGTGCTTTGAGAATCTTTTATGAGCGTTTATGAGCGCGCCAACACCTGATTTCGATATTTTTTGTGCATGTGTGTAATGCTCCTCTTATAGATATTCTTCCATCGCTTCCTTGTTTCTTATAGATGAGGAAATTCCAAAGAGAAACAAGGAAGTTCCAAAGAGAAACAACTTTCTTGTGAGGCCTGTGGCCTTGACCCTTGAGATGTCGAATGGGCTTTTGCTTCGGCCTAGGCACGGCCCCTCAGGCTGATTTTCGGGGCGATCTAGTCCGAAAAGCATGCCACGGCCACCAGGCCGGGCTAGCCCGAGGCCCACTGAGAGAGGGAAGGAGACGATGCGCTCTCCTTTAGCTGCGGAGGAGGCCGCCGTCACGCTCTGCTCCCACGCGCTCACTGAGGTAGGAGGAGAGTCGTTGTAGTCGCTCCCACGCGACGCACTCGCCAAGGCTTGGGGTCACCGGATCTGGTGGAGATGGCTGAGTCGGAGTTGGAGGGACAGAGATCGTGTCGACAAAAGATGCTCGATAGTCCTCCGAGGGGTATCCCATGAAGGTAGATTGATCAGTGGAGGTGCGCGTAATCAGGAACCGGATGGTGACACAAGGCGTAGAGACAACAATTTAGACATGTTCGGGCCGTCTGATCGACGTAATACCCTACGTCCTGTGTCGTTGTTGTATTGTATTGGATATGAGATATGATGGAGATGTCGACTAGGGGATCCCCTGCTCTCCTTATATACTCTGGAAGAGTAGGGTTATAAAGAAAGTATCCTATTTGGTACTATACAATATCTTACGATGCACGTCGACCAGTGCCGTGCACGCCTTAATCTTATGGGCTGGGCCACCTCTGATGGTGCGGCCCATGTCGTCTTATGGATACTGGGGGTCATGTCCCCCACAGCTAGTTCCCGAGCGCCTTGTATTCGTTGTGCAACGCTGTCTTGAGCTTGTCCGAGCAGGTGCGAACAAAGCCGAGCAGTCAGACTCATGGTCCGACCACCATGAACCGTCGTCGAGCAGTTGTGAACCGTCGCCGAGCAGTTGTGAACCGTCACCGAGCAGTGTATCCCAAGTAAGGCTTGCCATAAGGATGTAAGGAGCTCAAGTTCAAAATCTGAAAATTCTAAAAAAAATTCCACTTAGGAGAAGTGTAGCCATTTAGACTCCGTCAATAAGGAGGATAAATCAAGAAATAAGCACTACATTCACCGCCAGGTGAAGTGTACCCACTTAGTCCCCGAGCCTGCTGGAAGATGAAGAATGAATCTTGTAGCAGGGTCAAAGAAAAGAAGTCTGAAAGCTTGCCGACGTCATCTGACATGTGCGTATCAAGACCCAAGACGTGCGGCCCAAGATCAGCACCCTAATCCGAACAACATGGAGCAGCTTGATAGCAAACCGATGAGACGTAGCAAGATCCGACCACCGAGGAGTCCCCGACGTAGCTGGCGATGTCCGATCACCGAGGAGTCCCCGGCGTAGCTAATGATGAAGCACGATCGATGAACAGTCCGATCAATTGGTCGGCGGCGAAGAGTAGAAGCGACCGACGAACAGTCCAATCAACTGGTCGGCGACGAAGTCCATGAACCTAGCGGATCGACCAGTTGATCGGTGGAGAAATCCGAGCACCAGGTGGTCCGATCACCTGGACGATGATCCTGCAATATAAATATGTAGAACGGGTAGTACATGATGTAAAAATATATGAACTTCATAGAAGAATCAGCAATGGTG
This sequence comes from Miscanthus lutarioriparius, assembly GCA_904845875.1. Taxonomy (NCBI): domain Eukaryota; kingdom Viridiplantae; phylum Streptophyta; class Magnoliopsida; order Poales; family Poaceae; genus Miscanthus; species Miscanthus lutarioriparius. The sequence continues at coordinate 38,657,345 of CAJGYO010000004.1, read as the reverse complement.
ATAAAATAGCGTATGCACCTCGTCGATCAGTTGGTGTGAACACTTAGTGTTATTCTGAAGATGTATTTATATTTAATACAAACCGCCCGACCAGTTAGTGTGTAGCTGAGTCTCCAGCCCTAGCTAGCCCGTTAACCATAACGCGGAGCGCGGAGCCCATGTGCGTGTAGGAAGAACAAAGCGTCGCTAAGGAGCCGCTGTCGACCACCCATAACGCAGAGGGCAGACGCTCGTGCACGTGTAGGGAGGAGCCAGAGACAGGACTATCTCTGGGGACATCCGAGCATCAACATGACTGTTCGGGGATTTGTCTTAGATTTAGTTGTATGTCATCTTTAAAATGGTATACATGAAAGAAAATTGTTTGAAGAGCAAACATGGAGAAAACAGCTCGGAGAAATATTATGGCGATATATGAAGATCGGAGAATATTTATAAGAATATTAAAGCGTGACTTAGGTTTAGATAGAACGTCTGGTCGGTGGCGTATGGTGTTATCTGGTCGGCGACGCAGGCAGCTCGCTTAGCGGATCGCTTGACGGCTGGAACGAAGTTGATCTCGTGTTGTAGTAGGACGGACGTAGTCGGAGCTTGGCGGTGTCAATCCGCGTACGAAGACGTGTGCCGTGGTTGTCGAAGGATGTCGACGCGATCAGCAGAGTTGCCGCGAAGGATGTTGATCTTGAGTTACGCCATCTGGTTCGTTAGGGATCAGCGCGCATGAGCCCCACGGTGGGCGCCAACTGTCGACAAAAGATGCTCGGCAGTCCTCCGAGGGGTATCCCATGAAGGTAGATTGATCGGTGGAGGTGCGCGTAATCAGGAATCGAATGGTGACACAAGGCGTAGAGACATCGATTTAGACAGGTTCGGGCCGTCTGATCGACGTAATACCCTACGTCCTGTGTCGTTGTTGTATTGTATTGGATATGAGATCTGATGGAGATGTCGACTAGGGGACCCCTGCCTCTCCTTATATACTCTGGAGGGGTAGAGTTACAAGAAAAATATCCTATTTGGTACTATACAATATCTTGCGGTGCACGTCGACCAATGTCGTGCACGCCTTGATCTTGTGGGCTGGGCCACCTCTGATGGTGCGGCCCATGTCTTGTCTTATGGATACCGGGGGTCATATCCCCCACAGACCGAGAGAGAGGGAAATTAGGGATGGGAAGTTGGGGGATAGCATGATGCGAAGTTGGGAAGGGGATGCATCGGCGAGCGCAAGGGGAGGGAAGCCCGCATCCGCGCCTACGCGAGGGAAGGGGTCGCGGGTCTATCCACCATGCCTAGGGAGCGGCCTAGGCATGGCCCTATGCATCGGGTCGGGCCAGCATAGACCCGCTAATCATCGAGCCATGTCGTACTTTGTGCCGGGCCAAAATATTGGGCTTCAGGCCATGCCAACGGGCCGCGAGCTGCATGGCCATCTAACGTTAACAATAGGCTTGCAAGTGGCGCGGGCCGTGCCGCCAGCCCGCTAGGCAGACCCACGTCACCGGCCCACACAATCCCGCAGAGTAGCCCGCATTCTTCAAGCGGGTTTATGTGGTGAAACCTGTCTAACCCAACGACACCGGTGGACAGTCGTCGCTGATGGTCCAACGGACGTGTGAAATGGTTAGTGCTGCTTCTGCCTTCCACTATATCCCCAGATGCGGAGCCAGGATTTGGAAATACAGAGCTATTAGCTACGGAATACGGTTCTGTTTGGATGAACTAAGACTAGTGATTAGTTCATGCCTTTATGGGTCCCTAGGCTAATAAGTGCTAGTATCTCAACTAAAAGTCGTTTATACCCTGCTTGCGCACTGTGCTTGCTGGACTCAGAGAAGAAGTTGAAGCCGACCCCTGGATCCATGGCTAGGGAAGATCATCGTCACGGTCATTGTTGTCTGGTAGCGTGGGGAGGAAGTCCGGCGGCATGGGCTGCTGTCTGGAGGAATCGGTGGTGGAAGCAGCATACCCTTTCCCACCGACAGGAAGCAGCTGAAGATGCTCAACCCGCCCGCTCCCCACCTCAGCCCCACCGGCGGCGCTTTTCAGCAGCCCAAGGTGGCGGTGGTGGAGGATCAAGTCTTCGCGTGCGGTAGCCGACGGATGCGGGAGCGGTGGCCGCGCGTGCGATGGCCGGAGCGGCGAGGGCGGATGCGGGACCGGTGGGCGCGCGCGCAGTGGTCGGAGCGGCGCGGGCGGTTGCGGGGAGACGAAAGGCTGGATAGGGTCAAGTGGGGGTAACGGGTGTCTTTATTCCAAACTAGTGGACTTTAGCCACAACTAGTTGTGTTTTGTGGACTAGTGAGCTAACAACTAGTTGGGGTTGGACTAGTTGTTAGCCCACCCACTAGTCCACCTGTTTGAATCCTCATAGACTAAACATTAGCCAACTAGTTGTTATTCCATGGGATCAAACATGTCCTATGTATGGCGGTGTTCGGCACAACCAGCAGCCGTTGTGGCTGTAGATGTCGCTGGCTCGCTACTGTTTCTTTTCTGTGTTTTACTGTGGCAACAATGGGAGCAGCTGTAGCGAACACTCCCTATATTTGTATACAACATACTCCCTCTGTTCCAAATTATAAGTAGCTTTGATTTTTTGGTACATCAATTTTGCTATGTATCTGGATATAATACATAGCAAAATAGATGAACTAAAAAAGTTAAAGCGACTTATAATTTAGAACGGAAGAAGTAATCATACTTGTTTTACAATAGAAAAACTAAAATACTAAAAGGATATTACCGATTATATATAGAGAAAAGTCGATCAAAATTTAGTGAGCTCTAAGTATCTACATCTGATCAAGCCAATCAACTGATAAGCCAAAAAATCACAATATAGTAACAAAAACAAAAGAAGATACTAATTCGAAATTATACAATGGCCATTAGAGATCATGTTTAGGAAGAGCAAGCAAATCATTAATTATGTTCATTAACTATTAACTAGTTAATTGAGGGTGTATTATTGGAACCAACCAGTATTTTGGATGGGTCATAAAAAACACAACAATAACATGAACAAAATTAATACGAAGAGGATAAAAAAATAAATCACTATTAGCATTATTAAGTAGCTAATTAAGATGTGTACTATAGGGGCATCTAAGACGTTGGTATTTAGTGTTAAAAGCTCTGATGTAAAGACGCCTTCACCGAGTCTGAGGGGTCATTTCGTATCATTTCTTAAAGCATGCTCCCTCCGTCCCGTTAAGTTTGTCGCTGAAGGAATGGACGTGCATACCAAGACGAGAGAAGAAAGGCTAGCAAATCGTACGTGTTCGACAGATTCCAAGTTTTGTGCTGCAACATGCCTTCATTAAATGCTTACATTATGTCAATGCTACATATACATTCACCATATCAAAACCAGCCACGACACTAGTACAGTAGTATTCACCGATTAAACAAATGGGCACAAATCGGCAAGCAGTGAAAAGTAGCTTTTCAGCATAAAAATTTTAGCGCCAAAACTCTGGCGCTCTTTGTTTACACACACAAGGCAATGCTTGAAACTTGAAATCCAAATATTGAATCAGGCGCCAAACTTGAAATCAAAAAAAAAAATTGGTGAATGGAGACCGGGAGGATAAGGCTGGGTCTCTGTTGCTTTGCTTTCCTAGGTGTGGGCCCCTCGTTAGCTAGAACGACAATCTCGGTGGGACAACAGCCGGGTGCTTCAGCGACAAACTTAACGGGACAGAGGGAGTATTCTTCTTGAGAATTATTTCTCCTCAACTAAACAATCAAACGGGGAGCAGACAAGAATCACTTTTACATTTACGCCAGAGAGCTTAAAAAAACTTGCTCCTTATTGCTCCCTATTTAAGCCCCGTTTGGGCGGGCTCCCGCGTGCTCTGGCTCATACACTGTAGCGACATTGTAGCCGGAGCCACGGGAGCCAGAAAAACGAGCTTCTCCGGCTCCAGTGGTGTCAGTGAGAGAGGAAACTGAGGAGAGAGAAAAACGGCTTTGATGAACAATGATTCGACGCGGGAGCCGGAGCCGCCCGGAGCCCGGCCAAACGGAGCCTTAATCCCTGCTAGACTCTAGAATTAATTCTCAATTGCTTCCGTTCTATTCCCACCAAAATCGACTAGAATCACTTCATTAGAGTACCTAAAAGAGTTGGAACTAAGAATTAAGAAGTGGAGTTCTACCAACATGTCCTAAGCCGCTAGCTGACTTCATAATGTAGAGAGGAGGAGCGTGAGAATATGCGAGTGTTTGACCAGTCTGTAGTCTCGCACGCGTCCCTAATGAGCTGCAGAGGGGCTTATCTTCTTTTTTTCCACCGGCATGTGCTAGGCAGCTTTGGTCAGGAGCCAACCAAAACAGACCCCTAATAAGGCTATCTCTAACAATAACACCCAAAATATAAGTCCCATTTCTCATTTGGGTAATGCTACAGGCAAAATGTTTAATATCTATTCGGCATCTTCTCTGACAACCAGATCCAAAAGAGAATCCTTTCTGCAAATGGATTTCCAGGAGAGAGAATGTCCATATTTAAGTTGTGTCTCTCAAACAACTCAAAATAAGTCTCTCATATAGATACTCTGTTGAAGGCTAATTTTATGTCTCTTTCTACCTATTTTGAGTATAGATGCCCGTATGAGTTTGTCATTGGAGACTGTCTAAGTAGCCAGCGTGCTAGCTCTACGGTTGAGGAGGACCGAAGAAGCGAGCACAACAGAATCGACAGAGCTCGATAACAGTAGATTATGAACTGGAGAAAGATAGCAACCAAAGATTTGGTAGACCAAGAACGCATCCGCTGCATATCCATTTCCAGTTTCCACGGTACGTTCACCGATGTTCGCTTTTATGTGAACATTCTTAACCACATAAAGCACAAAGAAGGGAGAAAATGGCAATTGCGACAGGCGAGATATGTGCAGCAAGTGCGGCACAGGGCAGTCCGTCACACACAGCGGACCAATCACACCTGCCCCCAACGCCAACCCGCGTCGCACGTGCATGTCGCGTCAACGGACGTAGTAGTGCGAGTTGCACCGCAGCACGGCGCCGGCCACCGCGGCCGGCACGACCACTGCCGGTGCCGGCCTCCCCGCGTGCACCAACGTCTCCCCGGTCCCGGCCCTGGCCTCGACCGCCCTCCTTGCCTTCGCGGCGGGCTCCGCCGCCGCGGCGTCAGCGACGAGCCCCTTCATCACGTCCGCGTAGCAGTTCCTGAGCCGCGCGAGCGCACGCCTGGACCGCAGCAGCAGCGCCCGCAGCCGGAGCCGCGGGAGGACGATCCTCCCGAGGGCGAACAGCAGCCTGCCGCCGCACCGCGGGGCGGCGGCGTCACCCGCGTCGCCGAGGCGCGCCACGGCCATCCGCCTCCTCCTCTGCCGGCAGACCCGGGCGCGGCCGGACACTCGGAACAGCATGCTCCTGGTAGACGTACGCCGTGGCCTGTGGGAGAAATGGTCAGGGACGGGACGATCTGTAGCTGCCGGCTGCCGCTCCTGCTTGAGGCAGATACGGATGAGGATTTGCCATAACATATGGGTTCGCTGCGCTGCTGGGCCAATAAAACGGGCAGGTTCACCAATCGCCAACCGCGATTGGTCCAGGACTAGGCCGCGCTGCGGTCCGGCGGTCCCCATCCGCGTCGTGCTGAGCGGCGAATGCTACCAGTGTATGCAGCTGATTCAATTAATCGGCGGCAACTAGCACTGATAAAACTCAAACCTAACAATTGTTCCTTGCATATGTCATAGGAATTAGCCACTGGCAAGAACAGGTACGGGAACTTGTTTTTTTAATTAACTGAACAAAACATATGGTTGAAGCTCATGCAAATGTGTTCTCTTAAGATACTCCATTTGTGAGGCTCGATCTATTTGTGTGCATTCAGAAATCGGCTTCTCGCTCTCTGAACCAATCCAACACTTACGTCAGGGACGATTGTTTTGGGTCTGGCTGACACTGGCTGATATCATGAGGGTGTCAGCTGCGGCAACACCAACATTACAGGGATGTGTGTGTGTGTGTGTGTGTGTGTGTGTGTGTGTGTAGGATTATTGGACATGACAGCACACGCCACAAGATGCGCTAATTGAAGCACTACGACATGGTGCAGAAGGCAACTGAAAGCATTACGGGCGGCGAGCCGGAGACCAGCTCACGCCTCCACCACCTACGTCAATCAGTCGTCGACGCGTGATGGGTGCATTGCTCACACACAGCAGTTGAGAGGCCACTACAGCGTAGGCATGCATAATGGAGCAATGGTGATCAACCACTATATACAGGACCTAAGGGGTATACGTGTCTGTCTGTGCCACCATGTGTCATTGAAATCAGAAACACTGAGCTCAATGCCTGCTTACAGAACTCTTTTAACAGAATCGTAGAGAATTACAGGATCACTGGCGCAACAAGGTTCGTTGTAACACTTGATTTTGGTTTAGCTTTGAATTGAACCCAAATTCTACCTAAGAAATTGTATCCACGTACATTGGTCGATTCATGCGCCTTTGAACAGAGAGATGACTATTCACGTACGCACGGTCGTTCTTCATCGTAATGATTGAAATCAGCAATGGTGAGCATCTCAAAGAGTTTGGCATATTTTGTTCCCCAAAACATGGTGTTTGTCAACTCTAAATAATTATGGAGAGAAAAAAAGAGACCATCTCCAATAGTATCCCTAATTAATTTCCAAAATATTAGATTTGTGGACCCACACGTGAAATCCTTCGGCGCCGCTGGCCTCCTTCATGCTCGTGCCGATCCCTTGCAGGTCTCAGGCGGCGACGGCCAGCTTCCCAGCCATCAGCACAGTAGCATGCAGCCGGCTATCAGGCAAGCAGGTTGACCACGCAGCCAGTAGCTGCTTCACCGTGCGCCAGCAAACAGTACCATGCAAGCAGTAGAGCAGCCGGCCAAGAGCATTACTTCAATACACATATACACGCAGGGCTGTGCCGTCAAAATTCGGGGCCTTGTTCCAAACTCTAAAAGAAGCCCTACTGGCCTTAAAAAATAAAATAATATATGCATACATAGCAATGCGATAAATAAAAAATCATACCTATTTATTTTGTGATTGCATAATTTTTATTTGAACACAATATCATTCTCTTAGTGTTCTTTAAATTATTTAACAGAATTGAAATAAAAAGACTTGTTTTCACTTGTTGAGTAGTAATTTGTGATCCTCGCAAAAAAAAGAGTAGTAATTTGTGTTTTTTATCGGATGTGAGTGTATGCACCATCGACCGTTTTGCGCAATACAACAGTTCTGCATCTACTTATAGCAACGAGTAATTATTCATTAATATAAAGAAATATTTGTATCGATAAATATAAGATAATTAGTCAATTAGATAATTAATTACCTTCCACGAGTTCGGGTCTTTAGGAATAAGGAATTTACCCCTTGTGACCTACACCTGGGCGCTGGCCTCTAGACCTCCATCCGGCTTGCAGCTTGATTGATCACGGAGATGGAGAGACAGTGAAGCCAGGATGGGAGAGCCGGGGAGACGGATTGCTGTAGATGGATGCCATGCGCCGGCTTGCTTGATCATGAAGACGGGAGACACGGGGAAGCCAGGATGGGACTACGGGAGAGCCAGGGAGACAGATCGACGTAGATCGATTCAGGTAGCGTGATATAGGAAGAGACGCAGCATCAGGAGTAATATGAAAGTCAGCATGGCTTAATGCGCCATAATTTTTGGGGCCTCTTGGAATTTGGGGCCCTGTACGAATGCACGGCTTGCACGCCCGCCGGCACGGCCCTGTATACACGGGAGGAACTATCGTCGGAGTTCATCGCGACCGACGGCAATCCTGGCATCGCGAGCGAGCACAGCACTGCGAGCGACGGCAATCCCGGCGGGCGCAGCACCGCGAGCGGGCACGGCAATCCCGGCGGCGCCGGCCGGTAGGAGACGACGTGCCATGGCGCAAAGATGAACTGCGGCAAAAAAAAAATCGTGACACCGCGTGGGAGGAGGAGACAGCGCGGGGAATCGCGAGGATGCGTGCAACTATGGATGGCGCATTTTTACGCACGATGAAGGCCAGTTTGCCAAGTGCCAAAAGATGGAGAAGGGATATGTGGTATTCTTAGGGATGAGTTTTTCTCTTTTTTTTCTCAAAAAAAACATGGATGGAGAAGAAATATGTGACACTGTTGGAGATGCTCTTATAAACAGAGTTCGCCTGAATGCCATCACGCGTCCAGGCTAACTGTCACTAAGTACAGGCAGCGCTGATAAAAATCGAAATGGGGAACAAAGAAATGTGCTCACTTTTTATGCTACAATACCGGCCCCTTTTTATCCCTTTGTCAACGTATTGCGAATCCCAGAGCTGATAGTGCGCCGAATCGTCCGAACCGCCTAGTGTAAAACGAGATCTGCAGATTGTTTCAAAAAGTAAAACGAGATCTGCAGAAAGCCAGAAACCGCACTGCTGCAACCGATGAGACGCAAAAGCTGATCAAACGCCACCTTTACCGTTATGGGCTTCTTGCTCCGCTAATAAAAAGGGCGTGGCCAGCACCGGGACGTCCCTAACGGATGTGTGCGCCTGGACGCCCGCGCAGCCTGCTCCCGTATGTTTTCGTTCTGCCCCACGAGTGCGCTCCGCCCTTGTCTCTACATCCATCGGTCCTTCCCCTGACCCTTACACACGAGAGCCGGGATGAGTGGCTGAAGACAAGCACGCCCCCGGTGCGTCTCGATCTGCAGGACCCCCCGTCCGCCGGCCCCTCGGCGCGTTGCGTGCCCCGTCCGTTGGCCTCCGGTTTGCCCCTAGCCGAACATAAAACACTTGCAATATGAATACAACATAAGACTAAAAACTGATGAAACATTTGGAACATGCTAATGCAACATGTGTATGAAACATCTAAAATAAAACACTTGCAACTTGCAACATTAAACCACTTGCTGCAACATCAGACTAAAACATATGAAATATTTGGAACAAACAGTTGCAATATATACAACATCTAGATAAAAACGATTGCAACATACGTCCAGAAACAGATAAAACATTTAGAACAAACGCTTCCAACATGTCTCTGAAACACTTGCTATATATGCAACATGTGCAACATCCCCCGATCTACTTTTGCAACATCAAGATGAAACAATTCCAACATACATCTAAAACGCCTAAAACGTTTGAAACATACATATGCAACATAGGGGTGGGGAAGGACGGGCAGGTCAATTCTGGCCGTCGGGGTGGGTGCCCTTGGCTCGACGGGGGAAGACCTGAGGCACCACGGCACGTGCACCCCAGCGGCCATGGCGGGGTCAGCAGCGCGCGTGACGATGATGGGAGACAGACAGACAGGCGACGAGGGAGCGAGTGGCACAGGTGACTGGGACGGGCGCACGGCGCGGCCAGCAATGGGGCGGGGGGCGGTGGAGGGAAGGACACGACGCGACAGCCGACGAGCGCGCGGTGGGGGAAGAGGTGTGGATGAATGAGCGGTCACGCTGGCGCGTCGGACGCTGGGCAGATAAGGATCAGCGAATGGGGATTCATTCTTCAATTTCTAAGAGAGAGAGGGCCTACTCCTACGGAGCCGCGTGCCCGCGTTCCGACAGGAGTCACGGATGGACGCCATGTACCAAGAATTACCGTAGTAAAAAAAACTGGAACTATCGTTCTTCCATGTACACATTGCTCCGTCTTTGGCTTGTTTGATAATCTCAATCCCTCTCAATCTCCTTTTAATTGTCCTAAGTCGAACCATTCAAATTTTGATCAAGTATTTAAAAAGAATAATAATATTTATGATATCAAACAAACATTAGATACATTATGAGATGTATTTTCATAATCTACATTTGTATGGGGTAGATTACTTTTTTATACAAACATGGTGAAACTTGGGATGGAGAACAACTGAGAACACTTACATTTTAGGACGAAAAGAGTAGTAAATTTGAAAAAATAAATTAAGAAAAGAATAGTGTCGGTGTTTCGAACCACCGATGAGTAAATTTGGATTTGCGCGTCTGGCTCGGATGGTATGCTTAGAGGACACGAGGTTTATACTGGTTCGGATAGAAAGTCACTACGTCCAATTCGTCGCTGCTGCTCGTGTTACTAACATTGAAAGTTTGTAGTAGGGGTTACAAACGAGCGAGAGAGGGAAATGATCCCAAGTCTCTGATGGAAGGAGTGAACGGATGCCGAGAGCTCGGTTGCTGCTAGCCGTGTGCTCGTGTCGTGCTTTTGTGTTGATCTGGATTGGATTTCAATGGGTCGGTCGGTCCTGAATCAGATCCCTTTCATAGGACGCCCTGCTTTCCCTTTTATAGGCCAAGGGAAAGCGCGGGTTACAGGGGAGGAAAAAAAAGAATGAGAGAGAGAAGAATGCCTTCAGGATCGCCGGGTCCTTCTTCTTCATGCGGGTCTCGCCAATCCTATAGATGTCAACAGGAACAGCTCCACGTCGATGACCCTATCCATTACTGGCGCCATGCGCAGGCGTCGTCTACCGGTCATGGCATTCCATCCCGTCCCAGTGGACGTCGTGGTGAACTGACGCGCCTGTCATCGTTCGTACAAGGGTTAGGCAGAACAGCACCGGCACGCCCAACGCTGTTCTTGATGTGAACCCTCAGGTATGGCCCGTCCTGGCCACGGGTTACATCGAGGTGTGCCAGTCTCTTCCCTGGTGTTAGAGTTTTGACCCTGGCCCATACGCTTGGACCTGGAGTTGTTGGCGGCGGTATGGGTCCCCGTTGGGCGAGACAGAGCACGAACCCAATGGCTCGGGTGAGGCGGAGCCCGCCCCTAGAGGTCGAGCAAGGCAAAGCCCGTGGCTCGGGGTCGGGCGAGGCGAAGCCCGTGGCCTAGGGGTCGGGCGAGGTGGAGCCCCCCCCCGAGGTTGGGCGAGACGGAGATAGCGGCCTCGAGGTAGGGCGAGGCGGAGCACGCCCCTAGAGGTCGGATGAGGTGGAGCCCGCGCACCTGGGGGTCGGTTGGAGCTATAGTCATGCTCTTGACTGCTCGGATGAATCAATGTTGATGACCATTAGCTTCTCCTCTTCGGGTACCCTAGTATTGGTCCCCGATAATAGCCCCTGAGCCTACGTAGGAGTAGAATACTCCTTCGGAGGCTTTTCTGAACGGGAGGACTCTGAGGGCCTTGGCCTTCTTTTGTCACCCACAGCGTGTTCTGGGGACGACAATTCCCTTTCATTGTGATCGAACCCCTCGGGGGTATAGCCGTGAGATTTGGTGGGTCGGAAAAGGTGTTTCCTGATTTCAACCCCTACGGGGGTCTATCGTTCTACGACCGCATGTTCGGTCACCTTGCGAGTCCAACTTTCCTCGAGCCCCCGCCCGTAGCAGGGGTCCGATCGAGGGTTGGCTCATCTTTGTGATCGTCACCCCGTTCGTGGTTTTCGCAACCAGAGGGGTTGAGCTAATGTCACTTGCCTCGATGGCTCGAGTGACGCGCTCGGCGAGCTCGCTAACGGGCATATCCGAGTGGAATTCCACTGCTCCTTAACCCACCTCCCGACAGATGCCTGAGTCATTCCGGAGACCGACTTAGGTGGCCCACTGGCCTCCCCTCGATGGAGATTCTATGGGCTTGGCTCGAGGTTAGGATCGAACGAGAAGGTCGAGATGACCCTGTTCGCTTCTGAGCTGGTCGGGCAAAGGTTGCTGGGCTCATCTGTGTTTTCTGCCCTGGCTCTGTTCGACACGAGGTGGCCTCGAGCCCTTCGTGGGCCGGCCTTCGAACCTCGGTCAGTCAGATTCCTGAGTCAGGGTCAGGCGGCTCAAGCCCCTGAGCCCCGTTGGGCTTGGTAGGGGTCAGCTGAGTTTTATGCGTCACCTCGTCCGTGGTTTCCGTAACCGGAGGGGTTGAGCTAACGACACTTGCCTCGATGACTCGAGTGTCGCGCTCGACCAGCTCGCTAACGGGCATGTCCGAGTGGAATCTGGGTCCGTCGTTCATGATGGGGTCAGCATAGCCCTCATGTGGCATTCCACTGCTCCTTAACCTGCCTCCCGGCAGATGCTCGAGTCATTCTGGAGACCGACTCAGGTGGCCCACTGGCCTCCCCTTGATGGACATTCTATGGGCTTGGCTGGAGGTTAGGATTGAACAAGAAGGTCAAGATGACCCTGTAGGCTTCTGAGCGGGTCGGACAAAGGCCGCTGGGGCTCATATGCGCTTTTTCCCCTAGCTCTGTTCAACGCGAGGCGGCCTCGAGCCCTTCACGGGCCGCCTTTGAACCTCGGTCGGTCACCGCTCATATCGAATGAGACGACTACCGCTTCGTGACGCGACACGAAGTGTTGTGATGCAATAATTGCATATGCGATGCTTGGATGTATGAGAATGGATGAATGAATGCACATGCACTAGAAAAATAAAGTGGGGTTTGGTAAAGTTACCTCGATGGCTCGGGTGATAGGTTCGGGGAGCTCTTACTGGATATGTTCGAGTGGGATCTGGGTCCATCGTTCATGACGGAGTCGGCATAACCCGCATGGGGCAACCTACTGCTCCTTACCCGTCTCTTGGCAGCGGCTGGAGGCATCCGATCGACTTGGGCGTCCGGCTGACCTCTCCTCGATGGAGATTTTGTAAGTGGGCCCCTCCAAACCCTTCCTAGGAAGGCAGAGGCTAAAGCTCAGGGTGCGGGCAACAAACTCTGATTACGCTGGTGAGCAAAAACGTCGTAGCCGCTGGGGCGTAGGTTTCTTGCTGTCCGACCAGTTTTACTCAGTATTTGTTTCCACAAACCTTGCCTCTAGGTTTTAGCATGAGAAAGAGGTCGGGCATAGAGAATATCTACCAAATAGACACTCTTGGTGGCCCCCGAGTGAGGCCCGACCCCTTGCCGTTGCTAGGGTCGGGTGTCACTTAAAGATCGAGGAGTCGATAGCGAAACTAATATGAGAAAACGTGCATGAATTAAGGGTGACCTGTCTCTCGGCAGCGGCCCGAGCCATCCGATCAACTTGGGTGACCCGCTGGCATAGGACTTACCTTGATGGCTCGAGTGATGGGTTTGGGGAGCTCTTACCGGATATGTTCGAGTGGAATTTGGGTTTGTCGTTCGTGATGGGGTCGGCATAACCCGCATGGGGCATCCTACTGCTCCTTATCCGTCTCTCGATAGCGGCCCGAGTCATCCGATCAACTTGGATGACCCACTGACATAGGACTTACCTACGGAGATAGAGGATGGGATCATCCCCCCAAGAAATTAGTTAGGCAGATAAGCCAGGCGGTGAACTCGTAGTAAGTGGACAAGCTCTCAAATTTCGTTATGGCTAAATAGGTTTTAGCCCTTCTCCCCTTTTTGTATAAAAAAGGTTAGTGCCTTCTGACCCTTTCCGTCGTTAAGGACGTAAAGCTCGGGGTGCGGGTGAACAAACTCTGATCACGCTAGTGAGCAAAAACGCCATAGCCACTGGGGCATAGGTTTTTGCAGTCCGACCAGTTTTACTCAGCGTTCGTTTCCGCAACCCTTGCTTCTAGATCTTATCGTGAGAGAGGGTCGGGCACAGAGAATGTTTGCCAGGTGGATATACTCTTAAATGCATTCCAACTCTTTCCGTCGTTAAGGCCGTAAAGCTCGGGGTGTGAGTGAACAAACTCTAATCACGCTGGTGAGCAAAAGCGTTGTAGCCGCTGGGGCGTAGGTTTCTTGTAGTCCGACCAGTTTTACTCGGTGTTCGCTTCTAGGTCTTAATGTGAGAAAAAAGTCGGTCATAGAGAATGTCTACCAGATAGATATGCTCTTATCAGCCCTCGAGTGAGGCCGACCCTTGCTGTTGCTAGGGTCGGGTGTCACTAAAGATCGAGGAGTTGATAGCGAAACTGATAAGAGAAAGTGTGCGTATATTAAGGGTAAAATCGACGTAGTGAAAGTGCATCTAGCCCTTCAGTGGGTTTTGGATGATTGAATGACAACGTGATGAAAGGTCTAACCCGTTTGCTAAGTGTGGACAGGTAATAGGTTATCTCATAGGTACTTAATGAAAGCCAAAATGATGTGTTGTTGTATAAACAATCTAGTTTAAGCACAAGACAACAATGCAAATGGAATTCATGCAAAGGCTTGTTTATTGTGGGATTTCCATGTTCTATGTAAAAGCAAGCTTGTGAGAATTAATTAATGAGACATAAGGGTTTGCATATGGAATGGTCTCATATTTGAAGCTTGCTAAAATTGAAATGAAAAAGATAACAATACATGAATGAATGATTCAACACAAGATGTGACTTGATGGCTTGAGATGGTGAAGATAGCAAGGAAATGCTTCGAGGTATTAAGCAAGGGTGAAGGGCAAGCGACGGCTTGGCAGCTGAAGAACCTAGCTAGGGTGAAGAAGGAAGTACTTGCATTTAGTTGAGGTACTAATCAAGCTATGATGGCCATGTTTATGTGAAGGATCAAATCACTGTTGGAGTGTTTGATGGAAGTGACTTGATACATTTGGGATTATTCAAATTTGATGAATGGAATCAAGTCACGTGCTCAAGATGGCTATGCTCAAGTGAAAAAGATCAAAGTTGACATGTTAGCACCCTCACTTGATGAAGGTTGGAATACATGGCTTCGGTTCAAAAAGAGCAACTCAAAAGGTTTAAATCCGTTATACTTTTAAATTTGAGTAAATAGGAATGCCGTACTATTAAGAGGGATGCATCATGTTGATAGATAATGTTTCATAAGTGCTCAAGCCAACCCATGTGAGATTTGAGTGTTTGAGAGACAAAAGAGCTAACTGACTTGTTGCTGGTCTGGCCAGTATGCATACCGGACGTGTCCGGTATTTGCCCAGTAACTGTAAAAGTGTTGTTCTCGGGTTGGTTCGTCGGGAGTTCCGACGGTCGAAAGTTCCGGCAATGGTCGGGAGTTCCGACGACTCGCAATTTAAATAATTTGGAGTTTTCACTGTGGTGGTCATACTGGACGTGTCCGATATTCATACCGGACGTGTCCGGTATGGATGACCAGAGGCCAACGGCTAATTTTCAAATGCCGTGAGGGTCGAGAGTTCCAACATAAGTCGGGAGTTCCGACACCTCACACACTTTAACTCAGTTCCGATGTTTTCAAAAGTGTTGAGGATCGGGAGTTCCGACGTAAGTCAGGAGTTTCGATGGTCGGAAGTTCCGGCATTCATCAGGAGTTCTGACGCCTCACAAATTCACTGTAACTTAGTTACCGTTTGTGCAGTGTAAGTCATACCGGACGTGTCCGGTATTGCAACGGCTATAAAACAGCTAGTTTTTCCAAGGGGGCTTTAAATACCCCCAAGCCTCCACCTTTGGAGGATGCTGATTCTGCTGACATACATACACGTTTTTGAGCCTTGCCAACTCTTCAAACCCTCTCTTAGTGAGTGTGTGATCCAAATTGCAAAATCCACTTGTGGGTTAAGAGAGAATTTGAAAAAGAGAGCAAGCCACCACTTGAGCACTTGTGCATATTGTCAATCTCATGATTTGCATTTGTTAGTCTTGGACTCTTCGGTCCTAGACGGTTAGGCGTCGCTGGAGAGCACCCGAGAGATTGTGGTGTGCCTCGGAAAGTTTGTAACGGTCGATTCCGCCGCCTCGAAATCAACCAGTGGAAGGAGGAAAAGGAGTTGGAAAAGACTCCAGCTAGAGTGACCTTCGTGGTACCCTCTAGGGCTGACCTTCGCTGGGTCGCCCGCTGCCCCCTCAACGGAGAGTAGGACTCGAACGAGTTCGAACTTAGGTAAAACAAATATCGTGTCTTAATTCGCATTTCATTTGATATTTGTGTTGCTCCAGCTCTTGTGTAGGTTCTCTGTGTATATTGTCATCTCTAGTAAGTGCCTGCAGTTTAGTTCGAAGATAGAAATCGAAAGGAGCAAGTTCGGGGCTGATCTGCAAAAACTGTGTATACCGGACATGTCCGATATTCATACCGGACACGTCCGGTATTAGAGCTCTGTGCTAAAAATATTTATTTTCAGTTCTAACTTTGTGTTGCAGGGTTGTAGCTTCTAGATACACTCTTTATACCTTGTATACTCTGTGACTAACTTGTGAGGGGTGGTACTACTCTTTATTTGGAGTTTCCATTTTGGAAACTCCCTTTACTAATCGTTTCCGCATTTAAAGGTGTTAATTTTCATAAATGCCTATTCACCCCCCCCTCTAGGCGGCATCCTAGGTCCTTTCACATAGTTGTTCGATGTTCCTGGCGTTGATGAAGACTTTGCCGTCGATGGTCTTGAGCTTGTAGGTGCCTGGTCGAAGCACCTCCGCGACGATATATGGTCCCTCCCATGGTGGGGAGAGCTTGTGGCGATTCTTGTTGCTCTAGACGAGACAGAGCACTAGGTCCCCGATGTTGAAGGCCCGATGCCACACTCGATGGCTGTGGTACCGGCGTAACGCTTGCTGGTATATGGCCGAGCAGAGGAGGGCAACGTCGCGTGCTTCATCTAGCTGGGCTCCTTCCTATGCTCCCCCTTATTGGAGCCTCCGGACAAAAACCGCTTCAAGAGGACGCGGTCCTTGTATAGGTGCTCAACGGGGAAAGCATGGTTCGAGCATGGCCCTTCGAGTAGCTTCTTGAAGTGGGCCGGGGTACCCTCGACGAGTTTCTGACCCCCCTTGTGGTCGGCGATGGCCACGAGCAAGCCCTCGTGCCGTTGCTTGTTCTTTTTCTTGTTGGGACGGTTGGAGGCGCCTTCGCTGACATCCTCGTCCTGCTTCGCCTTGCCTTTGAGGCGATCGAAAATCGCCCTGGCCGCCTCCTCGCCCGAGGCATGGCTAGTGGCGATGTCGAGGAGCTCCTTGGTGGTTCACGGGCCCTTACATCCTAGCTTCTGAACCGGGGACTCACAGATGGTCCTAGACAGGAAAGCTCCTACGACGTCGGCGTCGATGACGTTGGGCAGCTCATTGTACTATCAGGAGAAGCGCCGGATGTACCCACAAAGAGTTTCTTCAGACTTCTATCGGTAGTTTTTGAGATCCCATGGGTTCCCAGGACGCGCGTATGTGCCTTGGAAGTTTCCCACGAAGATCTCTTTTAGGTCCGCCCAACTTTGGATTCGGTTGGGCGGAAGGTGTTCCAACCACGTTCGCGTCGAATCAGCCAGGAACAATAGAAGGTTACGGATAATGAAATCGTCATTATCTGCTCCACCGGCTTGGCAAGCCAGCCGATAATCCTCAAGCCACAGTCCGGGGTTCATTCCCTAGAGTATTTTAGGATGTTGGTCAGCGGTCGGTACCGTGGTAAGAAGACAGCGTTGAGGCTGTGTCGGCTGGAGGCTTGAGGTCCCGGCAGGTCGAGGCTCGGGCTTCGGTCCTCGCCACTATCGTAGCGCCTGCCACGACGAGGGTAGTAGCCATGGCTTGCCCACTCCCTCGCATCGCCATGGGTATGCTTGCGGGCATCGAGGGTGTCGCGCGCGTCATGGTGGAGGCTGAGTCGTTCATGCACTAGGACCGCGGTGCGTGGCCTGCCATCTTGCTGCGCCTAGTGGACTGATATGTCCTTATTGGGTCGCTCTGAGGGCGTGCGCTGGCTAGCATCGAGCTCACATCGTCGGGACAACGAGCTGTCGGCCTGCTGCGCCGCCGCATGCTCGAGCAGCGTGCGAATCTCGTGATGGGCCTGACGATCTTTGGGTGTCGCAGGCCTCGAAAGCCCTCGGAGCAAGACCGCCGCAACAATGATGTTCTGGCTCGCCCGGGTGAAGTGTGGGAGGGCTTCATTGTCGTCGATGATCGTTCGGTTCACGTCGCGGGCCACAGCACGCGCACGCCGCCGTCTCTGTGGCACTCGATCTCTCGCTCGAGCTCCGCACGTTCCTACTCGAGCTGGAGTCATGCTTCCTTGAGCTCTTGGTGCCGAGCCTTCAGCTGCTCCACCCGTAGGCGAGGTGGGGCCCCTGCATCCCCCTCGACCTCGTCGTCGAGGTCATTTGTTGGGGTAGCCTCTCCCTCGTGGATGCTTTTATCATGTCACTCAGGGGTACCAGCCATGAAACATTCATGCAAGGGGTGATGTCTCCCCCTGCTGGAGTTAGAGTTGGAGGGTGACTCCGTTTCTCCCGCGAGGAGGTCGTGGAAAGACTCCACGACATATTCGGTCATCCCCACGAACTCGTCGTTCGTAGGGGATGGAGGCGCGCGTTGCACCACAAGGTGGCCAACAATCTCTACGGCGTTGCATTGACCGGACGGGATCGCTGTCGGGGCGCTCTGGATGAGGTATTCCGGGGAGAGTGGCTCTCCTTCGGCAAACTGCGTCATGATGTTGGTGAACGAGACGGTGAAGTGGCGTAGGTCCTCCTGGGACGGTCGGGGTCCTAGGAAGGCACCGAGCTAGCGCTCTAACCTCCCATAGTCAAAGCCAAAGAGCTGGTCGCTCCTAGGGGCGTGGGCCTCTGGTGCGTGCAGCTATAGCTCCTCAAGCGCCTCGGTGACCACGTCGAGGCCGGCAGAGTGGAGAGGTTGGACGATGATGGGAGCCCGCACCAACTCTCCCTCCATTGTGACGATGAAGTCTAGGTTACCGAAGTGCACGTGCGTGTCCGGGACCCAGCTGACATTGTGACTAGCCATCCGAGGCTTGATATGGACGTCGAGACGTGCAAAAGGCCCCTACCTGGCTCGCCAAATGTTGGTGTTTCGAACCACCGATGAGTAAATTTGTATTTGCGCGTCTGGCTCGAACGGTGTGCTTAGAGGACACGAGGTTTATACTAGTTCAGACAGAAAGTCCCTACGTCTAGTTCGGTGCTGCTGCTCATGTTACTAGCACTGAAAGTTTATAGTAGGGGTTACAAACGGACGAGAGAGGAAAAGGATCCCAAGCCTCTGATGGAAGGAGTGAACGGGTGACGAGAGCTCGGTCACTACTCAGTCGTGTGCTCATGTCCTATTTTTGTGTCGATCTGGATCGGATTTTGATGGGTCGATCAGTCCTGAATCGGATCCCTTTCATGGGACGTCCTGCTTTCCCTTTTATAGGCGAAGGGAAAGCGCGGGTTACAGCAAAGGAAAAAAAGAATGAGAGAGAGAAGGCCTTCAGGATCGCCGGGTCCTTCTTCTCCTTCCTATGGGTCCTGCCGATCCTGTAGATGTCAACAGGGATAGCTCCACGTCGCGATCCTATCCGTTACTGGTGCCATGCACAGGCGTCGTCTGCCGGTCATGGCATTCCATCCCATCCCAGCGGACGTCGTGGTGAACTGACGCGCCTGTCATCATTCGTACGAGGGTTAGGCAGAACAGCACCGGCACGCTCGACGCTATTCTTGATGTGAACCCTTAGGTATGGCCCGTCATGGCTACGGGTTACATTGAGGCGTGCCAGTCTCTTCTCTGGTGTCAGAGTTTTGACCCAGGCCCATACGCTTGGACCTAGAGTCGTTGGCGGCGGTATGAGTCCCCGTTGTGACATCCAGCCCAGTTTGGAATTTGGCCCATAGTGGCCCATATGCAAGTTAATGAGATATTGTGGAGAGTTTAGTTCCACCTTGGTTGTTAAAGGTGGGATAGACCAACATATAAGGCTTCTAGAGTCCATCCCCGGGTTAATCCTTTTACACGAAGCGAGGACGAAAGCGTAAGTGGGATGGTAGTAGGCGTGGTTCGCTCAGCGTGCAGAGTGGATCTGAGCCGTTTGGACTCTAGGGCGTTACACCCGTCGGGCGAGACGGAGCACGAACCTAAGGGGTCGGGCGAGGCGGAGCCCATGGCCTCAGGGTCGGGTGAGGCAGAGCCCGCCCTAGAGGTCGAGGCGAGGCGAAGCCCGTGGCTCGGGTTGGGCAAGGCGGAGCCCGCACCCAATGGGTCGGGCGAGGCGGAGCCCGCGGCCTCGGGGTCGGGCGAGACGGAGATCGCGGCCTCGAGGTCGGACGAGGCGGAGCCCGCGCACCTAGGGGTCGGTTCGAGCTGTAGTCGCGCTCTTGACTGCTCGGATGAATCAATGTTGATGACCATTAGATCATCCTCTTCGGGTACCTAGTATTGGTCCCCGACAAATAGCAAGTTGATTTCCATGCAGTTTGGAAAGAAGAATACCTAAATAAAGAGTCAATGCAAAACACATAATTAGGAAAAGCAAAATCTGAATAAAAAACTATGAAAAAATAGTGAATATCAAAACATATTGAGAAGAAAAATACCTAAATGAATAGCCCATATAAATTATAATTAGTAATATCCAAATTTAGAATTAAGAATAATATTATAGATTTAATGTGTTACAATTGGATTTTCCTCTGATGATAAAAAGGGAACTATAGAAAACATTTATGGTAGGGGTTATACGTATGTACAAGAGTTATCCAAGAGGAACATTGCGAGCTGTTCGGCTGATGGTTTTTATGGTTGATAAACCGGCTGATGTTGTTTTGTTGTGAGAGAAAAATACTGTACCATGACTGATAAGTCGGGCTAATTTCTTATATTCTCATATAAAACCATCAAATCACTTTTGATCTTCACTTCATGTCTTCCTCCACTGTGCTATATGCCTCATTGCCTTATTATCTCAGTCTATTCTCTCACCATATCCCTAAGCTCGATGAGTCACTCTTTACCTATGTTTATAGCAAAAAATTCTTGGCATCACTATCGACATCGACAAAGAGGAAATGACCAAATAGAAGAAGTGTTTGAGTGACTCGAGGTGTAGCCGCGTAGGCCTGAGATCACCAGATGGTTTCTTTGGGATGGCTTGGGACATTGATAGATGGTGGTGCAATGATATGGAATAGGA
The DNA here is from genome assembly GCA_904845875.1 of Miscanthus lutarioriparius. NCBI lineage: Eukaryota > Viridiplantae > Streptophyta > Magnoliopsida > Poales > Poaceae > Miscanthus > Miscanthus lutarioriparius. Next base: position 38,636,601 of record CAJGYO010000004.1, on the reverse strand, counting down.
TTTGCAAGGTAATAAAATTTTAATTTAGGAGAAATCAACTAAACAATTTGTGGAGTACTTTTCCTATATCTCAGGTGTCTGATTTTTTTGTTGTTATTCAGTCAACATGCAATTTTGTCATTGTTTGTCTATAGAAAAAAATATAAATTGTCTCTCGTGAGCTGTCCTTTTAGTTATACTGGTTGCTTGTGTAAGATTGTTGCCTGATTTTTTTTAAAAAAATAGACACCTAAAATATAGCAACTAGTTGCTTGTGTGTAAGACTTGGTTGTGGTGTTATTAAGCATTGGAATTCACACAAAAAAACCACGTAGGTTATCCTAATTTGGCATCGGTAGAAAATTGGCCTCTAGCCTAGTGGTTGCAACTCCTCGGCAGGAGGCCAGGTTCGAATCCACGTGGGGACGAATTTTCGAGCTGGATTAAAAAAACAAAAAAATAGGTATGGGGTTCAAAAAATATTATAGAGATGTGGAAGAGAAGACAAAGACGACAATTGATTTAAGCTAAGGAAATGATTGATAATAGTAGCTATATGGAGTTTCTATTACTCATGGATACAACGAGGGCACACAAAATTAGACCAATATATCAAACTGGTAAACCTGTACAAAACACGGATTGAAGGGCCAGCCAATTTGACTAAACAGTGAATTGAAATGGTAGGAGATCACACCTAAAATATTCAACGAGGCCATGACTACGATGCCCAATACTGGCATCATCAGAGTCAGGCTGAGAAAGTGCGTGAGATCTCGCCGGCTTTGGCAACCGAATCCATCTAAACGCCATCGCCACGCAAGGAATCGTGGCTCCACGCGGTGCTCCGCCCAAGAAAGTGGAGGCATGGGCGACGCAATATTGCAAGGCGAAAAGGGTTTGCAATGCTCTCGGACACACAAATGCACGAGCTCAGGCCGCGGCTAAGCCAGGCGCCAGCGCTGCGCGCATGCTCGACCGCGCTCCATGCGCCATGCACGCACCGGCGCGCGCTCGGTGGACTGGTGGAGCGGTGGTACCACCTCGCCTTCCCACTACGAGCTGCACGATGAATCCAATCCGTCCACCTCGCCTCAGGCACGGCAGTCGGCGGACCACCGGCCGACCGGTGCTAATACAGCGAGGCCGTGGAGTACGTGCGCGGCCGTGGACTGCGCCGCTTGTAAAGGAGGACGTCTCTGAATCATGGCGTGTGTGGAGGCCGGCGGCGGACATGCATGATGGGAGAGGTCCGGTGCGTGGTGCGCTTTCCGCCTCATTGTCCGGTGCAGGATGCATGTAGCACCAGGGGAAAGTCGACGTTGACACCGAGGGTTCCACGTTTGTCAGAGAGGCAACATTTTCGGTGATGCCGGCCCGTTCGCTAGTCTGAAACTTGGCTGAAAAACACTGTTCCAGCTGGTTTGTTTTGAGAGAAAAACATTGTAGCAGCTGAAACTGGCTGAATCTCCAGAGGAGAACCAGCCGGCTGGTTTGCTGGAACCAGACCAGCGAACAAGGCCGCTACCTAGGGCATGGACATGGTCCGGGGGACACATCGGATATATGCTTTGCTTGCACTAGTCGTGCAGTATAATTAGGTTCAGAGCTGTCCATTGAATTTATACAAAGCGGAAAGTTCAAAAGGAGCAAGCGTCTACAGTGCTTATGCTGATGCCGTTGGGTTCCTTATTTGAACCGTGCACCTCTGCACGGCCAGACTCACTCGGTGAAGCCCACTCCCCCCACGCTCTCCATAGTAGTTCATACTCGCCATGCTCCCCATGCAGCAACCGCTCGTGCTCCTCCTCCTCCTCTTCATCGGCTCCGCCAAGTATGCCGTCGCCTCCGGCACCGATGCCGGTGCGGCTACCTACATTGTCTATCTGAACCCCGCGCTCAAGCCGTCCCCCTACGCCACGCACCTCCACTGGCACCACGCGCACCTGGTCTCCCTCTCCCTGGACCCCGCGCGCCACCTCCTCTACTCGTACACCACCGCCGCGCCGTCCGCGTTCGCCGCCCGCCTCCTCCCGTCCCACGTCGCGGCGCTCCGCAGCCACCCTGCCGTCGCGTCAGCGCATGAGGACGTGCTCCTACCGCTCCACACCACGCGCTCCCCTTCGTTCCTCCACCTCCCGCAGTACAACGCGCCTGAGGCGGACGGCGGTGGGGGCCCGGACGTCATCATCGGAGTGCTCGACACCGGCGTGTGGCCCGAGAGCCCCAGCTTCGGAGATGCCGGTCTGGGCCCCGTGCCTGCACGGTGGCGCGGGAGCTGCGAGACCAATGCCACCGACTTCCCGTCGTCGATGTGCAACCGCAAGCTCATCGGCGCCCGTGCCTTTTTCCGCGGCTACTCGTCGGGGGCCGGCGGCAATGGTTCTCGAGTCATCGCCGACCTCAGGTCGCCGAGGGACCACGACGGGCACGGCACGCACACCGCAAGTACCGCAGCCGGGGCCGTAGTGGCGAACGCAAGCCTCCTCGGGTACGCGTCGGGCACGGCGCGGGGCATGGCCCCCGGGGCGCGCGTCGCGGCATACAAGGTGTGCTGGAGGCAAGGCTGCTTCAGCTCCGACATTCTGGCGGGCATGGAGAAGGCCATCGACGACGGCGTCGACGTGCTCTCGCTGTCGCTGGGCGGCGGCGCGTTCCCGCTCTCGCGCGATCCCATCGCGGTCGGCGCGCTCGCGGCCACCCGCCGCGGCATCGTCGTCTCGTGCTCCGCTGGGAACAGCGGGCCGTCGCCGTCGTCTCTGGTGAACACCGCCCCGTGGATAATCACGGTAGGCGCCGGAACGCTCGACCGGAACTTTCCGGCTTACGCCGAGCTCGGCAACGGCGAGACCCTCGCGGGCATGTCCATCTACTCCGGCGACGGGTTTGGTGACGACAAGATCCCTCTAGTGTACAATAAGGGCATTCGTGCCGGCAGCAACTCGAGCAAGCTCTGCATGGAGGGCACGCTGGACGCCGCGGAGGTGAAGGGCAAGGTGGTCCTGTGCGACCGGGGCGGCAACTCGAGGGTGGAGAAGGGGCAGATAGTGAAGCAGGCCGGTGGCGTGGGAATGGTGCTCGCGAACACCGCCCAGAGCGGCGAGGAGGTCGTGGCGGACAGCCACCTCCTCCCGGCGGTGGCCATCGGCGCTAAGAGCGGGGACGCCATAAGGAGGTACGTGGAGTCAGACGCCAACCCGGAGGTGGCGTTAACCTTTGCCGGCACCGTGCTCGACGTGCGGCCGGCGCCGGTAGTAGCCGCGTTCAGCTCCCGTGGACCGAACAGGGTTGTGCCGCAGCTGCTCAAGCCGGACGTGATCGGTCCGGGCGTGAACATCCTTGCCGGGTGGACGGCGTCCGTCGGCCCGACCGGGCTAGTCGCCGACGAGCGGCGGTCAGCGTTTAACATCTTGTCAGGTGAGCGCACGCGTTGCTTCTTCCTGTCGGACAGGCTCTGTTGCTTGCTCAGTTGCTCGTGCTCGAAATCGATTCTTTAGCTGTCGATGAACGTTATTATTGTTGTGATTGTTTTTGGTAGCAGCTTTCCTTTTTTTGCCATGATGTCGTAAGCTTTTGAGTGCCGTTTCGCGTGCATAAAAGTTTGATATACTACTCGACATCGACAGTCGACACTCGGCATGCTTTCTGACACGCGTTCGGCCGTGCAGGGACATCCATGTCGTGCCCGCACATCAGCGGCCTGGCGGCGTTCGTGAAGGCGGCGCACCCGGACTGGAGCCCCAGCGCCGTTAAGTCCGCGCTCATGACGACTGCCTACACCGTGGACAACACCGACTCGCCCCTCCTCGACGCCGCGACCAACGCCACGGCCACGCCGTGGGCCTTCGGCGCGGGCCATGTGGACCCCGTCAGCGCGCTCTCCCCGGGACTCGTCTACGACTCCTCCGTCGACGACTACGTCGCCTTCCTCTGCACCGTCGGCGTCGCGCCGCGGCAGATCCAGGCCATCACGGCGGCGGGGCCGAACGTGACCTGCACGCGGAAGCTGTCCAGCCCAGGGGATCTCAACTACCCGTCCTTCTCCGTCGTGTTCGGCCGGAGGTCGTCGCGCAGCACCGTGAAGTACCGCCGCGAGTTGACCAACGTTGGCAATGCCGGGGACACGTACACTGTCAAGGTCACCGGCCCCAGCGACATCAGTGTGAGCGTCAAGCCGGCAAGGCTCCAGTTTAGGCGGGCAGGAGACAAGCTCAGGTACACCGTCACGTTCAGGTCCGCGAACTCCAGGGGACCCATGGACCCCGCGGCCTTCGGGTGGCTGACGTGGAGCAGCGATGAGCACGACGTGCGGAGCCCGATATCATATACTTGGGTGATGTAGCGCTGATCGCTGACTGAACCAAGCATTTAGCGTGCCGCCGATTTTCAGGGAGACTGGAACTATATATCTTCAATAATCTCACGAATTCACTTGTTATTTATTTACCCCATTTCAAAATATATATAGTTTTGTTTTAAGTTAAAGTTTTCTATTTTTGACTAAGTTTATAAACAACTACCCTTATACATAAATAATCAATTCAATTTTTGTTAAATTCACCATTAAACATGCGAACTGATCCTAGATCAGTTGGTTAGGTTCCTTGTGGTGGAACCTAACCACCCGGGTTTAAGTCCTCGACTTGGCACAGGTGCTCATATTTTTCTGGATTTAAGGGCGCTATGCTTTCAGTGGTAGGTGACGTCTCCGTTGACAGCGAGGCGCATTCGGTGACTTCGTGAATTTCGATATTTACCGATTCAGTCCTTCGGAGTGTACTCATATGGGTAGAGTTTGCATACGTGTGTTCATAGGGGTCAGTATGTGTGGGTCTACGTTGTACTGTGTAATTCTAAAAAAAAATTCACCATGAAACATGTCTTTTTTTTAAAGTTCTGGTTTCCCGGCTTGTTATCATTAAGAAGCAGAACAACGTTTGATTACATGCGCGAGAAGCGTAGCCTAACACAGTGGAATATTGTGTAGGCAGAAAAGAAGATAGCTAATTACTTACTAAGAGAATGTCGACATACAATTACAGGGGACTAAGGACATTTCCCCAGCAAGGGACCAGTTTAGGCATGTATTTATAATTTCTGTAAGAAGTGCCTGAGTTGGTCTCCTGCAATCTCTGTACACCACTGCATTCTTTTGCTTTCAAATAATCCAGAGGGTTAGGATTGATATTATGTGAGCCATTTCGGTGCCCATGCCGGTCATGCTGTAGAACCAATCTTCTGTGGGCCTGTTCGCTTTCTGAATTTCGGAGGATCTTGGATGGTTTGGAGTAATGCTGGAGAAATCTGTGAGAGAGAAACACTGTTTCGGATGAAAAAAATAAACGGATCAAGCCGGGTTCAAGGACACGTGAACGGAGCCTATGTCAGTTTCTGTTGTCCATTGGGATGGGTGCAAACTTGGACTCCTGCTCCAAATCACCACAATTCCCCAAACTTCCTGCGAGAAAGAACCCTCAAAGATGAGATGCTCAGCCGTCTCTAGATTCCCGTCAGATGGTGTACAGAAATAGTTATTCTTCTTCCAACCGCGTAGTTGCAGACGAGCCGACGTCCAGAATCTGTTTCGAAGTAGCAGCCATAAGAAGATTTTGCATCGCGGAGGTGCCCATGCTGTCCAAAGTAGGCACGGGAAGTTTGAGGGAATTTGTCCAGCAAATTGAATGTTATAGGCAGAGCTGGCCGAGTACTATCCAGATTATCTCATCATCTCGTGCATCTTCCAAGTTGATTCGAGCTGATTGTATTGCATCCCAAAGGCTAAAAACTTCATTAAGCAGATCATGGTTCAGATTGTAGGCGATGTCCCTGATCCAGGTATGTCTAGTGATGGCGGTTTTGACTATTCTGTTTTCCCTCTTGCTATGCCTGAACAGGCGGGGGAATAGGGCGGCTGGGGTCTTGCCATCTTGAGTTCCAGAAGGATGCCTTGCAACCATTTCGTACTGTTTTCGTGGCTGCAGAAAATAGTGCGATGTCCACCGAGTCAACTGGCAGTGTCATTCCATTGCACGGACGATGTGGGTTATTCCAAGCAAACCAAAGCTAGCGGCCTAGCGCAAAGCGTAGTGCTCTGTTAAATTTCTCCAAATCAAGGATGCCTAATCCCCCAAATTGTATTGGCCTGATGACGAAAGGCCATCCAACTTTGCACTTGCCTCCAGAGATCTCGCTGTCCCCGGCCCAATGGAAGCATCGTCGGGCTTTATCCAAGTCCTCTAGCAATTGTTTTGGGGCCTTGAATGATGTCAGCAGATTGGTCGGGATAGCACTTAGGACAGATCTCACTAGCTCCCGCCTCCTAGCTGACTTTAGCAGCTTTCCTTGCCAACCTGCGAGTCTGTTGCTCGTGTTGTCCAGGATGCGTTGGAGGTGCACAATTTTGAAGTGTGAGAGGTAGCCCCAAGTAGGTTATTTGGAAGCCTACTCACTGGCCAAAGAAGCTATCTAGGATTTGGCCTAAGTTGAGCTCAGCACATCTGATTGGTGCACTGTACACTTCTCCAAATTGTTGTCCAATATTTTGAAAAGGGCTCTGACCTCACTTTGGATGGGGTTCAGAAAATTAGTGTGTCATCAGCATATAGGGAAAGCCTCAATTTTACTTTCTTTCTCGCAGCGGGGAGAGAGTTCCGTCCACAGTTGCAAGCTCCAAAACCTTTTGCAGTGTCAATGGCTAGGATGAAGAGGTAAGGAGATAGGGGATCACCTTGTCGGAGTCCCCTAGCATGATTGATTCTCTTCCTAGCGAGACCATTTAACAAACTGTAGAGTGAGACGATCTGAGCAGCATGAAACATGTCTTCATAGTGCACTTAGCATTGTTAATATTAACATATTTTTCTGTAAACTCGGTTAAAATTAGAAAAATGACTTAGAATGGAATTAAAAAATATACATTTTGAAACGGATAGAATACCTGGCTTCACCACTTCACCGATGAGTAATTGTATTGATTAGTCCGTCATAACTCCTTTAAAGTAATTATAAAATACTAGTCCACTGACGCAACTTGTACTTCTAGATGGGCTAGAATCTTAAAGACATAAGTATCATTAAACTTTTGTTGATAACATTATAAGCTACTTCCTCCATGCCAAATTATAAAGACGTTTTGATTTCTCTAGATACGTAACTTTTATTATGCACTTAGATATATAATATATCTAGATATAGTTAAAACAATGAGTCCGTGAAAACCAAAAACCAAGGGAGCACAGTTAATAAAAAAATACTTATATTTGCTTGCTCTCTCTGTTAATTATCTAACACAGGGTCACAGTTTCCGGATCAATAGGGTTAATGAATGCGGTACCCTAGTAGCGAGAGTTTTTTAGACGATATCCATACTTTGTGCATCGCCACTGTTTACATTTGTGCCACTGTTTTTTTTTCTCTTTTCCAAAGCAGTGCCGGACATTTTACTTTCAATAACGTATGTACTACAACTCCACGTATAGCATGCTACATATATGTCCCATTCGGCTTACCTTATAATCCGTACTATTTAGCTTATTTTTTTCAGTCGGAACAATATTTTTCTCTCACAACCATTCAGCCAGAACAAGTATTTTTCAGCCAAGTTTCAGCAAGTCGAACGGGGCCATAGTTTTGTTGACATTCTTTCATTTAATCTAAACCGCTAGATCATAAAATCTAACGATGTATATTCTTTTATTTTATTATATTAATTAATCTCATAAGTTATATGTGCTCTTGGTGAACGCGATAGCTCTTTTTAACCCTATTGTATTAATCTACATACCTAATACAATTAATATATTATATGCCTAATATTTAAAATAATAAATCTCTTTCTTCCATCTCTTACTGCCTGCCCTGCCATCCATCTCTCACTCTGTCCTTTTCGCTTTGGGTATGGAGCTGCAATGGCACCGCACCATCATGTCATGGTCGAGCTGTCAGAGTCCGTTTGTGTCACGATTCGCGTGCAGCTAACTTTGCACCTTTCTTAACAACTCCACATAAGAGCCACCAATTTAAGTTGAGTCAATCTTGTATCAATTTTATATATAGGATTAATGCTTTATTTCACTAGCATTGAAATTTATTTGATTTAAGGTTGGGCAAGGGCCCAATGCTCATTACCATTGGCATGAGTACCACTTAATAAATTGTACATACCGTTGGAACTTGGAAGGTGTGGCCATGTGTATAAATAAATAATACATATATAGAATGAAAGATAACTTTTTAGTGGCTAGGTATCATGCTGACTTAGTCCCTCCGCCTAGAAAAGAATGAAATTGTAGCATAGTACTAAGTTAAAATATGCTGACTTTGACCAACTATATATATAAAAAATTAATATTTATAATATAAAATAAGTATTGCTAGATTTGTTACGAGGTCTATATAATTGTTAATATTTTTACTTTATATTTGATTGAACTTTAGTCATTTTGATTAAAAATGCACCTAAAATTGTTTTTTTTAGACGGAGGTACTACACCATTATATGGAGTACCATTATTAATTTCTAGACGACATACAACATTAATTTCCAAGAGCTGAACAATCACGTGCTTACACGCGAACAGCCCAACACACGAAGGACATCAAGCGCCCATATACAGGCGGGCTGGCAACCTGGGCTCGACCACGGCATTGAGCGGGAACTTTCGCAGCATCGCGAGCACGACTGCACGAAGGTCTCCTCCATGCTCAGCTCCTCCGCCGTCAGTCCGTCACGCCGTCCGGAAGCCTCCACTCAAAGCCGTGAAGCAGATTGGCAAGGCCCAAAGCCACCACCTTTAGCGCGAGGTTGAACCCGGGGCACATCCGCCGACCCAGAGCCGAACGGCACCAGCTGGAAGTCCTGCCCCCTCGTGTCGATCTTGCTCTCGAGGAACCGCTCCGGCCGGAACTCCTCCGGCGCGTCCCACAGTGCAGGGTCGCGGCCGATTCCCCACACGTTGATGAACACGACCGTGCCGGCGAGTAGGGCTGGATTCGAGCTCGGCTCGGCTCGGTCCAGCTCGACGAGCCAGTTCGACTCGGCTCGTTAATATTACGAGCTAGAGGAGCAGCTCGGTTCGGCTCATTATTAAACTCGAAGCTGACTCGTTTAGCTCGTGAGTTACTAAACAAATACGACACACATATTTATAATGTTTATGCTACATTAATTCTAGAAAGTGACGTCCATCGTTATACAACTATACATGATTAATATATATCAGGTTCATTAAAAGTATCAACCATGCAACATAGCTCGTCCATCCATAATCATGCAGTTCCAGCATACTAACTAGTTTCTTACTATCACAAACTTAGGAAAGTCCACAGATTCAATGTCAGCATCATCTTCTCTCTTGAAAAAGAATTCATAAAATCAATATTTAAGTACCACAACAATTATAAAATTAAAATTCATATAAAACAACTGGAAATAATGATTACATACCAATAAAATATGTGTATACTTCTAGGTCAGCATCATCATCTTCTGGATTTATAGTCGTGGGCTAATAGGCCTCAGCTCGTTTCAGCTTGTGAGCAGCTCACGAGCTAACTCGAGCTGGCTCGTTAAAATAGCGAGCTAGACTTTCAGGTCAACTCCTAAAAAAAGTTAAAACGAATCGAGCTGAGCCGACCATGAGTCGAGCGAGTTGACGAGCCGTGAGTATTTTGTCCAACCCTACCGGCGAGCACATCGTAGCCATCCATGGACATGTCCTCGCGGGCCACGTGGGGCGCCAGCATCGGCGCAGGCGGATGCACGCGCATGGTCTCTATACTTGACCAGCTGGGCCGGGCACGATGGGCCGGCACTGGTCCGGCACTAATAAGCACAACCAAGGCACAACACGACCCGGCTCACATCGGGCTTGTGTGTGGCACGGCCCAATCATAGTGTCGAGCCTGGGCCACCATGTCGGCCCAGGCACGACATGGATAATGGACCGGCACGAAGTTGGCCCGTTTATTCTGTGCCATCAGATGTCTTATATTCTTCCTCCACCGTCGAATGCATCTGATGAACAAATCCTAGACATAAAATCCCCTTCCCTCTGTCGAGTGCTTCGTCCCCGCCGCTGCGTTCCTTCCTCCACCCGATGCCCGAGTCTCATCTCTCTTCCACTAATAGCCATTGTAACAACCCGGGTTTTTGGAGAAGCCAAAAATACGAACTTTTTAAAAAATTTCTTGCAATGTGGGAAGCATGTAGATGCTAGGTCAAACAAAGAACAATTTATAAATAAATTGTTGCATACATATAGTGTTGCTTGTAGGAGCTTGCCAGAGTTCCTTATTTGGTTTAGGGTTTTGTGTTGGAGAGCACAAGTCCATAGCGAATCCTTTTGACTCCTTCTGAAATCTCTCATGAACCCCTTAACCTAAATTCTATAATCAACCAACTATCTTTATCAACTCAATGCCCGTGAATTGCCAACCCTTGACATGGATCCCACTACCCCTAGTTGACCTCTAGTGGACCCCACTAGGAGGTGTACAAGTTGGCGACACATGTATTCAATATAGGAGCCTTGGTTTATTTAGAAAATAGGAAAGCCAATCTGGCCCAAGCACATGACCAGCCAGCCCAAGATGCGCGACCGGCCCAACCCTCCTCCTGGCCCCGCACGTGCCTTCGGCCCAGACGGTGCACAGCAACCTGCTCGGCCTGCCTCCCCGAGCTAGCCCAGCTCGCGCGCCATCCTCTTCTCCTGGCCGCGTGGCCCAACTGTCAATCGGCCGGCCCAGCATGGCCATAAGCTCAGTAGCGCTCGCAGGCCTCCCACGCAGCCGGCCCAGCATCACCGCCCACACGTGCACAAGCCGCTGACAAGCCCACCGCGCTCACCTTAGCCAAGGATGAAGCCCATCGGAGCCCTGTGTTGCCGCACCGCACCTCGTCGGAGCGCCACCGCCTCCGCTTTGCCCCCACCACCGTGGTCGGAGCCACTGGGAGCACTAGGAGCTCCTTCAACACGCCTACAATGGTCGTAGAAGCACCGTGAAGCTCACACACTCCTCCAACTGGGCTCTCGCTGCCACTGCAGCCCTGTCCATGCACGCCGACGAACCCACGCCGCCGTTCACCGTGGCCAGCCAGCTGGAGCCGTTCGACCACCACGTTAACTTCATCGGGACACCCGCTATGGCATGGCCAAGCTTTTGCCCACCTTAATTGCACACCCACGCCGCTGGAGGGGCTCGCCGGTGAGCTCATCACCGGTGGGAGCATGACGGGGAAGAGGATTGGGATTTTCCCCTCGCCGGCCACACGTCCGAGCACTTGGTGCACGTGAACCGAACCCTGAGAAGGAGTAAGTGGACCAAGTCCTTCATAGACCGGCTCTACGGTCTATGAACCAACGCAGGCAGGTTCACCATGAACCGCGCCTCACCTGTCAGTCACCATTTGACCCCGGACCCACATGTCAGTAACTAGTGTCGAGGGCCCACCTGTCAGCCGCGGTTTAGCTCTGACAATGCCATGCTGACGTCATGCCGAAGATGAGACCGCACCAGTGTCGGGGACTTCAGCGATCCCTCCGACCACTTCGGGAATCTTTCCGACCACGTCGGTGACCACTCTGACCACCTCCGCGATCTCTTCGACCACGTCGGCGACCACTCCGACCACGTTGGCGACCACTTCGACCACCTCCGCGATCTCTCCGACCACTACGTCGATCTTTCCGACCACGTCGGCGACCTCTCCGACCACCACACCAGCTGATACACCACTCCAAGCCCCTACATGCCACGTAAACCAGTCACAGTGTGACACGTGTCAGCCCTGAATAAATCAGCCTTAATTATTTTCAGAAATGGATTTAATCTTCGGAAATTCATAACTAATTCATACGACCTCAGAAAAATGTGAAACCAGTTCCCACATTTTTCTCAAATCAAGCTCTACGCCATGGACATGTCCTTGTCCACCCGTTTTACGCCGCACAATACGAGACCGAGACCTGCCTCTCCTTTAGTCCTACAGGAAGGCCCCACCGTCATGCCGGACGCTTTCTTCACTAACCCTTGCTATGTTTGACTGCAGTAGGCACATCTTAGCCAGTCACTGCCATGCCCGGCCAGCCATAGCCAGCCTTTGGCCAACCATAGCCACTTGTAGCCCGCCACAGCCAGCCACAACAAACCGTAGCAAGCCACAGCTAGCCACAACAGGCCGTAGCTGGCCTCAGCTAGCCAGAAGAAGCCACAACCCTCCGAGACAAGTCACAACCGCCTCTGGCCATCTTTACCTTTGCCACAAGGACGAATCCTAGTTGGACGCCAATCTCGATGCCGATGAAAGCCCTCCCTCCGCTCTATCATACACTCGATCTTTCACCTGTCATTCATGATCTATGCCTATCTAAATCCACATATGCCATGCCCTTATGCAGGTTCCCTCATTGCTACGGAGATGTGCTACTCCATTCATGTGGTCATGCCTTAGCTCTTATGTTGGGTTGTCAGGATTCTTGTTCTTATGTTATGTTTGTTTGCCTAAGGACCGTGCCTTCAAGCCGGTCGAGGGATCGTACCTCGTTCGACCATTTTGGTAGTGGGTTCGCCCCACCGTGGCCGTAATGGCGAGCGTAACTCGCACCCTCGCTTTTAGTTGTCTCCGACGTACTACAATTATTAGTAATCCGATTCGGCCCTAGGACCTAGCCATTGTGGACTGAACATTGGTGCGGATATCACCCGCACACAATGAGCCCTTTGTGGCCTAACTTAGTGGACGAGTCGGGATATGATGATTGTAGAAGACGGATGTCAACTTGTGTAGGTTAAGCTCATGGTCGCGAGATGCCTCGCCATGACCATCGGGCTCTACCTCTTTTCGCCTAAGTTTATCCTACCCACCTTATATGATTGCACCACCTTGACCATAGCATTCCTTCGGATCTAAGCGGTGACAACTGCACCGCTGTGAACCGAGGGAATAGCATTGTGCCATTTAGTTGCACGGTCGTGATGCCCTATGAGTTGGTTTGGGTCGTGGGACTGTACCTCTTCTCTCCAACCATCGTCCGTTCCATGACAAGTTGGTCAAGAGAGTACAGATTCCATTCTTCTCTCATTTGGTTCTCAATCCTCGTCGATCTAGTGAGATGTGGATTGATCCCCTTGCTTGTTTGGTGTTTATTGCGCTCTTGATTCCATTCCTTTGATTCTCGTCGGCTTCTATAGCGAGAGGATCAAAGGAAGGCGAATCTCATGTTCTTCTCTTTTGGTTCTTTCGAGCTTAAGCCCTTGTATGTTTGTACCCAATTGGACCATAGCATTTCTGTGGTTCTTGCGGTGACAACCACACCGCTAAGAACCCTAGGGTGTCTTAGTGCATTTAGTGCACCTAGGTCTTGGTACCCTACCAGTGGATTGAGCACTCGTATCCTTTTGTGTGTCGCTCCTTTCCGATACCTCGTCCTTTGCCATGGCGTGTGTATAGGAAGGAGTAGACCCTTGCCATACCTTCCTCTCTTGCCCCACCCTTCTTGGTCCTCATCAATTACAATGGCATATGGATTGAGAGAAACCGGGATTGTATAGCCGCTCCTTTCAATTCATGTCAATCTCTATGACGCCCGGATCGAAAGACCGTGAGCCGTGGTGTTTGCTTAGGATGAGCTGAGGTCTTGGCCATTTATCTTGAAGCTATACAGGTCGACCACAGTTGGCCTGGGAAGTACAGGCTAGGCCTTGACTTAAGGCCGTGCTTAGTGAACAACCACTCTTGTTTCTTTGGCCCATGGATCGGACATCAGCCATGAGGGCCAAGTCATTTCCTCTTTGTGTTCCTTCTAGGTCTTGTCGCCTTTTTAGAATATTGTTTGTTCTCTTGCCTTGAGTGTGTTTTGGAGGTAATTGCCTCGAGGACAACGTTGGATCGGAACCCGATGGAGAAGGAGAACATGATCGACGACAGGACCCTGGGAAGAGGAGACCTTGCTGATCAACTACATCAACTAACGAAGATTTGTACCACTACTACCTCGACATCGCAGGTGTCATGGCAGCACCCTCTTTTAGAGAAACCTATTAGACATTGCATAATATCTAGAACTGCTAGCGCTTTATATTTAATCATTTGCTAGTATATTGATGCATGCTACTACCTGAGCCACTATCACCCTGATGCAACCCACTCTACCACGTCACCCTACTTTGCGCATCCGCTCACTTATACATGCTGACTTGCCTGCTTGCTTGCATATTACACCACTATACTTATTATTAACTCCACTTCGCATTGTATCAGGGATGTGATGCTGGTGGTGAACCCCTAGGAATGGTTTGGCTTGGGAAGCGAGACTTGGTGGTGTATGAGTGTGCTGCGTGTGTGCCTTGGGTGCGTGGAGAGTGAGGGTTGCATCGACCGAGCTAGAATAACGACGAGCCTGGGGCGAGTCTTGCCATGTGGTGCTACCTGGGCACCTAGATATGGAATACCTATGGCGGGTAAATGGTAATTAGAGGTGGCCTTGGGTGTGAACCTATGATGGAAGGAGCCTAGGGTGGAGGTGCTATGGTGGCGCGTAAAATGGAAACCCTGATGAAGACATTCTGGCTTGGTCAATCCCTAAGGACTTACTAGTACTCAGACTCACCGGGAATCCTTTACATCCCACTCGCCTTATATGGTGCGGGACGGTCGGACTATTTGGTAGAGCGATGCCACTACTGCTAGGCGAACATGTGCAAGGAGGTACGAGGCACACGGTTTTCCCCCACACCCTTCCGAGACTTTAGGAGGCCTTATGGACCCGGCTCTTGACATCCGGAGGGCCCTAGCTCTGTCTACGACTCATAGTATCAGCCATCCCAGATGAGACTTGGGATGTTCCAGGGCTGAGTGGTAGGGTGGCATCGTTCTAGGCTAGCAAGCGACCGGAATTCTGCCTAGGAGATTCTAGACTCCGAGGATGGCTAATCTTGTGGGTATGTAAAACCTTTGCAGAGTGTATGGTTGATCGATCGATACATATGCCGACTTGTTGGCTATGAACCTTTCCTGGATTTCGCTTAAACTAGATAGGAGATGAGTCCTTTTTCCTTCCTCCAGGGTTGGGGTATTTTCCGATCATGAGCCTTGGGGGTTGTGGGCCGTTGAGACAAGGCCAAGAGGGAGTTGGCCTATCGACCTGAGTGTGTGAGATGAGATATGGTGTGGTGGTGTGGAGATGGTTTGGGATGGATGGATGGTGGATGGATATGGATGGTGTGGTGGTGATTGTGTTAAAAATTGGATATTATTATTATATTACTAATGTTATTTACTTCTCATGCGCTAAGAATGCAAACCACAGCCAAGTATTAGGATCACCGGATCCCTTGTTTATCTTTTCCACTAAAGCTCATCGGTGCTGACCATGGCCTGCACACATCTGGCGGTGTGTAGATTTCCTGCTTCTCAGAGATGCTGACTTTAGAAGGATTAGGAGGTCTCGTGCCTATGCTCAAGTTTGGTTCGGAGATGGAATCTACGCTGCACTACGCCAACTCTGATGATGCCCGTGAAGGAGGAGCCTTCACTCAATAGTCTTCCGCTAGATTAACTCTGTAATAGGTGTGTTCCCCAGTGATGTAATATCTTGTATTCTTGTAATCTTACGATGTATGACTGTGACATCGACTGAAATATGATAATATGATGGAATCAGTTCTTGGTTTTATCATATTAAAATTCATTCTGTGGATTTTCCTTCAAGGAAAATTGAGGATGTTTCAACCATGTCATGCCAATAACTTCCAACCTCTTAATGTAAGCTATCCATATCATTTTAAGTTCTGTCTCAACATACAAAGACATACACATCATCTTCCACTAATAGCCATGCTATGCCACTAACTTCTAACCTCTTAATGCAAACTATCCACGTCATTTCAAGTTCTATCTCACATACAAAGACATACACATCATCTTTCACTAATAGTCATGTCGTGCCACTAACTTTCAACCTCTTAATGCAAGCTATCCACGCCATTTCAAGTTCTATCTCAACATGCAAAGACATACACATCATCTTCCACTAATAGCCATGTCATGCCACTAACATCCAACCTCTTAATGCAGGCTATCCATGTCATTTCAAGTTCTATCTCAACATGCAAAGACATACACATCATCTTGTCTAATACACATGTCATGCCACTAACTTCCAACCTCTTAATACAAGCTATCCATGTTATCTCAAGTTCTATCTCAACATGCAAGACATCCATATCATCTTACACTAATAGACATGTAATGCCACAAACTTCCAACCTCTTAAATGCAAGCTATCCACGTCATGTTAAGTTCTATCTCAACATATGCAAGACATCCACACTACTACACTCGCATCTTTCACAGCAGCGTCATAACCCACATCGCAGTCCAATTTTGGCCTCGGTAGTAAGCTGTCGACAGTGATGGTCGTAGCCTTCACCGTCGACATCTAGGACCGACTGTGGTGTACACTAACACCATCGATTGGCTTATGATCCGTCTGTGATTAGGTCCTTACTTTAGTCGTATTGGAGGATGATCTGGCTGTGGATGTACACTAACACCGCCGCATTGGCAAATGATCTGACTACGTCGAGGCTATCAAAACCATCGTGTGGGCCATTCTACCGCCTGTGTAGTGGTCACTAGCACCGTCGCCTTGTACTTCGACCCGACCGTCAGCGGTGCAGGTTCACTATCGGTTCGACGGCCGAGACGCCTGTATAGAGGTTAACACCACTATCGCTTCAGCGTATGATCCGTCAGTACAAAGGTCATGGTCACCATCGCCTAGCACCACGATCCGCCTTTGATGATCGTTTAGTCGGTGTCGGGTTACTAAAGGATTCGATGGTGATATACTTTTGATCCCTGCCGCATCATAAGTATATCAACAGTGACATAATTTCATCTGTTTTCACAATAGTTACTAATTCAGCTAGGCCCTTAATAGCTTCATGAACACAAAGCATACATATATATAATCATTATATCCATAAATCATGTTCACAAACAAGAGTACTTTTTACAATAACAATGGACGCTACCATAACATCTTTCTCAATTGATGTCCTAACATAAGCTGTATATAGAGCATACTAAAGGTGCTGATGTATACATACTTACATAATGAAACGACGTAGCTATGCTCCTTCTATGTGGCACTCCAGCTTGTAAGGAAGAATGAATATAATTAGTGCATCATTCGGATTGGTAGCCAATGCATCATGGAACCTCTCTTATTCATCTCTGATCCATAACCTAAACAAAGCAGCAGAATTAATAATATTAAACATACCATTCCTTTAGTTAACAAGCCAAAATTGGCTTATACATACATAGAATGAAAACAACTGCCTACCTGAACAAAGACTATCGTGACGACGAAATGCAGGACATACACCTTTACTGCTCTGCTAATAACTTCATGAATAAGGAAACATAAGAAAGATAATAAGGCATGTTCATATGGAAACGCCCTTTGATCTACAAAAGTGGATGACACGGGCATGGATGACATGAACCTTTCTATGGTCCATGTTATATGCAATCAATGTTCTATGCTTCCCAACAAGGAAAATAAAATTCCATTTTGGGTGAACTGTAATCACTATGTACTCCTCATCACAAAGCTCAGAACCAACTTTAATATTTATGCGTCCAAACAATTCCTCCGTGTCCACAATATGCTTCAAACTCTAGTTATCAGTACCATAGTCTTCAAGTATTCATACTAAAAGCAAAGACCTATAGCGAAAATTAGCACAGCACACACATATGTGACCCTGAGCTTGATAGATGGACATTTTAACACCACCTGGTTTATGAATTGTCCTCCATGTCTTTTCTCCATATCCACAACAACTATTGTAGAGTACTCAAGCATGTGCATAAAATCGTTATGAAAAACATTTCTCGTTTTTGAACGTAGAACAATACTACCCTCGCCTCATTTAGATTCCTTAAAGATCCATGCTGTAGTTTTAGATGAGTAGATCTCCACACCTCTGCACGCACCCTCCACCTCAATAAATTCAATCACATGGAAGTGCGAGGATGTTGGGTCAAAACCTAAGCGAGCCTGACCAACAGAACGGATGCTACGTGACAGTACATGCCATTTGTGGGTCACCGGATTGCAGATAACATAGCGACGTAATCCATCAGGCCCAGCACACCAGCAAAGGATGAGGCTGCTACAACAATCTGAGACGAGGATGTTGTTCCATATTCATATTTTTAATTTGCACGGCACCTATGTATATTTTAATATGCAGTTAGTTTGACACCTCACCATTAACTATTGTTGCCCTTGTTGCATCACATATTCTATGAAGTCATGAATCTAATTTTTTATTTTTCAAATTCGATTTTTATTGACTGATACAAATTTTTTTTCCTCAAGTTGAAACACTTGTGCTTATTGTATCTTTTACTAACTCTCATTTTGCACTGTTTTAAAATAAGGATTTTAGGTAGTAGAGTACAATCTTAAATACTACAAAAGCATACCCAATCATTTGAAACTTGCATCATATCACCTAAGATAAGTGATAAAGCTTGA
The DNA here is from genome assembly GCA_904845875.1 of Miscanthus lutarioriparius. Classification (NCBI taxonomy): domain Eukaryota; kingdom Viridiplantae; phylum Streptophyta; class Magnoliopsida; order Poales; family Poaceae; genus Miscanthus; species Miscanthus lutarioriparius. The sequence goes on along the minus strand of CAJGYO010000004.1, from coordinate 38,618,068 downwards.
AATGAGATCTCGGATGCGGTTATCAGTGCTAACCTCAAGAGAATTTTAAATCTTAAACCTTATAATGATAGAATTTTTACTCTAAAGCAATGTTAAAGGTCCAAAAAATATAGCCACAAGTAGTCTCACAAAATTCTAAAGATGATTGAATTTTGCTGTCAAGGAATTACATATGCAGTTATGATTATACTATCAATATAAACGTGTCAAACATTTAGTTAAAATATATAAATATATCTAAAGCAACAACCTATATAAATTATGTCATGGTTACTAATATGGTTTTTAAAATTTTGTTAGTATCATTAGTATATGAGTTGTTAAGGAAACATTTTTTTTATGAAACATAACATATATATTTATTGCTCATGTATGCCGACACAACATGTATGCTTAATTAGTCAAATCTTTAATATATTAACAATGATAGAAGTGGGTAATGAACTAATATACCTGCTCTATGGTTATTTAAACAAATTTTAATAGGGGATATTGATTATCTTTTATATGTATATTTGAGAGAAAATTTATTTAATTTTAATAATAAGATGAAAATTGGGTTACATAAGTTATCTATTGTAATAGGAATACATGGGTAATTAGATGCAAATTTAGGTCTGTTTTAGATCATGTTTCTTAATCGTTTATGTGGGTAGTTTAAATATAGAGTCATGAGTTATTTTACGTTGTTTTATGCAACAGCGGAGGTGGGTAATTATTTAGAAATTAGAATATATCAAATACTTATTATTATAAATGGTGATTAGATTATACCCAATTGATGGTCAAATGTTTTAGATTTTTGTATGAATTTCTAGATTTTTTTCCTATTGTGTCTCGTGAGGATTAAAGTGAAAGCTCCATTAAGGACCTCTAGTTAGCATTTCTAATATTTATCTTTTTTTTTGTAGGTGATATGCACTTGTTGAAATCTAATCGTCTTAAGATATATAAAATCTCGTTGCATCCCTTCCTGTGACTTTACAAATTATAGTTTAGCTTTTGACTTTTAATCAAGTTGTGCAATTTTTTCCACATATTAAGTAGAAACTCTAATGCTTTTCAAAATATATTTTTATTAAAAAGAGTTTAGGTCATAGTAGTTTTATTTTTTCGCATGTTAATTAAGTTGAAACTCAGATTACAACTTAGCACCGAGCTTGTTGAATTTATTATACCACAAAATTATATGTCTGCAGTATTGTTTTATATATCATAGAGTGCTGAAAATTATATTACCAATATTGATATGACATAATGTTTCACTTAAAATATATACAATTATTTAAATAACAACTTATGAAATTAATTATTATAGAGTATTAATATAATTTAAAGTGAATTATTGGTGCTATGTTATGGCTATGTGGTTTGTTAATTAAACATTTTCCATGATTATAAGCTATTGCAATAAATAATTACCCTAATATATATATGTTTACTTGGCATAGATGGTCAAACATAGGGTTAAGGTTATTTAATTTCACAATTGTATAATTTAAAGTGAATTGTCGATGTTATATTATTGCTATGTGGTTCGTTCATTAAACATTTTCTATGCTGATAAGCTATTAAAATAAATAATTATCCTAATGTATATATATGATTACTTGGTATAGATGGTCAAACATAGCATTATTTCACAGTTGTGGAAGCTTATAATTTAAAAATATATATGTCTAGTACTTTATGGATATTTTTTTGTAATAGCATATATTAGCATTTACATATAGATTTGAGCGAGGTGGGGTAATTTAGATGGAATATGAGAGGGTTATTAGGAATTATGTTTCATAATGGCAAAGTGGGTAATTTAGATACAAATTTAGGGGGTATTTTGAAATATTTTTCATAATGACAAGTGTGGTAATTTATATATATAAATTTAGGGGGTTATTTTGAATTATCTATCGTAATGGCAAAGGTGGGTAATTTTTTTATAAAATTACAATAGATTCAATGGCTATTATCAGAGATGATGATTAGAGTCTGCCAAATTAAAGACTTTGTTGGGGGCCTCTAATTAGTAATAGTAAGATAAGATAAGGTTTTTTATACTTTTCGATTTCATTTTATAGATTATGGCTAGCGTTTATCAAGATCGCCAAAATATGGGACGTTGTTCGAAAAAATATAGCACAGCATGAGAAACGGAGAAAGCTAGCTGGTCGCCTGGGCTCCAGCCTCCAGGCATCCGAGATATAGGTTGCAGCGGACAGCGGTAACTCGGCAAACTGGGGCCTCGACAGAACCACCTTGTAACCCAGGCAAATGGGATTCGAGGTCATCAAGCAGTGTACAGGCGGGCCGGGAGCTTGGGCTCGACGACGGCCTGGAGCGGGAACTTGCGCGGCGTGGATAGGCCGAAGACTTCCTCCATGCTCAGCTCTTCCTTTGTCATGCCATCCGGTAGCCTCCACGCAAACCCGTGCAACAGGTTGACGAGGATCACCTGGATCACCTTCAGCCCGAGGCTGTAACCGGGGCACATCCGTCGGCCGGAACCGAATGGGAGCAGCTCGAAGTCCTGGCCCTTGACGTCGATCTTGCTCCCGACGAACCGCTTCGGCCGGAACTCCTCGGGCGCCTCCCACAAGCGCGGGTCGCGGCTGATGGTCCACGCGTTGATGAGCACGCGCGTGCCCGCGGGGATGTCGTATCCGCCCACGGACGTGTCCTCGCGAGACAAGCGCGGCGACAGCAGGGGGACGACCATATGCAAGCGCATGGTCTCCTTGACGATGGCGTCCATGTACGGGAGGTGAGGGATGTCCTTCTCCGTGACCCAGCGGTCGCGGCCGATGACGCTGTCCAGCTCCTCGGTGGCCTTGGCGAAGACGTCGGGATTCTTCAGGAGCTCTGAGATGGCCCACTCGACGATTACCGCGGCGCTCTCTGTGCCCCCGGCGACGAGATCCTGTGCCATCGAATCCAAGCATGTAGGCATGCTGAGCACTTTTGTTACGGATCAGCAATTCAGCATTAGGATTTTTCGGGTACAGAGACAATAAACCTGAGTGAAGGCTTTAACGCTGTCTCGAGTGAGCTTGACGTCGAGGCTGGGATCGTCGGCGAGCTGAAGCAGCCTGTCGACCATGTCCTGCGGCACGAAGGCGTCTCCCTCGCGCAGACGCCGCTCGTTGTGCTCCACCACCACGTTCTCCATGAATTGGTTGAACATCCTGCCCACCCTCTTCATCCTCCTGACGTAGCCCTGCAGGTCCAGCCAGGACAGCCAAGGGATCCAGTCCCCGATGTTGAGCACACCGTTGAGCAAGAACAGCTCGTCAAGCATCCACCTGAACTCCTTCCACGTCGTCACGGATCCCCCGCCACTGGCGACCACCTCCTTGTCCACGCACTTCCTGCCCAGAACCATGCGGGTGATGATGTTCAGGCTCATCGTGGACAGGCACTCCTTGAGCGGAACGACCTGCCCCGCCGTCCCGTGCAGGGCGCGCAGCAGCGCGTGCACCTCCTCCCGGCGAACGTGCTCGAAGGACTCTAGCCGCCTCGCGCTGAAGAGCTCGTCCGCGCAGATCTTGCGCGCCTGCCGCCAGTAGGCGCCGTAGGGGCTCCAGGCGATGTTGGAGTAGTTGTAGGTCGTGTACTTGCCCGCCGCCATTTTCGGCCGGTCGATGAACACCGAGTCGTGGGTCTTGAGGAAGAACTTGGCCATGTCGACGGACGACGCGATGACGACGGGGAAGGAGCCGAACTGCACGCGCATCAGCGGGCCGTGGCGCTTGGACAGCGCGTCGAGGGAGCGGTGCGGGAGCGCGCCGAGGAGGTTGAAGTTGCCGATGATCGGCCACGGCTTGGGGCCCGGCAGGCTGTTGCACGGCCGGCGCCTGCGTGCGTGGACAACTCCGAGGTACAGGACGGTGGTGAGCACCACGGCGAAAACGGCCGCCCCTGCTGATAGCTCCATGTGGAGACTGGAGAGGATAGATGTTGTGACGGCCTGAGGTGATAACTTCAGCACCGTGCTTCAAAGATGAGACCACCGTGCTTATTGGTATTAGATTGTGGGGAGGAGGGCAGCTGGAGAGGAAAATGAGGACAGCTTTGTTGGAGTTTGGAATGCCACTATGCCAGCTTTTAGTTCTTGACGACTTCAGCTGACACGAATATTTTACGATAACGCAGAGTTGACTCGATTTTCTTAAGTTCCTGTACATTGAATTCAGTGCTAGTATCTTCTTGTTGGATTAGGTGTCGAAGATTATTTAAGGGTGTCCTCAACAACTTGCACGAATCGCTAGCTCACATGGCCTGGTGGAGAAATCTTCTCACACCTAAACAGCATGTTCGTTTGTCATAAGCGATCGTAAATTTTTAGCTGGAACAATATTTTTCTCTCACACCAAATCAGGCAGCAGTAATAATCCACGATCGTATACGATCGTTTCAGCCCCAGCCGAACAGGCTGAAAAAGACTAAAGAGTGGACAACTTTTCGTGCGACAATCGTCGTCTCGCCTCGTCGGTCCGCCCCCAGCAATCCCCGCCTGCTTTCACCTCGCTTCCCCCGTGCGATAGTTGGCCCAGAAAAGGAAACCGTCATCCCGTCGCTCCCCCGCGATCGGGATTTTTAACTTTTTGCCATCCTTACGGATGACACTCCTTCGTTTGCCAGCTTTGTGCGCGTCCCTACATATTTGCCATCACAAACAGTAATCCTCCTACGTTTTTGCCATTTCTGCTGAGGTGGCACGCCAGATGGGCACGCCAGCGTAGCAGGGAGCCTAGGAGCCCTAACTTGGCACGCGAAATGACCACGCTGCCCTCGCCTCCTTCTTTTGTCTCCAGCCGGCCCAGCCCCGAGTCAAACCCAGTCCACTCCCCCTTCTTCCCCACTCCAGCAGCCGCATCCATTCTTCCCCCTCTCACCCATTCTCTTCCCTTGCGACGGCGACAGCTGATCCTCCTCCCCCATGCACCCCATGGCTCGGAGGACAGAGCCCTCTTCGTCAAGGAGCATGGCGCCATGGGCTATCGAGGAGGAAGACACCGAGAAGGAGACTGGGCTCCCACTGATCGTGTGTCCCACATGCAAGAGAGAGGGTAATCGAGCTCTTAATGAGGACAACGGAGAACGGCAACCAGGGTCTCGTGTTCTTCAAGTGTCCCAGAAATGTGTCCGGGGTAAGGGTTTTTCTTGTTCCATTTTGAATTTTTCTTGGTTTTGGTTTTGGTTGAAGAACCCTAACTGTTGGGCATTTTGCAGATGCCTGGTAGATGTAGGTTTTATGAATTCTAGAAAGCGTACTTGAAGAAGCTGGTGGAGTTGAAGTTTGTTGTCATTGATCTTGAAGCTGGCCTGGGTGCAGAAGAAGTAGAAGAAGCTAGGGGATTTGGTGAAGAAGAAGCACAGTCAAAGTGTGCTGCGAAGAACAGCATGGAAGTCAAGATGGATGCCCTGATTTCTTTACTTAAGATGTTGATTTTAGTGTTATTTGTTGTATGCATTGTTGCCATAATGTATATGTTCAAGTGAATGGTTGTTCTCAGTAGTAGGAAAATGTATGATGAACATGTTAATGCAATGGAAATGCTATCTTATTGTGTTGCCTATTGTATGTTGCATCAAATGGTTCTTTTGTCACGATAACAACAAAAAATTCCATGACAGCCAACAAGAAGATGAAACTGACAGAAATTTGCATACCAAGCTAATCCATTATTAGGTTCAGCAGTTGCCATACACAACTGGTCCATACATAACATGTTCATACTGGCAGTGACAGCCATAAATTATAGGTCCATACTGACACATGAGAGCCATACATAACAGGTCCATACTGGCAATGACAACCATACATAACTGGTCCATCCCATACATAACATGTCCAGGACAGCCATACATAATTGGTCATAGGAGATCCTGTCTCCAAAATACATACAAAATAATAGCCATTCAAACAGTGGTTATGCCTTAGTTGCCAACCTTTGTTGGTGTTGCCTTCTTCACCTTAGTAGCTAGTTGTTTCTTCCTTGGGGTCATTTTTTGGCTGGTTGCACTACTGTATCTTCATCTCCTGGTACTATCTCCAGTGGCACTGGTTCATTCAAGTCCAGCCTCCTACAAGTGAATAACTAGTTAGTTGCTTGTGCATCTCACAGTACATTAGTGGTTGGTTGATATAAATGGAAGTAACAAACCTTTTGCTGCCTAGTGCTTGATCCACCTGCACTGCTAATCCTTTCACAGCTTGGCCTACAGCTCCTTCTTCATGTGATTGCTTAGCTGCTGCCTCCCTTGCTGCTGCTGCTCTGGTCCTTGGTGTCCTTGGTGTTGTTGCAGGTTCCTTTGTTGCTACCTCTCCCTCCTTAGTTGTTTCTTTGTCCGCAGTTTTCTTCTTCTTCTTTGTAGTCTTTGTTGTTGCTGCCTTAGTAGTGGGAGCTGACGTTTCCTCTCCCTCCTTTGCTGGTTCACCCTCATTAGGTTTCTGCTTCTTCCTTCCAGACTGAGTGGTTTTCTTCTTGGTCCACTTCCTATACATGATGTGTTAGTAACTTAGATAGATTAGTGTAACAATAACTGATGAAATTGCAAAAGAAACATACCTTCTTTTGGTGCCTTTTAGTGGACACCTCCAGTTGGTGGCTCTGTAGCCAAGCTCACCACAACTCTTACTTGTCACTTGCCTTGTTGCTTTCCCTGTCCTCTCCAAATTGCTAAGAATCCTATTCTTCCTTTGTCTCTTAGGTCCTTTCTTTTTCTTGGCTACTGGTGGAAACACTTTGAAGCCCTTGTTAACTATAGGCCATTGTTGCTTGTCAGTTATGCTGGGTATCACACCTGCATAAGCTGCCTACACCTTCTTCACTGAGTAGTACCCATTGACATACTTTTCCATGTCTGGCTACCTTTTAGTGGTGATCACAGCAAGGGCATGTGGGCATGGCTTGCCACTGACCTGCCACCCCCTACATGTACACTCCTACAGATCTAGGTAGATAACATGCCTTTTGATCTCCTCACCCATGTACATCATAGCCACTTCAGCTTCTTGGGAGTTCCCTTTAGTCACCTGGAGATGATCTAGTCCCTTGGTGGCAGCATTTAGCCAGTGAATGACAGCAGGAAGGATGCCACCAGTCAAAGCTAGTGAGATCTTCCTTCTTTTCTCAAACAAGACCATTGTCTTGATCCTAATTGCATCTGCAAGGGAGTCCAGTGGCAGGTCTTTGAGCTCTTTGATCAAGCATTCCAGCACTCAGCAAGATTATTGTTTATGTAGTCACACTTAATGTCTGCTGAGAATTTGCTTCTAGCCCAGAGTAACTTGTGATGCTCATTTAGCCAAGGTAAGATGTCTGCTGATCCTGCAACAACCTTGGCCATGAGCCTCTCATAGTTTTTTGTGTAAGCTCTAGCTGCTGGTCATATGTACTGACCCAACAATGAACCACTACCCTGTCCTTGAGAAAACCTTTTTCTTCATGTTGTCCATCAAATGCTTAAATCATTCCCTCTGCTCTGCTCTTGGGAATACCTGTTTAACTGCAACCTCTAGACCCTTGCAGGCATCTATGCACTTAGCAACGCTAATGTGGATTCAATCCAAACATCATGCTCTTGGTCATCCATTTCGACAGATCCATAATCAACATTGGTTGTGTACTTAGCAACGCTAACGTGGATTCTAAACGCATTGCCAGGATCAATCCTAACAATAATCATAAACAAATAAACAAACATGTGGAGTTAGGAGACATCCAACTCCAAAATACTACGGGATCCCAAAAACTAGACCAAACACTACAGCACATCGAACTTACCAAGGAGGGTAGTTAGTCCACTTCATCTTAACGCATACGATCAACAATAAGGGCTACCGCAATGTCACTACAATCAAATGGACCACCAATCAAATCAAAACCGAATCAAATCAAAACCCTAGATTGGGGAACGCAACTGGGGAAATAGGGTTTAGGGGAGTGCGGGCAGTACCTAGTATGGCGTCGTGCGTCCAAGGAAGAGGAAGGAGAGTCAATGCCGCCGCTGCGTCCACCACAGCCGCCGCCGCCACGTCCACCACACCCACCGTCGCCGACGCTAGGAGTGGGGAAGAAGGGGGAGTGGACTAGGATTGACTCGGGACTAGGCCGGCTGGAGACAAAAGAAGAAGGCGAGGGCAGCGTGATCATTTTGCGTGCCAAGTTAGGGCTCCCAGGCTTCCTGCCACGCTGGCGTGTCCATCTCAGCAAAAATAATAAAAACGTAGAAAGATTACTATTTACAATGGCAAATACGTAGGTACACGTACAAAACTAAGAAACCAGTAGTGCCATTCCTAAGGATGGAAAAAAGTCCTCACGATTAGTCCGTGAGACCCGCTCCTGCGACCCATCTCCTCCAATCACTCCCTATCCCCTCCCAGGATCCTGCTCCAATCACGCAGGGCCGCCGCCGCGCACGCCGCTACCCATCCCCGCACCCTACGGCAGCACACGCTGCCGCTCCCCGTGTCCCTACCGCAACACCATCCCCATTGCTCATCGCCTAGGTCCAAATCCCACGGCTTGCCTTGCCGCGGATCCCGGTGGAACTAAGCGGCAGCAACGGAGGATGCACGTCGTGCTTGGTGGCCTCCATCTTGCTACGCTTCTCGATGTCGGCGATGAAGCGGAAGCGACGCTTAGGGTTCTTGACAATGCTGCAGAAGCAGTGCCAGCAACAGAGCCTCCTTGCAGGAGTTCTTGGCCTGCAAGCCCCCGAACCACATCTCCAGGTGGCTCTCCATCCTCCTCTCTGTCCTGCAGGTTCTCTGGGTCCTCCCTCCGCTCCGCCTCGGGTCAGCCGATCAAGCACCAATCAGGCGTGCTCGTGTGGTGTATGACTGACTTGTAGCTGAGCCTTTTTCAACATCGTTGTATGTATTAGGCATTTTATATTCAGATCTATTTATGTGTGAACAAATGATTGCTGTGGAGTCTAGAAAATTAAACAGCAATTATTTCTTGGATCTGCTTTGGTTAAACACTATGAACATCTAAATTTTTTTGTAGATTGACATAATGAATTTGATGTTGATAAAAAATCATTGATAAAAATGTACTGTACATTTTTTAAATATTTGCTAATTATTTCAGAGTCAGACATTCTTGTTTCCAGTTATGTACTATGCAATGATTCAACGGTTCGTCTTATCCATATTATATTCCTACTGCGTAGAACCAAAGAGAGTGGTTTCAGTAGACATTCTTTACTGGACTATACTTGTGCTCTATATTTTTTCTTTTAGTATTGTAAAGTATTTTTAGTGGCTTTTACGCCTACAGTTTCCTTTCTTTTTTTTGTGAACTGCCTGCAGTTTCCTTTCATGCTTGTCATGTTCTTAAGGTAATTATAAATTGAATCACTGATGTTGTTATTAGGCATCCCAATGCAGTATTGCTCATTGAATTATCAAAGAAAAAAATTATTGTGAGGGAGTTATCATATGATTTTAAGTAGCCTGTTTGATGTGCAGGGTCGGACTATTAATGGGCGTGTTGAACAGGAAGCAATTAAAACTGGTGAAGATGTTGAGATCTTGGGTTTGACACAGGTTAGATCTTAATTTTTTAATGCCTGAGATCGAATTTATGATACTATTAAATTGCTACATGTTTATCCTACTTTCTAATGTTTGAAGTATGAGATCTTAATTTCTTTAATTGAATGAGTTGTTGGTCTATCAAATTCAGTATGTTAGTAGTTAACAGGGACCAAGATGTCTTAAATTCTAGAGCTGCCCAGGTCACTGTTTTGGTTAATGGTCATGGCCCTCATGGTGCAAGTGCAAGACATGGAGCTCCAACCTAGTATACAACCCACTTTTTCTTGACTGTTTAGTTTTTTGGGTGATTTATTTGTAAATGTTAGACAATAACTAAGCTTAAGACCAGTGCTATTATTAGTACCAACTTAGTATACAACCCACTTTTTCCTTGACTATTTAATTTTTGAGTGATTTATTTGTAAATGAAACCCATAGCTAAGCACAAGAGCAGAGAGTTCTTCTAATTTTCTATTTTTTGTTTTTGTGATTTAGTACCCACTGCAACGACATGTTGTGATGAAATTTATTCTTGGTCGCACAGTGGTCTCTGAAGACTACAGTTACAATGGTGTTGAGATGTTAAAAAAGATACTAGACCATGGAGGTCCCTGAAGACTACAGTTACCTGCAAAAGAGATGTTCAAAAAGATACTAGACCATTGAGAGATAATGATGGTGAAAGAAGATTGTGCCAAGTTTTTTGTTGATCCAGAGTATCATACATGCAACTTGTGTGCAGGCTGGTAACACCATTGGTCTTCTTCTTCATGGTCTTAAGCGTGGTGATGTCGAGCGTGGCCAAGTTAGCATTCCTGACTTTTTTTTGATAAACAACATTCCTAACTTCAAAGTGCTCTGAGAAGTTTTAAAAATATCCATTTGTCTGGAAACTGCCTTGCATCATGGTACATGGTTGCGTGATCACTAAAAGATCTGTACAATTCTTTTATTCATGATCTTTAGTCTTTGTTACACAATTTCTAGGTCTCCAATATCGAGATTGAACAATCTCTAATGTTGATGCACTGTCATTTTGTACTGTTTTAGGTGGTGTGCAAACCTGGTAGTCTGAAGACATACAAAAAAGTTTGAGGCAGAAATATATGTCCTGAGAAAAGGATGAAGGTGGCCGGCACACTTCCATGTATGTTGTAGTTTATAGATGGAATTTTAGAAAAGTCAAAATCGTCTTGTAGTTTGGAATGGAAGTCGTTGCTTATCACCTGTAACATATAGTTTTTCTTGATTGATGGAGCACACATGTAGCACCAATAACATATATGGAAAATTGTTTGATGATGTGAAAATTTCTAAACCGATTGGTGTTAGTTGATGCATATATTATTCAAAAGCGGACATTGTGACTTCATTTATTGTAATCTTCTATATTTGTTCACATAAAAAATATGAACTATTATATTATATTCTAATTGTTCGTGCTTTGTGAGAACTCATGTAATATTGATGATTAGCTAGGGTGTTGCGAATATCATGTTCAAAATATTGTTTCTTAATAGTATATCACACATTTAAAATTGAATTATTGTGACATTGTTTTTTCCCCATCACCCGCCAGGATCTTGCGCCGTCATCACCGTCGCGGGCAGTCCTCGCCGTCGCCTTTGACGTCCTTCATCTTCCTCACCAGCCGATCCATCCACTGCCGGCCGTCGCACACTCAGATTGTGTGAGGTGCACTGCAGGAACCGCCACACCAACAGGGAGGGCGCCACCAGACACCTGGCTCGGCATTGGTTTGGCTTGATCAGGAGGTGCCATGAGTGCTGGTGCGTGTCCTGATCCTATTCATCCCGTTTCTCAGGTCTTTTCCTAATGCGGTTGTTTAACCGAATCGAATCTTCTAATTAGATTGTTTTTGGAATTGTGAGTTGACAAGGTTCTAAAAGCCATGCCCTTCCCTTACACCATCACCACCTTCAGGTTCGCATCCCGATCACTTATGTGGCAGCTCAATCTACATCTCAAACTGAGACTCCCTCAAACAGGTACTGTGTATAAACAAAAAGGAAGATTACTCACCTTTGTGACCTGCAGCTATAAAAATATTAGATATTAGTACAAGATAACTAGACGCTCCAATTGACTAAACTGCACCGATGTAAAACTGGTTCACTCATATAACTGATGCGATGAATTGTTATTTATTTGCTGATGCAGTATGCAAAGCTCCTGCCTTTGGCTTTGATCCACATGCTTGGAAATGAAAACAGCAAGAAAATTCTCTCTCGTAAAGAGGTGAGCTTTTTGCTCTTATAACGTTCCCTAACTGTAGATTCACAACAGTTCAGCATGATATATGTTGTGCACACTGCACCCTAGCACGACCGATTCTTCCTCATCTGTAAGGACCAATTCTGGTTGGAGGCCCGCTGACCAATTCCTTGGCCCTAGGACATCACCACCCTGGAAAGCTGAACCCTCTTCAGGTATTATCCCCTCCCTTCAATGTTTGTTCCCATGTAAACTTAGATCGGTGGATTATTTTTGGTAATATCAAGAGTCTTTCCACAATTTCATGGGATCTATCAGGTTCGATTTCATTTCTGTCAATTTTTGTCATGCCATGGCAACACCTGCGAACATGCCTCAATGTTGTAATTCTTCTGATGCTCTGACAGTTCACCAAATTCACCATTAATCCTCAATTAACCTGTTGTTCAGTTGCATCTCGAATTGGATAAATTTGGCTGTGTTCAATTGCAATATGGCTCAGTTGTGCCATTGGATAATAAATAAATAGGAAGCTATTTTGGTGAGCATAATCTTTTTTATGATTTCACTAAATTCTGGTAGTTGTGAAGCAGTGTGTTGCCATGATATATATTAGAACAGTAGCTTAATTAGATGATTTCATATGTATCTCAATACGTGTCCTCTGAAAATTTTATGTGTGGTTAACCCCATGACCAGGCTAGATGAAATTTCAACCTATTTTTCACACACCGACCAAAATATCATATATTCATTCATGTGAGATCGAGCCTGGCCGTAAAGTTTAATTTTTCTGGTGTTCATTGTCAGTATCCACAAAAGTTAGAGTGTTAGACTGTCTCTAAATAAATTTTACGTAATTGCTAAATTTACTAATCTGTTGTGGTCACTGACCGGGAATATGGCGTGGCCCTATAGGGTGAGGCTAAGATTCATGGATTTCCTTGGTCGGTTTGGCCAAGGTTTATTCTTACTGCAAAAGCCATGGGATTGTCTTTCCCCACCTTGCAAGCTTCGTAAGTATCATACTTCAACAAAAGTTACTATGTGGACTTAATAAATAGGTTTGTCGGTCTAAAAAAATAAGTTTGTCTTTGGCCAAACTCTTTACCAATCATGTGTTTATTTCCGTATGACTTGGATGGCTTGCTGGTGCCAGGTATTTAGCTAAAATACTTAAGAGAGATCAAATTTGGCATTGGATCATATGCATGGGATGTCTGCTTCATATGCAAGAAGAAGCGTCGCCCCTACAATTTTTGTTTTTAAGACTTAAATGGCCTAATAACAACAATCCTCCAATAATATGGCAATGCTGATCAGAGGGTGTGTTGAGGTAAGTTTGTTTTATACAGTTTTGTAATTGTAATAAATTCAAAGCTTATTTGTTTATGGTAAGCTACATGGCGATGTAGGCACAAACAACTTCTGAAGTTCTTCGCAAAGCCACTGCGGGCCTGGCAAGTCCTAATACAATGGACTAAAGAAGGGTCATGATACCTCGATTATCTTCTCCTGTCATTGTTACAGCTGCAGACACATCATTGGTGATCTCTTTCCCCTACTATTGCTTCTGTGTGCTGTCACATGCTCTGCTCAAAATGTTCTTGAAGGTATTTGTTAGATTCCATGCTTTTGCACTTGTATGCTATCATTTAAGTCCCCTAATATATACTGGTTGCAGAATGAACAAAATATTTTTCTTGCAGTCTTATTAGAGGGTGGAGGTATGCATAGTGCATGGCAGTTTAGGGTACCTGAGGCATTACACTATGTTGCCAGTTGTCTTTCAAATTGTTGATGTCACATTTCCATCCATCACAGCTTATTCTCTTTGGAGCGTCAGTGCGTGAGTGAAAATGGAATTAGCAAGTTATGGATAAATGTTGCAATTAGCAAGTTATTTAAACTACCAATGTATACCAAATAATCATTTGTGATACTTTCGTGCGATCCATGTGTTTTTATTACAAGGATTTAGCTGCCGAACCTAAACCAAAGAGATGCGGTAGTGTGCCAGAGAGGAGTTCACTAGGAACCGTGCGAGCATAGCCATGTACTCGCTAGCGATGAGTTTTTTTCTACCTCTCTCCTCCACGTAGACTTTATATCTCCTCCATGTAGACTTTCTAGCTAGATCCAGTCCCTTGTTGGGGACGCCATAAGGTAACCGGTACTTCGCACCATTCTCATTGGACAGAGGCAGCCCAAAGTCAGCTAAGCTGCCACTAAAATATACTGCTTGCATCTGTACAGTTCGGGTCTATACTACCGGAAACAGTGATTTTACTGTGTGCCACAGGCACTCGGCAAAGCCCACAAAACACTCAGCAAAGGCTTTGGCGAGTATAACACTCGGCAAACAGCACACGACATCTACAGTGCCGGCAAACGTCTCTTTGTCGAGTGTTTTCTATCGGGCACTCAGCAAATACTTTGCCTAGAGCTGAAACCGACACTCGGCGAAAAAAATAACGAGACAACGCGGAGACGGTTACGGCGTGTTTGCCGAGTGTCCCAGACCTAACACTCGGCAAACCTGCCATCGTTGCCGACTATCAAATCTCGGGTCCTCGGCAAACCTGCCTTCTTTGTCGAGTGTCAGATACTGGACACTCGGCAAAGACTGGCCCAGAACATACAAATATTAGCGCTTTGCCGAGTGTCATAGCGCATACACTCGGCAAAGAAGCTATTTTAGTCCTAAAATGTACAGATTTTAGCCATGTGTCCTCTTTGCCGAGTGTTTTTACCTTGGCACTCGGCAAAATGCCTCTTTGCCGAGTGTAACACTCAGCAAAGCGACCATAAATTTCTAGTTTTTATGGTTCGGTCACGTATAACGTACCCCACTCAAATAAACATTACAGGCATCACACATAGTTCACAATAAGCATCACAGACAGTTCATATAGATATATCGATAACACATAAATGTAAATAAACTTCAGAATCACTAGTAGGTTCATTCACAACCACAAATAGTCACAAGTAGTCACAGGTTTCAACAAATGCAAATGCAAATAAAATCACAAGTAGTCACTTAGGCCATGAGTTCCACTGCGACCATGCTGGGTCATGAGGCTCATTCGATGCCGCTAATTGATTCTGCACAAAGGAGAAGAGATTGCATGTGTGAGACAAGATTGAACAACATGTATGGTCTCTCTGCTGCTTAACTAGTATAACCTTTGCAACTATCAGCAATATCTTCTGAGTTGCATTGTGCTCTAGTATGATTGCTTAAGTACTAGTTGGTAACAAACATATAGCATTAGTCACTAAGTTTCTAGTGTCTAGGCATCTTTATAAGATTAATTCTGCATAAACTAGAAACGGTGATTATAAGGTTGTAAAGTGACTCACAGTGCCTGAAACAGTATTTGGAGCAGGTTGAGGAGGAGGGACTGACATCGGTGGTGGAGGTTGACCGATTGCAGCGTAAACACCCCTCATATATTCAAACATCTACAGCCGCTCTATCTCCATCCTCTGCCGCTTTGCCTCCGCCCTCTGCCGCTCTGCCTCCATCTTCGCCTCTAGCTCCTCCCGGCGCCTCGTTTCTTGTTCTAGCTGAGCCTACAATATTTCATCCCAATGTTACAATGCAATGCAAAAGTATATAAAAATCAATGAACGATGAATAAAACAGAAATAACCTGGAGTACGTTCATCTAGAACCATGTAGACTCCGATCGTGGGCGTATCGCCGGGCTGGAACTCGTGCTCCGTGCTCGAATCTGGGAGAGAGTGGGAGTACTAGCCGTGTCAATTGTGCTGTCACCAATCCAAAACCGGCCATGCTTCTTCCCTCCTCCCGCCCTCATGACCACTTCTCCATCAAGGTCATGGGCGCTCGGATCATACTCTAGGCCATGGACCACCCTTGCCATTGATGTGTATCCATCGAGGCGGCTATGAACGGACTCGTTGCTGTACGCCGAGGGTGGGTCCTCCGAGTTGTAGGCGACGTCGGCCGTCGCCTTGCCCTTGTGGGCCAAAGCATATGCCATGAACTAGGAGCAAGGCTTGCCACCATGTGCCGCCGACTGCAAAAAAACAATATGAATAGAAATTATGTAGAGTTGAGCATTAGAATAAAGAAATGAATTCGCGTACCCATCTAGCAGCGTATTCTGAGAGGTTGAGGTTGCCTTGATGGTGTGGTGCACCCGGCATCAGTAAACACCGCTCTCGGCAAGCGTTGCGATTCTCCTCCCACGCGGGGTCGCACCACCTGTCCACCATCCGAGCCCAGCATTACAGATCGTAGGCCCACCACCATGGAGGCACCTACGTCATCAAGTATATGACATATAAGAAGATGAAATTAAGCGTAATTAATCTCAGAAAAAATAAGTATTAATGTTCTATATTTACCTTCAGGTATTGTACTCGGGCCAGGCTCATCGTTCTTGCCGCACTTTTAGGGAGCCTCACTCTAAGAATTTCCGCGTGGTATTGGATCACGACCTAGATGTGCGCCTCGTAGTGCATGTTATTGACGAGTTTCTTGGCGGCTTTGTCAGCCATAGCATCCACCTTGGCCTCGTATCCCTCCTCGCATCTAAAGAAATTCTACATATAGACGTGATGTATCCAGTCATTATTTCAAGAATGTCCAATCAATGCTATGTATTGAGCAATGTAGTGCAAGAAAGGCTTACCCAAAGCTCGGCCTTGACACACTGCGCCTTGTCGGTGAATACCTTGCCATCCCGATCAGGGGTGTCGGGGACGGCGGCATAGTGGGCCCATGTGTCGGCCAGCTCGATAGTTCCACCGAACTACACTAGGCTAGGGAACTTTTCCTTGATCAAAAGACCAAGGATGCCGTTCACATGGCGTGCGTGATCACCCCCACCGACCTTCCTCTTACCCCTACCCAAGTGATTAAGATAAATTATTAGTTTCTATTGTAATTTTGAACATATCAAACAAAAAATTAGTGATAACATCTAAAGTTACTTACTTGTCTCCATCGGGTCGAATCAGCGGGCGTCTCTCAAGAGGTATTGGTCACCTCGGGAGGGTCGAGGGACCTCGCAACCACACACGCGATGAAGTAGAGGAAGAGGTACCTCCTGTCTCCTCCACCCCTGCCTCCTCCTCCACCTATACCTCCTCCTCCTCAGAGGATGAGTGAGCAGAAGGTAACTAAGACGGCGACGAAAGTACAGGCGACAGTGCCCTTGTCTTGCCTCCACCCTTCCCTCGACCCTTGGGTCTACCTCGAGGTCTCTTCCCGGACCCCTCAGCTGCATCGGACCCTTTACACGTCGCTGTCGCTTTTGAGTAAAGCGACGTTATCCTCTTCATACCGCCCACCATTATTCAATTACCTATAATTAAAAAGAGTAAACCAATTAGCACAGATAATACATCAAAATAGATGCAAAATAACTAAAACATACTTAGAAAATAACATGGTATGACAAATAATAAATCAATTAGCATGGATCATACATGTATTAGAAATAATCATCATGATCGGGATTAGTTGGATCATAAGTCTGATCATCACTATCACACATGTCAATATAATCATCCCCTGCTGCTCAAGGAGGAATGTCGTCATCACCGTCATTGCTTAGATGTAATCGCTAAAGTAATTATAAGTCCTTCACATTTTGAACCTCGTCTTCGGCGTCCTCATCAGCACCACTTTCATTGTCTACTTCCATACCCTGAGCTTCGGTTAAGTCTATCTCAAAACTCTCTTCGAGCCCATATTCTTGAAAGAACTCTCTGTCATATGTGTTGGGGTCTATATTGTAATCTTGATTGTTTGGGACAGATTGTTTACCGTGTGGCGATACCTTATACACAACATCCCAACCCCTAAGACGGTCTATAGTTTGGCATGGGTATGAGAGATAATAAACTTGCATGGCCTGTTGAGCCACAATATAGACATCGTCTCTTGGTAAGATGGATGATTGTCGAATTTTGACTAGCCCAAGATTAGGGGTCCGCCTCACTACTTCAGGATCAAACCAATGGCATTTGAATATAACGGGATTAAGAGGTTTGCAACTATGAAACATGAGTTCGTATATTTCTTTAATTCTTCCATAATACTCAACCCCATCTAAGCCTTGCGTAAAAACTCCGATATTTGTGGTTCTTCGATTGGGCCGACTCTGCTCGTGGCTTGTTGTGTGAAAGCGATATCTATTCATGTCATAACCGGTAAATGACCTGACCCTATAGGCACACCCATCGGCAACCTATCTCAACTCGGCACTCATAGACGCATCGGTTTGTCCCTATAAGTTCAAGCAGGGTAGTTCGTTATATTAGTCGCACGTATGAGCAACTTGTAATGCCAAACTAAGTATGAGCCAAATTGGACAGTACCTTCTGTTTGAACCAAGAAATAAAATCGGGCATTCCATTTCCCACACCTTCTCTAAGAAGGGTCGAAGTTTCCTGCGGGGTAGGTTCCCTTGATTCATGCTAGAATTGTTCATGAAATTCCCTGTACCAATGGGAAACAAGGGAGTTGGACACATAATTGTGACTACTTGAGAAAAAGTTTGTTGAGAACTTACAGCATGTACGGCTCCACTTCAGATAGGTTGGTCAACACATATAGCATAATAGTGCGCCACTCTTCATGTTTCAAGGTCTTGTTAGTCGCACCACTTGCACTTCCTAGTTGCCCTTGGAAAATGCTAAGGTTCGATTCATCTTCGTCAACATTGTAACGAGGGGGTGGATTATGCACACTAGGAAGGTTGTCAGCATAGTATTTTGTTATGAAGTTTGACACCTCCTCTAGAATGTATGCCTCTACTATGGATGCTTCAATTTTACATTTATTTTTACATTTAGTTCGAAGAACCTTTTGAAATCTCTCAATTGAATAGCACCAACTGCCCTGCACAGGCCCCCCATTTGTGCCTCATACAAGAGGTGCAAAATCAAATGCTGCATTGGATTGAAGAAGGCAGGTGGAAAGATCTTCTCCAACCTGCAGAGCAACACAGGCGCCATTCTTTCCATGTCTGCAACCACGGTACGAGATAACTCCTTAGCACAAAGCTGGTGGAAGAAATTGGTAAACTCCGCTAGCACTATCCAGACATGCTCAGGGACAACCTCGAACCATCACCAGTAGTAGTCGCTCAAGCCATATGTGGTAGTCAAGTCTCTTGAGCCCGTTGATTCACAAAGTAGCTAGTTCACTCCCCTCTTCAGATTCGCTGCATACCCATCATGGAACATTAATGTTTGGAACTATTCTAGTACTTCCCTCCATTGGGCCCTCGTCAGAACGAAATCAGCCTTAGGCTTTCTCCATGACTTCCCGCCTCCGGGAGGTGCCATGTCTAGCTTTGATCTATTGCATAACCTTGCTTGATCCACTCTAGCCTTAACATTATCCTTTGTCTTATTAGGAATGTCTATGATTGTACCAAAAATTGCCTTGGCGACATTGTTTTTAGTGTGCATTACATCAATGTTATGTGGAAGTAGAATGTCATCAAAATAGGGGTTCACAAGCACGATTTGTGAGTCCATGCATGTTGCTCACCATATCCTAGAAAACAATCTCCTTGGTCATTGACCTCGAGAGCGTCTAACTGAGTACGAACCATGGCACCATTCATCATCTAGGGTGCAAGGCCTTCAACTACTACATGTTTCGTAAAGTACTTGATGTCTCGTCTGAATGGATGGTCAAGAGGGAGGAATTGTCGATGTTTGTCGAACGAAGAATACTTGCCACCCTTCGTCAACCAAATGAACATCAGAGACGCCTTGCATACTGGGCATGATAACTTCCCATGAACACACCAACTGTAGAATATCCCATACGCCAGAAAGTCATGCAGGGAGTACTGGTACCAAACATGCATTTTGAAGTTTGTCTTTGTAGCTCGGTCGTATGTCCATACCCCTTCTTCCTAAACATGGACCAAATCATCAATCAAAGGCTCCATGTACACACTCATATTATTCCCTGGGTGTTCAGGAATTATCAATGATAAGAATATGTTCTGTCGTTAAAAGAGGATGCCAGGGGGGAGATTGAGAGGGATAACGAACATGGGCCAACAAGTGTATGAGGCAGCCACCATTCCATAAGGATTGAACCCATCTGTTGCCAGCGCAACACGTACATTACGAGCCTCTAGAGCTTTCTCATGATGAATCATATAAAATCTTGTCCATGCTTCACCATCAGATGGATGCACCAGCTTCTCAGGATTGTATCGACATCCATATTTGTGTCATGTCATCTGTTTCGCGGATTCCTCAGTCATATAAAATCGTTGGATCCTTAGTATGAATGGAAGCTACCGTAGGATCTTCATGGGGACGATGAGCTACCTCTTCTGACCATCACCACAGTCTACCTATAGGAACCTAGATGATTTACACTTCACACAGTACTTTGCTTCCGCATGTTCTTTCCTAAATAAGATGCATCCCTTCGGACAAGCATGTATCTGCTCATATGGCATCTTAAGTGCATGAAGGAGTTTCTGTGCCTCATACATGCTCTTTGGTCGGATGTGACCATTCGGGAGCAGGCTACCAACATTTGTCAGCATAACATCGAAGGTTTCTCGACTCAAGCTAAATTACGACTTTACGACCATTAGGCGTGCAATGGCATCCAGTTGAGAAACCTTGGCATGCCCATGAAGGGGTTGCTATGTCGTAGACAACATATCATAATATGCCTTTGTGGTTGGCTCTAGCTCCTCCTCCCTACGTCCTTCATCGAAGTGTGCTTTATGATAGTCATTTAACATGTCTCCTACCCTGGCATCTGCATCATAATCCTCGATGCGTTGTCTCATGACCTCATCTCTCACACGATCGGATTCACCGTGGTAGATCCACCAGGTATAGTCTGCCATAAATTCATTCTTACAAAGATGTTTACCCTTGACCACCTTTGTTTGTCGACGCATGTTTGCACAAATGCTGCAAGGACACCAAGTGGCATGCGCTCCTTTAACCCTTGCAAATGCTAGTTCTAAAAAAGCATCGGTCTTCTCAATTCATTCATCGGTCAACGAACCCTGACTAGAGCGGCCCATGTACCACTCATAGTCATCCATCCTCTAACATATTAGCAAGTAATATAAAAATCAATTGCATATACAGGTTCCTATGTGGTAGTCTAATAGGTGAAGATAGGTTCTAATCCCACCCAAGGATGTGTAGATGAGGTTAGTTTCCATGCTCTACTCCTATCCAAGATAGAATTTTAGCAACACCTCCCCGCTGTTCTCCAAATACACATCCTGGCAGGGAGATTGTGTATCCAAAGAACAACAGGGACATGCTACCAAAACTCTATCTCGGATCGGAGTACAACATAGAAACTAACCCCATCTACACATTCTCGGGCTATCAAAAAATATGGACAATTCGAAATAGATACGGTTATAGATATGTAAAGATCTGCATATTTTCAACCGTATCTCTTTCGAACGGGAGACTCCTAGCTAGGTTACATAATATACGAACATCATACGAAGAGGGGTGTAGGATGCCTCACCTTGCTGTCCTACAAAGTGATGAGTTGAGGACGGTGGGGAATGATCTTTGCAATAGCCTCTCCTGCAATAAAGGAACATAATAGTGTTAATTATAAATTTCGGCAGCACCTCTCCTACACGGTGAGGTAACCAAAACCTGCAACAAACCAACGGCATGATGGTTGATAACCATATACACACCAAACCAACGGCACGATGGCTGACAACCACATACACAGGTATACCTTGCAAAACCATGGTAGGTCCAAGGTGTGGGATGATGGGAGGGCAAGGCATGGAGCGACGGACGGTGGCGGCAGGGCAGGGCAGGGAGCGGCGGCCCGTAACCTATTATAAGATAAAACAATCCATGTCACTTATATGCTGAAATTAAATCAATCTTGGAAGTGCATATCCAATACATTAGAAAACACATTAATACACCATGACCTTAGGCAACTGCAGTATAGGGCAATGTAAGCGTGGAGAGAAATGATGATCGCTGCTGCGGTCAAAACAAACATGCCCATGATGGTATGGTAGTAAAAGAAAAAAGTTCGATGTCTTGATGTATTTGTTCAACCTAATGAAAGTCGCCCAATTAAAATAACTGAAACCACTAATCAGACTTAGGGCCTAGAACCAGTGTCAATTGTAAGAAAAGAAAGGTAACTTTCCCATACGTAGAGCCTTACTTCTTGTTCACAATAAATGCTCTGAGGCTTAAAACATTCAGCCATTCAAAAAAAGTAGGATCATTATGATATTGATTAAGTTCAGGCAGTAGGTATTAAAGCTAGCATGGATGTGAGGGAACATATATAAGTTATTGAATTGCCTGCTAGTTCACTTCACCTGTGTAGTGTTTAGTATAGTGCAATTGCCATTCACAACCTCCTAACCCTTTTTCTAGGAATAGCAGTTTGGTTTTCTTTAGAAAATACCTATCACGCAGGGGGCAGGGGCGGCACAGGGGGCAGGGCTTCAACCGCCGAGGTCAGGGACGCAGGGGGAAATGCTCCGGCTGCCGGGGGGGCCGGGGCCCGGCGTAGGGAGAGCCGGGGGTACGGCGGCTGGCTGGGGGCACGGTGCGGCGACCGGGTGGCGTAGGGGGTAGGGGGCTGGGGGGAGGGCGCCAAGGGGCAACGCATCGGCCGTCGAGGAGATCGGGGCCCGACGTAGGGAGAGCCAAGGGTGCGATAGCTGGCCAGGGGCGTGGTGCGGCGGCCGAGGGCGTAGTGCGGTGGCCGGGTGCGGGCACCGGGGGCGCGATGCGGCGGCCGGCCGAGGGTGTGGTGCGGTGGCGTGGCGTGTGTATGTGTGTGCAGCGTGGCGTGTTTGTGAGTGTGTGCGTGTGTGTGCGGCCGATGGGTGGATATGCATAAGGTTTTCTGAGTGCCTGCGATCTAGCACTCGACAAAGCAACAAAGCCTTGCTTTGTCGAGTGCTAGATCACGAGCACTTGGCAAACCTGTTTTTTTTTTTTCAAACCCTAAACTACTACGCGTGGGTGAGGCCAGGGAAGGGGTTTGCTGAGTGTCCCATGTCTGACACTCGGCAAACCCCAGCTTTGCCGAGTGCCAAATAAGGGGCACTCGACAAACATATTTTTTTCCATTTTCCTTCTTCTTTTCCATAACGTGTTTTACTAAATTTATTCTGATGTACTTTGAAAATTCCTTATCAAATTCACTCAACAATGCATATTTGATTTTTCTACGAATATTATTCCATTATTTCATGCAGTTATAGCTCAAATTCAATTTGTATCAATTAAAATTCTATAATTACAGTTAATAAATTAAAATTATCAAACGGATCCAAAAAATTACCAAAATTTCACACGAAACAATCTATGTTCTATATTGCCTATGCAAAAAGTTTTGAAGTCAGATCCCAATTCGACCGTCACTTTGACTCCAAACCTTACCGAATCCTTCTCAACGCTACGATTCTTCTTCTGAGATACTTTGGTTTGTAAACATCGTACGTAAAAGATTGTGCGAAACCTTCTCAATTTTTTACCCTGCCCTCCACGTATGATATCACAAGATCTTGACAAATCTTATGATTTTCAGACTTCGTTTGCTTTTTTTGGAATTTAGATACCATTTGGCCACACGTTCGTGGTAGTGTTTCCTAAACAAGATGTTCAAAATTTCTTTCCATTTCCTAGGTAAGGCCTCACACCGAACTCAATAACATGAATATCATTTTTCTACTCATTTTATTCTATTATTTGAATAACTTGCAATTCAAATTTGACTTATACAAAAAAATTCCTTGAAATGCAATAAATTAATTAAATATGGCAAACAGATTCAGAAATATACCCCATCTTAACATGGAGTACCACATGTTGTATGTGGACAGTAAAAAAAGTGTCAAGGTCAGAAGAGAAAAAAAACTTATTATTTGATGCAGTTATAGCTCAAATTCAATTTATACCAATTAAAATTCTATAATTGCACTTAATAAATTAAAATTATCAAACAGATCCAAAAAATTACCAAAATTGCACATGAATCAATCTATGTTCTCTATTGCCTATACAAAAAGTTTTGAAGTCAAACCCTAATTCGATCGACTGTCACTTTGACTCCAAATCTTATCGAATCCTTCTCAACGTTACGATTCTTTTTCTAAGATACTTCGGTTTGTAAACATCGTACATGACACATTGTGTGAAACCTTCTCAATTTTTTACCACGGCCACCACATATGATATCACAAGATCTTGACAAATCTCATGATTTTTAGACTTCGTTTGCTTTTTTTAGAATTTAAAAACTATTCGACCACACGTTCGTGGTCGTGTTTTCTGAACAAGATGTTCAAAATTTCTTTTCATTTCCTAGGTAAGGCCTCGCACTGGACTCAATAACATGAATATCATTTTTATACTAATTTTTTCTATTATTTGGATCACTTGCGGTTCAAATTTGACTTATACCAAAAAATTCCTTGAAATGCAATAAATTAATTAAATATAGCAAACAGATCCAGAAATATACCAAATCTTAACATGGAGTACCACATGTTGTATGTGGACAGTAAAAAAAAAGTTTCAACGTCAAAAGAGAAAAAAAACTTATTATTTCATGCTATTATAGCCCAAATTCAATTTATATCAAATAAAATTCTATAATTACACTTAATAAATTAAAATTATCAAACAGATCTAAAAAATTACCAAAATTGTACATGAATCAATCTATATTCTCTATTGCCTATACAAAAAGTTTTGAAGTCAAACCCTAATTCGATCGACCGTCACTTTGACTCTAAATCATACCGAATCCTTCTCAACGCTACGATTCTTTTTCTGAGATACTTCGGTTTGTAAACATCATACATGACACATTATGTTAAACCTTCTCAATTTATTACCATAGCCACCACATATGATATCACAAGATCTTGACAAATCTCATGATTTTCAGATTTCGTTTGCTTTTTTCAGAATTTAAAAATCATCCGGCCACACGTTTGTGGTCGTGTTTCCTGAACAGGATGTTCGAAATTTCTTTTCATTTCCTAGGTAAGGCCTCGCACTGAACTCAATAACATGAATATCATTTTTATACTCATTTTTTTCTATTATTTGAATCACTTGCGGTTCAAATTTGACTTATACCAAAAAATTCCTTAAAATGCAATAAATTAATTAAATATAGCAAACAGATCCAGAAATATACCAAATCTTAACATGGAGTACCACATGTTGTATGCGGATAGTAGAAAAAGTTTCAACATCAGAAGAGAAAAAAAACTTATTATTTCATGTAGTTATAGCTCAAATTCAATTTATATCAATTAAAATTCTATAATTGCACTTAATAAATTAAAATTATCAAACAGATCCAAAAAATTACTAAAATTACACATGAATTAGTCTATGTTCTCTATTGCCTACACAAAAGGTTTTGAAGTCAAACCCCAATTCGACCGTCACTTTGACTCCAAATCTTATCGAATCCTTCTCAACGTTACGATTCTTTTTCTAAGATACTTCGGTTTGTAAACATCGTACGTAAAAGATTGTGCGAAACCTTCTCAATTTTTTACCACGGCCTCCACGTATGATATCACGAGATCTTGATAAATCTCATGATTTTCAGACTTCGTTTGCTTTTTTTGGAATTTAAAAACCATTTGGCCACATGTTTGTGGTCGTGTTTCCTAAACAAGATGTTCGAAATTTCTTTTCATTTCCTATGTAAGGCCTCACACTAGACTCAATAACTTGAATATCATTTTTACTCATTTTATTCTATTATTTGAATCACTTGCAGGTCAAATTTGACTTATACCAAAAAATTCTTTGAAATGTAATAAATTAATTAAATATAGCAAACAGATCCAGAAATAAACCAAATCTTAACATGGAGTACCACATGTTGTATGTGGACAGTAAAAAAAGTTTCAAGGTCAGAAGAGAAAAAACTTATTATTTGATACAGTTATAGCTCAAATTCAATTTATATCAATTAAAATTCTATAATTACACTTAATAAATTAAAATTATCAAATAGATCCAAAGAATTGCCAAAATTATACATGAATCAATCTATGTTCTCTATTGCCTATACAAAAAGTTTTGAAGTCAGACCCTAATTCGATCGAGCGTCACTTTGACTCTAAATCTTAATGAATCCTTCACAACGCTACGATTCTTTTTCTAAGATACTTCGGTTTGTAAACATCGTACGTGACAGATTGTGTGAAACCTTCTCAATTTTTTACCTTGGCCTTCACGTATGATATCACGAGATCCTAACAAAACTCATTATTTTTAGACTTTGTTTGCTTTTTTTAGAATTTAAAAACCATTCGGTCACACGTTCGTGGTCGCGTTTCCTAAATAAGATGTTCAAAATTTCTTTTTATTTCCTGGGTAAGGCCTCACACCGGACTCAATAACATGAATATCATTTTTATACTCATTTTTTCTATTATTTGAATCACTTGCAATTCAAATTTGACTTATACCAAAAAATTCATTAAAATGCAATAAATTAATTAAATATAACAAACAGATCTAGAAATATACCAAATCTTAACATGGAGTAGCACATGTTGTATGTGGACAGTAGAAAAAGTTTCAAGGTCACAAGAGAAAATAACTTATTTATTTGCCGAGTGCCAAAAAACACTCGGCAAAATTATTTCTTTGCCGAGTGCTAAAGAAAAACACTCGGCAAGCTTACTTCTTTGCCGAGTGTCACTAACGGACACTCGGCAAACTACTAACGGCTGGCACAGTAAGTGACGGATGTCCACGTGGTGGTTTTTTGCCAAGTGTCTCTGTTTTGCCGACTGTTTTTTCCTAGTTTATCGAGTGGTCTTTTTTCAGCACTTGGCAAAGATATTGGTATGCCGAGTGCTATTATTTTGCCGAGTGTGGTTTCTAAAGCACTCGACAAACAACTTTTTGGCCGAGTGCCTGATGGAATGCACTCGGCAAATCTTTTGACACTCGACAAATCTGCTGTTTCCGGTAGTGCTAGTTTGAAACATGCAAGTCTTTGTTTTAGGCTGCAGCCATCGCCTTAGAGTGTGGCTAAAGGATTGAGGTGGAGAAGGTTATTTATAGGGAACAAAACATCATAACTCAAAAGGTTGACAAAAGGCCATATCACTTTAACTTTTGCTTTCACATTAATATTGGAAATAAAAAATCGATTGAAAGCAGGTCGATAACGATAGAAAACCATCGAAACAATATTTCAAAAATGATAAACATGCTGAACCGCAGAATGGCACTATAATCATAGAACTCGCCCATCTCATACAAGTACTAGCGATTAAATGATTAATCCTACCATCCAAGATACATATCCCGCATACAGGCACCAATAATGACACAGTTACACTTGCATACATGACAAATAGAACTGTAGTTCACCACCTCAAGAGATGACAAGACACACGAGAAGTCCACAACCAAGTTCTAAGTTTTGAATTAGCATATATAGAGTCATAGACATAACAATAGCATCACAAAAAGTTGAACCTCAATACTTGGTGTGGATGATATGACCCACAGGTATCACTACAGATCGAGGACAAATCCCACCATCTCAAGAGACATCAAGACACACCTAAATCTACAACCAAGTTCTAAGTTTTGACTAAGCATATATAGGGTCGTAGGCATAGCAATAGCATCACAAATAGCTAAACCTCAGTACTTGGGTGGCTCAAGTCGACTAATTAGAGTCAGAAGTCTACAGGTGAGGGGGTCATCATTTACTCCATGTACAAGATAGTTAGAAACCTTAGCCCGCATGACATGGGATTTAGTTGTATTTTGATCAAGAAAGCAATCTATAACAAGATCAGGGGTATCACCGACCTTGTAATCCTACTCCTTGACTACATAAGGCAGGTAGGAAGGCCCCTAATCAGCATCTTCAGCACATATCATCAAATCGCATATGTCGCACGAGCAATACAATATATAAATAGAGGATGTAGGGTACTATCTGCCTAAACCTGTATAGCCCTTGTGTCTGATGTGCTACTATCCAGTTCTTCTTGCTGTAACACACCCCATAATTTCTTGCCAATGACATATACACTAACAGTTGGTGCTCTAGGTCTACAAGAGCTAGCTAGATGGCACCATGATCTAGATCCTCGTCGACTTTGCTACCAGCCAAGCCATGCGCTTCGGGAGCTTGCACTTCATCTCTCATGTGGCAGGGCACCAGTGAAAGTCTTGTTTGAGTTTTGATAATTTATGATAACATTTTATGGGCTAATGTTTTCATATGAGACATGAAAGGTCAAAGTGCTAGTCCACAAACAAGACTTGAGCTGCATGAAGGCCCTGGCATGACCATGTGATGCAAAAGCTCAACAAGGGAAGAGATGGAAGCAAAGATGAGAAGGATTGAGTCAAAGACAAATAGAAGGCAATGGCATATGCATAGGTTTTGTCTTTCACTGTCCATGAGGTGATTAGAGAAGTGCAAATGGACAAATTGATAGGATAGGTAGTCATACTATAAAGAGGGGCAATGCCACTTGGTGAGATCTAACTTTGTATATGCATCACTTGGTGAGATCTAACTTTGTATATGCATTAGGATTGAGTGGCGAAGTGAGTTCAAGTGACATAAACTTTTAAAAAACATTTGCAAAATACTAAATTGGAGCTAAAGGTGTTGGTCATCCAGTGAGAGGCCTATTGGAGTTAGTGCTTTGCAAAGGTTTTAGGGAAGGAGCTCAGTGGAGTGGTTTTACACTCACAAGTGCTCTCTGGTGTGCATTGAAGTTGTGCACCGGAGCTTCATTATAGTGATCCACCAAAGCAGTTTCCTATCGAGTACACCTTATCTTTTGGTGTGCACTAGAGTGCAGACGTCTGAGCTTTGGAACAATGCACTATCAAGCGGCAACAATTTCAAAAGAGCTCACCTAAGCTATATGGTGTGGCACTGAAGAGTCATTATAGAGAGGTTGTTTTTTGTTCACTTCGAGCACTAACACTCACCAGAGCTCTTTGGTGGTGCACCGGAGAGCACACCAAAACTATAATGGCTAGTTGAGCATAGTGGCAGGCTACAATTGAAGAAACTCTAGTGTGGCACTCTAGTGCCTACGGTTTTAGTCCAGTGAGTTGGGAATGGATAGTTTCTTGAGTATTGCTATAGATAGACAGTGTGGCGACCGAGCAAGTTAAGACTCTTTGACCTCATTACTGATATCCAAACACATTAGAGCTCAAGATAACACCCCATAACACTCACTCACATTTGCTTGCTAGAGATTGCTTTCTTGGTGAGATTGGAGTGATTGGCACTAGATGTCGTGTTTGCGGGCATGCTTTCCTTGTCACACTTTGTTGCCACCACCTAGATGGCTTGAATATGTGGGACTCTATTGAAGCACTCAATTATAGACTGTAACATGCTCTCGAGGAGAAATGTGAGGGGCTATTGGGTTCATCCCTACCATAGGAGGCGAAGAACCACTCTAGTGGAGAAGCAGCTTGGAGACTGCCTCATGATTGAGCCGTCTCAAACCAAGCCCTCAAGTGGAGGAGACAACCTTGTGAGATTAAGCCTTTGGCAGAGGAGCGACGATCCTTAGACTGCCTCAATGTGGACGTATGTGATTGACAATTCACCAAACCATGGAGTAAAATCTTGTGTCTCTGAAGACTTGGTCCTGCACCGGTGGGCACCCCTTCCACGTGAGCACGAGCAGCGTAGAGAGCAATGGGGTCACATGTACCCATGCCCGCAAACTATTCATCCCCACTTTTCCTAAACGTCAGGTGCCTGAAAATTTGTGTTACATCAGGCGACGTGTTGGCCGTGTGGCACAACCACATTGTATTTGTTCTCTTGAGATTTATTTATAATTTGTTAATTGTCTTTGGGCTACAATATATTAATTTTTTATCCTTGTCTAACTACTGAAAAAAAATTGTGAATTGTTAGTTGTCTTTGCGTCAACATATATTAGATTTTGTCATAACCTGTGGTTTGTCTATCAGGTTTTTATTCTCGGATCTAAAAATTGCAGATTATGTCTATAGAAATTGAAACAAACTAAGACTGCAATTTTAACAAAAAATATATATGCAACATTTTAGCAACTCCCATTCACCCGCAAATTATCTAACCCAAATAATGCGGATAATATCCAGTAGATATGGATAAGCCATTGGGCAACAAGGACACTAGCAGGGGCAGAGTGGGCAACTGTCCAGGGCCAAAAAAAATAAAGGGTGCACGGTGTTTGGATGCAGGGACTAAAATTTAAGAGGTATCACATCGGGTGTCGCATGGGGTGTTCGAATATTAATAAAAAACAAATTACAGAAGTTCTCAGTAATCCACGAGACGAATTTATTAAGCCTAATTAATCCGCCATTAGCGTGTGTTACTGTAGCACCACATTATCAAATCATGGATTAATTAGGCTTAATAAATTAGTCTCAATCTGTACATTTAATTTTATAAATAGTCTATATTTAATACTCCATACATGTGTCCAAACATCTGATAGGGCAACGACTAAAATTTAGGAGATGAAACCAAACACCCACTTAAGTCAGCTACTAGACCATAACATAAAGCAGCTTGCTAATCCAATTTCAGAACAGGCACGCAGCGAACAGCAGGCCGAAGGCCCAATAAGAAAAAGCTACCTCCATTCATAAGTCTCTATCGTATTAGCCTTCGCAATGACCAATGAACATTAAACAACATCGATTTACATTTAAGGCAAAGAACAGCCAAGGAGCAATAAATGCAAAAAAGAATAGCCAATGAGCACCAAATACGTAGCACGCATGAGAAGTCAAATACATGGTCCCAGACTAATACGAAGGAGACTTTTGGATTTTTTTTTCTTAGACGAAGGAGATGAATGGACGGAGGGAGTAGATAGCTATTCGACTGCCCAGGGCCTGCAGTAGCAATGCAACAACGTGGCCGCAGTAGCGGCGTAGCAGCAGCCCAACAAGACCTGTGGAGCGCAATGACACTAGACAGCCTTGTGACGACATCGTTGCTTTTGCCGTGCCGCCGTGTGCTCGGCGCACGCACACCGGCCATCGCCTTCCTCCGCTGGGTTCGTAGGTGCTCTGTCGTGTCGGGGACGAATTGCCCACCAGATGGCTACGGCATGGCGGGCGGTACGGGAAAAATAACATAGGGACCATCTTTATGCGGCACCGTACGGACGTATACATAATTCTGACCAGTGGACCTCTTCCCACCGTGCTGCATCGTATGTTGCTCCTAAACTCTTTCCACGTGGCGCAATGTGACTGGACGTCCGCATGCTGCTGGGTGCGGATGGTCCCTACCTAATTTGTTTCCGGACGGTACCTGGCCCGCACGTCCACAGTGGTGGCGCCGCCGGCGAGCACTACTACGAGTTGCTTGAGAGAGATACGGGGTATATCGGTGATAGGAGTACGTTGTCGATTGGGATTCACGAGACGAACAGTCGATGTTGAAGATGAATATTTTTTTATCACAATACGCGCTGTATATATTACCAAGTAAGAAAAATATACATATATATACTTGTACACATACAAACACAATCGCATGAAGGATACAGGGAAGGAAGCTGTCATATCCAAACTACACAGGGGCCCTTGGCAAAAAAGAAAAATAAAAGAAAGTCCTTGAGAGCCTTCGGTCCTGTTCATTTCGTTGAAAAGCCAAGCTAAAAAGTATTACTCACTGATTTATTGCGAGAGATAAGACCGATAAATTGAGGCAAACAGGGCCTTTGTGTCCACCAGAGTTGCCGCCTTTCGCCAACTTCCGCCGTAGATGAATTGACGCCACACCACACCATCGCCCACAATCGCCAAGAGGCTAGGAAAGAAACTGATCGGGACTTCGGGAGAAATTGAGAACGGGTCTCGAGCCATTGGGCCAGCAAAGTGAGGGAACATGTGCTAGCAGCGTACGGGATCTTCCCAGAAACAACCTGGATGTCTTGCTTACCTCACATCCGATCTTCCCAGAAACAATCTGGATGTCTTGCTTACCTCAGCGGATGTGCTAGAATTTTGAACTTAAAAAGCTACGGTTTACAAATCAGCGATTAAATTCCGATCACATCATTGTGTATATTATAAAATAAATCCTTGAAGACAAGACTCCAGTTAAATATATTTAGATAAACTTTGGTTGAAGAGTATTTTTTTTCATAAAAATAGAACATTGTCTTTTTATAAAATAGGACAATATTCTAGGATAAGAAAAAAATGTTCCGTCTTCTCAAGAAAAATATGAATAGTAAAATATAACCAAACATAAACAATATTGTAACGTCCCACCTCTTCGAGGCTGGGTCCGCTTACATCTGATAGCTTTCCTAGGATATAGACTGCCTTCACAGACCAACACCAGTCTTTTCTGCGCACTTTGTATTCACTCATGCGCCCCCGGGAAGAACTTCCCGGTCGGTCACCCATCACGCTTAACCTTGGAGTTCTTAAGGGATGGGCTTCCAGAAAAGAAGTTGCAACTTGTTGGTACGAGTATCCTATTAATCCTATTAAGCCCTGAGCCCGGGTGTTACAAATATGGGTATAATTAAAAACACATCATGGAACATCTAAAAAGTCTATGAGAACAATTTAAAATACACCTTCAAATATCTTATGGATAATATACAAATAATCTAAAATACACCATGAAACCTCTGAATAAATATTAGAATGATCAAAATACACCATGTAACATCTAATGAATAGTATGGACTAATAAAAAAATAAACCATGAAACATCTCATAAAATAATATGGAAATGATGAGATATACACACTGGAACAGCTCATAAATAATATGGGAACGATAACAAAATGCACCATTGAGCATCTCATGAATACCACAACAACGATTCAAATACATCATGGAACATATCATATGGAAGTAATCCAAAAACACACAACCTAGAACATCTCATGAGTACTATATGAATAATAAAAAGTACACAATGAATCATATTAAATAATGTAGCATTTCAAAATAGACCCTAGAAAATACACAAAGCTAAAAGCATCATAGGAATAATCCATGGATACAAAATGAACAAAAGCAAACAATTCAAAATACAACATGGAACATATATATCAGGTTAGAATAGGAATATTGCAGAATAAACCATAGGAAAATATGCACAACATTAAAACAAAAAATGACCCTTCTTCATAGGAAAAGTATATCGCAATGAAAATAATGATGTACATGTTAATCAAAATGAATTACTAGAAAACAAAAAAATTAGAGCATGCTGAGAGGCATATGCCGCAGCATTGTGTGTTGCAGTGTTTTTTTGTGTGTGTGTGTACTGGTGTGTGTGGGTGCCGCACGGGCCGACGTGCCTGCCTATCAGCGTACGGGATCTTCCAAGAAACAATCTGGATGTTTTGCTTACCCCAGCAGATGTGCTACAATTTTTTGAAACTTAAAAAGCTACGGTTTGCAAATTAGCATCCAAATTAAATTCCAATGATATCATTGTGTATATTATTAAAAAACAATATTTAAATACAAGACTTCGGCTAAATACATTTAGATAAACTTTTATTGAAGAATATTTTTCATGAAAATAGAACATTGTCATTTTATTAAGCAGGACAATATTCTAGCTACAGAAAAATGTGCCGCCTTCTCAAAAAAAAAATATGAAGAATAATTAAAAACACATCATGGAACATCCAAGAAGGCTATGAGAAGAATTCAAAATACACCTTGGAATATCTCATGGATGATATGCAAATAATCTAAAAACACCATGAAACAACTCCTGAATAAATGTTGGAATGATTAAAATACACCATGTAACATCTAATGAATCGTATGGAGTGATAAAAAATAAACCTTGAAACATCTCATAAATATTATGGAAATGATGAGATGTAGACTTTGGAACAACTCATAAATAATATGGGAACGATAACAAAATGCACCATTGAGCATCTCATGAATACCCATAACAACAATTCAAATACATCATGGAACATATCATATGGAAGTAATCCAAAAACACACCCTAGAACATCTCATGAGTACTATCTGAATAATAAAAAGTATACCATGAATCATATTAAATAATGTAGCATTTCAAAATAGACCCTAGAAAATAAACAAAGCTAAAGGCATCATAGGAACAATCCTTGGATACAAAGTGAACAATTCAAAATACATCATGGAACATATATATCAGGGTCCGTAGTATAGGAATATTGTAGAATAGACCATAGGAAAATATGCACAACGTTAAAACAGAAAATGATCTTCTTTATAGGAAAAGTATATCGCAAAGAAAATAATGATGTGCATGTTAATCAAAATGAATTACTAGAAAACGTAAAAATTAGAGCATGCTAAGAGGCATGTCGGGGACCAATACTAGGGTACCCGAAAAGGAGGAGCTAATGGCCATCAACATAGATTCATCCGAGCAGTCTAGAGCGTGACTATAACTCCAACCGACCCCCAGGTGCGTGGGCTCCGCCTCGCCCGACCTCTGGGGGAGGGCTCCGCCTCGCCCGACCCCGAGGCCGCGGGCTCTGCATCGCCTCGACCCCAAGGTCGTGGGCTACGTCTTGCACGACCTCAAGGCCACGGGCTCTGCTTCACCCGACCCTGAGGCCACGGGCTCCGCCTCGCCCGACCCCGAGGCCACGGGCTCTGCCTCACCCGACCCGAAGACCGTGGGTCCTGTCTCACCCGACCTCAAGGCCGCGGGCTCCGCCTCCCCCGACCCTTGGGTCTACGCTCCGCCTAGCCCGACCCCTCGGGTGTAGGCTCCTCCTCGCCCGACCCCTCGGGTGTGGGCTCCACCTCGCCCGATGGGGTCCCATACCATCGCCAACCACTCTAGGTCCAGGCGTATGGGTCTGGGTCAAAACTCTCACACCAAGGAATAGACCGGCACGCCCCGATGTAACCCTTGGCCATAACGGGCCATACCTGAGGATTCACATCAAGAATAGCGTCGGGCATGCCGATGCTGTTCTGCCTAACCCTCGTATGAACGTTGACAGGCGCGTCAGTTCACTATGATGCCTGCTGGGATGGAATGAGACGCCATGACCGGCAGACAACGCCTGCGCATGGCGTTAGTGACGAATAGGGCTACGACGTGGAGTCGTCCCTTTTGACATCTACAGGATCGGTGAGAGCCGCATGAAGGAGAAGGACCCGGTGGTCCTAGCAGCCTTCTTCCCTCTCTCTCATTCTTCTCCTTTTCCTCCACTGTAACCCGCGCTTTCCCTTGGCCTATAAAAGGGAAAGCAGGGCGCCCCATGAAGGGGTCCGATCGATCGACCCATCGAGACCCGATCGGATCCAAATCCACACAAGAGCATGATAGCACTCGTTCACTCCTTCCACTAGAGACATGAGATCATTTCCCTCTTTCGCCCGTTTGTAACCCCTACTATAAACTTTCAGTGCTACTAACACGAGCAGTAGCGACGAACTGGACGCAGGGACTTTCTGCCCGAACCAGTATAAACCTTGTGTCCTCTAAGCACACCATCCGAGCCAGACGTGCAATACTAGAAATTTACTCGTCGGTGGTAACTCAAAACATCGACAAGGCATATGCAATAAAAGTAGCAAAGAGAGAGAAAACACTAACTAAACAAGAAAATAAATAAGAATAAATAAAAAATAAATGAAATGTTCATGAAACATTGTAAATAGAAAAGAAAAGAAAAGGTATCTTTTATCATGAAATGTCCATGTTCAGAGCAATGTTCTGGCATTGTGAAGAAAATGTGGCATGTTCTCGAGAAACATGATCTATATTTTGGAAGAACATATTCAAGCTTAAAATATAAATGTTATGTTGTCAATAAAAGACGTACAAACATTTAAATAATGATGCATGAGAAAATCACAATGAATTAATAATATATAAGGAACCCATAAATACTAGGAAAACCTCAAGAATCCTAGGAAAACAATTCAGGACATCGTATGAATACTGCACAATTTTGATTACAACTCATAAAAATAGTCTAATTATATAAAAGAAGTAATTGTTCAAGTGAATATTACCATATTATTCTCTCACATTTTCCTTGCGAAGATGAAACATTGCCTTTTTTCTAAAAAATGTTCAACCCTCAAGATTTCTAAATATATACCAAAAGGGTCATGTTTTGAAACATTTATAGTAAAACACATGTTTACACCAAAATTTGGAAAGAAGAAAGCGGGAACTCAGAGCTTCTAAGATTGTATCATCAAAGAATCAATCAGACGTAAATCGAAATCGGCTGGTTTTGAGGCAGTATCAGAATCGGCTATTTTATAGATGATATCAGCAGATAACATCGATGGACTCTACAAAAAGGAAAAGATTAGGGTCCAAGTTTTTTTAGAATGTTTTCTTTTGTTCTAAGAATTGTAATGAGTCGTATTTGAGTAGGATTCATGTTTATGTTCGGGTATAAATATTGGACCCCGGTTATTGTAAAAGGATCATCACACAATCAATCAATACAATTACTTTTCTGGCTTTACGCCAACCCTTAGAAGTAGGAGTACTGTAGATCTTGATGAGTTCTTCAACAAGCAGGGCTACATCGACCGATCGACCTCCGGGTTTGTTTGTGAGTACCGTCATAACTTGTATCATACTTGTAAAGCTGCATCAGCCAATTAATCTTTTACGAGTATAATATAAGTTAGTTATCGATCTGTATCTTTATTTGTAAGGCTGCATCAGCTGATTGATCTCTTATGAATCATAATATAGATCAAAGTTATCGATCTTGTGTTAACCAACTTGTTGTTTAATACAATATCACCAGTTATCGAATCTGCTAAGATTAGTAAGATTTTCCTTCTTGCTGTTTTTGGCTGATTCATCGGTTATCGATCTTGTTATAAGTAATGTTCCATTAATTATAATAAATCACCTGATTGAGATAGAGATAGATCAGCATCATATCATCATAATTGGTCGTCTTCTAGTCTGGTCACGCTTTGAATCTTATGATTGATGACTTGATTCTGCTAGATCGGCTGTTTTATCTCTATTCGAATCAAACATATTATGCATTCAAAGACATGTTTCAATCCTGAATAAACTCACTAGTTAATGAGATATAATCTAATGACACTATCATAGCTGCATCGATCCGGTCGAACCTCATCGGTAAGTCTTTGGGTTAGAGATTATCGATTAGTGGTTTTGTTCATGGTCGAGATATGTACTTAGTTTGTTTGCAATGCATGCATCGACTATTTTAGCCGATTTGCCTGTGCTTTCACATATATGGCACATTTTCATGAGCCTGTCAATATATAGATGGTTTTATAGATTCTTTGGCTTTAGTTTGTTATCATTATTATAGCTACATCGATCCGATCGAACCTTACTGTTGATGGTAACATATTAGATTCAGAGCATTTGTAGATCCATTTGTACTAGACAGTCGATTTGTTCGCATGTTATATCCCTTCTCGTTAAACTTATCGTCTCAATGCTTTACACTGATTATATCCATCTAGCTAATGATGTTTCTTTATATTACTTATATCTAGGTGTATTGTACTTGTTATTATAAATCAATCATAACCGACGAGCATCATAGTCCCTAAACAGTTGATTTCTTCTCGTATCGCCAATTTGGTCGATTCCCCTGTTTGGCTGCTCCTGAAGCAGCATACTTAGAACTATCTGGGCAAAACCGGCATGTTCCACCCTAAACTGCTGATAAAACTTTCTCTCATTGTCAATTGTAGGTCATATTGACTGGCACGCTTTTGGGATTTTCAGGATCGACTGGTCCTATGTTGAAGCCAAGCAGATCTCCGGTTTGACTCCACTCAGATCGTTCGGCTTGCATTGTGTCAGGCGCATCGCCACATTTTTGCGCCGACACATGTTTTGGCACGACCGGTGGGACCCCACAATTGTCATGGCAGCTCACAACAACAGGGACATTCTTATGGTGCCTACAGGGATATTCTTAGAGTGCCTTATGAAGACTTACATGATGAGGATAAAGATGTCATTAGTAAAGCTATAGAGAAATTTCAGAACAAAGTGTTTGTTGTCCTACACCAAGACATGTGACAATAAAGTCATTCAAAAATACCAACTACAAAGAGTTTTGATACATGGGCTGTCAAATATAGATGAAGCTGATGATAGGTGTTTCTTTGTGGATGCTATCAACAAATATGTTTATGATGCCATGTTGAAACATAATACAACTTTCTTGAACACATTCCACAATACCATGAATGAGGTGTTTCATGGATACCAATTGATCAGATTGGACCGGCTTATTACAAGATTCCACATCTGTCGACTTAGGAGACTAATCAAGCCGGTACTAGCCATCAAGAAGCAGCACTAACTGGCAATAATGATGCCCAGGTAGTTCAGAGCTCATCTAAGCAAGTTCATGGTACTACTACTAATCAAATATAGAATAATCATAGATCATTAGTACAACATGTGCAACAGCCGATGGGGCAAGTTCAGAATCAAATGATTAATTTTGGCACATCAGGCCAAATCAGGCCAAATATCACCATCGACTCAAAAAATAGCGCCATCAGTTCAAACGATTCGTAGAGATACAAATCCTAACATTTACAATCAGAGACTTCAAACAACAAATCAGCAAATGACTCAATAGATAGAGATTCCACAAGGATATCATTATGGCACAAATTATAATACCCTTCATATGATTCCAAATCCAGGGTATCAAGGTACACAAAATTTTAATCCGCAGATGGGTCAGCCATTGCAAAGAAATCCAAATTTAAATGCTGATGAGTTATTGCTCAGAGTAACTGAAATGGTGAAGAATCAGTTCGGTTTAAAACCAAAAGGGTAGACCTTTTCGTACAAACGTCCATATCCATAGTGGTATGATTTGGTTGCTCCTCCTACGAACTACAGGCTTTCTGGAATTTGCTAAGTTCGCTGGTCAAGATAGTACAAGTATAATAGAACATGTTAGTCGGTATCTACTCGGTTGGGTGAAGCATCCATTGAAGAAGCTCATCGAATTCGTTTCTTCTCTTTGTCCCTATCAAGACCAGCTTTCACCTGGTTTTCATCGTTACCAGTTAATTCTATTGCCACTTGGACTGACCTAGAGAAGAAATTTTATACATATTTCTATACTTGGAATGGAGAAAATAAAATCATAAATTTGATGACCATAAGGTAAAGAACTAATGAATTGGGTGCTGAGTTTCTTCAGAGGTTCCGAGAAACCAGAAATTTGTGCTTTTCATTGAATCTGACTGATGATCAGCTAGCTACTTTGGCTGTTTAAGAAATATTGCCAACATGGAGAGAAAAATAGCTTGGGCAAGAGTTTGACAATTTAGGTCAGTTGGCTCAATGGGTGGCAACACTTAATAGCTAATTCTAGAATATACTCAGAGATACCCGATTCTAGAAGAATGCAACAATTGCTGAAGCTTATAATCTATATTTAGTTGATGATGATGGTGAGGATGATGAAGAAGAGGAGATTGCTGCAGGCGAATGGAATTAGGGTAAGAAGACAGTGATGGTACCGAATCCTTAGATAAAAGGAGTTGAAGAAAGTTATGATTTTGACATCACAAAATCAGACAAGCTTTTTGATTTCTTTCTTGAAAAAGGACAGATCAAATTACCCACCAATCATGTTATGTTACCTCCTGATCAATTGAAGAATAAGAAGTTCTTTAAATTTCATAACACTACTTCTCATTCTACTAATGAGTGCAGAATTTTCTGACAACATATACAGAGGGCTATTCAGCAAGGGAAGCTTAAATTTGATATACCTCAGAAGATGAAGGTTGATGATAATCCTTTCCCAAGAGATCAGAATATGGTTGATGCTAAGTTGCTCAAAGGGAAGACTAAAGTCCTAACATCAACTAGAGCAAAAGAAACTAAAACAGTTGATCCAGAGATGCAAATATCGGCTGATGAATGTAGAGAAATTAAAAGGCGTCATGACCAATAGAAGAGCTGATATGAGTAGAGAGAGATGTCTAGAAATGGGGCAATAAAGCCGCATGTTATATCTCGAATTTTGTTGAATAACTGGCAATGACAGAAGGAAAAGGATTATCAGTGTTGGTTAGAAGAGAAAAAATATCAACATCAACAAGAAGACTAGAGGTATGAAAGAGAACAAGCTGAATTACATAATTATGCTTTTTCCAGATATTGTTGGAATAAAGGTTTGAAATTGCCTACTAGAAATAATTGCCTAGAGTGTAGTGAATAATATTGGGAGTTTAGGCAATCTCAAGCCAATCGTCGGTCTATCCATGCTCGAATTGAGTATCATCATGATAATATGGAAGCGAGTTGTTGACCAAAATTGGGCTGATTATGAAGAAAAAGGTAATGAGGAAGAATATGTTTGGCAGAAAGGGCAATGGTGTCCAGGAGGTTTAACAAGAAGTCAGAAAAGAATGGTACAACGCCTAAGGAGTAGAGAGTTAGAATAGACTCAAAAATCTGGTAAACCTCAAATATGGCGTGCTAAACAAACAACCGATAAGGGTCAATCATCGGCTAATATTCAAATGGCTTTTTTTTGCCATTAGAATTTAGAGCTCAAACAGATCAAGAAGTCTATTCAGATTTTGATGCATTGAAATATGAGAAGATGGTTACCAAATTGGTAGTGATACTGCAAGCTATATTTGATAAGTTAGTTAAGCATCGGCACTTGAAGACTTTATATGTGAAAGGTTTTGTTGATGAGAAGCCGATGAGTAAAATGTTGGTGGATGGAGGTGCTTCTGTTAATCTTATGCCTTATACTACCTTTTGCAAGCTTGGTAAGGGACCAGGAGATTTGATTGAGACTGACATGATGCTTAAGGATTTTGGGGGTAACGCATTCAAGACCAGGAGGCAATAAATGTTGAACTGACAATTGGAAGTAAGACTTTGCTCACTACATTCTTTTTCATTGATGGAAAGGGTTCATACAGTTTACTCCTTTGTCATGATTGGATTCATGCAAATTGTTGTGTACCATCAACTATGCATCAATGCCTGGTTCATGCTAATGATTCTATGAGTATAGCAACAGTTGACCCAATGTATTAGGAACTGGAAGATTTTGAGTGTTTTTCTGGCAAGCGATGGGAAGGAGGCTTCATTAAAATTAATGATGAAAGCTAACAGTTGATCCAAGCAGTCGGCTCTGAGAGTTTATTTTAATGGATAATCAAATAGATGGTACAGATGGTAAATTAGGACATGGCTTTACATCAGCCAATGAGTTAGAGGAGATAGATATTGGTCCTAGAGATAGGCCTAGGCCAATATGTGTAAGTGCTAAGTTAGATCCTAAATATAAGCGAGAGTTGATAGATTTATTAAAGGAGTTTAAAGATTATTTTGCTTGGGAATAT
The DNA here is from genome assembly GCA_904845875.1 of Miscanthus lutarioriparius. Classification (NCBI taxonomy): domain Eukaryota; kingdom Viridiplantae; phylum Streptophyta; class Magnoliopsida; order Poales; family Poaceae; genus Miscanthus; species Miscanthus lutarioriparius. The sequence goes on along the minus strand of CAJGYO010000004.1, from coordinate 38,576,874 downwards.
TATGAGATGCCTGGTCTAGATCGATCAATTGTTGAGCATTGGTTGCCAATCAAACCTAGGATATCGGCCATTTAAACAAGCTCCGAGGAGATTTAACCAAATGTTCTTAATGATATCAAAAAGGAGACTAAAAGATTACTATAAGCAAAATTTATCCGATCGTGCCGTTATGCAGAGTGGATATCGAGTGTTGATCCTGTATATAAGAAAAATGGGAAGTTAAGAGTTTGCATTGATTTTAGAGATCTGAACAAGGCTACACCTATGGATGGTTATCCGATGCCAATAGCCGATATGTTGGTAGATGCAGCAGCCGGGCACAAGGTTATTAGTTTTATGGACAGAAATGCAGGATATAATCAAATTTTTATGGCTAAGGAAGATATAGCAAAAACAACTTTTAGGTGCCCTGGCGCAATTGGCTTATTTGAATGGGTTATGATGACCTTTGGTTTGAAGAATGCTGGTGAACTTATTAAAGGGTGATGAATTATATTTTTTATAAGTTGATCGGCAGGATTGTTGAAATCTACATTGATGATGTGGTGGTAAAATCAAAAGGGTACAAAGGACATCTAGCTGATTTATAGGAGACTTTGGAGTGCACAAGAAAACATGGTTTAAAGATAAATCCTAATAAGTGTGCCTTTTGAGTATTAGCTGGACAATTTTTGGGTTTTATGGTCCATAGAGAGGAATTAAAATTGGTCAAAAAAGTATGAAAACAATTGATGACGCAGTGCCCCCGACTACTAAAACATAGAGTTATAATCTTTGCTTGGTAAAATTAATTTTATTAGAAGGTTTAGTTCAAATTTATCAGAAAGAGTTCTGCCATTTTCTCCTTTGTTGAATTTGAAAAATGATCAAGAATTTAAATGGGGTGACGTACAACAAAATGCGTTTAAGGAGATAAAAGAATATATGAAGTGTCCACCTGTGCTGGTCGCTCCTTAGCAAGGTAAACCTTTTAAGTTGTACATGTTGGCCGATAGCCAAATAATTGGATCGGCCTTAATGCAAGAGTTTGAAGGAAAAGAACGAGTTGTTTTTTATTTAAGTAGAAGGCTTTTGTATCTAGAAACAAGATATTCTCCTATTGAAAAGTTATGCTTATGCTTATATTTCTCTTGCACTAAGTTGCGACATTACTTGTTATCGGCTGAGTGTACAATTGTTTCTAAGACTGATGTGATCAAGCACATGTTATCAATGCCAATATTAAATGGGAGAATGGGAAAGTGGGTTCTTGTATTATTGGAATTTGACTTGAGGTACGAACCGGCTAAAGCGGTCAAGGGAAAAGTAATAGCCGATTTTATTACTCAGCATCATAAACTAAGTATTGGCTATGTAGAACTAATACCTTTGACATTGTTCTTTGATGGATCATCGTGCAAGCAAGGTAGTGGCATTGGTATTGTTATTATTTCACCTCAGGGGGCAAGTTTTGAGTTTGCTTTTCCAATTAAACTAATGACTACCAACAATCAAGCAGAATATAAAGCTATTCTTAAGGGACTTCAACTTCTGGATGAAGTAAAGGCCGAGTCAATTGAAGTATTTGGAGATTCACAGTTGGTTATTAATCAGTTAATCGGCCTATGTGAATGTAAAGATGATATTCTGAGGGGATACTATGATGAATGCCAGAGGTTACTCAAGGAGTTTCCCCAAATTTCTCTTCAGCATATTCCAAGAGCATAGAATCAGGAGGCTAATCGGTTAGCTCAGAGTACATCAGGTTATCGAGTGTTTCAAGAAATCTTAAGCAGTAAAACCTTGACTATTGATTAGAGAGTTGAAATAGCCGATTACCTTAAGAATCCATCACAGAAGGTTACTAGGAAACTAAGGTATAAATCAACTAAGTATGTTTTGTTAGATGATTAGCTATATTATAGGACAGTCGATGGGGGTGTTGCTTAAATGCTTAAATCAGGAAGAAGCTAAAGTGTTGATGGGTGAAGTACATGAAGGAATATGTAGAGCTCATCAATCGGCTTATAAGATGAAATGGATTATTCGTGGGTCTTGATATTTCTGGCCAACAATACTAGAAGATTGTTTTGAATATTACAAGGGGTGTCAGGATTGTTAACGTTTTGGTAATATTCAAAAATCACCTGCATCGGCTATAAATCCAATAATTAAACTATGGTCATTTTGAGGTTGGGGAATTGATTTAATTGGCCAGATTTTTTCACCTTCAAGTAAAGGACATAAGTTCATATTGGTAGCAATATATTACTTTACCAAATGGGTTGAGGCAATTCCTTTGAAGATGGTAACCTCAAAGAATATGGTTGATTTTATCAAGAAACATATTATATATCGTTTTGGAATTCCTCAAACTATTACTACTGATCAGGGGACAATGTTTACATCAGAAGAGTTCAGATATTTTGCTGCCAGTATGGGAATTAAGTTATTAAATTCTTCTCCTTACTATGCTCAGGTTAATGGCCAGGCAGAGGCGTCCAATCAAATTATGATTAAATTGATTAAGAAGAAAATTGAAGAGCAACCAAGAAAGTGATACTTAACACTCAATGAGGCATTGTGGCCATATAGGATGGTTTGTCATGGATCGATTAAATCATCGCCTTATGAATTAGTATATGGGCATAATGCAATTCTTCCTTGGGAAATCCAAACTAGATCAAGACGTGTTACATTATAGAATGATTTGACGATCGAAGTCTACAAGAATCTAATGATGGATGATTTAGAGGACTTAAGTTATCATCGGCTGCGTGCTCTTGAGAATATTGAAGCCAATAAGTTAAGCATTGCAAGGCATTATAACAAAAAGGTCAAGAACAAGCAGTTTGGTGAAGGGGAATTAGTCTGGAAAGTAAAATTATCGATTGGGTCTAAGGACAGCAAGTTTGGCAAATGGTCACATAATTGGGAAGGTCCTTATCGGATTAAACATTGTGCGCCTGGTAATGCTTATATTTTAGAAAGGCTAGAAGGAGAAGAGGAGATTGACAGAGCGATCAATGGAAAATATCTAAAGAAATATTATCCTAACGTCTGAGTTAATACTTGATAGCCGATTTGTTCAGTCATCGGCTCTAATAGCCGGTACCAGAAGGGTGTTGCCTTTAGTTCAAAAAATTAACCCAAAAGGGTGAAAGCTGATACAATATGTATCGCCTATAGAGCAAAAACAAGCACAAAGACTATCCACATTATGGCAGTCTCAAAGATGAGTTCATGAAGGCAGGACCTTATTCATAGTTTGTTCCTAGAACAAATTACTCAAAAAACTTTATTTATAATCTCCTGGGCTGAGGTGATATCCACGATGGCTGCTGTGTCGTCGTCGAAGTCCTCAATTAGGTCCTCGTGCATGTTGGGGTCACCAGCCATCAGGAAGCCCGACTCCATGGTGCGAAGGTCATGCCCGGTTTGGACTTGTGCCGCGGCCAAGGCCATCGCCGCGCCGCGACGAACGCCATGAAGGGCGATCTCCTGGACGCGCGCTAGGACATCGTGCATGCGGTTGTTGAGGTGAGGGCCCCGGGCATTAATGGCCACCATAGCCGCATTTGCCACCAGTTGGAGGTTCTCCAACTGCACTGTCAGGGCTGACAATTACAGAAACAAAGGGGCTATCAAGACAAAGACAGTGGAAATTAAAATAAGAGTTTTCTTGGAGTTCATCTTACCCACCACCATAGCGTCGGACTCGGCCAGCCACACCTGAGCAGCGTTGGCCTCTTCCTCGGTGGCAAGGAGGGCGGCTTGAGAGGCCTCGAGGCGGATCTCAAGCTGACCATTCTCCTGAGTTGCCTTGGAGTAATGGTCCTGGGCTGCCCTCCACTCCTGAAGGAAACGCCAGGCGTCGTCGCCGTTGTAGGAGTTAGAGAGTCCGACGACAAATCCGGTGCGGCAGCAACAGACACGGCGGTAGAAGGCTCGCCGGTCTAGGAGGAGTAGGAAGTCTATCATTGAGGACGAACCTATAGATGCATTAATAGATGATTCTTGCTATGGACAGGAGCGTTCAGTCTTACCTCATGTGGCGAAGTCGTTGGCCGACCAAAACCTCCTCCTCTAGGAGATCTTCTGCTGCGCGCTTGCTGCGGTGATCCTCTCCTGCCATTAGGTGCTGGTTTAGATCGTGGAAGAAGAAAGGAACTGCTACAGGGTTTGTGAAGGTGGAGAAGCGTAGGGAACAGAAATAGTTGTGAGATATGTGTGTTTGAGGCCAGGGCTCTCAACTGGTATTTATGGCCACAAAGCGAGGTAGTAGATATATCGGGACGTGCAAAAGGCAACCACAATTAATAGAAAGCGAAGTGTAACTCCACTAATGCCGAAGAGAATGCGGCGTTGATATCTGAGGACGAAAGATTGAGGAGTTTTCTTAGTGGAGGCTGTGTTTTTAGACTTAATTGGATTAAAGTCAGAGGTCTGGAATCGACTGTTTTCAAATTGGCTCTTTAGCCGAGATAAGAGATACAATAGATTAATAGAAAATATGGTTAGCATTGGTTCCACACAAAAATATATATTACAAATGTTGGTATGCAGATTACAAGTTTAGAACATCCTGGCTTTTAGTTGGTTCATCTCTGGTTCGATCCTGAGGGAGGAGTTCTTCAAGTTTTCTATTAGCTGTGCTAGCTCTTTGGCCTCTTGTTTGTTGGAGTTCTTCTTGGCCAATAAAGCTTCACGATTAGCTAGGTTTCTCTAAGCCCTTTTCACTCTTGGAGCTTGATCTTCAATGATGGATAAAGGTGTCAAAGCTTCGATGCGATCTGGGGACAAATTATTCTTGATAGCTAGGAAGATTCTTTGCATTTGAGCTGCATCTTGGACCAAATCGGCTGTATCCTTCTCAAGCATTGGCAATATGTCTCTTAGCCAATTTCTAGTTTCTTCTGATAAAGTCTCTTAGAGAGAGGTGGCTGATGAGCTAATCTCACCTTCATCTATGTATTCTTCAAAGTTGAAGGAGTAGCTAAAAGCTGGAGAATTAAGTGTCTATACATGAGCAAAGGAAATTTTATTAGGAGGATCAAATCAGTTGATAACCAGATAAATGGTGAAGCAAACATAGTACCTTTTCTGGAAGAGGCTCTAGTTGAAGAGAAGGAACAACCGATGATGTGCCAACATCTTTTCCAACAGTCATTTGAATCAGCTCTGGGTTTTCAGGGATAGTGTCTGCGAGCATCAAGGAGTGTTTCAATTTATGTTTACTATGAAACGATAGATGAACATGAAAATTTCTTACCATCAACTGTTTGCTGAGCTAGGGAATCGGTAGTTTGGGCATCAGCGTAAGCAGGATGATCATTAGTTGGTGAATTATCAGACCTTTGTTCTTGTGCAAATGACTTTTTAGGTAGAGTCTGACAAGGTAAATGGTCAGAAGAGAATAAAATTATATAAAATTAGGAGGCTTGAGAAGATATCTTGGTAGCATCAGGAGGTAACATAGAGAAATGCTCATCTTTTGTCACCTGAGGTCTGTTAGAAACACCAGTTGTTTCAACTGTAATCGGCTCTTTAGGGGGAACAACCTATGAGAGGTTGGTGGATGCTGATTCAAGTGCCTGGGACAGTAGTTTAGCACCTGAAACAGACTGGGATGCAATACTTGATGGCTACAAAAGGGAATTGGATCAGAAATTGAATATTAATGTGAGAAGGGAGATCAGTTGATTTACCTGAACAACTGATGGTTTGATTCTGCAGAGTCTTTTCCTAGTGGTAGTTTTTTGAGTCACACCTCTAGCTGCCTTGCGTTTAGAAGACTGGTATGTAAGTATTGCTGGAGCAGTTGGGATCTTCATCAGCTTCTTTAAGATGGCTGCTGTGGATCCCATTCTTGAGGCTAGACATGGTGGATAGTATTCTATGGGATGCCCCTTCATGTCCATGCTTGGGGGATCGAATTCGGTGTCCTGAAAAAGTTTGTTGGAACAGTTGGCAGAGGAATTTATTGAATAATTTTTCTAAAAAAAGGAATGATAAGATACCTCACTGTCAGAAGCGAAATCTTCATCCAGATCTACGCAGTTAGGATGGACTGACCCACAAAAGAGATGGGAGTGTCATTCTTGCCACCATGAGTCAAACCGGTTGGAAGAGGTGACTCTTGTTCAGTCATGCAAGCAAAAGGAAGGAAGATCTGATCCTAGTTGAAAGACTCTGGAGGCTTCCATTACTTCACTGATACCTTCTCTTGGCTTCAGTGTATTCTTGAAGAACAGTTGAAGAGGTAGCTGACCAAGACCGAATTGACGGGCCACGAAACAAGGATTTTAGAATTCGTAAGTTGGAAGATTTTCTAGACAAAAGAACCGGTAGTCATTTTACCACGGCCATGGCGAAATTCAGCTGGCAATACACAGGGTTTGATGATGCAACTAAAAATTGATGCAGCTATTTCATCTGAGCAGCCTGATTCAAACCGAAATTGGACTGGCAGAACTAATTCATTGTCTCCATCTTCATCATAAGGCATCCAAATCAAGATGTTTGTATCAAATCCTCTATAGAATTTCTTAAAGAGATGGCCTACATCAACAGCAATTGTTATGACTGATGTAGCCTCACCATAATTTATACACTGTCGAATTCTTCCTTCTTTTCTTTTGTAATCTTCAGCAAAGTTGGAAGAAGGAAAGCTCATATTTCTAAGATCGGGTCTTACAATCTTGTGCATATACAGGTTCAGCCATAGTTGTATCAACCACCAAGGGCCACTAATGGTATGCACTGGTTCGTTCTTCAATAACTGGACAACTACCTGGTGCATCAGATGATAAGCATATCCTAGCAGGTATTTTCCAAGAGGAATTTCATTGCCAGCTACTAGACGCTCTGCCAGGTGTTTATGATTGAAAGTTAGACCACAATATAATCCACAAAAGATGAATCTTTCTAGTCGCATGTTCAAGAAAGCTGCATGTTCCCTTTCGGCAACAATTGATCTATCTCCAATGTGATTCAGAATGTAGCTTGCCCATCCTGTGCAGTCTGATATTTTAGCTAGTTTCTTGGACCAGCACTTAAGAAGTCATAAGGTTGCATTGATCCTGTTATTCTAAGGCCGGTCAATATATAAACATCGACCAAAGTGATGGTCATTGGGCCGTGACAAAAAATAAAAGCATTTAAGGTGTTGGATCAGAAGTAAGATGCAGAAATCATAAGTGAATCATTCCTCTCCATTCCAGACAGTGAGAGTGTCAAGCATTGATTCAAGTCGTAAATCTCTCAATCTCCAGCCTTTTTCTCTGATACTCTACGAAAATAATCTCTCCATTCCTTAGGCATTTTGGGCCAGTTTCTAAAGGGAGTTTTGGTGTTCCAGGATGACAAATCTACTACAGATTGTTTGAAGGGAATTTTGTTGGTTTCTTGATTGGTAAAGTCAGATGGTTCAGGGTCACCCATAGGCCCAAGATAATAGACATTGGGAACAATAGCCGATGGAATTAAAATTTCGTTCCTCATTTACTAGAAACCAGATAGAATAAATTTGAGAAAAGAAATATAGGGTAACGGCTGATACTTGGAAGACGGGAACTTGAAAGCATACCTCAGGGATGTGATCGCTGGTCGCCATTGCAGCCAAAATCGATCTCAATCTGAGGAAGGTTACTTGAATAATAGCTTGATAGAGCTAAGGATTTGCAAGGGTTAAGGCCTTGGTAATGGCGACTTTGGTTGTTGAGGCTTACTCGAGAAAGAAGGGGAAAGTGAATAGGCCGAGTGAGTTGGAAATAATATTGTTGGGGTATTATATAAAATTTGGACCGAGAAATTAGGAGTCACGCGTATATTTCGGAATAAACGGTTACGACACGGTGAGCAGGTAAATAAAATTTTTGGAATAAAATCATTTTTATCCTAAAATTGGAGGACATGTGTTTACACCAAAATTTAGAAAGAAGAAAGCGGGAACTCGAAGCTTCTAAGATTATATCATCAAGGAATCAATCAGATGTGAATCGATATCGGCTGGTTTTGAGGCGGTATCGGAATCGCCTATTTTATAGATGACGTCAGCAGATAACGTCGATGGACTACGTACGGATGGCGTCGAGGAAAAATATATCAGACTCTACAAAAAGGAAAAGATTATGGTCTAAGTTATTTTAGGAATGTTTTCTTTTGTTCCAAGAATTATAATGAGTCATATTTGAGTAGGATTCATGTTTAGGTTCCAGGTATAAATATTAGACCCCGGTTATTGTAAAAGGATCATCACACAATCAATACAATTACTTTTCTAGCTTTACGCCAACCCTTAGGAGTAGGAGTACTGTAGATCTCGACGAGTACTTCAACAAGCAGGGCTACATCGACCGATCGACCTCCGGCATGTTTGTGACTACCGTCACGACTTGTATCATACTTGTAAAGCTGCATCAGCCGATTGATCTTTTACGAGTATAATATAAGTTAGTTGTCGATCTGTATCTTTATTTGTAAGGCTGCATTAGCTGATTGATCTCTTATGAATCATAATATAAATAAAAGTTATCGATGTTGTGTTAAACAACTTGTTGTTTAATACAATATCACCAGTTATCAAATCTGCTAAGATTAGTACGATTTTTCTTGCTGTTTTTGGCTGATTCACCAGTTATCGACCTTGTTATAATTAATGTTTCATTAATTATAACAAATCACCTGATTGAGATAGCGATAGATCAGCATCATATCATCACAATTGGTCGTCTTCTAGTCTGGTCACGTTTTGAATCTTATGATTGATGACTTGATTCGGCTAGATCGGTTGTTTTATCTCTATTTCAATCAAACATAGTATGCATTCAAAGACACGTTTCAATCATGAATAAACTTACTAGTTAATGAAATCCAATCTAATGACACTACCATAGCTGCATCGATCCGGTCGAACCTCACTGATAAGACTTTGGGTTAGAGATTATCGATTAGTGGTTTTATTCATGGTCGAGATATGTACTCTGTTTGTTTGCTATGCATACATCAGCTATTTTAGCCGATTCGTCTGTTCTTTCACATATATGACACGTTTTCATGAGCCTGCCAATATATAGATGGTTTTATGGATTCTTTGGCTTTAGTTTGTTATTATTATTATAGCTGCATCGATCCAATCGAGCCTCACTGTTGATGGTAACAGATTAGATTCAGAGCGTTTGTAGATCTATTTGTACTAGACAGTCCATTTGTTCGCATGTTATATCCCTTCTCGTTAAACTTATCGACTCAATGCTTTGCCATGGCTATATCCATCTAGCTGATGATGTTTCTTTATATTACTTATATCTGGGTGTATTATACTTGTTATAATAAATCAATCATGACCCACGAGTATCATAGTCCCTAAACAGTCGATTTCTTCTCGTATCGACTATTTAGTCGATTCTCCTGTTTGGCTGCTCCCGAAGCAGCATACTTGGAACTAACTGGACAAAACCGACATGTTCCACCCTAAACTACTGATAAATTTTCTCTCCTTGTTAATTGCAGATCAAATTGACTGGCACGCTTTCAGGAATTTCAGGATCGACTGGTCGTGTGTTGAAGCCAAGCAGATCTCCGGTTTGACTCCGCTCAGATCGTCCGATTTATAGTGTGTCAGGCGCATCGCCACATTTTTTGCGCCGACACACTGAGCGAATTAACACTGAGCGGAGGAACATGTGGCCCATTTGGCACGCACGCCTGAGTCCGACCGCCAATCTTCGCGCCTGATCAGTCAGGCAAGTCACGCTCCAACCAACCTTTGGTCTACGTCTACTTTTCTGACTGACCGCTCAGTGTAAATTTAACCCAAAAAATATAAGAATGGTGAGTTTGATTAAACTCACCATATATGGATCTCCTATAATACATGTTTATTCATCTATTGTCTCCGAATAAATCAAATTCTAGAGTCATCTTAAATCAATTTCTTATATATGACCAAATTTATAGAAAAGAATGACAATATTTATGACACGAAATAAATATATTATAAAAATATATTTCATGGTGTCTAACAATACTATGCTTGCCTAAATATTTAGTCAAATTTAAAATTGTTTACTTAAGGTAATTCTAGAAATTGATTTATTCACGAACGGAGGTAGTATAATATAAGTATACTCCCCTCTAATTTGTTCTAACTTCATCGTTGGTGTGAGCCGGCCCTCCCGCTTTACCTTGGGCCACATGGGCTAGTCATCGGGGTGGATTTTTATGAGACGCCATCTATGCCTTGCTATCGTCGCTGGTTGTGGCGCCTACAAGGTATGTTGGAATATGACTATTGACACAAAGATGGATCATATACCAGCTAGGGCTAGATCGTCCGGGTTAATTACAACACACCAAAGAACGCAATGTATAACCAACATGCCTTCGCGGCAAGGTTTACACGCAAACAAGCAAAGGATAGCTGTCATGATTACGCGACGAAGAACGGCTAGTTTACGGACAAACTAGCAAAGAAACCGTCGGAGCTCTCACCCGGGAGGGACGCCATCGGGGCAAGGACGTCGGTGGGTTGCTCTAGTTCAGCCAGCAAGCCTAGGGTGCCATCCTTAGTCGTTGGATCAAGTGATGGACAACAACATGGTGTTGGAAAGGAAAAAGAGAGGTAGTAAACCGATTATCGATTGCGTAGTTGGATTGTCTCAATCAGCCGCAATCCTCTACTATACATAGAGGGGTGGTCTTATCCCAATAGAAAACATCTCTCAAATGAAATCTACAAGTTTCCTACGACATTGGACAAGTTTCGATTGAGTAAGATTCAACTCGGGCTCGGACTAGGAAAACCGGCTTGTTCGGTTTTTTGCGAGGCTTGGGTAGGGCTAGGTGGCCTGGTGCACAAAATCCAGACTAGCCAATTCTGAAATCCGGTCAGGACTATTTTGCTGCATCAGTGCCCCTAAAAGTGTATTTTCTTTGTCCGGACTCCAAACGAGACAATCCATATATGTTTTTCGATTGCCTCGAAGAGTGAAACACAATGGTGGAGTCCATTATGCTTTTTGACAATTTTAGCTATCAACAATAACTCCCTCTCTCCCGTCTTCATTTGTTCTCCTTCCCACTCATATTGTTCTTAACTCTCTTGAACTGGGTTTGGCCACCCCATCTGGCATTTGGGTCGATGGCAGTGGTAGGTGGCTGGTCCGTCCTTCTTGGCACCGTCAAGGCCTAGGAAGTCAATGCCCCTATCATCTTTGTCACATTAGATGGCAAGATGGTGATGCCGCCGCGCCGCAATAGAGAGAGGGGGTGAAAGAGAGAGTGAGGGAGGAGAGAATTGGCTCTCTTGGTGGGTTGGGGTCAAGGAGGAGGACACCTGAATGACTGGTGGGGCATCCCTAGGAGATTAGAATTCGATAACTTGAGGAGTATTGTGTGTATCCAAAGGAGTGATGTTTTCATCAAGTTTGCTCTTCAAGGTCCCTTCAAGGTCCTGTTCTTTAGTTGAAACCAGTGGAAGGGAAAAACTTTGTCTAGCCTTCGGGTTCGGAAAAACTTCGTCTAGCCTTCGGGTTGACCTTCGTTACGTAGCGAAGATAGTCCTCAGATTCAACGTTAGAGGAAGTGAAGCCAACATCTTGAGTATGGTGAAGCTCAATAAAAATATAGGGCTCGGACCTCTAATTTTCGAAGGCACGGCTAATCAGACAGTCTAGAGGATCATGGGCAGGTACTTTTGTAGTGCAATAATGAGAATCCTCAATATCTTCACTATGAACACTTCTCTCTTCGGGCTTACTAGCGCCCTAACGAGGACATCAACTATGCCCAATTCCAGTTTAGCTTTGCTTGGAGCGGACGATTTTCTGTTGTGGCAAGTATGGTCCTGCCTCCCTCTTTGTTTTCATTTTCATGTGTCCAGAACCAAGGGATGGCAACGTTACCTTCCTGTATCTACTATTCCTTTTGTGGCATGGTATTTTCTTTTATTTTCTTTCTTTTCTCGATTTTCCTTATAATTATCCTGTGGTTGGGGCGATCTGTCCGTGGTCATGATCACTCGTGACCGATGCCGTGATAGGCGTGAGGTCTCTGTGGACGCAATGCACACTGGTGACTCGTGAAGCATGTCACCGTGCAACACGTCCATTACAGGCCGATAGTTTTTGTTGGCCATGAGCCATGACCATGACTCATGAGACAATGACGCTTGACGCTATGACCATGACTCATGAGACAATGACGCTTGACGCTTGAGAATTTCATCTGCGAGCTGGTTCTCTTCTACGAGGAAGTTGGTACTGCAATACCACGCAGAAATTTACAAATTCCAAAAGCAATTTTAGCAGTTGAGACCGTCTCGAAATGAGGGGGAAAACGAGCAATCGGTGGTAAAGTGTTGACGCAAGAATGGTTTCGTTTGGCTCGTGTCCTGATACGCAGCTCACCGACTAGGCAACGATGTCAGCCCCAACTGCCCCTCTCGAAATCTGGGGAGAAATGAACAATCAATGGCAAGTCTTGACGCATGAACAGATTCATTTGGATCGTGTCCGGGCAGATAACTTACCGGTCAGGCAATGATCTCAGCCTCACAGTCCCAGAGGACTAAAATCGGATATCTGTGATTCATGTATGGCCAGACTGTCTTAGGAGTGTTTGGCAGGGCTCCATAGGGGCTCCGGAGGAGGAGCTAGAGCTGTTTCGGAGGAGCCATAATCTGTGGCTCTTTCAAAACGGTTTTGTCTCCTTTGTTTTTCATTGAAAAACGCTTTCTCCTACGAAACGTTTGGTAGGCCTCTTCTGGAGGAGCCTGAGCCAGAGCCGAGGATGAGCTCTACCAAATTGAGAGCAGGATCAAACAGCCCCGAGATGTAAAGGGCTTTAATTGTAAGCTGTGATAAGACGGTTATATTTTCTTCTACATCGACGAAACAAGAAGGCAACGAGGTCTCAGAAGTCAGACTGCAGGAAAAGGCAAACGCATCGGTGTCGTCAAAGCGAAGCTCCACTCCAGACTCCATAGAAAAAAGGGTCATGCCAACCATTGGTCAGTCCAAGGTCAGTCAACCGTTTCAAATGTTCAGTTAGTCCACAAGTCAGAAAATCAACAGCAGTAAGTGTTTCCCCGTGCTGTCCCAGCAATTCCCATCGCAACTGGATGCAGACACATCAATAATGACTTCCATGAAGTTCACGCGTTCCCGGCAAACAGTCAATACAGAATTCTCCAATCAATCCAAAACCGGCAACTGCAACTTGTTGTTTTGCCCATGGAATTGCCATTGAATAGGACATCGACCAGCGACCTCTGATACCGACATACCGTCGGCTTCTTCTCAGCAAGGGTTGCATTATTATCTCCTCCAATTCCCTTTTTTAATGACTATGACTCCACTTGCTGCAGCATCAGAGACAGTACCCCCGTAAGAGCGAAATTTCGAGTCACAGGTTCGAGTCCAGAAGGTTTGATGATACGAATTTGGATTCCAAGAAAAATCTTGTGGACATGGACATCAGATAAGCCGCACTGAGAAATCACAAACCAGATTGCACCATTCTACATGCAAATGCGATCGTCACCCCGTGTCCCTCAATTCTTCATCCACTTTTCCGATTTCACACATCAATTTTTCACATCAGAGTTGTATCACCAAATTGCGTCAGTAATGTGACGCCACACAGCAGTGAGCAATGCCTTTCATAGTGGACAAGAAAGGGTTTCGACTTTCGACTGCAGAAAGGATTGAGACAATTTTGGACAGAATTTGAGTGCTCTGAAAATGGAGCCCTGGCTAGTCGGTTTCATGTGCTGATTATTAATGGCACACCGCACACCATGCGGCCTGTGTTCTCCTACTCCTTACCTGCTCTGCTGATAGTGACCATGCTGATAGGTTGGGATGCTCCCACGGCGCGACCCTAAAAAAACAAGTCTATATATATGTATTCATATTTCGGTGTGTCAGTAATCTCAAGTGGAGTGCTGTGAGGTTGAGGCCTTGATTAATTCCTTCACCAAAAGTTTACTCCATATCCCATCGAGTATTTGGACACATACATAGAGTATTAAATATATATAAAAAATAATTAATTGCACAGTTTATGACTAATTTGCAACACAAATCTTTTAAGCCTAATTAGTTCATGATTTGATAATGTGGTGCTACAGTAACACACGTGGTACTGATGGATTAATTAGGCTTAATAAATTCGTCTAGCGGATTACTTACGGATTCTGTAATTTGTTTTTTTATTAGTATCCAAACATCCCATGCGACACCCCAATATGACACCCGATGTGACACCCTAAAACTTTATATCCTGCATTTAAACAAGACCTGAAATACAAAAGATGTACCTGACGTGCCAGAACACAGATTATATATATGTGAGGTTCTACTATCTGATTAGGACATTTTTTCAGGGTTCCAAATTCTCGTAGAGACACGTTTTGGATCCAAATTTCCTTAGAAGTATTTTGTGGGAACCATTTAGCTAGTTCATTAAATTCTTGAAACTAACACTGGAATAAGAAAAAAAATTATATTTTTGGTGTTTAGGTAGACTAGTAAAAAAAACAAGAATTGGTTTCAAGTTAATTGTCCTGCAATGTTTTTATTATGATGTTTGGTAGCGATTCTAAACGATTTGACCGAATCTGAAACGTTAGCTGCTGCCAAAGACATCTTAATCGTGATCCCGTGCCCACCACGTACGCTTGCATACAGCCTTAGGCACGTGGGTTCTCCACACTCGCGCTGCTCCGCCGAGCATCCGTCTCCGTCCGTGCGCTATATGGTGGCACTGGCACCATGGTCTCTAAACCATTTTTATACATTCCTCTACGGTCACAACCACACATATGTTGTCAATCAAAAAGAAAGAAAAAGAAAACTTAAGCAACGTGTCCAAATAAAACGTGATGATTTTAATACTTGGTTACGTGGATTTGGTTGTTTTTTTTTCTTCAAATTACACAGTATAACATAGATACTCACGACGCACACACACTCACCCTTATGAATCCTACCCCTATGAGCATCTTTGAATCCAGAACTTAATGTGCTACTGAAGCTCTCATAATCACTTGCTTACAAACCCTTTTGCCAAAAAGAAAAGACTTCGTGAATACCTATTGTATGTTATGGTCGGTAAAATAGTATTAACTGAATTTTTTTCTGGCGATACTCCAATCAACCTTGTGTACACATTACAACAGCGTCGTCTTGGCGACTTCATCATCCTCTTGTTTATTTTATTCGTTTCGATGCAAAAACCATCGAACTCGCCTCTGCCACACACGCTAAACTATCATTGATAGCCTCACACATTATTCACTTACTTCATCGAAAGCTTAAACAAAACGGACTTGCTAGAGCCTGGACGTCGCGTCCGGACATTGTCCGCACAAGGAGTGAACGAGCGCCTAGCGCATCGGGCTCGTAAGGGAGCATAGCAGTAGTGGTCCCACACCATCCAGGACGTCATCCGCACCGCTGGCCGCTTTTCACGTGCATTCCATGTGTAACACCCGATCTACTTTTAAAACATTCAGATGCAACATTTCTAACATACAAAAGAAGACATATGAAACACTTTAAAACTATTGCTTGCAGGAAAACTATTGCAAACATATGCAACATCCAGATAAAACAATTACAAACATACATATGAAACACTTGAAAACACTTGAAACATATGCTTGCAACATCTATGTATATGCAACATCTAGATCTACTTTTGCAACATCCAGACAAAGCACTTGCAACATTCGTTTGGAACAGATGAAATATTTGGAACATACACTTGAAATATACATGTATAGCCATTACAACATGTGCAACATCCCGATCTACTTTTGCAACATCGATATACAACACTTTCAACATACCTCGAAAACATCTGAAACACTTGAAACATGTTATTGCAACATATGCTTTTAGCGTAGCATTTGCTTGCTACTTGAACGAATGGAGGCTCGTCGATGCGGAGCTCGACGCCGGCACGGAGCTCGAAGCCATGGAGTGGCGCGGAGGTTGCCAATGTGGAGCTCGTCGGTGGCACGGACGTCGATAGGGTGAAAGGTCCTAATGGCTAGAAGGGGGTGAATAGCCTATTAAAAATTTCTACAATAACACTTAGCAAACCAGTTAGACAATTATGAGGCGAAGTAAGTATTGCGCTAGCCTACTAAATTGCAAGTCACCTACCATAATTCTAGTTTATATAGTTTCTATCCACACAATGGCTATGTCACTACACTAAGTTAGTGTGCTCTCAAAGACTAACTAAAGAGCCACACTAACCACACTAACAAGCTCTTACGACTATCTACACTAAAGATCTTGACAACTAGTTTGCGGTAATGTAAAGAGAGTAAGCAAGATGGTTATACCGACAAGTCGAGGAATGAACCAATCAATCACAAGAATGAATACCAATGAAGACCAATCACCTCGGAATCAAATGATGACACAATGATTTTTACCGAGGTTCACTTGCTTGCCGGTAAGCTAGTCCTCGTTATGGTGATTCACTCACTTGGAGGTTCACGCGCTAATTGGCATCACACGCTAAACCCTCAATAGGGTGCCGCACAACCAACACAAGATGAGGATCACACAAGCCACGAGCAATTTACTAGAGTACCTTTTGGCTCTCCGCCGAGGAAAGGTCAAGAACCCCTCACAATCAACATGATCGGAGCCGGAGACAATCACTAACCTCCGCTCGATGATCCTCGTTGCTCCAAGCCATCTAGGTGGCGGCAACCACCAAGAGTAACAAGCGAATCCCGTAGCGAAACACGAACACCAAGTACCTCTAGATGCAAACACTCAAGCAATGCACTTGGATTATCTTCCAATCTCACAAAGATGATGAATCAATGATGGAGATGAGTGGGAGGGCTTTAGCTAAGCTCACAAGGTTGCTATGTCAATGCAAATGCCCAAGGGAGTGAGCTAGAGCCGACAATGGGGCTTAAATAGAAAGCCCCTACGAATAGAGCCGTTGGCTCTCTGTTCCCTGAGAAATCGAGGCGACCGGACGCGCCGGTCAGATCGACTAGACGCAGGACCCCAGCGTCCGGTCGCCCGATGCTTGCCACATGTCATCGGCTTCAAACGCTGATCGCTCGATCTCAACGGTCATCAGAGAACTTAAGTTGTCACTGGACGCGCTACAGTGTAGGATCGGACACAGGACCCCAGCGTCCGGTCACTTCCAGTAAGGTTCCACTCGTGACCGGACGCCCGACCGGACGTAGGACCCTAGCGTCCGATCACTTCCAGTAAGCTTCAAGAGATGAAAATTCACGACCGGACGCGTCCGGTCGGTCACGATCGGACGCAACATCAGCGTCAGGTCCTTTCTCCTCTTCTCTATGCTGCCACGTCAGTGGGACCGGACGCACCCCGCCAGCGTCCGATCACGAAGTGACCCAGCATCCGGTCGAAGACCGACGCCAGCGTCTTCACTGCTTCCACTGACCGGATGGGCCGGTCCAGTTGAGGCCAACGTTCGGTGCACTCTGTGAAACTCTGTCTTTTCTGTATAAGGCGCCGGTGGCACCGTCGGACTGTCTGCACTCTACGGGTAGACACTCCGCTGGTGAAGTTTTGAACTCTTGCTCCCAAGTGCTAAACACAATGTGTATCACCTTTGTGCATGTGTGTTAGCATATTTTACATAAACATTTTCAAGGGTGTTAGCACTCCACTAGATCCTAAATGCAAATGCAATGAGTTAGAGCATCTAGTGGCACTTTGATAACCGTATTTTGATACGAGTTTCACCCCTCTTAATAGTACGGCTATCGAACTTAAATGTGATCACACTCGCTAAGTGTCTTGATCACCAAAACGAAAAGGCTCCTACCACTTATACCATGCCTTGAGCCTTTTGTTTTTTTCTTTTACTTCTTTTTCAAGTCCAATCACTTGATCATCACCATAGCAACATCATCATCATGTCATGATCTTCATTTGCTTCACCACTTAGAGTAGTGCTACCTATCTCATAATCACTTTGATAAACTAGGTTAGCACTTAGGGTTTCATCAATTCACCAAAACCAAACTAGAGCTTTCAATCTCCCCTTTTTTGGTAATTGATGACAACCATTTTCACAAAGATATGAATTAAAATTCATTTGAATCCATGTTGCTTGCCCAAGCATATTTACCACGTGTAAAAGGATATGGACAAGTTTTATGAATCTCATATGGTAGCAATTGCTCCCCATATATATGTGCTAAGAGTTTGGATAGTAGCTTGCACATATGATTAGATAGGAAATATAGGAGACAATGTCTACCAAATGATGCTAAGGTATAAAAAAATGGACCTTTGAAGCGTGATACCAATCGGAGTGCACCAATATATCATCCTTAGTACCATGAGTAACTAGACATACATAAAAACTAGAATACCCCATGAGATCAACATTAGAAGCAAGGGTCTAGTTTTCATAATAGGAGCATGAGTCTAGTTACTTATCCTATGTATGCTAGTTTTTTATTTTATCATTCAAACCTACAACTAGCATACACCACACAAGCATGGATATTTGAAATTTAAAACTTGTGCTATGCAAGCAAACATATGAAGCTCCCCCTACTTGTGTGCTTAAAATTTTAATTGATCCCATTCCTTTGTTATCTCTTCCCCTTTGTCAAGTTTTCCCCCTATCACTTATATCTTTGTTTCTTTCCCCTTTATTGTCTTTTTCACTATCTTTGTACACTATTTCTCCCCCTTTGTCATCAATGACCACAAAGATTCAAAATATAGATAGGTTGAGATTATCAATGTGAATCAATGGGGTGAGGATCATTTTTCTCAAATAGGGTCCAATCTAGATCATTTGCCAAAGAAATTTAACTCGGTTTGATCTAAGGACAAGCTTCTTCACACCTCTAAATAAGGGTTATCTTGTACCGTATTGAGTTAAACCCTTATAGTTCATTTTCTAGATCAAACACTAGGTTTACAAGTCCACAAACGTGTCATATGCTACCACTAGACCAAATTAACCATAGAAGCAATAGTGGTACCATACAAGTATCAAATTTATTTGATTTTCATGAATGAGCCTATTAAATATGAAAGATGTCTAGATGCACTAAATATGTCCTTAGTAAGGATGTATGTCATGCCAATCAACTTTTACCTTGGATTGCTCGAAGGAGAGGCATGTCATTTGCTTCACCACTTGGAGTAGTGCTACCTATCTCATAATCACTTTGATAAGCTTGGTTAGCACTTAGGGTTTCATCAATTCACCAAAACCAAACTAGAGCTTTCACAGGGGCAGGAACAGGCGGATGCAGCATGGTCGCGACAGGGAGGCGTGAGTCCGACAGCGTTGCGGGCGGGCGGAGAGGGCGTGGGGGGGGCGGGCGGTGCGATCGATGGGGTTCGTCTGGGAGGGGGCGGCGTGGGCTAGTGCGGGGTCCGTCCGGACAGACGAATGCCCTAAACTAAAGCAAACCGGAACTATTTAATTTGCCACTTGAGTGGGGTCCACATGGCAGGGAAAAAGTGTGACGCTATCCAATGATGGAGTCTTTATCGCCAATTCCATTCGGGCGATCGTTCACTCGGATTGGGATGTAGCGAACGATTACACCACGCCTCCCCCTCCCAGTGCGCTTTCTTATAGCCGCTGACGTCATCAAAAAGAAAAACATTTATTTTCAAAATGCTATAACTTAAGAACGATGTATCCGTTTTTAATTCCGTCTGCACTAGTGTGTTCAACGTAACAAGGCGAACAAAACTAGACCCCACTTGCACATGTTTCAAAGAATTTTTTTTTGTGGCAATTCATGTATATTAATTTATAACATTATAACTTATAACTTACGATTGTCCTAGTATTTTCTTAAATTAAACTTGGTTTATTAAATTATATGCATGCAACTTGTATATTGTAGTTATTATGTTGAAGTTATAAAGTTGTAGCTTTTTCATCTAGCTTTTATGTGCAAATTTTGCCACATAACTTGTAGTTATTAAATTTTTACGTGGAACTTTTATGTATAACTTTCTACACATATCTTGTAGTTATTAACTTATAGCTATTCAATTTTATGTCTAGCTTTTTGCACATAAGCTGTTTGGTTTATTATATTTGCATATAACTTGAAGATATTAACTTGTATATTGAAATTGGTTTAATTAAATTATGTGCCTAAGTTTTGTTTGCAACTTTTATATCTGATCTTTTGTTCACAAATGGATACTTAATTAGCCATTGTGATAAGACTTTTAATTTGTTTTGTTAAATCTTATATGCATATTTGTCAGGTTGCACTTTAAAATGCCGAACTTGTTCCAGCTGATATTTGTCATCACTTCTTAGAAAGATTCATCAGATATAGTTTAGCACCCAAAGCCTATACGTGAGGCATTGACATACTATTTGTGCACGCATAAGGAGAATCAATTCTTGTTACCTAGACATAGCTATGCAACAAGTAAGATTTTTTATATTGTACCTATTGTTTTGTGTTTGAATCCTCATCGTTGCACCTTTTAAAATTTGTTAGGGTATAAAGCTTTTAAATTATACATCAATAGGGTATAACAGGTATGATTTTCTATTTAAGTTCTTACATTCATTGCTATTGAAATAGTTTCTTCTGCTTTTTCTTGAGATTATGTATTCAATTGTGCTTCTTACGGTACTCTATAAATTTGTTCTAAATGTTTTTGGGTGCTAGGTTAAATAACTTAGTTATTTATCTAATTTAGTTGATTAATTTATTGTACCGAGTTATGTATCTAGCTTGTGTTTTTATGTGTACGTTACCTAACTTATTTGATTAACTTACTGTACAGAGTTATGTATCTAACTTTTGTTTTTACGTGTATGCTAACTAACTTATTTGATTAACTTACTATACTTAGTTTCATGTTTTATCACACTATGTTAGATAATTATTTTAGTTTTGCTATTAACTTATGTGTTTCTTGTTGTCAACTTTATTATTTTTATTTATTATTTTAAATATTAAATAGTTTGCAGATCTTAGTGAAGACACAGGGATGGTTAATATCCTATGCTGCTAAGAAGTTAAAGTTATTACGAAACTTGTTATACAAGTTTGCAACATCTTATGGAATTTGCTGTGCAGTATAGGCTGTAAAAGTTACTTTTATTTTGCTCCCCCACCCATTTTAAACCCTTTTTCCCGTGTTCCCGAATAATTAGTTCATGAAACGAAAAGAAAAATGCTCCTAAAGAGAATTTTTTTTACGTACCTTTTCTCAAAATTTAAATTATGCACGGGTCTCTGTTTGCAAAAAAAAGAAAAAAAAGTAATGTTATATAACATAGCACCATTAACTTAGTCCTTAAATTTGTACAGAGTAACTCAGTTAGTGTCCGGTACGACGGCATGGAGACTTTTATTTCTGGACAGCGACATCAAGGCGGAGATGGTGTCGCCGCCATAGAATAATTTTCTCCGGTCTCTTCTCCGTTTTATTGTGGTTAGATCTGGCCACGATGAAGGACTAGGGAGAAAAAGTTACATATCAGTCTTCTCATTCTTCGGTGGCAGAAAGAAGAAGAAGGAAGACACCAGAAAGAAGAAGTTTCTCAACTCCGCCTACATGAATGTTGACCGTCGTTCGTTGGGCATCGGTTCCCAGGCCTATTGCCGAGTGTTTGGCTATGCGGTTATCCATACTGCAAAGCATCGTACAGGTTTGGTTTTGAGATTTGAAACTATTCATAGCATGAGGATAATTTAGATAAAATCAGTTTCTGGATATTTGTATAATCCAGAGTGCTTGTAATGTGTTGATGCACACAACTATTATCTAATATAATTCTTCTTTGGTCGAAAAAGGTTATGTGTGCGCTTTTCAAAAAAAAAAAAGAAAATGTTGGCTCCAGACGTGAGAGCGCTCTCCCGCACACGAAAAGAGAAAGAGACAAAGCACTCGTCACCGCTAGAAAAGGAAGCAGGCGGGAATAATTATTTTCTTGAAAAGGAAAGTTTTCGACTGTCATAGAATCGTTCGCTGAATTTAATTATAGTGAGCGTTCGTCAATTAGTCTCCATCGGCAATACGTGGGTGACGGAAGATTACACACATATATATATATAAAATAAAAGTTATGCTAATATTTTATTTGTACAACTTAGAAAAGAATGCACAGCTGCTTTCATGTAATAAGAGCATCTCCAAGAGTACCCAATAATTTGTTCAAAAAATCATGGTGTTTTCTAACTCTCAAAGAAGTATTGGGAGGAATAAATAACATCATCTCCAACGATTTCCAATAATTCATTTATTAAATATAGAAGATAATTTTACATCAGGAATCATATACTATTTCTAAATTATCCCCACCACATTTATATATTATTTCTCTCTTGTACATTTGCATCAGTAATTTTTTTCTACTCTTTATTCTTTTTTCACGCCCTTCCACCTTTAGATTGGAAGACAGATACGCGCGCCACGCGCGGATCTTTACGCGCTTTGGGTGATTTTTTTTCAAGTGCTAAAAGATTGTGAGGTGGTATTGGGACCTCTTGGAGATGTGTTTTTTCTACTCTTGCTAAAAATTCTAGATTAGAAAGTTTTATTGGGAACTCTTGGAGATGCTCTAATTTATAGGTTTAACCTGACCGGTCACCACTTTAAAATTTGGAGCTGATTATAGCCAAATTTGCTTACCAACAACATGTTTTATAGGAATATCTTCAAGAGTTTCCAAAATCCACTTTCAAACTTGATTTCTTCGCAAGATTGAAAAAGCTGCTCTTCAACAACTCCATATCTTAACTCTCAATCTTTCCGCACTTGGGAAAATCGACATAGTCGCGAGATTTATATGCACGTGTATCGATCGGCCAATCTGGAGATGGTAGGATGTGAGGAAAATTAAGTAGTAGGACAGAGTTTCCAATGCAAATATACAAAAGAGAAAGAAAGTATAAAAGTGGTTAGGGTGATTTGAAAATAGTCCAGGATTCCTGATGTATTATTGTCTTTTATATTTTAGGAGCGAGATTTTAGAAACCGTTGGAGAAGCTCAATAAATATACTCCGAACTTCTTTTAGCTAATTGGAAAACTTATTTATTTACTAATTGATTTTTTAAAATCTATTGCAGATGCTCTAATAAATTTGTGCACACACCTTGGAGCCTTTCCTCTTGAATCCACTAGGTTTTCTTTCTTTTTTCATGGATGGTGTAGGATGAGACCGTGATAGGACCACGGGGTGGCGGCAGTGAGGGTGATATAGTGGTGGAAGAGATGAGACCGCAAGAGGTATGGTATATAGAGAACACGGTGATGTGGTAGATGACCTTCACTACTAAGTATTTTGCATACAAAGGCGTAGACATTTTGATATAAATTTAACTATGTTTTTTACTTCCTCCATTCTAAATAATAAGACGTTTAAATTTTTCTAATATATAGTTTTTGTTGGATACATAGGTCAATCAAAATGCTAAAAACCATGTGTAGTTTCTATACCTATTAGTTTATTAGACACTACACAGAAACTATATTCTCAATCCATAGTTTCTATAAATATTTTTTTGTCCAGTTACAAGTCTTCTCTTTCTATCACCTACGTATCACATCTCTTTATTTCTTGGTTCTCACGTAGACATGGTTTCTTATCTACGAAACCATTTCCTCATCTCTCTTCTTTTCTTTTCTTTAGCTGCAGTGTCACATCATCTTTTTGCTTAGATGGCACATTAATTAATGAACATAGAAATCATATAGTTTCTTGATTGGGGGTACCCTTAGATATACAATATAGTAAAAGCAATATATCTAGAAAATTAAAATATCTTATAATTCGGAACAGAGGGAGCACTAATTTATTGTCCAAAATATGGCATCAAAACCCTAATGTCAATGAACAATTTTAGCAACCATAAATATCCACTATCTATATCTATACCTAATATTAAAGAATAAAGATATTCTCCTATCCATTTTTTACTTTCCAAAATGCCCTCGCACCTCCTCTCCGTCCTCTCCCTATGACCACCTCCGAGAGAGTATGATTGAGCGGAGATTTTAAGATCGGCAAAGTCACCACAAACGCCTAAGGCATACCACTGAAAGAACAACGTTGCTAAATCTTGGAATAAATGTGAGCACTCACGTCATGTTGACGACTGAAATCTGGGTGGACAGATTCCACCACAAGGAATCCAACCAGTTTAGCTACGCTTAGCTCACATGCATTTGGAGCAAATAACCGATAGTTGAATAAAAATCCAAGCTATAAATCATCGAGGTAACCATGCAACAAGCTATACATTTAGTTGTAAGTTGTAACGCATATGTACATTTGCTAGAACAGTGATAAAATGTTTATGGCGTTTGACCTGTATTAACTAAGGGGTACTTTTGCTAGTCCTATAGGGCGTCCCCAACAGGAGAACCGAATCCCCCGTTGATTTGCAGCCAGTTTGCTTGGCGGGACTTTCTCGTAAATTTTTAGTAGAAACAGTATTTTTCTCTCATACTAAACTAGCCAGTAGTAGTATTTCTTCACGAACCGATCCAGCCTAGCTAAACGAACATGCTGTTTGGAAGCTGAAAACAATAAAAAAAAATAGAGAAGTTGAGATAGCACAGCTAGGAGCTGAGAGGCTGCCTTTTTTTAACTCCGTGCCAGACTAGCGAGTATGATAGCGCTAGCTACTTGCTCACTCCCTTCAGTGCCCAATAAGATTTCAGCAGAGCCGGCGATTTGAAGGTCGTTGGGACAGTGATGCGCATGTCATATGTGTTGAAGTAGATTAAAGTAAAATTAAATTAAATTTCATTCCATTTTACTTCTGACACATGTGAATTGAGGTGGACACGTCAATGGAACAGCGCAAGTGTTTCTGCCACAACGAACAATCTACGTACCATTCTAGGTGTACTTGCAGATTCCGAGCCTACTGCAAAAGCCATAGCTGCACAAGCAGGTTTTCGCGGCACGTGTTTCCCGGACCGGGAGACGACCCTCTCGTTGCCGCTCTCTCGTCAAGATTTATTGTAATTGTAAAGGCCTCTCAAGTCGCCTCCGATTTCCAGGCCCTTTCCCATTAGGCCATTGCCCACGCACATCTCACCAGCTAGGGGACTAGTCACTCGACCAGCCACTTCCAAACTTTACCATCATTATCGACAGCGTCAAGCCGGCTGAAATTACTGCAGCTGCAGCTTCTAGTGGCCTTAGCTCGATCGTTCCTATGGAGCTTCCGCCATGGGCATCCTTCCTCGGTGTGGTGCTTGCCACCGTGATGCTTCTCCAGGCCATCGTCGGCCGTCGCAGCCGCCGCGTGTACAACCTCCCGCCCGGCCCCAAGCCGTGGCCGATCATCGGCAACCTCAACCTGGTTGGCGCGCTCCCGCACCGCTCCATCCACGAGCTGTCCAGGAAGTACGGCCCGCTGATGCAGCTCCGGTTCGGGTCGTTCCCCGTGGTGGTGGGCTCGTCGGTGGACATGGCCAAGTTCTTCCTCAAGACCCACGACGTGGTGTTCACGGACCGGCCAAAGACGGCCGCCGGCAAGTACACCACCTACAACTACCGCGACATCATCACCTGGTCCCCCTACGGCGCCTACTGGCGGCAGGCGCGCAAGATGTGCCTCACCGAGCTCTTCAGCGCCAAGCGGCTCGAGTCGTACGAGTACATCCGCGCCGCCGAGGTGCGCGCGCTGCTGCGCGACCTGCACGCGGCGTCCGGCTCCGGCCGCTCCGTCATGCTCAAGGACTACATGTCCACGGTGAGCCTGAACGTGATCACGCGCATGGTGCTCGGCAAGAAGTACCTGGACAAGGAGGAGGCTGCCGCTGGCGCTGGGTCGGTGGTGACCACCCCCGAGGAGTTCAAGTGGATGCTGGACGAGCTGTTCCTGCTCAACGGCGTGCTCAACATCGGCGACTCTATCCCGTACATCATCCAATACTCTTGGTCGACGACTGCTGGCGGCATTTGGACCTCGCTCCACTCTGCAACGAAATCAGCCAGCACTTAGGACTTGATGGCCATCCAAGGGGCATACGAAATGCCTTGACAGATTAGCTCGAATGCCCACTTCGCGATTCTTCCTGTGGCATCCCAGTTTTGGGCGACCTCACCGAGAGGGAAGGACGTCACGACCGTCACCGGATGCGACTCGAAGTAGTGACATAACTTCCTCTTGGCGATGAGGACGGCGCACAGGAGTTTTTGGATTTGGGGTAGCGAGTCTTAGAATCGAACAAGACCTCGCTAATGAAGTACATGGGACGCTGCACTTTAAGGGCATGTCCCTCTTCTTCTCGCTCCATCACCAGGGCGGCGCTGACCACTTGCGTGGTGGCCGCAATGTAGAGTAGAAGCGGTTCCCCGTCGACGGAGGGACCAGGATCGGGGCCTTTGTCAGAAACTGCTTGACCATGTCAAGTGCCTCCTAGATTTTGGGTGTCCATTTGAAATGATCGGCCTTCTTCAGGAGCCGATAGAGGGGGAGACCTCGTTCGCCCTTGAATTTGAGGACTCTAATAAAGGTCCTACAGGACCTGTGCTTTTGCTTCAAGCCCTTGAATTTAATTTTGAGAGCTCCAATAGGAGACTCCAGCAGTTGCTAGGCGAACTTTTAGTCGGCTTTAATTTTTTAATGCAATACGATTTTTGTCTTTTCTCTCTTTTTTGTTCGTAGCATAAAAACCCAACAAAACAGCATCAGCGGCGACAACCGCTTAAAGCATGCTCCACATGAGCGAAAGTCGCTTTTCAGCTCTTTGGTCAGTCCATGGTCAGTCAGCCGTTCCAAATGGGTTGTCCGTCCAGAAGTCCTCTTATCACCAGTAGTAGTAGGTGTTTCCCTGTGATGTTCTAGCAATTCCCCTCGCAATTATATGTAAACTACATCAATTGAAAAGTTCGTGAAGCCCACGCGGACCCGACAAGTAAATTTGACATCCCTGATCATGCAACCATCATCTGACAGCAGATACTGCAACTTGCCGATTGAATTGCATCACACTTGATGAGAAGCTTGCATGTTAGCCAAGTCTTTCTGTAGATATTTTGGATCAGAGCATGTTACCTGCTCCGGCTCCCTTTTAGGACTTGACTTGCTACAGGAGTCAGTGCGTACTGACTAGTGAACGCAATTTCGTCTGAAATGTCAAATCTCGAGGGTCAGGCATTTTTTCCACACTTCAGCAAAGGTGTCTTGTCGTTTGATGTAAATTTCGATTGCACATACGTATGTTCAAAACTTAACTCCTCGATATAAAACCACATTATTATCTAAAAAACACACTGGAAAATCAGCCTTTGCTTTTTTTTAATCAAATGCATAAAGCAAGTAAACAATGAAAATATTTTTTATTTAAAAAGAAAACCATAACCAATAATTAGGGCATATTTGGCAGAGTTTTTTTATGGCTCCGGCTTCTTGCAGCTCGTACTGTAGCAACATTGTTCATTTAAGCCGTTTTCTCTATCATATCGAAATGAACTGGGAGCCGGAAGAAGCCACAATTCGTGGCTCCTCCGGCTCCAGCTCGGGCTCTTCCGGTAATGTATCGCGGAGCCGGAGCCTGAAGAAGCCTCACCAAATACGCCCGTGAAACAAAGATCCCAGCACCACGGACCGTGTCTCACGGTCGTGATGCAAGCACCCGTTGCCTCCTTCTTTACTTATCCAATAGGACTCCAAACACAAATTTATCAGTCTTCCGGCACAGCCAATAGAATTCCAAACAAGAATTCACAATACTCTACTTGCTCAAGTCCCCCCGATCCGATTGTTCCTCAAACTGAAAATCAACATGTGTAACATCTTACTGTCAAAACCAAATTAAACTTATCACATGTGATTAATATATGCTGTATATGTATTAATCTGTAGTTTCCTAGTACTATGTGGTAAAAAAAAGGACTTGCTAAAATTCAAATGCCTGAATTTTAGTTTACTTTCGGACGACGGTTATTGCATATGTTTTATACTAAAATTATAGTTTAGTTCATTGTAATTTATCTAGGCATAATGTGTAATTTTCGCTTCCAAGAATAAAAACCCTCGTTAGACAAACCATGAACCCGACAAAATCTGATATGTATATTTATTTTTGAGAATTACAAAGTACATGAAGACGTCACAACACGTACGCACACTCACCCCTATGAACACACATACGTAAACCCTAGCCCTATGAGCAGCTCCAAAGGACTGAGCTGTCCTATGAACACACGTACGCAAATCATACCCCTGTGAGCACCTCCGAATGACTGAGTTGTCAGATCTTGAGATTCACGAAGTCACCATATATGTTGGCACAAAGACAGTTAATAATTTATAATTGTTTTTATAGTTCAACAAGGACAAAAAATTTATATGTTATAATACAAAAATAAATAATAAATCATAAAAACAACAATTTACTTGTACCAGTGGCTGTACAAGAATTTCCTCTAAAATCGTCTTGAAATTCAAGCAACTGAAATATAGGAGAAGTGGTAAAAAAACAACCTATTCTTAGAAAAAATTTCTTCACCCTACTCAGTCCTGAAATGCAAAAGTTGAATATGATCAGCCGAATCTGAATAAACGGAGTGAGTAGTAATAACACAACGAATCATCCGCATGTGCTAACTTGTACTATAAATTGTATGTTCGGCAAGTGGGGTTCCCAGGTGACCAGCGTCGTCGTCGTTCCCTCGTCAAGAGTTTTATTCCGGTGAAGTCGTCTCCAATTTCCGTGTCCTTTCCCACACAGCAGCTTCCACACGCGGTTCATGACATCGCTGCGCTCCTATAAGAAGGCACGGTGAAGGCACGTTCCAGCACCACCTCACCAGCTCAACTCAGTCGACAATCCTCTCTAGCTCGACACTGTACCAATGGAGCTTCCAACATGGGCGTCCTTCCTCGGTGTGGTGCTCGCCACCGTGATGCTTCTGAAGGCCATGCTCGGCCGCCGCGGCCGCCGCGTGTACAACCTCCCCCGCCCGGCCCCAAGCCGTGGCCGATCATCGGGAACCTCAACCTGATCGGCGCGCTCCCGCACCGCTCCATCCACGAGCTGTCCAGGAAGTACGGCCCGCTGATGCAGCTCCGGTTCGGGTCGTTCCCCGTGGTGGTGGGCTCGTCGGTGGACATGGCCAAGTTCTTCCTCAAGACCCACGACGTGGTGTTCACGGACCGGCCAAAGACGGCCGCCGGCAAGTACACCACCTACAACTACCGCGACATCACCTGGTCCCCCTACGGCGCCTACTGGCGGCAGGCGCGCAAGATGTGCCTCACTGAGCTCTTCAGCGCCAAGCGGCTCGAGTCGTACGAGTACATCCGCGCCGCCGAGGTGCGCGCGCTGCTGCGCGACCTGCACGCGGCGTCCGGCTCCGGCCGCTCCGTCATGCTCAAGGACTACATGTCCACGGTGAGCCTGAACGTGATCACGCGCATGGTGCTCGGCAAGAAGTACCTGGACAAGGAGGAGGCTGCCGCTGGCGCTGGGTCGGTGGTGACCACCCCCGAGGAGTTCAAGTGGATGCTGGACGAGCTGTTCCTGCTCAACGGCGTGCTCAACATCGGCGACTCCATCCCGTGGCTGGACTGGATGGACCTGCAGGGGTACATCAAGCGGATGAAGAAGCTCAGCAAGATGTTCGACCGCTTCCTGGAGCACGTCGTGGAGGAGCATAACCAGCGGCGGCTGCGCGAGGGCAAGGACTTCGTCGCCAAGGACATGGTCGACGTGCTGCTGCAGATCGCCGACGACCCTACCCTTGAGGTCGAGCTGAACCGGGAAAGCGTCAAAGCTTTTACTCAGGTGAGTCTAAATAGATCCCCCCCAGCTGCACTAGGATTCCGTTGCGCAGAGCAGATCAGATGTTGTCGGATTCTGCATCTCTTCGCTCTTACTTTTGTACATATACTCTGAACTGCAAACATCACGTTAACAACTTATCAGCTAGTCAGACAACTTTTAAAGAATCAATTGAAAAATCCAAAACCAAGTGCAAGAATCATGAGCTCATGAACAGTGCAAGAATCAAACTTGACCACGCACCCTCTCGAATGGCACGTGCAGGACCTCATCGCCGGTGGCACCGAGAGCTCGGCGGTCACAGTGGAGTGGTCCATCTCGGAGCTCCTCAAGAAGCCCGAGGTCATCGTTAAGGCCACGGAGGAGCTGGACCGCGTCATCGGCCGCGGCCGCTGGGTGACAGAGAAGGACATGCCCAGCCTCCCCTACGTCGACGCCATCGTCAAGGAGACCATGCGGCTGCACCCGGTGGCACCCATGCTGGTTCCCCGCCTGTCCCGCGAGGACACCACCGTGGCCGGCTACGACATCCCCGCCGGCACGCGCGTGCTCGTCAGCGTCTGGTCCATCGGCCGTGACCCCGCGCTGTGGGACGCGCCGGAAGAATTCATGCCGGAGCGGTTCCTTGGCAGCAGGCTCGACGTGAAGGGGCAGGACTACGAGCTGCTGCCGTTCGGGTCCGGCCGCCGGATGTGCCCCGGGTACAGCCTCGGCCTCAAGGTCATCCAGGTGAGCCTCGCTAACCTGCTGCACGGCTTCGCGTGGAGCCTCCCCGACGGCGTGACCAAGGAGGAGCTCAGCATGGAGGAGATCTTCGGTCTGTCCACGCCGCGCAAGTTCCCGCTCGAGGCCGTCGTGGAGCCCAAGCTGCCGGCGCACCTCTACGCCGAGCCATGATCGATGCGTGCGTGATTCTGCAGCATATAGTTGCCTCTTTTGCGTTGATGTCTCGTGTGCGTCCACTTGCTGCTCCTGTTGTTGTCATTACTTCTGTAACAATGTAAGTAGGTTTTTCTCCTAGCTTGCGTCGTGCGCTGCCATGTGACACTGTAATGGAATAATGGTGTAACCAACTTTATATTTATATACTAGTACTTATACAGTTTTACCCAACACACATAAGTATTCCTACTTGTCTCCGGGTGAGCATATCTATACCTAATATTAAGAGAATATCTACTATATAATCATGTGTTTCAGCAAAAGTTAGCACATGGTTGTTTGTTGGCTGCAAAACACATGATTTGTAACGGAGAAAAAACCGTGTGTTTTAGCACAAGCTAGCACATGGTTGTTGGTTGCCAGCAGATAACACATGATTTTCAATAGAGAAGAAATTGTGTGTTTTAAAACAAGCTAGCACATGTTTGTTGGCTGCCTCTAAAAGAATGGATTTTTAAAGAAGGCCCACGCAGAGGAAAATCTATTGTAATTTCTGTGCAACTGAAGAGTAAAACAGTACAGCTCATTAACTAAAATGATAAAATGGTCCATTAAACAGCAGTAGCCTATAAAGAAAAGCCCAAAACCATGAATACATAGGAATATAGCAGATAGACTTGGGAGACAAGCAAAGAAAAAAATACAGATCTGCTGTGCGTGGGGAAAGTCTCTGCTCTGCTCAAATAGAGGAGGAGAAAGGGGCAGACATCAGATTGCAAAGAAGAAGAACAGAAAATTTCAAGAAGAAGCACTACAAGACTGATCCATATCTCATCAGCAAAGGTTAGTATCCCAATCTTTTGAATCTACTTTTCGAAAAAGCAAAAAAAAAAACAATAGCAACTCGGATCAAAGACTAGGAGAATGTAGATACATGGAAAAGACATTCAGGATGGTAAAGATGGCCTGCTGCTTGTGCTTGCTACAATAGCAGGGCGTGGCCCTGGTTGCTCAGTGTGCACAAGAAGCAGATCCAGCACTTGGGAGTTCTGATGTAGTCTAAAGGTACAAATAAGCCTACAAAAATAAAAAGAAACCAAGATAAAATTCTACTAGCTTTTGCACCATCTTACAAACCACCTATGGTGTATATAGAAATAAAGACAAACTAGCACACAACCACACAAGCATGACCAAAAATCTTGATGACTCATACCTGCATATACAACCTGCATATACAACATTGTGTAGAACTGCGTGTCCTTTTACATATGCTTTTATTAGATCAACACCATGATCAAGTGGATACTTCACAGTGGATATAACACCCGGATATAAAGATAGTTACCACCTATCATACGGCTTTCTAACTCCACTTCTTTTTACGGTTGTTCCGTCTGGCATCAATGGTAGTCTCAGGAGATCTGTAACCTCCGTATTTTTGACAACACGCTTCTGCTTCCGTTTTGAGTTGCACCTACTAAAACATCGAAAAACTCTATCTTCCTTATCGGTGAACAGTGCATAGGTAAAGTGCAATTTATATATCTCAACTGCTCCCTCCCGGGATAGGTAGGCCCATCCCCCACCCCCCCCCCCTTCCCGGCGGCCGGGTCAGATGTTCCCAAAGATGTCACAAACGCCCTAAAAGAGTTTTACATATCATGAGAGCATACAATTTCCAAAAGCACAAAAAAGCTACAATAAGAGTTATATGTATGAACCTCCACTTGCAGCCATATTTTGATCACACCCTAGTTCCTCAACCAATTATTTGCAGACATACAAATGGCCCTGGCATGCTGCTGGATCACAATTTTCTATGCCAAATGCTCAATCACCATTTCCTACATATAATTGATGCTCCAACTTTACACTAATGACATCATTTATTTCTAAATGCTTGTGCTTGCTCCAACATCATGGCGTGGCCCTGTTGCTCACTGTGCACAAGGAGCAGATCTAGCACTTGGGGGTTGTGATGTGGTCTAAAAGGCTAGAAACACAGAGAGCATAGTGTAAAACAGAGAGCATGAGATCACATACACATGTAGCTAGCAGAAATCACACACACACAAATCGAATTTTCTGGACCAATTTTCTAAAAGTAATTCTGCAGCCACACCACTCAGCAAAACTCAACTAATCCTCAACTAAAATTACAAATATATCTGTTATGCATTTGCTATATTCCTATTGTAAATAAATTACAGAACAAAAATAAGGAAATTACACATTTGACATAGTGCAACTTGTACTTTCGGCTAATGCAATTATACTGTACATGTATACAATTTAAAGATCTGGCTCATGCAACTTGTACACACAAAGCAGGGCAAAGGGGTAGAAATCAGATCAAAGAGGAACCACAAGCCTCAACAGCCAATGTTAGTACACTGATCATTTAAATCCAATCTCCTTGTGTGTGTTAGATGCATGGAATATGTAATGACGAGAAACCTTCTAACTGTCACTGTAGCAGCATGGTAGCCTGACATATTTGTGTACTAAGATTAGATGGGTAGAGTTGTATATGTAGCTTCCCACTGCAACTCAGTAAAGAGAGTGAGTTCAGTTTTGCCATCTCCTCTGCAGAGCTCCGGCCAACGCCGGTGCTTGTACTGTGTGTGTGCGCTCTGTTCTCCCTCCCTCTTCTACCTCCAGCCGTAGTGTGTGTGGTTGGCAACGACGGTGAGCGGTCGGCTCACCCGTGCGGGAGATCTTGGGACCAATAAGTGGTATCAGAGCCGTACAAGCGTCGCTAGACTAACCGCTGGCGATGACGGATGGTTTGGAGATGGGCGACAGCAACGGCGCTGCTGTGGCTGCCCAGCCACGATAGGAGGTCGTCGTGTGCACGGTGCGGGAGGTCAGCGGCACCAGTTGGTCAACGCTGACTCGCACCAACTATGACGAGTGGG
This sequence comes from Miscanthus lutarioriparius, assembly GCA_904845875.1. NCBI lineage: Eukaryota > Viridiplantae > Streptophyta > Magnoliopsida > Poales > Poaceae > Miscanthus > Miscanthus lutarioriparius. Next base: position 38,543,310 of record CAJGYO010000004.1, on the reverse strand, counting down.
CGATGACCATGAAGGTCAAGCTCAGAGCCCGATGGCTCTGGAATGCCATTGAAAAGGGCACTGACAACAAAGAAGACGACATGTCAGTGTTGGAGGCTATCCTCGCTGTTGTGCCAGCGGAGTACCGGGAGCCATTGGGAGCGAAGAACTCTGCTAAGAAGGCGTCGGAGGCCATTGCAGCGATGCACGTCGGCTCCGTCCACGCAAAGAAGGCGACGGCCCAGCTGCTGAAGTAGGAGTACGCCAACCTCAAGTTTAAGGATGGTGAGTCGGTGGAGGACTTCTCTCTCCGCCTGCAGTCGCTCATCAGCAAGTTGAGGAGCCACGGCACCACCATCGACGAAGAAGAGGCGGTCTCCAAATACCTCTACTCTGTGCCGGTGAAGTACATCTAGATCACTCTCTCCATAGATACGATGCTGGACTTGTCCATCCTCACCATTGATGATGTGATAGGCCATCTGCGGGCGGTGGACGAGCGCATGGAGCAGGCCATAGCAACGACAAACAGCGGCAAGCTGCTCCTGATAGAGGAGGAGTGGGCTGCCCGGATGAAGGAGAAGAAGTCCGGGGAAGCCTCCTCCAGCCGCGGTGGCGATGGCAAGTACCACGACAAGGCTTCTTTGGGGAAGAAGAAGAAGAAGGTCGACCCCAATGCCTGTCGGCGTTGCGAGAAGATGGGCCATTAGGCAAAGGAGTGCTCAAATCGCAAGCAGGAGAAGAAGGCTGAGGCTCATTTAACACAGGTTGATGAGGATGATGAGGCCACTATCCTGATGGCGAGGTTCTGTGCACTGCACGATGTTGAGGCCAAGGCTCTGAAGGCTATCAACCTCGACGAACCACGCGCCTAAGTCCACCTTGGACGTGTGGGCGGCAAGCAGGAGCAACGGTGGTACCTGGACTCTGGGGCCAGCAACCACATGATGGGCTCTAAGGAAGCCTTCTCTGAGCTTGACGGTAACGTGACCGGCACGGTGAAGTTCGGTGATGGCTCAAGGATGGTGATCCAAGGGCGCGGCACCATCATCTTTAGATGGTAGAACGGTGAGCACCACGCGCTGATAGATGTAAATTACATCTTGCAGTTGTGTTCAAGCATCATCAGCATTGGCCAGCTGGATGAGCGCGACAGCGAGGTACTAATCAAGGACGTCGTCTTCAGGATCAGGGACCGAGAACAGCGCCTTTTTGCCAAGGTGAAGAGGTCCCAGAACCAGCTGTACCTGCTCGACTTGAAGGTGGAGCAGCTGGTGTGCCTAGCAACATGGCACACCGAGGAGCCATGGCTGTGGCATGCCCAGTTCGGCCATCTTAGCTTCGACGCGCTCGGTCGGCTGGAGAAGATGGTTCGAGGGCTACCCCACATCAAGCACACAGACGATCTATGTGACAGCTGCCTGGCCGGGAAGCAGAGGAGGTTGTCGTTCCCAAAGGCGACCAAGTATCACGCGGCGGATGCTCTCGAGCTCGTCCACGGCGATCTCTTTGGGCCAATCACGCCAGCTACAAACGGTGGTTGGCGGTACTTCCTCCTGCTCATGGATGATTGCAGTTGCTATATGTGGCTGCAACTTCTGACAAGCAAGGATGAGGCGGCGGAGGCGATTAAGAAGTTCAAGGCGCGCGCGGAGGCAGAGAGCGGCAAGAAGCTACGCGTGCTGTGGACTCATCGTGGCGGTGAATTCACTTCGGTGGAGTTCGTTGTGTACTACGCGGATCAGGGTGTGGTGCGACACCACACCGCGCCGTACTCGCCATAGCAGAATGGCTTGGTGGAGCGGCGGAACCAGATGGTAGTCGGCATGGCTCGATCCATGATGAAGGCCAAGAGCATGCTGGCAAGATTCTGGGGTGAGGCGGTGACCACGATGGTGTTCATCCTCAACGACGCGCCCACAAAGGCCCTGAAGGGCATGACGCCGTTCGAAGCTTGGTATGGGCGCAAGCCGAGCGTGTCCTTCCTCCGGACATTCGGCTGCATTGGCCACGTCAGGAAGATGAAGCCGGTCCTCACCAAGCTGGAGGACAGAAGCACACCGATGGTGGTCCTGGACTACGAGGAAGGTACCAAGCCGTACCGGCTCTATGACCCACGCGGAGGCAAGGTGGTTGTCTCACGCGATGTCGTGTTCGATGAGAAGGCGGCCTGGGACTTGGACACTCCGGGCATGGGGAAAGCTGGCGGCTTCACCAGCACCTTCATCGTCGAGCACTTGATCATCCACGGTGGTGGAGACGCTAGAGAGGAGGTGCCAACCACTCCAGCAACAGAGCCAAGCACTCCTGGGGCGGTGCCGAGCACTCCAAGAGGGGTACCGAGCACACCAGGAGTGGTGCCAAGCGGTCCTGCAGTGGTGCCGACCACTCCAGGATGGGTGCCGAACGCTCCTGTAGCGGAGCCGAGAAGTCTTACAGTGGTGCCAACCACTCCAAGACTGGTGCCAAGCACTCCTAAGGCGGTGCCGAGCACTTTGAGAGGGGTACTGAGCACTATAGGAGTGGTGCCGAGCACTCTCAGGTGCTGTGCCGACCACTCCGACGGAACAGGGGACTCCATCGATGCTGATCGAGTTTGCCTCACCTCCAAGCGACATCATAGAGTTCGTGGATGCTTTCCACGACAGTGAGGAGGTGCAGTTTCGTAGGCTGGACGACATCATCGGTGGCACAGGGTCCTCAGGCCTGGCGGGTCGGCTGCTAAATGACCCAAAGCTGCTTCACATCAGTGCAGAGGAACCACCCACATTCGCGCTGGCCGAGCGCAATGCAGATTGGCGACGGGCAATGCTGGAGGAGATGAAGGTGATTGAGGAAAATGAGACTTGGGAGCTCATCGATCCACCTCCAGGATATCATCCAATTGGCCTGGAGTGGGTGTACAAGGTCAAGCGGGACAAGCGAGGCGCCATTGTCAAGCACAAGGCGCGCCTCATCGCCCGAGGCTTTGTCCAGCGCGAGGACATCGACTTTGAGGAAGTCTTTGCGCCGGTAGCGCGCATGGAGTTTATCCGACTGCTGCTGGCTTTGGCAGCAGTGAAGGACTGGCGCGTCCATCATGTAGACGTAAAATCGGCCTTCCTCAATGGCGAGCTAGCAGAGACCGTCTTCGTTAGGCAACCTCCGGGTTTTCACCGTCAAAGGAGCGGAGCACAGGGTGCTACGACTGCGCAAGGCGCTCTATGGGCTGCGGCAGACCCCGTGAGCGTGGAACGCCAAGCTTGATGCCACGCTGGGCGAGCTTAGGGTCACGCGATGCTCAACCGAGCACGCGCTCTACACGCGACAATGGGGGAAGGAGGAGCTCATCGTCAGCGTGTATGTGGATGACTTGATCCTCACCGGCACGCGTGCAGATAACATCGATAGCTTCAAGCGTGAGATGGTGGCTCATTTTTGAATGAGTGATCTCGGCGCGCTCTCCTACTACCTCAGCATCGAGGTGAGACAGGAGAAGGAGGCGCTGACGCTCGGTCAGAGCGCGTACACCTCGAAGCTGTTGGAGTGAAGCGGTATGAATGAGTGCAAGCCGTGTGTGACTCCGATGGAGGAGCGGTTGAAGCTGACGAAGGCCAGTACTGTGGCAAGGATAGATGCAACACTCTACCAGAACATCATCGGTAGTCTACGCTACCTAGTCCACATGAGGCCGGACATTGCGTTCACCATGGGCTACGTCAGCTGCTTCATGGAGGATCCCCGAGAGGATCACTGGGCCACGGTGAAGCGGCTGCTGCATTACGTCAAGGGTACGGTGGATCAACGGATCGTCTTCCCCAACACCGGTGGAAGTGGGCTGCAGCTCACTGAGTTCAGCGATGCAGACATGGCGGGGGACATCGACGGACGGCGGAGCACCTCTGGCGTGCTCGTCTTCCTCGAGTCGGCTCCAATCTCATGGCCGTCGCTGAAACAAAAGGTGGTGGCGCTGTCCACGTGCGAGAGAGTACGTGGCGGCGGCCACAGCGGCGTGCCAAGATGTGTGGCTACGCCGGCCGCTGGGCGAGCTGACCGGTGTGGAAGCTCACCCACCAGCACTGATGGTGGACAACCAGCCCGCCATCGCCCTCGCAAAGAATTCGGTTCTCCACGACCGGAGCAAGCACATCGATATTAAGTTCCACTTCCTCAGGGAATGTGTCGATGGAGGGCAGATCGTCATCGAGTTCGTCGAAACTGGTCGGCAACTCGCGGACGTCCTTACCAAGCCGCTCGGCCACCTTTGGTTCACGGAGCATGGTGAAGGTTCTAGGGTTAGTAGCAGGATTAGTGAAAGAATTGTAAAGTAATCTGCTGCTCTCCCATCTCTGAACGGGCGGCAGGGGCAGGGGCCGAAAGGGCTCCCTGCTGCTGCACTATAGCCGCGGTAGGGGTAGACGTCGAAAGGCTCCCCTTTTGCACTGTAGCTACAGCAGGGGCAGGTGCCAAAGTCAGCCCTGTTGTCACATCTAGTCACTATAACAGCATGACAGCCTGGCATGTTGGTGTACTAGGATTAGATGGGTAGAGTTGTATATGTAGCTTCCCACTGCAACTCAGTAAAGAGAGCGAGTTTAGTTTTACTATCTCCTCTGTAGAGCTCCGGCCAACGCTGGTGCTTGTACTATGTGTATGCGCGCTCTGTTCTCCATCCCTCTTCTACCTCCGGTCGTAGTGTGTGGTCGACAACGACGGTGAGCAGTCGGCTCTTCCGTACGGGAGATCTCAGGACCAACAGAGGCGGCCGCTGGCGCTGGGTCGGTGGTGACCACCCCCGAGCAGTGGCGGACCCAGCGGGTAGTCCAGGTAGGCCCGGGACTACCCGCAAATTTGGCCTAGACATTTTCTAATACTTCGCAGAGCCCACGAAAAGTTTGGCCCAAGCGCTCGCCATCTCGCCCCCTGGTACGATGGCGCGACCGCAGCCCTCGACCTCGACTTTTCCAGGTGCGAGCAAGTAGCGAGTAGCGACCGCCGAGCCCCGAGGCTCGAGCACGGGTCCCTCGCCGTCCGCCGCCCTGCCCCGACTGCCGGCTGCCGCCCCCGCGTGGTCATTGCCTCGCCAAGCGGCACCCCCACCGGCCGCTGCCCCCGTGTGGCCGTGCCCGCACGCACAGGCACAGGCACGGTGCTCTGCGTCTCCGCCAGTCCACCGGCGCCCCGCCGGCCGCGGCGCGCCTAGCAGCTGGCCGGCTTCCCAATCGACCGCAGTCCAGCGCCGCCCGCCCGCGGACATGCCAAGTGACGGTGAGGCGCAGGCGGCTAGGCGAGCCCGCGGAGCGCGAGCGAGGCGAAGACCGCTGAGCGGACGCGATAGTGCCTAGGAGGAAGGGGCGTGGCTGTGGAGAAGGAGGAGGAAGGGGAGTCCGGCGAAGAGCAGTCGAGCAGCGTGTGGAGGTCCTCCTGTCGAGCGGCGACGATGGAGATCCGAATGGGAAGGAGAGAAGAGATTTTGTGGTCAGCGGCAACACCACGAGAGCGAGCGAAGCCCCTTCCTCCTTATTAGCTTGATGACATCACCCTTATGTCACGCCTAAATACGGTCATTTTCCTTTAAGACAATAAATACAGATGTACATAAGGCATCCTTAGCCATCCATCGTAAGATCTGTGGCCACGATTGACAGAACCCATACCCCTTCGTGGTGGACACGGTCCAGCACCCTCATCCCGCCGCTGGTCCACAGCCCGTGTACTGGGTGCGTAGCATAGTGCATGCACGTTTCTCAATCTAACCTCTACCTTTATTCGATATGCACATACTATTCTCTGAGTCTCTACCCTGCCATCTATAGTGAACTACAAATAGTTCGTGTTCTCTTTTATATCCGTGTTCTCGAATTTGCTATAGGAATTTACCGTATTGCATATAAAAAATTTGACTAGGACTACCCTCGGTTCAAATCCTGGGTCCGCCACTTGCCCCGAGGAGTTCAAGTGGATGCTGGACGAGCTGTTCCTGCTCAACGGCGTGCTCAACATCGGCGACTCCATCCCATGGCTCGACTGGATGGACCTGCAGGGGTACATCAAGAGGATGAAGAAGCTCAGCAAGATGTTCCACCGGTTCCTGGAGCACGTCGTGGAGGAGCACAACCAGTGGCGGCTGCGCGATGGCAAGGACTTCGTCGCCAAGGACATGGTCGACGTGCTGCTGCAGATCGCCGACGACCCGACCCTTGAGGTCGAGCTCGACAGGGAAAGTGTCAAGGCTTTTACCCAGGTGAGTTATTCTGTTTTTTGTGAGAGATGCTGAGTCTATTCGTCCTGTTTTACTCGCGAGCATATCTGCAAACACGGTCATTTCAGATAGTTAAACAACTTCAATAATACACGCCATTTAGATTAGTTGAAGTAGACAGTGACAAAAACTAGTTTTAATAGGAAGTACGTACACATGTGGCCATATCATCAAGTGAGGAGCGAAAACGTGTGTAGCTAATGAATACAGTGTTTATTTTAAGCCTGCCAGACTAGCTCCGTTGTTTATATATCCAAACCTCTGAAGAACCTTGAGATCCACGCGAGTATCGTTGGAAGCAGTGATCCACGTACTGACCGTTTGGCCATCTGTCTGAACTGCTCCGAGGCTAGGGCTTGCTGTTTTTTTTTTCACCAACTTGCCTTGACTGGCGTTTCATTCAGAGGAAGAGGCTTGGACCTTAGGGCTAGCTGATAGATACGTCCCACCAAATCAAAACCAAGTGTTTAATAATTTCTACTGTACAAGTAATAGACAAGTGTGAACTGACAGATACACTGACAGATACGGCGACCGGAGCATCGTTGATCGTCCCCCTTTGCTCAAAATGTTGGCGCCACATAAAAATGTTGGCGCATGTTGCACACATTTGTTTTTGTTCACTTACACCTACTTTGATGAGCTGTACCGATTTCGTTTCCTCGTGCACTATAGCTTCTCATGGAGCGAAAGGATCTCACCGCACTACCATCTCGAATGGCACGCGCAGGACCTCATCGCCGGTGGCACGGAGAGCTCGGCGGCCACGGTAGAGTGGGCCATCACGGAGCTCCTCAAGAAGCCCCAGGTCATCGCCAAGGCCACGGAAGAGCTGGACCGCGTCATCGGCCGCGGCCGCTGGGTGACAGAGAAGGACATGCCCAGCCTCCCCTACGTCGACGCCATCGTCAAGGAGACCATGCGTCTGCACCCGGTGGCACCGCTGCTGGTGCCCCGCCTTGCTCGCGAGGACACGACCGTGGCCGGCTACGACATCCCCACCGGAACGCGCGTGCTCGTCAGCGTCTGGTCCATCGGCCGCGACCCCGCGCTGTGGGACGCGCCGGAGGAGTTCATGCCGGAACGATTCCTCGGCAGCAGGCTCGACGTGAAGGGGCAGGACTACGAGCTGCTGCCGTTCGGGTCCGGCCGCCGGATGTGCCCCGCGTACAGCCTCGGCCTCAAGGTCATCCAGGTGAGCCTTGCCAACCTGCTGCACGGCTTCACGTGGAGCCTTCCCGGTGGCATGACCAAGGAGGAGCTCAGTATGGAGGAGATCTTCGGCCTGTCCACACCGCGCAAGTTCCCGCTCGAGGCTGTCGTCGGGCCCAAGCTCCCTGCACACCTCTATTCGGAGGCTTGATGCGTGCCAGCGTGCGCGCGCCTCTTCACTCTTCAGTATAGGCGTCGAGCTTGCGATGCTGGCTTGCTGCGCAGTGTAGGCTTGTTGCTCGTGTTTTTATTGCTGGTGGTGTCGCTTTGTCGGTTTTTACTCAAGCAGTCAAGCTTGGATCGTGTTGCCCTCTTTGTTTATTTCCTGTATTATTAAATTGGTTGGCCAAATATTTTGCTGAACTTTCAAAGAAAAAAGAGGGCAGCTGCGGACACACGTGTAAGGCCTTCGGCCAATCGCAGCCTAACGAGCGTAAATCGTAATAAAAAATAATAAATAATGTATGGAGTACGATTTTTTTTCTTAAACGTAAAATTGCTCCACGAAATAGGAGTATCTAGTTATCTATTGTCGGATTTTTTTGTCAAATCTGTCATATTTTTAATAAATATGATCAAGTAGATAGTTGTAGCACAAATACTAAAGCAGAATCAAACATATAGAAATACGACAGATTTAGTAAAAAAAACTGTCTAAATAGAAAAAGTCAATATTATATTCATATTGGGCTTTGCTATTAACAGGTATACCGCCTACTATTGGAACTATATTATTATAAATATCAAGGTTTGGAGATCTGTCATTACCATTACAATTCGCTCTCTACTTGTACCATTACCATCACTACTGGAGACGCGCTCTTTGTCGAGTGCCTGGGGCACTCGGCAAAGGCCCTATTGCACTCAGCAAAGACTTTGCCGAGTGCCATACTCGGCAAAGAGCAAACGGCAAAGCCGCATCCGGCGAAGGGTTCTTTGCCGAGTGCCGTTTGTCGGGCACTCGGCAAAGAAAATTGGCCATCAGCCGTTGACGGCGTCTTTGCCGAGAAGTCTTGGTCAGAAGGCACTCGCAAAGCTTTTCCTTTTTTTTTTTTGAAAAATCCTTTGCCGAGTGCCTTCGACGACGACACTCGGCAAAGAAATTTTTTTTGAAAAATTCTTTGCCGAGTGTGCTCTTCGATCCGCACTCGGCAAAGAAAAAATATTTTTTAAAAAAAATTTGCCGAAAGTGCCTAGTTGAGACAAAGACTCGACAAAGAAAAATATTTTTTTGAAAAATTCTTTGCCGAAAGTGCCGTCAGTCACCGGAAACACATGGTAGTGTACATTATTTTGCCGAGTGCCGTGTCACTGCACTCGCAAAGAGACTGAGTAGCGCATTTTTTAGGCTTTTTGCCGAAAGTGCCGTAGGCAAAAGGCACTCGGTAAAAGGCTCTTTGCCGAGTGTTACATTCGCAAAGTGACCAAAATTTTTAGTTTTTTGTTTTTGCTTTCGATCACTTCAAACACAACATATGGCATATATATCACATCCATCACATATATACCACATCCAAAGCACCTTATATGTCACAATCCATCACACATACCACATGAATCACATCCGCTCACCACATGTCACAAGAATTCCATCCATTATTCGACAGATTCCACATCATTCAACAAGTAGTTCAAATCCATCACCACATGTCACAATAACACATGCATGACAACAACATTGTCTCGGACGAAAATCCATTGCGAAGAGAACAAGACATGAAACTACAAGCGCTACTCACTGGGCGGCCCTTGATGTGGCCATCCTGGCGACGACGGGAAGGAAACATCCGGTCGCTCAGAGTGCCCCGAAATGGGTTGTTCGAACCCACCACTCGAGGCTGCACACAGGAGAAGAGATTGATTGCATGAGACAAGATTAGTTGAATAGCGATTGTAGCAATTCCTTGCATGTGTGACATTACTCACCGGAGTAGCGGAGTGAGGAGGCTGAGGTGGACCCATTAACCCAGGAGGCATAGCAGCACCCGTCGTAGTTTTCATCCGAGCAATAATGTCCGCCAACCTTTTCTCCTGGGCGAGTTTATCGCCCTCCCCTGCTGCCCGCTTCGGCCAACCCCAGCTCTCCAGCTCCTAGGCCCTCCCTGTTTGCTTCTTCCACCTGGGCCTACAAATTGTTGCAAAGCTAATGTTACAATAATGCAAAGGAAATAGAGTTGTGTAAAGATCAATGTACGACGAGTAAAACATGAATAACCTAGAGTGTGTCGGCCCGGTGCTGTGAAATGCTCGACCGTGAGCGTATCGCTGGGAGTGAGGAGGCTGTCGTGCTCTGTGCTCGGATCTGGGAGAGAGTGGGAGTAGAGGCCGTGTCGATCACACTGTCGCCAATCCAGTAGCGGCCATGCTTCTTGCCTTGTCCAATCCTCATGACGGTGTTTGCGTCAATGTTGTCGGTCCGTGGATCATACTCCGGCCCATGGATCAACCTTGCCGCCGCCGTGTACTCCGTGATTTTCTCGTAGGCGCTCGAGTTTGTGTACACCTCGGCCGGGTTGTCTGGGTTGAAGGAGACGTCGGACGACGCCTTGCCCTTGTGTGCCATGGCAAATGCGGCGAAGTTGGAGCACTCTTGGCCTTGATGTGTCGCCGACTGCAAGAACGAAAACAAGATGATTAGAATTCTTTGCCGAGTTCAACGAAAGCAAGAAGAATAGAAACATGACCACGTACCCATGCTCGGGCGTATCCGAAGAGGTTGCGGTTGCCTTAATGGTGTGATACACCTGGCATGAACAAACGCCGCTGCCGGGCAGCCGCGTGCTGAGTGGCCCACTCCGCGCTTAACCACCTGTCCACCATCTTCGCCCAAGCCACCGGGCACCCGTTGCACCACCAAGGAATCACCTACACGTCATCAAGTAGTTGACATATTAGAAAAACAAGTGATTCGTACTTAATCTCAAAAGGAACCAATTTTAATGTTCTTTAGCTACCTCAAGGAATTGGGGTTTGGTCAGCGTCAAGTCTTGTTCTCGGATGTCCTTCTTGGTGACCTTCTGTCCGAGCTTCGTCCCATAGTAATCTATGATGGCCTGGAGTCGCGCCTCATGATGGACGTCGACGACGCGTTTCCTGCAAGCTCGTTTAGCCACTGCCTCCGCCGTGCCCTCGAATCTGTCGTCAAGTTTGAAGTACTCCTGCATATACAGACACGATGTATGCATTAGTTATTTCAAGTATAGTCCAATGAGTGCGTTGTATTGAGCCATGTAGTGCGAGGAAGACTTACCCAGAACTCCCGAATGACGAGCGCAGCCACGGTGCCTGCTTCCACGTGGGGGCGGACTCGTAGTGGGCAAACGTGAAGGCAGGCTCGAGGTTCCCAACATGCATGACCATGCCAGGGAAGTGTCTCCTGCACAGGAGACCTAGGATGCCATTGACATGGCGGGAGGCAGTGTTCCCCGACACAATCTCCCACCCCCTGCAGAAGTGATTAAGAAAACATATTAGTCTCTATTTCAATATCGAACATAGCATATGAAGTAAAAGTGATAACATGCAAAGGCACTTACCTTTGCCCCTCTGGGCGAATCACTGGGTGTAGACGAGTATGCGGTCGGTCAAGGAGGGCGGAGGGTCCTCGCAAGTAGACACCTGACGAACTAGAGGAAGCGGTAGCTCCCGTCCCGCCCCCGTCCTCGTCCTCATCCGTCTCCTTCCTGGACCGGCGTCTCCTCCTCCTCGCCCGCCTCCTGCTGCACCTGCTCCTCCTCCTGCTGCTGCTGTTGGACCGTGGGCGTGGTCCTCCTGTTCCTCTTGGTCATCGTCCTCGTGCTCCTCCGCCTCGTCGAAGACGTCCCCTTCCTCCTCGCCCCCTCCGCTGGAGGCTCCTACACCAGAGGCTCCATGGTAGAACGAGCTCAGGTTCCTCTGCCGGCCGCCCAGCATTTTTGTTCAGTCACCTGCAATTAAAAAGAAGAAAGAAGTAATTAGAAATAGATGCAAAATAAACAAAACAAAACAAAATTACAAAATTACAAAGTATTACATGTATGTTACAAATAATCTTCATGATCGGGATTAGCTGGATCGTAAGTCTCATCATCACTATCAACCATGTCAAAATAATCAACACTATCCGATGGAGGAATGTTGTCTTCATTGTCATTGCCTACACGTAATCGCTCAAGCATTTGTAAGTCCTTTGCATTTTGCACTTCATCTCCATCGTCATCATCATCAACCATTACATTGTCTACATCCATTCCTATCTCGCCGGTTAAGTCTATCTCAAACCTCCCTTGTAGCCCATCTTCTTGATAGAACTCTCCGTCATACGTGCTTGGGTTGAAGTTGTAATCTTCATCGTTTGGGACAGGTAGTCGGCCGTGTGGCGAGACCTTGTGCACAACAAACCAACCACTAAGATCCGGTCTAGTCTTGCAAGCATATGACGTATAATAAACTTGTGTGGCATGTTGCACCACAATGTACACATCGTCTCTTGGATAGACGAAATCCTGTCGAATTTCGACTAGACCAAGATGAGGGGTCTTCCTCGTTACTCCCGGATCAAACCAATGGCATCTGAATACGACAGGATAAAGATTTGTGCTACCACGGAATGAAAGTTCGTATATTTCTTCAATTCTTCCATAATAGTCTACGCCATCAGTGCCGGGCGTAAAAACCCCTCTATTTGTGGATCTTCGATTGGGCCGCCTCTGCTCGTAGCTTCCTGTGTGAAATCGATATCCATTCACGTCGTAGGTGTCCGATGACTTGACCCTTTGGTCACAGCCGTTGGCAACCTGTCTCAACTCTAAGACCGATAGACGATCGGTTCGGGCCTCGCAAGTGAAGCAGATACATCGTTATATTAATCGACGTATAAGCAACAACAACAAACGGGGCTAAATTGGACGGTACCTTGGTTTTGAACCAGGAAATAAAATCGGGGCTCCCTTGTCCCGCACCCTTGGAAAGAAGGGTATCACATTCCGGCGGGGTTGGTTCCCTTGAATGGGGCCAGTATTCATGAATGAATTCCCTGTAATGACAAACAAGGGGGTTGGATGTAGAATAGTGCGGGATTATTGAAACAAGTCCGTTGAGAACTTATGCAATATATGGGTCCACCTCTTCAAGGTTGGTCAAGACACATATAACATGATTTTGTGCCACTCCACATTTGTCGTGGGCTTATTGGTCGATGCACCGCTCTTCCAAGTTGCCCTCGGAAAAGGCCGAGGCTCGAGGCATTTTCAATCAACATTGTAACGAGGAGGTGGATTATGCACACTTGGAAGGTTGTCGAAATAATACAATGTTGTGAAGTTTGACACCTCCTCCATAGTGAATGCACTTGCAATGGAAGCCTCAATTTTGCCTTTGTTTTTACACTTTTTCGAAGTGTGTCTTTAGGCATCTCTCGATTGGATAGCACCAATGGGCCTACACGGCCCCCCATTTGTGCCTCATCACGGGAGGTGCAATATCGATGTCTTTGCATCGAATCAAGAAGTCGGTGGAAAGATCTTCTCAACTTGCAAAGCAAGACAGTGCCACTTTTTCCATGTCGCCAATCACGGTTCGAGATAACTCCTTGGCACAGAGCTGGCGGAAGAAGTAGCTCAACTCTGCTAGCACTGTCCATATGTGCTCAGGGACAAAGCCTCAAACCATCGTCGGAAGAAGCCGCTCAATCCATATGTGGTAGTCATGACTCTTCATCCCGTTCACTCGGAGAGTAGTTAAGTTCACTCCCCTCCTCAGATTCGCTGCATACCCATCAGGGAACATTAACGTCTGGATCCATTGGAGTACTTCCCTCCTTTGTCTGGGGGTCAAGACAAAATCTGCCTTAGGCCTTTTCCATGTCTTGCCGCCTCCAGGAGCACGCATCTCTTGATGTGGTCTATCACACAACTCTGCCAGGTCCACTCTAGCCTTAGGGTTGTCCTTTGACTTTTCAGTTTCCATGATTGTTCCCCAGAGTGCCTCGGCGACATTCTTTTCTGTGTGCATGACATCAATGTAATGTGGCATAAGAAGGTCATCAAAATAGGGGAGCCTCGTCAAGCCCGACTTATGAGTCCACATGTGTTCCTCGCTGTATCCCACGAAGCCATCACCTTCTTGATTCTCCACGAGAGCATCTATCTGAGCATGAACCTCGGCACCAGTCATCATCTGTGGTGTAGGTTCTATCACTACGACACCTTTCGTAAAGTTCTTGGTGTCTTGCCTGAATGGATGCTCGGGAGGGAGGAATTGACGATGTTTGTCGAACGACGAATACTTGCCACCCTTCTTGAGCCAGATGAACCTCAGACGATTCTTGCATAATGGACATGGGAACTTCCCGTGGACACACCAACCGGAGAATATCCCATACGCTAGGAAGTCATGCATGGAGTACTGGTACCAAACGTGCATTTTGAAGGGTGTCATTGTAGCTCTGTCGTATGTCCATACCCCATCCTCCCAAGCACTGACCAATTCATCAATCAGAGGCTCCATGAAGACACCCATCTTCTTCCCCGGGTGTCTAGGAATTATCAATGACAAGAATACGTTCTGACGTTCAAAGGCGACGCTGGGGGGGAGATTGAGGGGGATGACGAACACGGGCCAACATGTGTAGGGGGCAGCCATCAAACCATAAGGATTGAACCCATCTGTTGCCAGCGCAACACGTACGTTACGAGGCTCTGATGCTTTCTCATGATGAATGCCATCAAAGTGGTTCCATGCTTCACCATCGGACGGATGTACCATCTTGTCAGGATTGTATCGTGTGCCCTGTTTGTGCCACGTCATCTGCTTAGCGGATTCCTCGCTCATGTATAGCCGTTGGATCCTCGGCACGAATGGGAGGTACCGTAAGATTTTCATCGGGACGGTAAGCTGCTTCTTGTGGCCATCCCCAGAGTCTACCTCCAGGTACCTGGAGGATTTGCACTTCAGACAGTACTTTTCATGCTCATGTTCTTTCCTAAAGAGGACACACCCATTCGGACAAGCATGTATCTGCTCGTAAGGCATCTTGAGTCCATCAAGGAGTTTCTGGCACTCGTACAGGCTCTTTGGCAGAACATGGCCCTCCAGAAGCATGCTAGCAATCAAGGCCAACATACCATCGAAGTGTTGTCGACCCATGTTGATCTCGGCCTTGAACCCCATCACGCGTCCAATGGCATCGAGTTGACAAACCGTTGTCCGATCATGAAGGGGTTTCTGTGCCGAAGACATCATGTCATAGAATGCCTTTGCGGATGCCTCCGTCTCCTCCGCACGTCCATCAGGGATCTGTGCTTGTTGATAGTCATCTAACATGTCTGCAACCCCACCACCATCATCAACATGCTCGAGGCGTGGTCTCACCACTTCCTCTCTCATCCGATGGGCTTTACCGTGGTGGATCCACTGGGTATAGTCCGGCATAAAGCCATGCTTCTGAAGATGTATACCCATGTTGTCATTTTGCCATTTTCTGTTTGCACACATGCTACAGGGACACTTCATTAGATGCGCTCTATTCGCACCCCTGCCGAATGCACGGTCCAAGAAAGCCTCAGTCTTCTGCCCCCATTCAGTGCTGAAATCACTCTGACTTCTGTATCCCGTGTACATCCACTCACGGTCATCCATCCTCTAAGATAGATATCAACTGCATCTACGTGGTGTTCCTACTATCTAATAGGTGAGGATAGGTCCTAATCCCACCCGTGGATGCGTAGATGAGGTTAGTTTCCATGGTCTACTCCAAGCCGAGACAGAATTTTGGCATCACCTCCCCGATGTTCTCCAGATACACGTCCTGGCAGGGAGAGTGTGTATCCAGAGAACAAAACGGAGGTGATGCCAAAACTCTATCTTGGATTGGAGCAGACCATGGAAACTAACCTCGTCTATGCATCCGCGGGCTGTCTAGAAAACGTTGACAATCCGAAACAGATACGGTTATACATATGCAAAGATCTGCATACTTCCAACCGTATCTCTTTCGGACGGGAGACGCCTAACTGGGTTACACCGATCTACGACAACGATAAGGAAGAGAGGTTATTTATACCTAGGGTGGCGGTGGAGTCAGGCTAGCGAGGCAGTGGCGAGTCGGTGCAGTGGTGAAGCGAGGCTGTGCAGGCAGGACCGCAACACCGACGAAGACGATCGGGGTTGCCTAGGTACTATGGGTCCCCTCCGACAGGTCCTTCTCTGCAAAACAAGAAACACAACACTATAAGTTGAAAATTTTGGCAGAACCTCCCCTATACAGGGAGGTTTCTAAAACCTGCAAAAAATAACGGCACGAAGGCCGACATTCACAAGGGCACGAAGGCCGACATTCACGACATTCACAACGGCACGAAGGCTGACATTCACGGCACGAAGGCCGACATTCACGACATTCACAATGGCACGAAGGTCTACATTCACGGCACAAAGGCCGACATTCACAAAGGGACGGTGCATATACCTTGGGCGGTGGCGGGACGTGCACGCATAGAAGAAGACGCCGAGAACTCCTCCTCCTTCTCCTTCTCTTCCCCTTCCTCCTTCTTCCTCCTTCCCCTTCTTCTCTTCTTTTCCTCTTCTTCTCCTTCTCTTCCCCTTCCTCCTTCTCCTCTCTCCTTCCTCCTACTTCACCTCTGCCTCCTCCCCTCCAAGAACTGACGGCGAGGGGGGGGCTGGCCAGCCCCCCCGGGAGGGAGGTGAAGGCGGCCTTCCCTCTCCTTCTCCGACGGCAGTGGGCCGCCATCGCTCAGCCAGCGCCAAGGGGCGCGGTGGGGCGCGGAGGGGAGGGAGGGAGGGAGGAGGAGGCGGCGCTGGTGGGGGCAGGCAGGCCGGAGCGGCGGGTCGGTGGGTCAAGGCGGCGCGCTGGCTCTCAGCAGCGGGCGACGGGCTGGGGCGGCGCGGGCGGGTCGCGGTGCCTGGGGCGCAGGGCAGGACGCGACGCTGGGATGGGGGCGCGAGGGTCGCGGCGTGGGGGGCTCACTCGGCCAGGGGGGGGCGGCCGGCGGCGGCGGCAATGGCCACAGAGAGGTCTTGGGGCGCTGCGCATGTGTGTGGCCGATGGGGCTTCGGGGTGGGCCGGCCGAAGGAAATGCCCTTTCCTTTGCCGAGTGCCCGCGAACTGGCACTCGGCAAAGGATTTTTAATTTTTTTTTTCAAATATCTTTGCCGAGTGTCGTAGATATGGCGCTCGGCAAAGAGTTTTCTTTTTTTTTAAAAAAAGAAACAACTGTACTTAAAAGAAAAAAAACTTACCTCTTTATCGAGTGCCGCAGATCTGGCACTCGGCAAAGCTCAGATTAAAAAAAATCTAAAATCGTCCGCGTTTTTTTAAAAAAACTTTCACCTTTGCCGAGTGATCACATGAGATGTCTAGGTTTCTAACCATCCTACGTGACAACGTGCGCGAAATGTTCTCAAATTTTTACCATAGCCTCCACATGTGATGTAAAGACGTGTCACCAAGTTTCATAATTTTCGAACTTCGTTTGCATTTTATATAATTAAAAAACACTTCACCCGCAATTTTGTCGCCATGTTTCGTATGTGTGAGATGTTTGAAACTTCAAGCGTGCTCTCGAAACAAAGCCTCAAAATACAATAAGTAACGCGAATATCATTTTTCCACTCGTCAAATTCCGTGATTCGATGCACCTGCAGTTCAAACTTACATTTCCCGGAAAAATGCAATTAAATGAAATAAATTAAGGATATATAGCAAAAAGATCGAGAAATGTGCCAAATTTGAGGGTGTACTTCAACTTAATGTGTAAGGGTTGAAGAAAAGTTTGGAGGCAAAAAACAAAAAAAAATATGCTTCACCGAGTGCCCAAGTCTGGCACTCGGCAAAGACTCTTTGCCGAGTGCCTAACGGGGGGCACTCGGCAAAGGTGACGGCAAGTACCCCCGTCAGCTCTTTGTCAAGGGCCATCCTTTGTCGAGTGCACGGCACTCGGCAAAGAGGCTCTTTGCCGAGCGCCGGTCTTCACCGAGTGCCGGGCACTCGGCAAAGGGAGCTTTGCCGAGTGTCGGGCACTCGGCAAAGGGAGCTTTGCCGAGTGCCGGTCTTCGCCGAGTGCCCGACATTTAGCACTCGGCAAAGCCGGCGACACTCGGCAAAGCCAGGCTCTCCCGTAGTGCATTTTCTACGTTTCAATGTTGTTGGACCAACATGGAGACATACATACCACTGTAGACTTTTCGAATGGCCAAATATGCCGCACTTAGAGGGTGTTTGGCACGCCTCCTCAGGAGGGGCTCCTCTGGAGGAGCCAGAGCCATTTTGGAGGAGCCACAAAACGGCTCCGGCTTCATTACTTTTTACTAAAAAACGACTCCTCCAGCAAAATGTTTGGCAGGCCTCCTCTGGAGGAGCAAGTGCCGGAGCCAGAGAGGTGCCACGCTTACTCTCCTCTCATCTTACTTATAGTGGGGCTTATCTGTCATCTCCTTTCTTTCTCCCCCTCCTTCCTCTCTCGCATGCATCGATCGTCGCCCACAAGCTGCCCTTGAGCTCGTCGCCACCGTCTGCGCTCGCCCCACGTAGCACTTGCACCTTGACCGTCGCTCGCAAGCTGCCCTTCAGCTCATCGCCACCGTCTGCTCTCGCCCCACGTAGCACTTGCACCTCCACCTGCCCGCCCACGCCCATAGCTCCGCCAGCCCCCTACACTGCTCAATGGCCCTGCCCTACTTCTTGCTGTTGCTGACGCATCCTTGCTTCTCACGGCGACCTCTTGGTGTCGGACCGCTGCGCTCCACGACGGAGCAAGTTGTGCGAGGGGCAGGGGTGGACTGCTGAGCTCGCTAGCAACTTCCCATGGCTCCATGGCAGAGCAAGCTAGAGCACTGCCAGGCAAAGGAGATGGGGGTGAGGTTGCATCGCATGTGGGTTATGTTGTACAATTGTTGTCAGTTTGAACGGCCCCCTCTATGTTTAAATACTAGATCCGCCCCTGGGACAAGGAAGGCACTGAGGCAAGGTCGCCTGAGGGCCGTTGTCGGGCGGGGTAGGAAGCCGCGGGGCTAGCAGCGAAGCCTACGGCCCGCTGTGCGGCTCCCAAGCTGTGGGACGCTTGTCGGTGAAACCCTAGTGCCACGTCCTGAAGCCCGCGTTACTCTGTGTGTACGGTCGAGCGAAAAGAGAAGTCGTCGTAGGAAAACTTCTGTTTAGGGTATTATTGTCTTTTCATGTGCCTTTTTTGCTATTTAATCCACTCGAACTAAACTGTGCAATAAAGTAGGGGTAAACGACGGCTTCATTTGAAAATCATGAGGGTAAAATTACAAATTTAAAAAATAGGGGTAAAATCACCATTGAAGTTTGGAGTAGGGGCAGAAACACCAAATTTCCTAATTTAATTTAGAACAACTCTAAAAGTTGATTTTATTTTGGGACGGAAAGAGTTTACCACAGCTTATCGGTCAACAGAATGTTTTGACAATTCAATATAGTACTAGCAAATCTGTCCGTGCGTTGCAACAAGAGCCAATACGCATAGTAATAAGACTCCGTATCATCGCTAGATGCGAGTTGATCTAACTCGCATCAAGTTAGCTATTTATCGATGTATCAAGAATTGGTCTTTCTTTATATGTGGTGATTATTTTGGATATTGCACTGCATAGGGATAAATTTATTTAGGCTGGATTGGACAATAAATATCGTAAGACCTTAACTCGCTTTTTGATAAGTTGAATCATCGACTGAACCAAGTTTCACTATGATAATTTTTATTCCTATTCAGATAAAAATACATCACTAACTTAGTGATAGGAATCTTTGCTTCTTAGGAAAGAGTCAAGGTCTTTATTTTTGACACTTATTATTTTTGTTGGAACCAGATAAAAATGGTTCAAAAAATCGTGAAAAACAAAACTGAAAAATTGGCATGTACTGTATGACCATGAGAAAAAATAAATCAAAAAATGGCCTTGATGGAAAACAGCAATGGAGGAGTAAAATGAACATGAGTTCAATCGAAAAATGGCCTGGTGAGAGAGTAAATCGGACGTGAGTCCGTCAGGATTTTGCCCGGATGAAAAGAAAGGACGACATAAGTTAACACTCAGAAAAATCGTCCATGTAGCCTCAGAAAAATACAAAGGGGAAATCGTCAGAGTCGAATTAGACGGACAACAGAAGGTGAATAATTTTTTTTCTCTTAATTAACAGGCGTGGAACTGCCCGTAAAAGCTAAACCATGAGCTAATGCACGCGATGACGAAGATCAATTCCTGTGGTCATAAAAAAAATAGCTTTGTCTAATTTATATTTGCTTACTTTCTACTTTTATTTCATTTTCTGTTTTATTTCGAGTAGGATTCCTATTCAATCACGCTATTCAAATCCTCGTATGACAGAAGGAGTCTATTTGGATTAGGATTCCTATTTAAGTTACCTTAAGAAATTAAATCCCATATATTTATGTAATGAAATATTAGGGGTGTAGATGTGTCTGGGATGGTTTCTACGTTCATAAAGTTAGGCCGGACGAAAAAATATGTGGAAAGAAATTTTTGCCTCTTTAATATTAGGTATAGATATGCTCAACCTGAGACAAGTAGGAATACTTATGTGTGTTGGGTAAAACTGTATAAGTACTAGTATATAAATATAAAGTTGGTTACACCATTATTCCATTACAGTGTCACAAGGCAGCGCACGACGCAAGCTAGGAGAAAAACCTACTTACATTGTTACAGAAGTAATGGCAACAACAGGAGCAGCAAGTGGACGCACACGAGACATCACCGCAAAAGAGGCAACTATATGCTGCAGAATCACGCACGCATCGATCATGGCTCGGCGTAGAGGTGCGCCGGCAGCTTGGGCTCCACGACGGCCTCGAGCGGGAACTTGCGCGGCGTGGACAGACCGAAGATCTCCTCCATGCTGAGCTCCTCCTTGGTCACGCCGTCGGGGAGGCTCCACGCGAAGCCGTGCAGCAGGTTAGCGAGGCTCACCTGGATGACCTTGAGGCCGAGGCTGTACCCGGGGCACATCCGGCGGCCGGACCCGAACGGCAGCAGCTCGTAGTCCTGCCCCTTCACGTCGAGCCTGCTGCCAAGGAACCGCTCCGGCATGAATTCTTCCGGCGCGTCCCACAGCGCGGGGTCACGGCCGATGGACCAGACGCTGACGAGCACGCGCGTGCCGGCGGGGATGTCGTAGCCGGCCACGGTGGTGTCCTCGCGGGACAGGCGGGGAACCAGCATGGGTGCCACCGGGTGCAGCCGCATGGTCTCCTTGACGATGGCGTCGACGTAGGGGAGGCTGGGCATGTCCTTCTCTGTCACCCAGCGGCCGCGGCCGATGACGCGGTCCAGCTCCTCCGTGGCCTTAACGATGACCTCGGGCTTCTTGAGGAGCTCCGAGATGGACCACTCCACTGTGACCGCCGAGCTCTCGGTGCCACCGGCGATGAGGTCCTGCACGTGCCATTCGAGAGGGTGCGTGGTCAAGTTTGATTCTTGCACTGTTCATGAGCTCATGATTCTTGCACTTGGTTTTGGATTTTTCAATTGATTCTTTAAAAGTTGTCTGACTAGCTGATAAGTTGTTAACGTGATGTTTGCAGTTCAGAGTATATGTACAAAAGTAAGAGCGAAGAGATGCAGAATCCGACAACATCTGATCTGCTCTGCGCAACGGAATCCTAGTGCAGCTGGGGGGGATCTATTTAGACTCACCTGAGTAAAAGCTTTGACGCTTTCCCGGTTCAGCTCGACCTCAAGGGTAGGGTCGTCGGCGATCTGCAGCAGCACGTCGACCATGTCCTTGGCGACGAAGTCCTTGCCCTCGCGCAGCCGCCGCTGGTTATGCTCCTCCACGACGTGCTCCAGGAAGCGGTCGAACATCTTGCTGAGCTTCTTCATCCGCTTGATGTACCCCTGCAGGTCCATCCAGTCCAGCCACGGGATGGAGTCGCCGATGTTGAGCACGCCGTTGAGCAGGAACAGCTCGTCCAGCATCCACTTGAACTCCTCGGGGGTGGTCACCACCGACCCAGCGCCAGCGGCAGCCTCCTCCTTGTCCAGGTACTTCTTGCCGAGCACCATGCGCGTGATCACGTTCAGGCTCACCGTGGACATGTAGTCCTTGAGCATGACGGAGCGGCCGGAGCCGGACGCCGCGTGCAGGTCGCGCAGCAGCGCGCGCACCTCGGCGGCGCGGATGTACTCGTACGACTCGAGCCGCTTGGCGCTGAAGAGCTCAGTGAGGCACATCTTGCGCGCCTGCCGCCAGTAGGCGCCGTAGGGGGACCAGGTGATGTCGCGGTAGTTGTAGGTGGTGTACTTGCCGGCGGCCGTCTTTGGCCGGTCCGTGAACACCACGTCGTGGGTCTTGAGGAAGAACTTGGCCATGTCCACCGACGAGCCCACCACCACGGGGAACGACCCGAACCGGAGCTGCATCAGCGGGCCGTACTTCCTGGACAGCTCGTGGATGGAGCGGTGCGGGAGCGCGCCGATCAGGTTGAGGTTCCCGATGATCGGCCACGGCTTGGGGCCGGGCGGGAGGTTGTACACGCGGCGGCCGCGGCGGCCGAGCATGGCCTTCAGAAGCATCACGGTGGCGAGCACCACACCGAGGAAGGACGCCCATGTTGGAAGCTCCATTGGTACAGTGTCGAGCTAGAGAGGATTGTCGACTGAGTTGAGCTGGTGAGGTGGTGATGGAACGTGCCTTCACCGTGCCTTCTTATAGGAGCGCAGCGATGTCATGAACCGCGTGTGGAAGCTGCTGTGTGGGAAAGGACACGGAAATTGGAGACGACTTCACCGGAATAAAACTCTTGACGAGGGAACGACGACGACGCTGGTCACCTGGGAACCCCACTTGCCGAACATACAATTTATAGTACAAGTTAGCACATGCGGATGATTCGTTGTGTCATTACTACTCACTCCGTTTATTCAGATTCGGCTGATCATATTCAACTTTTGCATTTCAGGACTGAGTAGGGTGAAGAAATTTTTTCTAAGAATAGGTTGTTTTTTTACCACTTCTCCTATATTTCAGTTGCCTGAATTTCAAGACGATTTTAGAGAAAATTCTTGTACAGCCACTGGTACAAGTAAATTGTTGTTTTTATGATTTATTATTTATTTTTGTATTATAACATATAAATTTTTTGTCCTTGTTGAACTATAAAAACAATTATAAATTATTAACTGTCTTTATGCCAACATATATGGTGACTTCGTGAATCTCAAGATCTGACAACTCAGTCATTCGGAGGTGCTCACAGGGGTATGATTTGCGTACGTGTGTTCATAGGACAGCTCAGTCCTTTGGAGCTGCTCATAGGGCTAGGGTTTAAGTATGTGTGTTCATAGGGGTGAGTGTGCGTACGTGTTGTGACGTCTTCATGTACTTTGTAATTCTCAAAAATAAATATACATATCAGATTTTGTCGGGTTCGTGGTTTGTCTAACGAGGGTTTTTATTCTTGGAAGCGAAAATTACACATTATGCCTAGATAAATTACAACGAACTAAACTATAATTTTAGTATAAAACATATGCAATAACCGTCGTCCGAAAGTAAACTAAAATTCAGGCATTTGAATTTTAGCAAGTCCTTTTTTTTACCACATAGTACTAGGAAACTACAGATTAATACATATACAGCATATATTAATCACATGTGATAAGTTTAATTTGGTTTTGACAGTAAGATGTTACACATGTTGATTTTCAGTTTGAGGAACAATCGGATCGGGGGGACTTGAGCAAGTAGAGTATTGTGAATTCTTGTTTGGAATTCTATTGGCTGTGCCGGAAGACTGATAAATTTGTGTTTGGAGTCCTATTGGATAAGTAAAGAAGGAGGCAACGGGTGCTTGCATCACGACCGTGAGACACGGTCCGTGGTGCTGGGATCTTTGTTTCACGGGCGTATTTGGTGAGGCTTCTTCAGGCTCCGGCTCCGCGATACATTACCGGAAGAGCTCGAGCTGGAGCCGGAGGAGCCACGAATTGTGGCTTCTTCCGGCTCCCAGTTCATTTTGATATGATAGAGAAAACGGCTTAAATGAACAATGTTGCTACAGTACGAGATGCAGAGAAGCCGGAGCCATAAAAAAACTCTGCCAAATACGCCCTAATTATTGGTTATGGTTTTCTTTTTAAATAAAAAATATTTTCATTGTTTACTTGCTTTATGCATTTGATTAAAAAAAAGCAAAGGCTGATTTTCCAGTGTGTTTTTTAGATAATAATGTGGTTTTATATCGAGGAGTTAAGTTTTGAACATACGTATGTGCAATCGAAATTTACATCAAACGACAAGACACCTTTGCTGAAGTGTGGAAAAAATGCCTGACCCTCGAGATTTGACATTTCAGACGAAATTGCGTTCTACTAGTCAGTACGCACTGACTCCTGTAGCAAGTCAAGTCCTAAAAGGGAGCCGGAGCAGGTAACATGCTCTGATCCAAAATATCTACAGAAAGACTTGGCTAACATGCAAGCTTCTCATCAAGTGTGATGCAATTCAATCGGCAAGTTGCAGTATCTGCTGTCAGATGATGGTTGCATGATCAGGGATGTCAAATTTACTTGTCGGGTCCGCGTGGGCTTCACGAACTTTTCAATTGATGTAGTTTACATATAATTGCGAGGGGAATTGCTAGAACATCACAGGGAAACACCTACTACTACTGGTGATAAGAGGACTTCTGGACGGACAACCCATTTGGAACGGCTGACTGACCATGGACTGACCAAAGAGCTGAAAAGCGACTTTCGCTCATGTGGAGCATGCTTTAAGCGGTTGTCGCCGCTGATGCTGTTTTGTTGGGTTTTTATGCTACGAACAAAAGAGAGAGAAAAGACAAAAATGGTATTGCATTAAAAAATTAAAGCCGACTAAAAGTTCGCCTAGCAACTGCTGGAGTCTCCTATTGGAGCTCTCAAAATTAAATTCAAGGGCTTGAAACAAAAGCATAGGTCCTGTAGGACCTTTATTAGAGTCCTCAAATTCAAGGGCGAACGAGGTCTCCCCCTCTATCGGCTCCTGAAGAAGGCCGATCATTTCAAATGGACACCCAAAATCTAGGAGGCACTTGACATGGTCAAGCAGCTTCTGACAAAGGCCCCGATCCTGGTCCCTCCGCCCAACGGGGAACCGCTTCTGCTCTACATTGCGGCCACCACGCAAGTGGTCAGCGCCGCCCTGGTGGTGGAGCGAGAAGAAGAGGGACATGCCCTCAAAGTGCAACGTCCCATGTACTTCATTAGCGAGGTCTTGTTCGATTCTAAGACTCGCTACCCCCAAATCCAAAAACTCCTGTACGCCGTCCTCATCGCCAAGAGGAAGTTATGTCACTACTTCGAGTCGCATCCGGTGACGGTCGTGACGTCCTTCCCTCTCGGTGAGGTCGCCCAAAACTGGGATGCCACAGGAAGAATCGCGAAGTGGGCACTCGAGCTAATCTGTCAAGGCATTTCGTATGCCCCTCGGATGGCCATCAAGTCCCAAGTGCTGGCTAATTTCGTTGCAAAGTGGACCGAGGTCCAAATGCCACCAGCCAGCAGTCGTCGACCAAGAGTATTGGATGATGTACTTCGATGGATCGCTGATGAAGAAAGGCACCGGCGTGGGGCTGGTCTTTGTTTCACCCCTCAGGGTACGCATGAGGTACATGGTTCGCATTCATTTCCCCTCCTCCAACAATGTGGCCGAGTATGAGGCACTCATCAATGGCCTACCCATCACTGTCGAGCTGGGTATCCGACGGCTCGACGTCCGGGGTGACTCCCAGCTGGTCATCAACCAAGTCATGAAGGAATCAAGCTGCCACAATGCCAAGATGGTTGCATATTGCTAAGAGGTCCGCCAGCTGGAGGACAAGTTCGATGGTCTTGAGCTCAATCACATCCCGAGGCGTCTCAATGAGGTGGCTGACCTGCTGGCGAAAACAGCGTCCGGCCGAGAGCCGATGACGATGGGCGTCTTCGCCAGCGATCAGTACAAGCCCTCGGTCCGCTACGAGGAGCCAGAATAAGACGGTGATGGGCCGCCTGCCCTAGGCTCAGGGGCTAACCAGCCATCGGCTCCATCCGACCCTGAAGACATGGAGCTTGACAAGGATCCAGCGATAGAGCCCGACCCTCGTGGCCGACTGGAGGATGCCTTACCTTGACTACCTCTTTCGTGAGGCACTGCCAACGGACAAAACAGAGGCTCAGTGGCTAGCGCATCGCGCCAAGTCCTTTGTCCTTATTGAGGGCGAGCTCTATAGGCAAAGCCACACCGGGATCCTACAGCGCTGCATCCCCATCGAACAAGGGAAGTGGTTGCTGAGCGACATCCATAGTGGGGTCTACGGTCACCATGCCGTGCCTATAACCCTGGTCAAAAACGCATTCTGGTAAGGCTTCTGCTGGCCAACCACAGTAGCCGACGCTGAACATATCATGCGCACCTGCAAAGGGTGTCAATACTACACTCAGCAGACCCACCTATCGGACCAAGCACTCCAAACGAACCCCATCACGTGGTCGTTCATGGTCTGGGGGCTCTGATGAGTACAGGCCCGATCTTCCGAGAGGTAGCCGGTAAGTTCGATTTGTGGAGATCTCGACGTTGGCAATCCGGCTTCAAATCAGACGCGATTTGAACCCTGCAACCGTTACACCACTGCTCCATTGGTTATCAACCAAGCACAACTTGATTGACCTCGCCAAGAAGGCTTTTCCTGCAAGCGAATCGAAGAGCACAAGCAAGAAGGTAAAACATGCAATCTAATATTGCAAATATGAATGACGCAAATATCAATAGAGGGTTCTAGAACTTGGTTCCAAAGGACTAATCGACACAGTGGAGGAGGTCAAGAACGGGGGCCCTGGATCACTGTAAAAGGATTTGTCACCATAGTTACAATGAACGATTCAGTTTCTCGATGGAAAACTAAACTCTAAACAAAACCCAATTGTGTAGCAGCGGCAACGGCTGTGTTTATAGTCTAAGACTCGACCTAGGGTTAGGGACGGCCAGGGGTTGGGCGCCCACAACTTGGGCTTAAGGCCCGACACGATACATGGCCAAGTTGGCCCAAATAGGTGACGCAGCACCTTGCCGTGGTCACATAGAATGATCCACGGACCTTCTGGAGCTGGTACCAGATCCAAAACGACGGCGTCGTCGTCCCCTTTCCAACGCATCCAAGAACGGCCCGTTTCGATGTCGTATGAGAAAGTTATGACCGAAACAGTGACGACGTGTGTGCTGAATCCGAGGGCGACGTGGCAGCTGAGTTGGGAACGAATTGCAACTTGGGGAAGACCATGACGTCGGTGTGTCCAGCATGGCGATGTCCTCATCATCCTCCCCTTCTCGAATTGGAGTCGTCCTCGACTCCATCTTGGCGATGTCCTCATCATCCCTCCTTCTAGAATTGGAGTCGTCCTCAACTCCATCCCATCATCAATGAAACTCCTGCAAAAGGTTAGTGACAAGGGCAATGCACCGTACATAAAAGGTTGACAAAACATAATATAACATGGTGCATCAGGATTATCACATAACTCAGCAGTGATAGAAGTTGTAGCAAGAAAAACACCTCATTTTAACTTAATCCCATTATTTTTAGTAATGTCATTTGGAGGTTTATTTTTAATCTCATTAGCATGTTTAATAATATCCGTAGGAGAGACAAAGGCAACAATGTAATTTTCTTGTCCTTATGTATGATAGTGTATGTATTAGTTCTACCATGGTGTAAAGCATCATTATCAAATTCCCATGGTCGACCTAACAAAATGGAACAAGCTTGCATAGGGACAACATCAAAATCAGTAGTATCATGATAAGAGCCTCGTGAAAAAGCTAATGCGCTTGATTTAGTTACCTTAGTCTTACCACTATTATTGAATCATTGAAGTTTATATGGATACGAATGTTGTCGTGTGGTCAAGCCAAGCTTGTCAACCAAATCTGAACTCACCAAGTTGTTGCAACTCCCGCCATCAATGATAGTGAGAACACGACAACCCCGCACAATGAGATACATGTGGAACAAATTGTGGCGTTGGATCTTCATCTCTTCTTCATGTCCCACACGTGTACTCAACACACGCTGCACAAGAAGGCTAGGGTAGTCCGCGGCAAAGCAGCAGCTCACGAGTCAATGGTGATGGCCTCCTTGTCTTGATCGCCTCGGTGGGATCTCGCATCAATGTTAGCGAGAAGGGCTAAATCATCTTCAACATCACTAGCACTTACATATCCATCCTCGGTAGCAATGAAAGCACGACGACCGGGGCACTCCTTCATGACATGTCCCATGCCTTTGCATCGGTGGCAAATGATTTTAGAGTCTGGACGAGGAGGAGCTAGTAGAAGCACCCTTTAGTGGCACCTTTCTTCGGTTGTGGAAACTACACATTAGACAATTTACTTACCCCGGAAGAAAATGGAGGTGTAGATGGTCGTGGTGCAACAGAAGCTTGGGTGTCTCCGGCTCGAACGCTGCTGAAAATTCCTCCCATTGTTAGACCTGAAAGGCTGGTGTTGTTTGTGTCCTCAGTACTTCTCGTTTCGCCTTAATAGCAAGATGATACAATTGGGAAAAATTATGCCATTCTTTGTAATCAAGTATGTTACAGATATCATGGTTTAAACCACCAAAAAATCTAGCACTAGCATCATTATCATCTTTATTTATACTACAACGTGCTAAACCAATAAGCAATTCTTGATAGTATGCTTCTACTCCTTTATCACCTTGTTTTAAAGTTTGTAGTTTCAAACGTAAATCACGTTGGTAATAAGGAGGAACAAAACGAGATTTCATATGTTGCTTTAAAACATTCCAAGTTTGAGGCACAATGACAGACATTATTGGCATTGCAAAGATCACTCCACCGAACAAAGCAAAATTAGTAAACTCACTAGTAGCAAGTCTAACTCTATGCTCAAGCAGAACATTATGAGAATTAATTTTTGTTGAACAAAGAAGCTCCCAATCTAAATATGCCTCTGGATCAACATTACCAAAGAAAAGGAGGTAGACTAAATTTAATTTTAGCAAAAGGATCATTATTACCATGATTATTACCTTCCATACCGCTGACGATTGAAGTTGAGACGGCGACGGCACCACCGTCAAGACATCGCATCTTCATCACCAAAAGCATCCGCATCTTCATCATCAAGACGATAAGGTGGAGGGCGTTGCTCAAGTCTGTTCAATGCGGGTGACTAGATTGTTCACGCTATGCTGTCACCTCGGTCATAAGATTGTGTTGTTCACCATGAACGTTGTAAGCTCGCCCTTGAACACGCACTCATTGAAGTCCATCGGAGTTCCTGCCATGGTTAGAAGATAGAAAAAGATAACACCAAAGTATTATCCCTATCAATTAAAAGGAAACAAGTGGTGGTGGTGGTGATGGTGGTGAAAGTGGAATGCAAAATCACAAGTGGCTTACCACCGTCTTGCCTGTATTCTTACCAACGCCAAACAGGAGCAAAACCAAAGTGGCAAAGCAATGTGTTGTTGAGCGTGGGTAACAGTTGCAAGATGAACCTGTGCTGACAAAAGAATATGTGGAGCTATGGGTAGGCACACAATATGACAGCAAGGATTAGCAATTAACGAATGCAGATTAATGATTGTTCAATACGGATCCAAAGTACAAATCATAGGTGCTGGCTAAGACGTGACGAGACGTAGCGCAACAAGGTGAAAACAAAGGACGATCGAAAGAACTCACGGAACAAGCAGCCCGAATTTCTCCTTTTTTTTCCAAAAGGCACTAATAGGAAATGAACTTTTTTACTTTTTTCACTATTTTTTATATACTTTTCTCTAAACAAGGATCACAAAAGATGCAACCACAAAAATTGGCACCTACAACTGAGGTGGGATGTGGTCTACAGAAATTCAGCACGTTCTCTGAAAAGCGTGCAAAAACTTTGACAATTTTTTTTCTATATTTTCTCGAATTTTTTTGGCAATTCTGATGAAACCAAACAGAAGCTGCTGAAAAAATGGTGTCAAGATTTTTCAGATTTTTCGGATAAACGAGCGAAAAGTTATGCCTGTTTTACCGAAGGTATCTCAAGGTATGTTTTCCGGGAGGCACAACACGGCGGCGGCAGTTAGGGCAAAATGTCCCGAAACTCCAACTCCGATCACAGGATCGTCACTGTGACTAACAGCAGTAGGTATTCGCCTGATGATGTAAGGAGGGTTGTGATGCAGGCAAAATAAGAGCGGCTGGCAACCTGTCTAGGGTTTGCGCGGCGGCGAGAAGTTACACAAGGCGGCTAGCGGGGCAAGTCGAGTAATGTGGTGGCTTCGACTTGTTGTTTGGGAACGGTGGATGGGATAGCGGCGGAAAACAAAAAATAACAGCAACGGGCGATTGAACTACGACCACGAACACAATCCTAAACCAGCAACAAGACTCGACCACGGACACAAACTCAACAACACGAATCTGAAACGAAATTGCAAAGGCACAAAGGGCGATAGGACAGCGGAAATTGAAATATTTTTGGGCTTTTTGTAGACTCTAGGTAATGAACAAATACGAATCTTAAGGCAAACGAGATTATACCTCGCGGTAAACCTGAAATATCTGATACCAATTGATGAGTACAGGCCCGATCTTTCTAGAGATAGCCGGTAAGTTCGATTTGTGGAGATCTCGACGTTGGCGATCCGGCTTCAAATCAGACGCGATTTGAACCCTGCAACCGTTACACCACTGCTCCGTTGGTTATCAACCAAGCACAACTTGATTGACCTCGCCAAGAAGGCTTTTCCTGCAAGCGAATCGAAGAGCACAAGCAAGAAGGTAAAACACGCAATCTGATATTACAAATATGAATGACGCGAATATCAATAGAGGGTTCTAGAACTTGGTTCCAAAGGACTAATCGACACAGTGGAGGAGGTCAAGAACGGGGGCCCTGGATCACTGTAAAAGGATTTGTCACCACAGTTACAATGAACGATTCAGTTTCTCGATGGAAAACTAAACTCTAAACAAAACCCAATTGTGTAGCAGCGGTGACGGCTGTGTTTATAGTCTAAGACTCGACCTAGGGTTGGGGACGGCCAGGGGTTGGGCGCCCACAACTTGGGCTTAAGGCCCGACACGATACATGGCCAAGTTGGCCCAAATAGGTGACGCAGCACCTTGCCGTGGTCACACAGAATGATCCATGGACCTTCTGGATCTGGGACCAGATCCACAATGATGGCGTCGTCGTCCCCTTTCCAACGCATCCAAGAACAGCCCGTTTCGATGTCGTATGAGAAAGTTATGACCAAAACAGTGACGACATGTCTGCTGAATCCGAGGGTGACGTGGCAGCTGAGTTGGGAACGAATTGCAACTTGGGGAAGACCATGGCGTCGGTGTGTCCAGCATGGCGATGTCCTCATTAGGCTTGATCTGGTCGAACCTCTCAAGAGGGCGCTCGGGGGATATACGCACTTGCTTGTCACCGTAGACAAGTTTACAAAGTGGATAGAGGCTCAACCAATCTCCATGCTGTTCTTCCTCGACATCGTCCATCGCTTTGGGGTCCCAAACTCCATCATCACGGACAACGGCACGTAGTTCACCGGAAAGAAGTTCCTCCGATTCTGCGACAAATACCGCATCCATGTCGATTGGGCCGCCGTGGCGCACCCCTCATGAACGGGCAGGTCGAGCACGCAAACGGTATGGTCCTACAAGGCCTCAATCCTAGGATTTTCCACCGGTTGAACAAGTTTGGCGAATGATGGGTCGCGGAGCTTTTCACGGTGCTCTGGAGCCTGAGGACGACCAGAGCTGGGCCACCGGCTACAAACCATTCTTCATAGTCTACAGTTCCAAGGCTATCCTCCTGACCGACCTCGATTATGGAGTGCCGAGGGTCAGGGCGTATGATGAATAGGGAGCCAAGGCATCTCTTGAGGATGCCATGGACCATCTAGATGAAGCACGTGACGTTGCCCTCCTTCGCTCGGCCAAGTACCAGCAAGCGTTACGCTGGCACCATAGCCGCCGAGTGCAGGGTCGGGCGTTTAACATCGGGGACCTGGTGCTCCACCTCGTATAGAGCAACAAGAACCACCACAAGCTCTCTTCGCCATGGCAGGGACCGTACGTCGTCGTGGAGGTGCTTCAACTAGGCTCCTACTAGCTCAAGACCATCGACAGCGAAGTCTTCGTAAATGCCTGGAACATCAAATAGCTATGTCATTTTTATCCTTAATATACGCACACTTTCTCTTATCAGTTTTGCTACCAACTCCCTGATCTTTAGTGACACCCGACCCTAGCAACGACAGGGGGTCGAGCCTCACTCGGGGGCTAATATGAGCATATCTATCTGGTGGACATTCTCTATGCTCGACCCTTTCTCACATTAAGACTCAGAAGCAAGGGTTGTGGAAATAGACGCTGAGTAAAACTGGCTAGACTACAAGAAACCTACGCCCCAGCGGCTACGGCATTTTTGCTCACCAGCGTGATCAGAGTTTTTTCCGCACCCTGAGCTTTCTAGCCTTAACTATGGAAAGAGTCGGTATGCATCTAAGAGTATATCCACCCGGTAGACATTCTCTACGCCCGACCCTTTCTCACATTAAGATCTAGAAGCAAGGGTTACGAAAATAGATGCTGAGTAAAACTGGTTGGACTACAAGAAACCTACGCCCCAGCGGCTATGACGTTTTTGCTCACCAGCATGATCAGAGTTTTTTCTGCACCCTGAGCTTTCTAGCCTTAACTATGGAAAGAGTCAGTATGCGTCTAAGAGTATACCCACCTGGTAGACATTCTCTACGCCCGATCCTTTCTCATGTTAAGACCCAGAAGCAAGGGTTGCGGAAATAGACGCTGAGTAAAACTGGTCGGACTACAAGAAACCTATGCCCCAACAGCTACGACATTTTTGCTCACCAGCCATAACGATGGAAAGGGTCGAAACGCATTAACCTTTTTATACAAAAAGGGGAGAAGGGCTAAAAATCTATTTGGCCATAACGAAATTTAACTGCTTGTTCACTTGTTATGAGTTTGCCGCCTGGCTCATCGGCCTAACTAAATTTTTGGGGACGATGATCTCATCCTTTATCTCCGTAGGAAAGTCTTATGCCAGTGGGTCACCTAGGTCGGTCAGACGGCTCGGGTCACTATCGAGAGATGGGCAAGGAGCAGTAGGATGCCCCATGCGGGTTATGACGACCCCGTCACAAACGACGGACCTGGATTCCACTTGAACATATCCGGTAAGAGCTCCCTCAACCCGTCACTCGAGCCATCAAGGTAAGTCTTATACCAGCGGGTCACCCAAGTCGATCGGATGGCTCCGGCCGCTGTCGAGAGATGGGTCACCCTTAATTTATGCATGTCTTCTCCTATTGGTTTCGCTATCGACTCCATGATCTCTAAGTGACGCCTGACCCCAGCAATGGCTAGGGGTTAGTCCTCACTCAGGGGCTGGTAAGAGTATGTCTATTCAGTAAACATTCTCTGTGCCTGACCCTTTGTCATGTTAAAAAACTAGAGGCAAGGTTTGCGAAAACAAACGCTGAGTAAAACTGGTCGGACCGCAAGAAACCTACGCCCCAGCGGCTATGGCATTTTTGCTCGCCAGCATGATCAGATTTAGTTGCCCGCACTCGGAGCTTTAGCCTTTGCCTTCCCAAGAAGGGTTTGGAGGGGCCCACCTACGGAATCTCCATCGAAGAGAGGCCAGCAGGTCACCCTAGTCGATCGAATAGCTCAGGCCGCTACCGAGAGATGGGTAAGGAGCAGTGGGAGGCCCATGCGGGTTATGCCGACTCTGTCATGAACGATGGACCTGGATTCCACTTAGACATATCCAATAAGAGCTCCCTGAACCCATCACTGGAGCCATCGAGGTAACTTTACCAACCCCCGTTCTGCTTTTCCAGTGCATGATCATTCATTCATCCTTTCCCATGCATGCTTTCATACATTCATCCCATACATCCAAGCATCGCATATGCAATTATTGCATCACAATGCTTCGTGTCGCGTCACGAAGTGGTAGTCAACTCATTTGATATGAGCGGTGACTGACCGAGGTTCGAAGGTCGGCTCACGAAGGGCTCGAGGCCGCCTCACGTCAAACAGAGCTAGGGGAGAAAACGTAGATGAGCCCCAACGGCCTTTGCCCGACCCACTCAGAAGCGGACAGGGTCATGTCGACCTTCTTGTTTGATCCTAACCTCAAGCCATGCCCATAGAATCTCCATTGAGGGGAGGCCAACGGGCCACCTGAGTCGGTCTCCAGAATGACTCAGGCATCTGCCGGAGTGGAATGCCACATGAGCGCTATGCTGACCCCGTCATGAACGATGGACTCGGATTCCACTCGGACATGCCCGTTAGCGAGCTCGTCGAGCGCGACACTCAAGCCATCGACGCATGTGTCATTAGCTCAGCCCCTCTGGTTGTGGAAATCGCAGACAGGGTGACGCATAAAACTCGGCCGACCCCTACCGAGCCCAATAGGGCTTGGGGGCTCAAGCCACCCAACCCCAAGTCAGGAATCCGTCCGATAGAGGTTCGAAGGCCGGCCCGTGAAGGGCTCGAGGCCACCTCACGTCAAACAGAGCTAGAGGAGAAAACATAGATGAGCCCCAATAGGCTTTGCCTGACTCGCTCAGAAGCGGATAGGGTCATCTTGACCTTCTTGTTCGATCCTAACCTCGAGCCAAGCCCATAGAATCTCCATCGAGGGGAGGCCAACAGGCCACCTGAGTCGGTCTCTGGAACGACTCGGGCATCTGTCGGGAGGCGGGTTAAGGAGCAGTGGAATGCCACATGAGGGCTATGCCGACCCATCATGAATGATGGACCCAGATTCCACTCGGACATGCCCATTGACGAGCTCACCGAGCGCATCACTCGAGCCATCGAAGCAAGTGATGTTAGCTTAACCCCTCCGGTTGTGGAAACCACGGACGGGGTAACGATCGCAGAGATGAGTCGACCCTCGATCGGACCCCCCGCTACACGTAGGGGCTCGAGGAAAGTTGGACTCGCAAGCATACCAAATGCGTGGTCACCAAACGATGGCTCGGATCCTAGGGAGGGGATATGTGCGAAAAACTAAGGATAACATTTCTAAAATAAGAGACGCTTTCTCCTACTAGTTTCGCTATCGTCTCTCTCGATCTTTAGTGAAACCCAACCCCGGCAATGGCAAGGGGTCAGGCCTCTATCAGGGGCTGATAAGGGTATATATATATACCCTTTCTAAAATAGTCATCGTGCCCGACTCCTTCCTCATGTTGAAAACCTAGAGGCAAGGTTTGCGGAAACGAATGACTGAGTAAGGCTGGTCGGACTGCAAGAAACCTATGCCCTAGCGGCTACGGCACTCTTGCTTACCAGCATAACCAGAGTTTCTCACCCACACCTCAAGCTCTACGGTCTTAACAACAGGAAGGGTCGGAACACATTAACCCCTTTTTACACACAAAAAGGAAGAAAGAACAAATTTATTCAAACGAAAGAACAAGTTTGTTTAAACAAAGCACAAGGGTTAGAACTTGTCCGCTCATTACAAGAATGACCGCCTGACCTATTTAACTAACTAGCCCCTCCGGGGGAGAATTATGCCTTCTATCCTGTCGGCCAGGTCTTATGAAAGGGGAGCCACCGCCATTTCCATCTCCTCTAGCTCGTGGACTTCATAACTAGGCGCGTAGTCATGGCTCATCACCTCTAGATCGATGCTGTCCCCATAATAAGAATGAGCAATCATGAAGGACTGATTGACCTCGGCGCGACGGGCATTCCTCTCGAGCTAGCACACCCGAGCCATGATCTCGATGGCAATAGCCACGAGCGAGTTGGTCCCCTCCGACCGCACCACCTCAAGGTCATCGTAGACCACTGCGAGGGCGGCGCTCAAGATACCGAGCTCATCACTCTCCACCTGAAGTTTTTTCCTTTCCTCGGTGAGATCCACAGCCAGCCTGGTGGAAATGCTCTCGGCCTATAGCTTCTGGGTCATCTCCCTTTCGAGCTTGGCCTAGAGGGAGCTGACTTTCTGCTATGCATCATCACACTCTTGGCAAGCCTAGTCATGCTCTCGGAAAGCCTGGTCGCCCTCCTAGTGAGCCACATCACGTTCTGAGTGGAGCCTCTCCGTGGTTTGGATCAGCTCATCCCGCTCATTGGTAGCCGAGCAACCACCATGGCATCCAGGCTCGCCTTTTTCTTTAGGGCCACGAGCTTCTCCTTGGCACCCAGCCTCAGATCCCTTTCTTTCTCAACCTCGCTCAGAAGCTCAAGGATCCGCTGGTGGGTTTCAGCGTCCTTCTGGAGTAACTCATCTCGCTCCATCCTCACCCTGCCGGCTTCTTCATCATCCTTCTGTGACCTCGCTGATAGGGCCTTGAACGCCTTCCCAGACTCATCAGCATCCCAACAGGCCTTGTCCACCCACGACTAAAGATTGGCTGCCTCCTCGGCAAAGGGAGTCAGCTCGACCACCCTCTGCTAGGCGGCGGTGAGCTAAGCTGTCACCTCCCCACATAGCCATGCCTCCTCGATGAGGCGGTCCCAGGTTTCCTTCTGTTGATGAAGGAACCGAGATTTCCCCCGGCTGTGAGATATAAGGGACGGCAGGGAGACGATGGTCAGGATACGGAAAGTATATAGAGGAAGAATAGGGCAAGAAGTAGGACCAAACCATACCTGGTCGAACGGAACAACAACATCATGCAATGCGCCTGTGGTGTGGTCTAGGGCCTCGAGCACGGACGCAAACCCTACGTCGAGGCTCTCTTGCTTCATGCTCTCTGTGGCATTGTCAAGGGCAAAAAGGGTCGATGCCGAATCCTATGGATCCGTCCACTAGAGTAGGAGCTTGATCCACGCGGACAAGCCGCTGCCCACTGACATAAAGGTCAGGGATGACTCCCCACCAGCCCTAAGCACCACCGACCCCTCTCACCGTGACGTTCCCACCAGGATGCCCCCTTCCACGATGGAAGGGGCCAGCGGTGCGGGCACGAACCTCACTCCCAGCACCACGACTCCCGGAGACCCCTCGGCCACGTCCTCCTCCGTCTAGCCCACGCCAGGCACCGTCGCTTGGGCCACCGATGGCATGGGTTGCGCCAATGCCTCTGGCAATGCTACGGTCGTGCCCGGCTATGACCCATCTATCACGGCCACCGCCACCTCCACCTATGTCAGTAGGGTCATAACCGGTTGTGTCGCGCCCGCCACGGTCGGCTCCACGAGCGCGGTCGACAACCTAGTCCGCCCCACCATTGGCAGCGGTATCGTGGCCATCACCGGTTGCTCTGCGACATCCGAAGGCAACCCTTGAACACCCGTGTCTGCCCATCCTACCAAGGGCATAGGCACCACCATGGGAGGCACCCGATCGGCCAGCGACGTGGTCACACTAGCACCGCTCCCGCCCAAAACGGGCGCGGCACGAGCCGACGGCCATCGCCCTAATTGGAGGGAGATGCTCTTCTTCAACGCCACCTCCAAGGGATTTCGCTGCCTGCCGACGCTGCAAAGGACAAAAGACACAAGTCACGATGAAATTCGATTAAAACAGGAAAAAACAAAGGAATCGATAACTCACCACGGCGCTGTCGGGCGGTAGATGCGTTTGGGGTCGAACCCCCCGACCCTTGCTCCATCTCATCGGAACGAGGCCGCTTCAATCCACCCCCTGCTCCTAGGCAGAGGGGCTCGCCCCGGGCAACTCCTGGGGCACGTTGGTGGAACACCCCGCTACCCTTGGCTCTTAGGGCACGACGGCGGGGCCACCCACCTCCGCTGGCACCTTCGGTGCGACGGTAGAGCTGCCCGCCTCTGATGACACCTAGGGCAGGCCGATGGTACATCCCACCTCCTTTGGCTGCCCAGACATACCCTCCCCTCAATGGGATGGAAAGGGTCCCGACGCCTGCAAGCATGAACCCATGCCTATCAGCGCATCGTCATTCTCCAGGTTGTCCCACTCGATATCGTTGGCTACCATTTCTTCTTCCTCCATCACCTCGTCGTTGTTACCATCATCATCATCATCATTGTTATCGGTGTCCTCCCCTGGTTCCCATGCCCGTAGCTTTTGCGGCTTCTTCCTCTTCTTGTCCTCCTTCACCTTCCTCAGCCGCTCGCCCTCGGCGCGATTTGCTGCCCTCATGGCCGAATCCCTCGGTAGCGAAGCCAGGTGATCCGTGATGACGAGGTCCCTCGGCTGGTCCCGCCCCTCTGAAAGTTAGTCCCGTGGGGTCAGGAAATCAATTGAAGAGAAGGCAGGAGAAAGGGAAACACTTACGAAGACGACGTATCCTAGCTCTGGCCGCATCAGAGGATGCCTCGGCACCAAGTAGACAAAGTCGAGGGTGGCACCTGTGTCGTCCCACAAAGGCTCCATCGTCTCCTTGATGCATTGCGTGATCTCAGAGTTGGGGAGCATTCCCTCAATGAGTGCCATTATGTCAAATGACGCCTCGGGCGCCATCGCGTATAGCGGGAGCGCGCGCGTCATCAACGGTGCCACCTTCCTCGCATGGTAGGCCCCGATGACACCCAACCCTTTTAGGCCATTTTAATTTAGGATGTGGATGGCGGTGATGTGGTCTCGGATCTTCTTCTTGTCCTTCTCCAGCACGCCCCACTTCCTCCACTACTCTAGGGCCTCTTCGATCAGGCGCCCGGTGAACTCTAGTAGAGGGGCAGCAGCACCATTCTTAAGGTAGAACCACTGCGAGCGCCACCCCTTGTTGGACATCAAGAGCCACATGGACGGGTTCTCGCCAACCCGATTGTTCCGAAGTTGGATGCCGACGCACCCCATCGACATGTGTAGCTCCTGCCTGCCGCCCTTCTCCCTCTTCCTCTCAAGGCTGACGATGAAGAAAT
Source organism: Miscanthus lutarioriparius (assembly GCA_904845875.1). Taxonomy (NCBI): domain Eukaryota; kingdom Viridiplantae; phylum Streptophyta; class Magnoliopsida; order Poales; family Poaceae; genus Miscanthus; species Miscanthus lutarioriparius. The sequence continues at coordinate 38,505,005 of CAJGYO010000004.1, read as the reverse complement.
ACCTCCACAAGTTGAAGTGGGGGCTGATCCCTAGGAATCCTTTGCACAGTGTGACGAACGCCGCCATGTGCTAGATCCTGTTGGGATTGAGACGCAACAGCTCAATCTTGTAGAAGTGCAGCAGCCCCTAGAGGAATTTGTGGGTGGGGTCGCAAGCCCATGCTCCTGGAAGTGGGCGAACCCACGTAGCCATCGAGCGGTGATGATGAACCCTCATCGCCGGGCAGCAACCACTCCTCGGCCAAGGTCCATGCGTGGAGAAGACCACGATGGACAAGGCCCTCCATGCGCTGGAAGGTGATGTCAGAATGGCACCATAGATCCATTGGAGATGGGAGTGGATGGATGCGAGCTCAATGGCGGCGAAGATACAGAGGCAGGCAACCTAAGCGTTGGCGGCGGCGGTGTGGCAGCGGAGGCTAGGATGCAGGCATGCATATGAAACCCAGAGGGCTAACCCTTTGGTTTTATAGGGGCGATGGGTGCGAGGAAACCATCTGCCCATGTAGATCTCGCGCCTGCCATGACCTGTCACCACGTCTCATCGGGGGCGTGCATAAGCAACCTATGGCCGTCTCCTCGACAAACGTGTCCAACATTTTGCCTCCCCGAACGGGCCATGACCCGTCATAGGTAAGAGGGATACAGAGCTAAAAACACTCCTACGGCCCATGTAAGCCTTGGAGTTCGAAGGTTGGCCCACCGACAGGTTCGACAACTGCTCTGGGCACTTTTAGAGTGAGGGGTGGAAAGGGATGGGCCCGCTAGCTCTGAACACTCCTACTCATCATGCTCTGGACACGTCCTAAGAAGAGCATGATGAGTACCCAAGTGCATGAGCGCCGTAGGCATCCCGGCCCACGTTGAGCCTTGGGCGGATTCGATCCATGGTTTTTCCTCGAAGAAAGGCATAGAGCCTTTGTGACTGATCGAACGGACCTGACAACTATATGGATTGACCACTGAGAATCTAGAGTCGGTCACTAGCTGACCCAAGCTAAACCCCCATGAACAGGATGCCGGGGCCCCACTTGAACTAGCCCGTTAACAACTCATCGAGCACCATGGCTCATCCATAGAGGAAAATCATGGCATGGCTCAGCCCCTCCATTTTTATCAGAAAAAAACACTTGAGGGAAGACGATCACGAAGATGTGCCAACCCTCGACCGAACCCCTGCTATGTGCGGGGGCTAGAGGAAAGCTGGACTCGCAAGGAGACCGAACGCACGGTCGTAGAATGATAGACCCCCATAGGGTTTGAAATCAGGAAAGACCTTTTCCGACCTACCAAATCTCATGGCTATACCCCCGAGAGGCCCGATCACGACGAAATGGAATCACCATCCCCAGGACACGTCATTGGCGACAAGAAAAGGACAAGGCCCTCAAAATCCTCCTGTTCAGAAAAGCATCCAAAGGAGTATTCTACTCCTCTATAGGCTCAGGGGCTACTATTGAGGACCAATACTAGGGTACCCGAAGAGGAGGAGCAAATGGTCATCAACAATGATTCAACCGAGCAGTCAGGAGTGTGCCTATAGGTCCAACTGACCTCCAGGTGCGCGGGCTCCACCTCGCCCGTCCCCAAGGCCATGATCTCCGCCTTGCCCGACCTCCGAGGGTGGGTTCCGCCTCGCCCAACCCCGAGGCCACGATCTTCGCCTCGCCCGACCGTGAGGCCACGATCTTTGCCTCACCCGACCCCAAGGCTGTGGGCTCCGCCTCGCTCGACCCTTGGGTTTGTGCTCTGCCTCCCCTGACCCCAAGACCGCGGGCTCCGCCTCGCTAGACCCCTTGGGTGTGGGCTCTGTCTTGCCCGATGGGGACCTATACCACCACCAACCACTCTAGGTCCAAGCGTATGGGCCTGGGTCAAAACTCTGACACCAAGGAAGAGACCAGCATGCCCCGATGTAACCCACAGCCACGACGGGCCATACCTGAGGATTCACATCAAGAACAGCATCGGGCGTACTGGTGTTATTCTGCCTAACCCTCGTACGAACACTGACAGGCACGTCAGTTTACCACGATGTCCGTCGGGATAGAGTGGAGCGCCATGACCGGTGGATGAAAAATGCACATAGCGCCGGTGACGGATAGGACCGTGACATGGAGTCATCCCTGTTGTCATCTACATGGTCGGTGGGACCCGCATGAAGGAGAAGAAGGACCCAGCGATCCTGGACGCCTTCCTCTCTCTCATTCTTCTCCTTTTCCTCCGCTATAACCCATGTTTTCCCTTAGCCTATAAAAGGGAAAGTAGGGCACCCCATGAAGGGATCTCAAACCGATTGACCCATCAAGATCTGATATACATCCGAACAAGAGCACGACATGAACACACAGCTGATCAGCGATCGAGCTCTCAGCACCCACTCACTCCTTTCACCAGAGACTTGGGATCCTTTCCCTCTCTCCCCCATTTCTAACCCCTACTACAAACTTTTAGTGCTAGTAACACGAGCAACAGCGATGAACTGGATGTATGGACTTTCTACCCGAACCTGTATAAACCTCGTGTCCTCTAAGCACACCATCCGAGCCAGATACACAATACTAGAAATTTACTCATCGGTGGTAACTCGAAACACCGACACCATTAGTTTCATTAAATTCAACATCATGCACCTCCTCAAGAGTACCACTAGCCAAATTCCAAACTCTATATGCCTTGCTAGTAGTGGAGTAACCAAGCAAGAATCCTTCATCACATTTCTTCTCAAACTTGCTCAATCTAGTGCCTTTCTTCAAAATATAGCATTTGCAACCAAAAACCCGAAAATATATAATGTTGGGCTTTCTTCCATTCAAGAGCTCATAAGATGTCTTCTCCATCATGGGGTGACAATAGAGACGGTTGCTATAGTAGCAAGCCATGTTGATAGCTTCGGCCCCAAATGAATGACTCACATTGTACTCACTCAACATTGATCATGCCATGTCAATCAAAGTTCTATTCTTCCTTTCAACAAGGGCATTTCATTGTGGAGTGTACTTGGCCAAGAACTGATGCCTAATTCTAAACTCATCACATAACTCATCAATTCTAGTGTTCTTGAACTCACTACCATTGTCACTTCTAACTTTCTTGATGGTTGTTTCAAACTCATTGTAAATTCTCTTGATGAATGTCTTGAAGGTTGCAAACACATCACTCTTATCAACAAGAAAGACTACCCATGTATATCTTATGAAATCATCCACTGTCACAAATCCATATTTGTTTCCACCAATGCTAGTGTATGTGGTTGGTCCAAACAAGTCCATGTGCAATAACTCAAATGCCTTAAATGTACTCATCATGCTCTTCTTAGGATGTGTGTTTTCAACTTGCTTTATGACTTGGCATGCACTACATAGCTTATCTTTACTAAATGTGACATCTTTCAAGCCCCTGACTAGATCATGCTTAATCAATTTGTTCAATTGTTTTATTCCAACATGACCAAGCCTTCTATACCATAACTAACCCATGATGACTTAGTGAGCAAACATGTTGTTAATCGGGTTTCACTAGCATTGAAATCAACTAAGTATATATTATCATATCTAAATCCTTTGAATATCAAGTTAGAGCCATCTACACTTATGATCTCTACATCATCCACATCAAATATGCACTTGAAACGAAGATCACACAATTGAGCTACCGATAAAAGGTTGAAGTTCAAGCCCTCTACTAGTAGCACATTGGAAATACTCAAGTCATTAGATATTGCAGTCTTACCAAGCCCTTTGATCTTGCCTTTACCATTGTCACCAAACGTGATACTATCAACCCCATTGCTATCATTTGTGTTGATTGAATTGAACATTCTTAAATCACCAGTCATGTGTTGTGTGCACCCACTATCAAGCACACAATACCTTCCTCCGGCTTTATAATTGACCAACAAAAAAATCAATTCTTTTTAGGTACACAAACTTGCTTGGGTCCTTGAAGGTTAGTCACTAAGATCTTTGGTACCCAAATGGCTTTCTTCTTTGAGCCCACAATTGGTGCACCAATAAACTTAACCTTCACACTATTGACACCCTTAATAAGCATGTAACAAGAATTGAATCTAATTGAGGATATATTAGGTTGCTTGTTTTTGTTAATCTTGCAATCATACTCTTTGTGACCACATGCTCTTTGTGGCCAACTTGCTTGCAACTAGTGCAAAACTCACCATTGTTCTTCACAAAACTAGTCTTGTGAGGAGCAAAGGCCGTCTTGCCTTTCTTGGGGGTATAGCCCAATCCCTCTTTGTAGAGGCTACCCCAGCACATAAGCAAGCGGTCCTCATCGCCATAGGCTTTGCCTAAGGCGTGAGTGAGCTCATTGACCTCCTTCTCGAGGGTCTCATTTTTCACCATTAGTGAGGCGTCATAAGTGAAACCATCACTCAAAGATGAAGTAGAAGTGGAAGTGCTACAAGAAGGGTTAGTGGGAGCAACAACAATGGGTTTATAAAAATATTCATCAAGAATATCACATGTTAGTCCCACATCATGTGACATAATCACTTGCTCCTTCTTGGCTTCCTCCATCTTGACTTGATCGAGGAGAGAGGAGTGAGCTTTTTCAAACTTAGAGTGAGCTTTGCCAATCTCCTCATGGTCTTCCCTTAGACTCTCATGAGAAGCATTGAGCTCATCAAAGGATTGCTCAAGAGATTTGACCTTCTTACGCAATTCTTTTCACTCCTTTCTCTTTATCTCAAAGCAAGTGTGGACTTGCTCCAACATGTCCATGAGCTCCTCCTTGGTGTACTCCTCATCATCATCATCACTCCTACAATCATCACTTTCACAAGCATCATTATCACTCACATCATATTTTATCTTAGTAGGCTTTGCCATGAGACAAGTTGATGGAGTGTCAAAGATCAATGGCTTGTTGTTGATGGCTATGCTTGCTAGTGCCTTCTTGAGTGACTTCTTGTCATCATCACTAGAATCATCATCCTCCGATGAGCCATCACTATCCCAAGTGACCACATAGCCTCCAACCTTCTTCTTCTTCTTGAATGTCATCTTTTTCTCTTTCTTTTCCTTCTTCTCATTCTTTTCTTTCTTCTTCTCATCCTCATCATTGTCACAATTGTAGGGACAATCCACTACAATGTGATCCTTGCTCTTGCACTTATAGCATCTTCTCACATAGTCCTTATTCTTGAAGTTGTCTCTCCTCTTTCTTGCACCGTAGCCCTTCTTCTTCATGAATTTGCCAAACTTGCGCACAAAGAAAGTCATGTCCTCATCATCAATGTCACTAGCATCTTCATCATCATATGATTCTTATTTCTTGGACTTGCCCTTGTTCTTGGATGATGAGCTAGCCTTGAATGCTACACTCTTCTTCTAATTGTCTTCATCCTCCTTCTCATCTTTATCAACCCCCTCCCTTTCCACACGATATGTCTCTTGTGTCATGACATCACCTAGTACTTGGTTAGATGCTAGTTGTTTCAATCCTCCTCTTATGATGGGCATTCTCAACATTTCAAATCTTCGAGGTAAGCATATCAAGAACCGATGAGAGATATCATCATCATTGATCTTCTCACCCAAAGCCTTCAAGCCATTGACAATCACTTGCAATCTATGAAACATCTCCGGAATGCTCTCATCATCCTTCATCTTGAAGCTTGTCAACTTGTCCTTGAGAATATATAGCTTGGCACTCTTCACCACCGATGTGCCCTCATATGTTTCCTCCAATCTCTTTCATACTTCACTAGCTCTATCACAATCCTTAATTTACTCAAACACCTTGGAATCAATGGCATTGTAGATGGTGTTGAGAGCCATTATATTGTATTGCTTGTTTGCTTTATCATTGTTGGTGAGATTGGAGGGATTAATAATCACAAAGTCATTCACGGTCACATCCCACACTTGATCATTGATGAACCAAGATACATCTTCATCTTTCTCTTCCAATAATCATAGCATGTGCCATCAAAGAATGGTAGTTTGCCCCCCACATGGTTGAACATAACTTGAGCCATCTTTTGACACCAAGGTTGTTAAGCCTTCAATCAAACAGTGACCATAGATCTGATACCACTTAAAAGGTCCTAATATGGCTAGAGGGGTGGTGAATACACTACTAGAAATATCCACTTCTATAATAAAATCTTAATGACGATTCTGTAACCGTCATAGAAGATCGCTTTTTATGATGATTTTTTCCGTTTCGTCATAGATCAGTGGTGACGATCCTTTAACCCTCCCTATCTATGATGAAATCAGGCATCATCACAAAAAACATCATAGAAGAGCACATGGTTCCATCACAGATCACTCGTGTGACTCATCTGTGATGATCTCCTTTAAAACTGTGACGAACAAGGCTTCGTCGTTGAACTAATTACACATATATGACGAACAATATTCAATCTATAACAAACGGCACTTCGTCAAAGATCTCCACATAGTACTTTCTCCATCTGACGTGTACCTATGGGACCTATAGTTATTCATCTGTGATGCTTGCAATTCATCCTAAAAGTCTCCGCTCGATCCTTTCTCCATGCAACGTGTACCTGTGGGGCCCTTCTCCATTTGACCCGTGGGATCTGACGGCTTACGTGTCACGTGTACCTGTGGGGCCTTTCTCCATCTCCATCCGACTTGTGGGACTCGATGGCTTGCATGTCACTTGTGCTTGTGGACCCTTCTCTATCAAACTTGTGGGACCAGACAGCACCTTTCTCTATCTCCATCCGACCTGTGAGACCCGACGGCACCTTTCTCCATCTCCATTCGACCTGTGGGACCCGATGGTTTACATGTCATGTGTACCTATGGGACCATCCAACCTTTGGGACCTGATGGCTTACATGTCACGTGTACTTATGGGACCATTCTCCTTCTCCATCTGACTTGTGGGACCTGATGGCTTGTGTGTCACTCGTTGCCGCCGGGGTTTAATAAATTCAAACTCAAAAAAACCATGAGACCTAGGAGTCGAACTTGGGAACCAAAGCAAGGAATAGACCATCTTCACCACTGTGCTAGATGCCTGGTTGTGTTGACATGTCTTTGGAATTGTATATGTTCTCTGTGTGGATAGGTTGACTTATATATTGGATATATCCCCTACAAGTGGAAACAAATCTATGCCCGTTGGACTTGTGACGGCAGCGGCGGCGATGGCAACGGAGGATCCCAGTGTGCTATGGTGGCTCAAGCATCCTTTTGGAGGCTAAGCGATGGGTCTTCCCGATGGAGCGTGGTGGCATTGGCGCCCGTGTCCATCGTGTGCCACGGTCGAGGCGAAAGATCCGATCTGCAGGTCTCCTTTCTCGCCTTTTCCTGTTCGCTTCACTGTTTTAGTCCTTGCTTGAACATGAGGTGTACAAGAAACATTGTATCATTTCAGATCTGGTTAGGCCAACGATGATGAAAAGAATTAGGAGGTTGCACTTGATGGTTTTCTGCCGCCGTGTGTCACTTGTAGATCTGTCTTGACAAACAAACAGGCCCTTCGCTTCTATCTTAAACTATTTTTTCTGTCCAGTGTTTGCTTGATTCTACATTTTTGTTTCATATGTTCCAGTGCCACCAGTGAGTGCTTATGGTATTTTGAACTTATAACAAATCTGAGGCCACATTTCTGTGCCAATGATGCCTACATGGTTGTTGGATGTATTAGGATACAACTCATATGTTTGCTTTATGTGTCTTGTCCTTATTGACAACCAAGTTATCCATTTGGTTCCAAACAAGATGAAGGCATCGAAAGCAAATCAATACTTTGTGCCCATCATTAACATGACTGAGGCCAATGATGATCACTAGCACTTGTTCACTGATATTCTACTTGTGAAAATTGAGGAAGCTCAATTAACTACTGAAATTGTAATAGTTACAGCTCCATTAACTGCTACTCTAGTTTGAGTTATATATATCTATGTGGTGCTACTCTAAATTTACATGAGGTCGTACCATAAAAATTGTTAATAGTTGTTAAAGTTGCACTTTGGTATGAGTTGTGGACTTCTACTGATGGATCTTTGTTGGATTATTTTCCTCCTCAGTGATCTTATTACTGAGGAAGCTCTCATCGTACTACACACTAACGAAATGGAGGAGGCCCCCAACAAGAGGAACGCACTGGCCAGCCTCACCGAGGATGTCATTTTCAAGATCCTCCGCAGCCTCCCCGCCTGCTCCTTGTTCTGCTACAAATGTGTATGTCACCCCTGGAAAAACCTCATCTCGAACCCCAACAACCATAAGAAGCTGCCCCAGACTATGGTCGACTTCTTATATGACATTGAGAATGGCAATTGAAACTTCACCAGCATCGTCCATGGTGTACGCCCTCACTCTTTGGAATTTGTGCCCTTCAACATTGATAATGTAGCTCTCTCAGATTGCTGCAACGACCTCATCCTATGATGGTGCCTTGGGTGATGGATACCGCTATGTCGTATGTAATCTAATAACCTAGAAGTTTAAAATTCTACCGCCTACCACCCATGATGTTGGCCATGCTGTTGGTGAGGTCCGATGGCGTTTGATCCGACAACCTCCTCACACTTTCATGTGATTGAATATATAGATGTCAACGATGTGTGCGAAGGTGTGGATATCTATTCATCTCAAACTACAGTAAGGATCTATAAGGAATCTGAATGGGGCGAGCATATTGATGTGATATTTTATAGACAACCAACTGTGCTAGTAGAAAACTGACATGTGGAATAACAAGGAACCGACACATGGTCCAGTAAGAACCTAAAACGTGCAAGAACCAGAGATGGCCAGGTTGTGCAATAAGAAGGTGACACGTACTCGAACCATCTCCAATGCAACCAGCTATAGCATGTACACGTGGAAAGCATCTCCAATGGAAGCACCCACCAGCGTGGCAGCCCCCTACCATGTATGCCAAAACAATTCTATGACATTCTGTTTTCATTATAGATCAAGCCACTTCTATGATAATTTGCGAAAATCGTCATAAAAGTTCAAGTATGACGTGACTTCTATGACGAACTGGTTTTCGTCATAAATTCATCATAAAACTAAAATTATGACAAATTTGGCTCCTTCAGTGATGAAAGCTGATTGTCATAGAAGTGGATATTCCTAGTAGTGATAGACTATTAAAAACTCTACAAGATCACTAGATCAATTTGTTAGTACGCTAAACGGCAAAATGTAATTTTGCTCTAGCTCTACAAGGGTTGTAAACCACCTACCTAATAATTCTAGTTGCTATAATCTCTAGGCACACAAGAGGCTAAGTCACTACTCACTAATAGCTCTCAACAAGGCTACACTAAAGAGCTCCACTAGGTGAAACTAAAACTAGCAGGCAAACTCTCAAATCTAGCTACACTAAAGAGCTTGCTACACAACTAGTTTGCAAGAATGTAAGGGAATGAATAAGGTGATTATACCGCCATGTCGAGGAATGAACCAATCACAAGATGAAAGCCAATCAATCACTAGAGAAATCCAATCACAAGATGACACATGATTTTTCTCCTGAGGTTCACGTGTTTGTCGGCACGCTAGTACCCGTTGTGTCGACCAACACTTGGTGGTTCAGCAGCTAATAGGTATCACACACCTAGCCAACATATGGCGTCGTAAGAATCTACCCACAAGTGAGGTAACTCAATGACACGAGCAATCCACTAGAGTTACCTTTCGGCGCTCCGCCAGGGAAGGCACAAGACCCCTCACAATCACCGGGAGACAGCCATGAACAATCACCAACTCATGCCGATGCTCCTCCACTGCTCCAAGCCATCTAGGTAGCAGCAACCGCCAAGAGTAACAAGAAATCTACAGCCACAACGATCCCCAAGTGCCACTAGATCCAATCACTCAAGCAAATGCACTAGGAATCACTCACAATCTCACTATGATTATGAATTAAGGATGGAGATGAGTATGAGGTGTTTGCTTAGGCTCACAAGGATGTCAACAATGCCAAACTGCCAAGAGTGAGAGCCCCAAGCTGGCCACCACCTATTTATAGAGTCCCAAGGCTCAAGGAGCCGTTGGGTTGTGGAAGGGGCACCGGATGCACTGATCGGACGCTGCCCTGCATCCGATCACTGAGTCTGGTCGCTCCTCCGAGACACTTAGAGCTTGCCACATCATGCGTGTTTGAATTCGACCATTGGTGCCTTAGCGTGCATGTGTTAGCCACTCATCGGATGCACCTCAACATGTGATCGGACCCAGAGCGCTTCAGCGTCCGGTCAACAACAGAGAGCTCCTAGAGCGTGTTTTTTGTGATCGAACGCGTCAGGTCAAAGCTGACCAGATGCACCACCGAGTTCGGTCCTCACATGGCTCATGACAGTGGATTACATAAGCGTACATCATCATCGACCTGACCCACTCCCTATGCGTCCGGTCTCCGACTTCTTCCAGGGTCCGGTTGCGAACCTGCCTTGCACCTTCTCTGCTCGCCCTGACCTAACGCAGCCACGAGTCAGGTCCAGCGTCAGGTCCTTGCTCGGCCTTCTTGGCCTCGAGCAGTCCCACTGATCGGACGTGTTAGGTCAGAGTCTGGTCACTGCCTTTTTCCTCTGTTTCTTTTTCTAACTCTTCAACCACTTCACCCTTGGTTCTAAGTTGCTAACCATAAAGTGTGTAACTTTGTGTGCACGTGTGTTAGCATTTTTTCAAGCATTTTACAAGGGTTAATTGTTAACACACTAGGTCCCTAATGCATATGCAAGAATCATGTCACCTAGTGGCACTCGATAAACCGCTTAGCCAAAGATTTCTCCTCTTTATAGTACGGCTATCGATCCTAAACACACTCACACCCTCTATGGTGTTTTGAGTGCCAAAACAAAAACCTATTTGATACCTTTGCCTTGATCTACTTGGTTTTTGTTTTTTTCTTTCTTCTTTTCCAAGTTTGAGCTTGATCACCATCATTTCATGTCCATCTTTAACTCCATGGACTTCATCTTGCTCCACCACTTGGATTGGACTACCTTATCTATTTCACATACTTAGATCAAAGGTTAGTCCTATGTTTCATCAATTATCCAAAGCCAAACTAGGGCTTTCACTAGTCCCGAGCCCTCTTGGTGTGTCCCTCCCTCGTGGTACCAACATGGTCGAGTTCCTCAATGGCGAAGAAAATAAAAAAGAGTATGACGAGTTGATAAATTCGAATTTGAATTGTAAATTTGAATTTTTTTTGTAAGAAAATGTACTGTAGGGGCGGTTGTAGACTGAACCGCCCCTACAAATAGGTATTATAGGGGCGGCTGTTACTATAGCCGCCCCTACAAATCGATTTGTAGGGGCGGTGTAACAACCCAAAAATTCACACACCAAAAATACCAACTACAAAATTTTTCTCAAGAATCCCATATGATGATGAGTGTCATGTATAGAAACCCAACCTAAGAGATGCATTAGGTCTAATCCCAACCCAAGTCAACACATAAGCAAGGCATGTCATTTGTTGATTATGATTATTTAAATTCTAACAAATAACATATTGCATACATTGTTAATTCAAGTTGTGATTTGGATTTCCATTTGCTTTATGTTATGCTTAACAATTCCATTAAAGTAATAAATCATAAAGTTATTATTAAACAAAATTCCCTAAACTCCAATGAATAAGTTACATCAATTTTGAATTCAAATTCTAAACCAAATTTGAATTCAAACAATGGAAAAGAAATGAAAAAAACAGAAAAAGGAAAAGAAGAAGTGGGCCTCCTAGCTAGCCGCAGCTTTCATGCCCACCAAATTTGAGCGCCAAGACGCCGCGACGCTGCCCAATGAGCCAGGCCTAGGATGCTGCCACTTTCTTAAGACGCCTAATACCCTTCATTAGCTGCCGCCGCCACTTGGCCCACCACACACGTACACCGCATCGCCCTTTACCACACCGCTGCGTTCCCGTTTCACTTGCAGCCGCTGCCACCGGGCCCCACGCATCACCCACACTCCAGCACAGTGTCATCTTCCTCACCCACGCCTCAACCGCCTACGCGATCGCCGCCCGACAGCGGTGGCAGAGCAGGCTAGGGGTCATGCCCGGGGCATGGTCCTATCTCCCCCTTGGCGCCGAGCCCACGCGACCTCCGTGCCAACCACCCCACGCCGCAATGTTGTTCGATGCCCACGGTGCATCACCAACCGTCCGCCCGCCCGCCGTATAGATGGAGCTCGGGCACCGGGGGCTATAAAGCCATGCCCAGAGCCCTAGAGTTCTCCCATCACCCCGCCGCCACCTGGTGGCCGTCCACTGCGCACTCGAGCCAAGAGAGAGCTAAGAGAGAAAGAGCTAGGAGAGAAAGGGGATAGAGGAAGAAGAAGGAGCGCTCGACGTCGCCGGAGTTGCCGCAACAGAGGACGACGCCTCGATCCACCACATCGACGCTGCTCGGCATGGCACTGCTTCCGGAGCTACATGGCGGCAACCTACCACTGCACCGCCAGCCTATCTCCCACAACACCTATGGTGAGCCTCTCGGTCTCTCCCTGCCCGCCGTTGGACATCACCTTGTCGGCCATGGCGCTCCACATCGGGAGTGCATAGGCTAGGGCCGTCTCCGATCCTTGGGAACACACGCACCCACGCGCACACCCGTGACCACGCCATGACCACCCCGTTGGAGCCCGTAGTTCACCCGCGTGCCTCGCCGTCGTCACCATGTCGCCGTGGCCGCCGGGGAGCCCCCACCGGCCACAGGAGAACCCAAACCCCGCCTTGAGCCTGGACGTCCTTGTCGCGTCCCCACGAATCCATAGAAGCTTACACACCCCCACCGGGACGTTTCACCGTGACCGTAGCCACCTCACCGACACCGCCTGTTGTGCTCCGAAGGCCGCTGCCGTGGCCAAAGCCACCGGAGGCCCAAGAGGACCCCTCGACCTGCCCAACATGCCCGCTGAAGCATTGTGTCACCCACACGCACCACGGAATCGGCCTATGCGACAGCACCCGCGCCATTCCCGCACGCCGGTGGTGCTCGAGCCGCCGTTCGCCGTGGCCAGCGCCTTGGGAAGCTTCGGCCGCCACTTTGACCCCACCGTCGCAGTCGCCACGGCGTAAGGAAACTATTCCCCTCCTCAATTGGACACCAGCGCCACTACGGGGGCTCACCAGCGAGCTCGCCGCCGGCAAGAGCACGGCCGCGGGAGAAACAGAGGACTCCTCCCCTCACCGGCCACCTGCGTGTGCACCCGGTGTACATGGACCCAGCCAGAGAAGAGAAGGGTGAACTTGGTCCACCATGGACCCTGCCTTAGGTCCATGGACCGTGAACTCGGGTCCACCGTGAGCCACGCTCACGCCCACAGCTGAAGACCACGGCCCAATAAGAGCCCACGGCTATGATGTGGCAGCGTCGCAACATGCCACGTGTCCGAGTCGGCCCATTTGAGACCCGGCCCAACCCGAGCCCACCAAAGCCCGTTTGAGACCCGGCCCGTATTGACCATTGACTGGTCAATGTGTGACTGTTGACCTGGTCCCACATGTCGATGTACGAACTGCACCGGACCCACACGTCGATGATGCCGCCATCTTGACGTCACGCGACCCACACGCCGAGCCCGGCAGAATTGGGTGGGGTGGCGTCATCGCGGCGTCACGGTGATGTCATTCTTGATGGCGCAGACCAGAGCCCACACGTCAGTGACCCTGACTGTTGACCGTTGACCGTTGACTCGCCATTGACCGATGTTGACCTTGACCGGACCCACCTGTCAGTGACCCAATAGCCTCTGGCCCCACCTGTCGGAATGGATGACGTTGATGAAGTCATGCTAACGTCATGTTGACGTCAGCTGGACCCCACCTATCAGCTCGAAACTGTGATGCTGACGTCATGCTGACGTCAGCAAGCCACGTGGACCAACCACAGCGTGACACGTGTCAGCCCAGGATTAATTTAGCCTTTTCCATTTTCAGAAATGATTTAAACTTCGGAAATACATAACTAATTCATATGACCTCAGAAAAATACGAAACCAGGACCAATATTCATCTAAAATCGAGCTCTACGCAATGAACCCATGTTTGAGTGCATTTGACTCTTTTGAATTTTCATTGCTTCTTTGTGCTATTCTATAGACGTCGCTAACGCGACTATAATGCAATCGTTTGCAGACTCGGAGGAGAACCGGAAGGACGAGGATCGTGAGTATCGTGAGGAGTACGGAGATGACTACACTGAAGGTGCCACATTCCACCCAATCTCGTAGCACCTATTACGCATGGCTAAAATAGAAATGCTAGTTCTTTACCTTATTGTTATGATCACACCATGATAGGACTTGCATGGTAGTATGCTTTCTTGATGGCCTTTGCCTTGACGCAATCTTACCCCTGCTCACCCTGCTGTTAGGCTAGTCACACGCTTGCTATTATATTTCCTTGCTTATTACTTCTACTACGTTCACACTACATTGATGCGTGGTGGAAACTGGTGTCATCTGGACCATGGGGAGAGTGCTGCATGTGTGACTTGGGTGCGTGGAGGGTGAGGGTTGTGTCGACCAAGTTAGAGTATACGACGAGCCTAGGGCAAGTCTTGCCGTGGGGTGCTACCTGGGCACCCCTGGAATGGATACTTGTGGTGGGTAAATGGTATATGAGGTGGCCCTGGGTGTGATCCGGTGATGAGAGGAGCCTAGGGTGGAGGTGTTGTGGTGGCACGGTAAATAGAAATCCTGATGAAGACATTCTGGCTTGGTCATCCCTAAGGACTTACTAGTACTCAGACTCACCGGGAAGCCTTACGTACCACTCGCCCTATATGGTGCGGGACGGCCGGACTACTTGGTAGGATATTGCCACTACTGCTAGGTTTATAGCGGACAGTGTGAGGGAGGTACGGGGTGCAGAGGATTTCCCCCACACCCTTCCGAGACTTCATGGAGACCTTGTGGACCTGGCTCATGACTCCTAGTTTCAGCCACCCTAGACTAGACTTGGGGTGTACCAGGGCTGAATGGTAGAGTGGCATTATCCTAGGCTAGCAAGCGGTCGGAATCAGCCCTGCTGATGACGGTCAGCGAGGAAGGCGGATCTTGTGGTTATGTAAAACCTCTGCAGAGTGTAGGTTGATCGATCGATACATATGCCGACTTATCGGCTATGGACCTTTCGTGGGTTTTGCTTAAACTAGATAGTGAGATGAGTCCTTCTCTTCTCCCCCTGGGAGTGAGTGTTTGGATGTAGCCAGGGGCTACGGGCCTTGAGACAGTGCCAAGAGGGAATTGGCCTGTCGACTGAGCGATGATATGGGTGTGGTATGGAGATGGTGTGGAGATGGTGGTATATCGATCCCAGGATCGAAACCTGGCTCTGGAATGGGAATGGGGTGGAATGGGTGTGTGAATGGTGTTAAAACTTGACCAACTGTTATTAAATACTTGATATACTAATACATAGGAAACCCCAGCCTTATAGGTTCCTTTTGATTATATCCAACTTGCATCCAATTTCCATAAAGCAATGTTCATAGGGTTGGGAGTGGCCAGTACAAATCGTACTGATAAATTTTGGCACACAGGTTCTGCTGAGGAGTATAGCTCCGAGGAGTTTGACGGATGAGGGGTTCGTTCCTACACTCGAGTTTGGCGATCTATCTTCAAGCTGTTTTGAATGGATGCTACTTTTGATTCCGCCAATGCGGTGATGTAATAATTTATGTAATTCCACACTATATATACTCTGATATTATCGTTGTATGGATGTGATATTCGACTGGAATTTGGGTAATATGACCTACAATGGTCCTATTACACTTTGACTCAGTGGATTTCCCTTCGCGAAATCGGGGTTGTTTCAGTTGGTATCAGAGCCATACTTGACCATAGGATGAAACCCTTAGAAATGGACGATAGAATAGGACGTGAACAACCCTTCTTTCAGTTATATACCGACCCTGCATTTACTTTTTATGCAAGGCTTACCTATTTATTGACCTGCTAACACCTGTTCCTTAAAACATGCAGATGGCAACGAACGTCGACTATCCGCCTCGAGGACCGCTACCTCTAGACCACGCCAAGCTTACCTTCGACCTACGTGAGCTTGGGGATTTTGCACAGACCCTCTGCCGAGTTCTCGTCATGTTAGGAGTCCCAGACGAGCTTGTCAAGGTCACCTGCACCGGGAAGTCAGCTTAGGATGGAGGAATCAAAGGACCGGTTGTCACCTCAGTCGAGTTCCCAGCTAGCACTACCTTACCTTCTGTCCCAGCTTTCACCGAGTTGACTATAGAGGACACAGTTGAGGAGGGACTGCGAGCTGTCTCACACAAGGCACTTCGTAGCGTGATGAGGGACCACTACGAGCACCTGAAGACGATAGAGTTCTGTCTACTTCCCCAGGCCCTCGACCTCAGCCTTACCCCTAGTGAGCAGAGTTTCATAGCCGGCAGAGTTGTCTTTGCAGAGGAGGATAGATGTCTTGTGTCTTAGCTATCCACCTACTAGAGCAGGACAGGTATGTGACCCAGCTTGAGCAGAAGAGACGTCAGCACCGGGCTATTCTGTGGGAGTACCAGGAGCAAGACTCGTAGGGAGCACAGGAGCGAGCTAGTCTGCTCGACACAGTTGCCAAGCTACAGGACGAGCTCAACCGTCGTGAGGAAGTCCACAGAGCCGATGTTGCTGACTTATAGGACAAAGCAGCTGACCTAGGCAACAGGAACTGCTACCTCGATAGCAAAGTCTTGGAGTTGCAGAGAGAGTTGGATGACAAGAAGGCCGAGTTCAACCGCAAAGGTGACAGAGAGAGGTCCAAGGGGATTGATATGCTAAAAATCCAGTCTCAGAAAAGGACCCTGACCTAGGAGCTAGAGGAGTTCAGGAAGAAGGCCGTTCACAACCAGGGTCACCTGATCGAGGCACTCAGGCAGACCGAGTACCTACAGGACAAGTGCGAGAGGACTTGGCAGGCTTGGCAGAAGTCTGACAAGAAGCGCCTCAGGGAGATGAAGGGTATGTGGGATCAGCTACCCAAGGAGATTCGCAGCAAGACGAAGCCTAGGATAGAGGAGTTTGAGTTAGCCCCGACTCACCTCAACCTAGACGCCTGCCCTACCCTACCTGGAGCCAAGCCTACAGAGGAGCTCACCGAGGCCTTGAAGTACGTGTCCCGACTTCACAAGACTGACAAGGAGATCGAGATCGAGAACAGTCGTATTCCAGCCGTGGTGTACGAGTTAGAGTAGATGACCCTGCGTGGTCATGAGTTATGTCAGTAGCTTCCATGAGTTGTACCCCATGATGTACCCCTTATGAGATGTATTATGAGACACTATGCGTAGTACGATTCTCGCATGTCTTCAAGTGTAGGTACTGGAGATGATGCTATGTAATAAAACCCATGTAATGAATGTTTTGGATCTTATTGCATCTTATGGATCTTATTGCTTCTTTGTAATGACTATTGGATAGTATAAATGATTTTCTTTAAATCGTCAAAATCATGTAATGATATTGAATTATAAGCACTTATGGCACAAGCACTAAAATTCCTATGATCCGTGTTGCAGATGTCGAACCGCTGATCTGCTCGCCTAATGAACCGTGGACGTGCGCCCATCCCCGAACCAGCCGAACCCAACGAGGGCCGTGGTGGCAACAACCGTGGCCGTGGCCGTGGCCGTGGCCATGGACGCGGAGGGATACCCTTCAACCTAGAGAATACCCCGCCGCCTACCGAGGAGAACATTCCGCCACCACCACCACCGAACCTGGCTGAAGTGATGGCGCAGCAGACCTAGCTTCTTGTAGCTCTTGTTGAAGGAGCAAACCGTCGCCAGGGAGGTCAGCAGAATGATTTCCAAAGGAAGCTGGAAGGATTCCTAAAGCTAAGGCCACCTACCTATGATAGCACCGACCCTGACCCGCTTGTAGCCGATGACTGGCTCAAGGAAATGGAGAAGAAGCTTGACCTCACTACTTTCACCGATGATGAGTGTGTTGGAGCTACCGCACACCAGCTCACAGGTGCAGCACGCACCTGGTGGGATAGTTTTAGTGATTCCCATGAGGACCCTGCCAACATCTCGTGGGATAAGTTTGCCGAAGCATTCACTGAGTATCACATTCCCAAGGGTATCATGGAGGCCAAAGCCGAGGAGTTCCGCAACATCAAGATGGGAAAGGACAAGGTGACTGAGTACACTACTCATTTCACCAACCTTCTACGCTATGCACCTTCCTATGTTGTGAACTCGAGAAGGAGAAGCTGTACTATTACATAGGGACTTAACCCGCACATCAAACTAAAGTTTGGCGGTATTGAGAGTAACACGTTGCGTGCTCTGGTGGATCGCTACATCCAGATTGAGAAGGACCGTGCTGAAGCTGGAGAAGAGTATAGGGAGAGGAAGCGTAAGCAGGAGGAGTCTTTCCATGGCCGTGATCGTAAGAGGTTCCGCAGGGATGCACCATCCAGGGAACGCTCATGCCACAATAGGGATGACAACCCTGGATCGAGTAGGGGAAGTGGAGGCTACACCGCCAAATACTCCCGCCCTGCTCAGGATCGTTACACCCGAGACCATCATGCTCAGGACCGCAACACTCAGGACCGTTTCAACCATCCTCGCTCTGTGAATGAACGCCCAGCACAGAATCGCTCCGCACCAGGCACTGGAAACTGGAAGGCACCCACGCCAACCCCTATAGGTGGTGCGCCTTTCACCTGCTTTGCTTGTGGCCAACCAGGTCACAAAGCCGCTGAATGCCCTCAGAACTCAGCTACTCAGAAGTCTCAGTTCAAGGGATCTGCTACCCGTGGATGTCTCAACCATCTGGACGCCGAGGAAGCACAGGCTGCTCCTGACGTTGTGTACGGTATGTTTTTAGTTAATGGCAATACTGCATCAGTTCTATTTGACTCTGGAGCAACTTGTTCATACATATCATCCAAGTTTGCATCAGAGCATGACCTGCCTGTAACCCCACGTGAAAAGCCTATCATCACCAGCTCACCTTTAGGAGACCTAAGATGCATCCACATCTATAAGGGAGTGAGTCTTACCATTGAGGGTCTTATCTTTAAAGCCGACCTAACCTTGTTACCTTCCACTAACCTAGATGTCATCTTAGGCATGGATTGGTTAACCATTCACCGAGGTATCATATCATGTTCACCTAGATACGTCCAAGTGACCCATCCATCAGGCCAAATTATTAGATGTGAACCCCAGTTCGGAAAGTCCACCTCTATCCTATGTGCCCTTAAAGCAAGTTCAGAATCACAAAAAGAGGAAAAGACAGTTCATGATGTGCTTGTGGTCAGAGACTATCTCGATGTATTCCCTGAAGAATTACCGGGTATGCCACCAGACCGTGATATAGAGTTCATCATTGATCTTTTGTCGGGAACAGGACCCATTGCTAAGAGACCCTATCGCATGTCAGTTGATGAACTGGCCGAGCTCAAGAAACAGCTTGATGAGCTCATCTCGAAGGGATATATCAGACCCAGTGCTTCACCCTAGGGATCCCCTGTTCTGTTTGTTAAGAAAAAGGATGGCTCAATGAGAATGTGCATTGATTACCGGAACTTGAACGCAGTCACCATCAAGAACAAGTACCCCCTGCCAAGGATTAATGATTTGCTTGATCAGCTCAGAGGTGCCAAGTATTTCTCCAAGATTGATCTCAGATCTGGCTATCATCAGATGAAGATTCAAGAGAGTGACATCCCAA
Organism: Miscanthus lutarioriparius; assembly: GCA_904845875.1. NCBI lineage: Eukaryota > Viridiplantae > Streptophyta > Magnoliopsida > Poales > Poaceae > Miscanthus > Miscanthus lutarioriparius. The sequence goes on along the minus strand of CAJGYO010000004.1, from coordinate 38,485,323 downwards.
AGACAGCTTTTGTGACTAGGTATGGGCAGTTTGAGTTCACTGTGGTATCCTTTGGACTCACGAATGCACCCGCATACTTCATGAACATGATGAATAAGGTTTTCATGGATGATCTGGATAAGTTTGTGGTAGTATTCATTGATGACATCCTTGTCTATTCATCCATCGCTGAAGAACATGAACATCATCTGAGAACTATACTTGAGAAACTAGCCCAACATCAGCTCTACGCAAAGTTCAGCAAATGTGAGTTTTGGCTACAGGAAGTTGCCTTCCTAGGCCATGTACTATCAGCTGAAGGTGTTGCAGTTGATCCAGCTAAGATTGAAGCTATGAAGGAATGGGAACAACCTTGTAATGTGATAGAAGTCAGAAGTTTCTTGGGATTGGCTGGATATTATCGTCGATTCATCGAAAACTTCTCCAAGATAGCCCGTCCGATGACCAACCTTCTGAAGAAGACTAAGGAGTTTGAATGGACGCCCAAGTGTGAACAAAGCTTCCAGGAATTGAAATAGAAGCTTACCACAACTCCTGTGCTAGCATTGCCTGATATCAGCAAAGATTTCGTGGTCTATTGTGATGCATCCCGTCAAGAACTTGACTGTGTATTGATGCAAGATGGAAGAGTGATAGCTTATGCTTCTCGACAGTTGAAAGAAAACGAGAACCGTTACCCTACTCATGATCTTGAGTTAGCAGCAGTTGTGCATGCTTTAAAGATCTGGAGGCACAACTTGATAGGCAACAAGTGTGATATCTACACCGATCATAAGAGCTTGAAGTACTTTTTCACTCTGAAAGATCTGAATATGAGGCAACGCCGATGGCTAGAATTGATCAAGGACTATGACCTGGAAATTCACTATCACCCGGGAAAAGCTAATGTAATCGTAGATGCTCTCAGCCACAAGAGTTACTGCCACATTTTGATCACTGAATCTGTACCACCTGAGCTCAAGGAAGAGATTGATGATTTTCAACTTGAGATACTACCGCATGGCTTGCTGAATGAGCTCCGCATACAGTATGATCTCACAGATCGCATCCTTCGAGCTCAGAAAAATTGTGAAGAGATCGAATATCTCCATGGTCTCATGAAACTAGGCTATAAGACCAACCACCATGAAGATGAACAAGGGACCATCTGGTTCAAGGATAGAATCTGTGTACCTTCTGATCCAGCCCTACGAGAGGAAATTCTGTCAGAAGCTCATGATTTTAAGTATTGTATTCACCCTGGAGGTTCGAAGATGTATCAAGACTTGAAGAAACACTTTTGGTGGAAAGGCATGAAGACGGACATTGCAGGACATGTGGCCCGATGTGACACCTGTAATAGAGTCAAGGCTGAACATCAAAGGCCTACAGGATTGCTAAAGCCTCTTGATGTTCCCGAGTGGAAATGGGAGAGCATATCCATGGATTTCATAGTTGGATTGCCCCGTTCACAGAAAGGCAATGATTCCATCTGGGTGATTGTTGATCGTTTGACCAAGATTGCTCACTTTGTACCAGTGAAGACCAAGACCAATGTAGAAAAATTAGCAGATCTATATATTGAGCATATTCTCAGACTGCATGGAGCTCCCTCCAGTATTGTATCTGATCGTGGTCCTTAGTTTTTGTCCCGATTCTGGGAAGCTCTGCACAAGTCCATGGGAACCAAACTTGATTTCAGTACCGCTTATCACCCACAGACAGATGGACGGATAGAGCGAGTAAATCAGATCTTAGAAGACATGCTTCGCGCTAGTGTACTAAATTATGTCCCTGATTGGGAGAAATGTTTACCCTATACAGTTCTCTTACAACAACAGCTACCAAGCCAGTATCAAGATGTCGCCGTTTGAGGCTCTGTATGGCAGACCTTGTAAGACACCTTTGATGTGGTCTCAACCGGGTGAAAGATCGTTCTTTGATTCCGCTAAAATACAAGATGCAGAAGAAGGAGTTGCTCAAGTGAAGGAGAACTTGAGAATTGCACAAAGTCGATACAAGAGCTATGCTGACAAAAGGAGAAGGGAACCTGAGTTCAATGTGGGGGACTTCGTCTATCTCAAGGCATCCCCGCTACGTGGGACTGTCAGATTCCATGTGAAAGGCAAGCTAGCCCATAGATTTGTTGGGCCCTACAAGATTTGCAAGAGGATTGGAAAGCTCGCCTACAAACTTGAGCTACCTGAGGAATTGGAGGGTGTACATCCCGTATTCCATGTCTCACAGCTACGCAAGTGTTTGAGAGTACCCGATGAAGTAGTTCCAACTGAGACACTTGACATACAAGATACACTTGAGTATAAAGAACATCCTGTCAGGATTCTGGGCAGAGATACCAAAGAGACCCGAAGCAAGACTATTCCTATGTGCAAGATCCAATGGAGTAATCACACTGAGAGAGAAGCAACATGGGAGAAAGAGTCTGACCTTCGGCTACAGTATCCTTATCTCTTCGAAGAGTACGTTATGCTTTAATCTCGGGGACGAGATTCTGTTAAGGGGGTAGGACTGTAACAACCCAAAAATCCACACACTAAAAATACCAACTACAAAATTTTTCTCAAGAATCCCATATGATGATGAGTGTCATGTATAGAAACCCAACCTAAGAGATGCATTAGATCTAATCCCAACCCAAGTCAACACATAAGCAAGGCATGTCATTTGTTGATTATGATTATTTAAATTCTAACAAATAACATATTGCATACATTGTTAATTCAAGTTGTGATTTGGATTTCCATTTGCTTTATGTTATGCTTAACAATTCCATTAAAGTAATAAATCATAAAGTTATTATTAAACAAAATTCCCTAAACTCCAATGAATAAGTTACATTAGTTTTGAATTCAAATTCTAAACCAAATTTGAATTCAAACAGTGGAAAAGAAATGAAAAAAACAGAAAAAGGAAAAGAAGAAGTGGGCCTCCCAGCCAGCCGCTCGGCTTCGTGGCCCAGCCAGCCCCAGCGCGCACGCACGCGGCCTAGCGAGCCGGCCTAGGATGTCGCTGCTCGCGCGCGCGCCCAACAGCCCCGCCAGCTGCCGCTGCCACTTGGCCCCTTGCGTCAGCTGCACGTCGCCCATGCCCGCGTGTTTCCCCGTTTCACTTGCAGCCGCTGCCACCGGGCCCCACGCGTCAGCCACACTCCAGCATAGTGTCGTCTACCTCACCCATGCCTCAACTGCCTACGCGACCGATGCCCAACAGCAGTGGTAGAGCAGGCCAGGGGTCATGCCCGGGGCATGGTCCTGTCTCCCCCTTGGCGCCATGCCCACGCGACCTCCGCGCCAACCACCCCACGCCGCAATGCCGTTCGATGCCCACGGTGCATCACCAACCATCCGCCCGTCCGCCGTAGATGGAGCTCGGGCACCGGGGGCTATAAAGCCACGCCCAGAGCCCTAGAGTTCTCCCATCGCCCTGCCGCCACCTGGTGGCCGTCCACTGCGCACTCGAGCCAAGAGAGAGAGCCAGGAGAGAAAGGGGATAGAGGAAGAAGAAGGAGCGCCCGATGTCGTCGGAGTTGCCGCAATAGAGGACAATGCCTCGATCCACCACGTCGACACTGCTCGGCATGGCACTGCTTCCGGAGCTACACGGCCGCAACCCGCCACGCACCGCCAGCCTATCTCCAACAACACCTACGGTGAGCCTCCCGGTCTCTCCCTGCCCGCCGTCGGACATCACCTTGTCGGCCATGGGGCTCCACACCGGGAGCGCGTAGGCCAGGGCCATCTCTGGTCCTTGGGAACACACGCACACGCACACTCATGACCACGCCATGACCACCCCACTAGAGCCCGTAGTTCACCCGCGCGCCTCGCTGTCATCACCATGTCGCCGTAGCCGCCGGGGAGCCCCGATCGGCCACAAGAGAACCCAAACCCCGCCTTGAGCCTGGACATCCTCGCCGCGTCCCCATGAATTCGTAGAAGCTTACACGCCCCCACAGGGACATTTCACCATGACCATAGCCACCTCACCGATGCCGCCGTCGTGCTTGAAAGGCCGCCGCCGTGGCCAAAGCCACCGGAGGCCCTGGAGGACCCCTCGACCTGCCCAACATGCCCGCTGAAGCATTGTGTCGCCCACACGCACCATGGAATCGGCCTATGCCACAGCACCCGCGCCATTCCCGCACGCCGGTGGTGCTCGAGCCGCCGTTCGTCGTGGCCAGCGCCTTGGGAAGCTTTGGCCGCCACTTTGACCCCACCGTCGTAGTCGCCACGACGTAAGGAAACTATTCCCCTCCTCAATTGGACACCAGCGCCACCGCGGGGGCTCACCAGCGAGCTCGCCGCCGGCAAGAGCACGGTCGCAGGAGAAACAGAGGACTCCTCCCCTCGCCGGCCACCTGCGTGTGCACCCAGTGTACATGGACCTAGCCAGAGAAGAGAAGGGTGAACTTGGTCCACCATGGACCCTGCCTTAGGTCCATGGACCGTGACCTCGGGTCCACCGTGAGCCACGCTCACGCCCACAGCCGAAGACCACAGCCCAGTAAGAGCCCATGGCTACGATGTGGCAGCGTCGCAGCGTGCCACGTGTCCGGGTCGGCCCGGCCCAGACCGGCCCAACCCGAGCCCACCAAAGCCCATTTGAGACCCGGCCCGTATTGACCGTTGACTGGTCAACGTTGACCATTGACCTAGTCCCACGTGTCAGTGGCACAGACACACTGGACCCACACGTCAGATGATGCCGTCATGCTGACGTCACGCGGGACCCACACGTCAGAAGCCAGCGCAGCCGGGGTGACATCATGCTGACGTCACGGTGATGTCAGCTGCTGACGGCAGCAGCCCAGGCCCCACATTTCAGTGACCCTGACCGTTGACCGTTGACTCGCCGTTGACCAACGTTGACTTTGACCGGACCCACCTGTCAGTGACCCAATAGCCTCTTGCCCCACCTGTCGGAATGGATGACGTTGATGATGTCATGCTGACGTCAGCTGGACCCCACCTGTCAGCTCAAAACCGTCATGCTGACGTCCGCAAGCCACGTGGACCAACCACAGCGCGACACGTGTCAGCCCAGGATTAATTTAGCCTTTTTCCATTTTCAGAAATGATTTAAACTTCGGAAATTCATAACTAATTCATATGACCTCAGAAAAATACGAAACCAGGACCAAAATTCATCTAAAATCGGGCTCTATGCAATGAACCCATGTTTGAGTGCATTTGACTCTTTTGAATTTTTATTGCTTCTTTGTACTATTCTATAGACGTCGCTAACGCGACTATAATGCGATCATTTGCAAACTCAGAGGAGAACCGGATGGACGAGGATCGTGAGTACCGTGAGGAGTACGGAGACGACTACACTGAAGGTGCCACATCCCACCCAATCTCGTAGCACCTATTACGCATGGCTAAAATAGAAATGCTAGTGCTTTACCTTATTGTTATGATCACACCATGATAGGACTTGCATGGTAGTATGCTTTCTTGATGGCCTTTGCCTTAACGCAACCTTACCCCTGCTCATCCTGTTGTTAGGCTAGTCACACGCTTGCTATTATATTTCCTTGTTTATTACTTCTACTATGCTCGCACTACCTTGATGCGTGGTGGAAACTAGTGTCATCTGGACCATGGGGAGAGTGCTGCGTGTGTGACTTAGGTGCGTGGAGGGTGTGGGTTGTGTCGACCAAGTTAGAGTATACAACGAGCCTGGGGCAAGTCTTACCGTGGGGTGCTACCTGGGCACCCCTGGAATGGATACTTGTGGTGGGTAAATGGTATATGAGGTGGCCCTAGGTGTGATCCGGTGATGGGAGGAGCCCAGGGTGGAGGTGTTGTGGTGGCATGGTAAATAGAAACCCTGATGAAGACATTCTAGCTTGGGCATCCCTAAGGACTTACTAGTACTCAGACTCATCGGGAAGCCTTACGTACCACTCGCCCTATATGGTGCGGGACGGCCAGACTACTTGGTAGGATATTGCCACTACTGCTAGGTTGATAGCAGATAGTGTGAGGGAGGTACGGGGTGCGGAGGATTTCCCCCACACCCTTCCGAGACTTCATGGAGACCTTGTGGACCCGGCTCATGACTCACAGTTTCAGCCACTCCAGACTAGACTTGGGGTGTACCAGGGCTGAATGGTAGAGTGGCATTATCCTAGGCTAGCAAGTGGCCGGAATCTGCCCAGCTGACGACGGTCAGCGAGGAAGGCAGATCTTGTGATTATGTAAAACCTCTATAGAGTGTAGGTTGATCGATCGATACATATGCCGATTTATCGGCTATGGACCTTTCCTGGATTTCGTTTAAACTAGAGAGATAGTGCCGAGAGGGAGTTGGCCTGTCGACTGAGCGATGGTATGGGTGTGGTATGGAGATGGTGTGGAGATGGTGGTATATCGATCCCAGGATCGAAACCTGGCTTTGGAATGGGAATGGGGTGGAATGGGTGTGTGAATGGTGTTAAAACTTGATCAACTGTTATTAAATACTTGATATACTAATACATAGGATACCCCATCCTTATAGGTTTCTTTTGATTATATCCAACTTGCATCCAATTTCCACAAAACAATGCTCATAGGGTTGGGAGTGGCCAGTACAAATCGTACTGATAAATTTTGGCACACAGGTTCTACTGAGCAGTATAGCTCCGAGGAGTTTGACGGATGAGGGGTTCGTTCCTACGCTCGAGTTTGGCGATCTATCTTCAAGCTGTTTTGAATGGATGCTACTTTTGATTCCGCCAATGCGGCGATGTAATAATTTATATAATTCCGCACTATTTGTACTATGATATTATCGTTGTATGGATGTGATATTCGACTGGAATTTGGGTAATATGACCTACAACGGTCATATTACACTTCGACTCAGTGGATTTCCCTTCGCGGAAATCGGGGTTGTTTCAGGTGGCCTGAGAACCACCCCTACAAATGCATAATTTGTAGAGACGGTTTGGTAGGGGTGGCTGGCCAAACCGCCCATACAAAAGGTTATGAGCCGCCTCTAAAAAACATTTTTGTAGTTGTGCGTGAGGGCTTGCCCCTGTCCCAGCGCACGCTCGGAGAAGGCACCTCACGTGCGGCGGTGAGCTAGCGAAGTGTCGCGGGCGACGGGAGGACATAGGGTTCGCAAAGGCTCAGTGCGGGCAAGCTGGACGGCTAGATCAACAGCTCAATCGACAGTTTCACGGGAATCCGATGGTTGAGAAAATATAGGCAACGTGGCCCAATCATATGCTCGAGCTTGGCTCAGGATTCAAAAGGAAGAGATTCGTCGGTGGAGATCTCATGATGGAATAGGATTATGGAAGCCGACAAGCCGAGTGATTGTAATTGTAAGACTGTCTCCAATAGATGACCCATATGGACACCCAAACCTAAAATAGGTAGCAGGAGACCTAAAATCAGCCTCCAACAGAGTACTTATTCGAGACACTCAGTTTGGGTTGCCTGACAGGCATAACCCAAATATGAGTATCATCTCTCCTGGAAACCCATTTGCAGAAAGGATTCTCTTTTGGGTCTTGTTGTTGGAGAAGATATCGAATATGTATTGAACATTTTGCCTGTAGCGCTATTCAAAGGACGAATAGGTCTTATATTTTAGGTGTTGTCGTTGGAGAAAGCCTAAGATCTCTCTCACGTAAGAGCCAAGAAGGGGTTTTGTGTGGTTTCCAAACGACGAGGGCGGAGGGCCCATTGGATATTTTTTGGCAAGCAAAGGAGGCCTCTTTGGGCCAACCCCGCACCTCAGGTGGCTCAGTAACAACCGTCCGGTCGCTCGGCCGGGCCACCCCGCGCCCATGCAATTGTTGAGCGCTTCTTCTCCGAGGTCCGCCCGTGTCGTCTTTCCTAACAGCACCGTCGGTGTCCACTGGCTGGATCGATCGCACGAACCGAACGCCAATAATTTGCCGGCGGTTTTCATCCTGTCCGCATCGGGCACGTGCCACGAACCCAGCAGCCGCGGGAAGGAGCTCACCGTTGATTTGGCTTGCGGGTTGTGTGTGGCCTTGTGGGCTTGTGGTGTCTACGATCCTGTGTGGAGATCGGAAACAACAGGCTAGTGTTGGATCGACTTCGCTTCGTCTGTTTCTGCATTGCATCCACAGACGCCGACATTTTTAATCAAGAATCGAAAACCGAATAAAAATAACTGAAACCAAAACCGAATAACCGGAACCGAAAAACGGAGGAACCGAAAGAACAGAGCAAATTTCAGTTTCTACTCTCAGATAACCGAATTAACCAAAATACATAAATTGTAATTCACTTACTTATATTTTATAATACTATGTTCGATTTATTTGTGATATCTCATATTGAATTGCTATATATTTGTGTTACTATATTGCTATTGTTCTCTTATCAATTATTATTATCTAAAATAGAGGTAGTGTTGCTTAAATTTGCTTTAAAACCTATATTTTTTTGTTGTATTAACCTCTGCTGAAAAAATTCGGTTAGTTCGGTTAGAATCAGAACCGAATCAAAATAACCGAAAACCGAAATACTCGGCTCCTAAAATTTTTTTTGAACCGATCGGTTCCTATTTTCTAGAACCAAATTTCATCAATAACCGAAGAACCGAATGCCCAGGCTTAGTGCCATTGCCCACTACCACGGTTGGTACCGTGTCTTCGCTTTCGAGTTGTTAGCAAAGTTTAGTTCCTGTCACATCGGATGCCAATTAGGAGGATTAAATATAAGTTAATTATAAAACTAATTGCATAAGCCGTAACTAATTCACGAAACGAATTTATTAATCCTAATTAATCCATAATTAGCATATATTTACTGTAGCATCACATTCGCTAATTATGGACTAATTAGACTTAATAGATTCTTCGCGTAAATTAGTCATGGCTTATGTAATTAGTTTCATAATTAATCTATATTTAATACTACTAATTAATACGAAACATCCAATATGATAGGTGGGATCTATGAGACTCTCAGTCACAAACCCGTCGAATGATGTGACTTGTGACGGCCAGTAGGCCTCACATTACGTTAGCATCTGGGCATAAAGATGGCAACGGAAACCCAATCCAAGATTTCCCGCGATGAATCCTTCCATTAGAGGATAGGGATGGTAGGAAATTGATCCACACGGGGATAGAATTGGCAGAAACTCATCCCCGTTGGGGATGACGGGGACGGGGATGCTTCACTAGTCCCCATCCCCGATCCCCACCGACCCGCCCCGCGAAGCAGCCAGAAGGGACGGAGCCATCGACCACCAGGCTGCCAGGGCGTCAGGCCCATGTAAGGCCCAATTAGTCTCGGAGTATATAATGCGCCATCCAACATTCCAACCCTAATTTCTCAATGGGAAAATTGGTTGTGTAGCATCCAAAGATCGCGATCTCTGTAAAATACCACCGAAAGTTTGGCGCTCCGTAAAATACCACTGAAAGATTGAACCGTGAACTGAGAGTAGCATTCTGTTAAAATAAAGTCACGGGAGTGACGGAAGCCTCCGTCATGCTCGTACGTGATGTTGTCGCGGATGCTCACCGCGAACAAGAATGGCTCCTGTGGCACCCCACCACCACGTGCAGCGCCCGCAGGTTGTGCTTGCGCATGTCCTTGCCACATAGGACTATAGGAGCACGCGCCAGGACGTGGGCTTGTAGAACCGCTGCACCAGCGCTAGCAGGTTCCAGCGGCCAGAAGCACGTGTCCTTACTGAGTTGAAGAAGCACACGTCCAGCTGCAGGTTCTAGCGGCCAGAAGCAGTGCATCACCATGGCCCTGTCGGCAACTTGGACGAGACCGACGAGGCGCCGAGGATGACGCAGCTGCCGAGGGTGGAGCCGAAGTTGGCCTTCCACTTTAGGAGCACGCCATCGTCAGTACCAGCTCGATGTGGAGGCGCTGCAACTGAGAGGAGCACCTCGGAGCACGAGTGGTGGAATGTTGGGAGACGTCCGCAACGGGCACGGGCAGTGGCTCGAAGCGCCAGGAGACGCCCACCGCGGCGGGGACAGGATCTAGCCGAGCGCGTGGTGATGCCACCGACCAGGACGCACGCGATGTGCACGAACGCGCGCACCCGTAGCTAGTGCCTGGTGCGGCGGGGAGCCCGGTACAGCGGAGGAGGAGGAGGGGCGGCGTCGTCAGGATGACGCAGTCGACGCGGATGAAGACGAAGTCGATGAGCAGCATGAGCACGTGGAAGCGGCGTGAGACGAGGGCGCATAGCTGCCGAGCGCCTTGATGTCACTAATGCGGTTGAGGACGTCCTGCTGATAGGGGCCTCCTCCTCCTCCTCCTCCTCCATCCCACGTAGGTTACAGGCACACAGATCAGGATCGGGGAGAGGCATCGGCGCAGGGCAGGACCGGGAGGGGCGAGGCCACGACGGCAAGGACATGCGCAAGCACGAGCGCTGCGGCACGTGGTGCCGATGGTGCCACAGGAGCGGTTCCTATTCACGGCGAGACTCCACGAGAACAACCCGTAAGGGCGTGACGGTGTGACGGAGACTATTTTTAGTTCCGTCACTTCTATCGCTTCATTTTAACGGAATACTATTTTTAGTTTACGGTTCAATCTTTTGGTGGTATTTTATAAGGACGCAAACTTTCGATGATATTTTACGGAGATCATGATCTTTCGATGCTACACAAGCACGCGGCGGTTTTGGTCTCGCACTCGCTCACGCCGCACGGGGCAGTCTCGCTCTCGCTATCGCACTCTCGGTCAACTTGGGAGCCGAGGACATCGTCTGCCGGCAGCCGGCCCCTGCATCTCTCCGTGTCCTGCCGCCAGGAGCCCGCTGTTCAGCTCGCCGGCTGTCGGTGTGTTGAGTTACCACCGACGAGTATGCCCGACGCTGTTCTTGATGTGAACCCTCTGGTATGGCCCGTCATGGCCACGGGTTACATCGAGGCGTGCCAGTCTCTTCCCCGATGTCATAGTCTTGACCCAGGCCTATACGCCTGGACCTGGAGTCATTGGCGATGGTATGGGTCTCCGTCGGGCGAGATGGAATGTGAACCCAAGGGCTCGGGCGAGACGGAGCCCGCACCCACAGGGTCAGGCGAGGCGGAGCCCGGCCCCAGAGGGTTGGGCGAGGTGGAGATTGTGGCCTCGGGGTCGGGCGAGGCGGAGATCGCGACCTCGGGGTCGGGCGAGGCGGAGCCCGCCCAGAGGTCGGACGAGGCGAAGCCCGTGGCCTCAGGGTCGGGCGAGGCGGAGCCCTTCCTTAGAGGTCGGGCGAGGCGGAACCCGCGCGCCTGGGGGTCGGTTGGAGTTGTAGTCATGCTCTTGACTGCTCGGATGAATCAATATTAATGACCATTAGCTCATCTTCTTCGGGTACTCTAGTATTGGTCCCCGACACCGGCCTCAACGGAGGCACTGGCTGCTAGGAGCTTGCCGTCCGCCGGTTTCAGCAGAGCCAACAAGCGCCAGGCGCTAGTAGCCCGGCCTACCGACCTTCGCTGTGATGTGAATCTGTCATGTGTTTCTGTGATTTTTCTCGGGGACGGGGATCCCCGACATGGGACGGTGATGGAGAAGAAACGTCCCCCGTTGATGTTCCCGGGGACAGGGACGGTGGCTTCTTTCCCAACGGAGAATTCCCCATAGCCATCTTTATCTGGGCAGCAGCTAGCAGCTGAACTGCGTGAGTGCGCACCGCGGTTCCAATGCGAGCAATGGGCTGCCAACGCAAGCACGGCGGTGGCGGCGCATGGCGTCCGCAGGATCCCATCAGCTGTGGGGTGTGTTGTGTGGCTCCGGTGCAATACTGGAATGGGACACGAGGGCCGGCTCGGTCGTTCCATGAGAAGAGAGCCACACACGCACGGGCTCAAGTTGCGGAGCCATCCAGGATTTGCACACCCTTCTTCGGCTGCAGCGCACACAGGGCCGGAATTCGAGTTCACGTGGCCCGCAGGGATGATGCCATGATTTTCTCCCTACGCCTTTCTGCCTGCCTACTGTCTCCAGCACCGGTCCTATGATTTTGAGGGCCCTCTGGCAAATTCGTCGCGACGGCCCCTCTAGACCATAAAATTTTAGAATATATAGGCTAATTTTACTTATATAGAAAAGGCAAATTCAATAATATATTTTTAATTTAATATGTCTGATAATTATCGAGAGCGAGAAACAACGTAGACTAAAAGAGCAATATATTTGTACTTCTAGAACTAATACGATTACCTTAAAGAAGAATAGAACTCCATCATATCCACTGCTTCTTATAAAAAGATACTTCTTCGGGTATTTCTTGATGCAAAATCATCAAGAACGTTATCGAGATTAATAGTGTCTAAGATATCCTTCTCGATGGTGCACATAGCCAAGTCATTTAAACTTTCTTGTGATATAGTTGATCTCAAATAGTTTTTCAACAACTTCAATTTTGAGAAACTTCTTTTGGCCGAAGCTACAGTCACAGGTACAGTTAAAATAATTTGATAGGCAACTGAAATATTTGGATAGCAATCTACATCCATAACAAACTTCAGAATCTCTGGCACCGACATCAAAGAATCTGGCAAAGTCACTTGCAACACCTTTAATTCTGAAAAAAAAATCATGCACAACACTACTTGAAGCTGAAAAAAACTTATCTAAAGCACCTTGTTGTGACTGAATAAACTGTTATTCTTGTCTTTTCCGTTTTCTTTTCGCAGCCCCTGACAAATGTTTCTTAGGTAACATTCTAAAATTCTTACACCTGACCTAAATATAAGAAAAACATGACTATATAAGCACAAAGTACGACAAAATTTGAACAAAAAAAAAAAACCCTAGGACCTAGACAATTTAGACATGAACTGATTCAAAATCAAAATTCACAAATCACAAAAAGGACAGAAAGCAATAACCAAGAAAGCAATAACCAAGATAAATCTTCAGATGTCGTCGACTCGTGGTCCTCGTCGAGCCCTGCCTCGGGCCCTCGGCTGCCGTGGTGATCGCTCGATCGGCGCTGCGTCTTGCCGTTCACGGAAGTCTGTGCGGGGCTGCGGAAGTACGAAGTAGCGATCGCTGATTTGCTGTCACGCTGTGTGGGGCTGCGGCGTTGGCGGCGGCTCGGCTCCTGAGTCCTGATTGCTGAAAAGGAAGACAAAGAGGCCGACGGGCTCTGAAAAGAAACACCAGCGCACTGAGAGGCCGACGGGCGACGAGCTGTGCGGCGCTGATGGGCTGCTGGCCTGCTGGCTGCTGCATTAATCCCGCCTGGGCCCCTGGCCATGTTCCAAGCCCCCCTAGTTCACTTCATAAAATCAGCGTATAATCGTTTCTGTTTAGCAGAGCTGCTAGATCCAGCCTGCAAACTACCTTTGAACCTCTTCCAGACATGGTCTAACATGGGATGAACGAGTGGGAGTGGGTGAGTGCAATCCATCTCAGGAGGATAGAGACATGCAGTTGTGCAAGAGGCTTTCGGGGACAACAGTAGCGGGCCAGTCAGCATAGCACAGCATGTCTTCAGTCTTACAGTTAAGCCCATCTAGATTTTCATCCTACAAGACTCTCTCACTCGCTCATTTGGCCCAATACCTAATTTTTCTTCGGTCACTAGGCCCCCAAAATCTCCCTTTGCACAGCCCAGATTTTGAAAGTCCAAAACCCAAACGACGATGCAGAGGCGTGCGGTGATGTCTCGCACGGTAGACGGTACGGTGCGTCGGCGAGTCGGTGCAACAGAAGCTGTCCACTACGTACTCGTATACTTACTACTGAATACGTGTGCCAGTACTCACGGCGAAAACCCCGGCTCCTAAAACGGATCCGCCATTCCGTGCCGCTGCAGATCGCAGCGCGTTTATTCACGTGCCAGTGCCACGACGTACGCGCGGCAGCAGCTGGTCGCTAGGGTCGGCCAGTGCAACAGGCGGCCAGGCGCAGTGGCGCACCGCTGCTGCCGCCGCCCCAAGCAGGCAAAGGCGAACCGGCGAAAGCGTAATAGCATGTCCCATCGCACGGCCGGCCAAACCTCGTATACACGTCTCGGGGGCGGTCCAGCGCCCAGCGGATCCAGCGTGACTCGTGATGAGGGATTCAAGTGCCAGCGCCACCACGTACGCGCGGCAGCAGCTGGTCGCTTGGGTCGGGCACCAAGTTGGCGCAGGCGAATTTGCAGGCGCAGTGGCGCACCGCTGCTGCCGCCGCCCCAAGCAATAATTGGCAAAACATTGAACTGGCGAAAGCGTAAAACGTTAGTCCCATCGCACGGCCGGCCAAACCTTTTATATTTCGTCTCATTTAATCGGTCCAGCGGATCCAGCGTGACTCGTGATGAGGCGAAGCATAACGAGCGCCGAGGGCCCCTTGCTTGGCCCTGATGGAGTTTTGGTGAAAGCTGCTGAGGCCTGCACTGCACTGCTGCGCGGGCTCACCGGTAACGGTAAGCTTTCACTCGCTCCATCTGGGTAGGATACTAGGTAGGATGGTCACAGCTAGTCGAAGGCATCGTCACTAGCTGAACTGCTTCGTCCTCGCTCTTGTGACTTGTCTCCTGTTCTGTGGTTCAGGCCTGTATTGAAAACACGAGGGGTTCTCTTTTCTTTCTTTCTGGGTTCTGCACTCTGCACCAGTAGTAGGCATTCGCCATTCGGGCGGCCGGTGGCGAGAGCCGAGAAGGCATTGCAGTTGCAGCCTTGCAGGCCGCAGGCAGGCCCATCTGATCTGTATCTGTATGCATCCGATCCGCCGCGAGTACCGTGAGCGTGAGGGGGGACAAAGCGCTGCCGCGTCGCGCCCGCGCTCTGGTCCTGCTCGCAGGTCGCAGCTGCTGCCAGCCGACCTGGAGTGGCGCACGTCAGCGAGCCGTTTTCGGCCGTGGATGGGCGTGCGAGCCGGGCCCCGCGCCCGCACGCTCCTGTCCACGTCGGCGGTCCCATCCCATGGCGCCAGTGGTGGCCCGCGCTGCGACCGGGGTTGCTGTCGGTCGGCCTACTAACCGGCCAGAGGTGTGCGACGTTACGGCGTGCCGCCGCAGGACCACGGTGCAGTCGTGCAGATATGGCTGGATGTAGTACTGCTGCCTGTTTGTATTGTACAGTACGCTGAGTGAGCCGTTGGGTCTTGAGAAAATGCCACTGGTATTTTCTCACGACACGATACAAAATTCGAAAGAAAAAGATGATCTGATAAGTGCGCGCACTGAACGCGGCAAGCTCTCGGTTCTTCCACCGTTCCATTCCATGGCCATGGCTCACCGCAGGAGCCAGGACTCCTCGCCCGGCGGCCCGGCGCCAGGGGCAGCAGATCCGGCGCGTGACGAGCATTGAAACGGGGCGCAGGTGCAGCTGCAACTGCAGCAACCACAACAACTGCTACTGCGCTGCGCCGCGCTCCTCGACACTCCACCGGGGTCGCAGTCAGCAGCCCTGCCACTGCCACTCCTGCAACGGAGGTTGAAGCGCGCCGCCCGAGAGCGCATTGAAATCTCGCCCGTTTTTCCTCTTGTTTTTTGAAAACCCGAGCAGTGGCGACGGCGGCTCCGCGGTTGCGATCGCCGGATCGGGCTCCGAGCGCTGTTCAATTCCTGCGGCCTGCGGGCCACGCCACAGTAACTGAGTCAGTGGGGCCTAGCGCCCGACGTGCCCGTGGGCCGGGGAGGAGACATTCCGTACGGCCCGCGGTACGGGCGCTGCTGACATCCGGGCTCGCGAGGCCCCGTGCTGCTCTGCTTTCTTCCCGTTGCCACGTCAGTGGGGACTGGGGAGTACCGCTCTGACGTGGGCACCAGCGCACTCATCGTGTTGGGTGCTGCGGGCGGGCGGCGGGCCCTAACCACTGACGTAGTAGACGTGTCAGTGTGCATTAGGAAGTTTACGCCTTGTTCAGTTGCACCCTAAAATCTCAAAAAGTGCTACAGTACCTATCACATCGAATGTTTACGACCTGTGCATGGAACATTAAATGTAGACGAAAAAAAACTAATTACACAGTTTGGTGGGAAATTGCGAGACGAACGTTTTGAGCCTAATTAGTCCATGTTTGAACACTATTTGTCAAATAAAAACAAACGTCTTCTACAAGATGGCCCAAATTCCAATTCACCCAACTAAACAAGGGCTTAGCCCGTGTTCAATCCACAAAAATCTCAAAAAGTGCTTGTTTAGTTCCATGAATGTTTGGAATTTAGGGCCACAGATGGAGCATTAAATGTGATTTTAAAAAAAACGAAACATACAGGTTTGGTGGAAAATTACGAGACGAACGTTTTGAGCCTAATTAGTCCATGTTTGAACACTAATTACCAAATAAAAACGAACGTGCTACAGTAGCCCCAATTTCCAACTTCCTGGAACTAAACACGCGCTTAGCAAATGTAATGAATGATCAAAAGATTGTAAACTCCGTCGTTTGAAACTTGCGACCATCTTTTCTCCGTGTTACATCAAAATGACAGGGACTAAATACCCCCTAAGTGATCTGGTGTTAGATTGAGAGATAACATAGGTTAGGTACTTACTAATACCTCCGTCCTAAAAAGAATACAACTATGGATTACGTGCCACGAAAAGTAGTTTACGTTTGACCAAATTTATAGTGAATAATATTTATATTTATAGTTTTAAATTAATTTATTATAAAAATATATTTCGTAATTAATCTGATGGTATTTATTTGATATCATGAACATATATACTTTTTCATTATAATTGGTCAAACTTAATGTACTAAAACGTAATATATATTTGAATTGCATTCTTTTGGGGACGAATGTAGTACTTACTTTTCCAACTTCTAGCCTGGTAAAAAAGAAAGGTGCATTAGAAAGTGATAAGATTAAGTATTTTAGGATAAAATTTAAACGCTATAAAATCATTTATATTGGGACAAAGAGAGTACCTCACAAGATTGTTGGCTTTCTTCAGTAATAGAAGAGGATAGCAAGGAAGGAGGATAGGAAGATGGAGAATCTTATCGACGAGATATAGGAAGGACTGCGACAATGGTGATGCTCATGGCGGGATGCGTGTGATGGGTGGCTTAGCCCAGTGTTATTCTAGACGCTAAATGCTAAACGGTCAGCCAACATCCATTTCACGTTTAGACGGTTTAGACGATCTGCACTATACCAGTAAATATATATATATAACTATAATGTTTTTACAAAATTTTAAGTGCAGTTTGAGACATGAAGATAGTTGGACAACTCAGCAGAGACCATAAACAATTATACACACAACGCGTGTTTAGTTCCAACTCTAAAATCTCAAAAAGTACTACAGTACCTATCACATCGAATTTTGCGATACGTGTATGGAGCATTAAATGTATACGAAAAAAAACTAATTACATAGTTTGGTTGAAAATTACGATACGCACGTTATAAGCCTAATTAATCCATGATTAAACACTAATGATCAACTAAAAACGAAAGTGTTACAGTAACCTAAATTCTCAAATTCACCTAACTAAACACGCACACAATCATGCACGGTCATATAAACATCGTTTAAATAGTACCAAAATTTCCCCTCCATGCTCAAGTCCAATTTCGCATGCCCAAAAAAATCCTGTAGTACCAGATTTTCGTGGTTTATCGCCTATATCCATTTAAACGCATATTTTGTCGTTTCATGGTTTATCGCCTAAATGTCCATTAAAACTCATGTCTTGCTGTTTAATTATACCCGTTTAGCAATCATTTATGGCCATTGTTTAAACTATTTTTTTCACCAGTTTGGTGGTTTAGATGCATTTAGCATTGAATTAGTGACAGGAGCCTAAACTATACACGAACTCACTATTTAACGTTTTAAAATACGTATAGATCGTCGTTTAGACACGTTTAGACGAAATCTGGCTGAGAGCAAATATAATAGCATGTTGTAAGCCGACTTAAATGCTGAGGTGGAGGAGAGAGGAGAGGAAAGAGAAGAGACGCGGCTGTAAACTTACAGCCAACTTAGACACAAGAATCGAGAAACTTTGTGAGAGAAATAATCAGGCTATGTATTAATAGTGAAGAGCTAACTACTATATAGATAAGCTAAAAGAAAACTACAAAGATCCTTACAACCGGTAGATGAACTATATTATTAGCCTGGCTCTTAGCATCGTTTGGAAGTGGCTGCAGCCGCGGAAGACTAACGCTTCTTCTTCTCTCTCTTAGCTTCCTTGTGGATGTTAGAGTGGAGTGGCAGCCTTTGGGTTGGATCTTGAGTTCTTGACTTTGTAAGCCCAGTAACCCTACCAAAACTTCTTTAAGGCCATGTTTAATTTTCATCAAAATCTAAACTTTGGCACTATGCAAAAAGAAGATTTTCCGTTACATCAAATTTGCGGTACATGCATGGAGTACTAAATGTTGATGAAATCAAAAACTAATTGCACAGTTTGATCGTACTTTGCGAGACAAACGTTTTGAGCCTAATTAGTCAATGATTGGACAATAATTCACAAATACAAACGAAACGCTACAATGTGCTACAGTGCTGGTACAATGATTTTGGTTGTCCAAAATCGGGCAACTAAACAAGGGCTAAGCCTTTTTTATAAAACTGGGATCAAACTCTCTGGTCTATATATAAAAAGTGTGCATTATCGTGGCCGGTGAAGCAAGTGCGGGCCCGGTTGGCCGGGCTCCCGCGTGCTCCGGTCCCTATACTGTAGTGACACTGTAGCCGGAGCCGGAGCAAAAAAACGAGCTTCTCCGGCTTCGGTGGTGTCAGTGAGAGAGGAAACGAAGAGAGAGAAAACCGGCTCTGATGAACAGTGTCCGCATAGGACGTGAACAGTACGTAGCAGAGGGAGCCGAAACCGCCCGGAGCTGCACCAAAGGGGCCTCAATGTGCTTTATGTCGTCACCTAGGCATAGAGCCTGTATCTGTATGTATGGCCTAGGATAAATTTGATAGTTTAATCTTATGTTGGTAGACTAAATATTACTAGGTGCCTAAAGTTTAAACTTAATGTTGTTTCGGTGTTGAATGCGACACCCTCCATTGAGATTTGCTTTTTTATCCGTCATTCTAATTTTTCGAGAAGTCAAACGTATTCAATTTTGACTAAATATATTAAAAAATATTATTATTTATTGTACTAATTAGTACTCCCTCCGTCCACGAAAGAATACAATTATGCAAAGCGTGCCGGTCGAACTTGCCTAAGTTTGACAAAATTTATAGTAAATAGTATTAATATTTATGTCTTCAAATAAATTTATAATTAAAATATATTATTATATTCTATAATTAATCTAATGGTACTTATTTTATATCATTAATGTTATTATTTTTTTATATAAATTCGATTAAAGTTCAAATGGCTTGACTTCTCGAAAAGCGAGAATTGCATTCTTTTGTGGATGGAGGGAGTATCATTAGATAGAACGTTGAATCTATGTTCATAATATACTTATTTGGAGATACAAATATTGCTAATATATTATACAAATTTAGTCAAAGTTGAGAAAGTTTGATTAACAAGGACACCATAACAACACTTATTTTGGAACCGAAGGAGTATTAAGAAAAACTTTTTCACTTTGGAGACAAGACTGTTCCCGGTAAAAGTACTCTCTAAAAAAAGCCTACAAGTCTAGCTATGAATTTGGGCATATGTTTGTCAGGGACCAATACTAGGGTACCCAAAGAGGAGGAGCTAATAACCATCAACATTGATTCATCCGAGCAGTGAAGACCGCGACTACAGCTCCAACTGACCCCAAGGTGCGCAAGCTCCGCCTCGCCTGGTCTATGGAGGCGGGCTCCACCTCGCCCGATCTCTGAGGGCTGGCTCCTCCTCGCCCAGCCTCTAAGGGTGGGCTACGCCTCGCCTGACCTCTAGGGGCGAGCTCCGCCTCGCCCGACCTCTGAGGGCTGGCTCCGCCTCGCCCAACCCTTGGGTTTACGCTCGGTTTGCGCTCCGCCTCGCCCGACCTCTGAGGATGGGCTCTGCCTCGCCTGACACAGAGGCCACGGGCTCCGCCTCGCTCAACCTCTAAGGGCTAGCTCCACCTCGCCCAGCCTCTGGGGGCGGGCTCCGCCTCGCCCGACCCTTGGGTTTGCGCTCCGCCTCGCTCGACCTCTAAGGGCGGGCTCCGCCTCGCCCGACACTGAGGCCATGGGCTCTGCCTCGCCTGACCTCTGAGGGCTACCTCCACCTTGCCTGGCCTCTAAGGGCGGGCTCTACCTCGCCCGACCTCTAGGGGGGACTCTGCCTCGACCGACCCCGAGGCCAGGGGATACGTCTCGTCCGACGGAGACCCATACCGTCGTCAACCACTACAGGTCCAAGCGAATGGGCCAGGGTCAAAACTTTAACATCAGGGAGGTGACCGGCACGCCCTGATATAACCAGTGGCAGTGACGGGCCATACCTAGGGATTCACATCAGGAACAACGTCGGGCGTACCGGTGCTGTTCTGCCTAACCCTCATACGAGGACTGATAGGTGCGTAAGTTCACCACGACCGGGAGACAATGTCTACGCATGGCGCTAGTGACAAACAGGGCCGCAACGTGGAGCTGTCCTTGTTGACG
This sequence comes from Miscanthus lutarioriparius, assembly GCA_904845875.1. Classification (NCBI taxonomy): domain Eukaryota; kingdom Viridiplantae; phylum Streptophyta; class Magnoliopsida; order Poales; family Poaceae; genus Miscanthus; species Miscanthus lutarioriparius. The sequence goes on along the minus strand of CAJGYO010000004.1, from coordinate 38,464,871 downwards.
TCTACAGGGTCGACGGGACTCGCGTGAAGGAAAAGAAGAACCCAACGATCCTAGAGGACTTCTTCTCCTTCTCATTCTCCTCTTTTCCCTCCACTGTAGCATGTGCTTTCCCTTGGCCTATAAAAGAGAAAGCAAGGCGTCCTATAAGGGGCATCGCAACACATCGCATCGATTTGGATTAGAACCCATCAACCCCGAACCGATCAGAACACATAAGCATACAGCCGGAAAGCGACCGAGCTCTCGGCACCCGTTTGCTCCTCTCACCAGAGACTTGTGAACTGTCCCTCTCTCGACCGTTTGTAACCCCTACTACGAGCTTTTTGTGCTAGTAACACAAGTAACAGTAACAAACTAGACGTAGGGACATTCTGCCTAAACCAGTATAAACCTCGTGTCCTCTTAGCACACCATCCGAGCTAGACACGGAATATTAGAAATTTACTAGTCGGTGGCAACTCAAAACACCGACAGTTGGCGTGCCAGGTAGGGGCCTTTTGCATGTCTCGACATCCACACCAGGCCTCGGATGGCTAGTCACAACCTCAGCTGGGTCTCGGCACACACGTGCACTTTAGGGACCTAGACTTCATCATCACAATGGAGGAAGAGTTGGCGATGGCTCCCACCACCGTCCGACCTCTCCACTCCGTTGGCCTCGACACGATCGTCGAGGCGCTTGAGGAGCTGTAGCTGCACGCACCGGAGGCCCACGCCCCGGAAGTGACCAGCTCCTCGACTTTGACTACGGGAGGTTAGAGCACCAGCTCGGTGCCTTCCTGGGACCCAGACCATACTAGGAGGACCTGCGCCACCTCACCTTCTCATTCACTAATGTCATGGCACAGCTTGCCAGAGGGGAGCTGCTCTCTCCGGAATGACTCATCTAGAGCGCCCCGACAACGCTCCCGTTCGGCCTCCACAACGCCGCAGAGACCGATGGCCACCTTGTGGCACAACGCATGCCTCCACCCCCCGTGAACGACGGGTTCGTAGGGATGACCGAATATGTCGCGGAGTCTTTCCACGACCTCCTTGCACGAGAATTAGAGTTGTCCTCTAGTTCTAACTCCAGCAGGGGGAGCCATCACCCCTCTCTTGAGTGCTCCATGGCGGGTACCCCCAAGGGACACGTTGAAAGCATCCATGAGGAAGAAGCTACCCCAATGAACGACCTCGATGATGAGGTCGGGGGTGGATGAGGGGCCCCGCCTCACCTGTGGGTGGAGCAGCTGAAGGCCCGACGCCAAGATCTCGAGGAAGTGTGACTCCAGCTCGAGCAGGAACGCGCGGAGCTCGATCGAGAGATCGAGTGCCACAGAGACGGTGGGTGTGCACGCGCCATGGCCCACGACGTGAACCGGAGGATCATCGATGACGATGAAGCACTCCCACACTTCGCCCGGACGAGCTAGATCATCGCCGCTGCGGTGGCCTTGCTCTGGGGGCTTCTAGGGCCCATGACGCCCGAGGATCGTCGGGCCCATCGCAATATTTGCACGATACTCGAGCGTGCGGCAGCGCAGCAAGCCGAAAGCTCGTTGTCTCGACGACGTGAGCTCGACGCCAGCCAGCGCGCGCCCTCGGAGCGATGCGACAAGGATGCATTAGTCTACCAGGAGCCACAAGACGATAGGCTGCGCACCACGGTCCCGGTGCACGAGCGTCTCGACCCCAACCATGACACGCGCGACACCCTCGATGCCCGCAGGCGTACCCGTGGGGATGCAAGGGTGGGAGCTAGTCATGGCTACCACCCTCATCATGGCGGATGCTACGATAGCATCGAGGACCGATTTCCGAGCCCTGGCCTGCCGAGACCTCATGCCTTCGGTCGACACATCCTCAACGCCGCCTTCCTGCCACGGTACCGACCACTAACCAACATCCCAAAATACTCTGGAGAAACGAACCCCAGACTATGGCTCGAGGATTATCGGCTTGCTTGCTAAGCCAGTGGAGCGGATAATGACGACTTCATTATCCACAACATTCCATTGTTCTTGGCCGATTCGGCACGAACATGGTTCAAACACATTCTGCCCAACAGAATCCAAAGCTGTGCGGACCTAAAAGAGATCTTCGTGGAGAACTTCCAAGGCACGTACAAGCATCCTGGGAACCCATGGGATCTCAAAAACTACGAATAGAAGGCCAAAGAAACACTCCGTGGGTACATCCGGTGCTTCTCTCGGTAGTGCAACGTGCTGCCTAACGATGCCAACATCGACATTATAGGAGCTTTCCTGTCTGGGACCACCTGTGAGTCCCAGGTTCACAAGCTAGGACTGTTAACACTGGATTTTGGTCAAATCTGGAAGATGACAGGTGGACCCACATGCAGGAAGAAGAGTGTTCGGCAAATAACGCAAGCGGTCGGCTAAATGCTTGTGCGGTCGGTTATTCTGGAAGGCGGTAACTCCATTCGGGAAAGCAGAAGATGGCAAGCAAAGCCGATCGAGAAGATGAAAGTTGTAATAATAAAGGACTCTGAGAGTTTGGGGCAAGGAATCGTAGTTTCCAAGTTTATTTAAAGAGTTCCTTTGTAAATCGTAGTCTTTTAGGACTCGTGTTTCGTCTAGGGTATAAATATTGACCCTCGACCATTGTAATAGGCGTTCACAACCAAATCAATACAACCGGCCCGTGCCAACTTTCGAGTCCTTTTGTCGGTCGTATTGAGTTCTTGAGAGGAGTCATCGATCCGTCGACCTCCGTAAGTTCCGACAACCTTGTTATCATGTTTAGTATCATGCGGTGGATTTAGGCGTGATGCAAGTAGTCTTGTTTGTTTTCAATGATCGTGCGCGGATCTTTGCTTGACAATCAAGAAGTCTTTGCTTATACTTTGTTTATGAGTAGATACCGTGGCGGCGTTTGCTCAATATGCTTAGTGGAAGCAAGATGGTTATCGGCTCTATTAGATTACGGCAAAATCTAAATAGATTCATCAAGTTATCCTGTGTTGCATGTTTTAAATATTTTATATATTTGTAACACACTTTTGCCCAATCTAGATTGATATTGTTCGGCCCTCTTCTATGGTTTTGTTCGAGCTTCAATGATCATTACTTTCATAATACCTTTGCAAATAGATAACATGCTCGTAATGGCTGAATTATTTTAATCTAGATTGTCACATGTTGTGGGTTCATGTATGTTAATCACGTTTAAGTTTTTGACGAAACTAGGTGTCGTCTGCGGCGAGCCTTGAGTTTTAGATTGGCTTAATCGTGTTTATCTACATGTTCCTTCTTCATGGACCCCAACTCAATTTGGATTCTTTGAGCTTGGATATGCATTAACGCATAATCAATTTCACTTGTTCAAACATGTCTTCCCATGCATATGCATTCGGCAATCAGATCTTTACGTACGTCCATCCTCTGACGATTAATAGAATGATTTATAAACTTGTTGGCGAATGACCTTCCTATAGCTGTATGTCGTTGTAAGTGGCCCAGGGGCGTATATACGAATCTATGCGGTCTCACCGACATGTTCCGGTTTGACATTAAACTGTTTTATCCCTTGTCGGTTTCTTTCGGGTCAAAGCTGACCGCACGTTCCGGATCACGAAGCACCCGGGCACCCGATTGAAGCCACGCTTTTAAACTGCGTGTGTGCGTGCACGGTCACATTTTGTGTCAACACACTTTTTGGCACGCCCGGGTGGGACCATCTGCTAGTTCAAGATGGCATCTGAGATCAACAATGATCATGTTCGGATGTAAGCATGGCGAATTGCGAGATAATTACAAGGATTTAGTGCTACAAGCGTGTGAGCAATACCAGCGGAAGTGCTTGATGTCTTTTTCAAAAACAAGAGCAATAAAGTATTTCAAAAAGCGATCAATGCCAAGGGTTCTTCTTCCGCATCAAACTGATTACATTTGAAGAGGAGGATGCTCGGAAGATGGCAGCCACGGTTTATATAAAGCTATGGGAGAAACCATGACAAACCATCACACACGACTTTTACGAATACCTTTCGGGCAATCATGATCGATGTACTTTTGGCCCAATGGTTGATAAATACTTGAGGAAAATGTTGGACCACTTAGTGGGCCGACGCTTTCAATGTTCCAAAGCATCAAGAGAAGCTTTGTTGGAAAGGAAGTAGCGTCGCCTTCAAATATAGGTGGATTGACTCACAATCGAAAAGCAATCACATCCCACTTATGGCGGATGACATTTGGTACCACAGGAGAAGTGCCACTTTCAAATTATAGAGTTTCTCCGGCATCAAATAGATTACGAGAAGAATATGTATGGAGATGGATATCAAGAATTTCTTGATTACAATTGCTATCAATCTTTGTGCCAAACCTGTGGTATAGAAGTGTTTGAGTTGCCTACGGAGTGCAAGTACAAGGAAACCGGGATCCGGTATTGATGTTTTGATGCAGGGATGGCTGATATGATGCGAGAATCGATTCGACGAAGCCAAAGAATCAATCCTATTCATACAAATCTCCTTATCGAGAATGGTACAGCAGAGTGGCATTGCCTCCAAGGGTGAAGCCTCCAACAGATTTGACCAAGTTTTACGGTCAAGATGATACTAGTACCATAGAGCACATCGATTCGGTACTTAATGCGACTTGGAGAAGCCGCCGATGAAACATGGAGGATTCGATATTTTCCTTTGTCTCTTACAGGACCGGCTTTCACATGGTTCACGTCTCTCTACGGCTCATTCCATTGGTGCGTTAGGCGAAACTAGAGCGAAGTTTCATTCATATTTCTATACTGGGTACCAATGAGAAGAAATTGGTTGATCTCATGAGTCTGAGGATGAGAACAAATGAAACACCATTGGAGTATCTTAGCAGATTTAGGGAGACCAAGAATATGTGTTATTCTCTAAATTTACCGGATGATCAACTACGGAATTGCTATAGTAGGAATGTTGCCAAATATCGGGGAGAAGTTGTTCGGTTTAGAGTTTGATGATCTTGGTCAACTTGCACATTTAGCGACTATGAGTAATCAAGCCCAAGGGTTCGGGAGAGATAATCGCTTTCAGAAGAACAATGCCACTAATGAGGTGTATCAGGGCTTTCTGGATGAAGCGACTGAGTATATTGATGAAGATGAGATAGCTGCAGCTGAGTTAAATTGGGACAAGGAACCCACTCAAGTTAGTCAACGCTGGTTGAAACAACAAAAGGGAACCTATGATTTTGATGTTACTAAGGCAGACAGACTTTTTGCATTGTTGATAAAGGAAGGACGCATCAAGTTACCAGAAGGACATCCTATGTTACGTCCTGAAGGAGTGAAAGACAAAAAATATTGTGGCTTTCATAACACTAATTCTCATTCTATTAATGATTGCCGAGTGTTCAGAATGCGAATCCAGAAAGCTATCCAAGAGGGACATTTGAGGTTTGATGGCAAGATGAAAATTGATGATCAGCCTTTTCCACAAAATATGATTTCTTTCTCTGTGAATGTGGTATCTGCCAATGATCTCAAAGGTAAAGGCAAGGTGAAAGTGTTGACTTCTGATAGAGCAAAGGAGAGTGGTGCTGTTGACCCGGATCGGCAAATCACCAGTAGAGAGCTGCAGCATCGAGTTCGGTTTCAGAATAGCCGAACCGAGAAAGGTCAAACTTCAAACCCGAGTTACATCACGTATTTTGCTAAACAAGTGGCGAGAGAGAACAAGAGAAGGAATCATTGTAAGAAACAATGGTTTATGGAAGAATGCCGGAGAGTATGAGGAAGAAGTATACCAAAGGGAGCAAGAAGAATACATGACGGAACAGGGAGCGGTCTCATTGGGGTTGTTCGTTCTTTAGGCATTGTTGGAATGAAGGTTTGAGGTTGCTGCAAGAAATAATTGTCCGGAGTGTAGTGCTCGATTACTCGAGTATAGGCAATCTCGAGTCAACCGCCAACGTCCGTCTATGAAAGACTTGGAGCGAAGATTCACAAGATGATCGGTAACTTAAAATAGGTGGCTTTGAGAATCGACAAAGGAAAAGAGTTGCGAGTTCAAAGTTGGATTCATGATAGAGTGCATAATGAAGAAGCTGACTTTTGTAAATCGTTATGGCAAAAAGGACGGTGGTGTCCTCGAGGCCTAAGGAAAAAAGCGAGAAAAGAAGAGTACAACGATTGAGGAATAGGGAGTTGGAACAAGAAGTTGCGAAACAAAGCAAATTTGGCGTCCTAAAAAAGAAGCCCGATGGATGTGGTCCTTCGGCTAATGCTTGCATGGCTTTCTTCCTCCCATCGAGTTTATAGCTCCCGAAAGCCAAGATTTCCAAGAAGAGGTGTACTCGATTTTGATGAAAGTGAATGTCGAGGATTTGATGGCTCAAACTTGTATTAACACAAAGAAAATGTTTTTGATAAACCAATCAAGAATCGTCACTTGAGGCCACTCTATTTAAAGGGATATGTCAATGGCAAGCCTTTAACTAAGATGTTTGTCGATGGAGGGGCTGCTATCAATATCATGCCTTATACTACCTTGAAACTTGGGATGACTAATGAAGAATTCTTGGCCCGACATGGTGCTTAGGGATTTTCTTGGCAATCCTTCCGATACCCGGGTGTTATCCATGTCGAAGTGACTATTGGGTCAAAAACTCGATTACTACCTTTTTTGTCATTGATGGCAAGGGGCATATAGTCTACTCTTGGGCGAGATTGGATCCATGATAATTGTTGCATTCCTTCAACTATGCATCAAATTCTCATTCAATGGATTGGAGATGATGTTGAAGTTGTACATGCTTGATAATTCGGTAAGTGTTGCTTTGCCACGGAATCTACCTATTGGGAATATGAGGCGTCGATTGTTTCTCTGCGGAAAAGTGTGGAAAGAAGGTCCAGTAAATGTTTTTAGCGAAGGCCAACAGCCGATCCAAGCGATCGGCTCTCATAGCAATTTTAATGGGAAATCCGTCGATGGCAACAAAGGAAAGTTAGGCGTGGTTTTTATGTCAAATTTGATAAGTTGGAGGAAATCAATGTTGGTGATGGTTCTAAGCCAAGGCCGATGTATATTAGTGCAAAGTTAGACCCGAATATAAGTCAAAGTTGATAGATTTGTTGAAAGAGTTTAAAGAATTTTTTGCTTGGGATTACACGGAAATGCCCGGATTGGATCGTTCCATTGTTGAGCATCGATTGCCCATTAAACACAGGTTTCGTCCTTATAAACAACCTCCAAGGAAGATATACAAAGAGGAGGTATTGGCCGATGTGAAGAAGGAGGTTGAAAGGTTAATAGAAGCAAACTTTATTCGACCATGCAAGTATCTGAGTGGATTTCAAATATAGTACCGGTATATAAGAAAAATGGAAAAATGAGAGTTTGCATAGATTTTAGAAATCTTAATAAGGCTACTCCCATGGATGGTTACCCAATGCCGATTCTTGGATTCTTGGTAGATCTTGGCAGTGAGTTATGAAGTCATTAGTTTTATGGATGGTAATCTTGGCTATAACCAAATTTTATGGCAATAGAAGATATTTCAAAAACAAATTTCGGATGTCCCGGTCATATTGGTTTGTTCGAATGGATAGTCATGACGTTTGGGTTAAAGAATCTTTGGTGCAACTTATCGAGAGCTATGAATTATATTTTTCACGAGTTGATCGGCAAGATTGTAGAAATCTACATCGATGATGTAGTAGTCAAGTCTAGAAATCATGAAAGACATTTAGCCGATTTAAGAAAGACTGGAGTGCACAAGAAAGCATGGATTGAAGATGAATCCAAACAAATGTGCCTTTGGAGTTTCGGCCGGGTGAGTTTTTGGGATTTTAGTTCATAAAGGAGGAATTGAAGTTGGGAAAAAGAGCATGGAAGCAATAGACAAAGTTGTGCGCCAACTAATCTCACGAATTGCAATCATTGTTAGGCAAAATCAACTTTGTAAGAAGATTCATATCAATTTATCGAAAGAGTTTTACCCTTTTCCCTTTATTGAAGCTCAAGAAAGATCAAAAATTTGTATGGGGTGACATACAACAAAAGGCTTTTGATGAGATCAAACAATATATGAAAGCACCACTGTCTTTGGTACCTCCACAACTTGAAAAGCCTTTTAAGTTGTATGTGGCTACCCGATAGCCTAACGATAGGATCGGCCCTTATGCAAGAGTTTGAAGGAAAAGAAAGAGTCATAGCTTATTTTAGCGAAAAGTCATTAGACCCGAAACAAGGTATTCGCCTCTGAGAAACTTTGCTTGTGTGTATATTACTCCTGTATGCAAATCACGGCACTATTTGTTGAATTCGAATGCGTGGTGGTTTCTAGTTTTGATGTAATCAAACATATGTTATCAATGCCAATTTTGAATGGAAGAATTGGCAAATGGATTTTAGCATTGTCGAATTTAATTTAAGGTATGAATCGGCAAAGGCGGTAAAGGGTCAAATTATTGCTGATTTTATTACCCAACATCGGGATCTTTCTGTTGAGGCGATAAACATTGTGCCTTTGGGCCTTGTTCTTCGATGGATCATCTTGCAACAAAGGTGGTGGTGCTGGTATTCTTTTGATTTCCCCACAAGGAAAAGCTTTTGAGTATGCACGTCCTATTGAATTTCATGTTACTAACAATCAAGCGGTAGTATGAAGCATTGCTTAGAGGGCTCTCCGACTTCTTATAGAAGTAAAGGCCGTTCTTTGTTGAAATCTTTGGGGATTCTGAGTTGGTGATTAATCAATTGAATGGTCAGTATGAATGCAAGAATAATGTGTTAAGAGAATATTATGAGGAGTGTAGAGAACTTTTGAAGAATTTTCTGATAGTAACCCTGCATCATATCCCTAGAGTACAATGAAGAAGCAAATAAGTTAGCTCAAGTCGCTACGGATATCGAGAGAATCGGGAAGTTTTACTATAGAGGAAGATGTTTTAAATCTTGATCCGATGGATGGTGATTGGAGATACGAAGTTACCAATTATCTGAAAAATCCATCTCAAAGGGTTTCCCGAAAACTTAGGTACAAAGCTCTCAAGTTTGTGTTTCTTGATGATCAGTTATATTACAAGTCCATCGATGGAGTATTGCTCAAATGCTTGAGTCGGGAAGAGGCCAAGAAAGTGATGTATGAGGTTCACGAAGGGTTGTGTGGTGCACATCGATTCAAACTTATATCGGATGAAGTGGATAATTAGGAGAACTGGTTATTTTTGGCCAACTATGTTGGAAGATTGTTTTGAATATTACAAAGGGTGTCACAATTGTCGAAATTCGGCAATATTCAAAAAGTTCCAGTACTACTATGAATCCTATAATCAAGCCTTGGCCGTTCGGAGGATGGGGTATAGATTTAATTGGTCGAGATCAATCCTCCTTCTAGTAAGGGACACAAATTTGTACTTTTGGCCACGGATTATTTCACCAAGTGGGTTGAGGCTATCCCTTTGAAGAAAGTAACGTCGAGAAAATATGATCGGTTTGTTAAGGAACATATAGTTCACAGATTTGGGATTCCTCAGGACTATAACAACCGATCGGGGACTCAATTTACTTCTTGAGAATTTTGTGACTTTGCCAAAAGTATGGGGATTAAGTTATATAATTCTTCTCCTTATTATGCACAAGCTAATGGTCGAAGCGAAGCATCAAATAAGATTATGATTAAAATTATCCGAGAAGAAGATTGATGAAAAACCAAGGAAATGGCACTTGGTTCTTAATGAAGCAATCGTGGGCTTACCGAATGGCTTGTCATGGATCCACTCAAACGTCTCCCTATGAACCGTTTTATGGGCATCATCTTTGTACTACCATGGGAGTTACGGTTAGATTCAAAGCGGCGAATTGTGTTCTGAAAGAATTGGCAAAAGAAGATTATAAGAGTCTCGATGATGGATGAATTGGAAGATTTACATTTGATTCGTCTCAAGGCATTGGAAAATATTGAGAAAAAATAAAATACGCGTTGCCGTGTATTATAACAAAAGGTTAGGGTGAAACAATTCATGAGAGGAGATTTGGTTTGGAAAAGCTGTATTGCCGTTGGGACAAAAGATAGAGCGTTAAACAAAATGGTCTCCAAATTGGGAAGGTCCTTTCCGAATTGTAGAATGTGTGCTGGCAATGCATACATATTAAAGACTTTATTCGGAGAAGAGTTTACGAGCTATTAATGGAAGATTTCTTAAGAAATACTACCCCAAAGGTTGAGGTTGGTTAAATAATATAGATCGGAAAAACCGACGAAGGAAAAATCGTCTTTGGCCTAGAAGATTGGATACATGACTAAAAATAGCCGATATTGTTCATATCGCCTTTAGCCTAAAAATCGATCTGAGATTGGAAATAGCCGATATCGCTCTATATCGCTTTTAGCACAAAATAGCCGATGCGGTTTGCATCGCCTCTAGCACAAGAATGTTTATCCAAAAGCGGGTTGTTTTCGGCATTTTTCGATAATCATAAGTGGGATTTTACCGAAAAGAATCAAAAGAAGTAAATATCATTCCAAAGGATGAGATTATTTATAAAAGTTCGTCCTAATACAAACTACTCCTCAAATAACTTATTGAGGACGGATTGAGGGTTTGTGATTTCGGCAAGGCGGCAAGACATGATCGTCGTGGCCCTCGAGGCGCTCTTGATGTCGTCGACTTCGTCCGGCGTCCTCCAACAAAGCCAACTGGCCGGGAGGAGTAGTCCTCGTTGGTTTGGGAGGTCATTGCCGCCACCAGAGAAGAAGCGCCGAGGTGCACACCTTGGGTGACGGCACGATCAATGCGGCCCGTCCACGGCACCAAGGCGTGCCTCGGATGTCTTCCCCGAGCATTCACCTTGTCGGCAATCTTGTTCGCCGCCGTCTTCAAGCGGTCATTTTCCATGGAAAGAGCTGGGCATGAAAGAAAAATGAGTCGGCAAGCAAAGGAAGTCGAGATGATAAAATTAAATGAAGATATCAAACCCGTGATGGCGTCGCGAAATTGTTTCACGATCCTCCCATTCGGCTTGATCGATGCCGAACTTCTTGGAGACTTCGCCTAGCTCCTCCCGGCTTCATCCCTCTCTGGCGAAACTTAAGCGCTTCCTCGTGGGAGTATGGGTGGTATGCATCTGCTTGCTCTGCCCGAACCCCAAGGGTTGGAATGGTAAGAGCTTGAGGAGCCGGAAGACCCGAGGAGCCGAAGATGGAGTTCCCGGTTGAGCCGCCGACACCGGGGAGGAGGAGATGGTATTGATTGGAGCTGATGACTCTTATCTCGATGAATGGGGAGGAGAAATCGGAATTAAGAGATGAACGAGGAAATTACAAAGGGGGCAAAGAACCGAATCATACCCACGACGCCGGTAGCGCGATGCTCTGCTTCCTTCAGCCTCTCCGTCGGCAGGACGCTTGCCACGGTTGCCGCTGTTCGTCATTTGCTTTGACGGAGGTTAGGGTTTCTTTCTAGAATGAATCGACGAAGGAAGTGGAAGAGGATGATGTGAAACGCTGAGGCAAAGATAGTGATGAAGGCCAATGGGAGGGCTATTTATAAGCCGAAGCGAAAGATCGTGGCGAATTCCACGGGGTTGTGGGACGAGAATCCCGAGCAGCGAGGAGTAGGTTTTCTCCTTTTGATGGACCGTTCTTGGATGGGCAGTCTCTGAAAGCGAGCGACGCATTGAAATATCTCCATGATTTATTGGAGCCAACGTTGTTCGGCTATACCCTCACGATGTTTGGATTGGATTCGTTCGGTTATCGGAAGAATGGAGACAATCGGTTACATTCTAATCGAGTAATTTAAGGGAAGATGGCCGATTGCTTTTTTTCCGAACGGATGAAAATAAGTGGACATAAAGTTGTTTAATCAAGGAAAAAGGGTATCACACTTAAAGTTTATTACAAGCCTAATGTCTCTTGGTTCGTAAGATGATTGATCGCTTCTATGGCCTCGGTCCCCGATTCGGCTAACATTATCTAGCACTTTGTGATCTTCATCTTGAACTCGGATCTTTGGATAACTTGTTTTTGATCTGCCGGTCTTCTTTGATGGTCGAAGCTATTTTTAGTGAAGTTGCTTCTATGTTCTTCTTGCCAGATTGGTTATATAGGCCTGTGAGACTGAATTTTGGCATTCAGCCTGGCTAGTTGAGCTTCTAGTCCGATTTTTCATCCTCCATGGATCTCGATTCGAGGCTCCAAGGTTGCCAAAGAATTTCTCGTAGTCTGGATATGAGAGTGAAGATCTTTAATCTCCAGCTTTTTCAAAGATCTATCCTTACATAAGCGGCCCTCGAAGATATGTTCTTGGTTGCCCTTCTCACCATAGCAAAGTGATCATCAAGATGGGCTGCAGATTCTAGGGGAGCCTTGAGAGCGAAGGATATCTTGATCAATGAGTTCAAGGAGGTCTTTTATCTGGTCTCGCATCCTGAACCCGGTCGATGGTGTCCTTATTCAAAGAGAATAATCACTTCTTTTAGCCGAGCTTGATTCTCCAAAGGTGACAAAGTTTGATGAGAAGTGATCTCTTCACCTTTCTCAATAATGTAGTCCTCAATAGAGAAGGAGTAGTCAGGTGGTTGGTTTAGTGATGTTCTTCTAGACAAAGAGGAAGAAAGAAGGTGTTAGCCGATTGGGTAATTTTGCTAAAATATAGTATGAGACAAGGCATTACTGTTGGGGTGATTGGTCATCGGGATGGGTTATACCTCAGCTTGGCGGAGGACTTGATTGAAGGTTCGGAGGAGACGGATCTGGAGATTGATCGGAGAAGTTTCCTTGCCGGTTCATATAAGATCTCATCTATTCTCGATAAAAGTAAGTGATAATGAGCATAAGAGATAGATGTTGTTAAAGAGAAAGGAGAGGAGAATTGGTTGAGCAATGTTACCTATAGTCTCATCGGGTTTATGAACCTTTGAACCTTCACTTCATGGGTCTCTGAAATTTCGCTATCATGGATTTCTTCATCTTGATGAAAAACTTGAGGGGTTGGTTCTCTGATGCGCCGAGGTATTACCCGGTATGGGAATTTCGACTTGTGGGCTGCGATGGAAGGAATGAATGTAGAGATAGTCAGCTTCTTGCTAAATGAAATGGTTGACTGATAAGAAAACAGAAGGTTCATGCCTTAAGGGATAATCTGCTTTCTTGGTCCTTGGTTTCTTGGGTAGGAGAAAACTTTCGTGTTTTTCCTTTTGCTTTTTCCTCTGGAAGATGCAAAGAAATGAAGTAACAGGGAGTTCTTATGAGTGCCTTTAGAGTCTTTGAATCCAAAGTTGCGAAGTTTTCATGAATTCCTTTAAATTTGGAGCATCAAACCCCAGAGCGGGTTTGGGACCAAATTGGATAATCTTGAATTGCTTTGGCGGGGAAGTAAACTCAAGATCCTGCATAACCGGATGTTAAAATAAGAAGTGGATTCAAGAATAAGAAATGATGGGCATAATGAAATTACCTCACATATCGGAAAGCAAAATCGGGTTGCAAGTTTTTGCATAAAGAATGAACTGCTATATTGAAGATATGAGCATGCCATTCTTGCCACCAAGAGACAAAGAGGGATGAGCAAGATCTATTAGCCCAAATGGAGATGGTTCATATATTGGTAATTCCCATCCTAATTCAAAGACCTTCTTGGCTTCCATTCCTTCATTATTGCTTCCCTTGATTTTATGATTGTTGAGAAGAGGAATTTTGGGGCGGTTGGCGCATCCTAATTGTCTGGCTACCATGTTGGGATAATAGAACTCATAGGTGGATTGTACTAATCTCCCATGATGAAATTCGGTGGCAAAGTGCAAGGTTTGATAAAGGAGTTGAAAATCTCTGTGGATTCTTGGCTTTGAACAACCAATTTCATAGCTAAACTTGCGAGGCAAAGTCGATCTTCATTTTCCTGTAAGGAAACCAGAGCACATTGCTGCGAATCCTTTGAAAAATAGCTTGAAGAGGTGACCAATGTCTATATCAATGCTTATAGATGCTGCTTTGCTTCCCCATAAGTCCGACAAGCTTTAACCTTTGTTTGGTCTTTTCCTTGAAGATAGTTAATCGAGGGGAAGCTTAGGTTGAAGAGGCTCACGGGGGTTATCTGATGCATATATAGTTGGAGCCACATTTGAATTAGCCACCGTGGGCCGTTCACACAAGAAATTTCTCCACCTTGGCACATCTGAAGGGTGATCTCGATGCATCATATGATAAGCGAGACCCTAAAAGATATTTGCCTAATGGGATCTGGTGCTGCTGCAATGCTAAGTCTTCAGCCATTACCATGTGATTCGGGTTGGTTCATTGGATTTTCCACAAAAATGAATCTGCATAGCCACATATTCATGAAAGCTTTCAACTCTTTGTCGAGAGGCGGCGCAGATGCATTCATGTAATTACGAATATGTTTGACCCATCCACATCCGTAACTAACGGCTCTTTGATTACTCTTGCTCTTGTACTTATAAGGATATACTCGGCAATGACACATTCAAACCAGTCATCATGTATACGTCGGCTAGAGTGATGGTCATAATACCATGGCAAGATAAAGGCATTGGTAGCGTCGGACCAAAAATGAGAAGTCATGTATCGAAGGGAATCATTCACGGGTGTCTCTCGCTAAAGATAACTCCGGACAATGACCGATGTCCCGACTATCCCATGGGCTGCTGCTTCTTCTCCAACATTCTCTGTGCAGATTCGCCATCCGGTGATTGGGGGAATGGCCAATTCTTGAACGTGTTTGGCCATCGGTTTGGTGAGGTAATTCCGGACTTGAAAGGAATTCTTTGAGTTTCCTTCTCAATGATTTCGGAAGAGTCGGGGTTTCCCATTGGGCCAAGGAAATAGGAGTCGGGGTTGGCGGCGTAAGGATCAAAATCGGCTCTTGTACTCCTTTAGAAGATGATTGAAATCGAGAGGGAATAAGTCAAAGAGGAGCGGGAAGGATGGGATGAAAGTTGCGAATATAAATAAAGTTTACCTCTGGGATTTCATCCAGGTCGCCATTGAAGATTTAGAGGAGGTTCAAGTTACGCCGAAAGATTGAAATTTTGGGCAGCGGCCATGCGGTTTTGAACAGTGATGACCTAGGAGGATGAAAGAGCTTGTGGTCAATTTCGAATAAAACAACTTTTATCCCGAAATTGAGGGGCATGTGTTAACACCGGATTTTGGTCAAATCTGGAAGATGACAGGTGGACCCACATGCGGGAAGAAGAGTGTTCGACAAATAACATAAGCGGTCGGCTAAATGCTTGTGCGGTCGGTTATTCGGAAGGCGGTAACTCCATTCGGGAAAGCGAAAGATGGCAAGCAAAGCCGATCGAGAAGATGAAAGTTGTAATAATAAAGGACTCGAGAGTTTGGGGCAAGGAATCGTAGTTTCCAAGTTTATTTAAAGAGTTCCTTTGTAAATCGTAGTCTTTTAGGACTCGTGTTTCGTCTAGGGTATAAATATTGACCCTCGACCATTGTAATAGGCGTTCACAACCAAATCAATACAACCGGGCCCCGTGCCAACTTTCGAGTCCTTTTGTCGTGTCGTCGAGTTCTTCGAGAGGAGTCATCGATCCGTCGACCTCCGTAAGTTCCGACAACCTTGTTATCATGTTTAGTATCATGCGGTGGATTTAGACGTGATGCAAGTAGTCTTGTTTGTTTTCAATGATCGTGCGGCGGATCTTTGCTTGACAATCAAGAAGTCTTTGCTTATACTTTGTTTATGAGTAGATACCGTGCGGCAGGGCGTTTGCTCAATATGCTTAGTGGAAGCAAGACAGTTATCGGCTCTATTAGATTACGGCAAAATCTAAATAGATTCATCAAGTTATCCTGTGTTGCATGTTTTAAATATTTTATATATTTGTAACACACTTTTGCCCAATCTAGATTGATATTGTTCGGCCCTCTTCTATGGTTTTGTTCGAGCTTCAATGATCATTACTTTCATAATACCTTTGCAAATAGATAACATGCTCGTAATGGCTGAATTATTTTAATCTAGATTGTCACATGTTGTGGGTTCATGTATGTTAATCACGTTTAAGTTTTTGACGAAACTAGGTGTCGTCGCGCGCGATTTGCAGTTTTTAGATTGGCTTAATCGTGTTTATCTACACGTTCCTTCTTCATGGACCCCAACTCGGCCGGGATTGTTGAGCTTGGATATGCATTAACGCATAATCAATTTCACTTGTTCAAACATGTCTTCCCATGCATATGCATTCGGCAATCAGATCTTTACGTCGTCCATCCTACGATTAGCCAATGATTTATAAACTTGTTGGCGATGGCTTCCTATAGTCGTATGTCGTTGTAAAAATAACTTCGGGTCGTATATACACGAATCGTCGGTCTCACCCGACATGTTCCGGTTTGACATTTAATCGTTTTATCCTTGTCGGGTTTCTTTGAGTCAAACCGACCGCACGCTTCGGATCACGAAGCACCCGGGCACCCGATTGAAGCCACGCTTTTTTGCTTAAAAAAAGCGTAACGGTCGCACATTTTGTGTCAACAAGGACGTAAGGGCCCGCGAACCACCAAGGAGCTCCTGAACATTGCCACCAGCCACGCCTTGGGCGAGGAGGCGATCGGAGCGATCTTCGACCGCCTCAAAGGCAAGGCGAAGCAGGATGAGGACATCGATGAAGGCGCCTCCAACCATCCCGTCAAGAAGAAGAGCAAGCAGTGGCGTGAGGGCTCGCTCGTGGCCACCGCCGACCGTAAGGGGGGCGAAGCCCGTGGAGGGTACCCCAGACCACTTCGAGAAGCTGCTCGAAGGGCCATGCCCAAACCATTCCTTCCCCATCAAGCATCTATACAAGGACTATGGCCTCATGAAGCGGTTCTTATCCGGAGGCTTCAACAAGGGAGGGCATGGGAAGGACCCCAAGCCGACCGTGGATGATGCCGAGGGGAGGGACGGTGGCTTTTCAACGCTGGATGGCTGTCTCATGATCTTTGAAGGGTTGGTAGCCTATGACTCCAAGCGCCACCAGAAGCTCACGCGCCGCGAGGTCTATACGGCCGAACCGGCCGCGCCTGTCTTTCTCCGGTGGTCAGAGTCTGCTATAACCTTTGATCGGACCGACCACCTGGAGAGTGTCCCACAACCAGGGAGATATCTGCTCATGGTCAACCCAATCATCAGCACAAAGTGGCCCATCAAGGTACTGATGGATGGAGGCAGCAGCCTCAATATCATGTACGCCAAAAGGATTGATGCCATGGGCATCGACCGATCGCACGTCCGACCGACCAGAGCGCCTTTCCACGTAATCGTGCCTGGAATGCAGGCTGTGCCACTTGGATAGATCAATCTGCCCATCACCTTTGGGGATCCGTCCAATTATACGATGGAGACCCTCACCTTCGAGGTGGTCGGGTTCCATGGAACCTACCACACCATCCTGGGACATCCATGCTACGCGAAGTTCATGGCCATTCCTAACTACACCTATCTAAAGTTGAAGATGTTGGGACCGTGTGGGGTCATCACCATCGGCACCTCCTTCTAGTGCGCCTACGAATGCGAGGTCGAGTGCTAAGATCATGCCACGGCAATCGTCGCCTCCAAGGAGCTTATGGCCATCGGGAAGCAGGTCGTCGAAGAAGCACCCGACCCCAAGCGATTGGCTGGGTCTTTCAAGCCAATGGAGGGCACAAAGTAGGTCCTCATAGACCCTAGCGGCTCCAAGGGCGAAGTGGTACGCATTGGCACCATGCTTTCCTCCAAATAGGAAAGCATGCTCGTTGGCTTCCTCCACGCCAACAGAGACATCTTTACGTGGAAACCCTCGGACATGCTAGGCATTCTAAGAGAAGTCGCTGAGCATGCCTTGAAGATCAGGCCAGTCTCCAAGCTGGTGAAGCAGCGCCTGCGTCGCGTCGACGAGGGGAAACGTAGGGCCATTGGCAAGGAGATTGCGAAGCTATTGGCGGCAGGGTTCATTAGGGAAGTATACCACCCAGGGTGGTTAGCCAATCCCATCCTTATACGAAAGAAGAGCGGGAAATGGAGAATATGTGTTGACTACATGGGTCTCAACAAAGCGTGTCCAAAGGATCACGCAAAGACCAAGTAGTCGACTCTACCTTTGGGTGTGAAACCCTTTGCTTCCTTGATGTGTACTCTAGGTACCATCAAATCACGATAAAAGAGTCTGACCAGCTCGCGACATCCTTTATCACCTTGTTCGGATCATTCTGCTATGTCACAATCTCGTTTGATCTGAATAATGCAGGGGCTACGTACCAGCATTGTATGATGAAGTGTTTTGGAGACGTCATCGGGCGAACCATTGAGGCCTACGTGGATGACATCGTGGTCAAGTCCAAACGGGCTGACCAGCTCATAGCCGACCTTGAGCAGACCTTCGCAAAACTCCGAGCAAACGGCATTAAGCTCAACCCTGAGAAGTGCGTTTTCGAGGTCCCAAGGGGTATGCTGCTTGGTTTCATCATTTCGAAGCGTGGTATCGAAGCCAACCAGGAGAAGATCTCAGCCATCACAAGGATGGGCCTGATTCAGAACATGATGGGGGTACAACGAGTTTTAGGGTGCCTTGCCACGCTCAGCCGCTTCATCTCGCGCCTTGGCGAATGAGGTCTCCTACTCTATTGGCTTCTGAAGAAAGCTGAACATTTCGAATGGATGCCCGAGGCCCAGGAGGCGCTTAACATGGTTAAATAGCTCCTGATGAAGGCCCCGATCCTGGTTCCTCCGACCGATGGAGAACCGCTTCTGCTCTATATTGCGACCACCACGCAAGTGGTCAGCGCAGCCCTGCTGGTGGAGCGAGAAGAAGAGGGACACGCCCTCAAAGTACAGCGCCCCGTGTACTTCATTAGCGAGGTCTTGTCCGATTCTAGGACCCGCTACCCCCAAATCTAGAAGCTCCTGTACGCCATCCTCATCGCCAAGAGAAAGCTGCGCCACTACATCAAGTCACATCCGGTGACGGTCATGACGTCCTTCCCCCTCAGCGAGGTCATCCAAAACCAGGATGCCACAGGAAGAATCACGAAGTCGACACTAAAGCTGACGGGACAAGGCATCTCGTATGCCTCCTGGACGACCATCAAGTCCCAAGTGCTGGCTAATTTCGTTGCAGAGTGGACCGAGGTCCAAATGCCACCAGCAGTCATCGACCAGGAGTACTGGATGATGTACTTTGATGGATCGCTAATGAAGAAAGGCGCCGAATAGGGCTGGTCTTCGGTTCGCCCCTTGAGGTACGCATGAGGTACATGGTTCGCATCCATTTCCCCTCCTCCAACAATGTGGCTAAATATGAGGTGCTCATCAATGGCCTACGCATCGCCATCGAGCTGGGTATCTGATGCCTCGACATCCGGGGTGACTCCCAGCTGGTCATCGACCAAGTCATAAAGGAGTCGAGCTGTCACGATGCTAAGATGGCTGCATACTACTGGGAAGTCCACCAGCTGGAGGACAAATTTGATGGCCTCGAGCTCAATCACATCCCAAGGCGTCTCAATGAGGCGGCCAATGCGCTGGCAAAGGCGGTGTCCGACCAAGAGCCGATGCCGACATGCATCTTCACCAGTGATCAACACAAACCCTCGATCCGCTACAAGGAGCCGAAACAAGCCAGTGACGGGCTGCCTGCCCTGGGCTCGGGGGCTAACCAACCGTCGGCTCCATCCAACCCCGAGGTCGTGGAGCTTGACAAGGATCCAGCGACAGAGCCTGACCCTCTAGCCGACTGGAGGACGCTTTACCTCAACTACCTTCTCCATGAGGCACTACCAATGGACAAGACGGAGGCTCGGTGGCTTGCGTGTCGCACCAAGTCTTTTGTCCTTGTTGAGGGCGAACTCTACAAGCGAAACCACACTAGGATCCTACAGCGCTGCATCCCCATCAAACAAGGGAAGCAGTTGCTGAGCGATATCCATGGTGGGATCTACAGTCACCATGCCGCGCCTAGAACCCTAGTTGGAAACGCATTCCATCAAGGCTTCTACTGGCCGACCATAGTAGCCGATGCCGAACAGATTGTACGCACCTACGAAGGGTGTCAGTACTACGCTCGGCAGATCCATCAGCCGGCCCAAGCACTCCAGACGATCCCCATCACATGGCCATTCATAGTCTGGGGGCTCGATCTAGTCAGACCTCTCAAAAGAGTGCCCAGGGGCTATACCCACTTGCTTGTCATCATAGACAAGTTTACAAAGTGGATAGAGGCCCAACTGATCTTCGCGATCAAGTGCGAGCAAGCCATGCTGTTCTTCCTTCATATCATCCATCGCTTTAGAGTACCAAACTCCATTATCACGGACAATGGCACGTAGTTCACCAGGAAGAAGTTCCTCCAATTTTGCAATGAATATCACATCCGCATTGATTGGGTTGTCGTAGAGCACCCCCGCACGAACGGGCAGGTCGAGAACGCAAATGGCATGGTCCTACAGGGCCTCAAGCCTAGGATCTTCAATCGATTGAACAAGTTTGGCGGACGATGGGCACAGAGCTTCCTGTGGTGCTCTAGAGCCTGAGGATGACCCCTAGTCGGGCCACCGGCTACACACCATTCTTCATGGTCTATGGTTCTAAGGCTATCCTCCTGACCGACCTCGACTATGGAGCTCCAAGGGTTAGGGCGTATGACGAATAGGGAGCCGAGGCTTCCCTCGACGTTGCCCTCCTTCGCTCGGCCAAGTCCAGCAAGCGTTGCGCCGGTACCATGATCGTCGAGTGTGGGGTCGAGCCTTCAACGTCGGAGACCTGGTCCTCCACCTTGTCCAGAGTAGCAAGGATAGCCACAAGTTCTCTCCACCATGGGAGGGACCATACATCATCGCGGAGGTGCTCCAATAGGGTGCCTACAAGCTCAAGACCATCGACGGTGGAGTCTTCGTCAATGCCTAGAACATCGAGCAGCTACGTTGCTTTTACCGTTAATAAACTCACACTTTCTCTTATCAGTTTTGCTAGCAAACTCCCCAACCTTTAGTGACACCTAACCCCAGCAACGCTGGGGGGTCGGCCTCACTCGGAGGCTAATAAGAGCGTACCTATCCGGTAGACATTCTCTACGCCCGACCCTCTCTCACGTTGAGGCCCAGAAGCGAGGTTTGCAGAAATGAACACTGAGTAAAACTGGTCGAACTACGAGAGACCTATGCCTCGGCCGCTATCGGCGCCTTTGCTCACCAGCGTGATCAGAGTTTTTTCACACCCCGGGTTTTTTTGGGCCTTAGTCACAAAAAGTGTCGGTGCGCGTCTAAGAGTTTGTCCACCTGGCCAACTTTCTCTATGCTCGACCCTTTATCACGTTAAGACCTAGGAGCTAGGGTTGCGGGAACAAGCTCTGAGTATAACAGGTCAGACTGCGAGAAACCTATGCCCCAGCGGCTACGACGCCTTTGCTCACCAGCGTGATCAAAATTTGCTCACCTGCACCCTGAGCTTTATGACCTTAATGACGGAAAGGGTCGAAATACACTAACCTTTTATACAAAAATGGGAGAAGGGCTAAAAGGTTGTTTGGCTATAACGAAATTTAAGAGCTTGTCCATTTGTTACAAAGTTCACCGCCTGGCTTATCTGCCTAACTAAATTCTTGGGTGTGATGTTCTCATCCTCTATCTCCGTAGGTAAGTCCTGTCCCAGCGGGGCAATACAAGTCGACTGGACGGCTTAGCCGCTGCCGAGGGACGAGTTGGGAGCAGCAGGATGCCCCACGCGGGTTATGTCGACCCCGTTATGAACGACGGACCCGAATTCTGCTCGAACATATCCGGTAAGACCTCCCTAAACCCATCACTCATGCCATCGAGGTAATTCTTGTTCCAGCGGGTCACCCAAGTTGATTGAACGATTCAGGCCGCTGCCGAGAGATGGGTCACCCTTACTTTACGTGCACTAATTTTGCTATCGAGCCCTTGACCCCAACAACGGTAAGGGGTCGGGTCTCGCTCATAGGCTGGCAAGAATGTCTATTCGGTAGACATTCTCGATGCCCGACCCCTTTCTCGCGCTAAAACCTAAAGACAAGGTATGTGAAAACAAACACTAGGTCAAATTCGTCGGACTGCAAGAAACCTATGCCCCGGCGGCTACGACATTTTTTGCTCACCAGCATGATCGGAGTTTGTTGCCCTCACTCCAAGCTTTAGCCTCCGCCTTCCCAGGAAGGATTTGGAGGGGCCCACCTATGGAATCTCCATCGAGGAGAGGCCAGCAGATCACCCAAAGTCGATCAAACGGCTCGGGCTACTACCGAGAGATGGATAGGGAGTAGTGGGATACTCCATGCGGGTTATGTCGGCTCCGTCATGAACGACGGACTCGGACCCCACACAGACATATCCGGTAAGAGCTCCCCGAACCCGTCACTCGAGCCATCGAGGTAACTTTACCGACCCCCACTTTTCTTTTCCATTGCATGATCATTCATTCATCCATTCTCATGCATGCATTCATACATTTATTCATTCATTTCATTCATCCATTCATCCATCCATTCATCCCATACATCCAAGCATTGCATATGCAATTGCTGCATCACAACGCTTCGTGTCGCATCACGAAGCGGTAGTCGTCTCATTCGATATGAGCTGTTACCAACCGAGGTTCGAAGGCCGGCTCATGAAGGGCTCGAGGCCGCCTCGCGTCAAACAGAGCTAGGGGAGAAAAATGTAGACGAGCCCTAATGGCCTTGCCCAACCCCGCTCAGAAGTGGACAGGGACATCTAGACCTTTCTCGTTCGATCCTAACCTTGAGCCAAGCCCACAGAATCTCCATCGAGGAGAGGCCAGTGGGCCACCTGAGTCGCTCTTCAGAGGAGTGACACGGGCATCTACCGAGAGGCGGGTTAAGGAGCAGTGGAATGCCACATGGGGGCTATGCCGACCCCGTCAGTGAATGAAGGACCCAGATTCCACTCGGACATGCCTATTAGCGAGCTCACCAAGCACAACACTCGAGCCATCGAGGCAAGTGTCGATAGCTCAGCCCCTCCGGTTGCAAAAACTATGGATGGGGTGACGCATGAAACAAGGCCAACCCCCACTAAGCCCCATGGGGCTCGGGGGCACGAGCCGCCTGACCCAAACTCAGGAATCCACCTGACCGGGGTTCAAAGGCCAGCCCACGAAGGGCTCGAGGCCTGCCTTGCATCGAATAGAGCCAGGGGAGAAAACACAGATGAGCCCCAGCAGCCTTTGCCCGACCCGCTCAGAAGCAGACAGGGTCTTCTCGACCTTCTCGTTCGATCCTAACCTCGAGCCAAGCCCATAGAATCTCCATTAAGGGGAGGACAGCGGGCCACCCGAGTCACTCTCCGGAGCGACACGGGCATCTATCGGGAGGCGAGTTAACAAGCAGTGGAATGCCACATGATGGCTATGCCGACCACGTCATGAACGACGGACCCGGATTCCACTCAACATGCCCGATAGCGAGCTCACCGAGCGCGTCACTCAAGCCATCGGGGCGATGATCACAAAGACGAGCCAACCCTCGGTCGGACCCCTGCTACGTGTGGGGGCTCGAGGAAAAACTAGACTCGCAAGGAGATCGAACGCGCGGTCACAAAAATGATGGCTCAGATCCTAGGGAGGGGGTACGCACGAAAACAAGAGACACTTTCTCCTACTAGTTTCACTATCCTCTCCTCGATCTTTAGTGACACCCAACCCCAGCAACGGCAAGGGGTCGGGTCTCACTCAGGGGCTGATAAGGGTATACATACACTCTTTCTAAAACAGTCGCCGCGCTCAACACCCTTCCTCACATTAAACCTAGTAGCAAGGTCTACAGAAACGAGTGAGTGAGCAAGGCTGGTCGAACTACGAGAGACTTACGCCCCAGCAGCTACAGCACTCTTGCTTACCAGTGTGATCAGAGTTTCCCTCCTACACCTTGAGCTCTACAGTCTTAACAAATGGAAGGGTCGAAACGCATGAACCCCTTTTCACACATAAAAAGAAAGGAAAAACAAATCCGTTCGCACCAAAACAAAATAACAGACTTAGTCAAACGAAACAAAATAACAAGTTTGTTTAAATGATACACAAGGGTCGGCACTTGTCCGCTGATTACAAGAATGATCGACCGACCTATTGAACTAACTAACCCCTCCGGGGGAGAACAATGCCTTCGATCCTGTCCGCTAGGTCCTACAAAAGGGGAGCCACTACCGCTTCTATCTCCTCCATCTCATGGACTTCATAGCCAGGCATGAAGCAGTGGCTCATCGTCTCTAGATCGATGTTGTCCCCATAGTGAGAACAAGCAATCGTGAAGGATTGATTGACCCCGGTGCGAAGGGCATTCATCTCGAGCTGGCGCACCCGCACCGTGATCTCGATGGCATGGGCATGAGCGAACTAGTCCCCTCCGACCGCACCACCTCAAGGTCATCGTAGACCACTCCGACGGTGGTGCTCAGGATATCGAGCTCGTCACTCTCCACATGAAGATTTCTCCTTGCCTTAGTGAGGTCCACGGCCAGCCCAGCAGAAATGCTCTCGGCCTCTAGCTTCTGGGTCATCGCATTTTCGAGCTTGGCCTAGAGGGAGCCAACCTTCTACTACATGTCCTTGTGCTCTTGGTAGTCTTGGTCCCACTCTCGGAAGGCCTAGTCACGCTCCTCATGAGCTGCGCCATGCTCTGAGCGGAGCCGTTCCGTGGTTTGGAGCAGCTTATCCCTCTCCTTGCGTAGCCGAGCGACCGCCGCGGCATCCAGGCTCACCTTCTTCTCTAGGGCCGTGAGCTTCTCCTCGGCCCCTAGCTTTGGCTCCCTTTCCTTCTCAACCTTGGCTAGAAGGTCAAGGATATGCTAGTGGGTCCTAGTGTCCTTTTGGAGCAGCTTGTCCTACTCCTTCCTGACCTAGGCAGCCTCCTCCTCGTCCCTCCGCGATCTCGCCGATAGGGCCTCGAATGCCTTCTCGGCCTCGTCAGCGTCTCGACGGGCCTCGGCCACCCGTGACTAAAGATTGTCTGCTTCCTCAGCAAGGGGAGTCAGCTCGGCCATCCTCTACTGGGTGACAACAAGCTGAGCGGTCACCTTCCCATGTAGCCATGCCTCCTCGACAAGGCGATCCTAGGTCTCCTTCTATTGACGAAGGAACCGAGACTTCCCCTGGCTGTGAGCTATGAGGGACTACAGGGAAACGATGGTCAGAATATAAAAAGTATATAGAGAAAGAAAAGGGCAAGAAGCAGGAGCAGGATCCAGAGGGAATGACAACGTCGTTCAAGGCACCCTTAGCGTGGTCTGAGGCTTCTAGCACAGACGCAATCCCCACGTCGAGGCTCTCCTGCTCCATGCTCTCGGCAGCGTCGTCAAGGGTGAAGAGCGTCAACGCTGGATCCTATGGATTTGTCCACTAGAGCAGGGGCTCACCCCGCGCGGGCGAGTCACTACCTACCGACGTCAGCACTAGGGATGACTCCCCGCCGGTCCCAAGCACCACCGACCTCTTTGCCACCACCATGACTCCCTAGGACCCCTCGGCCACATCCCTCTCTGCCCGGCCCACGCCAGGCGCCGTCGCTTGGGACGCCAATGGCATGGGTCGCGTCGGTGCCTCAGGCGTTGCTGCGGTTGCGCCCGGTCATGACTCGTCTGTCATGACCGCCGCCACCTCCACCTGCATTGGGGGGTCACGACCGGCTTCGTCGCGCCCGCCATGGTCAGCGCCACGAGCGTGATCGGCAGCCCCGTCCACCCCGTCATTGGCAACAATATCACAACCATCACCGGCTGCTCCACGACCTCTGAAGGCACCCTTTGAGCCCCCGCGTCCGCTCGTCCCGCCGAGGGCACGGGCGCCATCGTGGGTAGCGTCCAACCGGCCAATGACACGGTCACAGTAGTGTCGCTCCCGCCCGAAACGGGCGCAACACCAGCCAACGATTGTCGCCTCAATTGGAGGGCGACGCTCTTCTTCGGCGCTAGCGCCAAAGGATTGCGCTACCTGCCGATGATGCAAGGGACGAAAAGCATAAGTCACGACGAAATTCGACTAAAATAGAAAAATAGAGGAACTGATAACTCACCTCAGCGTCGTCGGGCGGTAGATGCGTTTGGGGGGCGAACCCCCCGACCTCTGCTCCGCCTCATCGAGGCGACGCCGCTTCGAGCCCGCCCCTGCTCCTGGGCAGAGGGGCTCGCTCCCCTTAACTCTTCTTGCATGACGGTAGAGCCGCCCGCCTCCACCGACATCTCAGGCGCGGCAGCAGAGCCGCCCACCCCCGTTGACTCCTAAGGGAGGCCGACGGTACGTCCTGCCTCCACCAGCTCCCCGCATACCCATACCCTCATGGAACAGGAAGGGTCCCGACTCCTACAAGGACAAACCAATACCTATCAACGCATCCTCGTTCTCCAGGATGTCCGATTTGACATCATCGGCTACCTCATCATCGTTGCCATCATCATCATCGTCGTCGCTGTCGGTGTCCTCCCCCCGTTCCCGGGCCTATAGCTTTCGCTGCCTCTTCCTCTTCTTGTCCTCCATCGCCTTCCTCAGCTGCTCGCCCTCGGCGTGATTCGCCACCCTCATGGACGAATCCCTCGACAACGGTGCTGGGTGATCCAAGAAGATGAGGTCCCTCGGCTGGTCTCACCCCTCTCAAAGTTAGTATCAAGAGGTCGAGAAATCTGTTGAAGAGAAGGCATGAGAAAGGTAAACTTACAAAGACGATGTGGCCTAGTTTTGGCCGCATTAGAGGATGTCTCGACAGCGGGTAGACAAAATTGAGGGGGGCACTAGTACAGCGGGAGCACACGTATTATCAATGGCGCCACCCTCCTTGCGTGGTAGGCCCCGATGACGCCCAACCCCTTCAAGCCGTTCTCCTTGAGGATGTGGGTGGCGGCGATGTGGTCCCGAATCTTCTTCTTGTTCTTCTCCGGGATGCCTCACTTCGTCCATGACTCTGGGGCCTCTTCGATCAGGCGCCCGGTGAACTCCGATAGAGGGGCGGTGATGTCGTTCTTGAGGTAGAACCACTACAAGTGCCACCCCTTGTTGGACGTTGATAGCCACATCGACGGGTACTCGACGACCTGATTGTTCCGGAGCTGGATGCTGACGCACCCTATTGGCATGTCAGCTCCTGCCTGCCACTCTTCTCCCTTTTCTTCTAGAGGGTGACGGCGAAGAAGTACCTCCACAAATCGAAGTGGGGGCTGATCCCCAGGAACCCCTCACACAGGGTGACGAATGTCGCCATGTGCTAGATCCCATTGGGATTGAGATGCTGCACTTCAATCCTGTAGTAGTGCAGCAGCCCCCGAAGAAATCTGTGGGCGGGGGTCACAAACCCAAGCTCGTGGAAGTGGGCAAACGACACCACATAGCCATCAGGCGACGACGGCACATCCTCCTCGCCGGGCAGTAGCCACTCCTCGGCCGTGGTCTACGCGTGGAGAAGACCGGGGATGCAGAGATGGGGGTGGGTGGATGCGAGCTCGACAGCAGCGGAGATGCGGAGATAGGAAATCTGAGCAATTAGCGACGACAGTCGTGGCTGCGGAGGCAAGGATGCAAGGTATGGAATCCGGGGGGGCGAACCCTTTAGTTTTAAAGGGGCGACAGATGCGAGGAAACCAACCGCCCGCCTAGATCTCCGTGCCTGCCATGATCTACCGTAACGTCCCACCGTGGGACATGCGCACACAATCTTTGTCTGTTCCCTCGGGAAACTCACCGGATGTTTCACCTCTCCAGACGGGCCACGACTCATCATGAGTAAGAGGAATACGGATCTAAAAGCGCCTTTACGGCCTGGCTAGGCCTAGGAGTTTGCAGGTCGACCCATCGATGGGCTCAACAACAGCTCCAGGCACATTCAGGGTGAGAGGTGGAAAGGGATGGGCCCGTTAGCTGCCAGTACCCGGGCGCACGAGCGCCGTGGACATCCCGGCCCACGTTCGAGTCTCGGCCGGTTACGATCCATGGTTGTTTTTTGAAGAAAGGTACCTAGCCCTCAGGACCGGTCGAACGGACTCGAAAACTATATGGATTGACCGCTGAGAATCTAGGGTCAGTCACCAAACTGACCCAAGCCGTCCCCGCGAATGGGATGCTAGGGGCCCCACTTAGACTAGCCCATTAATAGCTCACCGGGTGCCATGATTCCTCCTTAGAGGAAAATCGTGGCATGACTCGGCCCCTCCGTTTTTATCGAAAAAAACGCTTTGAGGAAAGACAATCGCAAAGACGAACCGATCCTCGATCGGGCCCCTGCTACGGGAAGGGCTCGAGGAAAGGGACTCACTGCCCCCAGGTCATGCCGTGGGTTACAAAAGAAGGCCGGGGCCTTCAGAGTCCTCCCATTCGGAAAAGCCTCCGAAGGAGTATTCTACTCCTCCGCAGGCTCAGAGGCTACTATCGGGGATCAATGCTAGGGTACCTGAAGATGAGGAGCTAATAACCATCAACATTGATTCATCTGAGTAGTCAAGAGCGCGACTACAGCTCCAACCGACCCCCAGGTGCGCAAGCTCTGCCTCGCCTGGCCTCTGGGGGCGGGCTCTGCCTCGCCCGACACCGAGGCCGCGGGCTTCGCCTCGCCCAACCTCTGAGGGCTGGCTCCGCCTTGCCCGGCCTCTGGGGGTGGGCTCCACCTCGCCCGACCGTTGGGTTTGCGCTTCGCCTCGCCCGACACCGAGGCCGCGGGCTCCGTCTCGCCTGGCCTCTGAGGGCTGGCTCCGCCTCGCCCAACACCAAGGCTGCGGGCTCTGCCTCGCCCGACCTCTGAGGGCTGGCTCCGCCTCGCCCGGCCTCTAGGTGGACTCCGCCTCGACCAACCCCAAGGCCGGGGATCCGTCTCGCCCGACGGAGACCCATACCACCGTCAACCACTATAGGTCCAAGCGAATGGGCCTGGGTCAAAGCTCTGACACCAGGGAGGTGACCGGCATGCCCCGATATAACCCGTGGCCGTGACAAGCCATACTTGAGGATTCACATCAGGAACATCATTGGGCGTACCGGTGCTGTTCTGCCTAACCCTCGTACGAGTACTGACAGGCATGTCAGTTCACCACGATGTCTGCCAGGATAGAGTGGAGCGCCATGACCGGGAGACGACGTCTGCGCATGGCACCAGTGACGGACAGGGCCACAACATGGAGCTGTCCCTGTTGACGTCTACCGGGTCAGCGGGACCCGCATGAAGGATAAGAAGGACCCAGCGATCCTAAAGGACTTCTTCTCCTTCTTATTCTCCTCTTTTCCCTCTACTATAAGCCGTGCTTTCCCTTGGCCTATAAAAGAAAAAGCAGGACATCCCATACGGGGCATCGCAACACATCGCATCGATTCGGACTGGAACCCATCGAACCCCGAACCGATTAGAACACATAAGCATACAACCGGGAAGCGATCGAGCTCTCGGCACCCGTTCGCTCCTCTCACCAAAAACTTGGGAACTGTCCCTCTCTCAACCATTTGTAACCCCTACTATGAACTTTCAGTGCTAGTAACATAAGTAACAGCAACAAACTGAATGTAGGGACATTCTGCCCGAACCGGTATAAACCTCATGTCCTCTTAGCACACCATCCGAGCCAGACATGCAATATTAAAAATTTACTAGTCGGTGGCAACTCGAAACACCGACAATGTTCCTCTAGATTCGTGGGTAGAATTGTGGCCTTTTTTAAGCACCGAAGGAGTAACTATTTGCCAGAGGTAATGAAACTTTGGATATTATAATGTGTGCCCGTTTCGGAAAAGGAAATGATATACCCTATTCGCTGATGCTGAAATTTAGCTTATGCTGAAATGTTGTGAGAGAAAACACTATTCCGTGTCTGAAAAGTAGTTCGGAATAAGCTAGGCAATTCTCATAGCTGCCCACCTGCCGTCAATCTCATACAAGTACGTACGTTGGGTTGTTGCATCAGGTAGGGTCATTGCTTCTCTGCCGGATGATACGAGTGACCCATCCAGGCCTATTTTAGGCTATCTCCAACAACAACACCCAAAATACAAGACACATTCGTCCTTTAGGTAGCGCTATAGGCAAAAGGTTCAATACATATTCGGCATCTTCTCCAACAACGAGACCAAAAGAGAATCCTTTTTACAAATGGGTTTTCAGAGAAATGATGCCCATATTTAGGTTGTGCCTCTCAGACAACCCAAAATATGTCTCCCGATATAAATACTCTGTTAGAGATTAATTTTAGATCTCTTAGTGTCTTGAGGTGTCCATATAAGTTTCTTCTCGGAGACCGTCTTAGTTCAGAAATCCTCTCTGAGAAAAGTGGGAGTTCGTAAACAGACCCTCGCCGCGGTCGGCGCTCGGCATGATTTCACCGACGCCGCAAGCCGCATCATGGTTTATTGGTTTTGCACTGTTGAGCTCATGAGCGGGAGGTGGTAGCCTCCCAAACTCCACGCCAACTACCGGACCCATCCCGTCGAGGCCGAGAAGTGAGAACTGAGAAGGCACGAACGCTCCAGGGGCAACGGCAAAAAGACCAAAACGCCGTCCGTGATCCTATCCTACTGATCCGTCGTCCCCCCACGGCGTCCGTCCCCAGCTTAAACCCCGAGCCCTGTAGGCTGGAGCCCACCTCGCAGCCCCGCTCTCTCTCTCTCATTAAACCCCACTCTCCCCCTGCTCTCCCGTTTCTCTCTCTCAACCCCACGCCACGGCCACGCCTCCCCCCTCTCTGCCATTATTGTCCGCGCAGCCAACCTCTCTCTCTCCCTCCCTCCCTCCCCCCCATCGCCCCCGCTCAGTATATGGGGACGTCCTGCTCCTCGCTTTCTCATCCAGTCCTCCCGCCTCCTCCTCTGCTTCCCGTTCGCGCGCGCAGACACGAGCGTGTCCGCCACTCCCCGCCTCGTACGTGCGATATCCCCCACCGCCTCAGCCCGCTGTCCCCTGCTCATCTCATCGCCGCGATTTATACCACCACCAGGCACCAGCCAGCCACCGGCCACCCTCCTCAACATTCCGCTTCTCTAGTCTAGTCCCCAACACCGGCCGGGACTCGTTAGGCGGGTGTGGGAGGTACTCTACTCTGCTAGCCGCCTAGGCCTATCTTGCTAGTACATGTGAGGTCGGTCCATGGGGGAGGAGGTGGCGGTGGTGCTGGAGCCGCCACGGCCCAAGTCGCCGCCGAGGTACCCGGACCTGTGCGGCCGCCGGCGGCTGCAGCTGGAGCTGCAGATCCTCAACCGCGAGATGGACTTCCTCAAGGTGAGGCATACATCGCCGGCAGTTCCGTTCCTTTCTGTCTCGTCCCCCTTCGGTCGGTTCGGTGGCCACGCTCTCTCTTCGACTACCCCCTTTGACTTGCCCCAATTAAAAACTTTCAAAAAATCACCACCAGCACCAGTAGGATCCGATTCGTCGCGCGATCTCGTTTTCTAAGAAACGAGTGCAGTGTGTAGAAGGGGCCAGTACTAGCAGTAGTACTGTAATAACTTGTGGGGGAGATGCAGTAGTTTAATGGCAGGTTCGTGCGAAATCTGATCGTTGGAGCACGCCACGCCATTATTTTGTCTTCGTTTGGGGATGAGAGCCTAATGCGGAGGGGGGGAGGGCGGCGGCTTTGCCCAGTTGCCCCCCCTTGGGGCGTGCCGCGGCTGTACCTCTTGGGCCGTGCGGTTCGGTTCCTTGGGAGAAAAGAGAGGACGGGGGCATGGCATGGGCAGTGCCGCAGTGGCCAGTGGCACTGGCGCGCTGCGCTGCCCGTGTCAGTGCTTGCGCGTGGAGCAGCGGGTGGGCGTGTCCCCCTCCACCCGCTCCTCCCTTCGCGGACACGCACACGGCATGGCTCGTCAGGCACTATCATGATGACGGTTCGTGCAGCAGAGGCAAAGGTGGTGCGGCGCACGGCGTGCCGTACCGTACCGTACATGTACTACTGGTGTTTATGGGCTGGGCTGCCACAGTTTCGGGGCTTTCCATGCTCTGAACTAGATTTTGTGTTCTTTTTTTAATCAAGGGAAACGAGTGTCTTTTTGACGCCGTGCTCTGCTTTAACGCCCTGTTCGCTTGCCGTACTTTTTCGCCCAACTCTCACGATAAATCAGCAGCCATGGCTTATGAGCCTAGCGAACAGGGTATTAAGGAGCAGATTTGCGATGCTGTCCAGTTGATTAAAGCACTTCTTTACTGGTCAAGTGTGCTTTGGTCTTCTTTTTATCTCTTCTTGCGACTCCGGTTGCTTTCCAAGCTCAGCAAAGCAGGAGTCTCATTATTAGTCAATTAGTTCTCTCATCGTATTTGAGACTAGAATCCACCTTTTTAAATCGGTCTGTCGGATGTCTCGGGTTCACGTAGGCCCTGTTTGGTTCGTGCAGTCACCACGCAACAGCTCGTTGTGCTGCAAGTGCGGCATGCCGCTGTGGTGTTTGATTAGCGCCGCAGCTTAGGCACGTCACAGCGATGCCACAACCAGCTCGTTCATTTTTGTCCGCCGCAGCTTAGGACTGCTTTGGCGAGGAGCGGTGACAACAGCATCCAAACATGCCCAGTCCACTCCTAATATAGGATGTCCAAAGCACTGGAGGTAGTTGCCGGTGGCAGTCAGTGAATGCCAACTATGGGGTTGAGACTGTCACGCGGCTGGGAGGATGAGAGAAGGCAGCTCATCTGGCTACTTTGTGTTTTGCTGATGGTGAATTAGAGAAGGGAACCAGAGAGAAGGGAACGAAGAGAGATGGATTTAGGTCCTCTCTGTACAAAAGAAAACATGTTTGCCAGAGCACGTGTGCATGTAAGAGATGGTAAGCGAACGGTTATTTTACTTATGCTCAGCAATGCTCATAAACCAAACGGTTGCCAGAGAAGTTTGCCAAGCTTTTGGCAGCTCATGTGGCTGATCCAAACGGTTGCCTGATCCAATTTGCGGCAGCGGGACTAAGTTTAACCAACCAAATGGTTATATTCTGCCACAATTTAGGTGTGCCACAAATTTGGCATATGCCTAAGCTTAGTTATGGGCTTATGGCACCCTGTCGCTGCCACCCAAACAGGCTTGCCAAGGTGGAGCATTGGGAGCGGCTAGTGAACTGATGTTTGTCTAGTGGTTTGATTGTTTCAGTGTTTGCCACCACATAATTTATTTTCCCCACAGAACATTTTTAGTTAAACTGTCCTCATTCTCTTTTGAAAATGTCCTACACAACGAGTCTACGCATCCGATATTGTTGGTTTGAGGCATAATTATGCATAGCTATGCATAATTCCAAATGTTTAGTGTTCCTTTCAACTTATTTCTCATGGGCAATCAGGCTTACAGTTGGCAACCATGCTTCCTTGGTACAACTTTTACAATTTTTTTTGAATGTAAACCACTTTCACGAGTAGCATACCGAGTAAGAAGTGCATTTATTTGACAGCAATCTGATTTTGCAGGACGAGCTACAATCACTTGAAGCAGTTCCACCAGTTTCTAGAAGTTGTAAAGAGTATGCACTGTTGCCCTTCCTGCGTTGCATATTACTCTTTCCTTGGCATCCGTTGCAAATGTCATGTTTAGGATGAAATCCTGGTTTCACGTCAAATGACATTGATTTTTTTATTTTGCACTATTTTTTCACCTTTCTGTTTCTTATATCTTGCCGCAAAAAAATGTTATTGGTTAATTGTACTTTAACCCAATTCTGTGTCAGTATAGTCTATGGAGGCTATTGTTTCTGTGTACTTATAAGTATTCACCAAATAACCCTACACAGATCACAGTGTTTGGTACATGGTTTGGTTTTGAATGTCCACTTTCTTTTAGCTTGTGGCTCAGTTAGTGATCCATTCCAGCATTTTTCTTCCTACTTCCTGGAGGCCTCAAGTCCTAACAGATAATATTTTGGTTACCATGTTTACTACATTTGGTCAAATACTCAAACTTAATAATTGTTAGTCAAAAATTACTTAATGCTGTATTTAGTTCTCCACGTTCTGAATTCATCACTTGTATTGAAATTTGTTTTCCCAATGGAATGTGCATATGTATATGCAGTTGGGAAGGTTATTAAATCATTGCCTACTGAATTGTTTCATAGTGCACTATTATGATAATTCTCTGGTTTTTTTGGGGCCAAACTTCAGCTATGTTGCACAGTTTTCTTCACTGTTTGAAGCACGTTCTGTTTATATTTTCTCTAACATTCTCTCATTTAAAACCTTCCAGGGTAAATGAGTTTGTTGGTACAAAACAAGACCCACTACTACCGATGTATGACCTATAGACTTGATGTTATAATAACTTTGAAGCATCTACAAATGCTATTATGAATTGACTTCCTTTGATTTTTCAGAAAGAAGAAGACGCACCGATCTTGCCGTCTTTTTTGGTGGATTAGGTAAGCATTACATTACTTATTCTTGTCAGTGATTGTATGGCTGGTGCATCAAAATCTTATAATATTTCACCTCAAAAATTTATACATTAGATGAATCAGTAAAATTTTCTCCTGTATTTCTTCTTGGACAATGCAAGTTAATTACTCTTGCATCTCAATGAGCAAATTTGGGAAGTGGCAAATCTGCTGGTTTTCTTGGAAAATTGATACCAGGACCCCACCACCACCATACACACACACGTTTTAGTCTCTTTAGTCTCGTTTTCTTGGTACTGGAGTTTTTTAATCCGCATGGAACCTATCATAGTTGCTTTGCCTACATAGCAGGTGATTAGTAGACCTTGTCCCTCTCTGCTAAGTAACCAGCCCTACATGTCACCAACTTACCATCAACTACTACAGGCGACATGGTTTCTTTCTTTTTACAGGAAGAGCTAACCTATTTGTTGCTGCTGTGAAAAGCGTCATAAGCCTTTAATCTCTTAGCATGTTGACACTTCTGCCTTTTTTTCTTCATAACCAAAGATGTGGTTACACATTTTCTGTTATCAAATCTGAATTTCTTTTGCACATGTTCTATTTAACTAATGGACTTT
Organism: Miscanthus lutarioriparius; assembly: GCA_904845875.1. NCBI lineage: Eukaryota > Viridiplantae > Streptophyta > Magnoliopsida > Poales > Poaceae > Miscanthus > Miscanthus lutarioriparius. The sequence goes on along the minus strand of CAJGYO010000004.1, from coordinate 38,430,021 downwards.
GCTATGGTAGTCATAAATAATTGTGGGTCATCCATTTAACTAGGTCTAGGTAATAGGTGAAATATATTTATTTTATTTTTATTTTGTAAATTAAAATAGGATGAGTAGGGAATTTTTTGGTTTTAGATCTTTCTTTTATCTTTATTGAATGCATGATTTATTGGATGTAACATATATGATTGTGCTTAGTTGGAACGTTAGTTAGTTTTTTTTTATTGTGTGGAACACGTGTTAATTGGTACGCCACTAGCACCTGTCTGTTCACGCCCAGCAAATATATTGTATAACATGTAGACATACTCCTGGTAAATGATAAACGAGAATTATTCTTTTCCTGAGACTTCTTTTTCCTTTTTCTGGTTTCAGAAACCAATGCCTGTGATTGAAGTACCTTAGCAAGGCCCCTAACTAAAACTATGTCACACTGAAGCAAAATGGCTGTCATTTTTTTTCCCAGAAATAGTGGTGTCTGCATGGTATTTGCATTGTGGGGTTACTCTTACTGAAATTTGTGGCATAGTGCTTGTTGGCACATAACTTTCATTTTCTTAATTCATTGTTAATGTGCTTTCAAGTAAGACCATATAACATTTTTACCGGGATCTAAATCTAATACCATTATATTTTCTTCTATGCATATGAGATTATAGTTTTGATGTGTTGCTCACATTGGTACCATGCAACGCATATTTGTTCATTTTCATATTAAATTTCTGCAATTTGAAGATGCTGATATTACTGTTTTCCCCTCCATGCAGATCAAAATTGTGCATATGCGTGTCATGGTTCTGCTGCTCCTGCCATTGCTTGCCCAACTGCAGAAGACCATGCTGCTTGGATTGCTCCTGCTGCTCATGCCCAGATCTGTCATGCTGCAAGCCCAGCTGCAAATCATGCCACAAGCCCTGCTTTGGGCCGAACAGCTGTTCATGTTGTGACACATCATGCTGCAAGCCAGATTGCCCATCGTGTAGTTCGAGCTGCAGCTCGTGCTGCAATTTGTCGTGTTGCAACCCGAACTGTAGCTCGTGCTGCACCTGCAATCCATCATGCTGTAAACCAAACTGCAACTCGTGCTGCAGACCGAACTGCAGCTCGTGCTGCAATCCGTCATGCTGCAAACCGAACTGCAGCTCATGGTGGAAACCGAGCTGCAGTTGCTTCAAGACCCTCTCGTGCTGCAAACTCCAGTCCAGTCCAAACTGCTGCACTTGCAGCCTCCCGCGCTGCTCCGGCTGTAACCCCAGCGGCAGTTGCAAGCAATGCTGCTCATGCCCCACCGACTGCTGCAACTGCAAGCCAAGCTGCGGCTGTTTCAGCCCGCAATGTTGCAGCTGCGTGGAATGCTGCTCGTGCTCAAGCTGTTTCAGTTGCTTCGGTTGCTTCAAGTCCTTCAAGTGCTCCAACCTGTTCGGGTGCTGCTCCTGCAAGCAGTGCTTCAAGTGCCAGTCGTCGTGCTGCAAGGGGGCGCCGTCCTGCTGCAAGTGCCAGTCGTCGTGCTGTGAGGGTGAAGACGGCAGCAGCTGCTGCCGGAGGTCATGCTGCAGTGTTCCGAAGCCGGCTTGCCCTGGGTGCTCGTGCGGGTGTGTTTGGTCCTGCAGGAAGTGTACAGAAGGGTGTCGATGTTCTGGGTGCCGCAATCCGTGCTGTGCCACTGGATGCCTGTGTTGAGGCTGAACTAGACGGTTTCTTTGGTTGTTATTTTTTGCGTGTGCTATTTTAGATGGCCGTTGGTTTCGCTCGTGTTTTGATATATGGTGTGGCGTCCTTGTCTGTAAAGAAATCCCATATCACCAGAAGAAATTGAAGCGGCAATAGTCATCAAGTACTATAAAAATCCAGATGCTTTTGAACTTCATGACCTGGTATATCGTAACTACTCTGGGAGGATTTAGCGGATGTCATATTGGCCACTTCGATCTGCATAAACAGTCATATCACTTCTTGTATTTAGTTTTTTTAATTTGAGGAATTGGCTTACGATGCATCGCATCATTTAGAATAGTTGATTCTTTAAACGAAACACCCCAATGATACGTAGGCAGTGTCTGGTGGTGGAGCACTTAAATTTTAATGATCCAGCATGTTCGCTTCGTCGTATTTGACTTATAAGTCATGACTTATTACCCAACGAATAGTATTTTTTTCTCACACCAAACCAGCCAATAGCATTTTCAGTCATGGCTTATAAGTCAAGCCTAAACGAATAGGGCGGATGCTTTCATTTGACACCATCGTCAATTAGCAACCTGAATTGTGGCAAAAAGGTTTGTAGTACAATTCAAAGGTTCTGGCGATGCTTCCATGTTAATAAAGCATATTTTGAGTGGCATGCAATTTTCAGCGTTTTTCTTTTCAAATCTCGAAACTTCATAAATCACTCCCCAAATTATATGGGTAAACAGATTTCCAGATTTACTATGACATGAACTCGAATTAAGTCTGATAAATCTGCCCGCAAAAAAAAATCTGATAAGTCAGATGAATCCAAGGAAACAACGGTTTGAATGGCCTCGCCTCGCCTGCGCTGTGCGCTCGGCCGCGTGCTCGGTTCGCTTTCGTCTTTTCTTTTTTAGAAAAGAAGAATTATATTTACCCTGTTCACTTGTTTTAAAATCCGGCTTGTTCGGTTTCTTTTTTCAGCCGGAACAGTGTTTTCTCTCACAACAATTCAGCCGGAATAGTGTTTTGGCTTGTTTTTTAAGCCAAATTCAGCCAAGCGAACGGGGAACAACATAAGTCGGCTTATCAGCCAAAAAAACCATTAACTGAATAGCTTTTAAATAATAACTGGATACATCATCACGTTACAAACACTCTGAAATATACTACATATATTCATAAATTGATTTTCATCTATATTCAGCTCGTTCGACTGTCAGTCTTCACGGCTGCGGCTGTGACTGTCGGTAACTTTTTGCTATAATATTTTATGCCTAACTGCTGCAGCAGCCACAGCCGGCAAAATTGCAGCCAAACAGTCGTCCTGTTCGCTTGTCTTATAATCAGTACTTTTCAGCTTGTTTTTTTTAGCTGAAACAACATTTTTCTCTCACAACAAATTAACTAACGGTACTTTCAGCCATGACTTGTCAGCGAAGCGAACGAAGCCAGTTTTGTTGTACCCATGCCGTGAATAGCTCCCAATCGTAAAACCAAAATTGTATGACTCTTCGTACGGATGACCGCACAGGCAAACACTCAACAAAAGACCTGAGAACACATTTCAAACGAACGACGATCAACATTCCTTCAGGCAGAGTTGAGGATCTTCTTTTTGCCACCGAAGAAAAGACTGATCTGAAACTTATTCTCCCTAGTCTTCATCGTGGCCAGATCTAACCACAACAAAATGGAGAAAAGACAGGAGAAAATTATTCCATGGCGGCGACATCATCTCCGCCTTTGTCGTCGTTCGAAAAGAAAAATCTCTATTCGTCGTGCCGATGAAGTTGTCGACGTCGTTATTGTGGTCCTCATCTTCAATAGAACCACCATGGAGAAAACGATTCCATCCTAACACCTCATTGTCGCCAGAGAGGAGGATGAGAAGATAAATCCCTAATACCAATAAACTTGTACGAAGAGACTGTAACCCTAAAGACTCGGTCTTCTAAAAAAAACTTATTAAAAACGCCTTCGGCGAGACGCCCGAGGGGAAGAGAGGGAACCAACGGTGGGAGAAGACAGGGGCGGCGGCGGTGGCCGGGGGAGAGGGGCGAGTCTGAGATTGCTGCAGCGGTTCGCTTCCGTCGAGTCCCGCGTCCGAAGCCAAGTGGCCAGTGACGTCAATACCAATACGTCGTCCAACCCACAGGTGGCAGACACCGTGATCGTGACACGTTCCCCGGGCAACGGCGGTGGCGCGAACAAACCTCCTCAATTGCAATGCTAGACGGCACCGTAGCGGGACCAACTGATGCAGTCGGCACTCGGCAGTCCCGTTAGTCAGTGGAGCCCCATACTAGCTAGCTAAAGAGAAAAGGCGCCGTGCGCCCGTGCGTACTCGCGTGCATGTAGCCATATTTGGGTTGGGTTTGCAAGGTTTGAATTCCGCGTCGGGCCGTAGGCAGCGTTGCGATGAAGCCACCCCAATTGCATTTGCGTTCGGGTACTTGACGAACAGCAGAATTACAATGCCGAAGGGAACCAAGAATTATATTAAGATTCAGCACAATACATTCTTAATTTAATACACATGAAAAAACTGAAATAAAAAAATATAATATTCTATCGAGATTTATTCGTCATCTTCTTCTCTAATGTTTTTTTTTGTCAATTCAGAACAGAACTTTTATTGAACACTGGAACCGAAGTATAGTCTTACGTTGAATCCAACGATTAATCACAAAACATTGGACGCGTCGAAAGATCTAACGTTCCAGAACCCGTCTTAAGCGCATATGAAATGATAAAATAATATCGACAGTTGCATCGTCGAGTATATCATAGGTTACATATTCATCACCTTCAAGCCTTTATAATTTTCTCCCCACTACTATTAACAATGAATTGTTGATATGGAGTTACTGTCCCGTGGGGGTGCCGAGGAGCACTCTTCCCTTGCAGATAATGGTCACAAATTGGTCTCCCGTCGATGAAATCGACGTCTGCAACAGTAACCTCGTCGTGGCAATCAACAAAGTCATTGCAGCTAACAAGATCCTGACCAAACATCATCTGATTTCGTTGATAGATTTATTTGAGCTAAACTCAAAGCAAATTAGATCTAGAAACTATTGATCTCTTATTCTTGCACCGGCAAATTCACCGGAGATGAAAAGAAAAGGGGCCCTAGACGGCGGCATGATAGTGGGAGCTGCTTTTTCCGACTTTGCAAGGCCAACTTTTAGTTGTCCACTTACTCACCCGGAGGCTGAAATACCATGAGCCCGCAAAACTTTCTTACATTTGGGGAAATATTGATTCAGTTATCTCTTGAATCCGCGAACAAGCTAACAACTTACTAGCTATAATCAAATGAATATGAAATAACCTTGGCAAGATAAAAGTGTGTTTGTACATACATAAATCAACCGTTCTTTTGGGTGGAAGGGGACGAGGTGTTTGGTTCTAAAACCATTCTGACCTGAGGTTTTAAACTCATTAAGGCTTTATTTGGATGCGCATTTATTTATCTTGATCCACATGTGTTGAAGTGGATTGAAGTGGAATTAAACTAAGTTCCATTCTAATTCACTCCAACACACATGTAGATTGAAGTGGATACACATGTATCCAAATAAGGCTTAAGAGCCTCTTTAGCCGAGTTTTAGTTTAAAAAAAGGTGAGATCAAAGAAAACCATGATTTAGTATATTCAACATTTTGCCAAAAAAAGGTCTAAATGAGATGCCACCGAAGAAAAAATGATGACACGTCAAGAGATATATGAAGAGAGAAAATATGTTTTTTTATTAGGATGAGACTAACTATACACTCATATTAAGTCTATGGTATGTGTTGAAAGTGGAATTAAGGGGTAGAGTGTTTCATTCTATCAGGCTATTAGGCTGATGGATAAGCCGGCTGATGTTGTTTTATCATGAGAGAAAAATACTATACCATGGCTAATAAGACGGACTGATAAGTTTAAGCGAACAGGGTCATGTGCATCGTAAGTTCGTAACCTATGAGATATGCATTGTGACTCTATTTCATTAAATAGTTCCATACTTTCTGGGTGATATGGTGTAACAAAACTTGTCACTAAAAATCGTTTAAAGATCAAGAAGCACAAAACGCCCACTGTAATTTTTTTTTTCAATGTTTTTGTTTTCTTTATAACTATTTTAATGAAGAAGTCCCACAGTAATTTCTGCTATTTGGATCTGAATGCAAAAACTCGCAGTTCGATCTGGTTGACTGTTGATATAAGAAAATTTCTAAGGGACCGTTTGGATCCTTTCATTTGGAGGAATTAAAATCTACTTAATAAATTACTCTTTTTGGTTTGGAATTTGACGTTCCACCATTTTCTAAAATTCACATATAAGCCTATCTAAAATTCATAGGATGGGAGATAGAAATCGATTATATAGATCATTATTCTATAATTGTAGGAGTACTTTGCAACTTATAACATGCTCTTCAACTCACCCCTCTACGATAGAAATACAACACATAATTATCTCTCTCGTATAGCCAACAATAATATACAAATATAACCCATATACAATTATATTAGTTTAATTAGTATATGTCTAAATTGCGATTGTTAAAATAAATTCAATTCATGATCTAAACGGGGCCTTCCACTGCAGCCGCAGCCGCAGGACATGATACAGGGAAGGTGCAATTATGATTTCGAGCAAACAGGAGGACATATTTGCGATTCCTGGGCCTTGGGTTCGAAGCTTGTCTTCTTTTAGCTGCCCGATTGGCACCCTGCGTCCATTGCAATCTCGCACGAATCCAATCGAATCCAAACACAACTCTCTTCTCCCCGAATTCCTCGATTCCCCAATGGCATCGGTGGACGATCTCAAGCAACCCTACTCCACTGCTTCCCCGTCCCCCATCGACTTACCACAGCCACCACCACCACCCGCCGCCAACATTTCCGCCCCCTCGATACGCCCTTCCCAATCCTACCGTGCGCTTGTCGCATTCCTAATCCTCGCGGCGCTGTCGTCCGCATCGTGGTTCGTCGAGCAGTTCGCGGCCGCCGCAGGCAACCTCCGCCTGCCCATGCCCGCCGCCGTCGTTATCGTCCTACTCTTCGCAGCGCTCTTTTACGCTTCGATCCACTTCTTCAGATCTTTTTTCCTGGCACGTCCACCTGTCGCCGCGATGCTCCAGTGGGAGAGGATCGGTGCAATCGCCGCCGTTGGGGCCGGGTTCGCGGCCTGCCTCGTCGCCGCTAGCGGATTCGCGTATCGGTACGAGTACCCTCCAGCCCGTAGTTGAATTAGCATGGGTGGGTTGCAGTGGTTATTAGACTTGATATTATTGTGCACTTTGGATATAGTACGGTATAAACTAGTACAGTTGTAGGTTGTACACTTTACTGATGTACTAGAGTGTTTGTCAAGTGAAAATACAAAGAAGAGGGAGAGAGAGAAAGAGGAAAATGTAGAAGTATCAAAAAGGTAGAATGAAATAAAAGCTTTCTTCTGTGAGTTCATTATTTGAATTGTCTTGTTTTCTGCTTGCACGTGTTATATGAACAGGGTATACCTGTTGGACCCCCAAAATTTCGGCAATGTTCTACGGTGAATTCAGTATGCAGGAGTGCTTACCCGTGTTTGTGAAATTGCAGTAACTGCTTTCATTTGGCACTATCATCAATTAACATAATGTATATCTAAAGATTGAGGTGAGAAGATTATGCCCTGTTTCCACAGACATTAGAAGCTAATTTCTTTATTCATTACTGATTTACTGAGGACGCTAAGAGATTCACTGTCTGTGCACTTAAATCAATTGCTCGCTAGTTTATCAAAAAGAAAAAAAAAATTGCTCACTACATTGCTATCTGTGCATTACTTATTTGCAGCAAGTCTTTCTGGTGGGTCTCAAATTTAGAAAAGGGGATATCTGTGCAGTACCAGAAATCAAGTTATTAAACAATGCTATTCAATCATCAAATACTGGTAGTTTGGTACTCCATTTGATAAGTAGCACCACTGAAAATTGAGCAGCAAACAATCCTTCTAAATAAAAGTAAATGTTATCCAGTATATCAACTGAATTAATCTGTACATTCAGTTGAAAGTTATAGGAAGCTACATGCTAACTTTTCTGATTATGCCTTTTATTCCAAAAAATCTTAACATATTTGAACTTTCTTGAAGATTTTTTTTACATGTTTGCGCGGTAAACTGATGAGCCCAAGCTAGCAACAGAGCACTTCCATTCAAAGAAAACCAAGAACAAGATCCACATCATTTTTTCGTGACACTCCCAGAAATTCCTTAATGCAATAGGATGTTTTGAAACTTTTACTTTTACTAATTGTACATACAGGAGATGCAGGGTGCTACTCCACATTTTGAGGTATAAAACATCTTTGTTCTTGTACTGTGCATTGATTCAGAAAATGCTGGGATGTTCATATTGTGCTGTGTGTTTGGCAAAGTAAGAATAATGCTTCTCAACAAGATTTCATTTGGTCATTGGTAATCATCATATGATGTCATACATGATCCAGCACAATATTCTTGGAAACAATTGGAAAACCAGAGTCTGCATTGACTAGAGAATCATGAGATCTCATCGTGATGATATACCACATTTTTGTAAAAAAAAACAGGGCGTACCTAGTGCAGGGGGGAGGGTGTCAGTGGCAAGCCTTACCCTCGCCTGTGCAATGTGAGGAGACCGCGACTCGAACCCGGGACCTTCCGGTCACAGGCGGTAAGACTCTACCGCTTGCACCAGGCCCGCCCTTCATTTTTGTAAAAAAAAAACATCAATTTATTTGTCTCAGGAGTTAAATGATGTTCTCAGGATTAGAAAAAAAAAAGATTTGGCAGTAGGGACATGAACATTGAATGGTTCCTGCTTTGGTCTATGAGGCTCTGGTTCTTTCTAATTGAAATATATGGTTCCAATGACTTATATAATTTAGTTGAACAAATCTATTATCACCCTTTTCCCTCTTAGAATAACTTGCCACATCTGGCACTCATATAACTGGTATCCTAAAAGTGTTGCTACTTTTGTTTTCTGTGTTAGTTGTGCTTAGACTGGGAATGTTTCCCCATCTTCGCTTACTCTCCTGTGTTCTGACTTGTTTAATTTGCATTTTCTAAACAAATTCTGACTGTTGAGATCACTATGCTTTTCCTGCAACCTTATAATATTTCCTGTGGTACTGTATGTTACATTTTAATTGCTATTGACCTTTATATCGATGTGTCTTTACTGAATTGGTCATCTGAAGAGAGATCATTCGATCATGATAATGCTGCAGGTTGCAGGTTTTCCAAGTTTAACCTCATTCTTCTATGTCTGTCTCTCCGCTAGAGTATGCTATTTTGGGTAAAATTGCAGTTCTGGTGGAAATTTGTGCAGTTTGTGTATGATGTTGACCGTGCACCAGTGACTCGTTCTGAACCTTCGTACCTTTCGTCCCCGGATTCCTCCAAAAGGTTGCAGTCCAGGTTAGAGGAGAAACAGGATTCTGGTAAGGACTGTGTATGATTGCTATCTTTTGCATGACTGCATGAGCGAGATATCTCGACTCTTGCCTAGCTAGCTCTGAAACTTCCTTCTGCAACAGGTATGCTGTGGAAGCTATCCACACAGACACAGCTGTTGCAGTGTTGCCTGTTGATGTAGCCTGGAAGAAGCTTCCAAACGCAGAGCAGCACCAGCAGCAGCAGCAGGAGGAGGAGGAGTAGTAGTAGCTGTTGATGTAGCCTGGAAGAAGCTTCCAAACGCAGAGCAGCAGCAGCAGCAGCAGCAGCACTTCGAAGCTTGCATATCCAAACCTGGCGCTGCCTGGTGGGCCTATAGCTGGAAAAAGGACTGACGTCTTGGGGCGCGCTAGCGCGCGTACGACGCAAGCCTTTGCCACTCCGGGACCAGACCTCCTCTCTCTCTATCTGCTACAAAGACCCCACGGCGCTACCATTCCATTTTTGGGCCTGAGAAGTGAGAAAGCGAGCGCAGACCATTGCAGTCTGTGGGCTCGTACGTGCCAAAAGATGCGATGCCGTGTAACGTAGACAGTAGCAATTTATGGTCAAATCGAAGGTTTGAGCCCTTGTGTAGTCCTTGATTAGTTCTCCCCCTAAAACTTTATATCATGTCACATTGAATATTTGATACATAGAGTATTAAATATAGATTTTAAAAAATAATTAATTACACAGTTTACGACTAATTTACGAGACGAATACTTTAAGTCTAATAAGGATATAATTTGACAATAAAGTGCTACAGTAATACATGTGTTAATGACGGTTTAATTAGGCTTAATAAAAATTCGTTTCGTGGTTTACTGGCGGATCCTGTAATTTGTTTTTTTATTAGTATTCGAACATCCCATACGACATCCTCATGTAACATTTGATGTGACATCTCAAAACTTTACACGCTGATCTAAACAAGGCCTTAGTTTCCACACCAAAATTTTACATCCTGTCACATCAAATGTTTGGACACATGTATTAAATATAGACTAAAAAAATAACTAATTGCACAGTTTGCGACTAATTTGCGAGACTAATCTTTTAAGCCTAATTTGTCCATGATTTGACAATAAAATGCTACAATAACACATGTGCTAGTGACGGATTAATTAGACTTATTAAATTCGTCTCATGATTTACTGACAGATTCTGTAATTTGTTTTTTTATTAGTATCCTAACACCCCATGCGACACCTCATATAACATTTAATGTGACACCCCAAAACTTTACAGCCTGGACCTAGACAAGGCCTGAATTGCTAAGGATAGGAATAGGATAGCGAGCTAGCGACCAAACCGCGCGTGTCATTTCTTCAGTCCGTCCAACTCCGACTCCGAGCCGACCAGACACGCACATACAGTACACACCAAACAAAAGGTAAAAGTGGAGGATCGTTTTTATGCCGTCGCGGGATGTGTACTCGCGCGCTAAATCAGCTCACATATCTATGTGTTGATCGACCAGTTCTTGTGTGGTACCATTTGTTCAAAAATTCAAAAAAGTCGCCTGTTCTTGCAATGCACTGTAGAAGATCATAACTAAACCGGTTTATTACAAAAACATTGCTAAACAAATTCTGCCTCCGATCCAAACGCAACTATTCATGGTCAACAACCAAAATTTGGCCGGCCGGGTTGCTATGGTGTACATCCATCCATCTAAACGTGCCCAAAGAGCCACCATTGTAGTGTAGGAACGTCTAGCGATGTCTCTGACAATGACAACTTTACTTGAATAGAGATAATTTTTTACACTATACAAGCAGTTTACTAAAGTATGCTTTCCTTCTTGTATAAAAGAATTTGTGACGCTGTATGAGATGGAAGTTGGTATTGTTAGTTTTTTTGTGCAATGATCGATGGAATCGTCTACACAAGCCCCCTCTTGTCACGCTACGGAAATGATTTCCTGGGAGAATACGTGCCGTATCCGATCTCGGATTTGATGGCTCAGTTCGCATGGAGCGAATTCCATCGGAAGGGGCTCCTCGCGATCTTTTTTTTTTCCCTCTGAGAAGCCATGCTGAAAAATATCATTAGCTGATTTGTTGTGAGAAAAATACTATTCATTCACTAAAAAAGTACGGCTCATAAGACACGTGAACAGGGCCTTAGCTTCTCCCGATTCTGCTCCACGTCCAATCCAACGAACAAAGCATCTTCCTCTCTTCCCAGTCCTCACCCGTACTTCTCTCTCTCTCTCTCCGAAGCTTTCCCCACCCAGCTCCCAAATCGTGAATCCGCCAGTCGCCAACTCTCGGGATATTTAACTTTTTACCATCATAACGGATGGCGCCTCCTCAAATAGCAGCTTTAGGTTTGCGCGCTACGCTTTTAGCAGTAGAGAGAGAAAAACGATACACATTTACCACTTTTGCTCATGTACACGCCACTCTGTTGTCCAAATCGAGATCCGAGTCGAGAGGCTTAGGTAAAAGACCTCTCCGCCCTCGGCGTCTTTATCCTCCCCCAAGCGCTGCCCGCCCACTCCACTCTCCTCCTCCCCGTCTTTCTCTCTCTCCGTAACGCCTCCACACACCGCCGCCACCGCCGCCGTGTAAATCGCCGCCCGCCCCCCACCTCGAGTATGTCCCAGTCGCCCCCGAGCACTTTTGCGATGGAGTAAAGGTATGTGCCTGCTTCGAGCCCTATCTACGGTCTGCATTGCACTGTGTTTTTGGGATTAGGGTTAGGGTTCGTCGATCTGATTCGGTTTTTCTCCATCTGTGCTTCGTAGGCAGCTTATGTAGTACTACTCCTTCCAATGGATTCTAGTGGGTGCCCCATTTGGTAAGTTCAATCTTTGACTGCACTGGAAATGGTAGACTTGTTTAGAACCGTGTCGTGTAGGATATTGTTCTAACTCGTTGATTGTTTTGTTGTTGATTCATTCTGTCAGGATTGATCCTGGCAATGCGTTTAGATTAGTTGTTAAGGTTGGTAAATATGTCGCTGATGGGGAGTATGGGCTAGTAGAAATGGTCGAGCAAGAGCATGAGTTGTGGTTGGATAAAACTGGGCAGTATACTCTGGAGAAATTTCATGATGAGATGGCCACAAAGATCATCTGGGGGCCATCACAAACACTATCAGCCTGGGTAGTTGACACTGACCGTGATTTTGAATAAAAAGTGAGAAGGGATGAGCATTTTCAGCAAATGGTAAAGGACAGATGGGACAAATGGTTGCTTTTCTTGTAGTTGACGTTGTCAGTAAACATGCATACTCTAATAATGATAGTTCTACGCGTAGAGGTGCATCTAGTGTCACTACTGATAAAGGCAGTGGAATTCCTGAAAATATAGGAGGCAGTGGTTCTAGTGTATCTGAGAATGCAGAGGGCACAGGTTGTAATAGTTCAGTTGGTTTTATAAGGTATGGTTATTAATTGAGAGCTTGTATGGAAAGCTAAAATCGTCCCATTATTTTACCTAATGTCCTGTAACTGATTGACATCGGAGCTTGGGCATAAGCGCATTGTTTGGAATACTGGACATAGAAGCGTTAAGGATTGGTGATCTGGATTATTGTGGTACAGTGACTAGGAATGTACTTGGAGTTCAATGCTTGGGGAATGAGTTTTCTTCCTACCTCGGGCACACTTCAGATGGTTGCTGTAGTTCGTATATGCACTTTTGACATTATTATACAACAATGTTACACTTGCATGGAACTGAACGCTTCAATTTTCATGAGCTTTTGGAACCAAGTTGTTAAAGCTGCATTTTGGATATTGAATCAGTTGTTTCTGAAACGTTTTGCAGACCACCAGCAAGATCCAAATCTCCAAATGCTTCTGTAAGTTCCCTTCATCATTTTGATAATATTTTTGTTATTTTTGTTGCTTAATTTTATATCTGCTAAAATGTCTATGTAGCCCGCAAATGGTGAAGCAGCAAGCCCCAGGAAGCAGAGTCCAAGCAGGAGCCCATCTGGCTCACGTTCTCTTGATGTAAAATGATTCTACTTGTATTTTCTGTACTTAATAGCAAACACAGCTAAATTGACAACAATGCGATCAAAATTTGCAGGCGAAACCTGAATAAAATTAATATGCTGTCGAGGATTGCAGATGGAGTCCAGAGATCTTTTATGGACACGGGCCTGTTCGCTTGAACTTATCAACCGCCTTATCAGTAAGAATCTACAGTATTTTTCTCTCATAACAAAACAACTTCAGCCGGCTTTAATACCAGCCGAACCGACTTTAATCCTTCATCGCCCTGTTCGTTTGGGCTGGTCTGGCTTATAAGTCATGGCTGAAAGTACCGTTGGCTGGTTTGATGTGAGAGAAAAATACTGTTCGTTGGCTGATAAGCGATGACTTATAAGCCAGATATGACCAAGCGAACAGGCTGCATATTGTTCTTAGTTCCATCTTTGTCTTAGCAACAGTACAAAATTCGATGATATTAACTATCAGTATCAACTTGTATCGATGGACCCCTGTGTTGTCACTGTTGTGTTGAATAGTGCGCTGAAGGTCCCATTTACTTATGCTTAATTTTCTATTAGTGATTGTTGAATGCATGCTATGTGGATTTGTGCTATGTTGACTATATCATGTTGTTTTGGACCTCATGCATGTTTTCTTCATTTCCGTAATTTATTTGGCGGTTGCTGTAGATAATGCTCAATTTTGCACCATGTGAAACACATACAGCCTGTTCGCTTGTTGATTTCAGTTAGGGCTTATCAGTCAGCCAACAGTGTTTTCCTCTCACAACAAACCAGCATCAGTCGGATTTATCAGCCCAGAAACCAACCAGCGAACAGGCCGATAGGCTCGTTGCAATGATGCTGTCCTATAATCTTGAGCTTTATTTGACTAGTGAAATAATGCTGCACAGTAATCTTTAGCTTTATTTGACTAGTGAAATAATGCTGCCCTGTCAATATAGTTAAACAGCATATTAATTTACACGGCGGCGGTGATGAGCGGACGTTGCACGGAGCAGAGAAAGATAGAGGGAGGGAGAGTGGAGTGGGCCGGGCCGCGCAGGGAGGATAAAGACGCCGGGGGCAGAAAATGTCTTTTTACCTGAGTCTATTGACTCGGATTCGATCTGAACAGTGAAGCTGGTGTGCCACATAAGCAAAAATAGTAAATGAGTGTTTTTCTCACTGCTGCTAAAAACGTAACGCCAAATCTAAAGCGAGGCGCCATCCGCTGTGACGTAGAAAATTAAATATCCCCCAACTCTCCAGGGCGCGCTGGGCTGACCTGCCACCAGATCTCCTCCGCCACATCGGAGACCGGCTCGACCTCAAGTGGTATACCAGCGCGCGGGGCGCCTGCACGATGTGGCGCTGCGCGCTCGTGCCGCCGTGCCCTGCGCTCCTCGTGTTCACCGACGACGACGCCTACGCCGCCTCCCTCCCCACGCGGAGGTCCTTTGAGCTCACCGCCATCGTGTCGGGGAGCCGCTGCGTCGGATCCAGCAACGGCTGGCTCGCGCTCTCCGTCAGCCCTCTCCATCGACCAGACCGTCTTCGTGCTCCTCAACCCCGTCGTCGCCGTGGAGATCCTCCTCCCGCCGCTGATCTACTACGGGCACGAGGACGGCGTCCGCCGAGTCTGGGTTTCTAAGGTCGTCTTCACCCCGAGCCCCGCCAAGGATGACTTCGCCGCCGCCGCAATCTGCGATTTAGACAGGATCGCGTACGTCACCGCCGGTGCCAAGAGGTGGGCCGTCATGGACCCCGTCCGCCTCACCAGCGAGAAGGACCAGCTCACTGACGTGGTATACACCGACAAAGGTAAGGTCTACTGCCTCACCAAGTGCGGGGACGTTCATGTGCTCTGTCTCCCTGAGCGCCGTCGCCGGAAGCCTGCCAACGCCGATGAGGCAGGGCTCTCATTGTCATTGCCAAAGTTCTCTTTTCTCCGGCCGTCGCCACCTGTTGGACGAGTGACTATTCTACGCTCACGGCGTCTGGAACAACAGAACGATTTTCTAACGGTAGTCCGAACAAGTGATCAGGAGCTATTGATAACGCTCATCCGGTACAAGGTGGTTCCACCTGAATCGTCACAAGGACCACACCTAGATGCGCCGGCCACTGTTGAGCCCCTGTTGCCACTGTTCGACCCTGCCACTGTCTTTGCTCCACCTTATGACACCGTCTCGGCGTTTACTAGTGCGAAGAACTTGGTGTTCTGTGAGGGCAATCTGTACCAAGTTTGGAGGAACACAAGCTGCACCGTTACTCTGAAGCTGCCTGCAGGGGGTCAGCACCGTGTCGCGGAAAATGAGATATTGGTGCTGAGGTACTATCCTCAATGTCAGTGTTGCTGCTGGGATGTGGTGAAGGACCTAGGAGGTTACTCATTTTTTGAGGGAAGCAACAATGCAGTGTCAATGTATGCAGAGGGTGTGCCAGGACTGACGGGCAACTGTGTATAATGGATTGGCGGGCGCGGTAGAGATCAGCAGTCACGAATCTAAGATTTTCTCTAAGGTATAACATCCAAAAAATTTCATATACAATTCGGTAAATCCATTTCAGCAATTCGGTAATAACTATAAAATTAACAACATGATTAGGTATATATGCACTCAATAACACAATAAGGCTTAAATTCATAGATTAAGTTCAAACGATCCATTAAGTATAGTATAAATAGTTCAAAAGCCACACCGATAATTGAAATAAGGCATAAAAGAGAACCAGAGACTTCCAATGCTATTTTTGTGACTATTTTATTCGACGCTTTTGAAGGGACATAAATATATTGATTATATTATCTTCATCAACTTCAAAGAAAATATCCCACTCAATGAAAGTGACTAGACAGTCATCCAGAAGACTATCTCCCATCTTATTTCCTAACTTTGTTTTCACAAAAACTATTGCAGAAAATATCCTTTCAACACTTGTCGTTGCCACAGGTAGAAGCAATACCAATTTGAGGAGCTCATAAACCATATCATACACTTTGTTGCTCTTTGTTTCAATAAGCTTAACTGAGAGATCAACAATATTGTCTAGACCTTTGAATCTATCATCCTGTCTCATGTCATCAATATAATTATCTAGCTGCAATTCAAGTTTGAGCAAATTATTATTTGAGAACTCCTTTAGGTAGAACTCAGCTAGTCTACGTAGCTTCTGTGTATCAAAAGAAGCGAATGATTTGGAAGGACTGAAGGCCGACATACAAGACAACAACTCCATATTAATCTCGTCAAACCGATTATGAAGTTCTTGACTTATTTGATCAATGACACCAATATATACTTCTCTTCTAAAGTAGTCATCATTGGTTTGCTTTCGGGCACGAGCTTTCCTTGCTGATTTTTCATAAGGAACATAATCACCATCCATAGCAGGAACTTCAACACCATGTTTATCATAAAATAAAGTGACCTTCTCAAGAAAATTATTCCAACCATCAGACCTCAATTCTTGCATTCTTTTCTTTGCCACATTAACAAGTGATATTGCATTAAGAATATTTTGATCCCTTCTTTGCAAATACTCAGATAACTCATTTGTATATCCAAAAATAATATACATTAAGTGTGCAAAGAAAACAAACTCAAAGTTCTCAAACGCTCCGGTCACAAAATGTATACAGTTACCTGGAGCATTGTCCAAAACATACTTCTTCACTTCTTCACTATTTCCGGCAAGAAATTTCAAAAGTTCAATGAAGTTTCCTCTGTTGCTAGATTCTTCACTTTCATCATGTCCACGAAACGCCAACCCTTGATGCAAAAGAAACTTGATACACCTAAGTGAATAAGTCAACATTTTCTTATAAAGACGAAGATCCTCATCACTCCACTTGTCAATATTATAATCAATTGCTATCTTGAGATTTGTAAAGTCAATGTATCTCTCTTAAGCTGCAATATGTGCCTTAGAACCCATATGTTTGCAAAGTGCTTTCTCTCCTATTTTCTAATTCTTTCGGCCATCAACAGTAAATGTGTCAGTCTGACCAGTACCCCTCTTGAACAAATAGCATATGAAGCAAAACACAACATCCTTCTTAATACTATACTCAAGCCAATCATTATTGTACATCCAACAATAGTTGAATCCCAGATCCCTATCTGAAATCTTTCTTTTTAAAAAATCTTGTGCAAAAGGTTTGAACGGACCTTTAATAATATATGCTCTTCGAATTGTATTTTGATCATTAATAGGATAGTTTAGAATAGGACATCTTTCATCTAGATCATGTGGAAGACGATTGATGTCATAAACTAGTGGCAATGAAGACGGTTGTGGCAGTGGCGGTGGCGGTGGCATAGAATTTACAATTTCCTCAACTACTCTCTCATGAGTCTACTCTTCCACCACAGGTTCAACCGGATCAGGATTAGAAGTAGCAGTAGCTGCCGCTGCCTTCTTCTTTGCTGCATGCTTCTGAAAAAAAGATGCAATATCTCCGTTTCTCTTCGTAACTGCATAAATATTACAAAGAACATAGTGTCAAATAATTAAATAAATTATGCTTGCACGATTGAACTCTCATATGTGATTATGGATCACTCACATGATACGAGTACTGAACAAAAGATCAATCTAGACCGACTTTGATGTTAGGAAAAATCCTCCACCTCACCACGTGATAGATGATTCTATAATTTTAGCGCTAAGCAATTAGCAATTAAAAGTACACATGAATTTTTAAAAAAGTCGAACAACAAAGATTGAATCTCACCTGAACAATACTGATCACAAATTCACTAGATGCCGCTGGCCGGTGTCGTCATAGGACAGGGCGAAGGCCGAACGGGACACGAGGTCACAAGAACGAGTGGCCGGTGCCGTCGTAGGGTAGGGCGACAGCGGACGGCGTGAACGATCTGTATTGGCGTCGGTGTAGGACAGGGCGAACACTCGAAGTCCAACCGACGCTGCCTCGATCCGTAATTCCGTATTGGCGTCGGCATTGTCCCTTGATCCGTCTCTGTCGCTGGCCGCCCGCTTGGGCCTCACGCTCGCTCGCGGGCCTCACGCTAGCACATGCTCAGGCAGTCAGGCTCGGCTCTCGTATACTACATCAGATGAGTATATATGTGTATATATACGTATATATACTTGCTTTGTTACCGGAATTGCAGGGTATGCCGGTGCATACCCGGCGTACCCTGTAGCTCCGCCACTGGAGATCAGGACATGGTCTTTGACCTGGAATCTGGGAGGAACACGCCGTGCAGGGCTCCTCAGGCTGGCCTTTTACCTGGTCATCATCCGCATAGCACAATCTGCTGGTACTTTATGAGCGATGTAAGGAGCATCAACAACAGTAGCAGCAGCAGCAGCAGCAGTGGATGAAGAAAAGTTTATCAGACCTGACTCCTGAGCAAGAGCACGAGCAGTCGTGAGCCACAAGGCCGCAGGTACGCATCCCTACCTGTTGCCCCGACACCTTTTACCTAGCTACGGCCCGAGGAGAAGAGCGGGGTGGCTGAGGTTGCAGTGCCGCACGGCACTGACGGAAGCCACGGTGTAGCAGCCACTCGAGAGACACCCCCATGGTGTTCGATGAAATGGTTGTCTGGAATACCAGATGAGAGCATGGTATTTAGCAGATGAGAACCAACTCAACTGTAGTTGCTGATTACTGAAAACTGACTTGCAAAGTGGATTAGGGACTATAGTCTGCTGGCTAGATTTAGAAGTGTGACTGTGTGAGACCAAGGGAAGCAGCTTTCCAAGTTTATTTGGGTCCACCGAATCACTGTCAAAAGTGGCTTGAGGATGTGTTTTCATGCATATAATAAGCAGGTAATCAAGTTCCCTGCTATTCTTCATAAGTTACCTGCCTATAGTTGCTACCCCTTCGAACTCGGAGCAGAAAACAGAAATCCAAGGGCAAAATGGGCAGTCATCTTAGCCCTAGCCTTGGGTTAAGGATTTCTTAGTCAAGATCATTTGCATACAACATTGATTTAGCTGCAGCATCATGTGGAAGTAACGTTGGTGATCAAGTGGCTGCAAAATGATAGTGGGGCCTGAAGATTGTTGATGATGTAGATAGCTAAAGCTATTTTTGGGCTTATGTATCAGTTCTGATGTGGTACTGTAGACTGTAGTAGCAACGTTTCTCTTTTGGTTTGTCGCTGATTTGTTTTTTTTATAATTAAAAGAGAATTGTCGCTGATTTGTTAATGCTCCAAGGTTCAGAGACTGT
Source organism: Miscanthus lutarioriparius (assembly GCA_904845875.1). Taxonomy (NCBI): domain Eukaryota; kingdom Viridiplantae; phylum Streptophyta; class Magnoliopsida; order Poales; family Poaceae; genus Miscanthus; species Miscanthus lutarioriparius. The sequence continues at coordinate 38,410,729 of CAJGYO010000004.1, read as the reverse complement.
TTGTAGTATTTCTCATTGAGCTCATTTCCAGCTTGTTCTGAAGATATTTTTTTCCATACTAAATGGAAACGGGGTTGCCTAATTTCTAACAGAATACATTGAATCATTCATACATGCACCTTTTTGGTAGAAACAAAAGAAATACGTAGTGGACTCCCAGACTCCCATACAAAATGCGGAGATATATATTGCTGCATTAATCCATGTTCAATTCCACTTCTATGTTGGAAGACCCTGAATCTTCTGCTGCTATCCTTTCTTGGGCTCAGAAATTTGATGATTTAACTTAACTTACTTTTATGTACTCATTGCCTCACCCTCAAAATACCCTGTATGTCCCAGAACATGACATATTTATAAAAGTTCAGGCTGGTAATCACCTGCCGTGGTTTTCATTAAAAATAAAAGACTTCCACTACTGTCTGCTAAAATAGTAACATTTATTTCTATGAAATGAAAAACTCAAAGCATGTTTGAGTTCCAATACAACAAAGATAATACAAATATGTGGGGGAATTGTTCTCCGTGATTTCCTCCAAAAAAGTCCAGTGATACAACAATCAAATATGATAGATGACTACTTCAGAAACGGTGTGTTTGCATGTATCCAAGAATAGCGCTCCAAGGCTGGGTAAACACTTGGAGCTGCTGCTTCGCATGTAGGTACTGCATCTGAAATCTCTATCAGGTCATCCTTAGTTAGCTTAATTCTTACAGAAAAGATGTTACTGCTCAGGTTCTTCAGCTTTGTAGTTCCTGTGGTCAGAGACAGTTTAGAAAACATTAGGTTCCTGCAAGCGTAGCACCAAGCATATAATGCAAGTTGCAAGCTATCTCAAACTACCCTTCCTGAATACTGAAACGCAAATACTAACTCTGACTCCTGATGGTTTTTAGCATGGGGATTTTTTGGAAGGTTTATTCAAAGTTGTTGGGTTTGAAAGTCAGGAATGCCTAACTTAACTGAACAAGATATACTACACTGCCATTTATTATGATACTACGCACTTTCCAACTTCATCTATGTTTATTATGATACTGCTTATGTTGTCATTTATGGTATTACCCTTGCGCTGGCTCCAGCTACCTTTGACAACTTTGATACCATGATTTCATATGCCTTCATCTTTGGAGGGTCTCTTTACTATGAGGTGACCCTTCTCCTCTTTCAGGTTCTGAAGTAATGATACCATGATCTTTTTAAACCAATTGTTGCTATAGGTGAATAAAGTATAATGCAAACTAATTTTCCCTGTATTCCATCCAGCAAGCAATAGATGGTAAATTATTCACTGAAAGAATCTCTTAGGCAGGTACCAAAGGGGGGAGTGGTCTCGGTCTATAATACTAATCCAGAGCCAAGGCTTGAGCGGCGGATTGATCCACATTCCCTGCTAACCCACTAACTGTAGGATCTAGGATGAAGTGATGTGGGCCGTTTAATTCCAAGTTGGTTCGTATCTTGTCCGTTAATCCACAAACCCGGTGCTCAACCTTTTGCTTTAAGTGTTGTAAAACATAGATATTTCCTTCTGTCAGTTGCAGGTGTAGCTTACTGTCGACAAATCTATTAATGGAACATAGATCCTTTCGGCACGGTCTTCATTTTGTCAGGTGACCTATGCTTGCCCTGTGACCAGCATTCTTATTTACTGATGGAACAAGTCCCTAGTCTAGTTTGCTATTTTTATCAACTTCTCATAATGTCAGTTCAATTAACATCATTTTACCTATAGCATTTTCCAGATCTCCAGATATTGGACAAAAAAAGGAACAAAAGACAAGAAGCTTTCTGCAGCCTTTTGACCAGACCATTTGCTTGTATAAAATGTCTTTGAGCCAAAAAAAAAAACTTGCAAATGAGCTACAGGTTTGAGGAAAACAGTTCTGATTACTATTTTGTATGGTCGCTACTGTTGCATGATATAGGTTTCCTGAAAGAGCATTTTAAAACAACAGCAGATTATTTTCTTGCAAAGAAGTACTCTGCGCACTCCTGGACAGTAAACCTGAAACTGTGCCCAGTTGCCAGTTTGTGACATCTGGAGAAGTTCAAGAGCTGCTGGGAGAAGGTTCGGGGGCTGGCAACAAGACCAGAAAAGTTATCGTAACTGGTGCCTCCTGATGGTTTGCCCTCGACAAGCCTTGGAGGGAAACAGCGAACAGATGGTGATGACACCCCAGGATCAAGCTTTCTTCTGTATGTTGTTGCTGGAAGTCAGTTTAAGTCTGCCGAGTCTAGTCAATGGCGACTGATGTGTGTGCTGAGCAGTGTTTTGCTCTTGCCCTCATCCTCGTGTGAGAGAATGCTGAGCAAAAACTATGTAAAACGCTTACTAAAGTTGGTCTTTTGCAATGCAGTACTAGAGGACTGGGTTTTTTTTGGCCTTGGAACTAGAAAAAACACACATGATGGCACTTTGTGTAGCTTGCATCCTTGTCTGGGGCATGTTATTGTTTCACTTCTGAATGCATGATATTCTATGGTTCATATTTCAGTTACGTACTTTATGTTCAACGAGCCCCTGAAAATTCATCTGTCATCAGGTTTCCAGCTGAAGCTTGTCTGCAAAGTGTCATCCAGCATTCTTGCCAGGTGATTAGTTTTTCGTACCTGTGACCCAGCATCCCTGTGCACATGTAGATACAAACCTTAGATTTTGGCGGAGGAACTGTCCTGTCGCATGATGGCACTTTGCGAGTAGCTTGCATTCTTGAGGTTCGTTTGGGTGCACTCATCTCCACCTCAATCCACATATGTCAGGGTGGATTGAGGTGGAAATTAAACTAACCTATACCTTTATCCACTCCACCATATGCAGATTGAGGCGTGTACGAGTGCATCCAAACAAACCCTTACGTGGGGCATGCCACTCAGTTGCTGAATGGGGGCCTCCCGTATATTTGTTCAGCTAGTGCCATCGATGGCCTTCAGTCAGGATGGACTGGATGGTACTCTTGCCCCTGGTTGAGCATCAGGGAGCATACCAGCGCCATGTTCTGTGCTACGGTATCAGCATTAGTGTTCCGTGGAAGGTGCTTCTACTGCGTATTGTGTGTCGATGATAAATTGAGATAGCTGATGTATTGCTTTTAGCAGTTATGTAGATTCTGTGGTCGAATTCAGCAAGCAAATGACTGGTTCATGCACAGGCTATAAGAACTTTGTATGGAGCAGTAAGAACACTTTGGCATCACTGTTTCAGGTACATACTGTGGTCTGAGTATATAGATAGCAGGTCTGCATGTGAAACAAGCAGTTTGTGAGCTGCTTTGAGCCTTCGACTCAGAATCAAAATTCTTTTAAAACAATCGAGAGAAGAAAAAAAAAACCAACGAAGATGAAGCCACGTTAGCTTGTTTTATAATCCGTATTTTTTAGCTTATTTTTTTTTTCAGCCGGAATAGTATTTTTCTCTCACAACAAACCAGCCGAAACAATGTTTCGACTAGTTTTTCAGCGAAGCGAATGGGGCCACTAACAGACATCCTGAACCGAACGATGCATCCATCGTTTCTCATACAATCGATAAGTACAAGGAAAAAGCTAGGATTACAAGCTCTAGATTGATCTAAATATACCAAATTGTATGAGTAGCTTTTAACAATCTCCAGTTTAAATGTTGAAAATCCCACAAAAATTCAGCTTTCGCAGCTTCTAACTAGTTAATTTTACTCCCTCCATTCCTAAATATATAACCTTTAAAAAAATATATGACATTTTAATTAGCTTTTACTAATAAGAAAAATAAAATCTATAATCCATATTTTTACTCTAACTTTCCTTCATCCAAAATAACTGTACCCTTAATTTATTAAGTTTGATCAAATATATCCAAAAAATATACTAATAATTATGATACATAATAAATGTTATTACATTAATAATGAAATATGTTTTTATAATAAATATATTAGAAGATAAAAATGATAATAATATTTTTATACAAATCTAGGTGTGCTATTAGTATTTTGGAACGGGAAAAATGTCTACACAGCCTCTCACGCGCGTTCCGCATTTCCATGCTTGGTTTGCCAATCTACGTGAGACCAAAACTCCAGCAATCCCCGAGCTCCAGACTTCCAAAGTTGGTCGCTGAATCTCATTCTCATCGGCGCTCCCCGATTCACCCAGCGGCATCGGAGAACGAGTCCATGGAAGCCCATCCGACCTGCCCCGCCATCCCTCCTGGTCCAATCGCGGCACCACAGCCGCCACCCTCCACCACCACCACCACCCCGCCGCACCCAATCGCTGCACCACAGGAGCCAGCCGCCGCCGTCGCCGTCACCACTGTACGCTCTCCCCACCCCGCGTCGTGGTTCGTGGAGCCGTTCGCGGCGGCGGCCGCCGACCTCCGCGTGCCGTGGCCCGCCGTCGTGGCCACCCTCGTCTGCTTCGCCGCGTTCTTCTGCGCATCCGTCCTCCTCTTCGGGTCCTTCTTCATGCTCCGGCAGCCGCCCGGCGCCGCCGCTGTCATGCCCGCACAGTGGAAGGGGGTCAGGGCCGTCGCCGCCGTCTTCGCCGCGGTGGTGGTCGGGGTCGCCACCTGCCTTGTTGCCACCGGCGCATCCGCGGATGTGTATGTCGGTATGCACCAGCTCGTTGCTGAATAGCGTGGCTTGTTGGCTAGATACTGTATTATTACTGTATATTGTGTCAGTATTGTTGTTGTTATATGCATCATGTGCTGTGTTTTGCTCTTCGTGTAGTAGATAGACTACTTACATGTCATACATAGATTATACACGCATATATGGTTTGTCAGAGGACATTACGGAAAAGGTAAAGTAAAATAAAATGTTCCCTTTGTTGAGTTCATCATGTGGATTATGGATTTTTTTTCTTCAGTGTTCTGTAGAACCAGGGGATCCATGTTGGGACCCAACTATTTTCAGGGAATTGGATCTGTGAAAAATTAGGCAGTGTTTTATGGTGGAATCATTTAGGAGGGGTACTTATCCATGTTTGTGAAATTTTAATGTTGCTTTTATTTGGCACAATTATCAATCAGGAAAATGAATCTGAGATTGACACAATAAGGATCTGTGCAGTTTCCTGTTTGTTGATTATCTTCAGCTCCTCACTAACTACTGATCATACTGATAATTTCATAACTAACCACATTTGTCAGAACATAATTGAAATTGATGTATGTGCAATACTGAGACATCATCTAGCACTTTTGTGCTTGTAACCAGGTTATTATTGTCTCTATTCCAATCAGGGTATAAACAGTACAATCAATACATGGTCTGGCAAAAAGAATTACTCCATTTGCTATGTAGTGTGTTACTGAAAGTTTGCGTGTTCAAGAAAAAAAGTGTTACTGAAAGTTCGGTAAAGGTTCTGTTCAAACAAAAGGGCAATTCAGATAATCTCTTGCCTATTTTCTTAAATGCTATCTCTATATCCAAAATGCTGAATAAACTAACTGTGCGTTCATTTGAAAGTTTTTTATAAAGGCCCATACTCCAGATCTTAATCATATTTTCTATTCTCCTTAATGTACTAAAAATTTATTGAAGAATTTGTTGGACACATGCATGTGGTTAATTGGTGACACAGAGGTAGCAGCAGAGCACTCCTATTTGATGAAAAAGAAGAATTAAAAGAACTGGTTTACATTCCATGTTTTTCCTTTTACTGATTGTACATCAAGCAAACGCAGGCGCTACTCCACATATAAGGCCTAAAGCAACTATTGTGTCAAGGTGTTGATTGATTCAGAGAATGGGAACTCATGTTATGCCCTGTATTTACTGTTTAGCAAAGTAAGAAAGTTCTGCCAAGGGACACGTTTGACACATTGGTGCATGGCACAAGTTATCCACCGCCTTGGTCCTGTTTTTGTAAACAAATAGAAACCTGAGCTTAGCATAATTGACTAGACTCTACAGAATTATGCATTCATTGAGGTTTTTGACCATTTTGTTTGTATAGCGTCAATTTGTGGTACTCTCAGTTGGATTTAGACATCATTCTATGGATTAGGAATTTAGGATGACCAGATGGGGAGGAGAAAGATTTGGCAGAAGGAATATGAAGTATCAATATTACTGCTTTGTGTTATGATACTATGGTGTTTTTCTTATTCCATTTTATAAGTTTTAATGACTCACACAATTTAGCTTTATAAAGCTCTGCATATTTTGTTTTTGCAGAATAGTATACTGCTTTGTTTCCTATATCTGGTATGCAACCCTGTGTTCTGATTATTTTCATTTGTGATTTTCTTTTCTTTCTTTCTTTTTCTTCTTCAAATTCTCTTGGGTGTTGTGATCACAATCTCTCTTTTGTAACCTGTAGAATCTTCCTTGTGTTGTCAATGCTTTTTAGTTTTTAGTAATTTGCTATTGGCCTGTATATCTATGTGTTCTTTACTGATTTGGTCGTCTAATGAGATCATTTAGTTCTAAGTCTAATAACTTCATTTGGTTATCCCTCTGCTAGTATGTGTTATTGTTGTGGACTCCTTCGTTGGTCGCCAGTATAGGCGCCGGCCTAGGCGTCCACATGGGCCTAACCGTGGCTAAGGCCAGGTTTGTTAGGAAAGGCAACTTTGGGGAGGATTTTTAGGAGATTTAATACCTATTTGTTAGGCAAGTGCACCTTGATATATAAAGGGCACCTTAGATTGATTTGTAATCATCGAAGAAGGAAATAAACCTCCTCTAGGCGGGTTGGGGTTTACCTTCGATGGTGGCTGCGAGCGCTTCAGCCGTAGCCACCGCCGACAATCCCCCACCGCCCTTGCCTTGATATCCTTTGCATTCTAATTCTCAATCACAGCTGCTCCTCGGATCTCCTCTAAGCTCTCCCCGCCGTCCACGCTGTATCAGTTATCTGGGCAGAATCCAGTTATGTGCAGAACTTTATTCTTTTGAGTGCAATGCCACATACATCAGTGTACATCAGTGAATATCTGAAGTTTCATACTTTCTTTCCCATCTTTCTCAGGCTAGAGGAGAAATAGGAGTCTCTGGTAAAGATTCTTTTGTGTAATATTGCTATGTATTGCATGATAGCATGAGCGTTACATAGGTGTTGGGACTTGGGATATGAAGACATTTAACTTACTTGTTGGAGCTCTTCTATTTTTATTGGCAGAAGCTTTGTTTTCAACTCACATGATTCTAAATTATATTTTTCTTTCCAAATATAATTGACCTAAGCAGAAGGTCCCTATAATATTCTTTGAAAGAACTATGGGGTGGAAAAGGTACCTTGTGCACACCTGGATAATAAACCTTGTAACTCTGGCGGTGGAACTAACCATGGAGGGACCTTGTGAGTAGCTTGCAGTTGTAACTAGCCATAATATGTCATTGCTGGACGTGTGACATCAATTATTGAAATTTCGGTTGATCTCCTGTATTTTTGTTCAGCTACCTTCTGTCAAAGTTTTTTCTTTTTCGAGGAAACAGGGAGCCCCTACTGGATATATAAATAGATAAAAAAGAAAAAGAAAAAACAGCCAGTCCAAAAGAAAAAAAAACAGAGAGAGAAAAAGATTACAAGAAGCTATCTAGCCAGTCACTAAGACACTAATGCTAGGAAAGTAACTCTTCTTCGCACAATGTCTGTCAAGGGATTAGCAGTTGAAGCTTACTGTCTGCACAGATTTTGATATAGCATTGATCTTTTTGCTTCAGCCTTCGTTTAATCATGTGACATGATTCTTGCCTCTGTGAGACTGTGACCCAGCACTTTTATTTAGTGATGCAACATGTAATCAGTCCAGGTTGCAATTTTCTGACGTTCTTAACTGTCTTTTTTATAGTGTCAGCTCATTTTACGTCCTTTCACCTATAAGAACATCTGGTTTGAAATATTTAACAAAAAATGAGAAAATTACTGGAAGCGCTGTGTAGCCTTAATCAGACCATTAGTTTGTATACAGCACCTTTGAGTCAATGTTACGGTGGCGGGCTTGGCTTCGGAGGAAGTACGGAGGGGATCGAGGGACGTGAGAGCGTGAGGAGGTTCGGCGGACTGGAGCCGTGATTGTGGCGACAGTAGATGATGATGAACAGTAGATGACGAGGAATAGGGGAACGCCGGGCGCCCAAGGGTGACTTGTAGTCACAATCCCAGGCTGCCTTTTCATTAACCAAGAGTTGGATTCTTATACAACTGACTCTAACAACTTGACGCTAAAAATAAGGATTCTAGTCGCTAACAAACTCCCTCTAAGACTCTTAACAATGCTAACAAACCAAATCTTGGCCGGACCTGTTTAGCTCACCCACGGGTCCTCTCATACGTGACCCCAACCATAACATCTCTCCTCTCCTCCGGAAACAGCTCGTCCTCGAGCTGGAACTCAGGATGAGCAGCGCGAAACTCGGTGACCGACTCCCAAGTCGCCTCAGAAGCTGGGAATCCTGCCCACTGAACAAGCACATGCCACTCGCTGCGCCGGAGATTGGAGCGGAGCACACGGTCAGGACGAAGAAGCGGACGGCCATGACGAAGAGGAGGCAATGCTGGAATTGCTGATGGAGGTGGCCCACGGAACGGCTTCAACACACCCACATGAAACACATCGTGAATCCGTGCTCCTGCTGGCAACTGAAGGCGGTATGCCACTTCACCAATACGCTCCACCACCTGAAAGGGTCCAGCATATTTAGGGCCCAGCTTGCCACGATTGGCCGGCTCTAGAGCCTGGGTGGATCGATGAAGGAGGCGTACGAGCACCCAATCGCCCACCGCAAACTCCAGAGCACGATGACGAGCATCATAGGAACGCCGTGCATACTCCTGCGCCTGAAGAAGTCGGGAACGCACTTCCTCCAGAAACTCATCCCGGTTGGCGAGAAGCTCATCGACTGCCGCAGAGGTTGATACCGACCGGTGCTCTCCCTTTGATGGATCGCAGGTTGTACGGATGGGTGATGGCTGGACGTGGCTTGAAGGAGGAGGAACAGCGGCGGGGCGCCGTGATCTTACGCGCAAGGAAGAGGCAGCGGCAGCTAGGGCAAACTCCTGGCTCCCTAAGGAAGCAAAGTAAGATGATTACTCTTGCTTAAAATCCAATTGTGCCTGATTACAAGTATTTATACTTCTATGAATAGAATTGGGAAATAAAACTAAATATGTAACGGGCTCTCTTAGCCACTAATGGGCTTGCGCCTAGAATACTAGCCACTAATGGGCTTGCGCCTAGAATACTGCAGGTTGTTACGGCGGCGGGCTTGGCTTCGGAGGAAGTACGGAGGGGATCGAGGGACGTGAGAGCGTGAGGAGGTTCGGCGGATTGGAGCCGTGATTGCGGCGACAGTAGATGACGATGAACAGTAGATGACGAGGAATAGGGGAATGCCGGGCGCCCAAGGGTGACTTGTAGTCACAATCCCAGGCTGCCTTTCCATTAACCAAGAGTTGGATTCTTATACAATTGACTCTAACAACTTGACGCTAAAAATAAGGATTCTAGTCGCTAACAAACTCCCTCTAAGACTCCTAACAATGCTAACAAACCAAATCTTGGCCGGACCTGTTTAGCTCACCCACGGGTCCTCTCATACGTGACCCCAACCATAACATCTCTCCCCTCCTCCGGAAACAGCTCGTCCTCGAGCTGGAACTCAGGATGAGCAGCGCGAAACTCAGTGACCGACTCCCAAGTCGCCTCAGAAGCTGGGAATCCTACCCACTAAACAAGCACATGCCACTCGCCGCGCCGAAGACTGGAGCGGAGCACACGGTCAGGACGAAGAAGCGGACGGCCATGACGAAGAGGAGGCAATGCTAGAATTGCTGATGGAGGTGGCCCACGGAACGGCTTCAACACACCCACATGAAACACATCGTGAATCCGTGCTCCTGCTGGCAACTGAAGGCGGTATGCCACTTCACCAATACGCTCCACCACCTGAAAGGGTCCAGCATATTTAGGGCCCAGCTTGCCACGACTGGACGGCTCCAGAGCCTAGGTGGATCGATGAAGGAGGCGCACGAGCACCCAATCGCCCACCGCAAACTCCAGAGCACGATGACGAGCATCATAGGAACGCCATGCATACTCCTGCGCCTGAAGAAGTCGGGAACGCACTTCCTCCAGAAACTCATCCCGGTTGGCGAGAAGCTCATCGACTGCCGCAGTCTCAGCACGACCAGGCACATAGGGCAGCATGTCCGGCGGCGCACTGCCGTAGACCACGGTGAATGGCGATGTTTGAAGAGCCGAATGGTAAGCGGTGTTGTAATAGAACTCTGCCCAAGGAAGCCAGTCAAGCCACTCGCGAGGACGATCACCGGTGAGGCAGCGAAGCAGGTGGGATGGGCGGCGCCCCCCGTTAGCCGACGGCGCTGCTGGGCAGGCAGGGCAAGCGAAGCCGGCGCATTTTGGCGCTCGTATGCGCGCGCCAGATGCATGGCTCGCTGCAGGTCCTGCGTGTCGTGAAGCTCCACATCGACGTGGATGTGACTCCGCAGCCCACCCGTGAAAAGCTTCACTTTTTGACCCGGAGAGAGACGCCCGGCGTGCGCCACTCGGGCCTAGAACGCTTCCATATAGGCATCCACCGTCGAAGTTAAGGGCAAGTGTGCTAGGTCCGAAAGATGGTTCGTGCTGAGGGGAGGACCGAAGCGTTGCTGGCACAGCGTGCGAAACTCCTCCCATGGCGGCCAGCCTGCGTTGGCTTCGAGGACCAAGTACCACTGCTGAGCAACTCCGGTGAGGTGATATGACGCGAGCCAAACTCGGTCAGCATGGCGCATCTGGTGGACCACAGTGAATGGCGATGTCCGAAGAGCCGAATGGTAAGCGGTGTTGTAACAGAACTCCACCCAAGGAAGCCAGTCGAGCCACTCGCGAGGACAATCACCGGTGAGGCAGCGAAGGTACATGGCAATCGTCTTGTTGATAGCCTCAGACTGTCCATCGGTTTGAGGATGGAAGGCTGTACTCATCTTCAACCGCACACCAGCCTGCCAAAGAGGTCGCGCCACACATGGCCGGTAAAAACGGGGTCGCGATCACTGACAATGGAGTCCAAAAAACCATGAAGGCGCATGATGTCGTGGAAGAAGGCCCGAGCCACCGACGCAGCCGTGTAAGGGTGCCCCAATGGAATGAAGTGGGCGTACTTCGAGAACCTGTCGACGACGGTGAGGATGACACTCTTGCCATGGACCTTAGGAAGGGCCTCGACGAAGTCCATTGCAATGTCCACCCACACACGAGATGGCACTGGCAGCGGCTGCAGGAGACCGGCTGGGTGTAGAGTCTCCGTCTTGTTGCGCTGGCATGTGGAGCACGCCGCGCACAAAATCCCGGACGACGCGGCGATCATGTTAGACGAAGAACTCGGTACGGAGGCGCTGCAATATCTTCTGGATACCCTCGTGGGCGCCCGTGTGCGCCAGCTAGAGCACGTCGTCAAGCACCAATGAGGAGGCCGACACGAAGACGCGCCCCTTGTGGAGCACGAGCCCCTCGCATAGCGCCTAGTCGTCGCCGTAGTCACCGGCGGCCACATCATCCCGGCGCGCGCGCAGCTCGACGTCGTCCTCAAACTCACGTCGCAGCTCATTGAACAGCTGGAATGTGGGTACAGAGAGCGCCGCCACGATCGTCTCTGGACCGTGCAGCAGCGCCAACAGAGGTTCGTCGCCATCCCGTCGAGACAATGCATCCGCGGCGACGTTGAATCGTCCTGGTCGAACTCAACCCTGAAATCATAACCGATTAGTTTGTTGATCCAGTGATGCTGTGGGATGGTGCACAGGCGCTGGCCGAGGAGGAACTTCAACGCATAATGATCTGTGCGCACGACGAAGGCCCTCCCCCAAAGGTACGGGCGCCAGTGGCGAACAGCCTGCGCCAGCCCAATCAGCTCCTGTTCATATGCCACCACCTTCAGGTGCCGCGCCGCAAACGGCCGGCTGAAGAACGCGATGGGGCCTGCCCCTTGATGCAAGACCACCCCAAACCCGGAGCCCGACGCTTCGCAGTCGACCACAAATTCCCGGTCGAAATCTGGAAGATGCAGAACCGGGGCCGCGGACAGTGCCGACTTCAAGGCCGTGAATGCTGCGTCGGTAGCCTCTGTCCACAGGAACGCGTTCTTCCGCAAGAGACTTGTCAATGGCGCCACGAGGGTGCCATAATCCTTGATGAACCGCCTATAATACACCGCCAAGCCGAGGAATCCGCGGAGACCACGCGCCGATCGCGACTGCGGCCACGATTGCACTGCTGCGACTTTGGATCCGTCCATGGAGACACCTTCATGCGAGATCACATGGCCTAGGTACTGAACTGATGTAGTAGCAAATGAACACTTGGACTTTTTGAGGTGCAGCTTGTGGGCGCGCAGGACATCTAGGACCGCGCGCAGCCGCAAGAGGTGCTCCGTCCATGTGGAGCTGTAGACGAGGATGTCGTCAAAGAACACAAGCACGCAGCATCGGAGGAACTGCTTCAACACTAGGTTCATGAGCGCCTAGAACGTGGACGGCGCGTTGGAGAGCCCAAACGGCATGACCAAAAATTCAAAGTGGCCGTGGTGAGTGCGGAACGCTGTCTTAGCCACATCGTCAGGGTGAACTCGCACTTGATGATATCCCAAACGGAGATCGAGCTTTGTAAAGAACTTGGCGCCATGGAGCTCATCGAGTAATTCCTCAACAACCGGTATGGGAAATTTGTCCTTCATGGTGGCTGCATTGAGGGCGCGGTAGTCCACGCAAAATCGCCACGAGCCATCTTGTTTCTTGACTAGCAACACCGGTGCCGAGAACGGAGAAGTGCTGCTGCGGATCGTGCCTTGTTGCAACATCTCCTCACACTGTCTTTCCAGCTCATCCTTCTGGAGCTGAGGATAGCGATAGGGACGTACTGCCACGGGCTCTGTGGACGACTTGAGGTGGATCCGGAGGTCACACGCACGAGCCAGAGGCAGGCCCGACGGTGCCATGAAGACATCAGCATATGCGTCCAGTAGGCACTCGAGCAATGCAGGCTCGGTCCCCTTGGCCGAGAGCCCTCGGGCGGCGAGGGGGCCACCTGTCGGAGGAAGGGTCGCGGCGGCCATGGTATGTTAACGCCATGCACAGGTTATCAAAGTCCCAGAGTATCGGGCCTAGTGTGCGGAGCCATGTGACGCCGAGTACCATGTCGTAGGAGTCCAGCGGAATGGGGTAGCAGTCAACCTTGAAAGTTTCCCCGCCGAGCCGGAGGTCGACGTCATGAGCCAAACCGCGACACATGACGCGGTCACCGTTGGCCACGACGACATGGGCACCTCCGCTGTCGTGGAACTGAAGTTCAGCGCATCGTGCGGCGGCCCCACTGATGAAGTTGTGTGTCGAGCCCGAATCTAGGAGCACGGTAAGCTCATGTGCGCCCACTCGAACGCGAAGCTGCATGGTGTCCGCCGTTCGGATACCGGTGATCGCCGAGAGGGATATCAGGGGCTTGTCCGAGTCGAACGAGTTATCAGCCGAAGGCATAACTGGTGTGTCGTCGGCGTCGTTCGGCTCCTCGACGATGTAATCGGCGGCCTCGAGAAAGAACAGCCGGGCACACTTATGGCCCCGGACGTACGGTTCATCACAATTATAGCAGAGGCCCTGCTTGCTACGCTCCGCCATCTCATCCGGTGAGAGCCGCTTGAATGCCCTCTGCGGTGTCGCCGTGGAGGAAGAGGCCGCTGCTGAGGTCGCCCCGGACGAAGCAGGTGGGATGGGCGGCTCCCCCGTTAGCCGACGGCGCTGCTAGGCAGGCAGGGCAAGCGGAGCCGGCGCGTTTTGGCCCTCGTATGCGCGCCCAGATGCATGGAGCGCTGCAGGTCCTGCGGGTCGTGAAGCTCCACATCAACGCGGATGTGACTCGGCAGCCCACCCGTGAAAAGCTTCGCTTTTTGACCCGGAGAGAGACGCCCGGCGTGCGCCGCTCGAGCCTAGAACGCTTCCATATAGGCATCCACCGTCGAAGTGAAGGGCAAGCGCGCCAGGTCCGAAAGATGGTTCGTGCTGAGGGGAGGACCGAAGCGCTGCTGGCACAGCGTGCGAAACTCCTCCCATGGCGGCCGGCCTGCGTCGGCTTCGAGGACCAAGTACCACTATTGAGCAACTCCGGTGAGGTGATATGACGCGAGCCAGACTCGGTCAGCATGGCACGTCTGGTGGCCATTGAAGAATTGTTCGCACTTGTTCAACCAACCGAGGGGATCTTCCTTCCCGTCAAACGTCAGAAACACCAACTTGTGATACTTGGGCACCACCTGTCCCTCCAGCTCTAGTGCCACATGGACGCAGGACATAGGGGATGCCATGGGCGCGGAGGGGACCGGCACCGACCCCCGCAAGATGGACTCCAGGGACGACACGGGGGATGGCGAGTGAGGAAAGCATATCTGGCCGATCGGAACACCGAACGGATGAGGCGCCGAGGCGGGCAGCGTAGTCGATGCAGGCGCCGAAGCCAGTGGAGTCGATGGCGCCGCAGTGGGCACCGAGGACAACGTGGGCGGCGCGGGGGCCCACTCTGAGATCTGCGGCCCCGACGCCACTGGAAGGGCCAGGGTGGCATCCAACCCAGACAGAACCGGCAGGGTGCGGCCGTCCATCGCGGACACGCGCGTCGCTAAGTCCCCTATGTGGAAATTCATCACCGCCATCTGGTTCTGGAGCCCTTGGATGGCTTTGGTGAAGGCGTTGAGCGCGTCCGTAGGGACGGCCGTCATTGGTGGGGTCGGTGGGGGCGGTGGTGGCATGGTGGCGAGTGGAAGCGATGGGGCAATGGCGGCGGAGGAGATGGCCGGCAGCATGGAGCCACCAGCGATGGGAGGCCTGGTCACCGATGAGGTCCCGGACGTGGCCATGATCTCTGATATCAGGTTGTTACGGCGGCGGGCTTGGCTTTGGAGGAAGTACGGAGGGGATCGAGAGACGTGAGAGCGTGAGGAGGTTCGGCGGACTGGAGCCGTGATTGCGGCGATAGTAGATGACGATGAACAATAGATGACGAGGAATAGGGGAACGCCGGGCGCCCAAGGGTGACTTGTAGTCACAATCCCAGGCTGCCTTTCCATTAACCAAGAGTTGGATTCTTATACAATTGACTCTAACAACTTGACGCTAAAAATAAGGATTCTAGTTGCTAACAAACTCCCTCTAAGACTCCTAACAATGCTAATAAACCAAATCTTGGCCGGACCTGTTTAGCTCACCCACGGGTCCTCCTCTCATACGTGACCCCAACCATAACACAAAAACCTTAGAAATCTGAAAGTTACAGATTTCAGGAGAAAAAGGAGTTCTGTCGTTCTGATTACTATTGCGCACTGCTAGTGTTGCATGGTAGTAGTACATCTAACTTACTTGTGGAAGCTCTTGTATTTAGATTGGCAGAAACCTTATCCACTCATAGTTGTATCAGCTATATTTTTTGCATCTGACTGATCAAAACTGAAGAGGTGCCCTTGCGAACACCTAGACACTAAGTCTGGCTGTATGTAGCTTTCATTTTTACAGGCACGATATTCCAGTGCTGAATGCATGATATCTGTCCTAATTAGCATCCGAACGTAAGATATGATAGGAATTAAACTTTAGTCATTGGATCCAAACAACCAGTTGTTTGCCTCCTGTGATCCAGCATCCCTGGGCATATTTGGATGCAAAGTTGCAAACCTTGATTTTGGTGGTAGAAGTGGAACTGTGACATGGTAGCACTTCGTGAGTAACTTGTGGAAGATCTTCTAATTTCATTGGAAAGCTCTTTCCTGTTCACAGGTTTCTGAGTGATATCCTTTTGCAAATATGTTTAATTAAAATAGAAAGACCTGCAGAAAACTTTGTTAGAGAGCTGTGCAGTGGAAGAGGCACACTGTCCATACCTGGATAACAAATCTTGAGGTCTGGTGGTGAAACTGGACGTGGAGACACCTTGAGTAGCTTGGTGTCATATTGGGGCATTATTGTGTTATTGCTATAGGGATGATATCTATTTGACACTAGTTTTTCGGGCGCGCCCATGCGCGCGGTCCACTGGCCACACGTATTTTTTGGAGGAAAAAAAGATATAATCAAAGTTGGGCTGTATTTCGATTTGAGAAAAATCTGAGGATGTTTTCGCAAAAAAACAGCGAGAGTGTCTGGGGAGCGCGAGTTGATTTTCGCTAAAGTGGAGGTCTTTTTTGCAAACAAACCAGTGCCCATCCGGTCTGGACTGAGCGTTGATTTGGAAATAATACGAGGCGTTTTTTGTAAAAAATTCTGAGAGGGCGTCTAGAGCGTGGGTTGATTTTCGAAAACTTAAAGGGGTTTTTCATAAAACGACCGCGGCTCGCCCGCTGTCCGCGCGGCCGATCGAACGGCCGCGAAAAGCCGACGACGTGGCCACCCTGAGGCCGCGCCGTGGCCACACCAAATCATATCTTTAGATTTCAACTGTCTCCTGTATGTTCATTCAGCTGCCAAGGAACTTCCTTCTGTCTACAAATTTTGTACTTGAGCCTTACCATCCACAAAGTTGCTGATGTAACCTGGACCATTTTGCGGCAGTTTTTGTTTTGTCAGGTGAACTATGATTGCCCCTTTGACCCAGCATTTCAATTTTCTGATGCAACATCTGTTCTTCCATGTACTTACTATCTGACGATATCAGCATCATTTGATGTGTCAGTTCTTTCACCCTTATAATTTTCTAGTTCTTAAAATGGTGAACCTAAAACTGGAAAAAAACAAGAAGCATAGGGGAGCCATTTAACCAGATTTGCTTGTATACAACATCTTTAGCTAAAGATCTTGCAAATCCGAAAATTACAGGCATGAATAGGGAAAATATGTCCTCGTGATCTTAGAACATAGGTCAATTTCGTGCTACATTATGGTGATCAGGTCCTATAGTACAACCCCATTTTTTTTTCAATTTGGCCCTTTTTTAAAAGAAAATTTACGTTTGGTCCCCTAGGTAACCCCTGGGAGACGTAAACTGATCTTTGGACCCTGGGGATCGGCGCCAGAACACATGGCTCCAAGGTAATACGTCTTGATGCCACTACCTATGGCGCCGAGGTGTCTAGCCGCACACAGCATGGCAACTGAGTGGCCGAGTAGCTTGGAGCCACAGATCTTGGCGCCGAGCTCGGAGCCAAGATCTGTGGCGCCGACCTTGGAGCCAAGATCTATGGTGTCGACCTATTAAACCTACACAGGCAGAGGCCCCTCTGTCTCTCCCTCTCTCCCCACCGCCAGCTTGCTCGCCGCCGCCGTCAAGCCACCCGCGCCTCCTCACCGGCTACCGCCCGCGCCCCCGCAGCAGGCCGCCGCCCGTCGTTCCCCGCGTGCTTGTCCGCTCCCTCGCGCCCCCGTCTGCTCCCTAGGTTGCCCTCGTCGCCCCATCGTCATGCTCAGCAAGACCATGCCGTGGCGAGGCAGCCCCACTCTCCCTCAGCATCCTGCTGGGCTGGCCGGGCTGGCCGCCCGCCACCCTCCCCCCCCCCCATCGGCCTTCCCGTGAGGCCACCCCCTCCACCCTCGGCCGGCCGTTATCCAAGTGCCATCTCATGTATTTTTTTAATTTTGTTTTTTAATTTTGTTTGTTTAGATAATGTAGTTATTTATTTTATATATAGTTATGTAGTGAGATAATTTAGTTAGCTTTTTTAGTTATTTACTGATGTAAATTAGTTAGCTAATTTAGGTAGATAGTGAGACAATTGAATTATGTAGGTAGTTAGTTTATTTATTTAGCTAATTCAGATTAGTAGTTAGATAGTTAGGTAATTTAGTTATATAGGTAGTACTTGTAGTCAATGTAGTTAGTAAATTTACTTATATAGTTTGATAGATAGTTAGGTAGTTTAGATACTTATTTATTTAGGTAGAGACTTGGATACTTATTTATGTATGTAATTTAGTTATACCCATATTAGTTTAACCCGTAATAACTTTGGTGTTGTGCATACCAACTAGATGGACAACGTAGTCATCCTTTATCATGGAGGGAGTGTGGAGGAAGATGAGTTTGGGAATGTCAGTTTTGTTGGAATGCAAAGGGTGCCTGTGATATTCGATGATCGGCCGTTGTTCCGTGAGTTGTTTGGTAGGGCTCGTGATGAGCTTGAATGCAATTCAAATGATGATGCCATCTCAGTTGAGGGAGTACTTCACTATGGTAAATTAGGGCCGTATTTTTAGGTGGTTGGTCGCAATTGCATCAGAGTCTCAATGGGACAAATATGTCAAAACTGTGATGAAGAATGAGTTTCAATGTTTGGATTTGGTTGTGCGGAAGTTGTCCAATAATCTCACCCCTCATGGGTATTCACCCCTAATGGGCATTCACCACCTCGTGGGTTCATGCCAGAACTGGAGAATCCGGCACCCTCTGAGCCTTCGTTACCCAACCGCGAGGTGGATGTGAAAGATGTGGTTGTGGTGCCCGATGCTCAATCTGCCTCAAATGAGGCTGGAGTATGTCCTGATGTTCGTGCAGAATATCGGACTGATGATGTTGTTGCTGCCCCTCAGGAGATCCCTTTGACCCAGAATCATCCTAGGAAGTGACGTAGTAACACTTTGGTTTTCCTTATTCTTCCTTCATTCCATTCATTTGTCTCAATTATTTCAATATTTGTGTTTTAAATGCAGGAGATAATCCTGATAATGATGGTTGTCCTCCTGTTCCTCCATCAACCAACGTGGACCCAGGGTTTATAGCCTCTAACAGTGTGGATGTTGATATTACGGATGATGAGGATCCTTATGGCACAACAAGGGCCGTTGATTCTGACGATGACCGCCTAGTTGCAGCTTTGAGCGAACAAGAAATGGAGTTAGACGTTTGTGTCCTGATCGTGATCCACTAGTTCATGACTTCAGCGACCTTAGTCATTCTCAACATGGTTATGGAGAAGGAAGAGATGACGAGCTGCTAGAGGCTCCTGAGGCCGGTGACAGTGTGGAAATTCAGAAGGGCATGGTCTTCAAGGACTTACCCACCTTGAGAAGGTGGTTACATGAATATTCCGTGAGACATAAAAGACCATTCAAGGTGAGGCACTCCTATGTGGAGCGCTGTTACACAGTGATGTATGAGAATGATGATTGCAATTGGAGGGTCTGTGCTCGGAAACAGAAGGCCATAGGGAAGTTCAAGATCACCAAAATTGTAGGTCCACACACTTATGCCCAGATAGATCTAAAACAGAAGCATCGACAGTTGACCTCTACCCTCATTGCCAGAAGGTTGTACGCAACATTGAAGGGTCAGCCTAACTTGAAGGTCAGGACAATTATGTAGATGACTAAGGAGATATTTAAGTACGACATAAAGTATGGAAAAGCATGGAGGGCAAAGCAACGGGCCTGGAAGATGATATATGGGGACTAGGAGGAGGGGTACGAGCAGTTGCTAGCAATGTTCAATGCAATGAAAGCATCTAATCCAAGCATGCATTACGAGTATATCCCAAAGCTGAATGAATGGAAGGACAGGAGGTAGATATTCTTCTGTGCATTTTGGTGCTTTCCCTAGTACGTTGAGGCCTTTAGGCACTGTCGTCCAGTGTTATCCATTGATGGTACTTTTCTGCTTGGCAAGTACATGGACACACTATTGGTAGCCATTTCCTATGACGCAGACAACGCATTGGTTCCTTTGGCTTTTGCTTTGGTGGAGAGGGA
This sequence comes from Miscanthus lutarioriparius, assembly GCA_904845875.1. Classification (NCBI taxonomy): domain Eukaryota; kingdom Viridiplantae; phylum Streptophyta; class Magnoliopsida; order Poales; family Poaceae; genus Miscanthus; species Miscanthus lutarioriparius. Next base: position 38,391,081 of record CAJGYO010000004.1, on the reverse strand, counting down.
GAACAAAGACAACTGGGGATGATTCTTGCGTCTTGTTCGGATACATGTCATTGGCCCTAGTAGGGAAGTTGGTGTCATATCTAATAGACACCAGAGCATACTCAGTGCCATACAGGAGCAGATTCCGGGGTATGCACCTTTGCACCACTGTTGGTGCACTTGACACCTTGCCGAGAATTTACTTCGGAAGGATGGTACGAAGGACAACTTTCCTCTATTCAAGGAAGTTGCTCGCATGCTTGAGGTGCCGTTCTTCGAGGAGAAGTTGGAGCAGCTAAAAACGACAACAAATGGAGAAGGTAGGCAGTGGCTGAGAGGATTGATGAGAGAACCTAAAAAATGAACAAGAGCCTATGATGATGGTGGATAGAGGTATGAGTTTTAGACTAGCAACATGGTCGAGTCATTTAATAGTGTGCTTATGGGTATACGTGCCATGCCCGTCAATGCCATTGTATCATTCACCTTCTATAGGTTGGTTGCATGGTTTAATGAGAGACACGCTCAAGCAATGACACTACAGAGGAATAATCAGGCATGGGCACCTAAACCTACAAAGCATCTAGAGAAGGCAAAGAAAAGGGCTCTCACACATTATGTCGAATGTTTTGACCACAACACCATCAAGTACCAGGTCACGGAAAGGGGTGGTACAACGTCCGATGGTGAGGTCCGGCCATCAAGGAGTTATATCGTGGTACTTAGTAATTTTTCATGCAGATGTGGGAGAACCAGACAGTACCATTTTCCCTGTTCTCATTATATTGTAGCATCTCAGCATCGCAACTTTGCCTATGAGACCAAGATACTACGGGACTTCAGTGTTGACAACCTTGTAGTTATTTGGTCTCCCCATTTTGAGCCTTTCCTAGACGAGGGTCAGTGGCCACCGTACACTGGTCTAAAATACATTGCAGATCCAGGTACACTTTGGGACAAATGTGGAACCAGGAAGAGGATGAGACATAAGATGGTAATGGACTAGGTCTCCGGTAGAACGAGGCGAGGGAGAGCAACCCCTTTCTTACTGACCCCGAGCAGAACCAATGTGGCAAATGTGGTTGACTTGGGCACAACTCACGTACATGCTATTGGCCGCTTAGTCAGGTGAAAATAACCAATGTTTGACATGCATGTTTAATAGTACCGATAAGTTAATTATTTGTTCATATAAAACTAATCTAGACTTTCTCATTATTTTTAATAGGATAGAGCCGTCCCACCTGTTGGAGCCATACTACGAGGAGAAGCATCGAGGATGACTCACCGTGGAGGGGGAGGTAACGACTTTACTTTTGCTTCTTATTTATTCTCTACATATGTATTTGTGTTCATGAATTAATCTAATAATTTCCATTCTTCACAGGAACTATACCATCTTTGTCCTCGAACCCACGATAAGTTTGAGGACATGTGGTACGATGACAGGTTCACTGTGGGTTGCCCGCCATCAACCCTACAGCGATCTCAGCTCTAGTCGACAGGTAACGAGGATGAGGATGAGGATGAGGGTGGTTATGAGGAGCTTGGACCATCTTAGCTACAGGACGCTCCTTTGACTCAACCTACGCAATCTGTCGGCACTAGGCGACGCCGTCCGCCTGACCCTTACACTCCAGGCACCGGTGCTCTTGACCACAAGAGTAAGGGTAAGACTAGGAGGCAGTGAGGGCTTGTGGTAGACTTTCTGGTAGATGTTATTATGGACTATTATGGACTTTGCAAATTGTTATTATGGACTGTTATGTATTGTATGGACTATTATTATGAACTATATGGATTCTATGGACTTTTAATATGCTCATGGATGTGGTTTGAGATAAATGTGGTATATATTTGTGTATCTGTACATGTTGTATTGTGGTCATATATTCATGTCATATTTGTGTAAGGATTGCATAAAAAAACAGAGGAAACTCTGCCAAAATTTTCTGGCTAAAGTACATTTGTGCAGTACACTGTTGGTATTTATTAACTTGTCACTTGTTTTAAGTAGTCACCTGTAATATGCCTACATCTTCTAACATCACTTGTACTAGGTTGTCATCCCTAATGATGGTGCCAGAGATGCTTGTTGGTACTACATAGCATTACTACTAGAATAACACTAAGCAGTTCTTTATTAATTTATGTGACTAGAAAGAATAGATATGAATATATATATATATAAAGGAATCTACAAGCGCACAGATAATTATACCATTATAGCACTTCACCTAGGAGTATTACATGTATCGTTATTTATACTTTTACCACAGAGAAGGTCTAGCACGGACATGTATTGATAACTTATACTATTGATAGAGAAATAAAACATAACCAATGTTCTACTCATAACAGGGATAAGTCATAGGATAAGATATATGATAAGTATTGATCAATGATAATGACAAATCACTCAGAGTACTCCTTTCTATGGTATTAGCATGGTCAGGTAGAATATTAGAGGAATAATTTCTAAGTCATTCTTAATTACAAGTCAAAGCATACATTGATTAGTGCAATTATACCTAGTAGTCATTGCTAAGATCATCTTCATATCTACACATAAGGGATATTACTAAGGAAGATTAAGAACAGAGCTTGTTCTTCCTTCGTAACCGGACCCTATGTGCGCCTATATTCGGGGAGTGGACTACAAAAGACTCAATGGGAGTGTCACATCCGCGATCTACCACATGACCCAGAATATAGGGTGTATCCGCATGTAAACAATGTATAAGCACCACGCTTACATAATGTCGACCACTCACCCATGGTATCTTAGAGTGAGCGCTATACGAACTTATGCATGAACATGATGATAATCTAACTATACTAAACATATAATCGAAGTAAACGATGAACATTATAACGAAGAACATAAATAAGATAAATACTAATATTGTCATAACAATTGTATCTAACATATAAAAATAATAGAGGTACAAAAGAGAGGGGATACAAAGATTATACTAAACCACGCTCTTGACAAGATCAGGAATCCAAGCGAAGCCTGCTTGCCTCCCTCTAGACCTAGCCTAACTAGCTAAGAGGTGTTCTACACTTCTTGCCATATAGGGTCTCAAAAGGTGCCATTCGAATGCTTCCTTGATAGCTATTGTTATAAGAAAACTCAGCTAAAGACAAACATTCATCCCACTTTTTGAGATAAGAAATGGCACAAGATCTCAACATGTCTTCAAGTACTTGATTGACCCTTTATGTCTGACCGTCAGTTTGTGGGTGATAAGCTAAACTTCTGAGGAGGCGAGTATCAAGGCACTTCTAGAGTTGCTCCCAGAGGTGAGAGATAAAAATTGACCCTTTATCAGAGACAATGGTGAGAGGAACTCCATGTAGGGTCACAACCTGATCAAAATATAACTTGGCATACTTCTTGGCTAAATACCTTGTATCCACTAGGAGAAAATGAGTGGACTTGGTAAGGCGATCAACAATGACCCAAATAGAGTCACACCCCTTTGCCATGTGAGGCAAACCCACAACAAAGTCTATGGAAATATCCTCTTATTTCCAAACAGGAATAGGCAAGGGTTGTAGAAATCCAGGTGTACGCATATGGTTCGCCTTAACCCTTCCGGAAAATGTCACATTCTGAGATATATTTGGTAATACCCTGTTTCATATTTGGCCACCAATACAAGTGACGCAAATCATGATACATCTTGTTACTTCCTCGAATAAATGGATAATTTGGAGTTGTGGGCTTCATCCAAAAATTTTCTCCTAAGCTCATCATTTGAAGGAACCACCAATCAGTTCTTAAACTTCACCACACCTTGATCATCAATACTAAAATAGGGACCACGCTCTTCGGCAATTAACTTCTTGATATGGGGGATTTCCGAAGCATCTTGCCTTTGCTCTATAATAATTTGCTCAAGTAAATCCGAGACTAGAGCAATATGGGCTAACACTTTAGAATGGGTAAGGGGCAAAGATTCTTCTTCAACTTGATGCGACTTCCGACTTAAGGCATTAGCTACCACATTAGCTTTTCCCGGATGATAATGAACTTCTAAATTATAATCCTTGATTAACTCAAGCCACCTCCGTTGCCTCATATCCAACTCAGATTGAGTGAAAATATATTTGAGACTCTTGTGATCCGTGTAGATATGCACTTTATTTCCTAACAGGTAATGCCTCTAAATTTTTAGAGCGTGCACAACTACAGCCAGCTCTAAATCATGGCTAGGATAATTCATCTCGTGCTTTTTCAGCTAACGTGAAGCATAAGCTATTACACGTCCATCTTGCTTAAGCATGCAACCCAATCCAGTCCTAGAGGCATCACAATATACATCAAATGGCCTATCAATATCTGGTTGAGTAAGAACAGGAGCAGAGGTAAGAAACTTCTTCAGGGCTTGGAAAGGTTCTTCGCAAGCCGAACTCCATACAAACTTTACATCCTTCTGGAGCAACTTGGTCATCGGTTGAGCTACTTTAGAAAACTCAGGGATGAAGCACCGATAATAGCCAGCAAGACCAAGGAATTGACGAATCTGATGCACTAACTTTAGAGATTTCTAATTTAACACGTCCTGCACCTTGCTAGGATCCATACAGATGCCTTCAGGTGTTAGGACATGTCCCAAAAACTGCACTCGATCCAACCAAAACTCACACTTGCTGAATTTGGCATATAGCTTGTTTTCCCACAGTCGAGTCAAGACTATGCGAAGATGTTGTGCATGCTCTTCGTTGTTCTTAGAATATATCAATATGTCATCAATGAACACCACTACAAACTTGTCTAACTCTGGCATGAAGACTGAATTCATGAGATACATGAAGAATGCAGGAGCATTGGTGAGACCAAAAGACATGACTAGGTATTCATAAAGGCCATACCTAGTAGAGAAAGTTGTCTTTAGTATATCTTGTGGCCGGATCTTAATTTAGTGATACCCAAAACGAAGATCAATCTTTGAAAACACTTTTGCACCAGCCAACTGATCAAACAAAGTATCAATACAAGGTAAAGGATACTTGTTCTTAATGGTTACTGCATTAAGAGGGCGATAATCCACACACATCCGAAGAGTGTCGTCCTTCTTCTTCATAAAAATAGCTAGACAACCCCATGGTGAAGAACTAGGACGGATGAATCCCTTCTCCAACAATTCTTCTAACTATTTCTTCATCTCAACCAGTTCCTTTGGAGCCATGTGGTAGGGATGCCGCGAAATAGGAGCAGTACCAGGTTCTAACTCAATGGTAAACTCCACATCCCGGTCCGGTGGTAACCCGGATAGATCCTCGGGAAAGACATCTAGAAACTCAGACCATAGGAATAGAAGCAAGATTAGGATAAGCTTCAGTATGAGCAATAACTAGTAGGGTGGAAACTGAAGACATAAGGAGATACATTCTATCCTCAGAAGAAGGAAGCTTTAACTCAACAATTCTTTGCCTAAGGTCCAAGACTACCCCAAAAATTATACGTGAAGGGGAGTTTAGTTTAAACAAGATTCTCTTTTCATGATGCATGGATCGACCTATTCGTTCGCTCAAGCCAGAATATAGCGGCATTCACATATAATTTTTGGCACAGCGTACACTCACTTCTCGTATGCTAAACGATTCTTATGCAGCGTAAGTTAATGTACCTGCAGAAGATTAATTAGATAAAACCAGTGCCACTATCCTAGATAGACCATATTACTAGGGCTTATACTTATTTACGTAATTTATCGCATCCTACTTTTCGCAAAGCTTTTGTTGGTCAAATTTTAGGTTTTGAAAAGAGTTTTTAAACTCGTAAACTCATTATTGGCTCTGATACCACCTGTGGCAGAACCACCCAAAATAACACGCTTTCGGAGGTGCTCGTCTTCCACTAGACACTAAGCACTCTAAAAGTTAGCTATATCAGACAGTTCCATCGAGAACACCCCAAGGGAGAACTCAAAACAATCCATGTTTTACATCCAGAATCCAATAATGAGTACAAATTTACAATACTTAGTCCATTTCATACAACAAGAGTTCTTAAAAATTATTTATTACAATACCAGAGTTTTAAGTGCGATAATTAAACAATGGAATTGAAATAAACGTTTAACGAAAACAATACAAGGATCCATCTGTGTCCACCAAAAGAATCCTCCACATAAGGGCTACTCCTCAAGCTACACCTACAACAGGGGTAAATAAACCCTGAGTACATAATGTACTCGTAAGACTTACCCGACTAGTGGGAATAGTTTCTTGACTCCAAGGGTATGATAGGTAGTAAGGTTTGCTGTTTTCTTTTTGTTTGCGGAAAGCATTACTAATAGTTCATCCTTACAGTCAAGTTTTATTAGCAGTCATGATTACTTCATTAGCTAACCATTCTAGGTAAGCACATGTTCTACTTTCAAGTAAGGGTTGAGCAATCAAAACCATTTCACCATCTTTCATCTTCCAGTTCTTACTATGGTGCTAGACCATAGCCAAGTTGTACCGTCTCATAGAAATGGTGATTCACAAACCAACGTATCCTAGCTGGGTACCCCAAAACACATGCCCCATTTGTACCCCAGGCACAAACAAGACCAACCCATTCCGCTCCTGTCATGGGGTCCAGGTCCCTGTCCAAACTTGGACTCCAAGCCCCCACACTTGAGACCCAGTCTCAATATGATACTTAGACCTCTACCTTTCCCCGTCTCTAATCAGTTAGTCCAGAAAGAGCCAGAACCCACAACAAGAGCGTAATGAGCCTTCCCGCTCCCATAAGCAAGTATGTGCTAAGGATAATAAGTCTGTGACCTGACTACCATCCATAGCAACGGATGGTCCTCAATCGACATGGACAGGGAAAACAGTGTTACCAAGTTAAGCCCCATGGCCATAGGACACAACTCGTCACACCACCATATCCCTATCACTACCTCCATTTTCCTTTCATCATTTTTATCATGAGAGTAATAATAATAATCACTTATTGTGAGTAACGGCAGTTTACTCATGCTGCTAAAAACCTAAGCATAGTAGCTACTCGAACCTGTACTAGTATGACTCATAGGACAGTTATATCTATGTAGGTGGTTTTCATAAGATTCCTATAACGTAAATGCACATAACATATATATACCATGATTATCAAAAATAAGGGGTTATACACGGGGGCTTGCCTTAGGCAGGCGCGGTGTCAACTGAGTCAGTCGTCGGTGGCTCCGGAACCTCCTCCCTCATGAGGATCTCCTCGTATTCCTCGATGGTCTCCTCGAACTCACGATCGTCTGTGGTCACTATCTCCACCAACTCGTTCTCTACATGCATGCGATGATGATGCAACACTTAGCATTTAGGCAACAACAACTCTTAAAATAAGAATACACATATCAAGCTACTAAGCTAGCTCTAATGACTAAGATACTAAGCTAACTACCATCTTCGTCAAGCAAAGTGTTGGGTTCAACTAACAAACACTTGACTTTGCAAATTAAAGATACATCTTTATTTCTACTAGTGATTCAATGTATATTGAAACAAAGAGCATTTAACTATCCTAATGCTTAGTCTATTCTAAGGCTACAAAAATTATAGTGAACACATAATAATACAATGAAACTGATGTAAAAATTTCAGGATCAAAACTATCATCAATTCACCACAAAAATTCCTACAATAATCAACTTAATAATACTAAGCATTCTTATACTATTTAATAGCTCCTAGTGTCAACACATATAAACATGAACTAAATACACTAACAGATAGATCATAATTTTAGGAATATAACAAAATTTGTTTCATAATTTTTGGACACCTTCACGATTTTATATTAATTACCAAAGTTCAGCTCAGAAATTAAATTAGAAAACTATTTACTAATTCCTTGGAAAAAGAAAATGGATTCTCCGCGCGGCCCACATGACGTAGTGCGCGCGCAGCGGCCCACTTCCGTGGCCCACATGAGGCCAGCCCAAGCGCGAGGCGCCCACGTGCTGGCGCTTTTGCAACCACGTCCTCAGTTTCCTCCCGAATCACACCGAAGTCCTAATACTATTTCCCCCTCTCACAGACCTTCTCACTTAACCCCTCGACCTTTCCCTAATTCACTCGCGTGCACTCCCAGTGACTCAGCGCATGGTGGCACGGCAGGCAATGACACGACGCGACCACGTCGGCCACCAGAGGCTCGTGTTGGCTCGTCGGTCGGGCCGACCTTTGACTACGGTCCAACCGCCTACACCAAGCAGCAACATGGGGCGACAGGACGTGCTGGAGCGAGCTGCAGCGACGTGCGGCCATCCACGGTGGCAGCGCACCCGCTCCGGTGAGCTAGGGCTGCTACGGACCTAACTGGCTAGCGCGTGAGCATCAGGAGGCTACCATGGGCCAGGACGAGGTGACGGTTGGAGTGGAGGATGGCGGAGGAGGGGTGGCCATCTGTGGTCGAGCCTTGCGGCGGCGCATTGCAGTGGTGTGGTCGTGTCAACGACGATGGGGATGCCATAGTGGTTCCTCTAGCGTGCACAAGGTGGAGAGGGAGGCATGGTGAAGCTAGTGGTGCAGGTGAATTGGATCAGGGCGGATGGTAGGGGGACTGCCCTCGTCCACGGCCGATCGTGGTCTTATCGACACGACGGCGGGGAAAGCTCCAAATTGGAGCTTGGCAATACGTGCTTCTTGGCTGGGTGGGGTTGGGTAGCTGGAGAAGTCACTAGCGGGGCTATAGACGGGCATAATTGATTGGAGATGATGTCTCGCTGTCTAACGTGCTGGCGCGACTCCAATGGCGGCAGCATAGGGAAAGAGGGAGACGGGTCCAAGCATTGGCCATCCTTACCTTGGCAACTAGTGGTCGGCTGGACCCGTGACCGTGTCTGCGCACTCACTACGCGACACGTGACTAGACCACGTGTGCACGCGGGGTGGCAAGTGGGAGCGCGGCTTGCCCGGCCGCAGCGCCATTAAGGCAAGGCGACGACGCGAGCACAGTCGGGACAACCCACAAGCACGCGGTGGCAGAGCGAGTGGCAGCAGTGCAGCACGGCATCGTGGTGGCATCGGTAGCGGCAACACAAGGCAGGGCAGCAGTGCGTGCACGCGACAACGAGGTGATGGCACCGATAGTGGCTTCGTTGCGGCACGAGGCGGGGCAGGCGGCAGCAGCAGCGGCTCCGCCCGACGAGGCCAGCGGCGGCCGAGCCTCAGCCAGGCCAGAGGCAGCCATGGCTGGCCACACGTGGCAGCGCGTGCACGCGCGACCAGCGCGGTAACGCCGATCGCCCGAGCTTGGTGACCGCGTCCACCCGGCGAGCCAGCCCGAGGACGTGTCATGCACGCATTTTAAAGCGTCTATAACAACTAAACGGTTGCTTCTAGACCTAAACCATCTTCCCCATGCTCAAGAGAGCATATCAGGCTACCAACCCGAGGTAAAACACGACACCATATCTTAACTTGATTTCACAAAATAAATTGCCAAACATGGCATGGTCTTGCTGTATATATATACTTAAATTCTTCTAAGTCCTTGAGCTGAATTTGATTTTAAGTTCCATTTTTAGGCTGTTAGAAATGTCAGCTAGCAGTGTTATTTTTCCACAGCAAGTATTTTTTTGTCATCTACAAAGTTTGTACTTCAAACTTTATTTAAGTATCACACATATGTTCTATAGTATTGTTGCTCAATAAAAATTTGTTTTTTCACCCTACTTGACGTAACATGAGTTATTGAATAAATTTCATTTAACATTTTATTGGTCATTTTAGGCTACAAGAAATTTATCAACACTTTCTATCACATGCATTATTACATAAACATGATGCTCATGACATGATTTAATAGTTTGTTTAGGGCGTAACACCGAGGGTGTTACACGGAGTGTTCAACGTGAGCCCTTGGATCAAATAGACTTAAAGGACGATGTAGATGCAACCTAGGAGGTGGTGGAGAACCGACATTCAAAGAAGGGGCTGATATGTGGGCCCAGAGGGTTGGGCGACCTATAGGTACCTGGCAGCCTCTGCCTCTCTGCCTCGGCGCGGAGTCCTCTCGAGTCTTCTGGTGTCCGTTTCGCTGCGGATAAGCGTGATTAAATCTGACATGTAGGTCCACCTTGATGGTTTTCTGGAAAACCCTGCAGAAAATATAGATTCACCAAAACTCATGGAATTTATTAGTTTAAACCCCAAAACCTTCGTTGGTGATTATATTTATGCCCTTATGCATGTTATTTTGATGGTTTATAATGGTTGTTAACTACCGTCAACATACATGAATAACATGTAGCCTTTTCAGTGATTCATCATGTCACCGTCGTATTGTACACAGACTTTTATAGATGAATTGATTGATCTCCAGAATCTAGCCTTTTCAGTTGATTTTTCAAATAGGATTTACAGTCTGACATGAAATAGTGATTCTAGTTTGGTTTCAAATAGGCTTTTTAGTAATCGAATCTAGGCTTTTTCAGTGTCATTCGAAATAGGCTTTTCGGTGATACCTAGTAGGCTTTTTAGGACCATTTATTCCATAATACAATGGCTACTAAATCTCGGGCTGCCTATATATACACAGTGCTGGATGCGTTGCTACTCACTTCAAATGAGTATTTGGTTTTGTTGGAATAGGAATGTCTGGAGGGTCATCTAGAGGAAAGGGTTTAGGCAGTGGGAGAGGAAGGGGGGGACGAAGGGAACTCCCATTGTGTGGGAGGGGTCTCTTGGTCCTGATTTCTTTGATGAACCAGTGTATCAATTTCCCTCCAAGAGTAAGAGTGATTTCACTAAAGAGTGCCCTCTCAGAGGATACGATAACCGGAAGAAAGATTGGCCAAAATGCATACATGGTGAGGACTACTTAGTGTAGATGTTCACCGAGGGGATCGACGGAGGTCATCGCTTCTTCAAATGCCGCGAGCATGGGTAATTGTTAGTACTATTTATTTATTAAATATGTTTCTCGAATACCCTTACAACTCACAGGACATATTTATTGCAGTCTTCCGAGTCCGAAGAAAACCGTGGGTTCACTAGGTGGGTCTATCCTCGACCAATTTATCTGCATCAGCAGTACATCTACTACCTGCAGGACCGTATCTTCGATCTAGAAAGAGAAGTTAGCAACGATTACAAGGAAGATGAAGACGACAACAACAACAATGGTGCAGGTTCACAGGAGGCACTCTACAATGATCCATATTGCACCTATCCTAATCACAAGAACAAGGGGCCTCCGTCGCCACCCCCACCCCCACTATCACCAACAATGGGAGGCTACTGTGGAGAAGGTGCAACACAATTTCCTATGTGGCCACACTACTAGGACGAACCTATCTTATTCACATGCCACATCCATGTGATTGTTGTTTGGTTTAATTATCTAAGGCATGTTAGGTTTAGTCGAAGGAACTATATACCCTTGTTTGGTACATGTTCTCACATGCTATTTTGTGTGCTTGTTTGTGTGTTGAATTATACAATGCACTACTTTGTTAGGTTTCATTTGCAGTACATGAACTTGTTTCACTAGCTCCACAATATTAAACTAAATATTATGACCACAAATAATAAAAACAATAACACAATGAAATGGCCAATAATAGGGCATATTAAACAACACATTACTAATAGAAGTACATGCCGACAAACTAAATTACGCAGTACATGGCCTAAGTACGTCTATACTTCAAGTGCATTACATGACAACACAATGCAAAGTCCAAGACTAAACAACATTGTTCATGAATAAATCATAGAACTAGCAAGTCATGCAGACTACTGAGTGCAATGAGGCCACTTTCCCTTTCTCAGGGCATCATGATTCTCCTCCATTGCTACTTGCGCTCTGCGCGCACGCTCAAGCTTCTTGTCCCTCTCATCCCTATACACAGCAACACGTCTCCTTTCCTCCTCTTCCTTGTGCTTCTTTTCTGCAGCCTCCTCTCTACGTCTCTTCTCCATTATCTTCTTGTCCTCTGCCTCCCACCGTAATAATTTCTGCATCATGTAAGTACGTCTAGCCCTTTAGTGGGTTTTGATGAATTGAATGACAACACCATTAAAGGTCTAACAAGTTTGCTAAGTATTGAACAGAAAATTGAGTTTATTGCATACACTTGTGGACTGTGGAATGAGAAGTGTTTATAGGTTAACAAGAAGGCAAACTTGATGATATTCCACATAATGTTTAAATCAAGGCTAAAATTATGTATTGTTGTGTTGGAAGATCAAAGAAACAATATAGTTCAAGAGAAAGACAACAATGCAAATGGAGTTGACGAAATGGCTTCTATGTTGAGGAATATCATAGTATCATGAGAAAGCAAGCATATTTGACAAATATTAAAAGAGACATGAGTTGATGATTTTAGATTGGTCTCAATAATGACTTGCTTTGCATGAACAAGAAGCTAAGATCTAGGTGGTCATTTAACATCAGACGACTAAAACAAAGTGATGACGTGGAACACTAAGGTGCAAGATACAATTTAGTGGGTTTTGCTTTATAAGAGATATAGAATTTAGAATATAGATAGATTACATAATTAGTCGAATGATATTTGTTTGGTATTATAAATATTAATAATTTATATATTATATATGATTAAATTTGAGACTAGTATTTTTTTTTGAAATACGAGATGAGTATTTATTTTGAGATGAATTGACCTTTGAAGTTAGGCCGCTGGCTGAAATCCAAGAGTCCCTTTTTCGCTTGAACTTATCAGCCGTACCGTTTCAGCGAAATAACAGTATTTTTCTCTCATAACAAATCAGCATCAGCATCAGTCGTTTTTTCAGCCAGCCGAATAGGGCCAAGGTATAGTAAAGTATAAAACGTTGCCTCCCAAAAGAAATCATAATTAATTTTCATGCAAAACTGCTTTAAACCCAAAAGCTAGGGCGTCATAGCCCGTCCGCCGTACATAACAACCTGAGCTCGTCCAATGATGATATGTGGAACCGATGGCCATGCAGCCCGCGTCACAACGGCCAGGCACGAAGCCAGCATTTTCGGCCAACAACGAGCACAGGCCGGCCGGTGGCGAGCGGGCCCTGGGCTGGCCTAGCCCGGAGTAGTAGGCCACGCCTAGGCCTTACCCCAGGCACGATGTGCTAGCCCGGCACGGCCCGACCTACAACGGCAGGCCCGATAGCTGCCCGACCAAAACCCCCCCACACCCCACGCCCTAACGGCTCCCCGCATCCCCCCTTATATATATATACCGCAGTCGCGGCGCCTTCTCCCTCACCCCTCAAAACCTAAATCATTTCCCTCCCCTCCCTTCCCACCTGCCATGCCGCTCTCTGATCCGAGTGGTCTCCTCTCTCGTCTTGGTCGCTCGGCTCTCCTCTAGTGGCGTTCGTCCCCGACTCCGGTGACCTCGATTCGCATGCCGCTGGCCGCCGCTCCCCCATCTCACCCTGAGTGTCTTGTCCGCGTTCGTCCCTCCTCCACCGCTCGCCGCCCTTGCTAATCTGTGCGTCGTTGTGATTCCTCTGGGTGGCCCTCGTCTTCTTTGGCACTAGGCTCCGGTTGCGCAGGTATGAACCCTGACCCTCCAAAACCTATCATTCTATCTTGACCTGTCTCTCATGTGTTCTATTCCTCCTCCATCTCTTTGCGCAGGTCAATGTGTCGTCCTCCAGCTGTGGCATAGAACGCGCAGGGCGGCAACACAAACAAAAAGCCTGTTCCCATTAGAATTCAATCGCAAGCACAAGGCCAGCCAGCCAGCCTTTCGCCGCGGCCAACTCCTCGTGACATCGCCTGGACGGCCCCGATCCAGCAGCAGGTCCCTTGTTGGACGGCAGATCTAGCCCCCTTGCGCTCTCCGCACACCCACCGTTTTCCTTTTCCGCCCCACGGCAGCACCCTTCACGCACGATCGCGCCTCGCCTTCCATTTCTTGCCATCCCAGTCCCAGCTCTCGTCGGAACGGCGGCCGCCAGAAAACCCCAACCCCCGCGGCGCAAAACTCTAGTAGAGGCGGCGCGGGACACTGCTTGGGTTTCGGGTGATGGAAGAGGAAGGCGGCGCCAGTGGCAACGAGGAGGTGGTGCAGCTAGAGGACGCGGTGGAGCTGCTGGTGGAGCACCTCGTGGCGCCGATGCTGCCGCGCGGCCAGGTCGACCGGGAGGAGGCCCTGTCGCATGAGACCCAGGAGGCCGTGGCGCGTCAGGTGAGGAAGCTTGTGCTTGACCACGTACACAGGACGACAGACGACTAGAGTTCATCATCTTGTAATTTTATTACACAATCACTAAATCGGAAATTATATATCTAGAAATGGTTACATGAAGCGTGGGTCTTTTTCAGTTTCTGAATTTACTTTGTTTCCTTTCATTCATGGGCGATGAAGCTTTGATGACACCAACATGGAGCGCCTGCGGTCCATGATGGTGATGAACACCCCTGAAGATGAAATGTTCAACTTCGATCCCAAGACCATCGACTGGGACGATTATTTTTACAAAATTCACATACCCGGTGTTCTCAAGTACGTCTGCAAGTGAAGAGACTTGTGCTGTTGCTTCTTTACCTTGTTCTGGGGAAAACTCTGTTCTGTATCAGACACACCTTGCTTCTTCACCTAATCACCTTGTTCATATATTTGTGGGGGGAAACTTTGTTTTATCTCTACTGGCTGTAATCAATCACAAAGCCATGTCATCAGTTGACAAAACTTGTTAAATGTATTGGTCAACTCAAGCACCATATATGAAATGTTAATAAAAATGTGTGCTTTGTGTTGGCCGGCAGCAACCTATCTGAATTCTGAACTAGTAATCTCTGCCTGTAGAGTACAATGAAAAGGAACTGTAATCCTTGCTGCCTAAGGTATCGATCAAATTTAGAAGCAAAACTGATCAGAAATAACTATGTGATGCCGACGACTGTTCCGCCCAACTTGTTGTTTACCTGGTTGGCACCTTTGTAAGCAAGACTGCAAATGGCAGCTCCAAGATCACATATATATGTTCAACTTTGATCCAAAGGCCATTTGATTAGGACGATAGTTTTTCGCAGAATTCATATTATTCATACCATCCTCAATTGTCAAAGGATCAGCGAATCCGCGATCCACCCTCCTTGCGCACTGCAGGTACACAAAGAGGATCTGGGATGATATTCGATCATGGACTAATGGAAGTTCTCCAAGCACAGAGCAGTGGCATAATTTTGCTTCAGTGTCTCAGTGGTGGCGCATGGTGGGTTCTGAAGTTGGGCTGCCAGTGAAGACGCTGAGGTCGCTGCTGCTGCTTGTTTCCTAGGAGATATGGTAAGTGCAAAATGCAAGAATTTTAAGAGGAAGTTCACATGTACTCTTTGGAAAAATAAAAGATGAAGCAAGACTTTGGTACACTTCAGGCGCCTTTTGTCAAGCTTGTGCTTTGAGGGGGTCACCTTGGCTAAGTTCTTTTATTTTCTCTTAAATTGTGTGTACTTTGTTTTGAAGAAAAAAAACACCCTTCTATATTAGTACAGGCAGTGCAGACTGAAAGACCGCATCTGAAGTAATGAAAAAAAACTGTATACTAATGGTAATTGCAAAAGATGTTAATATGTTATCTGTTGACTGGATTGTTAGATGTATTAGTGAAAGACCACATCTGAAGTAATGAAGAAAATATATATATGTGATTGTGTTATCTGGTAGCCTAGCTGAATATCTGAATTATGTAACTTTTGTGATCTGTTGCCAGTTACAATCAAAGCGATCTGTAATATCTATGTGCATTGACAATGAAAATGAGAAGGATAACTGATCAGAAAGTAGTGTCACGCAGAAGAATGTTGTATCCAAATTATCATATGCCTTGTTGGCAATTTGCTATATATGATTAACTTCCAAGAAACACTGTTGCCAATTCAGATTTAGAACAGTATGTAGTAAGGAGTATGGGTCAAAGTCAAGCGTATCGTTTTCTTCGCCTGAAAACATGGGAGGAGAGGCACATTAAAACAAGACAAGATTATGATCTTTGAGAAAAATATGCAGTAAGGAGTATGGGAAACTTCATTGATTCCAAATGTATTGATACAAAATGTGTGAGACATGCTGTCGTATGCCAGAATTTACTTCATGGTATTTGAGACTGCTGCATAACCTTTCACAATGAAGCTTCCTATGTTTCTCAGGACACAGTTTGACTGTCAGATTTGAAGGACGAAATGGCATAACCAACCTATCCACTCTTGTGATATTGATATTTTAATCACATGTACGGAGGTTGATCTGAATCATTAAGACCTCAACTCAAACAATCAAGGTGACCCCCTTACTATTGGAGGAATAGGAAGCTTCCTAGGTCCGGGAACTAATTACAATGCAGCTGGGAGAGAGGCTCTGTACTTGTCAAATTTTCTTGGACATCAGAGAGCGCTGATGTCATTAAATGGTTGTAATTTGCTCATGGTGCCATGAGCAGCTTCTTTACAAAGCTGATAACATTTGGCACATCAACCGTCCATGCAACTGAAATTGGTTTATACCCTGACCATGGGTTCTCTGAATTCCACCTGCATCATAGTAAAAACAAGCAGAAACAAGTGTGAAATTTGCTGAAACATATAGATCCTGTGGGGTAACTTTTGCCTTGGTTTGCTTACTCCAAGAGTTATAAAGTAATTTGGTGAGATTTAGATCATATCAATGTGTATGTAAGAATGTTGAAACTAACCAACATCAGATGGGTCAATCTTTTATGAGTTACTCAGAAAAGAGCATACTTTTTCAATCCCTGATCCATCAAAGTGTGGCCAGTGCAAATGCCCTGGGTCTCCACCCTCACCACACCCTTCTTGAATGTGAAGTACTCAGGATGAAGTACAGCAGTGAAGCTCACAGGATCATGAAGGAAAATTCCTGAACAGATTGCGATTTTCTGTCAAAAGTGTGTTTCTTCTCCTATTTGATGGTAATTGGCAAAAGCATGCAACAGTAGTATATATATTTTCAAATACCATGGAAGCCATCAGACTTGACATGCCAATCCCTGTAGAACTTGCACATCTCAGATAACAACGGTGCATGCTTCCCTTTCGAGTTTCTTAGCTCCAAGAGATCCTCATCTAAAACAACGAATATCACATGGTGAATATAGTTAACCCCGGAACTTGAACTCTACACAACAGACTATCAATGAACCAACCTGTGAAGCAGACTTGTGTTGTTATGTTAATGCCAACCACAATGATATCTGCTCCTGAAGTAAAAACTATGTCAGCTGCTTCTGGGTCTCCATAGATCTGCAGAGTAATGCACAGGTTTAATGCTTATGTTAAAGTATTAGCCTCCACAAGTATAATGCAGTATTTTAACATACATTTGCTTCAGCAGCAGGGTTGACTCTTCCAGCAGCAAAGAAAGCTCCACCCAGTACAACTATTTTCTTCACCTTGCTTGCAAAAGAAGGGTCTCTTTTGATGGCCTAAGCAAGAACAGAGAAACTGAGTCATAACATATAGCACAGAATATACAGAACAATAAATAGGTTTAATCCTATGATCCTGAACATACCAATGCTACATTTGTCAGGGGTCCCAAAGCAAGCACAGAGACCTCTCCTGGAAACTCAGAGACCTTATTAACCAGGAAATCAGCAGCACTTTCCTCAACCTTCTTAGCAGAGGGTGCAGGAAGAAACAGATTCCCAATGCCATCTGACCCATGAACGAAATCAGCAATACGGGGCTTTCCTCCCTAATGAACACAAAGCATCGATTATTCAGTTCATCCAGACAAATGCAGTGCTATGTGGATTCAAACTGTACTATAGATAAAATTACTTTGCAAGTAACATAGTATTATTACAAGTTAAATGTGATTCTCTTGCTACATCTATTAACTAACAATTATCAACAAGCAAACAATGTAAGTAATATTATAAAAGATACAGTGCGAAACACCATGCTGTACCATAAAAGAAAAGGTAGTGTACCATGTGTTTCCATCCAAGACATTGGAAAGACAACTTTGTCATATTATATTGGTATAAACTTTCACTTAGCGGAACTTTTGATGGATGGAGATCAAGTCAGAAATTTCAGTCATTGCAAATTGGTAATATGAAATGCAAACTAAGGAAAAGAGTAGCAAGTTTCTTGCAGTGTCATGAAAACAACACAAGATAATATCATGAGCTAACAACCTTTAGGGGCTCGTGGCTTCCCTCTGCTACAGGAACTTCAGGGTGTCCTGCTCTCTCACACTGCCCATGTAAGACTTAACATTATTAGCGAATCCAAGAAAATAAATAAATAAAGCTCAACCATCTCAAATGCTTACCAGCAATAGCGCATTACGTGTTGCGCCCTCTGTGTCGACGTTGCCGAATATGGTCGTGAGCCCAATGATTTCCAGACTAGGTGCTCTGAACGCCATTAGGATCGTCATGCTATCATCTAGAAATAGGATTGCGAAGACAACAGACAGTAAATTTGCAGTCTAGTCCTTACATCTTGAAATGCCTTGTAGGAAAATGACTTACAATTAAGAATTCAGATATTACAAATGGGTACCAAATGATACCCTTACATTGTACCACAATACTAATCTTAACATCCTTATATTAAATTTTACAGTTATAGCCTTTTGGCTTTTAATGTTATATATTGTAGCATTTGCAAATAATGTATACTCTAGGCCTGTCTGTCATTTGATCCTCATAGCAGGTCAATAAGTTCAGATTACTTGGGAGTTTTCAAAGACCTAAGAATATTTATTTGCCCTTGAAACTTCGCAGTTGATTTGGATGGATTATTCAGAACCTGAATAAGAGAAGCTTTCTTGGGAATGTTAAGCTCGCGTAATCATACTCAGGGCATATTATTATCCAATACGCATATCGATTACGCAGTCAACAAGCTGTGCGCTGTGAATCGCTTGTGTGAGCTCACTACCTCTGATATATGTATAACTAATACATGAGTCCACATACCGAATTGACAGTGTGTCACGCTCATACGGCTCCTTGTTTAAACACACCGTGTGTTCAACCATATAATTGGGCTAGGAGCCTAGGAGCCAACAGACAAGTGGTGCATGGAAATGGTAGCGCTGACACCTGTCGACACTAGGATTATTGCCATTAGGCACAGAACTGTTCCAGTTCATTCCCTCGTAATATCAGTAACTGTGCTGTCAGATTGTGGCAATCGCGTGACCGGAAATTGATTGATGGGGAAAAGAAAAGGCAAAACCACAACTGCAGACCTAATAGGGCAGTAGTTGTTACTAATAAGCAAATTAGTGAGCCATGATTGTAGCTTTACTACCCACTGTCGAGTGATTGGTTACTCAGCAGAGAAGAGACGAAGATGACGCATGGTGGTCGTGTTGGTCCGCGACGCCATCGTTTTCATCGACGGACGGATAGGATCCCCAAGGCCAGAAACCCACCGCCACATCATCACGTGCGAGTAAAAGTAAATAATTTCTAGGACGACAAAACTCTGACTAACACGATGGCCAGAAATTGCCGGCATCCTTTTCCTACGGCCTCCCGTTTGTTTCTCTCGCTCGCTCTCCCGTCGACTCTAATGTGGTTTGGAGTTGGAAACGGGATTATTATTATTACAAGAAAAAAAATGGAAGCTTTTCTTCCTCTTCGAGGAGGAGCCAGGAGAGGAAACACAGTAGTACTAGTAGGAGCTTTTAAAGAAAACGAAACAATGGTGGAGGGGAGGGGACGAACGCAACGGAGGAGGGAGTCAGGGAGGACGCACCGATGCCCGGATCCGTGTCGATGATGAGCTTGTCGTGGCGGATCTGCTGGCCGTCCTGCTCCATCGCAAGCCCGGCCGGCGCCTCCGCTCAAGAACAGCGCACTGGGACTGGGAGTGGGACTGGAACGAACGAGAATTGCCGCGCAGCAGGAAGGCCCCCCAATCTGAATCTGAATCCTGAGAAGCCGCCGAGGAAAGGGAAGAAGAGGAGATAGCAGGTGGGGGCTAGGACGCAACCTCTCTATCACCCTCCCTTTCTAGGGGTGTTTAGTTACCATCAAATTCCAAATTTTAACACTATGTAAAAAGAAGATTTTCTATCACATCAAACTTGCGGTACGTGTATGAAGTACTAAATATTGACGAAATCAAAAACTAATTGCACAGTTTGATTGTACTTTACGAGACGAACATTTTAAACCTAATTAGTCAACGATTGGATAAGTATTACCAAATAAAAACAAAATTCTACTGTGGATTTCGTCGGCGCTGTTTCGGCCAAACTAAAAGAGGCCCTAGTGCTTTCTTGTCTCGCGGATTCTGCCTTTTGGCTTTGCTTTTTCCAACTCGTCGGGGCTGCCTTTTGGCCTTCTCCTCTTGTGTGTCACAGAGGCTTCGCAGATACGTCGTTGTTTCGAGTTGCCACCGGCTAATAAAATTTTAATATTTTTTTTTTGTCTGGATGATATGTTAAGAGGACACGAGGTTTATACTGATTGGGGTAGAATATTTCTACGTCTAGTTCGTTGTTGCTACTTGTGTTACTAGCACTAAAAGTGCGTAGCAGGGGTTATAAACGGTCAAGAAAGGGACATGTCCCAAGTCTCTGGTGAGAGGAACGAACGGGTGCCGAGGGCTCGGTCGCTTCTCGACCGTGTGCTTTGTATTCTAATCGGTTCGGGGTTCGAGTCCAAATCGGTGTGATGTGTTTCGATTCGAGTGTCCTGTGGTGTGTTGCGATGAGTTCCGATATGTCTTGTGGGATGTCCTGCTTTCCCTTTTATAGGCTAAGGAAAAGCACGGGTTACTGTGGAGAAAGAGAAGAGAACGAGAGGAATAAGTCATTCAGGATCGCCGGGTCCTTCTCCTCTATGCGGGTCCCGCCAACCCTGTAGATGTCAACAGGGACAGCTTCTCGTCCTGGCCCTGTCCGTCACTGGCGCCATGTGCAGGCGTCGTCTGCCGGTCATGGCGCTCCACTACGTCCTGGCGGACGTCATGGTGAACTGACGCGCACGTCAGTGTTCGTACGGGAGTTAGGCAAAACAGCACCGGTACGCCCGACGCTGTTCCTGACGTGAACCCCCAGGTATGGCCCGTCGTGGGTCGCGGGCTACATCGAGATGTGCCAGTCTCTTCCCTGGCATCAGAGCTTTGATCCAGGCCCATACGCTTGGACCTGGAGTGGTTGGTGGCGGTATGGGACTCCGTCGGGCAAGGCGGGGCCCGCGGCCTCGGTGTCG
The DNA here is from genome assembly GCA_904845875.1 of Miscanthus lutarioriparius. Classification (NCBI taxonomy): domain Eukaryota; kingdom Viridiplantae; phylum Streptophyta; class Magnoliopsida; order Poales; family Poaceae; genus Miscanthus; species Miscanthus lutarioriparius. The sequence goes on along the minus strand of CAJGYO010000004.1, from coordinate 38,369,934 downwards.
GGCGAGGCGGAGCCAACCCTCAGGGGTCGGTTGGAGCTGTAGTCGCGCTCTCGACTGCTCGGACGAATCAATGTTGATGGTTATTAGCTCCTCTTTGGGCACCCTAATATTGGTCCTCGACAGTAGCCCCGAGCCTACGGAGGAGTAGAATACTCCTTCGAAGGCTTTTCCGAACGGGAGGACTCTGAAGGCCTTAGCCTTCCTTTGTCACCCACAATGTGACCTGGGGATGGTGATTCCCTTTCCTCGAGACCCCTCCCATAGCAGGGGCCTAGTCGAGGATCGGTTCGTCTTTGCAATTGTCTTCCTTCAAATGTTTTTTTCTGATAAAAACGGAGAGGCTGAGCCGTGCCATGATTTTTCTCTAAGGACGAATCATGGCATCCGGTGAGCTGTTTAATGGGCTAGTCTGAGTGGGGTCTCGGCATCCCGTTCGTGGGGATTTGGCTTGGGTCGGTTTGTTGATCGATTCCAGATTCTTGGCGGTCGATCCATATAGTTCACGGGTCTGTTTGACCGATCCCGAGGGCTATGCGCCTTTCTTTGAGGAAAAACCATGGATTGTAACCGACCGAGACTCGAACGTGAGCCGGGATGCCCGCGACGCTCGTGTGCCTGGATTCTGGCCGCTAGCGAGCCCATCCCTTTCCACCTCTCACTCTAGAGGTGCCTGGAGCTGTTGTCGAACCCGTCGATGGGCCGACCTGTGGACTCCTCGGCCCACTCAGGTCGTAGAGACGCTTTTATATCCGTATTTCTCTTACCCGCGATGAGTCATGGCCCATCCGGAGAGGTGAAACGTCCATCGAGTTTTCTGAGGGAACGGATAGAGATTGCGTGCGCATGTCCCACGATGGGACGTTGTGGCAGATCATGGCAGGCGCAGAGATCTAGGCGGACGGTTAGTTTCCTCACATTCGTCATCCCTATAAAACCAAAGGGTTTGCCCCTAGGGTTTCATACCTTGCATCCTTGCCTCCGCAGCCACTACCGCCACCGCCAATTGCTTAGGTTTCCTGCCTCCGCCTCCACGTCGCCGTCGAGCCCGCATTTGTCCGCCCCCACCTCCAATGGATCTGTGGTGACGCTCCGACATCACCTTCCAGCCATGGAATGCCTCATCCATCGTGGTCTTCTCCACGCGTGGACCTCGGTCGAGGAGTGGCTGCTGCCCGGCGAGGAGGATCTGCCGTCGCCGCCCAATGGCTATGTGGTGTCGTTCGCCCACTTCCATGAGCATGGGTTCGCGACCCCCGCCCACAAATTTCTTCGGGGGCTATTGCACTATTATAAGATCGAGCTACAGCATCTCAACCCCAATGGGATCCAGCACATGGTGGCGTTTGTCGCCCTATGCGAGGGGTTCCTGGGGATCAGCCCCCACTTCGACCTATGGTGAGCTCTAGAACAATTGGGTCAGTGAGTACCCCCCATGCGGCTCTCTACGTCCAACAAGGGGTGTCACTCGCAGTGGTTCTACCTCAAGAACGACGCCGCCGCCCCTCTGCCGGAGTTCACCGGACGCCTGATCGAAGAGGCCCCGGAATCATAGAGGAAGTGGGGCGTTCTGAAGAAGGACAAGAACAAGATCTGGGACCACATCGCCGCCATCCACATCCTAAAGGAGAGTGGCCTGAAGAGGTCGGGTGTCATCGGAGCCTACCACGCAAGGAGGGTGGCACCGTTGATGATGCGCGTGCTCCCGCTATACGCTATGGCGCCCGAGGCGTCGTTCGACGGAACGGTGCTTGCCGACAGAGCGCTCCCCCACTCGGAGGTCACGCAACGCATTAAGGAGGCGGTGGAGCCTTCGTGGGATGATGCTAATGCCCCCCTCAATTTCGTCTACCCGGTGCCCGGGACATCCTCTGATACGGCTAGAACCAGGCCATGTCGTCTTCGTAAGTTTCCCCTCCTCATACCTCCTCTTCAATTGATTTCCCAACCTCTTGATACTAACTTTGAGAGGGACGGGACTAGCTGAGGGACCTCATCTTCATGGATCACCCGGCATCGTTGTCGAGGGATTCGTCTATGAATTGCGCCGAGGGCGAGCAGCTGAGGAAGGTGAAGGAGGACAAGAGGAAGAAGAAGCAGCGGAAGCTACAGGCACGGGAGCGAGGGGAGGACACCAACAATGATGATGATGATGATGGAGACGACAATGGGGTAGTCGACAACATCGAGTGGGATGACCTGGAGAACGAGGATGTGCTGATAGGTATCGGTTCGTCCTTGCAGGAGTCAGGACCCTTCCTGTTCCACGGAGGAGAGGGCACGTCCGGGGAGCCGGTGGAGATGGGCTATACCATCGGCCTGCCCCAGGGGCCAACAGGGGTGGGCAGCTCTACCACTGCACATGAGGTGCCAGCGGAGGCGGGCAGCTCCGCCATCGCGCCCCAAGATCCAAGGGGAGTGAACCCTTCTGCCCAGGAGTAGGGGGAGGGCTCAAAATGGCCTCGCCCCGATGAGGCGGAGTAGAGGTCAGGGGGTTCGCCCCCTAAACGTATCTACCACCCAACGACACTGAGGTGAGTCATCAGCTTCTCTATTTTTTCTTGTTTTGGTTGGATTTTATTGTGACTTATGCTTTTCGTCTCTTGTAGCGTCGGGAGGCAGTGTAATCCTTTGGCGCTGGCGCCAAAGAAGAGCGTCGCCCTTCAAGCGAGGTGGCAGCCGTCAGCTAGCGTTGCGCCCATTTCAGCCAAGAGCGGTGTTAGTGTGACTGCGTCATCGGCCGGTCAGACGTCGCCCACGGTGGCATCCATGCCTTCGGCGGGACGAGCGAATGCGAGGGCTCTAGGGACGCCTTCGGAGGTCGCGGAACAGCCAGCGATGGTGGCGATACCGCTGCCGATAGTGCTCGTTGTGCTGACCACGCTCATAGTGCCGACCGTGGTGAGCTCGACGCAGCCGGTCAGGACCCCACCGACACAGGCGGAAGTGGCGGCGGCTAGGACAGGCGGGTCACAGCTGGGTGCTGTCGTGGTGGCGCCTGAGGAACCAGTCGTGACCCGCGCCATTGGTGGCCTAGGTGACGGCATCTGGCATGGGCTGAACAAAGGGGGTGCGGCCGAGGGGTCCCCAAAGGTCATGGTGTTGGGAGAGGAGTTAGCGTCCGTACCGCTGACCCCTTCCATCGTCGAAAGGAGTGTCCCGGCGGGGACGTCACGACGAGGAGGGTCGACAGCGATTGGGACCGGTAGGGAGCCATCCCGCCCTGATGTCGGTGGGTAGCGACTTGCCTATGTGGGGCGAGCCCTTGCTCCGGTGGGCGAGTTCAAAGGATCCGACGTCGATGCTCTTCACTCTCGACGCCACCGTAGAGAGCATGGAGCGGGAGAGCCTCGACGTGAGGATCGCGTCCGTGCTTGAGGCCCTGGACCACGCTCGAGGTGCCTTGTGTGATGTTGTCGTTCCCTCTGATCTGGTATTCGCTTAACCCTACTTCTCGCCCTTTTCTTTTTCTGTATATTCTTTGTATTCTGACCATTATCTCCTTTCAGTCCCTTATCGCTCGCAGCCGGGGGAAATCTCGGTTCCTTTATGAGTAGAAGGAAACCTAGGACCGCCTCATCGAGGATGCGTGGCTGCACGGGGAGGTGACCGCTCAGCTTGTTGCTGCCCAGCAGAGAGTGGCCGAGCTGACTCCTATTACCGAGGAGGCGGACAGTCTTCGGTCGTGGGTGGCCGAGGCCCATCGACATGCTGACGAGGCCGAGAGGGCGTTCGAGGCCCTATCAATGAGATCACGGAGGGACGACAAGGAGGCCACCAAGGTCAGGAAGGAGCGAGACAAGCTGCCCTAGAAGGACGCTGAGACCTACCAGTGGATCCTTGACCTTCTGGCCGAGGTTGAGAAGGAAAGGGAGCTAAAGCTAGGGGCCGAGGAGAAGCTCATGGTCCTAGAGAAGAGGGCGAGTCTAGATGCCGTGGCGGTCACCCAGCTGGGCCAGGAGCGGGATAAGCTGCTCCAAACCACGGTGAGGCTCTGCTCAGAGCATGGAGAGGCTCGTGAGGAGCGTGACCAGGCCCTCCGAGAGTGTGACCAAGCCTGCCAAGAGCACGACAACACGTAGCAGAAGGTCGGCTCCCTCTAGGCCAAGCTTGAAACCACGACGACCCAGAAGCTAGAGGCCAAGAGCGTCTCTGCTGGGCTAGCCATGGACCTCACCGAGGCGAGGAGGAATCTTCAGGCGAAGAGCAACGAGCTTGGTATCCTGAGTGCCGCCCTCAGAGTGGCCTGACGATGACCTTGAGGTGGTGTGGTTGGAGGGGACCAGCTCGCTGGCGGCCCATGTCGTTGAGATCACAGCCTAGGTGCGCCAGCTCGAGAGGAATGTGCTTCGCGCTGGGGTCAACCAATCCTTCACGATTGCTCATTCTCATTATGGGGACAGCATCGACCTAGAGACGATGAGCTATGGCTTTGTGCCTGGCTATGAAGTCCATGAGCTGGAGGAGATGGAAGCGGCGGTGGCTCCCCTTTCGTAGGACCTGGCGGACAGGATCGAAAGCATAGTTCTCCCCTGGAGGAGTTAGTTAGTTCAATAGGTTGATCATTCTTGTAAAAAGAGGATAGGTGCTGACCTTTGTGTAATGCTTAAATAAACTTGTCATTTTGTTTTGCTTGACGGAGTCTGTTCTTTTGTTCTGGTGTGAACCAATTTGTTTTTCCTTCCTTTTTATGTGTGAAAATTGGTTCATGTGTTCCGACCCTTCCGTTTGTTAAGACTGTGGGGCCTGAGGTGTAGGAGGGAAACTCTAATCACACTGGTAAGCAAGAGTGTCGTAGCCGCTGGGGCGTAGGTTTCTCATAGTCTGACCAGCCTTGCTCAGTCGTTCGTTTTTGCAGACCTTGCCACTAGGTTTTTTAACATGAGGAAGGGGTCGGGTGCAGCGACCATTTTAGAAAGGGTGTATATATGCCCTTATCAGCCCCGAGTGAGACCCGGTCCCTTGCCGTTGCTAGGGTCGGGTGTCACTGAAGATCAAGGAGAGGATAGCAAAACTAGTAGGAGAAAGCATCTCTTGTTTTTGCACGTACCCCCTCCCTAGGATCTGAGCCATCGTTCTACAACTGCGCGTTATGTCTCCTTGTGAGTCCAACTCTCCTCGAGCCCCCATGCATAGCAGGGGTGCAGTCGAGGGTCGGCTTGTCTTTGTGATCGTTGCCTCATCCGTGATTTTCGCAACCAAGGGGTTGAGCTAACATCACTTGCCTTGGTGGCTTGAGTGACACGCTCGGTGAGCTCGCTAACAAGCATGTTTGAGTGGAATCTAGGTCTGTCATTCGTGATGGGGTCAGCATAGCCCCCATGTGGCATTCTGCTACTCCTTAACCCGCCTCCCAGTAGATGCCCATGTCGCTCTGGAGAGCGACTCAGGTAGCCCACTAGCCTCCCCCCGATGGGGATTCTATGGGATCAGCTCGAGGTTAGGATCGAACGAGAAGGTTGAGATGACCATGTCTCCTTCTAAGCGGGTCGGGCAAAGGCCGTTGAGGCTCGTCTATATTTTCTCCCTTGGCTCTATTCAACACGAGGCGGCCTCGAGCCCTTCACGGGCCGGCCTTCGAACCACGATCAGGTGGACTCCTGAGTTTGGGTCAGGTGGCTTGAGCCCCCGAGCCTCATTGGACTTGGTAGGGGTCGGCCAAATTTCATGCGTCACCTCGCCCTTAGTTTCCGCAATCGGAGGGGCTGAGCTAACGACACTTGCCTCGATGGCTCGAGTGTCATGCTCAGTGAGCTCTCTAACGGGCATGTTCGAGTGGAATCTAGGTCCATCATCCACTGATGGGGTCGGTATAGCCCTCATGTGGCATTCCACTGCTCCTTAACCCTCCTCCCGGCAGATGCCTATGTCACTCCGAAGAGCGACTTAGGTGCCCGCTGGCCTCCCCTCGATGGGAATTCTGTGGGCTTGGCTCGAGGTTGAGATATCCCTGTCCGCTTCTGAGCGGGGTCAGGCAAGGCCGCTGGGGCTCATCTCAGTTTTTCTCCCCTGGCTCTATTTGATGCAAGGCGGCCTCGAGCCCTTCGTGGGCCAGCCTTCGAACCTCGGTCGGTTGCTGCTCATATCGAAGGAGATGACTACCGCTTTGTGACGCGACGCGAAGTGTTGTAATGTAGCAATTGCATATGCAATGCTTGGATGTATGGGATGAATGTATGGATGAAGGGATGAATGAATGAATGAATGTATGAATGCATGCATGAGAATGGATGAATGAATGATCATGAAATGGAAAAGAAAAGGGGGGTCGGTAAAGTTATCTCGATAGCTCGAGTGACAGGTTTAGGGAGCTATTACCGGATATGTCCGTATGGGGTGCGGGTCCGTCTTTTCATGATAGAGCTGGCGTAACCTGCATGGGGCATCCCACTACTCCCTATCTATCTCTCGGCAGTAGCCTGAGCCATTCGATCGATTTGGGCGACCTGCCGGCCTCTCCTCGATGGAGATTCCATAGGTGGGCCCCTCCAAACCCTTCCTAAGAAGGCGGAGGCTAAAGCTCGGGGTGCGGGGACAAAAACTCTGATCACACTGGTGAGCAAAGATGCCATAGCCATCGGGGCGTAGGTTTCTCGTAGTCCGACCAGCTTTACTCAGTGCTTGTCTCTACACACCTTGCCTCTAGTTTTTTAATGTGAGGAGGGGTCGGGCATAGAGAATGTCTACTGAATAGACAGTCTTGCCAGCCCCCGAACGAGGCCTGTCCCCTTGCCATCGCTGGGGTCAGAGGCTTGATAGCGAAATTAATAGGAGAAATCGTGCGTAAATTAAGGGTGACCCATCTCTAGGCGGTGGCTTTGAGCCGTTCGATGGTACGAGTGATGGGTTTGGGGAGCTCTTACCGGATATGATCGAGTGGAATCCAGGTCCATCGTTTGTGACGAGGTCGGCATAACCCATGTGGGGCATCCTACTGCTCCCTACCCGTTTCTTGGTAGTGGTCAAGCCGTTCGATCGACTTGTGTAACCCGCTGGGACAAGACTTACCTACAGAGATATGGGATGAGAACATTCCACCCAAAAACTTAGTTAGGCAGATAAGCCAAGCGATAAACCCGTAATAAATGGATAAGCTCTTAGATTTCATTATGGCCAAACAGTTTGCTTTAGCCGGTCCCTCCTTTTGTATATTCCATCGAGGCCATAAAGCTCGAGGTGTGGGCGAACAAACTCTGATCGCGCTGGTGAGCAAAGACGCCATAGCCACCGAGGCGTAGGTCTCTCGCAGTCCGACTAGTTTTACTCAAAGTTTGTTTCCGCAACCCTAGCTTCTAGGTCTCAACATGAGAGGGCGTCGGGCACAGAGAAGCGTTTGCTAGGCAGACGTACTCTTAAATGCGTACCGACTCTCTCCGTAGCGAAGGCCACAAAGCTCAGGGCACGAAAAAAAACTCTGATTACGCTGGTGAGCAAAAATGTCGTAGCCACCGAGGCATAGGTTTCTCGTAGTCCGACCAGTTTTACTTAGTGTTTGTTTTTGCAAACCTCACTTCTGGGTCTTAACGTGATAAAGGGCTGGGTGTAGAGAATGTCTACCGGATAGGTACGCTCTTATTATCCCCCGAGTGAGGCCCAACCCCTTGCCGTTGCTAGGGTCAGGTGTCACAAAAGATCGGGGAGTTTGATAACAAAGCTGATAAGAGAAAGTGTGTGTTCATTAAGGGTAAAAGCGACGTAGCTGATCGATGTTCTAGGCATTGGTGAAGACTTCGTCGTCGATGGTCTTGAGCTTGTCGACACCTGGTCGGAGCACCTTCGCGATGATGTATGGTCCCTCCCACGGTGGAGAAAGCTTGTGGTGGTCCTTGTTGCTCTGGACGAGGCGGAGAACTAGGTCTCTGACGTTGAAGGCCCGGCCCTACACTCAACGGCTGTGATACTGGCACAATGCTTGCTAGTATTTGGCCGAGTGGAGGAGGGTGATGTTGCGCACTTCTTCTAGCTGATCCATGGCATCCTCGAGGGACGCCTTGGCCCCCTGTTCGTCGTATGCTCTGACCCTTGGCGCTCCATAGTCGAGGTCGGTCGAGAGGATAGCCTCGGAACCGTAGACCATGAAAAATGGTGTGTAGCTGGTGGCCCAGTTGGGGGTCGTCCTCAGGCTCTAGAGCACCATGGAAAGCTCCGTGACCCATTGTCCGCCAAACTTATTCAACCGGTTGAAGATCCTAGGCTTTAGGCCTTGTAGGACCATGCCGTTCGCGCGCTCGACCTGCCCGTTTGTGCGGGGGTGCACCATGGTGGTCCAATCGACCCGGATGTGGTATTCATCGCAGAATCGGAGGAACTTTTTTCTGGTAAACTGCATGCAGTTGTTCGTGATGATGGAGTTCGGGACTCCAAAGCGATGGATGATGTCGAGGAAGAATAGCATGACTTGCTCAGACTTGATCGTGGAGATCGGCTGAGCCTCTATCTACTTTGTAAACTTGTCTACGGTGGCAAGCAAGTGGGTATAGCCCCCGGGCATCCTTTTAAGAGGTCCAACCAGATCGAGCCCCTAGACCGCGAACGGACATGTGATGGGGATTGTCTAGAGCGCTTGGGCCGGTAGGTGAGTCTGCCAAGCGTAGTACTGACACCCTTTATAGGTGCACACAATCTGCTCGGCGTCAGCTACTATGGTTAGCTAGTAGAAGCCTTGTCGGAATATGTTTCCGACCAGAGTTCTAGGCGCAGCATGGTGACCGCAGACCGCACTGTGGATATCGCTCAGTAAATGCTTCCCCTGTTCGATGGGGATGCAGCGCTGCAGGATCCTGGTGTGGCTTCACTTGTAGAGTTCGCCCTCAACAAGGACAAAGGACTTGGCGCGATGCGCGAGCCATCGAGCCTCTGCCTTGTCCGTTGGTAGCACCTCACGGAGGAGGTAGTCGAGATAGAGCATCCTCCAGTCGACCAGAGGGTCGGGCTCTGTCGCTGGGTCCTCTTCAAGCTCCATGAATTCAGGGTCGAATGGAGCTGACGGTTGGTCAGCCCCTAAGCCCAGGGCGGGCGGCCCGTCACCGGCTTGTTCTAGCCCCTTATAGCAAACCGAGGGCTTGTGCTGATCGCTGGCGAAGATGCTTGTTGGCACCGGCTCTTGACCGGACGCTGCTTTTGCCAGCACGTCGGTCGCCTTGTTGAGACGCCTCGGAATGTGGTTGAGCTCGAGGCCATCGAACTTTTCCTCTAGCTGGCGGACTTCTCGGCAATATGCAGCCATCTTGGCGTTGTGGCAGCCTGACTCCTTCATGACTTGGTCGATGACCAGCTGGGAGTCGCCTCGGACATCGAGGCGTCAGATGCCCAACTCGATGGCGATGCATAGGCCATTGATGAGCACTTCATATTTGGCCACATTGTTGGAGGAGGAGAAATGGATGCGGACCATGTACCTCATGCGTACCCCGAGGGGTGAAACAAAGACCAGCCCTGATCCAGCGCCTTTCTTCATCAGTGATCCGTCAAAGTACATCATCCAGTACTCTTGGTCGATGACCGCCGATGGCATTTGGACCTCGGTCTACTCTGCAACAAAATCAGCCAACACCTGGGACTTGATGGCCGTCCGGGAGGCATACGTAATGCCCTAACCCATCAGCTCGAGTGCCCACTTCGTGATTCTTCCCAAGGCATCCTGGTTTTGGATGACCTCGCCAACGGGGAAGGATGTCACGACCGTCACCGGATGTGACTCGAAGTAGTGGTGTAGCTTCCTCTTGGCGATGAGGACAGCATACAGGAGCTTCTAAATTTGGGGGTAGCGGGTCTTAGAATCGGATAGGACCTCGCCAATGAAGTACACGGGGCGCTATACTTTGAGGGCGTGCCCCTCTTATTCTCGCTCCACTACCAAGGTGGCGCTGACCACTTGCGTGGTGGCCGCAATGTAGAGCAGAAGGGGTTCTCCAATGGTCTGAGGAACCAGGATCATGGCCTTCGATAGAAACTGCTTGACCAAGTCAAGTGCCTCCTAGGCGTCGAACGTCCATTCGAAGTGGTCGGCCTTCTTCAGAAGTCGATAAAGGGGGGGACCTTGTTCGCTGAGGCACAAGATGAAGCGGCTGAGCATGGCGAGGCACCCTGTAACTCGTTGTACCCCCTTTATATTCTAAATCGAGCCCATCCTTGTGATGGCCGAGATCTTCTCCAGGTTGGCCTCGATGCCACGCTCGGAGATGATGAAACCAAGCAGCATCTCCTTGGGACCCCGAAAACACATTTCTCGGGGTTGAGCTTAATGCCATTTGCTTGGAGTTTTGTGAAGGTCTGCTCAAGGTCGGCTATGACCTGGTCAGCCCATTTGGACTTGACCATGATGTCATCCTAGTAGGCCTCAATGGTCCACCCGATGAGGTCCCCAAAACACTTGAGCATACAACGCTGGTATGTGGCCCCAGTGTTCTTCAGACCGAACAGCATTGTGACATAGCAAAATGAACTGAAGGGGGTGATGAAAGATGTCACGAGCTGGTCGGACTCTTTCATCACGATTTGATGGTACCCGAAGTACGCATCAAGGAAGCAAAGGGTTTCACACCCTGAGGTAGAGTTGACTATTTGGTCTATGCACGGCAAAGAAAATGAATTCTTTGGGCATGCTTTGTTGAGACCCGTGTAGTCAACACACATCCTCCATTTTCCACTCTTATTTCATACAAGAACGGGATTGGCTAACCACTCGGGGTGGTGCACTTCCTTGATGAACCCGGTCGCCAAAAGCTTCATGATCTCCTCGTTCATGGCCTATGTTTCCCCTCATCGAAGCGACGTAGGCATTTATTCATCGGCTTGGAGCCTGGCCGGATCTTCAAGGCATGCTCGGCGACTTCCCTCAGAATGCCCGGCATGTCTGAGGGTTTCCACGCAAAGATTTCTCTGTTGGCGCAGAGGAAGTCGACGAGCGCACTTTCCTATTTGGAGGAAAGCATGGTGCCTATGTGCACCACTTTGCTCTCAGGGCTGTTGGGGTCTATGAGGACCTCCTTGGCGCCCTCCACTGGCTTAAAAGACCTAGCCGATCTCTTGGGTCGGGTGCTTCTTCGGTGATCTCCTTCCTGATGGCCACGAGCTCTTCGGAGGTGCGCTGGAAGGAGGTGCCGATGGTGATGACTCTACCTAGGCCTAGCATCTTTAGCTTTAGGTAGGTGTAGTTGGGGACGTCCATTAACTTCATGTAGCATGGTCGTCCCAGGATGGCGTGGTAGGTTCCGTGGAACCCAACCACTTCGAAGGTGAGGGTCTCCATCCTATAGTTAGACAGACCCCTAAAGGTGATGGGCAGATCGATCTGCCCAAGTGGCATGGCCTACTTTCTAGGCACTATGTGTGGTAGAACCTCCTAAATTATAGGGCCCATATGCACCTGTCACTGTCCAACGACCTTTGACAACTATACATATGTTCCCGGTAACTTAAGAAGACTGTCGGGTGTCCTCGAGGAACCCCGAATCATCCACGATTTCCGAGCAGGATCACATTACAGAGTCATTGTAGTATTACAACAGTTTATTCAAATAGATACATCAGAGTAAAAGTAGCGGAAGACTTACAATAACATAGTTTACAAACCAATTGTTTCAAACCATACAACTAAGTTCGATAATAAAACAAACCAAAGTAGTGGAGTGGCATTATAATATATTACAAAACACACAACATAAGCTGCCCTGCCCAAGGACCACACATTTAATTATCGCCATCGCCTTTGAACAACAAATCATGCGTACGATCCAAAACAGATCGCTCTGCTCATGAGCCTCACACTCGCAACAAGGGTCAACGAACCCCGAGTACAAAAGTACTCAACAAGTCTTAACCGAAATAAGAATTAAAAAGAACGTGGAATGCAAAGCTCATGGGATTCAAGATGTGGCTTTAGCAATAATCAAAGTTCTTTTTAAGTAAAAGCATTTTTAACAAAATTCTTTATATCAACGTTTAAAACTTCATAAAGATCATATACAAAGTGACACGATCCGTATTGAGATCATGAAACTTCATATCCAACACATCTCATACCATCCTCGGTTTCCATTTATTAATTACTACGATGATGAGCAATGAGTTGAGTCTCCATAACCGAGGAGCAACGACGATTCGAACCGATTATAACCCAATACTGGGAATTCTAGACCACCACGACATATGTAGGTCCCCGACCTACATATACCAACCTACCTCGGATCCTCTAAAACAAGAACGGGTCCGTGCACACCCGAAATCTGATTACTCCACCAATCCAAATTTATTGCCACATGGGTATATGCTATTCCCGCCATCTCTCCACTCCCAAAGCTTGTGAGTAGCCATTCTCATAATAGAATAACCAAGTTAAGGCTTACCAAGTATGTGGTTAGTACTACAAAGTCTCACCTCATGCAATTCAACAACAGACGGACCTTAATCGACACAAAGTGGAAAGAACACGCTCACAAGACCTCCATGTCTTGTGGCTCACACACACCGAGTCCGCCTGGGGTCTAGATTTATTACTCCACATTCCCATATCACATGTTAACATAATTAACCAAAGCTCCATTTAAAACTTGCGGATGATAGGTAATCACCCGACTTTCACCGTTCTAAGCATAGCTAAGCAAAAGCGGCATATCTGAATTTAAAAGCTGGTAATATGGTAATTATGGAATAACAAGGTTGGTAAGGTACCAATTTGGTTTTCACTTGACTCCTAATCACTTAATGCAAGAAAAAAGAAGCAAAAGCGAAAATCAATTTGTAAAATACAAGGTAGGGTTGTATGCATCCGGGCTTGCCTTCGTTGATGGAAAAGTCTAGGTCCCGAGTCGCCCACCGATATCAACACCAACCTCCACAGACGGATCAACCTCCTCAACTACTTGATTAACTACCACGTGCTCACCTTCGTTCACTACACATAGTAACAATGCCATGCTTAACATGATGCAGATACAAAATATGATGCTCGATGATGGATGCAAAACTTAACAACTTGAATACAACTTTTTCGCTGTACAGTTACAAGTCAAACTAACTAAACCATTTTCGCAACACTCACAACAATTGCCAAGGATCATTACCCACTAATGACCCAAGGACATCACTTAATGAAAAACTCAAACAAAACCTAAATCACTAAAGGTTACTATTTGCTTTTATTAATTAATTAATTAATTAATAATTATGAAATAAATCAACTTGTTCCAATTGACCTAAAATTTTTGTATATATTCATCACATGATAACTAAGTGACAAAACAATTTTCATAATTTTGGATACATAAATAAGCCTAGAAAAATACTTTGAAACTCATTTATTAATTAATTGAGCAATTTTTATCACATTCAAAAAGTACTGAAAATCAACATTTCATATTTTTCCTAAATAATACACATCACAGAGAAGTCACACAAAAATTTTCATAATTTTTGGAGCTCTAAATAAATCTACACAAAAATAACAAACAGACACTATTCATTTAAATCTGAAAAACAGAAAATTCATTTTGAACGCTGAGTCACTGACAACCGGGTCCCACTTGTCATCTTCAACCTCCGACGTTGACCACGGCAGCGATGGCTCTGATCGGCGATTCCTCGCCGACGGTGAGTTCACCGGCGATGACGATTGTACCAACATGCTTCCCACGACTAGGCGCGCACTCTTGACCGACTACTTATTTAGCTGCACCGATTATGACTCAATTCAAGCTCAACGTCGGCCATGGCGGACACGGTGCCTCGGCGGTACTACGCCGGTGACTACAGACCGGTAGCGGTTAAACAAAGGACACAAGAAGCATCAAGAGCTTACCCTGAACACAACTGAGCAGATAACAAGGCCGGAGAAACAGCGGTGAAGCGGGACAGCGTCCACGATGATCACGGCGGAACAAAGTTTGTCGGTGATGGTGTACCGCGGCGATCGAGTGGACAAAATGGCCAAGAAACAATGAAATGAGCACTACAGTATCCAGACGAAGCCAAAGGTACACCAATCAAGGGCAACGGCTCACCGACGGGCTCTGGCCACAGAGAAACGGAATCTCGGGTGAGTTCGCCGGCCGCGAGGAAGAAGGCAATGAAACCCGAGTTTCCAGTGAAGACAAACGGAATTGGTGGGTCGGCCGGACGCGCAAGGAGTAGGCGGAGCTGGAGCTAGCTTATCAGCGATGGTGGAGCACAACAACGATGGCACGGGCTCACCGGAGATGAAGAAGTGGCGACGGAAAAACAGAGCAAAGGGACGGGGTCAAACGGCGACGGTTCAGGCTATAAAGGATGGCCAGGAAGCTCAAGGAAGCTGCGCCGTGTCCTTCACCGCGCCAGCGCAACACCAAAACGGCCACGACCGCGCCTGGAACGCCGAAGAAGGAAACGCCGGCAATGTAGCTTCGGAGGTGGGCACTGTTCACTCAATTTACAGAAATGCCATTCGCCCAAAATTCACAAATTACTCTCAAATTTTCATAACAACTCAAAAATCTCCAAAAATAAAAGTTGTTCAAAATCAAAAGTTCTACAACTTTGCTTTTGAAACCATACCCAAATTCGGCCTATATTTTGAAATGAACTTTTGAATTTAAAACCGGGATATTTAAGGAATTGCGCCTTTTTAAATAACTTCAAATTTTACTAAACAACTTGAAAAACTCCAAAAATAAACTTTGTATAACTCGACAAGCTCTACAACTTTGCTTTAAGACTCAACCCCAAAATGTGCTTTGATTTTGAAATGGATTTTCAGGGTCGGATTTAAATATTGAAAATCAGGGTTTTCGGAATTTCAAATCAATACAAAGATTTCAAACTTGATTCAAACAATACCAAGCAATACTTATAACATAAATGTAAACTTGTTTTAGTGAATGCATAACAAAATTTGCAACATGACCAATGCCTTGCAACGCATATGATGATATGTCCGATTTTAATATTTAAACACCCGGTGTTACAATCCTTCCCTAAAAGAAATCTCGCCTTAGAGATTCAAAGCCATAGGGTAAGTAATGGAAAAGGAAATGTGTCAATCCAAAAACATCCAATTCTCATCCATAAAACAACTGAGGTTCCTTTACAAAACACAATTTGTAACAACCGAGCTTAACTAACAGTACTCTATTCTATAATGACGCAATAAACTCTGGAAACTTTTCTAACAAGTAATCTTCTGATTCCCAAGTAGCTTCCTCTTCTGAATGTTGATTCCATTGTATCTTATAGAACTTTATAGTTCTCCTCCGAGTAACATGATCTTTCTGATTCAACACTCGGATAGGATATTCTGAATAAGTCAGATCTGGTTCAAGTTCCACTCCTTCAACTTCAACATTACCTTTCGAGGCACTCGGAGACACTTCTTCAATCGAGACACATGGAACACATCATGTACAAATTTGATAAATGTTCGTAATTTTAAGCGATAGGCCACTTTTCCATATCTCTCCAAAATTTGAAATGGTCCAATATATCGAGGTGCCAACTTGCCTTTAACATCAAAACGGTTAACTCCCTTCATTGGTGATACTTTCAGATATACAAAATCTCCTTTGTTAAACACTAATGGTCTCCGTCGTCTATCCGCATAACTCTTTTGGTGGGACTGAGCTATTTTCAAATTACTCTGTATTTGCCTAACCTTGTCTTCCGTTTCTTTCACAAGGTTAACTCCAAATAATCTTCTTTCTCGAGGCTCAAACCAACTCGGTGATGTTCTCACACTCCTGACCCATAGAGTGCTTCAAATGGAGCCATTCTAATGCTTTCTGATAACTATTGTTATATGAGAACTTCGGCCAAAAGGTAAACATTCGTCCCACTTGTTGGAATAATTAAGGACACAACACCTTAACATATCTTCAAGCACTTGATTGACTCTTCGGTCATCCATCATCTGCGGATGATAAGTCAGTACTATCTGAGGAGCTTGGTATCCAATGAAGAATGCAATTGTTTCCAAAACTTGAGACAAACTGTGTACCCCGATCGGACACTATGGTCTTTGGTATTCCATGGAGACTCATAATTCTTGCTAAATATATCTTGGCGTATTGGACAGTGGGATACATAGTCTTGACAGGAAGAAAATGTGCTGACTTAGTGAGTCGATCTACAATAACCCAGATTGAGTCAAATCCCTTTGATGTCTTGGGTACACCAACAATAAAGTCCATACTTATGTCCTCCCACTTCCAAGCTGGAATAGGTAATGGTTGTAGTTCTCCAGCAGACCTCAAATGTATAGCTTTCACTTTCTGACAAGTATCACACTTTGCTATATATCTCGCAATTTCTATCTTCATTTTTGTCCACCAAAACCTTTGTTTTAAGTCATGGTACATCTTGTTGCTTCCCGGATGGATAGATAACCTAGTAGCATGTGCTTCTTCAAGAATTGACTGCCGCAACTCAGGAACTTTTGGTACTACCAAACGATCCTTGAACCATAGCACACCTTCATTATCCATCTTTGAAACATTCTCGCCTTTCCATTCCTCGACTCTTTCCTTGATATGGGCTACACCCTTGTTTTCCTTCCGAAAAGCGGCGATAATTTGATCTCGAATATTGGCTTCAATAATTATGTTGGTCAAACTACCTTGTTGAATTACTTCTACATTTAACTTCTCCATCTCTTGACATAAAGTCAAACCCATTGTTCTTCTTGTCGAGTGCAATTACAATAACTTTTATGCATCGAGAGCATCTCGCCACCACATTTGCTTTCCCGTGGTGATAATGTACTTCCAAGTCATAATCTTTAATCAACTCGAACCATCTTCTTTGTCGCATATTCAACTCGATCGAGTAAAGATATATTTTAAGCTCTTGTGGTGCAGATAAATATGGCACATATTACCAAGTAGGTAATGCCGCCAAATCTTGAGCAGCATGGACCACAAATGCTAACTTCAGATCATGAGTCGGATAGTGTTCTTCATGTTGCTTAAGTTGCTGGATGCATAAGCAATAACTCGACCTTCTTGCATCAACACACATCCAATACCAATACCGAAGCATCACAATAAACATCAAACGGCTTCTCGATATCAAAGTTGGGCTATCTTTGATGCGATGGTCAACAGTCTCTTTCAAAGTCCGGAAAGCCTCTTCACAATAAGATGACTAGGCAAACTTGACTTGGTTCTTCAAGAATCGATTATGGACTTTGATACTTTAGAAAATCGGAATAAACCGACGGTAATACCCGCCAATCCCGTAAAAACTCGAACTTGATGAACTGTGGTTGGTGGTTTCCAATCAAGCACATCCTTCACTTTGTTTGGATCAACAAACAACTCCTTCCTCGACAAGATGTGTCCGAGAAATTGTACTTCCTTAAGCCAAAAATCACACTTCTTGCTGAACTTGGCATATAGTTGATGTTCCCTCAAGCGAGTCGAACAATTACGAGGTGTTTCGCATGTTCTTCCTTATTCTTGGAATATACTAGAATATCATCAATAAACACCACTACAAATTTATCTAGCTCGAGCATTATCTTCAATTCATCAAATACATGAAATGAGCTGGAGCATTGGTCAAACCAAAAGACATTATCAAATATTCATATAATCCATATCTTGTGGTAAATGCCGTTTTGGGAATATCTTCAGGCTTTATCTTGATTTGATGATATCCTGACCTTAAATCTATCTTGGAGAAAACCTTGGCTCGAGCCAATTGATCAAAAAGCAAATCTATCCGAGGTAATGGATATTTATTCTTGATGGTCACTTCATTTAACGGACGATAATCAACACATAACCTCAGAGTCTCATCTTTCTTTTTCACAAAAATTGCCGGACACCCCCAAGGCGATGAACTAGGTTGTATAAACCCTTCTCAATCAATTCTTGCAATCGAGTTTTCAACTCGACTAACTCCTTAGGTGGCATCCTATAAGCTCTTGAGAAATCGGAGTTGTTCCGAGTTGCAATTCTATGTTAAATGGACATCCCTATCGGTGGTAGACCGGGTAAATCTTGAGAAACACATCGTGAATTCACATACTACCGGGATATCTCTAATCTCTTTGACGGCGCTTGCACAAACTCGCCTTGCAATCGATCTTCTTAAGGTTGGAAGTTGGATGAGAAGTTGAGAAGTTCTATCTGGCAAACTCACCCTTATAGTTCTATTCAAAGCATCTATAACAGCCTTATGCTAATACATCCAATCCATTCCCAAGATTACATCTATATCCTGATCCTTAAGGATAATCATGGTAGTGGGGAAAATATGCCCACCCAGGTTTATGGGCACCTGGTATACCATTTTCTTAGTACACAGACGTCCCCCGGGCGACTGTACAAAGAAATTTTCCATTGTTGTCCTAATTGAAATTTCATACTTCACCACAAATGTTCTATTGATGAATGAATGCGGTGCGCCAGAATCAAAAAGTATAACTGCAGGATGATTGGCAATAGGAAACATACCCATCATCACTGGCTCTCCTTCAAGAATCTCCCCAGCTTGAATATAGAACACACGTCCTGTCTTCCTTTCATCTTTGCCTTTCTGAGCATTCTGATTGTTATTCTTGTTTTGTGCCTGAGCCTGTTGTTGATTTGCAGGGGCCTTCTGATAATTGGGATTAGACTGCCTTGGATACGGACATTCTCTCGAGAAATGACCAGGCTTGCCACAATTGAAACAGGGATACTTGTGACCCTAGGGTGTTGAAACAGAAACCCCAGAAGCATTTGTCGGTTGTGGATTCTGATAAGTTGTAGCAGGACGGACATTTGATTGCTGACCGGCTTGAAACTGTGGCGGACGATAAGGAGGACGATTATGATTAACTGGATGATAAATCACCCTCTGCCTCTTCGGATTTCCCCCATAAGATCCAGACGGCATATTCTTTTTCTTTTTGAGCTCCTTATGCTGCCGATACTTTGCCTCTGAAGCAATAGCAATATTCACTGCCTCATGATAAGTGACATTAGTACATGTTGTCATCATAGTCTGTAATTTGGTATTCAGACCCCTCATGAACCATTTCTTTTTCTTGGCATCCGTATTGACATGTTCAGGTGCATATTGTGACAGGTGATTGAATCTTCCCACATACTGCATCACGGTTTGGTCCCCTTGCCTCAAAGCAAGAAACTCATCCAACTTCATAGCCATAACTCCCTCCGGGATATAATGGGCTCTGAAAGTAGTACGAAACTCCATCCAATTTAACGAAACACCTGCGGGTTGCATGGCCGTAAGATTTGCATACCAAGCACCGGCTGCACCTCTAAGTTGCTGAGCAGCAAAGATTGGTTTCTAAAACTCTATGCATGGTATAAGATCAAACTTCTGCTCCATGGTCCTAAGCCAATCGTCAGCCTCCAGTGGTTCATCTGCCTTAGTGAACACTGGGGGTTTTGTATCTGTGAAGTCCACATATGTAGCCTCCTGTCTATTATGATGGCGACCACGGTTTCCATGCATCTGATTCTGATTACTTTGAGCCATCTCATGAAGCAAACGCAAATTTTCAACTGTCACATTGACAAGTGCGGCTATAGCATCCGCTAGATTTGTTGGAACTGGTGGCGGATCTGGAATATCATTTTCATTTTGTGAAGTACCAGGAATATACGAACCCCACGTACGACGCATCTGTTCACAATAAACCAACTTTTATTCACAAGCCTTTATTCAAAGATCCTAAAGCTTACTACAAAACATTACATCGGTGCCACTTATTTAAACACAAGACCGCATCTAAACAAGACTACTTAACTTAAACTAGAACTAACTATATCACAACTCTTCTCCTTTCCGTGATCACTTTAAACTTCGGGCTCGGTATCCATTCCGAAAATATTACCGCCTTCATTGTCACTTTCATCGATCATTACTAATTCTTCGGGATCTTCTTCTTCTTCTTCTTCTTCCGATTCATTACCATCGGCAAGGATAACACCGGGATCCATTTCATCAGCTTGGGGTTCATGATTTGGATCTAGGAGATTGCTTAGCCTATGAACTTCCTCATGCAGATAGGTGTTATGCTCCTCTAAGTCTTCTACATAAAATTCTAACTCATGAGTTCTAGCTCTAGCTACATTTTCCCTATGCCAAGCCTCATTCCTTCCTTCCACCGTACGAACTAACATACGTTCGCAGTTCCTGTGAGCGGTGGTAAGACGCCTTAATTGTGCCTGTAATCTGCCCACCTGAACGGCGTCCATAGCCCTATCTCTAGTAGCATGGGCTAAATCTGCAGAAATCCTCTGTATCTCTGCCTGAGGATCAGGCCTAGAGCTGCTACTGCTAGCACTGTCATTCCTAGGGGCAAGTTGATGGCGAGGAACTCCTTTAGGTCCGGTGGACTTACGGGGTGTCTTCTTGGTACGAGCCATACTGTACAAGCAGTATTAATCCAAGTAAAACAATCTGACAAGTCTCAAGAGCAGTTAGGATGGACTACACAACTCAACCCATACACACTACTCACCCAGACTCAGAGACGAAGGAAGTAACAAGTAACTTAATTATGATGCATGAATCGTTCTGACGAACAAAACCACCAAGGCTTAAAATGAAAATAAACAACATTTGTTTTTATATAGGGCATAATAAGATTACTACTCCACCACACAAAACCTTTTTAATCAAATAAGGAATGGTGAGAAAGAAATAAGACAAGTCAGAAGCAATTTGGACCAAATTAATCAAGTTAAATTTAGTCATCCCAAATCATTTTGAAGTTTTTGTAAACCAATACCACAAAAACTTTGTAACGATCGCTCTGATACCATTCTGTGGCAGAACCTCCTAAATTATAGGGCCCACATGCACCTGTCACTGTCCAACGACCTTTGACATCTATACATATGTTCCCGGTAACTTAAGAAGACTGACGGGTGTCCTCGGGGAACCCCGAATCATCCACGATTTCCGAGCAGGATCACATTACAGAGTCATTGTAGTATTACAACAGTTTATTCAAATAGATAAATCAGAGTAAAAGTAGCGGAAGACTTACAATAACATAGTTTATAAACCAATTGTTTCAAACCATACAACTAAGTTCGATAATAAAACAAACCAAAGTAGTGGAGTGGCATTATAATATATTACAAAACACACAACATAAGCTGCCCTGCCTAAGGACCACACATTTAATTATCGCCATCGCACTGAACAACAGTCATGCAGCACGATCCAAAACAAATCTGCTCATGAGCCTCACCTGCAACAAGGGTCAACGAACCCTGAGTACAAAAGTACTCAACAAGTTTTAACCGAAATAAGAATTAAAAAGAACGTAGGAATGCAGGCTCATGGGATTCAAGGTGTGGCTTTAGCAATAATCAAAGTTCTTTTGCGTAAAAGCATTTTTAACAAAATTCTTTATATCAACGTTTAAAACTTCATAAATATCATATACAAAGCTGACACGATCCGTATTGAGATCATGAAACTTCATATCCAACAACATCTCATACCATCCTCGGTTTCCATTTATTAATTAATACGATGATGAACAATGAGTTGAGTCTCCATAACCGAGGAGCAACAACGACGATTGAACCGATTATAACCCAAATTGGGAATTCCAGACCACCACGACATATGTAGGTTCCCGACCTACATATACCAACCTACCCTCGGATCCTCTAAAACAAGAACGGGTCCGCGCCACCCGAGAATACAAGACTCCACCAATCCAAATTGATTGCCACATGGGTACACGCTATTCCCGCCATCTCTCCACTCCCGGTCTTGCGCGAGTAGCCATTCTCGTAATAGAATAACCAAGTTAAGGCTTACCAAGTATGTGGTTAGTACTACAAAGTCTCACCTCATGCAATTCAACAACAGACGGACCTTAATCGACACAGGTAGGAAGAACACTCTCACAAGACCTCCATGTCTTGTGGCTCACACACACCGAAAGTCCACCGGGTCTAGATTTATTACTCCACATTCCCATATCACATGTTAACATAATTAACCAAAGCTCCATTTAAAACTTGCAGATGACAGGTAATCACCCGACTTTCACCGTTCTAAGCATAGCTAAGCAAAACTGGCATGTACGAATTTAAAACTGGTAATATGGTAAATATGGAATAACAAGGTTGGTAAGGTACCAATTTGGTTTTCACTTGACTTCTAATCACTTAATGCAGTAAAAAGAAGCAAAAGCGAAATCAATTTGTAAAATACAAGGTAGGGTTGTATGCATCCGGGGCTTGCCTTCGTTGACGGAAAAGTCCGGGTCCGGAGTCGCTCCACCGATATCAACACCAACCTCCACAGATGGATCAACCTCCTCAACTACTTGATTAACTACCACGTGCTCACCTTCGTTCACTACACATAGTAACAATGCCATGCTTAACATGATGCAGATACAAAATATGATGCTCGATGATGGATGCAAAACTTAACAACTTGAATACAACTTTCCTTCGCGGTACAGTTATAAGTCAAACTAACTAAACCATTTTCGTAACACTCACAACAATTGCCAAGGATCATTACCCACTAATGACCCAAGGACATCACTTAATGAAAAACTCAAACAAAACCTAAATCACTAAAGGTTACTATTTACTTTTATGAATTAATTAATTAATTAATAATTATAAAATAAATCAACTTGTTCCAATTGACCTAAAAATTTTTGTATATGTTCATCACATGATAACTAAGTGTCAACAATTTTCATAATTTTTTGATACATAAATAAGCCTAGAAAAATACTGGAAACTCATTTATTAATTAATTGAGCAATTTTTATCACATTCAAAAATTACTAAAAATCAATATTTCATATTTTTCCTAAATAATACACATCACAGAGAAGTCACACAAAATTTTTCATAATTTTTAGAGCTTTAAATAAATCTACACAAAAATAACAAAAACAGACACTATTCATTTAAATCTGAAAAACAGAAAATTCATTTTGAACGCTGAGTCACTGACAACCGGGTCCCACTTGTCATCTTCAACCTCCGACGTTGACCACGGCAGCGACGGCTCTGACCGGCGATTCCTCACCGACGGTGAGTTCACCGGCGATGACGATTGTACCAACATGCTCCCCACGACTAGGCGCACCTACTGACCTACTTAGCTGCACCGATTACGACTCAATTGAAGCTCAACGTCGGCCATGGTGGACACGGCGCCTCGGCGGTACTACGCCGGTGACTACAGACCGGTAGCGGTTAAACAAAGGACACAGGAAGCATCAAGAGCTTACCCTGAACACAACTGAGCAGATAACAAGGCCGGAGAAACAGCGGTGAAGCGGGACGGCATCCACGGTGATCACGGCGGAACAAAGTTTGTCGGTGATGGTGTACCGACGACTGCAGTGGACAAAACGGCCAAGAAACAATGAAATGAGCACTACAGCATGGAGACGAAGCCAAAGGTACACCAATCAAGGGCAACGGCTCACCGACGGGCTCTGGCCACGGAGAAACGGAATCTCGGGTGAGTTCGCCGGCCGCGAGGAAGAAGGCAATGAAACCCGAGTTTCCAGTGAAGACAAACGAAATTGGTGGCTCGGACGGACGCGCAAGGAGTAGGCGGAGCTGGAGCTAGCTTATCAGCGATGGTGGAGCACAACAATGACGGCACGGGCTCACCGGAGATGAAGAAGTGGCGACGGAAAAACAGAGCAAAGGGACGGGGTCAAACGGCGACGGTTCAGGCTATAAAGGATGGCCAGGAAGCTCAAGGAAGCTGCGCCGTGTCCTTCACCACGCCAGCGCGACACCAAAACGGCCACGACCGCGCCTGGAACGCCGAAGAAGGAAACACCGGCAATGTAGCTTCGGCGGTGGGCACTGTTCACTCAATTTATAGAAATGCCATTCGCCCAAAATTCACAAATTACTCTCAAATTTTCATAACAACTCAAAAATCTCCAAAAACAAAAGTTGTTCAAAATCAAAAGTTCTACAACTTTTCTTTTGAAACCATACCCAAATTCGGCCCACATTTTGAAATGAACTTTTGAATTTAAAACCGGGATATTTAAGGAATTTCGCCTTTTTAAATAACTTCAAATTTTACTAAACAACTTGAAAAACTCCAAAAATAAACTTTGTATAACTCGACAAGCTCTACAACTTTGCTTTAAGACTCAACCCCAAAATGTGCTTTGATTTTGAAATGGATTTTCAGGGTCGGATTTAAATATTGAAAATCAGGGTTTTCGGAATTTCAAATCAATACAAAGATTTCAAACTTGATTCAAACAATACCAAGCAATACTTATAAGATAAATGTAAAGTTGTTTTAGTGAATGCATAACAAAATTTGCAACATGACCAATGCCTTGCAATGCATATGATGATATGTCCGGTTTTTAATATTTAAACACCCGAGGTGTTACAATCCTTTCCCCTAAAAGAAATCTCGCCCCGAGATTCAAAGCCATAGGGTAAGTAATGGAAAAGGAAATGTGTCAATCCAAAAACATCCAATTCTCATCCATAAAACAACTGAGGTTCCTTTACAAAACACAATTTGTAACAACCGAGCTTAACTAACAGTACTCTATTCTATAATAACGCAAGAAACTCTGGAAACTTTTCTAACAAGTAATCTTCTGATTCCCAAGTAGCTTCCTCTTCTGAATGTTGATTCCATTGTATCTTATAGAACTTTATAGTTCTCCTCCGAGTAACACGATCTTTCTGATCCAACACTCGGATAGGATATTCTGAATAAGTCAGATCTGGTTCAAGTTCCACTCCTTCAACTTCAACATTCTGCTCAGGCACTCGGAGACACTTCTTCAACTGAGACACATGGAACACATCATGTACAGCTGATAAATGTTCTGGTAATTTTAAGCGATAGGCCACTTTTCCATATCTCTCCAAAATTTGAAATGGTCCAATATATCGAGGTGCCAACTTGCCTTTAACATCAAAACGGTTAACTCCCTTCATTGGTGATACTTTCAGATATACAAAATCTCCTTTGTTAAACACCAATGGTCTCCGTCGTCTATCCGCATAACTCTTTTGGCGGGACTGAGCTATTTTCAAATTACTCTGTATTTGCCTAACCTTGTCTTCCGTTTCTTTCACAAGGTCAACTCTAAAGAATCTTCTTTCTCCAGGCTCCGACCAACTCAGTAATGTTCTGCACCTACGGCCATAGAGTGCTTTAAATGGAGCCATTCTAATGCTTTCCTGATAACTATTGTTATATGAGAACTCGGCCAAAGGTAAGCATTCGTCCCACTTGTTGGAATAATTAAGGACACAACACCTTAACATATCTTCAAGCACTTGATTGACTCTTTCAGTCAGGAAGGCTCATATAATGTCAGCGTCGGTGACGTTAGGCAGCTCGTTGCACTATCGGGAGAAGCGCTGGATATACCCATGAAGGGTTTCTCCGGCCTTCTGTCGGTGGTTTTTGAGATCCCATGGGTTCCCAGGACGCTTGTACGTGCCCTAGAAGTTCCCTACGAATATCTCTTTTAGGTCTGCCCAACTTTGGATTCTGTTGGGCGGAAGGTGTTCCAACCATGTTCATGCCAAATCGGCTAGGAACAATGGAAGGTTGTGGATAATGAAGTCATCATTATCCACTCCACCGGCTTGACAAGCAAGCCGATAATCCTCGAGCAATAGTCCAGGGTTCGTTTCCTCAAAGTATTTTGGGATGTTGGTTGGTGGTTGGTACCGTGGAAGGACGATGGCGTTGAGGATGTGTTGGCCGAAGGCCTGAGGTCCCGGTAGGCCGGGGCTCGGACTTCGGTCCTCACCACTGTCGTAGCGTTCGCCATGACACGGGTGGTAGCCACAGCTAGCCCCCTCCCCTACATTGCCACGGGTACGCATGTGGGCGTCGAGGGTGTCGCGTGCGTCACGATTGCAGCCGAGACGCTCATGCACCGGGACCGCGGTGCGCAGCCTGCCACCTTGCGGTGACTGGTGGACTAATGCGTCCCTGTTGGGTCGCTCCAAGGGCGTGCGCTGGATGGTGTCGAGCTCACATCATCGGGACAATGAGCTTTCACTTGCTGCGTCGCCACACACTCGAGTAGCATGTGAATCTCATGATGGACCCGATGATCCTCGGGCATCGTGGGCCCCGGAAGCCCACAGAGCAAGGCCACCATAGTTGCGATGTTCTGGCTTGCCCAGGCAAAGTGTGGGAGGGATGCATCATCCTTGATGATCCTCCAGTTTCCATCGCGGGCCATGGCACGTGCGCGCCTACCGTGTCCGTGGCGCTCTATCTCTTGATCGAGCTCCGCGCGTTCCTGCTCGAGCTGGAGTCGTGCTTCCTCGAGCTCTTGGTGCTGGGCCTTCAGCTGCTCCATCCGCAAGCGGGGTGGAACCCCTGTATCCCCCTTGACCTCATCATCGAGGTCATTTGTCGGGGTAGCCTCCTCCTCGTGGATGCTTTCGACGTGTCCCTCGGGGGTACCTGCCATAAAATATTCACGAGAGGGTGATGGCTCCCCCTGCTGGAGTCAGAGGTGGAGTGCAACTCCGTTTCTTCTGCGAGGAGGTCATGGAAAGACTCCACAACATATTCAGTCATCCCCACGAACTCATCGT
This sequence comes from Miscanthus lutarioriparius, assembly GCA_904845875.1. Taxonomy (NCBI): domain Eukaryota; kingdom Viridiplantae; phylum Streptophyta; class Magnoliopsida; order Poales; family Poaceae; genus Miscanthus; species Miscanthus lutarioriparius. The sequence goes on along the minus strand of CAJGYO010000004.1, from coordinate 38,343,394 downwards.
TTGCGAGGGATGGAGGCGTGCGTTGCGCCATAGGGTGGTCATCGGTCTCTACGACGTTGTAGAGACCGAACGGGAGCGCTGTTGGGGCGCTCCGGATGAGGTATTCTAGAGAGAGTGGCTCCCCTCCAGCAAGCAGCGCCATGACATTGGTGAATGAGAAGGTGAGGTGGCGCAGGTACTCCCGAGATGGTCGGGGTCCTAGGAAGGCGCCGAGCTGGTGCTCTAACCTCCCATAGTCGAAGTCGAGGAGCTAGTCGCTTTCGAGAGCGTGGGCCTCCGGTGCGTGCAGCTGCAGCTCCTCAAGTGCATCGGCGGTCGTGCCGAGGCCATTGGAGTGAAGAGGTCAGACGACGGAGGGAGCCATTGCCAACTCTCCCTCCATCATAACGATGAAGTCCAGGTTCCCGAAGCGCACGTGCGCGCCCTGGACCTAGCTGAGGTTGTGACTAGCCATCCGAGGCATGGTGTGGATGTCGAGATGCACAAAAGGCCCCTACCTGGCCCGCCAACTGTCAGTGTTTCGAGTTGCCACCGGCTAGTAATTTCTAATATTGCGCGTCTAGCCCGGATGGTGTGCTAAGAGGACACGGGGTTTATACTGGTTCGGGCAGAATGTCCCTATGTCCAGTTCGTTGCTGCTGCTCGTGTTACTAGCACTAAAATTTTGTAGTAGGGGTTACAAACGGTCGAGAGAGGGATAGGTCCCAAGTCTCTGGTGAAAGGAGTGAAAGGGTGCCGAGGCCTCGGCCGTGTGCTTTGTGTTCTTATCGGTTCGGGGTTCGAGTCCGAATCGGTGTGATGTGTTTCGATCCGATCGATTCGAGTGTCCTGTGGTGTGTTGCAATGAGTTCCGATGTGCCTTGTGGGACACCCTGCTTTCCCTTTTATAGGCCAAGGGAAAGCACGGGTTACCGTGAAGGAAGATAAGAGAACGAGAAGAAGAAGTCCTTTAGGATCGCTGTGTCCTTCTTCTCCTCTATGCGGGTCCCGCCGACCCTATATACATCAATAGGGACAACTTCTCGTCATGGCCCTATCCATCACTGGCACCATGTGCAGGCGTCGTCTACCGATCATGGCTCTCCACTCTATCCTGGCAGACAACGTGGCGAACTGACGCGCCTGTCAGTGTTCGTACGGGAGTTAAGCAGAACAGCACCGGTACGCCCGACGTTGTTCCTGACATGAACCCCTAGGTATGGCCTGTCGTGGGTCATGGGCTACATCGAGGCGTGCTAGTCTCTTCCCTGGCATCAGAGCTTTGACCTAGGCACATACGCTTGGACCTAGAGTGGTTGGCGGCGGTGTGGGACTCCGTCGGGCGAGGCGGAGCCTGCGGCCTCAGTGTCGGGCGAGTCGGAGCCAGCCCTCTAGGGTCGGGCGAGGCGGAGCCCGCGGCCTTGGTGTCGGACGAGGTGGAGCCAGCCCTCAGGTGTTAGGCGAGGCGGAGCCCACGACCTTGGTGTTGGGGAGGCAGAGACAGCCCTCAACGGTCGGGCGAGGTAGAGCCCGCAGCCTTGGTGTCGGGCGAGGCAGAGCCAGCCCCAAGGGTCGGGTGAGGCGGAGCCTGCGGCCTCGATGTCGGGCGAGGTGGAGCCCGCGGCCTTGGTGTCGGGTGAGGCGGAGCCAGCCCTTAGGGGTCAGGCAAGGTGGAGCCCGTGGCCTCGGTGTTGGGCGAGGCAGAGCTAGCCCTTAGGTGTCAGGCGAGGCGGAGCCCGCGGCCTCGGTGTCGGACGAGGTGGAGGCACTCCTCAGGGGTCGGGCGAGGCGGAGCCCGTGGCCTCGGTGTCAAGCGAGGCGGAGCCACCCTCAGGGGTCGAGCAAGGTGGAGCCAACCCTCAGGGGTTAGTTGGAGCTGTAGTATTGGTCCCCGATAGATGGAGAAGGAGAAGGAGAAGGAGAAGGAGAAGGAGGAGATGGAGATGGAGATGGAGACGGAGATGAGGTGGGATGAGACACGGAGGAGATGAGCCGAGTTCCAATAGATGACGGGAGATGTGGGTGATGTCGTCGGCCAGGACGTGATTATCGTGGGATTAGTTTATGTTATAGAGTGGATTAGTCGTATAATCAATTGGTTATGTATATAGCAGAGGGGCAGAGGGTAGACAGAGAGAGATGAGATCATGAGGAGAGTTTGGGGCAAAGCAAATGTCAGCCATGGTGGTCGACTGGTGGGCGTGGATGGCTGAACGCGCCAAAGCCTCCTCCATGTAATGTGATTGTGAACGGGCGGAGCAAAGGTGGTGTGGGACAGCCGTCAGATCCAGATAACGGTGGATACGGCATGACACGTGGATGAGCCCACATGCCTTGCTATTTTGGTGCCGAGGCACCAATTTTCTTTTCGGTCCCTTTATTTACTCACTCAGTTTCAGTTTCAAGCTAACCGGCGGCCTTGTTTAAAACAGCTTATTAAATTCTCAAGGGAAGACAATTTTTTATAAGTTTTCCACAATAAACATTTGTTTATTGGAAAAGCTCAAGCCAGAAAAAGCTACCTAGTTGACACATTGGCTTCTCCAACTCATACACATTGGCTTCCATGGCCGAATCGGCTGGATCTCGATGATGAAGACAGAGGAGAGCTTCTGGGTAACAGCTTTAGGAACAAATGAAAGAGAGCCTCGGGAAGAGGGGCTCAAGGGCAACGCCCTAGGGAGCTCGTCCACTATAGTCGTTTGGTGCTACAGGACTGAAGCATGTTGCCTTAAGGAGATGTCCGAAGCTGGGGAAGGGGAGGAGAGAGCTCGCTGCCACTAGAGGAGTGTGGCAGAACCGTCCGAAATAACATGTTTTTGGAGGTGCTCGTCTTCCACTAGACACTAAGCACCTCGAAAGTGAGCTACATCGGCAGTTTCATCGAGCACGCCTGTTTACACCAAAATTTGGGAAAAAAACGCGGGAACTCGAAGCTTCTAGGATTGTATCATCAAGGAATCGATTAGATGAGAATCGGTATTAGCTGATTTAGATGTAATGTCAGAATTGGTTATTTTATGGATGACGTCAGCAGACGCCGTCAATAGGCTATACTTGAGTGGTGCCAAGAAGATGTATCGATTCTATGAATAAGGAAAATTGCGATTCAAGTTATTATTAAGTTAGTAAATTTTCTTTTATTCTAAAAATTATAATGGATCAAATTTGAGTATGATTCATATTTAGATTTTAGTTATAAATATTAGATCCTGTTTACTGTAAAAATAAATGAACATTCTAGGAGTAGAGTACCCATTGCTCCTTTTCGTCAGTTGCGACCCGCTTGCGGTGGGGTTTCCTAGAGGGTCGATCGGGGTTGAGGAACGGAGCATGGGGGTTGCGCCTCCTCCCCGTGCGACTCGTTTTGGGGTGGATTTGGGTCACACGGCTTCTATAGGCTGATCCATAACATTGTTCTGCTTAGTGTTCATCACACACTCTCTTTTTTCCAATTGCCGATCGAGCTGCGGATTTCCTTGCGGCGGCATGATGGAGCTTATTGCGGCTTATTTGTTTCATGCTTGGGGCTTTTGGGATTCTCTTTTGTTTTAACAAAAACTCGTCGGCGACTTACCTCACTACGCCGCCATGGATGTGGTTTTGTGTTGCGCAGGTCCGCGCGGCAGTTCTCCTGTACAACTACTACTATAGGAAACAGTTCCCGCAGCTCGAGTTTGCCAACCCCGATCGGTTCTGCCTGTGCGCCTCGCTCAACGTTAGCAACAAAAATCTGCTCATGTACCTGAACCAGGCGCACAACCGCCTTGGCAACGGAGTGGGGGCCGGGCTCTCGGTTACTGACAAGGCAATCATCGACGCCTGTGACACTGCCGAGGCGCTTGACCCCACGAAGGACTCCCCCGAGATGATCATGTGGCCGATCTCCAAGGTCGCAGTTCTGCTTCTCAATCGGACAAAGAAAGTGTGCTTGCTCGAGCACGGATCCGAAACTAAGGGCGTCTGGTCGATGTTTGAGAAAGATATCAAGACGGCGTTGTTTGAGAAAGATATCAAGGCAGCATTAGGTGGTTTGCTCAGCAGTGGCATGTCAGTGCAGGGGTCGAGTAATAAATCCATGGCACTTCCTTCTGAACCATACGTGCTTCAGCAGAATGCATATTCAGAGGTGGAGCTCAAAACAGGTTGGTGCTATACACTTCTACGGTTTTTGTTCTTGAACTTACAGTGCATTGTGTGCACCCTTATTCTTTTTTAATAATTGAGCAATTGGATGCAGCATTGTGGCTAGTGACTACAAGTCCATGCCTTAAATTTGTAGTGGAATTGTAGTTCACCCACAAGCACAGGGGCACAAATATGGTCACTTTGTGGAGTTAGGCTAGCTGGTGTGGTTTGACTTCTCTCATTTAATTTGATTCTATACAAGTTGTTTGCTATTGAAACATGATTTTATATGGTCTTGCATCCACAGGCACATCAGGGGCGTTATTGGTTGCTGTACGAGGCTCAGCCAGGCTCGCCAGATGCAATATACACATAATTGGTGGTTTCCTAGTTTAGGGTATCGGCCAGGCTTGCTCCGTGCAAAAGCCGCCCCCTGGCCTGGCTCGTCCCGTGCGTTTTGATGGCCGCACACACAGGTGAGCACGCGGGAGAGCGTTTCCTTAAAGGCTGGCTGTATTTGCCATGTATTTGTTTATACATTCATCAAACCAAACAGGAACTCTGCTGGGCAGGTTGTTCCCGCGCAATGTATTTATGTTATGCTATAATAGAAATAGGGTTGCCTCGTGTGGAAAAAAGGTTGTTTCCGCGCGAGCAACCAAACATAACCCTCCTGCACGCATCCAGCATGGCTGCTGAGGGCCTGGATGCCAAGAGCAAGCCTAGATCGGCCGGGTAGCCAACCAATCGCGTCCTAGAGTAACTGAGATTATGTACATGAGCTAATGGCAATCAATGTTGTTTTCGAAAGAGAAATACTATACAACACTCGAGTGTTGGAACACTCGATTTTCCCCTCTTCTCTTCCTCTCTCTCTTTATCTCCATCTCCGGCGGCCTTAGAAGAATTCATGGGGAGGCAGTCAGGCGATGGGGACGGGAGAGACAGCGGCGAGGCGGAGGCGGCGGTGACGCTGCCGGAGCAAGCGGCGGAGTAGGCGGCCGGACCAGGTCGGGGCGGGGGCGACCATGGCCGTGACGGCGACGGGAGAGGGGAAGATGGAGGTCACCGTGGGCGCGGTAGGGTCTCGCCGGAGCTCCATGGCCGCGGCCGCAGAGCTCCGGCGAGACCCTACCGTGCCGCGGCGGGGCGATAGGCGGTGGGCGGTAGTGGCGCGTCATTAGGAGGAAGGAAGTGTGAAGAAAAAAAATCGAGTGCTCGGGGTTTGTAAAACACCCGAGTGTTGTATAGACAGATCCTTTCGAAATTACACTTGGTTGTGTGCTCGATACACAAGTTGCTTCGGAAGCGGAATTGTGTGCTTGATTTTATTGATTTTGCAAATTCTATGCTTGTGCACCTATCTTTTGTATGTCTTAATAGGTATGTCTCACACACTTTTGTTTTAATAGGTATGAAGCGTACAAATGTACGTTTTATCGAAGAACATCGGGTGTACTCACTAAGTAAGAAAGGGACATCTACCATATTGTTCCATCTGCACTATGATCAGACTGTCGATAGCAAGCTTAAGGAAATGCCTTTAGATGCCCTGATCGAAAGGTTTGTTTTTCCACTATGCCTAATTTGTACCATTGCACGTTGTAGACCTAGTCAAATAAGTAAACTATATACTGCATACCATATCTTAGATTAATGTTGTTAGAGGCAGCAAATTAGGAAAGTGGCTAGATCGGCACCTAATTGAGGGGAATCCTGGGCGCACCATTAGCAGGTGTAGTCAAATAAGTAAAGTATATACTGCATACCATATCTTAGATTAATGTTGTTAGAGGCAGCAAATTAGGAAAGTGGCTAGATCGGCACCTAATTGAGGGGAAACCTGGGCGCACCATTAGCAGGTGCTAATATAGAAGCTTAGCAAGAGTGATTGGGAGAGAATTAAGGGGTGATTGGGCTATGTCATGGGCCCCCTATCGATAAGGATCGCTTGCTTAGGGGTCAAGTAAGCCTCTCTATATAAGGAGAGGAGATGTATCAATCTAATCAAGCAACTATTTGAAGTAAAAAAAAAACTTCTTCTTGCTCGGCCATGGGGAAGGCCCCCGGCTGGCCCCCTCTCTCCCTCGCAACCATAACAACCACCATAACAAATGTCAGCAATGATTACTTTGCTAAAGCACTTTCCACCCTTTTCAAGATACTCTGTTTCATGTGCATATTATATAATGCTTGCTAATTGTCCCTCCTAAATGAGTTGCTTTGCTTAGTACGTGTTAATACTCCATTTTTCAATCGTAGTAATTTATAAAAGTTGTCCCTATTGAATTTCTTCCTTTTCTCAAACAGGATGAGTGGTCCTATATTTGAAAGTGGTCCGTACCCAACAACGACATCTGTTGTTGAATGCTATTATTTACTGCCATATAAGGAGGTCTTGTTAGACGTCCTGGACAGGTATACATAAAGATTTATTTCAGCTGATTATGCATGAAACCATTGATATCAAAATGTGTCTTCGTACAACTCTTTTAGGTTAATGACTAAAGATTACTCTTGACATGTTGCAGGGACTGGCCTTTGGGTTCTTCTGAGCGCGCCAAAAGGAGCTGGTATTTCAAAATGGGAAATCTTCATCCCTCTCTGAAATAGATGAAAGTTCGAAGGAACAAGAAGCTAATAGTAATAACAATTTAAAAGGAAAAAATTAACCACGGACGTTTCAACTCCAAAGAAAAATAAGCAGGTAGTAAAAGCAGTTGGTGATAGTGGCGCCAACAACTGCAGCACCAGCACAAACAGAAAAGACAGCAACACGAACTGCAAAAGAAAATCTGAAGCCTTCAAGACTAAAGTTGCTACCTACGCAGCAGAGCACGGGGATGGTCAGAGCCCCACAAAAGGCTTACAAGCCAGTGAGTCTATCCATCTTATAGTACTTCACTACTTCGATTTTACGATCCATTGTTGTTTCTCCTCATCATTATGATAAAGTCACTTAATTTCAGGTGTCCAAATGGACAAGAACAGAACAGAGAAGAACTCTAAAAGTAGAAATGTCCCCAAGATATCATTCCGGTAAAGAACTCTGTATGAGCTTGACAAAAAGATGCATTGAAATCTGGCGTGATGTTTCTAGTTCAATAAGAATTAATATATGCATGTTTATGTGTTAAACTTCAACTTAAAGAATTAATTATCTTTCAGACACCAGATGTTGATCCTGTAATTAACTACATGCCTTGAAAAGCCAAAAGGAGAAAGTCACTGAAAAGTCTGGTAAGGACAATCCTATCTAAGAAAAAAGAAATTTCTTTTTCCTATTATTGATTACTTCCATATTGATGCTCCCAAATCTTAATCTGTATACATCAAACTGCATTTCAGGTGGCATCACAGGTAACATGAATGTTCAGAAGTATGCGACACTGCAATTACTTCAGAGGATGCGAGATGATATAGTATGTTACATATTATTCATTTCACGTACTCATCTTAGCCTATCTACGTTTCATGAGATCGAAGTTGGACATTCAAACAAACTTGACAGTATTTTTACTTTTCACAACTAAATCTAGATAAAATGGACAATAACAGTGTGAAATCAAATGATCTTGTGGCAAACAACTTGTGTTTCATTCCACAAAAAAAACTCTTAGGCTTCGATTTGTATATGTGGACCTTGGTCTTGGAGTTGGGTGTCACCATCCCATCCACACAATTATTGATTACAAGTGCATGAGCATTATTGCTCCCAAATCTTAAGATAACTTCAATTCTCGTAGAATAATTGTAGACCTATATATATCAACATATCTTTTCAACTGTGTGATTGTTGCAATCATCCTCAATCTTTTACCTTCATGAATGTTCATTTTCAAACCATGTGCGTAAACGGAGATGACACCTAAAGTAACATCAATCCTAAAGAACATATGAGAATAGTGGGAAGATGATGGAAGTTTGCCAATCTTTAGCTATAGAGAAGGATGCCAAACCATGAACATAAAGGGAAGAAACCGAAAAGAAGCCATACTTCTCACGCAACAAATGCCGTGCAAGAAACATCATCATCGAGGTCATTATTATCATGATCATGAGGCACGACAAAGAGTCATTGCGAGAACTGGATGACATATGCCGTGAGAGCAACTGGATTCTTCCAAGATACGGAGTACTTCCTTCGATTACCATGGGTGGTATGTGGTTGATAATCACTGATTTTTCATGCCTTAGCATGGAGTCCTTGGACCATATAGGCATTAGAATAATCTCATGATTTAGCTTCATAGTCTACTCTTCTTGCAATCGTAAAGGTGAGACACATATATAGCGAGCGCAGGCTACCTTTAAAGTCGGGACTCGATAGGTGCTACACAAGTTGTTCTTATACCATACTATATGCATGATCTTAGAACTTATACATCCTAATCACAATTTGAATTAGTCAAATGTCCTTTGTAAATATAATCTCTCTTTTTGCTCCACACAACCCCAATCTTTCTCATAGCTTTTATCCTTGTTGATCTTTTACGCGACTCCTACATTGGCAGACACGATCGTAAGGAAGTCGACCTTATGGGCCTAGATTTCAAAGAACAACCATCACCTTTGAGGCAAAGACTCAATGAATCAACATGCTATCTCTCCAAAGCAGTGAAGGCAAGGGAAGACTATCGCGATGTTGTTTGGCATCCTTGTTGGGTCTCCTTCAGAATTAGGAAGCGAGAATGTATTTAAAGAACAACCATCACCTTTAAATTGAACATCTGGACACCATTGTGTTGTTTGGCTCTCGTGATCTCCGTAGATTCTTGGTGTTTAGTAATCGTGTTTAAATTTCTCGACACCATTGTGTTGTTCCTTTTATGAGTTCTCTAGCAGCGCTGCATTATTTGGTTGTGAAAACAAAATATATATCTATCTATCTATTTGAACCTACAAATTCGGTTAGATGGTGTTTGCTTTGCACAAGCCATAACTTTCTGCAGGTGTGGTTCAGTCTGCAGTCATATAGCTGTGATACTAAGCTGTGTTTTCTTGTTGGACGATCTGGGTTTTCACTTGCTACCCTGACTTGGCCATGTTCTTTTTGTTTCGCTGCATTCCCTCTGTTCGCGCATGGTAGCCTGGTAAGAACCGGTGCAAGGAGAGGTTCTTTGGTTTTTAAGCCGTGGATAGACTATAGTTGTCACCCTGCCGTTGTTTGGAGTCCAAACGGAAAGGATCAATATGCTCAAGAGATAGGTGAATTAGGCTAATTTTAAATTTTTTTGCAATAGTTAAGGTCTAGATTTAGCCCATTTCACCCCCTTGTGCCTACAAATGTTTCTATTGTTCTACCGCACAAAAGTTCTGCACCCTAGGTTTCAATCCTACTCTAGCATGATAATTCTAGGAATGTCAATACATAAATTGAATTGCTCAAATGTAAATGCTCAAAGTAAAGAGAGAGAGAACGCGGCGATGTTTTTTCGAGATATCAGAGAGTCACCACTCCTTACTGGTCCTCGTTGGAGCACCCGCGTCCTTGATCCGCGCAAGGATCAAGTGCTCTCTACGGGCTGATTCTTCGACACTCCGTCGAGTTGAATCGCCCACAACCACTCACAAGATGACCTGGGTCATCCACAAGGTCCGCCGGATGATCACCAAGCTTCCACTCACTACCGAGTCATCTAGATGATGGCGATCACCAAGAGTAACAAGCACAAACTCTCACTTGATCGAGACAAGCCTAATGAGAAAGGTGGATGCACACTTGATACTTCCTATGTACTAATGAGGTCCTTAATCTTGGATTCTCAAATCTCAATCACCCCACTAGACTCTTGCTCTCCCTTGCACTCTAAAGTGTTTTCTCAGCTGAACAAATGAGCAAGAGAGCTAATTTAGACGAGTAGAAGGAGTATTTATATCCTCCACGTTAAAACATAACCGTTGAGCTCCAACTCAGCATTTTTCAAAGTGACCGGACGCGCCAGTCGTTGTGACCGGACGTGTCCGGTCAGTTCTCCACGGCTACGGTATGCAGAAATGTTAGAGAAGATCGTTGGAGTGATTGGACTCGCTGCAGCGTCCGATCCTCCTCGACCTGAAGCGTTAGGTCCTGAAATTTCCTCTATGGATGCTCTCTAATGTCGACCGGACGTGGCAACGCGTGAGTCCGGTCACTTTCCTTCCCTGCATCCGGTCAGTTGTCTGCCCTACACCTTGCTGCTACAGTTGCCATCATCTGCGCGTACGGTCATGATCCTGAGCCAGCGTCCGGTCATGATCCTGCGCACTCTGTGTACTGACCGGACTCTGTGAGCCAGGTCAACAAAAAGATACTCCATTCACTTCTATTTCGAAAAACTTCATGAATGAAAATGACTCCAATCGATCTTTGGGCTATCCCTCAGTTACCTAGTGCTAAGTTTGACAAGTGTGCGCCACTCCTAAATCATTAGACTCATCTAGGTCAAGCTACTAGTTCATACCCCCTTAATAGTATGGCCAAAGAAAAAACAAAGTCCTAAACTACTCTAAGTGTCTCTCAAACGCCAAACGACACTTAGAACTATTCTGTCCTTAACCTTATCGTCCATCCTTTGAAAATCAAAACGATTTTCATCGATAGGGGCATGAAAACCATAATTGCCCAATCAATCGTCATTACCATGACCTAACTCAAATTGCCTCTGCAAAACACACGTTAGTCACAGTAATTTTATGATCGTAGCATTTGTATGTCAAGTGATCTTTAGAGATAGCCTCTCCTCAAATGAAAGCATGCTTGACAGGGGTGGATGCAGCTGAATATGGAGGTTGCAGATACCGATGTCGCGCAATACACATTGTTACTATTTTGAATATACTTGCTAGTGTTACAAGATAAGCAATATGAGACATCTCATTTATTTAGGGAAGTAGACTTATGTTACGATCATGCATAGGTTAAGTAACTAGACTTATGTTCATTTTATGAAAACTAGACCCTTACTTCTAACGTTGATCTTATAGGCTATTCTAGTTTTTGAGTATGTTTAGTTACTAATGGTGCTAAGGATGGTATATTGGTGCACTCCGATTAGTATCATGCTTCAAAGGTCCATCTCTTATACCTTAGCATCATTTGGTAGACATTGACTCCTACATTTCCTATCTAAACATATGTGCAAGCTACAATCCAAACTTTTAGCACATATGTAGGGGGAGCAATTGCTACCATATGAGATTCATGAAACATGTCCATATCCTTTTATACATGGTAAATATGCTTGGGCAAGCAACATGGATTCAAATAAATTTCAATTCATATCTTTGTGAAAGGGTTGTCATCAATTACCAAAAATGGGAGATTAAAGCTCTAGTTTGGTTTTGGTGAATTGATGAAACCTTAAGTGCTAACCTAGTTTATCAAAGTAATTATGAAATAGGTAGCACTACTCCAAGTGATGAAGCAAATGAAGATTATGACATGATGATGGTGATGGCATAGTGATGATAAAATGCTTGGACTTTAAAAAGAAGAAAGAAAAACAAAAAGCTCAAGGCAAAGGTGAAACTTGATAGGAGTTTTTTCGTTTTAGTGATCAAGACACTTAGCGAGTGTGATCACATTTAGGATCGATAGCCATACTATTAAGAGGGGTGAAACTCGTATCAAAATACGGTTATCAAAGTGCCACTAGATGCTCTAACTCATTGCATATGCATTTAGGATCTAGTGGAAAGCTAACACCCTTGAAAATGTTTGTGAAAATATGCTAACACACGTGCACAAGGTGATATACTTGGTGGTTGACACATTTGAGCAAGGGTAGAGAAGTTAGTGAAGTAAAGGAGGTGATTGTCACTGCAAAACAGTGACCAGACGCTGGGCACGTAGTGACCGGACTCGGGGGAGTAGCGCCCGGTCATTTATAAAAATTAGTGGAGTGCTCGGGCTACTCTCGATCTGAGACCGGACGTAGGTGATTGAACTCTAACTAAACACTGTTCAGCATCCGGTCCTGCTGATATGGCGGCGCACAGAGAAGAGGATGAGTGACCGGACGCTGGGCGAGTCTGGTCAGGCATGACCAGACGGGTCCGGTCGTGAAAAACCGTCTCTGGAACCTTACTGGAAACGACCGAACTCCAGTGATGCAGCGTCCGGTCACTTTGAGCAGCGTGTCCGGTCGCAACTTAACACGTGGCCTATGGATCATAATGTAATTGAAACCAAGTGGGTCTTTCAGAACAAGCAAGATCAAGATGGGATAGTAATAAGGAATAAAGCAAGATTAGTGGCTCAAGATTACACTCAAGTTGAAGGTCTTGACTTTAGAGAAACATATGCTCCGGTTGCTAGATTGGAAGCAATTAGAATCTTGCTAGCCTATGCTTGTGCCCACAACATCAAACTCTATCAAATGGATGTCAAGAGTGCATTTCTAAATGGTTACATCAATGAAGAAGTATATGTTGAGCAACCTCCTGGTTTTAAAGATGACAAGAAGCCCAACCATATGTACAAATTAAGAAAGGCTTTGTATGGATTGAAACAAGCACCAAGAGCATGGTATGAGAGATTGAGGAATTTCCTACTCTATAAGGGATTCAAGATGGGAAAGGTTGACATCACTTTCTTCACCAAGAAGCTTGGAAATGACTTATTTGTATTGCAAATCTATGTTGATGATATCATATTTCGGTCAACAAATCAAGATTTTTGTGAGGAGTTTGGCAAGATGATGGCAATTGAGTTTGAGATGTCCATGATTGAAGAGCTTAGTTACTTCCTTAGTCTTCAAATCAAGTAAATGAAGAATGGCGCATTTGTGAGTCAAGGAAAGTACATCGAAGACATGCTCAAGAAGTTTAGAATGGATGATGTTAAAGCTATTAGTACACCAATGGGGACAAATGAAAGCTTGGATAGTGATGCTTGTGACAACATGGTGGATCAAAAGATATATCGGTCTATGATTGAAAGCCTACTCTATGTGACCGCATCAAGGCCGAATGTGATGTTTAGTGTATGCATGTGTGCTAGGTTTCAAGCCTTACCAAGAGAAAGCCATTTGAAGGCAACAAAGATAATATTGAGGTACTTGAAGTATACACAGAATGTTGGATTGTGGTATCTCAAAGGAGTAAGTTTTGAGTTGATTGGATATTTGAACTCCGATTATGCGGGATGTAAAGTTGAGAGAAAGAGCACATTGGGCACATGTCAACTATTGGGAAGATCACTTGTGTCTTGATCATCAAAGAAACAAAATAGTGTAGCACTTTCAACCGCCGAAGCGGAGTACATTTCGGCCGGTAGTTGTTGTTTTCAATTACTTTGGATGAACGCTACTTTGTGTGACTTTAAAATCAAATTCAAGCAAGTGCCATTGCTATGTGACAATGAGAGTGCCGTAAAGCTCACCAACAACCCGGTTCAACATTCAAGAACAAAGCATATAGATGTCCGCCATCATTTCATAAGAGATCACCAACAAAAAGAAGATATTTGTATTAAGAGTGTTGGCACCGATGATCAACTTGCCGATATCTTCACTAAGCCACTTGATGAGAAGAGGTTTTGCAAGCTAAGGAATGAATTGAACATGCTTGACTTCTCAAATATGTGTTGATGCACCCTCATTATATGACATGCCTCTCCTTCGAGCAAAGCAAAGTAAAGTTGATTGACATGTCATTCATCCATTGCTAAGGACTTGTTTAGTGTATCTAGTCATTCCTATTATGTCCTAGGCTCATTCATTAAAATCAAATGAATTTAATGCTTGTATGGTACCACTATTGCTTGTATGCTTGAAATGATCTAGTGGTAGCATATGACATGTTTGTGGGCTTGTAAACCTAGTGCTTAATCTAGAAAATAAGCTATAAGTGTTTAACTCAACATGGTGCATGATAACCCTCTTTTGGAGGTGTGAAGAAGCTTGCCCTTGGATCAAACCAAGTTAAATATCTTTTGCAAGTGATCCAGATTGAACCAAATTGGAAAAATGATCCTCACTTCACATGGTTTCACCCCAACCTATCTAAAATTTAAGCTCACCTTTTGTGCTAATTGTTGACAAAGGGGGAGAGAAATTCACAAATATAGTAAGATAGGGAGAGCAAACAAATGAAATGACATTGTAAGGGGATCAATCAAAATTGTACACAAGTAGGGGGAGCAAGCTCATAAACTTGTATATTGCATTTGAATGTGTATTTCATATATTTGCTTGCATGGCACAAAATTTTAAATTCCAATATCCATGCTTGTGTGGTGTATGCTAGTTGTAGGTTTAAATGGTGAAATAAAAAAACTAGCATGCATAGGTTAAGTAACTAGACTTATGTTCATTTTATGAAAACTAGACCCTTACTTCTAATGTTGATCTCATGGGGTATTCTAGTTTTTGAGTATGTGTTAATTACTAATGGTGCTAAGGATGGTATATTAGTGCACTCCGATTAGTATCACGCTTCGAAGGTCCATCTCTTATACCTTAGCATCATTTGGTAGACATTGACTCCTACATTTCCTATCTAAACATATGTGCAAGCTACAATCCAAACTCTTAGCACATATGTAGGGGGAGCAATTGCTACCATATGGGATTTATGAAACGTGTCCATATCCTTTTACACATGGTAAATATGCTTGGGCAAGCAACATGGATTCAAATGAATTTCAATTCATATCTTTGTGAAAGGGTTGTCATCAATTACCAAAAGGGAGATTGAAAGCTCTAGTTTGATTTTGGTAAATTGATGAACCCCTAAGTGCTAACCTAGTTTATCAAAGTAATTATGAGATAGGTAGCACTACTCCAAGTGATGAAGCAAATGGAGATCATGACTTGATGATTGTGATGGCATGGTGATGATAAAATGATTGGACTTTGAAAAGAAGAAAGAAAAACAAAAGGCTCAAGGCAAAGGTGAAACTTGATAGGAGCTTTTTCGTTTTAGTGATCAAAACACTTAGCGAGTGTGATCACATTTAGGATTGATAGCCGTACTATTAAGAGGGGTGAAACTCATATCAAAATATGGTTATCAAAGTGCCACTAGATGCTCTAACTCATTGCATATGCATTTAGGATCTAGTGGAAAGCTAACACCCTTGAAAATGTTTGTGAAAATATGCTAACACACGTAAACAAGGTGATATACTTGGTGATTGGCACATTTAAGCAAGGGTAGAGAAGTTAGTGAAGTAAAGGAGGTGATTATCACTGCAAAACAATGACCGGACGCTGGGCACGTAGTGACCGGACTCGGGGGAGCAGCGTCCAGTCATTTATAAAAATCAGTGGAGTGCTCGGGCTACTCTCGGTCTGAGACCAGACACAGGTGACCGGACTCTGACTGAACACTATTCAGCATCTGGTCCTGCTGATGTGGCGGCACACAGAGAAGAGGATGAGTGACTGGACGTTGGGCGAGTCTAGTCGGGCATGACCGGACGCGTCCGGTCACGAAAAAACGTCTCTGGAACCTTACTAGAAACGACCGGACTCCAGTGATGGAGCATCCGGTCACTTTGAGCAGCTCGTCCGGTCGCAACTTAACACGTGGCACGAAGCTAACTAGCCGTTGAGATCGCATGGACGAGGTAAATCCGAGGGGCCACGTGGCGCGCATCGCACGACTGGACGCTGGGAGGTGTGGGTCCGGTCGCCCTGACCTGCGCGTCCGGTCGGTGCGTAGTGGGATGCTCTGTGAGCCCAACGGCTCTATTTATGGGGCTCTCTATTTAAGTCCCATGGCTAGCTCAAGCTCACTCTCTTGGCCATTTGCATTGACATAGCAATCTTGTGAGCTTAGCCAAAGCCCTCCCACTCATCTCCATCATTGATTCAACATCTTTATGAGATTGGGAGAGAATCTAAGTGCATTTCTTTAGTGATTGCGTCTAGAGGCACTTGGTGTTCGTGTTTCATTACGGGATTCACTTGTTACTCTTGGTGGTTGCCGCCACCTAGACGGCTTGAAGCAACGAGGATCGTTGAGAGGAGGTTGGTGATTGTCACCGGCTCCGATCGCGGTGATTGTGAGGGGCTTGTGCCTTCCCCGGCGAAGCGCCAAAAGGTAACTCTAGTGAATTACTCGTGTTATTGAGTTACCTCACTTGTGGGTAGGTTCTTGCGGTGTCCAATTATGTGGACGAGGTTCGTGCAACACCTCTTAACCGTCGAACCACCAAGTGTTGGTCGACACAACGGGGACTAGCGTGCCGGCAAGCACATGAACCTCGGGAGAAAAACATTGGTTATCTCTTGCCCTTTGGTATTCTCCCGATGATTGAATTAGTATTTATCTTATGATTGGTTCACTCCTCTACGCAGCGGTATAATCACCTTACTTACTCATTTATATTCCCGCAAACTAGTTATAACAAGCTCTTTAGTGGAGCTAGAATTGAGAGCTTGCTTTGTAGCTTAAGTTCATCTAGTGGAGCTCTTTAGTGTAGCAAGTGTGAGAGCTCTTAGTGAGTAGTGTCTTAGTAAATTATGTGTCTAGTGATCATAGTAACTAGAATTGTTGGATAGGTGGCTTGCAACCCTTGTAGAGCTAGAGCAAGTTTGATTTTCGCTATTTGTCATACTAATCAAATTGCTCTAGTTAGTTTTAAATTTTTAAATAGGCTATTCACCCCCATCTAGCCATATTAGGACCTTTCAGACAGCCCCACCGCCACCTTGCGCTCGCTCGCCAGCTGCAGGATCAGTGACCTGATCTCGTGTGTGAGCCCAGGTCGATCTGGGCCTTCCTTGTAGTCCCAGTCAGGCAGCGCGAAGGCAGCGCACGCCAATGCCCCGATCCTCTCGTATGCGCAGTCGTGCAACGTGCTCTTGGAGGACGGGAACTCCTGCTTCGCGCGGCTGGGCGTCCAAGACGCGGGCTGCGGAGGCGATGAACGGGTGCGCCACGAGCTGCGTGCACGAGCGATAGGCCGCGGAGGTACGCCAGCCTGCGCGCCACG
The DNA here is from genome assembly GCA_904845875.1 of Miscanthus lutarioriparius. Classification (NCBI taxonomy): domain Eukaryota; kingdom Viridiplantae; phylum Streptophyta; class Magnoliopsida; order Poales; family Poaceae; genus Miscanthus; species Miscanthus lutarioriparius. Next base: position 38,326,362 of record CAJGYO010000004.1, on the reverse strand, counting down.
TCCCCGGCATAGGTGCGGATGTCACACTCCCCGAGGCGGCCCCCGCTCCTAGCGGCCTCGTCAGCGAGCGACCCGCGGGTATGCGGCAAGGAGAGGCCCCGGAGGACGCGGCCCTCGCTGCCGTGTGCCGCCTAGACGAGGGGGGGGGAAACGTGTGAAAGAGAGAAAATGAGGAAGGTTTCTGTAAAATACAAACATAAACGAAGGAGGTATGGACCTCCAGTGAATCACTTAAAAAGTTTTGGGACCAATAAATGCAATCTGAGAGTTGATGGACCTAGATGACACCTCTTCAAAAGTTAATTGACCTCCGATGCATTTTACTCAAAAGTTAATAGACCTAGAAATACAGTTTGGGAGTTAATGGACATAAGTGACGTATGACCAAAAGTTAATGGACCCAGAAATACAGTTGGAGACTTGATGGACCTAAGTGACACGATCAAAAGTTAATGCACCTACGGTGCATTTTGCTAAAAAAAAACATACTGCTGGACAAGCAGCGTAACTGGATATGGAGGCGCTCTGTATGTAGGTAGTAGGTTGCATTCATATTGGGATTGTAGGGGTGGGTGTCTGACGGAAGAATTCAGTTCAGTTTTCGGGTTTTCAAGATTTTGGTCAACCAAAATACATTGCAAAATATTGAAGACCAAGCAATTCAGTTTCGGTCATTTTGATTCAGTCTTGACAAGCTAACTGAATGCGAATAGTTTTGAGACATGTTTTGATACCGAAATTTGGCATAATTTTTTCATTTCAAACCATGTTTTACAGTAAAATATCACACTACAAACACAAATAATATATACACCGATACTGTATATTATTGCAACTTAACAGAAACATTCAATTGTTGAAATTTTAAACACAATACCTAATAGACATGCAAATAACAATTCACAAGCAAATAATTTGGTTAGTTGGGTCAATTCAGCTAACCAGTGCTTAGTACCGAATTATCCGAAATAAATTGGGTCAATTAGAACTTAGAAGACTTATTTATGACAGAAGTATCGGGTTTCGGTCTCAGTTATTTGGCTCTTCGGTTTTGACGTACCCTACTGGGGCATGATGTCACTACTCGCTACAATCGTTGACGTTTGAGTTATCTCTTGTTTGTTCGCATAGTATCTGAAACTATGTCTCGACAGGTTTGCAGTCGATGCTTGCTATCATCAATGCTTCAGATGTATAACCCTGACGGGCTGACCCTTTTTCGGCATTTTTCCTCTTGCCAGGTGAGTATGTTTGCTATTGTTTTTTGAGGAATCCAGGTTGCTATTGTTAACTGACGTTATCTTTAATCTACTGCCAGTTTCAGTTTACATCATGTTCCTTGTTCCATTCTGTCATTTCACCCATAAGGCTATAAATCCTTAGTTGGTTTCCAAATATCTAATCGAAAAACAAAACATGCAGAATGCAAGCAACATTTTAGATTTTAGATGACCATTTTGCCAAACCATTCCCTTTTACACAACATCTTTTGTGCAAGTGCAACAGACCTTGCAAGTCCGAGCCGGACTTTTCATCACACTACTTTTGCATACCTGTATCACCTAACACCTAGTAACATCGCTATCGCTGTGTAGAAGAAAAGAAACAAGAATCACAATCTCAAGACTACACCAAGCCAAAGTGACATTGTGTCACATCTCTCTAGTATGTACACGCACACACCTTTTTTTTAAAAACAAAATCCTACGTATATATGTACTGGTCACTTCCGCTAGCTGCTGTTCATAATTAAGCCTCCCTCTCCTTGTGGTGGCTCGACGCCCTCCGCTGCCGCCGGAGAGCGGCGGTGTAATCGCCGCCGACCATCCCTTTCCGGCTGTGCAGCACAATGCCGGCGTGAATCGACGAATTGGGGTACTTCTGACGGTGCCTGTCCTGGTGGCTCTGGTGGTGCTGCGGCTTCTCCACCACCTCCACCTTGACGCCCACCACCTTGTCCTCCTCCACGCTGATGGTGAACACGAACGGGCCGGCGGGGAAGAAGTCGTCGTCCATGCCGAGCACGGGCTCCAGGGTCCTGACCACCTCCCGCATCGTGGGCCTGGACTTGGGGTTCTGGCTGAGGCACTTGTAGGCCACGATGGCGGCCACCTCGGCGCCCCTGCACGAGTACTGGCACTCCAGGGCCGGGTCCATGACCTTGTACAGCCTGTCGGGGTGCTTGAGGTACGGCCTGGCCCAGTCCACCAGGTTCTGCTCCCGTGGCCTCCGCGAGCGGTCCACCGACTGCCGGCCCGCGAGCAGCTCCAGCAGCACCACGCCGAAGCTGTACACGTCGCTCTTGGCGGTCAGGTGGCCCGTCAGGATGTACTCGGGCGCCGCGTACCCGTGGGTCCCCATGACACGCGTCGTCACGTGCGTCTCGTCGCCCTGCGGCCCGTCCTTGGCCAGACCAAAGTCGGATAGCTTGGTGTTGTAGTCCTGTAAGATACAGTTAGGTTGAAAGATTAGGCACGTTGGATTCATCTACAATAAAATACTCGTACAATGCATCGTGATATTAGTGGTCTAATGAGAACTGTTCACGTTTAATCGTCCGTGGGGTGCTGTGTGGGATAGGCTGACAGTGATGGTTAGGATATTTGGTTTGGTGGATGATGTGAATGTAGTAGGATAGATAACGGGGGATTTCTTAAGTTTTGGCGTGTGTCCAAGAACCTTCCAAGTTCCAATCAGGTCAAGGCTGCCCATAGCGTGCCAGCAAGGTGTGCCCAAGTTCAGAAACGTGTGGAGCTGCAGGATACTACTGAATGGTCACTTGGGTGACTCGCATGGTCAAAAGGTTCAAAATTAATATCTAATAAAACATTTTTGCGGGTAAAATTTATTCATGCTATGATGGGACCTGGGTCCCAGGCTTGTCATTTTCCCCTCTGTTGAGCACTACAAGTAGTTTCACGGTCACCAGAGTGGCGTGTGTCAACATATCCTCTTTTGTTGGTAGTTACCGTTTGCAAGTGAGCTTGCATTTCGGAACTGCGTGTCCCTGGTGTGCGAGTGCCTAGTGCTGGGACGGAAAGTGCTTGCCTGACGCAAGTAGAAAGGGAAACTATTTGCTTGAACTGAACTCTACTGTCTCTGAGGGGAACTGGGAGCTTGCTTACCGAGTCGAGCAGGATGTTGGAGGCCTTGAAGTCGCGGTAGATCACCGGCGGGTCGGCGTCGTGGAGGAAGGCTAGGCCCTTGGCCGCGCCGACGGCGATCTTCATCCTCGTCATCCATGGGAGGGCGCCGTTGACACCTGCAGCGAGAAAGACGTTTCATGTGAGTTTTCAGTTTCCTCCCCGGCATTGACCAAGTGTTGTAAGCATGAGACCCGGCAGCATATACAGGCAGCATCTAATCTTATAAAAATATATATATTTTTTGCTCCTCCAGAAGGCACATTACAGCTCACCTAGTCCTACGACTTTCATCCAGTTCGGCCGGTGCTCATACGATGATCGTGGATTATTAGTGCTGGCTGGTTTGGTGTGAGAGAAAAATACTATTCTGACTGAAAATTTATGATTGTTTACGACAAGCGAACAGGCCGATCAAATGGGACAGAAACTGGAGGCTGCAGGGGACAGGTTTTCCAATCGACAGATTTTCTTTGCTTGTTGGGCTCAAAAAAACGACCGAATTGGCACCCGAGGAGACCAAATTAGCAGCGTCATAGCAGAAAAAGGAGCTCACTTTTGAAGAGGTGGTTCTCGAGGCTCCCGAAGCTCATGAACTCGTACACCAGCATCCGGTGCTCCGCCTCGTAGCAGTAGCCGATGAGCTTCACCAGGTTCTTGTGCCTCAGTTGCCCAAGGAAGAACACCTCAGCCTGCGAGAATGAACAACCCCCAAAATTCGATCAGCGTTCTGTTCAACCTCTCATCAGTCAGGAGCAATCATGCATCAGTCGATCGAAGCGTTTGATCCGATCGATCGAGCTGTTGCATTTGCCAAGAACGCTCTGCTCGGCGCTCACTCACCAGCCACTCCTTGTGCCCCTGCGTGCCGCCTTCCAGGTCGAGGTACTTGATGGCGACGTCCTGCGCGGGGAGGCCCGGGCGGAGCGCCTCGCCGACGGCGCCCCTGTACACGGGGCCGAACCCGCCGCAGCCGAGGTAGTTGGCGCGGGAGAAGCCGGCCGTGGCCGAGCGCAGCTCGGCGTACGTGAAGGCGTGCAGGTTGGACCCGGACAGCGTGAGCGACAGGTCCTCGGGCGAGAGCATCTCCGAGGAGCTGAGGCTCGTGAACGACATCCGCGACGACGACGACGACCGAGGGCTGATCCTCCGCCGCCGCGGCGTCGAGCCGCCGTCGTCCTCGACCGCCGCGCTGCCGCCCACGCCGCAGCACAGGTAACTCCTCCAAGACTGGGCGCCGGCGGCCATGTCAGTCGGTCGAAGTGCGTGCGTTCGAGTGTTCGGGTCCAGCCGCGAGGAGGGTCTGGGAAAGAGGGGAGTGGCTTAATTGGGGAGAAGCGCAGGTGGCCTGGCCTTTTATAAGCGCGCGCGCGCTCGCGACCAGGGAGGGGGAGGGAGACGGCGAGGGCATCATCGCCCACCCAACCCGGTGCGCAGCCGCACGGATGGCCGGCCCTGAACCCCTCCCCGCCCCGCCCTTGTGGCTACGACTTGAAACGCAGCAACAAACAGAACAGCGCGGCAAAACGAAAACCGCGGGTGATGTGACGGCCGGCCGCAAACAGGGGACAACGCTGCATAGTGGGTGGGGACTGGGGGCGCACGCCGCACGGCGTCACCGCTCGTCGTCCACTCCCACGGTCCCACCAGACCAGCCTCCCAAGGCTGAAACGGAGTGAGGTGAGTGACTGTGCCTGGTGTGCAGCGTCACACCTGCGAATAGTTTAGCGTTAGCGCGTCCATTGTCCAGAGGATCCGGTTACTGCCGCTGGCGGCTGGCGGTAGTTGTACGGCCTGTTCGGGAGGCCGTATCGTATCGTGGATTATTTACTGCTAGCTGATTTGGTGTGAAAGAAAAACATTGTTCCTGGCTGGAAATTTACGATCGTTTACGAGTAAGCGAACAGGCTGCTAGCAGTTGTTATAGAGCGGTTTCGTTCGATGACAGCCGTGGATTTGTGTGCTCGTCTGGGGCAAGCAGTTTGCGGCTTTGTAGCGTCCAGTAAAACAAAAGGTTCGCAGGCGATGCTTTGCAACGTGTGTGGATGGTGAAGTAAAATACTGTTTATCAGTGCGGTGTAAGACAGCCCTCGGGCGCTTGAACTGTTTATCAGTCGTGAAAGAGTATTTTTCTCTCACAACAAATCAGTATCAATCAGCTTATCAGCCGCAAAAACCATTAGCCGAACAGGGTGATTGTGCTTAAGAAGAAGACATTCTCACGTAGATCGAGAAAACCCTCGAACCTCTGCCCCACCCATACACAACGGCACCGCAGCTCTAGCCTTAGACCTGTGCTTTGACGTGGGACAGACAAGGATATTTTTTTTTTCAACACGCAAATAAATTACGCCCCCTTCGACCAACAAATCCAACCCCAAGAAAGGTCGAACTCTGACAAGCAAGGTGCAAAGGACTCAGCCAGACCAAACTGGTGTGACGATCGCCTGCGAAGGTGAAGTAAAATACTACGGAAGGGATATGGCCTAGCCACCACACCAGCTGGGCCGTGAAACGAAATTGGGCGTCGCCGCCGCTGTTTAGCCGGGTCGTGGCATGGGGTGATGCCCAAGTGTTAACGTCACAACAGTTTTGCAAGTAAGTAACCTCAATCATTGATTCATTGTTCCTCATCGCCGGTACGATGATGGAGTACTGGTCCAAACCAAACGCTAAAGAACATGAGCTAGATTAGAGGCTAGTTCGTGTGCCGCCTAATCCTAGTACCAACTTGCGTGTCCTTGGAACGAGATTCCTGCATATCGGTCTTTACCTACTTTTCTACTTTTGTGGTCTTTCTGTCCCTGTCCGAGCAAAAGACACGAGAAAATTATCCCATCCTATTCCTTCCTTGCCACATGCTAGATGCATTTTTCGTCTGATGAGACGCAAGCTAAGGTAGAGAGAGACCTTGCAATATGCCAGTATCTGAACCACCCTACAGGCGAGATCTTATCTTCGGTTTATAGAATTGCGGAGGATAACATTCTGTCCACTGCTGCAGAGACAGCAGAATGATGAGGCACAACACTTGACAGTTGAGCCTGCGAGAAGCCTACGGAGTATGCTCTGGTGTTGCACCTGTCCTGTCTGTCTGCCTCAGAGTCGAACACGACTGTTTCCCACACACATCTTCGCAGAATCGCAGGATTAGGAACGGCCGGCCGAAGCCTGACACGTTTGCAGTTGCAGGAGGGTCTGGGACTCGATTATTCTATATTCTATTCTAACCCCCCGCACTAACGCCTTGTGTGTGTGTGTGTGGGGGGGGCGGGGGCTGTCAATGATTTCCTGTCATGAAACTTCCCTCGACGAAAATGTCAGGAAAAGGAACAGGAGCCACGAATGTTTTTCGTGCTCGGGTGAGGAAAGAAACGTCCCGGCCCGGTCTGCAATACGTTTTTTGAGATGGTTTGTTACTCGGAGCTGGGACGCGCCAGGTGGCTGGCTGGACGACGTATTTGTTACTTGTTCTCTGCCTCCAGTTCTAGGAGGATCTTCTTCCCTGCATGTTTCTTTCCTTCCAAAGAAGAAGGTTAACGACGGTCGTATGAGTTTTTGGATTTTGGATGGACGATGGGAATTTAGTATTCTGATGAATGACTGGCAGGCAGGGGGTTGCCATTTTCGTTGAAGTATCAGGCAAAATGAAAGTTACATGGCACATCGTTATCTCGTCAGGCTTTTCACAAATTTTGTTGGTCTAATTTGTCTCTGACTAGTGGCGCATGCGTGGAATTCTTCACAGCTTGTATACGAGTTATTATAGGCGCGCTTGATTTGAAAATAGCACATGAGGCGAAGGATCTAGAAGAGAACAGCGCAAATGAAATCTCTCACAGTCATGATAACACGATCATTACCTTCTCTGTCAAACTTCAGTCCCGTCATCACTGTTATCGAAATATTTTTGCACGGATAGAAGCCCGCCGGACATAGCCTTCAGTAAATAGGACGACAAGATCATGGTCATGATGACGAGCTTTTACAAGCATCATCAGTATCAAATGAGTCTAGGACGATGGGACTCTCGTCACCAAACGATTATAATTTATATGATTAGGGAGACCTCTTGAATCCCCTATTAATCCCCTGCTGAACAGACCCGCCGATCACGCCATGTTTGTTTGGTCGTATTTGACTTATAAGTCATGGCTTATCAGCAACGAACAGTATTTTTCTCTCACACTAAACCAGCTAACAGTATTTTCAGCCATGGCTTATAAGCCAAACCAGCCCAAACAAACAGAGCGCAAACCCGCTAGGCGATCAGTTGACGGCGACGACCTGAGAGCACACACGTACGCCGCCCGATCGCTTCAACAACCTATCCACTCTGGTGTCCACGTCCACCCCACCTAATGAGGACATTCCTAGCATTCACTCATCTTCAAATGCAACTCCACTTGATATAGCTGGTCCAATTACAAGAAGTAGAGCTAAACAATTGGAGAAGGAAATTCATTCTCAGGTGAACGCTAACCTTATGTTTAATAATCAGTTTATGTTGAATGAGCCTATGCTTTTGAGTTCTTGTTCCAATGTCCTTAGGAATGATGGAGTGTATGAACCAAAGATGGATGAAGATGGATTCAAGCCTCTGGACATTTGAACCAAGAAGCCTATGGTGTGCAAGAATAAAATGGTGGTTCATCACCTTTGCATGGAAATGCAACCGAAGCTAGATGACCGATACATGGTACGAATTCCAAGCATCACATGGACAGAATACAAGGAGTTAGACGGTGTTCTATATGTGGATCGAAGCGTCTTCAAGTCTACTTTCCAGCCCATCAAACGGCTCATTATTTGGACTTCCCAATAAAGAGTTATGCTTATTTTAGTAACTGCTATCGGAAGCTGAAAGACGCTTGAACCAGCCACGAAATCCACGGTGCATGCGCATGCCCATTTACTCCAAGCTGAACGTCCCTATCCATATATATATCTTGTACTAGACAATGAAAGGCAGATTTTGATTAGCTGAATTCGTAATACACAAACTCGTGGAGTTTTGTTTATGCGTGAGTCTTGAGAGGCTTGCAACACTTGTTCTTTCGATTCTGAGGGAGTTTGTAGAACGAACTGCGGTTCACCCAGTTCGTGCCTTCACGCCTATAGGGCGTGATTGCGTGGGCTGTTTCACGATGATGTGGAAGGGTGATTGTCTCGGTAGTTCGTCACCAACTTTGCCTCTTCACCAGTCACGCAATGACAAGTTATCAAGTTCGTGGATCCTCACGAGAAGATCGGGCCACACAACTTGCTACACGCGCTGCAAAGGCGTGTGCACATCATCTGGTACCGAGCCTCCGTTTACTCGTTAGGATTGTTCTTGTTTTTGGTAGGATAGAGTTTATATACCTCTTTCTCCACTAATAGCCAAAAAAAAAAAACCTATAGCCCAAATTCATATGTGCTACTGATTTTGTAGTTTGCTTTATCGAGTTTTAATCCTTTAAGATTTGTCTAGTTGCTGAATTTTGTTTTCCACATCGTTCTAGTTGTTATCATTGTTCTAATCATCAAATCGCTTGTTGCATGTACCCACCCATCCCACCCTTGTTCTGATGGTTATTGCTTGCGCATATATATAAATAAAAAAACCCACCGTCCCACCCTTGTTTTCTACCCGCCACAAATTCCCCAACCGAGTTTCTTGTTTTTGTGTGCTTGCGCCATCCATCTTAGTTGATCCTTATGTGCCCCTTTAGTTGAAAGTTGTGCTGCGTTTCTCACAAAGGTTAAAAGAAAAGATGTATATGGGTCAAAAGAAGGACTGAAAACAACGAGTTCTTGTTCAAAAAAAAGGAAAGAAAAGAAATAAAAGAAATTGTGTTCAGCACCACAAAGGGGTTTGGGCAAAAACAAGTTTTGGTTGGTGCATTGGTGTTCATCTATCCACTTCCTACATCTTGTTCCTTTCTTTGAGCATCTTTTCCTTTATATTCAACAACTTAGACTTGAATTCTTGGATTATTATTCGGTTTTGCATTACTACATTTCAAATAGCATTCCATTTACATATTACCCCACCAAGCTCCACTTAAAAGCACCGTGAGTTTGCACCGTAGTTTCTTCACTCTTCCACTCAGATTGCAGCCCCGGTTCTTGCCCTTTCCAGAAGAGAAAGAACTTGTTCAGCAAGTGGTGAGGGAGTGATTCCACATATATTCCACATATATATTGTCCTTTTTCCCCCTCTACTAATATGGCGGGACATGGAGATGGTGCCATTGTTTGGTGGAGGAATTCCAGGAGTCACGTACACAAATGAATGATTTGATGCAACAACTACAAACTCTCCAATTGAACATGCCTCATAGAGAACCACCACCAAATGAGGATGATGACAATGAGGATAACGAGGCACCACGTCGTGCCACTGGTCATGGACATGGACGTGGTGGGTTTGGCCATGGTTTTGGTCGTGCTCGGCGCGTTCTAGTTGGAGGTAGAGATTATGATGGTGATGATGATATGTTGTCCGACATGGATGATCATCAACATGGTGGTGGCCATCATGGTTATCGTGACCGCCATCGTCGTCGTAAATGATGATGGTTTAAGAAACGTGAAAGTGTCTATTCCCCTTTCAATGGGACGGAGAATGCTGATGCTTATTTTGAATGGGAGACCAAGGTGGAACAAATATTTGATTTGTATGAATACTCTGCTGAAAAGAAGGCAAAGCTTGCAGCCATTGAGTTTAAAGGCTATGCCATAACTTGGTGGAATCAGTCCGTCTTGAATATCGAGAGTTGGGCATGTTCGTATAACTTGGGAAGACATGAAGAGAGAAATGCGACGTCGTTTTGTTCCACATATTACTCTCGTGATCTACATTTGAAGTTGAAACGTCTTGTGCAAGGTACTCGTCTTTGTTGATGAATATTTTCAAGAATTGGAAATGTGTGTACTTCAGACAGGATAATCAAGATGAGGAATCCACAATGGCTCGGTTTCTAGTTGGCCTCAATAAACCCATTGTTGATAAAGTGGATATGACAACCTACACATGTCTCACCGAGTTGGTTCATTTTGCAAAGAGGGTTGAAAGGCAAATTGCTACGCCTTACAAATACAATGCTTCATGGCGTCATTCCCAACAAAGAAGGGGATGTCATGCCTCAATTCCAACAAAGAAGGAGCTAACGCCCAAATCTTCATCTCGTGGAGCAAATAGATATCTTCCAACTTCTTCCAAACAATTGGATGTGAAAGGTAAAGTTGTGAGTTCAAGTCAGCCCACTTCTTCTCATACCACCCAACGCAAGACAAGCAAGATTGAGTGTTTTAAGTGTGGTGGTCATGGGCATAAGCAAGCTGAATGTCCCAATCGTCGTACTATTATTGCACTTGCTGACGGTTCTTATGATTCCCAAAGTGAAGAGGAGGATGAGTTTAACAATGTATTTGCGGATCTTAGTCTTGACACTTGTGAGTATTCAGCGAGAGGATGGTACATTTGAGCTAGGTCTAAATTGTTTAGCCATTCAACCTATTCCAACTTTTGCTCACAATGACCTATTACAAGATGTTGTTTCTCCATCTTTCGGCGAGATTACTAGTGATGATTTTGATGAGTTGCTTGCTGATTTTCCCGATTTGACGCGTTCTATAATGAACACACCATCTCCTTCTTTGGTGGTGGGCGAGTTCTTTCCACTCAATTTGTTGTTTTTGAACAAGGACAACGCCATAATTTGTTTCAATCCAGGATGCAAAGTGAAAGGACAAGTGTGCCGTTTCATCATAGATGGTGGGAGCTGCAATAATATTGTTAGTGCTTTGCTTGTTGAGAAACTTGGCTTGCGACCACGTCCGCCATCCACATCCATACCATATGCAATGGTTGAATAATTACGGGGACGAGTTAAGGTTTCAGCCATGATTCGTTTGTCATTTTCCATTGGTGATTATCATGGAGAGGTGGATTGTGATATTGTCCCCATGCAAGCATGCCATTTGTCGCTTGGTCGGCCCCTGCAATTTGATGTGGACTCGGTGCATTTTGGACGGTCTAACAAACACACTTTCATTCACAATGACAAGAAGGTGGTTCTTATTCCATTATCTCCAGAGGAGATACATGCTTCAGATATGGCTCGCAAGAAAAGAGAGGAATCGACAAAAGAAAATTGAGTGAGATCTCCAACACAAGTAAGGGAGAGAGTTCTAACCCATCTAGCCACATAAAGACTCATGCCAATCCTAAACAGCCACGCCACACCGAGTGTCTCTTTTGAGAGCAAGAGTGATATGAGAGAAGTGAGAAACACCACAGCCCCATTCTTTGTGCTCTTGCACAAGGAGGTCCTACTTTCAACTAACGATTTACCTTCATCGGCTGCCTAGTGTTGTTCTTGATCTCTTCACAGACTTGAAGATGTTTTTCCCGATGAGATACCAGTGGACTTCCTCCACTCCGTGGAATTGAGCATCAAATTGATTTGGTACCAGTTGCTTCTCTTCCAAATCGTCCAGCCCTACCGCACCAATCCCACGAGACAAAGGAAATTCAAGAACAGTAAAAGAGCTTTTGGAAAGGGTATGTTCGTGAATCCTTATCACCATGTGTTGTTCTGTTTTGTTAGTTCCAAAGAAAGATGGTTCTTGGCGTATGTGTGTTGATTGTCGTGCTATCAATGCTATAACTGCTCGATATCGTCACCCTATTCCAAGGCTTGATGACATGTTAGATGAGTGAGTGGTTCAACTATTTTCACCAAGATCGATTTACGTAGTGGTTATCATCAAATTCGAATGAAAATAGGTGATGAATGGAAAACATTTAAAACTAAATTTGGTCTCTATGAATGGCTTGTGATGCCCTTTGGTTTGACAAATGCTCCTTCAACTTTTATGCGTTTGATGAATCATGTGTTAAGAGCTTTCATTGGCAAATTTGTTGTTGTTTATTTTGATGATATTCTGATCTATAGCAAATCATTTGATGAACATCTTGATCATATCCGTCAAGTACTTGCTGTTTTGAGGGAAGAGAAATTGTATGGAAACATTGCTAAATGCACATTTTGCATGACCGTGTTGTTTTTCTTGGATTTGTTGTTTCTGCAGATGGAATTCAAGTTGATGAAGAAAAGATTAAAGCAATAAAGGATTGGCCTACACCTACAAATGTGAGTCAAGTTCGAAGTTTTCATGGTCTTGCGAGGTTTTTGAGCGTTTTGTTAAAGATTTCAGCACCATCACGCTGCACCCTCAACAATTTGACAAAGAAGGATGTTCCATTCAAGTGGGGTGATGAACAAGACCAAGCCTTCAATGAGCTGAAAACAAAGCTTTGTGAAGCACCGCTGCTACAACTTCCTGATTTTGGTAAGACATTTGAGATCGAATGTGATGCAAGTGGTATTGGCATAGGAGGTGTACTACTTCAAGAAGGTAAACCTGTTGCCTACTTTTCTGAAAAGTTGAATGGTCCACATCTGAATTATTCTGTCTATGATAAAGAGCTTTATGCCTTAGTTCGAGTTTTGGAAGTTTGGCAACATTATTTGTTACCTAAAGAATTTGTCATCCATTCTGATCATGAAGCTTTGAAATATCTAAAAAGTCAAGGCAAACTGAACCGTAGACATGCTAAATGGATTGAGTTCATTGAAACATTTCCCTATGTTGTAAAACATAAGCGTGGTACCTTGTCCACCATGTTGCGTGCTGTGTTGAAAAAGAATTTGAAGCAGTGGGAAGACTGTCTTCCACATGTTGAATTTGCTTATAACAGGGCAGTCCATTCCACAACAAACTTTTGTCCATTTGAAATTGTTTATGGGTTTAAACCGCATACTCCCATGGATCTTTTGCCTTTACCATTACAGGAACAAGTTAACTTGGATGCAGCAAAGAGATCGGATTTTCTCAAGAAGCTACATGATGAGACAAGAAGGAATATCGAGAAGAAATCAGCACAATATGCAAAGCAAGTGAACAAAGGTAAGAAGAAGGTTACATTCCAGCCCGGAGACCTCGTGTGGTTGCATCTACGTAAGGATCGATTTCCCCAACAGCGCAAGAGTAAGTTATCTCCTAGGGGTGATGGTCCGTTCAATGTTTTACACAAGATAAATGATAATGCTTACAAAATTGAGCTGCCACCTGAATATTCCAATGTGAGTACAACATTCAATGTCAAAGACTTGCGTCCATTTGTTGGTGAGCCTGAGTCGAGGACGACTCCTTCTCAAGAGGGGGAGGCTAATGAGGACATTCCTAGCATTCACTCATCTTCAAATGCAACTCCACTTGATATAGCTGGTCCAATTACAAGAAGTAGAGCTAAACAATTGGAGAAGGAAATTCATTCTCGTGTGAACGCTAACCTTATGTTTAATAATCGATTTTATGTTGAATGAGCCTATGCTTTTGAGTTCTTGTTCCAATGTCCTTAGGAATGATGGAGTGTATGAACCAGCATGGGATGAAGATGGATTCAAGCCTCTGGACATTTGAACCAAGAAGCCTATGGTGTGCAAGAATAAAATGGTGGTTCATCACCTTTGCATGGAAATGCAACCGAAGCTAGATGACTGATACATGGTACGAATTCCAAGCATCACCATGACAGAATACAAGGAGTTAGACGGTGTTCTATATGTGGATCAAGCGTCTTCAAGTCTACTTTCCAGCCCATCAAACGGCTCATTATTTGGACTTCCCAATAAAGAGTTATGCTTATTTTAGTAACTGCTATCGGAAGCTGAAAGACGCGAACCAGCCACGAAATCCACTGGTGCATGCGCATGCTGCCATTTACTCCAAGCTGAACGTCCCTATCCATATATATATCTTGTACTAGACAATGAAAGGGCAGATTTTGATTAGCTGAATTCAGAATACACAAACTCGTGGAGTTTTGTTTATGCGTGAGTCTTGAGAGGCTTGCAACACTTGTTCTTTCGATTCTGAGGGGAGTTGTAGAACGCCGAACTGCGGTTCACCCAGTTCGTGCCTTCACGCCTATAGGGCGTGATTGCGTGGGCTGTTTCGTTGCGGTGCGTGGAAGGGTGATTGTCTCGGTAGTTCGTCGCGTGGACAGCCTCGCGGTGCACTGCCTCTTCACCAGGTCACGCAGCGACAAGTTATCAAGTTCGTGGATCCTACGAGAAGATCGGGCCACACAACTTGCTACACGCGTTGCAAAGGCGTGTGCACATCACCACCAGGCAGACGACCCCCTGTGCCAATGATGAACAGAGCATCGCCAGATTCAACCCTCTGCTCCTGCACCTGCAGTCGACCTCAGGATAGCACGTCCTAGGACGCCACGTCCACCCGCGCCGCTGCGCGCAACCACCGAGCGCACGCACGCACGAACGAACCAACGGAGGAGGACCCGCCCGCCGTCGCCCGGTGCGGTGCGGGACAGACAGGGCAACGCAGCGACACCGCCGAGGCGCCGAGTCAGCTCGAAGTTGAATGAATCCATGCTAGAGTACGTGCGTCTGCGTCCGAGCGCGGGAGGGGGCGGGGCGTCGGTTCCCCCGTCGCTGCCACGCCCGATGCGTGGCCGACCGCGCCGGGATCCGCTTGAGGCGGTGAGGCGCACCACGCGGGCCGCGTGGGGTTTCCGTTTTCCCCCGTTCGTTCGTTTACCCCGCTCGGCGCCGTGGCCCTTTCCTCGCCCCAGGCAGCCCCACCCCGAGCCCCCCCGACACGAACCGGCACCGCGCGCCGACGGCGTAGCAAGACAAAAGGCACAGGGCCGCCCCACAGCGCCATCGGATCCCCCCACGCGTTTTTTCCACTTTTCGGCCGGGGCGGCGGGTGCGTAACGTGGGTGGCGTCGAACGGGCTGGACGGATGCGTGGTGCGTGTGCCGGCTGCAGGGCGTGGAGGTGGATCGGGCGCCTCGCTGCACGTGGGAGCCTGGCAGAGGCACTCACAGGCTGTCGGGCTCAGGCAGGCTGCTGGTGGTTTTGTCCGTTCCGCGTGCGCGCGTCGGAGAACGCTGCCGCCGCCGACGGTGACGGTGAGGTCTGAGGTGTTCCAGACATGTACAAGTGTGGCTGTGTTGCGAGACGACAACACGTACGTGCGGCTGCGGCCTACCTGATCAACCGATCTTACGGTGTGCACGTGCCTGATGTTACTCCCTACGGAGTACAGTAGGCCTCTAATCTAAGGGCAGTGTACATCACTTTCTGACGCCCCAGTCAGCCATCAAGCTTAAACGCGACCATGCATGTTTTGTGCGTACTTATTGCTTCCAAGTACTTCTATCTCGTCAATCGGACAAGATCCCAAAAATCTCAGCCAGCATATGAACCACCTCTCCGTGGCCATATCATGCGCGCGGTAGTCGAGCCGGTCACGAATCACCAAAATCACCTCTTCCCGGAGTGGCATCGCGGAACAGTGGCATCTGCCTTCGCAAGTGACCGATAAATAAATTATTACTAGTAAGTGTGGCCGGGGCCAGCCGGCCGCAGGCGTCGCCGTCAGATGGGATTGAACGCGGCGCCGGAAATATCTCTGGATCGGGTGGCCACGGTGTGGAGATCCATCTCCGTCGCGCGTCAAACTTGGGCGTTCTTTTGAGGGATTAAGTGAAAGAGTGCTGCAGATTTTTCATGAGTTGTTGGAGCAACGCCGGAGCCCGGCCGGAGCTTGTGAAGCGACGGCGTCAGCAATTCGTCAGGCTTGAAAAGGATTATTCAGATGATCGAGCGAAGCATAACACGAAATGGTATGGAGTATTCACGTCATGCATTCGTAGCAACCGATTCATCAGAAACTTTTTTTTTTGTCTCCTTTCTTCACTTGTTTTGATCCCTACGGCCACAACTAACAGTAAAGTGCTGAAAATTAGCTGTGGACATGTTTGGATCCTCAGCTAAAAAATCAGCTAATGTCTTATCTACCACATAGCTAACAATTAGATATTAATTGTCTTTTTTCTAGCTAACATAGCTAGTACTTAGTTGAGTGGATCCGACTTGTATTTATTAGCTACACCAGATTTTTTTTTCGCGACCGGGTGTGTACCCGTTTTTCATTAAGAGGAAGAGATTTTAAACCGTACACAACCGAGCGTGGGCTGTTGATTTAGACGAGCGGCCTCAAGCAACGTCCAGCTAAGAGTCCTACCTGACTACTGGATCCAAGGTTTGCGATTACATGCCCAAAGAATTTTGCGACCAATACAGATGAAGCGCGGCCAGAGGCGCGAAGCCCGCCAGCGCCCAGTCTTCGCCTTCCTTGATTGCCGCCCTGACGACATCGAGCACCGAAGATGGCTCTCTACCAAAGACTCGACAATTTCTTTCCTTCCAAATTGTCCAGGCGACAAGGAGCAGCAACGAGTCGAACAGGGGCCTAGACGTCAGGTCGATCAAACCCCTCTGTTGTATCCACCACTCGCCGAGTTCCTGTACGCCGTCCGGCAATACAACCAGCAGATGTATGGGCTCCAACAGCGTGTGCTAGACTTGTCTGGAGAAGACGCATCCGAGGAACAAGTGGCACGCTGTTTCGAGTGCCTGATCACATAGAGCACATGCGTTGTCATCTTGAAGGCCATGCTGCTTGCGACGGTCGGTGGTCCAAAGTCGGTGGTGTAGGGCGAGCCAGAAAAAGAGCTTTACCCGTGGCGGCGCCTTGGTACGCCAAAGCTCTTTGGCTCCCAGGAGCCTGGTTGATCCTGCAAAGAAAGCCCGGTATGTCGAGAAGACCGAGTACGCCCCAGAGGAAGACCATCTCCACACAAAACGATCCGGTTGCAGCGGCGGCAAGTTCACCGATTGCAGGAGCTCCCAGACTCAGAGGTAATCACATAGGACTTGCGTCGTCATGGCTCTAGTGATGTCCCTCGCCCATCGGTTGTTCTGGAGGGCATCGCGCATCAACCGTTTGAGCCCTGAACGCGATATAGCAGCTGAAAGGTTGAGATGGCGGACTAGAGGGGGATGAATAGTCCTTTCTAAATTTAATCACACTGGCTAACCGAAACAAATGCATAATTAAAACAATCGGTCTAGCCAAGACAACACCCCTCTATCGAAGTTTACAAACACCTTATAAAGATCCTAATTAGCCAACAAAGGTGACGGACTAGTTAGAGATCACCTATCCAATTCTAGGAGCAAGGTCACACAAAGCTATGACACTAGTATTTTACACACCGGGAAGCTCCTACACAATTCTAGTAAGCAAAAGCACAAAGCTCCTAAGCTCACTAGCAATGCTCAATAACAAGGCAACCAATGCCAAATTAGAGACCGTAAATACTTAGCTACACAAACTAAGCAATGTGACTAACAAGGTAACACAAACCAAATTAGCCACGCAAGGGAGCTACTTCTATGCTACACGGGCAAGAAGGTAACTAGTGAGTTACACAAGCTAACTAATTACAAGAGCAACTACACAAGCACAATGTATATGAAAGTAATTACAAGCTTGTTTAAGGGGATTGCAAACCAATGGAAAGAACAATATTGACATGGTGATTTTTCTCCCAAGGTTCACGTGCTTGCCAACACGCTACGTCCCCATTGAGACAAGCTCCAAGGTTGCCGCCGGTCCTCTTGCTAGTGGTGACCCGTAAGTCACACTCTTCCACGTGGAGTGCTTACCACAAGCTCTAGCATTTGACCCGGCCAGACCACTTGTCACCCTTCACATCTCGCTCAACTAGAGTTGCTCTTCGTGGCTCCCGCGGGGCAAGCACAATGCCCCTCACAAAGATCTTCTCCGGAGCACCGCACAAGCTTCTTACGGGCTTCGACGGAGACCACCACCAAGCTGTCTGGGAGGTGGCAATTTCTAAGAGTAACAAGCACCACTGGCTTGCAAAACGACCATCTAGTGCCACTCGATGCAACCTCACGATGCAATCATACTAGAATCGCTCACTCACTCGATCGGATGAACACTATCAAGCTCAAGTGAGTTAGAGGGCTCCCAAGCACTACCACATAAGCCACCAAGGCTCTAGTGTGCTCAACAACCAGCCCAAGGCCAGCCAATGCTTAGTTTTATAGCCCCCAAGAAAATAGATATGTTGTACCCCTTCACTGGACACTTTTTGAAGTGACCGGACTCGTAGGTCATAACGACCGGACGCGCAGGTCACAGAGTCCGGCCACTAGGATGACACCACACATCCCCTCCTTTCGAAGCCGACCATTGGGCTTCAACGGCTAGCTCTCGCACGCAAATACTCTTGACCGGACGCGCCTAGGTCCAATGACCGGACGGGCTGAAGCCGAGTCCGGTTACCAACGTATTTCTACACAACTGACCGTACTCACCTTTATCCTATGACCGGACTCGACTCACCCAGCGTCCGGTCACTTCCAGAGAGGTTCTAGAGAGCTCTTTTGATGATCGGACGCGTCAGGTTATCACTGACCGGACACTCCATGCGTTCGGTCGCTCCTGGACGTGTTAAAAACACTGACCGGACACTGTGACCGGACTCGCAGGTGCCGACCGGACGCGCAAGTCGCAGAGTCCGGTCACAGACCTTTCAGCGCTAAAACGGCTATAACTCTTAGCTCCGAACTCCGATTTCGATGATCTTGGACTTTTTGGAAAGCTTACTCAGAGGGCTACACATGCCACATGCATACTTGATCCAAATCACAATGGATCAAAACCTTATTCCAATCCAAGGATCATCCTATAGTTTGGAGTACACCGAAAAACCTTTTTCTCTTCTCTATGTTGATCCACAACTCCAACTTCTTCTCCTTTGCAAATATGCCAACACCACCAAGTATACACCACCAAGTGCAAGTGTGTTAGCATTTTCATAAACATTTTTCAAAGGATTAGTCACCCAATTTACCACGCCACTCGATCCTAGCAACATCGCAAAGTTAGATCGTTCAAGTGGCACTAGATGACCGATATGCAAAGAAATTTGCCCCTCTTGATAGTATGGCCATCTATCCTAAACCCGGTCATAAACTTCTCTACACACCTATGACCGATGAAATAAAATGCCCTATAGGTTATACCTTTCACTTGCGCATTTCATTCCATCTCCAGCAATGTCAATGCAACACATGTACTAACATGATCAACAATGATATGATCCACTTCATATCATCATGTGACCTTATTGGTTCATCGATCTTGACCTCACTTGCTATTCACCGTTGCATCGGTCCATCGGTGCCAAGTCTTTGCTCAAGCTTCACCACCACACGGTCCATCACTCCAAAGCCTCCAACTTGCCCTTCACACTTGCAACTGGTCTATCAAGCCAAGGCTTGTCTTGATCTTCTCCACCTTAGTCACATAACCCCATGCCATGCCCATACGCAATGAGCTCCTTCATCACCACATGTGTGAGCTTTGCAACATTTCTGAGCTATTTCAACCTCTATGGCATATGTTGCTCACACACATGTACCTGTGGACTAATCACCTATGTATCTCATATAAACACAATTAATCCACCTAGGGTTGTCACTCAATTACCAAAACCAAACAAGGACCTTTCAATCTCCCCCTTTTTGGTAATTGATGATAACTCTACAAAGATATAGAAATTAAGCTCTTTTGGATTTATGTTGCCTGCCCAAGCAATTTTACCATGTGTAAATGATTTTAGACAAGTACCACAAACCCAAAATGGTAGTATTAGCTCCCCCTACATATGTACTAGAATGTTTGGTTTGAAGCTCGCACATATATATAGATTAGATTGTGGGAGAGTAATTACTACCAAATGATGCTAAGGTGTATAGAATAAACCTTTAAAGTGTGATACCAATCGGTGTTGCACTTTTAACACCATCCTTAGCACCATGGTTAGAAATCACTTGGAAACAAAGAAACACTAGAAACCCCGTGAGATCAAAATTATAAGCAAGGTTCTAGTATTACTTGAAAGCATACCAAGTGTTTAGCTATTATCCTATGCATGCTAGTTTTCATTTCATCAATCAAGTTCTATAACTAGCATACATCACACAAGCTTGCATATTAAATTTAAAAACTTATGCAATGCAAGTAAGCACATGAATATGCACATATTAAATGCAAACAACCAAGTTCATGAGCTTGCTCCCTCTACTTGTGTGCTTTTCTTGTTCAAGAATTTTTTGATCCTCTCACATTCCTCATTGCTCCTCAATGTTGCTCACTTGCTCCATACTTCTTTGTCTCAATCTCTTCCAAAGCTTTCATATCTTTGTACAATCCCTCTCCCCTTTGTGATCAATTTCTATAAAAGGTGTGCTTCTCATTGATGCAAAGGCTTGCACTGGGGTAGATGGTTGAGGCTTGAATCTTTGTATTTTTATGGACACTACCAAATATTGGAATGACATCACTTGTATAGCTCTTAAGATACCACACATAGGATCTTTGATCTTGATACAAATCGGTGGGACACCTCCCCCTAAGTCATTGCATGGGTCATCCATTTGCTAAATTTGAGCTCTTGTAGATGAGGCATGCATTCTTCATTTGATGATCACTTAAAGTTGAGGATCACTTGTGGAACCATCGTCTTGCATGATTGATACCACGTGTAGATGTGATACCACTTGAAAGAAATTTCTAGTATGGAACCACTTGTTGGATTTATCAATAAAAATCATTTCTTGAACCTTTGCTATCTTCATGAGTACCACTTATAGGATATCACTTGTGAGTTGATTTAGACATCACTTGTGAATTCTTGATAAAATACTTGAGTCTAGATACCACTTAAAACAAACAAACTAGATATCTATTTGCATTGTTGTCTTGTGCTTGTACTCTTATCACTATTATGAGCTTCTATGATTGACTTGAACTAAATTTATTTGCCTAAGCTTTCAAGTTCGGTTTGAACCAATGACAAGCTTCTTCACACCTCTTACAAGGGTTATCTTGCCAATGTTGTACTTGTCACTTGTTAGTAATCCAAATTAAATCAAGTACTTGGGTTCACTAGCTCATGAATAAACTCATATATTACCACTAGATCAATTAAACATTCAAGCAATAGTGGTAGGCTATGAATCTTAATGTTTCATTTGTTATGCATGATCCTATAAAGCATGTACTATATGCACTAACTGCTTACTAGTAAGGGATGAAATGATCATACCTATTACAATGATACCTTTACTATCTTAGAGTAGAGGATACCTTTGCTATCCATGTCATGTCTCATACACAATGAGCTCCATCACCACATGTGTGAGCTTTGCAACATTTTTGAGCCATTTCAACCTCCATGGCATATGTTGCTCACACACATGTACATGTGGACTAATCACCTGTGTATCTCACATAAACACAATTAGTCCACCTAGGGTTGCCACTCAATTACCAAAACCAAACAAGGACCTTTCAGCAGCGAAGAGGGCCAGGGCGAAGAGGTGTAGGGGCCCCACCGATGACCAGTTGTCTGTCCGAAAGTCTTGTGGACGTGTCGTCGCCCACGGTGATTGTCATGCTCGTGGCGCTTATAGTGATGACGCACCTTTTAGGTCGTGATGGCAACCTCACCCAGCAGCGTTGTGGCTCAGAACATGAGAGCCACTCCCAGCGTAGTCGCAGCGCTAATATGAAGAAGCGCAGATCGATTACTCCCAAACCTCCAAGATCAGTCGGTCGGCAGACAACCGGCCAGGCGACTGTACACTTGCCGCCGGTGCAGGAGGCGGTACCAGCACAGATGAAGACCCGCCGGAGCTTGTCAATTTGCTTGACTGCCCAGCTGGACAGGCAACATGCAATGCTCAGGTGCACCGGCACAGCAGACAACGTGACCTTGGTGAGTAGGACCCTGCCGGCATTGGTCAAGAGCCCCGCCTTCCATGTCGGGATTCTGGCCGCGACTGAGTCAATCAGCAGCTGCTCCTCCGCGTGTCTCAATCGCCAAAGCGAGAGAGGTATCCCCAGGTATTTGCACAGGAACGGCGCCATGACACACGGGAACACCTGCTGAACATCAGTGATCATGCCGTCGTCATAGCGAATAGGCGTTGCAACACACTTCTCCATGTTTGTGACTAGCCCGGACGCTCCCGTGAACAACTGGAGGATCTCGGCAAGACACTGTAGGTCTGCGGTTCTTGGCGACAGTAGAACGACAAGATCATCGGCGTAGAGTGACGCCCGATGTACGACAACCTGGCCAGGCAATGGCGATAGTGCAGCGCAGCGGTCGGCTTGTTTGATGAGGGAGTTCAAGACCTCCATAACCAGGACAAAGAGCATCGGTGACATAGGGTCCCCCTGACGCAGCCCCCTTGCGTGCACGATCCGCCGCCCAGGTCTTCCGTTCACTAGTACTTTAGTGCTTGCTGTGGACAGCAGGGTAGAAATCCAATCCGTCCAACGCCGAGAGAAGCCAATGTGCTGCAACACCTCAATCAGGAACGTCGAGTCGAATGCTTTTGCGATGTCCACCTTGAGGAGCACCGATGGGAAATTCTTCATGTGCAACCACCGGCAAGCTAGCTGAATGGTTCTGAAGTTATCGTGGATGGCACGGCCCTTGATGAAAGCGCTTTGATTTAGGGTGACCATGTCCTTAAGCCTCGGTGCTAGCCTCCTTGCTAAGCATTTAGCAAACAACTTACTAAAGCTGTGCATCAAAGCGATCGAGTGGAAGTCCTTGAGGCGGTTCGGGTCCAGGTTCTTCTGTAAGAGCTGCACCAGATTGGGGCATGAGAAATCAAAATGATTCCTTTTTTTCAAGTAGAAAAAAATGAATTCTCAAAACATAACCAGACAAGTTGCATATGCCTAGACCCTGAAATATACATGCATCCTACATTCAGAAATTGAAGATTCTTATTGCCATGTTTGAACCAATTTTTGTTATGTATTTTTTAACGAACTTTAAACGGACTTACATACTTATGCCGATATGCATTGTACATAGCCTTTTAGCTACTGATAAGTTGATTAATGATTTCTTCCTCTCCTCTTTTATTTATATATATATATATATATATATATATATATATATTTATTTATTTATTTATTTATTTTGTAAGAAGAGAGTTGACTTAAAACTTTTGAACCATACATTATACCCATAAAATCAATCTGAATCGGTCTAATTATTGGTACCCAAAATCCTATATGACTTTTTTTTTCTGAAGATATGGATGAAGCGAAAGAATTCATATATAAACTTGCTGACCCCGTTCAGAATCAGTCCGTTACGGTATTAGTCCCGGTTTTAATTAATTAATTCTTTTTCTGCACATTGTTGAATTGGTGGTTTTAAATAGGCTTTCAGCATCTTATGTGTCTCAATGTCGACAGACCAGCTGGATGCCTTGCTTGACTGACATTTTGTGGATATACAGATATTTTTGTACCAGCTACTTCCGCTTACTTACGTGTAAAAAAATTCCATTGTAAAACTTCTGACGTGTACATGTTGACTTAGACTAGAAAAAACATCAAGTTATTCCACACGAACACTCATCGATCGGGTCATCTCGTGTATGCATATTGTTCTTTGCATCCATAGTCTTGAAGTCAGTAACACGTAAGAGCACCGATGATTTAATTTTAATTTTATTTGTCTTGCAACAACTTTATCTGTCAGCTGTCATTTGCGATGAACTGGGGCAACAACTGGAAGAGGTTTTTCTAGCTCGATAAGATAAACAAGTTACGTTACTGTCCCGTAATTTTGCACGTCTGGCACGGATATGACCTGTGACTCGATCTGTGAGTGCGAGCAGCCGACCTGTAGGCTGACGCTAATGCATAAATCACGCTGCCGTAAACTCGTCATCAGTCTTATACTCTCACGCACGCACCCATGGTACTGCCATCTGTTCTTGAAAAGAGCTATATCAGATTGTTTCTTTGTTTCGCGAAAACCCGGATAATAAGCATTTTGATGGGAACAAAGATATGAATCTGGTGAGACATACAGGAAAAGAATGATCATGGATGTAACGTATGGTGTATCTCTTTCCAATCGAACTTTTGTCATCAGGGAACAGTTGTTCTTTCTTTTCTGGGGCAGGATTTCTGAAGAACAGTGTCCACCAATCTTCTGTCATCTTTCCGTTGAAAACCGAACAGTAACTATGATCTGTGATCATTCAAATTTTATCACATGCCCGTGATCCAAGCAGTACTTGTGCCTAGTTCTGAAAAATCATGGACTGGAGTTCATGAAAAGATCAAGATCAGGGCGTGTTCGGCTGGCTTAAAGCCAGCCGGCTGGCTTGTTTTCCCTCTCACAGAATCACTGTTCACGTCCTGTCAGAACAGTATTTTTCTCTCACAATAATCAACCGGAACAGTATTGTTCAGTCGTGACGAACAGGAAAAGAGTTGCTGCTCGTGGCTGCACGCCGAGAGATAGTTTATTAAGCAGGTCAGCGTCAGCCGCACGGACGCAACATAGTACAACGGCGACCCGAGCTCCGTTTTGTAAACTGCCAACTGGGCCGGCGGGTGAGGCGAGAGTCAGACCAAATTGCCCAAGAAAACCCCGGCGCGAATGAAATTCGTCAATTTCTTGAGCAGTTTCGCCACGCGACCCACATGCGCAGCCGTTGGTTGTGTTGTGTGAGCGGCTGGGGTAGTGACACCATGCTGAGTTGATCCCCGAGTCATCGTACAGGAGCTCGTCGATGCATGTGTTACTGTCCTTCTGTGCAGACAGGGAATGCGATCACCTGTTGCTTTCTGTGTGTGTTTGTTCTTGCGATCTGTGGTTTCTCGTGGGGAGCTGGAACTGTGTTGGGACACGGATATGGGTCGCGGAGGACAGAGTTCGCAAGCGCTATAAGAAATAACAGCTAACAAGCTTTATGAACAGTGTGCAGGAAAAGGAGGCATGGGCATTCGTCTGGAAGATCGCGGGAGGCGAAGGCGCTAGGACGCTGTCGGGGCGGAGGCTCTCGCGGCACAGGCGAAGGCTATGGCTCGGGCGTAAGAAGCGAAGGTCAGGAAGTTTCGGCGAAGGCTTCTTGGGCGGAGACCCCGGAATCAGGGGAAGCCCCACTTAGCGGCGTTACTTAGCCATGGGCCGGTGTTGGGTTGTCGGCGGTGGCCCAACAGACAAAGGCGGTAAAGGAAAGAAGATACCCAAATTGCCCCAGGAGGCTTGTAATAGCATAGGAATATTTCAGAAATACATTGTAACCAACCAGGGTAGAAAATGTAACGAGTAGCTTTAGCAAACAGAGCCCTATAAAAGAGGGACTCAAACTCTGTGCAAGGAGGAGAGACTTTAATGCAACCCTAGTCAAGTTCGGGCCCACTTCACACTACTCTCGCCTTCGCCCAGGGCTCCAGACTGGGCGAAGGCTATCGTTGTCTTTTTTTGTTCCGACTGCTGGAAACCTAGTTTTTCAACAAACTGGAAGGTGAAGCCGATTAGGAAGATTAAGCGTTTAAGTCAGAACTAATAGTTAAGGCCATCCTCTGACGAATTCTATGCATGTGGGTCGAGGACGCACTCAGCAGCAAGGTCGTGCGATTTTTTTTCCTGAGCAGATTGTTTGACTGGCAAACCGGTGATCCTGATCAATATGAAGTAAGTGTGCTTGCTGAACAATCACTTGGAGAGCTGCAATCTGCAGAAGTGTTACGTGAGTTTTGAGGACAGAATGACGCCAACCTCATTTGATACAATCCAAACATCTACGTAGAATTGGATTAATTGTGCTGTGTGGTCAATGTTTTCTGATAAACATGAACTGGACTAGCTGTCTTGTACTCTTGTGGTCAATGTCTTCTGATAGAAAAATGATTAATTAATCGTTCGGGGAAAATATCTTTCGATAGACTAGCACGGCCAGAGCCGTATGAGGCTGGTGAGGTGCTTCTGAAGTCTACCACATGGCATATAAAAGGGGTTCGAGAAGTTCATGAAATCGATGGCTCGTTGCCTTGCCTTGTTCGAAACTGAGATTGAGCTAGTACATCAGCAGGTTATGGACCAGTGAAACTTTTGTTCTTTTCCTTCATACATACTATCACCTTCGAGAGCTGTATCAGGATCAAAGCATTAGGTGCCATTCTTGCATCTGTCCGCTTGCGGCTGACGACCACCGGAAGAAAGACAATGTTGTGGCACATGCAAAACGCAAGCCGCGACCGTAATTTGGTGAGTTCTTTTTATAAGTTTCATCAGTTTGAATGTTTTGATGTGTGATCTAGTATCTGCTTTTGCAACTTTAATTTGTCTGTTTTAAACCGCATTTTGCTGTGAACTTTCTTGCGTTTCCCAGAGTTCATGCTGGCTAGCTGTAGGCGGTCCCTCCGCAATGTTTCTCACGTCTGACGAAAATGGAATTCCAAAGAGATTTTTTTTTATAATGATAGAGCATTAGAAGTACCTGCAGTTCTTGCAAAATTTTCTGGCTGTAGTAACAAGAATGATCGACATTTGTACTCTTTCAAGATCAAACACCGTCACATTTTAGTGTAAAACGACATGTGATTGAGGTAGGCGATCATCTACTCATCATCTCTCGGTTCGCAAGACTGAGTTTAGAAGAGCATTTCTTTTTTTTTTTTCGAGCAAGCGCTGTCCAAACAGGCAAGGTGCTAGGGTGATCCCATTGGCGAAGGTATATTTCTATTTGTGTATGTGAATTTCCATCCAAACTATGGATGCCACCACATACACAGCGATTTCGGGACAACTTCCAAACAGGCAATCGTTTTGCCTTTTCTAAATAACTTTTATGATATATCTAAACATATCATATATTTAGGTGCATAGCTAATATGACCTATAATTTAGGATAGAGGGTGCTAAAAAATTAAGCATAAATAGAAACTTGTGCAAGGAAAAGCAAAACAAAGAAATCAGGGTGTGAAAGGTTGCAGGCTATGGATCACACATGAACAGTGTAGCTGGAAAACATCACATGGTGATTGTCTCTTCTTTTCCTCTTGTATAAATTTGTGTTCAAGCTCAAAATTTGCATACTTTGTAGATAATTGCCCAATGTGGTAACTTGAAGGGGTCAACATATTTGCTTGGTTCTTGCTCATTTTAACAATAGATCTATCCCTAATAATAAAGAGACAAAATTTCGGCCATACTTTTTTTTCTGCCTCTTCCCCCGTATTCTTGTATATTTTTTTCCGTTCCAGTCTAGGTTCTATCGTATTCAGTATTTAACCGTTCTTTTTTCCAGTTCCAGTCCGAGTCTACGTTTCGTGTGAGAATCCGGCCCAAACAAAAAATGTTCAAGTCCAATCCAAGTCTGCGTAGTTCAAGTCCAATCCGAGCCTGTGATGTGTGCGAGAAATCCGGCCCAAACAAAAAAGGAAAAATACTATTATATAGAGAAGGAAAAAAAAAAGAGTTGTCCGCTTCCCTTACTAGCCTCGGTATAGCCAGCTTACCCAACATGGGCCGAGCAGCCCCTTCTTGAGTGATTCTTGTTGATGGAAGATAGGCTAATTTAAGGTTAGTCTAATAGCTCATCATTCCTCACTCTATTCTTTCAATTATAATAATAAACTGGACCTATCAGATCCAATGAGGCCGGCGTGGATGCCGGCACCGGAGGAGCGGAGGAGGCTCGGCGCGGGGAAGGGCGAGGCCAGTGCTGGGAGTGGTGGAGGGTGGCGCAAGGAGGTTCCCCAAGGTGGGGTCGGGAGGGACGGAGGAGGCCGGCGGCGGTGAAGCCGAGCCCCTACGAGCGATGTGGGATAAGGATATGGTAGAGAACCGTTCGTGTGTTGAGTCTATTTTTGTTGGTTTTCCTATTCATTTTTTGTTTTTTCTTTCGTCTTTCTTTTGGTATTTTCTTTTGCCGGCTTTTTTTGTTTTTTTTATATTAGTATAATTATCCTTTTCTCCCTATAACAATAAAAAACAAATGATAAATCTAATATTATGGGTATTTTAACCTTGACCCTTTCCCCATAAACAAATATTGCCAATAAGTTGTTGATAATATATTGATTAATAAAATCTATTCTTCTTCGAAACAGGATCAATCATTCTTAAAAAAAGAAACAGGATCAATCAATGATTCCACAAATCAAATCGTAAAACTAAAATCGTGAGCAGTTTGTGTGAAAAATACGCCTAAAACTTCATGCCACGAGACCTGAACCCAGGTCTCCAATAACAGAAGAGAGACCACACACCGAGGCACCATATGCTTTACATGATATAAAACAAAATGTTTTATATTTGATTCTCCTTTGAGCTGCATTAATTTTGAGAAATCCAGGTTGATACATAAATACTTGATTTCCTCTTTTGTCTCACCTCAGCCGTGGAACAGTGCAAGATGAAATATTATAAATGATTAGGTCAAAGTAATTTTGAAGTGCTTGATGATCATCTTGATTGCGCACTACAATAACTAAATTGCATTATAGTTCAACAAAGAATCTTGACACGAAGATACTTTTAGGCTTGATTGGTGCCGTAGTTTGGTTGCCACGGATGTATCCTATTTGAAACCGCTTAAAAGTAGATTTTCAGTTGCAGAATGCGACAATCATGCAAACACGTCACGATTGTGGTGATTTTCTCCTCGCATCAGACCACGGGCCATGGGATTTGAACTAGAGTCCTGTTTTTTTTTTACCGCGACTCACGCCACAGACGCACTACACGGTGGGCATGCACAAGCAAAGCCAAACATGATCAAAGTACGGCGAGCAAAATAAAAGCCACACTTGCGACAAAGTTTGGCAAGAAAATAAAGACTATAACATGTGGAAACAGTGCTAAGAAAGTGTGGCACATTATAGTTATGACAAAAAACTATGGCGTGACTAACTTATGACGTGACAAGTGGTGGTTATAAACCAAACAAACCCTAAACCCCGCGTCCGTTTTTGGATTCTCAAGAAAAAAAGGACTCTCGTTGCAACGCACGGGCATAACCATACTTTTTTCTGTCTCTTCCCCTGTATTCTTGTATATTTTTTCCTGTTCCAGTGCGGGTTCTATCGTATTCGGTATTTAACCGTTCTTTTTTCCAGTTCCTTCTACGTTTCGTGTGAGAATCCGGCCCAAACAAAAATGTTCAACTCCAATCCAAGTGCGTGGTTCAAGTCCAATCCGAGCCTGTGATGCGTGCGAAAAATTCGGCCCAAACAAAGAAGGAAAAAAAAAAGAGTTGTCCGCTTCTATTACTAGCCTCGGTATAGCCAGCTTACCCAACATTAATTAATAATATATTATATAGAGAAAGAAAGAGTTCTTCGAATTCCACTCTTACACCAATTACTGAGTCCGTATAGGACTATGGTCCTTGTCCAAATACGAAAACATACAACGATTCTGCTAATACCCTAGAGAGCATAAAGCATCGGAACCAAAAAGCAAGCATTTAGACGGCAAGACAGCACTCCTCTAATTTCCAGCGTAACTGTAATACACAAACACTTTCCCTTTTATGTTCGGCGTTGTTTTTGTGTCCGTTCTGTTCTCTCTTTTTTCATTTTTTTTATCTTTTCTTGTTTTTCTCTTTTTCTTTCCCGGTGCTGCAGCATATCCCTTTCGTGAATTTTTGAGCAGGCCTAGGCGGCGGCGCCTTGTGGCGGCACACGCTTGCGCACGGGAGCAGGTGGGCGGCGGCTCGAAGCGACGCGTGCTCGCACACACGGACGAGAGGAGGCGCGGGCTCTTGCTCCAAGCGATGCGTGTTCGCACACGCGGGCGAGAGGAGACGCGGGCTCGCACGGGACATGTATGCCTGCATTTTAGTACCTGTTCTGCTGTGGCGTAATTTCATTCTGCCTATTGCTTGATTGGTTTGGACAGTCATGTATTAATATCATGAATGGTTTATATTTGTGGTGGCATCTGCTGATGTGGTACCCCTGCCTCTCACTTTATCAGTGGTTGCGTCTATTCTGATTGGTGTTTGAATTCTGAGTTCCATTAGTTTTCCCGATTTGGTATGTGCAACTTCATATTTTTTGGTTCATCCAAATGTTGTTTCCAACATGTATACTAAATTTGTAAAGTTGCTTTCAGTTCTTATCTTTCTACTATTAGTGATTTCTTTACCTCTCTAGCTGCTGCAGTCGATCCTGCATGATTATACAGGTCAAAGCCTGCCAAAAAAAATATCAAGCTCCCAATTTGCTGTAACCATGGCAATCAATAAGCTTGCCAAGTCAACTTCACAAGCAGCACCTGTGATACTCCAATTTTCTCGGTTCATTCAAATGACAGGGTTATTTGGAGATGCAGAACCTCGGTGATCAGCACTAAATGGCAAAACCAGCACATGTATTGATCTGCTGTTACTCCTGTCAGTGTGCAACCAATATCTCTGAAATAAATTGCCTGACAGTGATCATGTCCTGTGTCGCCTGCTGCAACTTAACCTTTTTAAGATTAATTGCAGCTGACTGGTGGTTTTCTTATCAAGGGCAGTGTCCTCAATTACAAAGGATTGCAACACGCATTGTCTCACAATACATATTGTCAGGTGGGTGTCAAACAAACTGGAACACATTCGCCTTTTTTTTATTTAACTTCAAACTTTGCATCAACGGTCATCTGTGCCTTTGACCCCATTTTCTGTGACTATGGATCTCATAGCTGCCTGTTTATTGAATTGTTTGTAGGGATTAATCTTCTATTAACTGTTGCTAGGTTGTCAAAGTTCACAGTTGTTTTGCCTTGCAAGGCTGTTCACTGGAGATGGAGCTTTAACAAATCATGTCATCTCTTAATGGTACCGGTAACTGAAATATGGAATGGGGACATCATTTCAAGCTGTTCACAGACCCCCTGAGTTGCTTCTTGGTGCCACACTGAACCTGTGGATATTTGATCTGTCGGTTGCATATTTGTGGAATTTTTACTTAAGAAACCATTATTTCCTGCCACAGCCGAATACACTTCTCCTTTGTGCTCTTGCACCTGGTGCCGTTTTTCGTATAATAAGTGAATTCATAATCACATGAAATTTGGTATTGTCAACATTTAACATGATCAGTGTGCAGGTATCAGCATCTGATGCAGTTCGCTCTTCCATTGGTCGCGCATTGCTGTGACATTATTATGCCCATTACGCTACTACACATGACATTTTTCCTGGGTATAGCTCTCCAACCTATTTTCTTCCTCGCCTTGGAAAGATATTCATCTAAACTTCTGATGATCTATGCAGCTATCCGATTTACAGCGGGAAGTGACAACCGGTTGCACTATGGAAATGTGCACGGATGTGGCTGCGTCTATTCTAATTGGTGCTTCATTTCCGAGGTTCACTTCGATTACTTTTCCATATATTTGTCTACGGTTACTTTTCATACCTTTCAGTTTCCTTTGTTTAGCTTCGTATTTTTTTTGGGCAATCCAAATGTTCTTCCCAACATGTATACATTACTATTGAATATGCTAGGAATTTTTGCCAACATATGGTCCCATTCTTACGATGTTTATTGCAATACGGGCTACTACAAATTTATGTAGCCTTAGATTTCCTTCAAAAATAATCTGATCTACACTTATGGTTTTGTTTTGCAGGAACATTCCACAATAATGCATTTACACGCTGTTATATGGATGGTTTGACAAAAAAAAAAGCAGCTGCAGCCTGCTATTAGCCTCATTATTTCTTTGTATTACGCATGCCTCGCTGACAAGTCCCATTCTACACAGATTTAATTAACTGCCACAATTTTGAAATCCACATTTAAGTACTTACATAATGTTGTGTATAAGGTTATTTTCGACTGCATATTCTGACTTTTACATAATACTTCATGTACTTCTCCCGGTTATCAGTTCCTATTCTCGCTCCTCCTGACTAGTTCTACGTGTTTCTGGACCATTCTCCAAAAAGAGTGCACGTTTCGATTTTGAGATGGGTCAGTCGTATGCTAGAGACGGTGACAGTGGTCTTGTGGCGTTAGGGCGTTGGGCCCATAACACATTATTTTCGCAACTGTTAACATCAGACCATTTAGGCCCATAGGGTTACAGCTCAGGTTCTGTGCTGTTGAAACTTGAAACCCAGTTCGTACTTGGCTGGGCTGGGCCACGGGCTACCCGATGAAATAACTGGGACACGGGCACACCGCACACGGCGATAAATCGAACTGAGCTCTAAGCCTCTAAGCCTCTAACTAAGACACCACCCTGCATGTGCCTAGGCAACGGGCCTTTCCGTTCCATTTCATGGTCTTTTGTTGTTAAACAACGTAATATCCGTTTGAAAAAAAAACTTTTTTGCCCTCTGAACTATCACTTCAGTCTAGATTTCCTCCACGAACATCAAAATCGAATTATCCCCCTCAGCTCTTAAACTGTACTCAAGTTGGAATTGGTTTTATTTTTAAAAAATGGTTAAAAAAAACTAATAAGGTTTTAAACTAAGAAAAATATCTCTAAGCTTCTAAAAATTATGAGAACAGGAGGCCCCCTACTTGGGTACAGTTTAGTCGATCTAACCATTTTCTAAGATCTAAATATATTTAGTTGACAGAATGAGACATGGAAAATCCAAATAAAATATTTATATGCCAATATATTAGGAGGCTTTTAGAAATTATATTTAGATCTTAGAAAATGGTTAAAATATCCAAAACAATATGAAAAAAAAATCCCAAAACATTCTTCATCAGTGTATGAAATCATTTTAAAAACCTTTTACAATAGAAACATGATATTTTCTCCATGAACACAACATAGAGCAATGTTGAATTCAACCATGTTGGATCTCATATTTTGTTATGGATAATTTTTGAAACACGCTTAGACATTGATTGCAATATTTTGAGAATTTTTTATCTTTTATATTTTTCCATTTTTAAGCTAAATCTAACTTCAGGAATCTTCTAAATATATTTTCATGAGCTCTAAATGTTTTGTTTGGGCTTCTCGTGTCCCAATCTATCTCTATGTTCTTTTCCATAATTTTTAGAATCATAGAGACATGTTTGGTGGTTTAAAACCTTATCATGTCTACCAGATCTTTTTTAAAAAGATGAAACCGGCTTGAAATATTGCAAAAGATGGAGCATTTTGCTTTTATTGTTTTCTCTTTAAACAACATAGAACTGAAATTATGGGGTTGATGCTTTTCACGGTTATTGGGTTTCATGGATGGAAGGATGGCGTGACTTGATTGATGCCTATTCTAATTGTATATATCAAAATAAGTCTAGAAGGGCTTATAGTACTTTAAAAATACAAGGCAAAGTGAGAATTGATGACCCTAGTTTCGCTGGTTGTCATGACCTTGAAGATATTGCTATTAAGATGGTTCAAATTGAGAGACACATAAATTTTCAAATGGTTTATTGCCTCCTTGTGTTAGCCTTGACTTTGCCAATGCGACCACCATGGTTGGCAGAGCCTTCTCAGGTATGAAATTTGTCAAGATTGAATCAAGGAATAAGATGGGGGTAATTGGTTGAATTATAGGATGATTTGTTATGCTGAGCGAGATGTCTTTGCAAGCATAAAAAAATGATGACATTTTATACCATTTCCAAGAATTGAAGTCTTGGGTAAAAAAGTTACTTCCATTATCTCAAACTAGAGCAAGTAGTATGTTGCACTGAAACATTCCTACCATTTTTTGTCGATTGATGAGTTGTATTTTATGGACTACATTGCTAATATTTTTAAATACCAAACGTATGTGTAGGTTTAGATTCACATGCTATTGTTGATGAAGATATGAGAGACGAGGGCGAACCAAACCATCGTTCCTTAGGTATTTTATTTGTTTACCATTTTCATGTTTCCATTAATCATATTGTGGATTTAAACATGGAATTGGGATATCACATAAACTTATATTTATGAACTAGTTTTGTTATCTATTGGTATTAAATTCGGTGTATACGCACTTTGAGAACTGATAGTGACCTTGGACGTGAAAATAGAAGAGATCCGCCACTGTTTTTAGAGATGATTTTTTTAGAGTCATCTCTTTTGAAAAAAAAAGGTGAACAATTATTATTTCTGTAATAGTCCATGCTTACGTCGTCCATGACGATAGAACCACCCGCCTTTGGAAAAAGATAGCTTCAGCAAACTCTCGTAGCATCAGCCGTGACCGTCACAATCCTGGGCGTGAGTAAGAAAACACTATCCTGTGGGCCCATGTATGATTTTTAGGTACATTTTATTTACTTCTCGAGAGAAAGACTGTCGAATGGCTCTCCAAACAAACGACACGAGATGCCGACACTTGGATGGCGACCTGTAACCCCAAGAGCTACATACAGCTGCCAGTCGACAAATTAATATCTATGCCGTGGCTACGGAATTCACCGTAGCGCTCGGGTAACTCGGCGATTACCGTCCACGTATCGTTTGCACGTCCGATCGCAGGGTGCAAAACTTCCGGACATGCACCGAGACAATCCAGTAATCCACCTTATCCTACTGACGTTTTCAACTATAGAGAATATTCCTTATCGTCCTTTTTTTAGAACAGTGCCGTGTATTGAGCGAGTACTCTCACTCGAAGTATCTTATCTCTCACATCCAGCCCAAAACTGTTCTGTTCATGCTACATAAGTATACTATCTACTACTAAATCCATTCCAAATTATAGTTCATTTGACTTTTTTTATCTTAAGTTTGATCACTTCTCTTATTCAAAAATTTATGCTAAGTATCACTTCTTTTTGTTGTGACTTGCTTTATTAACAATTTTTTTTTAAAAATAATTTAAATTTAACTATGTTTGCACAAGTCTTTTGAATAAGACTAGCGATCAAATTTAGAGTTAAAAAAGTCAAACAAATTATAATTTGAAACAGAGGAAATACTATTATACGCTCTGAAATCCCCTTTTTTCCCACGTATTTTTGGGACGCAATCGCTTTCTATGCTGTCAATTGTCATGAGCAGGATGATCCTGCACTTGCACACAAAAAGAAAAAGGCACATCAGCATGTACGTACACTTGTTGTAGTGTCCGAGACGTTGTTCCATCTCCGTCGTCTTGCTTGTGTCCGCTCCATTCAATCTGGCGACGCCATCCGCAGCCAGTGGCTCAATCGCAAGCGGTCCTCGCCTCCCAGTCCCACTCCCAGCACCAAAATATCTCCCCATGCCTTGGAAATTGGAATAGATTCTCTAGATTCACTGCTGCGTCATCTTGTCTGCTTCCTTCACTGGCCCAATCAGCATCTCCTTCTCCGAGGTCTCAATCATGTATGAGGTTCCTTCTCAACTCCAAGCGTCACCAATGGCGTCACCACCGTTGGTTTTGTTGGCCTTCCCAACGCTGCCAAGTCTCACCTAGGATCGGATACATATGCTTAGAGAAAAAAAATGTGGTTCATGCTAAAAAAAAGAGAAGAGGATATAAAGGTGAGGCGTGAGGAAAGAAAAAAGTTTATGTGCAAACCACAAGTAGTAATAATTTGCATTATATGAGTAGTAATCTCAATATTTTCTAATCTACGTGGATCACTTTATTTGTACTAAAACCACTAAGGCCCTGTTCGCTTTTCCATGAATGACTGCCAAGAAATGTTCCCGGGGCGGAATTGCTATTCAATTTATATAATTTTTCAGTTTCCGGAATGATTCCTCACATGATTTTACCTTAAGCGAACGAGGCCTAAGAGTGTTAGCCTCTATTAGTCATGCCCCACTGTTGGTCAGAGTTCTCTGCTAGTACAGATTTTGCTCAGCACGTGGATGGAAAACAGATCCCAATACCAAAAACGCACCAGTTAGGGTATATTTGGATCCCATGATCTAAACTTTAGAGCTAAAGTCTCTAAATAAGTGATCTAAAGTTAGCTCTAAACTTTAACCTATCTTAAATTAAAGGTTTAGATCTTAAAACTGAGCTAAAATACTATAATGTTTTTAGAGTTCAGAACTTTAGAGTAGGGCAAACATGACCTTATGGAAACCGAATCCTAGAGTTTGGTCCCGTTCGCTGATGTTTCTCTCTTTTTTTTTTAGAAATTCAACTCGTTTCCGATGATTTTTAAAGATTTAAGTTGATCACAATTTACTTATTTAGATTTCTGCACAAATTATCAGATAATAACATAGACAAATGTTAACAAAAAAGAATATTTAAATTTCCGCATAAATTAGCAGATAATAACATAGACAAATTCATCAAAAAAGAAAAAGTAGTGAGGGGCCCAACGCAGTATATAGCGGGCGGAGTGCCGGACATCCCATTCTCGCCTCCCACTCCCTCAACAGACCCAGTAAAATATTGCCAGTCCCGCCGTCAAGATGGCCCAACGCCGCCTGCTCGTCCTCGCCGCCGTGCTCGCCCTCGCCCTCGCGGCCACCGCCGCCGCGGACAACTCCGCCTTCGCTGACTCCAACCCGATCCGCTCCGTCACCGACCGCGCGGCCTCCGCGCTCCTCGAGTCCACCGTCTTCGCCGCGCTCGGCCGCACCCGCGACGCGCTCCGCTTCGCACGCTTCGCCGTCAGGTGAGCACCCGGTCACCCTAATCCAGCGACCTGCGGTCCAAACTTCAAACCCCGCCTTCCGTCCGCCCTCCCGTTTCTGTCCTCCCTGATGACCTCACGATTTGGGCCGCCTCCGCCGCCGCCGCCGGCGCGCGATGCAGATACGGCAAGAGCTACGAGAGCGCGGCGGAGGTCCACAAGCGGTTCAGGATCTTCTCCGAGAGCCTCCAGCTCGTCCGCTCCACCAACCGGAAAGGCCTCTCCTACCGCCTCGGCATCAACCGTATGACCTTGATCTTCTCAGTCCTCGTCCCAACATGCAACGTGTTCTTTAGCGCGTCCCGGATTGACATTTTTTTTTGAAAGACGGATTCACATATGTCTGTGTCTTTTATGTGTGGCTGGTGTACAGGCTTCTCCGACATGAGCTGGGAGGAGTTCCGTGCGACCCGGCTCGGCGCGGCGCAGAACTGCTCCGCCACGCTCGCCGGCAACCACCGGATGCGCGCCACCGCCGCCGCGCTGCCGGAGACGGTGAGTTACCAAAGCTGCTCGTCGGTCGTCACAGATAATCCTCTATGATCGCTGGGCTGGCTGGGGCTGGCTGGGCTGGCCAGCCCCCTCACATGAGTACTGTTTACCTGAACCAACCACGCATAAACGAACCAGCAACGATACGAAACAGCCAACCGAACGTGCTAACATACTCCGTAACGTTTTGACTCCCAAACGGGCAGGCGAGTACCGAGTAGGTTGCAGCCACGTTGGTACTGTGATTTCATTTGTAACAGCATCAGCCACATGAGACAGGCCTGTGTGGGTTCAGTCTATTTAGTCATTACAGGGGTGTTTCTGGTATGAAGCTTGCGAGTGGCTGCAGTATTTTCTCAATTGCTTTCAGGCTTTGTGGTCTCTAGCTTTTGCCTATTTGCTCAGCCGGCTCCACCACGACAAGCAATGTTTTTCAGCCACTTTCTGCCTTGGCCCCGGCACATGAATCATGATGCAGTTACTGCTCAGATGACCCCTCTTTCTATGCAGTACCAGTGGAACTGTTTATTTTTCCAACAAAACTGCAAAATTGTTTAATTAACTAACCAGTACCTCGTTATCAACTAGTACATCTTTAAAGATTGTAGGACAGCAGTTCTGGGATACATCATACATGTCCAGTAGTGGTTCTCGCAGTTTTGCAAGGCGGTGTTGTTTTACTAGTTCTGAGCCATGTGACGTGGTTACGAATTGAACAATCTCAACTAGTCTTGGATGCTATATATTTTTTTTTTTGTGGACATTATGCTTTGAAATGTGTATGTGATGTTGTTCTGGCTACTGCAGAAAGACTGGAGGAAGGATGGGATTGTGAGCCCAGTGAAAAACCAGGGCCACTGTGGATCATGCTGGACCTTCAGGTAACCACTGAAAAATCAGCGTCCTCTTTCTCGTTCTCTCATTTCTTATATATATATCATTCCTAGAGAAAACTGGATGGAGCATATGTCATTACTGGTTTACCTTGTTCCCTAATGTACTAAAAAGTAATAATATATGGGAATCATGTCAATGATAGTTGTGTTTGGTGCATGCTTACTTTACCAGTAAATAAAGGGTGCATATGGTATCCGACAGGAAGTACGGATTGCATCCAAATGACTTGCATGGGCTTAATGCCTTTAAATCAATCATGGTCTTGAAAGTAATCAGTATGGGGCACTTTCAAACCCCATGCTAGGGTAAATAATTTAAAACTACTTTAGGTGTGGTCCAGGATGGGTTCTGTTAGATATATCTGTTGGTGAAGCTGATTATTGCTAGCAAGAGTAGTAGTTCAGATCTTTGATCCCAAAAGGTTTTTTTTGGGGAACGAAAGAGATTTTAAAAATGTTCAGCAAAGGATAAAACTAATGCACTCGTGAGACATGCAAGCAATTAAATAATTGGATCAGGATCAATGAACCAACCTTAGCTATTGGGCTATGCTTTGCTTTCAGATCTGTCCCAGTTAATTGACCTAAACTACTGCACTCGTGAGACATGCAAGCAATTAAATAATTGAATCACGATCAACCAACCAACCTTAGCTCTTGGGCTATACTTTGCTTTCAAATCTGTCCCAGTTAGTTGACCTATGATCATTTTATGGAGCTGTTCATGTTTCCTGCCAACTAAATTTACTTTCAAATAATAGTTTCCATTTCATATTAGTGCATTATGAAGCTTTATATGCACACAAGCTAGTCATATGACATACATTACTATTCAATAGTGTAAATGCAGAAGCTCTGTGGAAAACTTTTCCTCATAAATTAAAAAATTCAATTAAAATGTAAAGCAAATGCAAGTCTAATTATCCAGTCGACCCAAGTAACAAATTAACATATCAGTGAGAGCCGTGATAAGGACCAGACTCTCTGATAAAGGTGCCATTCTGATCCCTTGTAAAAGTTGGTTACTAGATGATGTCCTTGAGATATAGTGAAAAGTTAGCTTTCAAACATGTTTGTGCCTATACTATCCTTTTGGGCCCGGAAAAAAAAATCACAGTGCAAATCTGGGAGAAGCAAATTTGATTCATAGATAGAGAAATAAAGTCACTCTAGAGACAAGAAGCCAAATGATATTCTTAATTGTCAGAGCATTGCATACTTCACGTTTACTTCCTTTATTCATGTCAATATATATGACAACAAATTCAGGCTGCAGGGCTAGATGAATAACATAAAGTTTTATTCAGACAGTTTACATCTAGTTTGGATTTTGTTGATTTAATGTGGTCTGTATTTCCCCTCTGCTATTCCTAAATCAGTGAGTCTGAGTAAATATCATTTTTGTCATTGGATTCACTGGTATCCAGTTCCAAACTGTAGGTTGTAGGCAATGATAGAAATGAGATTGGGCAACAGCTTCGTGGTGAAAAGGAAATGATCCTAAGAAAGTGTTAGTTAGCACTTATACATCAATTCTGAAGTAGTGCACATTTGTATTATCAGATATGCCTCACAAACAAAGAGGTAAAGGGCAAACCTATGTAGAAAAACTTTCATGGAATGCTGAGGCACTCTAGTGCTAACTTCTCCTATAAACTAGAAAAAAACTTAAATCAATATTTCAGGGTGATACCACAAAGTTTATACTGGTAGCTTTTGGTGACATTAGATGGTCATGTTGCAGGACTTCTTAAGAAGTTAAGGATTTGAATATTCGTACTCAAAATACTTTTACATGTTCTTTTCACTCCTCTTATCTGCTGTGTATAGAATGACCATCATAGCATGTTCTGAAAGTAGGAAAAGGGGATCATGCAGACAAAATAATTAAATTCCTTTGATGCTTATTATGGCAGCACTACTGGTGCACTTGAGGCTGCATATACCCAGGCAACTGGCAAGCCTATCTCTCTTTCTGAGCAACAGCTTGTTGACTGCGGAAGACCATTCAACAATTTCGGATGTAACGGAGGCCTTCCATCCCAGGCCTTTGAATACATCAAATACAATGGTGGCCTTGACACTGAGGAATCTTACCCATACAAAGGTGTCAATGGAATCTGTGACTTCAAGGCTGAGAATGTTGGAGTCAAGGTTTTGGACTCGGTTAACATCACCCTGGTGAGGAGAGCCTCATACTAAATTTTGACTGTGTTATCTACATCTAACTACTCTGAGTTAATAGTTTATACTATTTCTGTTGTGGTGGTTAGGGTGCTGAGGATGAACTGAAGGATGCTGTTGCTCTGGTTCGCCCAGTTAGTGTTGCCTTTCAGGTGATCAATGGTTTCAGGCAGTACAAGAGCGGAGTTTACACTAGTGACAGCTGTGGAACTACTCCGATGGTCAGTTACAGCAGCCTTGTATCCATGATTTATCTATAGTTTGCTTATGTAGAGTTTATCTATGAATTGCTCCTTCCCTAACCCTATCATGCTAGGACTTATTGTTATCCTGTTGTTATGATGTTAAATTATGAATTCTTTCACGTTACTAGGATGTGAACCACGCTGTTCTGGCTGTTGGCTATGGTGTCGAAAATGGTGTCCCCTACTGGCTCATCAAGAACTCATGGGGCGCCGACTGGGGTGACGAGGGTTACTTCAAGATGGAAATGGGCAAGAACATGTGCGGTGAGTATTCCATACATTTCATCGCTGCAAAAGAACAAGAAGAGATCTTGTGTTTCAGGATATGGTGCACTAGCACTAGTGACACGATACTGACTTGGACTCTCAACGATGCAGGTGTTGCTACGTGTGCATCCTACCCTATTGTCGCATGAGGCCCCTACGAAATGTTACAGTCTGTTTGGCAGCAGTAATGCATGTTTAACCTGAGTTTGGTGATGGGTTATACAGAGCGGAAACTCTGTTGTGAATAGAAAATCGTGAAGGGAAGGAATTAGCCTCTGCTTGTACGTCTCCCCCGTATTATGGCTGTGTAGGTAGATTGTCAGTTGGGGTTCCAAACTACTCATACGTGTGTATGGCATTTTATTTATGAAACAAAATACCCATTAATCATATGATGGTGCAGCTTGGGACATTTTATCATAAAATAATGTACCATATGCAGATTATATATTGTCATGTACTGTACTCATGTGTCTCTGAGTTATGTTTAGTTGGCTTGGATGCGAGGCCTCTCTGGAGGAGCCATCGGGGTGTTTGGATATTCGACTCGTCCGTAAGCTAGTCCGGATCCCCATTCCCTCAGCAAAGACTGCTGTACACCTAAAATCTGAGTTTTACACCCTATTACCTAAAGTGCCGTGGCGGCTGGCTCGTGATGCTTGGAGAACTAGTGACGCGATACATTGCTGTGAAACAAATCACAGAACTTTGGTGCTTAGCATTTATAAGCGACCAAATTTTGCAAACACTGTAGTAGACATGCAAGCGGCGCGGCTGCGGGTATCCCAATTCCCACCCCGTGGGTTTCTGCGGCGGCCCGTTTTCTGCCGCGTTCCCGTTTATGCGTGCAGTGTGTCTGGCTGGCTGCTGAACTTGCTGCATATTGTTGTCTGATACGCCTGAACTTGCTGCCTGTTGACATATGCGCCTGAACTTGCCTGGAAACACAGTGCTTATAAATTATAATTACCACGATTCTTGCAGCAGCAACGGAGAACATGTTATGGCTACCTCTTGCGATGAGGTCATCAGCAAACATGGAATTCACTTGTCCAATAAACCAATCTATGAGACTAGATATTTTGTAATATCATGATTCATAATTTATCAA
Organism: Miscanthus lutarioriparius; assembly: GCA_904845875.1. Taxonomy (NCBI): domain Eukaryota; kingdom Viridiplantae; phylum Streptophyta; class Magnoliopsida; order Poales; family Poaceae; genus Miscanthus; species Miscanthus lutarioriparius. The sequence goes on along the minus strand of CAJGYO010000004.1, from coordinate 38,284,670 downwards.
AGTTGCAAAAAATGGTCACACCTGTTAGCAAGCAGTTTCACACGTCCTGCGGCTCTCCTTGAATGTAGCTAGATTAGTTAGCTCCATGACCGTGATGTACTTGTACAAAAGGCGTAAGCCTCTGATGAATACGATTCAGTTGTCCTCATTCTTCTCACTTCCGCTTACATGGTATCAACGGTTCCAAGATCCACTTCTTCCGCTGCCCACATCTCTGCTCTCTTCCTGTCGCCATGAGCTCCTCGTCCGGCTCCTCGTCCGGCTCCGATGACAACTCCGACGCCGAGTCGCTCCTTCCCCACACGCTTCGCGTCCAGACCGAGCCCGCTGCTCCGTCCGTCGTCCACGGCATCAACATCCTCAACCGAGTGCCCATCATTCTCGACTTCAATGATGCCAATTACGTCGCCTGGGCTCGTTCCTTCTCCGCCATCTTCGGCCAGTACGGGCTCCGTGATCATGTCGACGGCTCTACGGCCAAGGGCGACAACGACTGGGTGCAGAACGACTGCGCCATTGTCTCCTGGTTCTACAACCGCATCTCCACCGAGCTTCTCTCCATGGTCTCCGAGGACACCGACACCGCCTACTCCATCTGGCGCGGCGTCCGCAACCTCTTCCGCGACAACAAGGACACTCGCGCCGTCTACCTCGGCGCCGAGTTCCGCAACTTCTACCAAGGCGACCTCACCGTCCTTGACTACTGCTCACGCATGAAGGTCATGGCGGATCGCTTGACCTCGCGCTGCTCGACAAAGACCTCATCCACAACATCGTCCGCGGCCTCAACCCCCGTCTCCATCATGCGATCCCGCACATCACCCTTCGTGGTCGCCTACCGTCATTTCTCAAGACTCGATCCATGCTGCAGCTCGAGGAGCAGCGCATCGCCGAATCTGAGAAGATGCAGGCTGCGGCGGCCATGATCGCCCAGGCCAAGTACAAGGACGCCGGGTCCTCCTCGTCTCTCACCGTGCGGCGCGTCGTTTCAGACATCTTCAGTTGCCGCCGCCATCGCCGCCCATCTTTGCACTCCAGTAGCCCGCACACCGCCAGTAACACCGGCAAACAATTTGGCAGCGCCACCGCACCGCCCCGCCGCGCCATTCTCCTACAACAACGAAAGAAGAAGAAAGAAAGCGCCCACCGCCCGGCTTCGCGACGACGAATCCATGGACCGGCATGGTTCAGTAGTAGCCATTCAAAGGCCACAACGCAGCATCCGCCGCCCGGCATTACAGGGCTCACGACCTGCCCCCAAAGACCCCAACATCGTCTGGCGCTACCTCCCACCGGATCCACAAGATTCCAGCTCTCCTGCAGCAGCCCATGATCCACCGGCGACCGGTTCTTCGACACCGCGCCTCCTCGCGCACATGTCACGAGGCTCGGTAACATCACTTCCTCTCTCCCAACTCTTCCTCAACACGAATCGTTGTCGGTAATGGCACTTCTCTCCCAATTACCCACACTGGTTCTTCCTCTCTACCCACTACCTCCAATCCTCTCTTCCTGAACAATGTTCTTGTCTCTCCCTCACTCATCAAGAACCTTATTTCAGTTCGTGCTCTTACACGTGACAATCCTATCACAGTTTGAATTTGACGATTGTGGTTTCTCTATTAAGATCGGCAGCACACCCAGGCGGTGATTCTCCGCAGATAGCCGAGGGCGATCTCTATCCACTCGCACCCGGCGACCCATCAACCAACCATCTCACCGCCGCCTCTCTGCAGACTTGTGGCACCAAATGACTTGGCCACCACAGGAACGAATCCTTCCGTCATCTTCTTGATCTTTTGATTTCAATTGTAATAAGGAGCCCTCACATACTTGTCATGCTTGCCGTACAGGCAAACATATCCGTCTTCCATTTCATTCATCTACTCATAAAACTACAGTTCCTTTTGAATTGATTCACTGCGATGTTTGGACCTCGCCTGTCTTAAGCTTTACTGGATTTCAGTACTATCTTGTTCTGCTAGATGATTTCACACACTTCGTCTGGACTTTCCCCCTGCGCCACAAATCTGACGTTGCCCAACATATCATGTCTTTTCATGCTTATGCTCGTACGCAGTTTCATAGCTCCATTCGCGCTTTCCAAACAGACAATGGACGCGAGTTTGACAACTCTGTCCTTCGTCGATTCTACTCCACGCACGGCGTTCTGCTCAGGCTCTCCTGCCCCTACACTTCTCAGCAGAACGGCAAAGCTGAACGAATCCTGCGCACTTTAAATGAGGGCATTCGTGCATTGCTTCTTCACGCTGCTCTTCCTCCCGTCTTCTGGGTCGAAGCTCTCCACACCTCGACCTATCTTCTGAATCGCAAACCCTGCAAACCCCGATCACTGTCCACGCCATTTTCCCTCCTCTACCACACTGATCCCGACTACATGTCACTCAGGGTTTTCGGTTGCCTGTGTTACCCAAACACCCAAGCCACAAGCTCTAATAAACTCTCACCGCGCTCTGCAGCTTGTGTGTTCATTGGTTACTCGCAGGATCACCGTGGATACCGGTGTTACAACATGTCGACGCGGAAAGTGCTCACCTCCCGGCACGTCTACTTCGATGAAACAGTCTTCCCCTTTCGATCGGGCACTGCAACAAACTCTCCAGCATCCTGTGCGTACGATCCGTGGCGTCTGGATTTTCGCTCAACAGAAGATGAGCCACCTCCACAAGCGTCGCCAACAGCGCCAGGTGCCCACGGCTCTCCGTCCACTTCGCCACGATCCCCCTCGCCAGTGCACGGTGCGCACGGCTCCCCGTCGGCTTCACCACGAAACACCGCCGCCATCACACCGACCCGGCCACCCTCAAACCACTCACCCCATGGTGACCAGGGCGCGTGTGGGGACGTTCAAGCCCAACCCCCGCTATGCCGCGACAGCAACCACGACGACCATCTCGCCCATCCCGCGCACGGTGAATCAGGCGCTCAAGGATCCCAACTGGAACAAGGCGATGCAGTCCGAGTTTGATGCCTTGCTCGCCAATAACACGTGGGAGCTCGTTCCCCGTCCCCATGGTGCTCACATAGTCAGCGGCAAGTGGATCTTCCGTCACAAATTCAACGAAGATGGAAGCTTTGACCGGTACAAGGCACGTTGGGTCGTTCGCGGCTTCACCCAACGCGCCGGCATCGACTACGGCGAGGCGTCTTGCCGGTCGTCAAACCAGCCACAATCGCCGCGGTGCTCACTCTCGCCAGCGCGGCTCAATGGCGCAGTTCACCACTCGGCGTCAACAACGCCTTTCTTCACGGCGTCCTCGGCGAAACAGTCTCACGCCGACAACCCGCCGGCTTCACCGACAACGAACTCGGTGTGCCGCCTCTCCAAGAGCCTCTCTACGGCTTGAAGCGGCGCCTAGGGCCTGGTACTGCGGGCTAGCGACATTCCTCGGCTCGATGGGATTCCGGGCCACGCTCTCGACAGCTCCCTCTTCGTTCTACGCCGCAACAAGGAGTCTGTGTACCTTCTCCTCTACGTGGACGACATCGTGCTCACAGCCTCCTCCTCCGTAATGAAATGCTGCTGGCTGGTCGTGAGCACCATCAACGCCGAGTTCAAGCTCAAAGACATGGGGGCCGTCCACTACTTCCTCGGCATCCAGGTTCAGCGCAACGCCGATGGATTCTTCCTCCAACAACAGCAGATGCGCCCTGACTTGCTTGATCGTGCGGCATGATGACGGCATCGCCGCCCTGCGACACACCCGTCGACACCGCCGGCAAGCTCTCCAGCGATGCTGGCTCCCCTCTGTCAACTGCGGATGCCTCAGACTACCGAAGCCTCGTCGGCGCGCTTCAGTATCTGACGATGACTCGCCCCGACCTGCAGTATGCCGTCCAGCAAGCATGTCTTCACATGCACGCCCCACAACGGCGCACCAAGGCCTCGTCAAGCGAATTCTCCGCTACGTCCGCGGCACCACGGCGCTCGGGCTTCATCTCCGGCACAACAACAACTCCGACCTCGTCGCCTACTCTGATGCAGACTGGGCCGGATGCCCTGACACCCGGCGCTCGACCTCAGGATTCTGCGTGTTTATGGGGGACTCCCTCCTCTCGTGGTCGTCAAAACGACAAACCACGGTCTCCCGATCAAGCGCCGAAGCTGAATACCGCGGCGTTGCAAACGCTGTGGCTGAGTGCACATGGCTCCGGCAGCTCCTCAGCGAGCTCGACTGCCCACTCATCAAGGCCACGATTGTCTTCTGCGACAATGTCTCCGCCTGCTACATGAGCTCCAACCCAGTGCACCATAAACGCACCAAGCACATTGAGCTCGATGTGCACTTCGTCCGGGAAAAGGTCGCTGTTGGCCAATGCCAAGTTCTTCAAGTACCCACGACACAACAGCTCGCCGACGTTATGACTAAGGGCCTACCGACGGCAAGCTTCAGAGAGTTCCGAGACAGTCTGTGCGTCGCCGGCAACGACGCTCACACTGCGGGGGGGTGTTAGCAAGCAGTTTCACACGTCCTGCGGCTCTCCTTGAATGTAGCTAGATTAGTTAGCTCCATGACCGTGATGTACTTGTACAAAAGGCGTAAGCCTCTGATGAATACGATTCAGTTGTCCTCATTCTTCTCACTTCCGCTTACAACACCTTCATACAAGTGCAAGCTAAATTGAAGTCAGCATATGCTTTAAGAAGTCAGCAAACATGGAATTCACTTGTCCTCTAATCATAAGTTCAAAAAAAGATTGCAGAAGACTTAGAACGGAGTCCGAAATAAGCTGAGCCGCGGAGATGACACTTGGGTGTTGCTATCCTGACACTAATAATATTATTATACAAACCAGTGTTGCTAATCTGCTATCCTGACACTAGTAATATTATACAGGTTTGTGCTGACTAGTCTGAGACCGATTGCCTTGAAAAATTAGTGATGGAGATTTTTAAAGCAGCCCTGCACTCCACCACATCACAGCCCTGTTCATAAAAATCATAAAGAATGCAATGCACTTATCAGCATACGATACAGATGAAAAATCGTATAAAGATTCCATTTTCTTCAGTTTCAGATGACAAACCATGAGAGCCATGTCATCAATGGTAATATTTACAAACATTTGTAATCCAACTTGAAAGGAGAAGTGGAGTTCAAGGACTGAAGGTTTCCATTGAGCTGGTCAGATATGTAATATTTGTTCTATTGAAATATATCTTTAGCAAACTAAAATATCATTTCAGCCAAGCAAACTAAAAAAATCAAGAACAGAGAAGAAAAGCATAATTGCCAACCTAATTGATAGATATGCATGTTCCAGTAGAAGAGAACTGTGCTCCAGACTGAACTTTCACGTATGCAAGAAAAAAATCTTTTAACCCTATATGAAGATCCTACTGGCGGGCCGGGCATAGTATAATACTTCCCTGTTCTAAATTATAAGACGTTTTAACTTTTATAGATTCATTAATTTTGCTACGTATCTAGATATATATTATGTCTAGATCCACGTTACACGGATACGTGAGGTTGACCACGTATCCCGTATATGTATCCGTGAAGTATCGGCAAAAAAAAAAAACTAAATTCCTATACGTATCCAAGCTGTTTGGGCGTTTGCGATACGGCCTAGCCCACCCACCCCTGACCTGCGATATACTATGGCCTATCCCACACGCACTGGGTGGGCTACTCGCCAGCCACGCCCCACGCCGCACTCACGCTGGCGAGGTCCGTGCCGCATCTGCGCCGGGCGGGCTGCCCACCGGCCACGCGCCGTGCCGCACCCCGCGCTAGGTGAGCTCTGCGCTGGCGAGGTCCGCGTGCTGCATCCGCGCCGGGCAGGCCGCCCGTTGGCCACGCGCTTGGGGTGGAGTGGGGCGCAGCCATGATCGCTCGGCCGCCTGCGCCGAGAGGGACCTCGGTCACCGGCGTGGGAGGAGGAAGGCATGGCGCCGGTAGAGGAGCTGCGAGGAGCAGGCCAGCAGGAGCGCAGTCGCGCAGACGGCTGATTGAAGGGGTACCATGTGGGGAAAGCCTGTTCGTTTGGTTGTGGCTCGTCGTAAACGATCGTAAATTTCCAACCGGAACAGTATTTTTCTCTCACACAAACCAGCCAGCAGTACTTCTTCACGAACCAGCAACAAAACGAACCAGCTAACCGAACAGACCAATGTTGAGGGAGAGAAAGAAGATTAAAAAATCTAATCTTGGGCCCAGCTAAGCACAGGCAGTGTACATTTATATGTCAAAAATACCCCTCCAACTACCAGCAGAGGTAGAAGTAGCCACTAGAAGCGGTGAAATGATCATCCATACATACGCTGCCAATAATTTTAATGTCCTTTATTATTATTTTTTATAAAAAATAATAAAACGTATCCACGTATCAGGTTTTCTCAGAAAATGGCGTATCCGCATATCCGTATCCGTCCGCGGTATCCGTGCTGCTTAGGTCTAGATACATAATAAAACATATGAATCTAAAAATGCCAAAAATGTCTTATAATTTGGGATAGATGAAGTACATGACAACAAGAACTAAAATATATGCCGCAGCAGTAAAAGCACTAATTCGAAGCATAAATAGCATTAGAACACATAAAAAAACAGTAGCAATTGATTACATCATCACTTACCTTGACCATGATTAGGTGGTGTTTGGTTGCCCCTCCTAAATTTTAGTCGTTGTCTCATCGAATGTTTGGACACATGCATGGAGTATTAAATATAGACTAATTACGAAACTAATTGCATAGTTTGCGACTAATTTGCGAAACGAATCTTTTAAGCCTAATTAGTCCATGATTTGACAACGAACATGCGCTAATGATGGATTAATTAGGCTTAAAAAATTCGTCTCGTGGAGTACTGAAGGATTATGTAATTTGTTTTTTTATTAGTATCCAAACACTCTATACAATATCCTCCCGACACACTTCCTAAATTTTAGTCAGTGGATCAAACACCACCTTACTCAGGAGATATTGGGGCTTGTGATGGGAAGTTTGCTGGGGACATCATCCTTGGGGATAGCATGATTCTTATCCCTGTTGACATTGCTAGAATTGGTGGCGGCATTGGCAACCGTTTTGCTGATGGATCTTTTAATCTTTTTGCCTCTTCAATCCAGATGCCTTCCTCTTTGCTGCTGATAGGGAAACCTTCTGCATCGCCCATCACACATGAAGCAGCAGCATTAGTTTGCAAGAAAAACTAGAATATATTTATGGCCAGTAAGGGAAAGTTTGTGACAAAGGCTAGAATAAAGTTTGTAACAAAAATCCAGCCATATCACAGCGTAATCTGCCCACTAGCAGTAAGAGAAAGCATTGTTCATCCAAGTTTTTGATGCAAGTTTACTTTCCAGAACTACACACTAGTAAGAGAAAGCTAGAATTGAGTTTATCTTTGGGCCATGCAGAGAAACAAGGGGCAGCTCTGAACCAGTTTTCTATAGAAGATATATATAAATCGTGAACAGAACTGGAGGACCATAAAAACTCCATGGCAAATGTAACTACAGATATAAACAGGCACATATGATCGGCTATCTTGGAAGTATTTTTCCATTTTATGACGAGATTATATCAAATTCATATGGTTGGTTGTAGAAAAGGTACCTTTAGGCTGTGCTTGTGCAACAATTTAGGCCCATTTTAGGCCATGCCTGTTAGTTTGAGCAGATGAAAAACATATATGCTTGTGAATTTTCGTTTGTCAGATAAATTGATTGCCATGGAAGTATATATAGCATCTTGGTCATGTTTGGCATGTAACTACAGATATAATTAGAGCTAAATTCTGAAAACATAGATGTGGGCCTGTGTCAGGGTACTCAGTATGGAAAATTAGAAAGGGGCGCTTTTTTTTCAGCGTGGCTTCTGAAAATGCTGTTCAGACATAGCCTAAGTAACATATCACTGTTTCCCTTGCACTGCAGTGAAGAAATTGGTGGACATGAACAACTAAATGAAAGCTTCTTAAGCAAAATAAAGGCGGGAAGCTTCCAACATTTATACTCCCAAAGGTATTCAATAGTGAAACAACAGAAATGGCCTGCAACCTGCATATAGAGTGTGACTACTACCTCCAGTCATCAGGATAACAAGACGTTCAGACATTCACGAAACAAACTGACCAGCGTGTCTCATGTCTGAAACGTCACAAGGCCATTGCTACAAGAAAGGACCGAAGTCCCATTGCCAAAACAATGCCTATTACGTCAGAACACGCATGGTCCTATTTTTTGTGTGGTAAAATCTGTAGTTAGCCGCAACCGTAATATGACAAATATATATTATCAACCAATTCATGTCTGACAGCAGGATCACAGCATCATTAGGGTTAGGGGGCACCTGCTGATGGCCAGCGTTGTCGAAGGCGAGGGAGAACGGGTGGTCCCTGCCCTGGCCGGCGTTGGAGCCGGCGGCTAGACGGAGGCAGGGGTTCCGTGGAGGTGGCGGCGACGGTCTTGGCTTGGCTGCATCGTCTGTGGCGACGGGTTGAACTTGAAGCGGCGCCGCTTCGGATCGGATGCGTGGGCTGGCTCGCGGGCTAATGCGGGCTGGGCGGCTGGCGCCGCGTCACCCACGCCTATTGCATGTCTAGTTGTCTACATTCACTGTAGACGCGTAGCAATCCTGCCTCTTCGTCTCCTGGTGTTCGATCGGTTTTCACTGCTAAGGCGTGTGAACACCATCGCATCTTTTCACTGCGATGTCGCCTATATATACAGACAATCCCTCAATCCCCATTCTGCGCTGCTTCATTTCTTCATCTTGGCACCGCAGTTGCAGCACCAACATCAACATCGACGACGCGGACGAACTCTGTGAGCTTCTTTCACTTTTTTGTTTTGTTTTGTTTATTAAAGTCCTAAAGAACTTCCCTTGCTCTGAAACTGCACTCTGCGGAGTCCTTTTTAAACAATTAGGAAACGAAACTAAATTCTGCGAATCAAGTTCTTGAAACATTCGATCATTCACAGTCAGTCAGTTTTTCATATAAACATAAAAATTCCATTCATTTCAATACCATTTGTAAATCTTGAAATGTTGGTTGGTTTATGCGTGCTTCGTCGGATTAATCTGATCACAAATCCTCGTTGCCCATGTGCCTGACTGACATGGGCCCGTAGGCGGAATCGCGAATAGGAATTGCTGAATTGCGGCAGTTTGGTCCCAGTCCGCTAGGCTGTCGATCGCCGTTGGCCGAGGCTTGCGGGCGGAAGCCAGCGCCACCGCCTCACGCTCGCGCCGACTTAACTGCAATTAACCGGTTGCTTAACTGTAGCTTCCTTGCCGGGAACGGCACCTAATTAACAAGACGGCAGGAGATCTACAAAGCCTGATCGGCTTGGCATCCATCCCATATTCCCAGATTCCCATTACCTTGCTGCTAATCGCTTCGTTGTTCATTTGTGCGTGTCAGTGAGAGTGAGTCTCTTTCACCTGCGGCGTCAATCTTTCACCTGCGGCGTCAAATTCAAAAGGTCCAAACCGACTCTGTTTTCTTGGAAACATTTGATTGGCTCTCCCCCCTGGATGTGAACATGCGATGTGACAGCCACCTCTGCCTGTGACCGCGACTACTTAAGAGGAAGCCATTCACGCCGCAGGCCCTCCAAGTTAGCAACAACTTATTGCTTGCGCCGCAATTACCTTTCGTTCTCGAATCTTGATTGGAGAATTTCGTCTAGTTCTTGTCCATTCTTGTTTGAATTTTGCAGCAACGACTCAGTTTAGGTTGTTACTCGTTTCATCATATTTTTTCCTCTCAAATAACTTGCTTTTTGAGGAACATCACAAATAACCGACATCAAGAGAACTCTCTTGATGACCCGATTGGCTGTTTTAATCCGGAGCAATATGAACATAACAATCTGTATGAAATTGACGGTTTTTGATGATACACCTCTCTGTTCCTGGCAGGGACTGCTGACCTCCTGATTTTAAGCTGTCAAGATATAAAGATCACTAATTGCCGGCGCCAAGATCAGTTACCAGTAGAATCATGTCAAGAAACCTGTGGCCCGTGCTGCTGATTTTGATCTGCTTCTTGGTTTGTCCTGTGAGGATCCGTGGATTCTCATGGAACATGTTCTCCTCCTCGTCTGCGCCCAAGGGCGGCGAACGCGCTCCGGTGATGGAGCTCGATGGCGCGGTGGCCGACTTCGCCCTGGACGGAACCAATGACCCCAGAGGGCTGAAGCTGCTGGAGAACGCGCGGAACAAGCTCGCCGGGCCGAGGAACTGCTGGCAGGAGGCGTACCGGAAGCTCTTCGCTAGCTGCAGCGAGATCATGGCCGACAAGGAGAGGCAGTCGCGCCTGGCGTGGCACCTCAGCAGCTGCTTCCAGGAGGACTCGGGGCGGCCGCCCTTCCCGTCCTGCGCAGAGGGATCCAAGATGGTGCACTGCCGCAAGCGGCTGAGTGAATCAGAAGGCAAGGTCTTCCTCGAGTTCTTCTTGGAGACCAACACCCTATGCCACCAATTGCAGTAAGTTTGGTTTTCTCTCCTAGCATTGATATGTTTTTTGTACTGAACTTTTTTTAAAGCAATTTTTTATACTGAACTTGACGCTATCTTTTTTGTCTTCATTTGATTTATTCGTCGTTCAGGGCTGAAGCTTTCAAGCACAATACTGAGAGGCTCGTCAATGATCTCACAAGGACATCCAAGTCCGCTGAGGAGAAGCTCGAGGTGATCGAAGAGAGGTCAGATCAGATCATCAAAGAGTCTAGTAAAGTGAAGGACACACTGTCATCGATCGAGACGCAAGCCGACAACCTGGCAGGGGTGTCAAAGCACACCGAGGAGCAGATCAACGTTGTGCTGGTTCACTCGAAGTCCATCTTTGAGCAGTCCAAGGAGATCGCTGACACTCAGGCACAACTGAGTAAAGGGCAAACGGAGATGAGGGAGAAGATTGAGGCCGGTATGGTGCGCTTTGAGGAATCATATGAAAGACTAGGAAATGGGATGGATAAGATAAAAGAAGAGACCGGATATATGCAAAGGGAAATTAAAAGTGTTGGTGAGTCAATAACTTCAAAGATGCTGGATTTGCAGAGGTCTGCTGATGACATTGGCAGTGTTACTGGAAAGTCATTGGAGAACCAAAAGCAACTGATGAATGGACAGACCCGGGCCATGGATGGACTGAATAAGCTCCACAGCTCTCAAGCAAAAGCTCTTGAAGAAAGCAGGTATTGTTATATTCATATGTACCGTTCATTTTGTATTGTTCTTGAATATCAACAAATGCTTGCTGCACGTCTAATAGAAAAAAAAAGATATTGACTAAGTTATCAATGGCAGGGAAACAATTAAGAAACTTGCACAGTTCGGCCAACGTCAGCAGGAAGAGCTACTGTCCCGGCAAGAAGAAATCCGACAGGCTCATGAGCATCTCATCCAAAATTCTCACTCCATACTGGAAGCACAGGTTTGTTCTTATATCTCATTTTGAAAATATGACTAACTTTACATGTTCGCTTATATTTACTGAACTTTTTCATATCACAGGAAGAGTTTAGAGCAAAGCAGGCTAACATTTTTGCTGCTCTGGACAAGCTGTACATTCTGCACAATGCCATTCTAGCTGAGTCTCGCTTCATCAAGGCCTTCTTCTTCTATTGCTGCATTGTGTTCCTCATCTATATGCTCACCAGTGCAAAGCAAACGTTCAGCATCAGGGGCCAGCTCTACTTTGGTATGATTTCACTAGAGAAATTGAAAACTTATCATCAATTAAATATGAATGCCCATTTGGCTAACATTTTGCATTGGCAGGTCTGTGCATTACGCTTCTGTTGGAGATTGGGTTGATCAAAATCGGCGCCGACGACTTCGACAAGCAGTTCTGGGTCATGTCCAAGGTGTTCTTGGTCAGAATGGTGTTCCTTGGCGCTGCCACTGTTCAAATCCTGCACTCCATATTTACCTACAGGTAGGTGATAAACCAAGACGTCCGTTCACAATCACACAATGCACATACGCACGCTCATGGACCGGCCTTAGCTGTAATTTAAACTTGTGTTCATCCTTCAGGGACTACGAGGTGTTGAACCACGGGCTGCTCCAGACGCTGGTCGAGAAGGTCCGGGCGCTTGAGGAAAACACTGGCAGGAGGGCGCTGTCGTACGGCTCGGAGGAGGAGAGCCTGAGGGACTACTCGTGGGTCTTCGACGAGCTGGAAGACGAGGTGGACACTAAGATTGACCCAACATACGTCCTGCCGCCGGAGCGGTCGCCTCCAATTCGAAGGCGCAACCAAGTTGTCGTGGCAGAGGAGATCGGCGAGAACTCCATCACGACGTCGGTCTCCCGGAAGTACAATCTGCGGCCACGGAAATAGGCACAGCGGTCGGGTTTTTTTAGTCCGTAAGGAGCTACTTTGAGTGTCGCATCAGATGTTGACGAAAATTTTATTTACACGATGTTCTAGCACATTTTCATGAAGCTACCATTGTGAAATAAAGTTACGCTGCAGAAATCTCGTATGATGTTTAGCATTTTGCTGCTTCTATCCGAGGGGCTTCAGTGATTCTTCTTTTTTATTTTTTTATTAAGAAGACAAAGATGATGCGGATAAATATGCCTAAGAAAGGCCCGGACCAATATCTTTTCGGGGACTTGATGAAGCCCAGCTTGTTGGAATGGGCGAAAACTGGAAAGGCCGCCGAAGGGGCAGTCCATCAGTTGAAGCCAAGTTTCATCTGGGCCTATTTGCAATAGAGAGGCCGATCACGTTCACGTCAAGTTTCTACCGGTATTAGAGGGGTTTTTTTTTTTTTCTGGAGCGGTTTATTGGTAGAGTAAAGGTAGAGTGCATCAGTAATTCAGTAGTATACGTCTGTGCCATCGTAATCGAGCAAACACAAACAAAGTTACCGCCAGTCGGCAGCCGCCACCTCGCGCTTGGTCCCCAGCCCCAAGCCACGTGATGCCGCCGGGCGCGGCAGCTCCTGGAGCGCGCGCGACGCGTGTCCTAGCGGAGGGGCGAGCCCTCGAGCGCGGGAGGGCAACGGCCGCGCACGCGCCGTGAGGTGGGTGCGTGCAAACAGTTTCGTACTTTGCCCTCCGCAAACGGAAACAAACCCGTTTCCTATTGCTCCAGGTAGCCTAAAAAAAGTAAAGTCCTCCGGGTTCTGAGCTCAAAAGAGGAAAAAAAAAACATATACTCCCTCCATATCAAAAAAAACCTGACGTTTAGGACATGATTGCGGTAACCAAGGTTGATTAATTAGGGGTTAGTTTTCTATCTTTGCCCCTAATAAATATGGTTGTGGGTGCTATCTTTACGAGAAAGTAACTCAGTCCAACTGGCTAGTGCGTGGAGGCATGAGTGCTGCGACTCGGGTTCGAACCTGGCAGCCACATTTTTTTTTTGTTGCCCCTTCATTTTGCATGGGCGTGCATGCCATTTGTTCCACCGGCGTGTGGCGTCCTTTTTTTCGCTGCGGATGGAAGCTGGAGTCGCTTGGGGGCTGTATTTTTAAGCATGCGCAGCTTTTAGGTTGTTTGATTTTTCTTATTTCATCTGCGCGCTCGGATGGCTGATGGTACGCGCTCGTTTCGAATGAGAAGACCGACGTTTGAGCTGCCTGTACTCCACGCCACTGGCTTATTTATGTGGCAACTTGCTTTCTCTCTTCTCCAACGCCATTTACTCCCTTGCCTTCCTTGCCTTGCTTGGTGCTACTACGCCGCCATGGACTAGCTGTTCTCCTTACACATCTACTACTACGGCATAATGGCTGATTACTTCTCTGGCTTTGATCTCAACGTTCGTGTAGAAGAAGAAGAGGACGGCAACCTGCCGTGGGATCTCAACGACGGCAGCGGTAACCATCTATTATTAGTTCCATTTTGTTTTGTTGTTTCTGTGTGCGCGATGGCAACCTACCGTGGGATCTCAACGACATCAACGGTTTCATGTTGCAGAGCATGAAGATGGCGATGGCAACACCGAGTTTCATCTCGCAGAGCATGAAGATGATGACGGCGACGCTTTTTTTGATCTGAATGAGCCTCCGTTGGAGCATGGCAACGGTATGTTCTTTTCTTTTTGGACATGAATTGTTTCATTGTATCCGGTGGAGCATGACATGCATATTAGGTTCCATTCTCAGCATGCTCTTTTATTTTTGGACAGGAATTGATTTGAACTTTCCACTAGATGAATTTGGAGCTGTAGATTTTGATTATTTACATAACCCCCATGGTAAGCATACCTATATTTACATCATGCTATTTTTTTGAGTATGTACATATTCCTATATTTATTTCACTCCTTGAGTACCATTAAAATGCTTGTTGTAGTCCTATATTTTGATCATGCCGTGACTACTATTACTACCATGAACATGCTTGTTTTTTTCCCTATAAATAGAACATGCAGTGAACATCTATTATATTAGTGTCTTTGTTTTTTTCCCTATAAATAGATCATGCCGTGAACATGCCGTGAGTACTATTAAAATGGTTGTTTTTTCCTTTTGCTAGAACAACATGCCGATCAAGTAAACCAACCGAAGCATGACTATTCTGATCATGTTAGACAACAAGTGTACCAAGCATTGTTGATGAGAAGCAAAAATGGCAAACTAGGCAAGCATGATACAACAATTGTTGGTGCTCAATTTGGAGTAAAGATTCGATCAGTGCAACGCATATGGAAGCAAGGTAAAAACCAGCTTGCTGACAACATTCCAGTCATGGTTCCTAATCTAAAGAAAGGTAGAAGTGGACGTAAACCAATCCCTCTTGATTTGGAACAATTGTGCAACATTCCTCTCCAACAAAGAATGACAATAGAATATGTGTCTAGTAGACTTGGTATTAGCAAATCTAGGATTCAAAGGTATTTGAAAAAGGGTTTGATTAGGCGCCACTCTAGTAGTATCAAACCTTATCTCACTAATGTTAACAAGAAGACTAGGTTGAAGTGGTGCATTGACATGATTGACCAAGGTTTGCTTGATGATCCAAAGTTCAAGGATTTGTTTGACTTTGTGTTTATTGATGAGAAGTGGTTCTACCTCCATAAAAAATTAGAGAGGTACTACTTGCTACCCAAGGAAGATGAGCCACATCGAACTTGCAAAAATAAGAACTACATCCCTAGGATCATGTTCTTGTGTGTATGTGCTCGACCAAGATTTAGAAATGGAGAATGTGTGTTTGATGGCAAAATAGATTGCTTTCCACTAGTCACTTTTGAACAAGCTATTAGAGGAAGTCACAATCGCCTTCGTGGAGAGGAAGTAATCAAGCCAATTCAATCAATCACAAGGGAGGTGATCAGAGAATTCATGATAAATAAAGTTTTGCCTGCAATTAGAGCCAAGTGGCCAAGAGAAGATGTGCACAAGCCTATTTTCATACAACAAGACAATGCTCCTTCTCATTTAAAAGTGGATGATCCTCAATTTTGTGAGATTGCTAAGCAAGATGGGTTTGACATTCGGCTCATATGTTAACCACCCAATTCTCCAGATTTTAACATCCTAGATTTGGGTTTTTTCCGAGCTATTCAAGCTATTCAATACAAGAAAAATGCAAAGACAATGAAAGATCTAATTCCAGTTGTGCAGCAGGTAAATGATCATCCATTTGATTGTTTCAATACAATAAAGATTCTAAGACAATGAAAGATCTAATTTCTTGAACACATTTATTGTAGGCATTCTTGGAGTACAGTCAAAGTTCCGCTAGGCGCTCGCCTAGGCGCGCCTAGGCGCGATTAAGCGCTAATCGATGGCCCTCCGCGTAGACTAGGGTGTAGTCGTAGTCCTAGGCAGGAGCAGCGACTAGGCGGCGCAAATCGGTGCCTCGACGGCGATTCCGTGGCGCGCAGGCGCGCAAGGCGGCGCGTAGGCGGATGACCCGCTCAACGGTGAAATTTTTGCCCGCCGTGGAAGCCTTGCAGCGCTTATATGGCGTCTGGCCTTGAGGAAAGGATGCGCGGGAAGGAGAAGAGGGAAAAGGTCCGCTCCGCTCGATTCTTGCCTTCCAGTCGTGAATAGCCGCTCGGCCACTCCCGCTCGTCCTCTCCTCCTCTCTTTCTGGCCTCGGAGGGAAGCTCCACCAGCCCGGCCTCGCCGATCGCCTCTGCTCCCATGACCCTTTGGAGGCTTGTCCCGACCGGCCTCCTCTACCCCGCCTAGAAGCTGCTTTGCCCGCCTCCTCTGCCCCTTTGAAAGGCTGCTTTGCCCCACCTCCTCTGCCTGCCTGAGGCTTGTCCCGGCCGGCCTCCTCTGCCCCACACAAGCTGCTTTGCCCGCCTCCTCTTCCCCTTTGGAACCTGCAGCACCAAGGTCAGCCCTCCCCCTCCTCTCCTCCATGTCCTCTGTTTTGAATGCATCCCCACCTTCTCTCCTCTGATTTGAATGATCTGTGATTAGAACGACCATCCAAAGATTGCAAATTGTGATCATGCCTATATCTAGGTACATGAAGCAAAGTTTTTATGTACAGATCACGGGTTCCTAATGACACTACTAGACATTTGTTGATTTTTTTCTCCATAGCAAGTGATGCCTTTGAATAAGTGATGAACCATTCCTAGACATGAAGAATGCAGAGTCTAGAACTCAAAATTATCACAACAAAATGTAGCAAGCGATTTAGTAACTAGCTAGGGAAGAGATGTTCTAATCTCATTGTAAATTGGATGTTCCAAGCTCCACCGCTTGATCACCAATGAGTTGATCTAATTTTACTGCTTTGTGAATGCCCATTGTCTAAATGTAGGATGTCTACAACGGAGGGGTGCACTAGGTGAGGGAGAAAATAGTGAGTCAGCGAATCTCCTGAAACGGAATTCGAATGATGTTGGATGGGAGTATGGTGTTCTTGTTGATCCTAACAACAAGGACAAGGTGAAGTGCAAGCTTTGTAAGAAGGAGATGAGGGGAGGGATTTATAGGTTGAAGCAGCATTTGGCTCATGAGGGAAAGAATGTGAAGAAATGCACGGCTACAACAGTGCAGGCCATGGAGGCTAAACAGAAGTGCAAGAAAGCACTAGATGAGGCAAAAAGGAAGAGGGAGGAGAAGACTATTTGTGAGCTAGAACTTAGAGAGGAAGTTAATGTATCTAGGGTTGGAGAGTCAGATGAAGTCACTTGTGTTGGAAGTTCAGAGCCTCACAAATTAGGACCCATGGACAAATGGACATGTGCTATTGATCCTAAAGCTACCAAGACTGATTCTTTGAAGCAACAACAGCTGAACAAGGAACTTTGGAAAGAAAGAACACATGAGGTGCATAAGTATATTGCAAGATGGGCCTATACACATGGTAAATTGCTAGTATACTCTTCTGTACTTACATTACATGATCACTAATTCATTAGATGTTATTCCTGATCACTAATTAGGCTTTTTTTAACATTGGCAGCAATACCTTTCAATGCATGTGACAATGATGAGTTTAAGCAAATGTGTGAAGCAATTGGTCAGTTTGGTCTAGGACTTGTACCTCCATGTCAAGATTCACTTCGAGAGAGATTGTTGGAAGAAGAATATGAAAGAACCAAGAGTCTGCTGCAGGAACGTGAAGCCGAGAAGATCAAAAATGGGTGCTCTATTATGACCGATGCTTGGTCAGATAGGAAGAGGAGAAGCATAATGAATCTGTGCACCAATTGTGCTGATGGAACCTCCTTCATCAGCTCTAAGGAGATGTCACATGTCTCACATACCAGTGAGGTCATCTTTGATCTTGTGGACAAAGCAATTGAAGAGATTGGTCCAGACAATGTGGTGCAAGTAGTGACTGACAATGCCTCTAACAACATGGGAGCAAAGAGGCTATTGGAAGAGAAGAGACCACACATATTTTGGACCTCTTGTGCAGCTCACACAATCAACCTTATGCTCCAAGGAATTGGCAACTTGACTTGGTTCAAGAAAGTGGTTGACCAAGCAAAGGCATTTACCATATTTGTCTATGGCCACACAAGGACATTGGAGTGCTTGAGATACTTCACAGAGGGGAAAGAAGTAGTGAGGCCAGGAGTGACTAGGTTTGCTTCAAACTTTCTCACTTTGAGTAGCATGTAAGAGAAGAAGGACCAGTTAAGGAAGATGGTGGTTCATAGTAGGTGGGACTCATTGAAGGATGTGAAATCAAAGAAAGGAAAAGAGGCAACAGCAACTATATTGAGTCCAAGCTTTTGGAAGGATGTCAAGCTAACATTGACTGTTTTTGAGCCATTGGTCAAAGTCCTCTGTTTGGTTGATGGGGATGTGAGGCCATCCATGGGTTTCCTTTATGGACAACTACTAAAGGCAAAGAGACAGATCAAAGAGGCCTTTAGAAATGTTGAGGCTCGGTTCAAGGATGTAATAGCTGTTATTGATAAGAAGATGAATGGAAGACTTGATTCTCCATTGCATTTGACAGCCTATTTGCTGAATCCTCACTATAGCTATAGTGACCCATCAATCTTTGATCAGCCCAAAATATCAGAAGGGTTTATATCTTGTGTTGAGAAATTTTTTTATCATGATGAGGACATGCAGCATATGGCTACCAACATTGAACTAAATAAGTTTCAGAATAGAGAAGGACCCTTTAGCAAGAAGCTTGCTAGGAATTTTGAAAACTTTGATTACAACCCAGGTAGAGGTACTTCCTATGGCTCATGGCTGTTTGTTGTTTGCTGTTTTCTAAACTAATAGAGGTGTTTTTTTTATTTTAGCATCATGGTGGAGACTGTATGGATATGAAACACCAGCTTTACAGAAGATGGCTACAAGGATCCTATCTTTGACATCAAGCTCTTCTGGTTGTGAAAGAAATTGGAGTGGGTTTGAAGGGGTTAGTACCTAACTACCTATCTATTATGAACATGTTTCAGGCTTTCAGCAGCATTACAATTTAATTGTAGAACTGAGAATGCTCTTTTTAAATTGTAGATACACACTAAGAAGAGGAATAGGCTTACTACAACCCGCCTCAACAAGCTGGTGTATATCCAATTCAACTCCAAGCTGCTTAGTAAGAGAGAAAAGATCAAGTCAAACAAAATCACTGAGATACTTCAGTCTAGTGATACAACTGAAGCTCAAGGTTTTCTCTAAGAGGGTGGGGATGATTGTGCATTAGCTAACTTTAGAGATGAGGAGGAAGATGAGATGGAAGGTACCGGGATACCTTGGTCTGTCATTGGAGAGGCAGTGGGAGCAGATGAACAGCTTGAGTTGCGTAGAAGTGCAAGAGTGAGGGAGCTCTATGAAGGAGAAGAATTTAAGTCTGAAGAAGAAGAGTATGACGATGAAGATGTGAACTACAGTGACGAAGAAATATGAACTGCAGCTTGTATTGTACTGTCCTTTAGTTATAAATTGTGTTGTGCAGCTTGTATTGAACTACAGTGAGTGAGGGAACTATGTGCTTGTGCTGTCCTTTATTTATAAATTGTGTTGTGCACTTGTATTACTGTCCTATCCACTTGTATTGTAATTACCAGCTGCTGATATGGTGTGCTCATGGATAGGAGGCTGCTAAAATCATCCAGATAAGTCATAACTTAGTGTTTTCTATTTTTTTTGGATGACCAGCTAGCTGTCTATTGACTAATTTACTAACTACTAGCTGTCAAAATGTGTTGCAGGAGGCAGGAGCTAGGAACATGCAAGAAAGCAAGAGTAAGCCAACTAGGAATCAGATATGTCTACTGCCCTCTTTTTCTACTTACTCATTACTGTGACTCATATAGTCATATATAGTAGTTATATACATATATATAGTTATATACATAATATATATATAATTTATGGCTATATTGCCAAAACGCCTAGAAGCGCCTAGGACCGAGTACTCCCGACTCTGTCTTCCAAATCGCTTGGTAATTTCATGTCCACCATCTTTGTGGCACCAAGAATAGTACCCACAACCAAAGTTCAGCTAGGCGCTAGGCGGAATCTAGGTGCTGACCCATTGCCTAGCGCCTAGTCAGGAGTACTCGGTCCTAGGCGCTCCTAGGCGTTTTCCTTCATAGAGCTTCAGTTGTATCACTAGACTGAAGTATCTCAGTGATTTTGTTTGACTTGATCTTTTCTCTCTTACTAAGCAGCTTGGAGTTGAATTGGATATACACCAGCTTGTTGAGGCGGGTTGTAGTAAGCCTATTCCTCTTCTTAGTGTGTATCTACAATTTAAAAAGAGCATTCTCACCTCTACAATTAAATTGTAATGTCACTAAAGCTCTGAAACATGTTCATAATAGATAGGTAGTTAGGTACTAACCCCTTCAAACCCACTCCAATTTCTTTCACAACCAGAAGAGCTTGATGTCAAAGATAGGATCCTTGTAGCCATCTTCTGTAAAGCTGGTGTTTCATATCCATACAGTCTCCACCATGATGCTAAAATAAAAAAACACCTCTATTAGTTTAGAAAACAGCAAACAACAAACAGCCATGAGCCGTAGGAAGTACCTCTACCTGGGTTGTAATCAAAGTTTTCAAAATTCCTAGCAAGCTTCTTGCTAAAGGGTCCTTCTCTATTCTGAAACTTATTTAGTTCAATGTTGGTAGCCATATGTTGCATGTCCTCATCATGATAAAAAAATTTCTCAACACAAGATATAAACCCTTCTGATATTTTGGGCTGATCAAAGATTGATGGGTCACTATAGCTATAGTGAGGATTCAGCAAATAGGCTGTCAAATGCAATGGAGAATCAAGTCTTCCATTCATCTTCTTATCAATAACAGCTATTACATCCTTGAACCGAGCCTCAACATTTCTAAAGGCCTCTTTGATCTGTCTCTTTGCCTTTAGTAGTTGTCCATAAAGGAAACCCATGGATGGCCTCACATCCCCATCAACCAAACGGAGGACTTTGACCAATGGCTCAAAAACAGTCAATGTTAGCTTGACATCCTTCCAAAAGCTTGGACTCAATATAGTTGTTGTTGCCTCTTTTCCTTTCTTTGATTTCACATCCTTCAATGAGTCCCACCTACTATGAACCACCATCTTCCTTAACTGGTCCTTCTTCTCTTGCATGCTACTCAAAGTGAGAAAGTTTGAAGCAAACCTAGTCACTCCTGGCCTCACTACTTCTTTCCCCTCTGTGAAGTATCTCAAGCACTCCAATGTCCTTGTGTGGCCATAGACAAATATGGTAAATGCCTTTGCTTGGTCAACCACTTTCTTGAACCGAGTCAAGTTGCCAATTCCTTGGAGCATAAGGTTGATTGTGTGAGCTGCACAAGAGGTCCAAAATATGTGTGGTCTCTTCTCTTCCAATAGCCTCTTTGCTCCCATGTTGTTAGAGGCATTGTCAGTCACTACTTGCACCACATTGTCTGGACCAATCTCTTCAATTGCTTTGTCCACAAGATCAAAGATGACCTCACTGGTATGTGAGACATGTGACATCTCCTTAGAGCTGATGAAGGAGGTTCCATCAGCACAATTGGTGCACAGATTCATTATGCTTCTCCTCTTCCTATCTGACCAAGCATCGGTCATAATAGAGCACCCATTTTTGATCTTCTCGGCTTCATGTTCCTGCAGCAGACTCTTGGTTCTTTCATATTCTTCTTCCAACAATCTCTCTCGAAGTGAATCTTGACATGGAGGTACAAGTCCTAGACCAAACTGACCAATTGCTTCACACATTTGCTTAAACTCATCATTGTCACATGCATTGAAAGGTATTGCTGCCAATGTTAAAAAAAGCCTAATTAGTGATCAGGAATAACATCTAATGAATTAGTGATCATGTAATGTAAGTACAGAAGAGTATACTAGCAATTTACCATGTGTATAGGCCCATCTTGCAATATACTTATGCACCTCATGTGTTCTTTCTTTCCAAAGTTCCTTGTTCAGCTGCTGTTGCTTCAAAGAATCAGTCTTGGTAGCTTTAGGATCAATAGCACGTGTCCATTTGTCCATGGGTCCTAATTTGTGAGGCTCTGAACTTCCAACACAAGTGACTTCATCTGACTCTCCAACCCTAGATACATTAACTTCCTCTCTAAGTTCTAGCTCACGAATAGTCTTCTCCTCCCTCTTCCTTTTTGCCTCATCTAGTGCTTTCTTGCACTTCTGTTTAGCCTCCATGGCCTGCACTGTTGTAGCCGTGCATTTCTTCACATTCTTTCCCTCATGAGCCAAATGCTGCTTCAACCTATAAATCCCTCCCCTCATCTCC
Source organism: Miscanthus lutarioriparius (assembly GCA_904845875.1). Classification (NCBI taxonomy): domain Eukaryota; kingdom Viridiplantae; phylum Streptophyta; class Magnoliopsida; order Poales; family Poaceae; genus Miscanthus; species Miscanthus lutarioriparius. Next base: position 38,262,519 of record CAJGYO010000004.1, on the reverse strand, counting down.
TTCTTACAAAGCTTGCACTTCACCTTGTCCTTGTTGTTAGGATCAACAAGAACACCATACTCCCATCCAACATCATCCGAATTCCTTTTCAGGAGATTCGCTGACTCACTATTTTCTCCCTCACCTAGTGCACCCTCTGTTGTAGACATCCTACATTTAGACAATGGGCATTCACAGCAGGCAAAATCAGATCAACTCATTGGTGATCAAGCAGTGGAGCTTGGAACATCCAATTTACAATGAGATTAGAACATCTCTTCCCTAGCTAGTTACTAACTGCTTGCTACATTTTGTTGTGATAATTTTGAGTTCTAGACTCTGCATTCTTCATGTCTAGGAATGGTTCATCACTTATTCAGTGCATCACTTGCTATGGAGAAAAAAATCAACAAATGTCTAGTAGTGTCATTAGGAACCTGTGATCTGTACATAAAAACTTTGCTTCATGTACCTAGATATAGGCATGATCACAATTTGCCAGTGCTGGATGGCTGTTCTAATCACAGTCATTCAAATCAGAGGAGAGAAGCAGGGGATGCATTCAAAACAGAGGACATGGAGGAGAGGAGCAGGGGAGGGGCCTGACCTTGGTGCTGCAGGTTCCAGGCGGGGAAGAGGAGGCGGGGCAGCAGCTTCTAGGCGGGGCAGAGGAGGTCGGCCGGGACAAGCCTCCAAGCGGGGCAGAGGAGGTGGGGCAGCAGCTTCCAGGCGGGGCAGAGGAGGCGGGGCAGCAGCTTCTAGGCGGGGCAGAGGAGGCCGGCCGGGACAAGCCTCCAGGCGGGGTCGCGGGGAGCAGGGTGACCGGCGGGGCCGACAGGTGGAGCTTCCCTCCGGCGTGCCGTAGCAGGAGGAGAGGACGAGCGGGAGTGGCCGAGTGGCTATCTATGACCTGGAAGGCAAGAATCGAGCGGGAGCGGACCTTTTCCCTCTTCTCCTTCCCGCGTGCATCCTTTCCCGCGCCAGACGCCATAAGCGCGCGCGCGCTTCCGCGGCAAACAAAAATTTCGCCGTTGAGCGGGTCGTCCGCCTACGCGCCGCCTTGCGCGCCTGCGCGCCGTGGAATCGCCGCCGAGGCACCGATTTGCGCCGCCTAGTCGCTGCTCCTGCCAAGGACTGCGACTACACCCTAGTCTATGCGGAGGGCCGTCGATTAGCGCTTAATCGCGCCTAGGCGAGCGCCTAGCGGAACTTTGCCCACAACCCAGATGATATGAAAATTCCGTAAGTCGCTCGGGAGACCACGAAACTGTACTCAAACTTTAGGAATTTCATACTTGTACACCTTTGCATCTTTTTTCTTTGAAATAGTCAAAATTTTTTTTGCACTCCTTGCTTCCACAGGACCCCAATCATCCATCCGTTTTAACTCAACACTAGATGGAAAAGTTGCGGCAAAGGAGTTTTCATTAATTTCTTCCACAACCCATTTCCAGCCTGGTACGAGTCTCTCAAGCTCTACTGTGACTTGTTGCATAGTAAGAGAACCATCAGAGACCTTCACTATTGCTTCTATAGGCTCAATTTTTGCCTTTTGGTTACCTAAAAAAGGGATATAATAAAAACCCAAACCTAGAACTGCATAACCACATAGCTCTGTTGTAGGTTTTGCACCCTTCATGGAAGGGCAAGCTTTGGTGATGTGGGTATCACTATCACACATGTCACATCAGATTGGTGTTTTGCAGTCATTCATTACATGCCCTTTAGTTAGGCAATGAAAGCAAAAGGGTTTATTCTTTCCACTCCCTTTCTTTGGAGCAATAGCACCTGATTCATTGTCAATTTGCATAGCTGCAACATCTGCATTTTCAAATACCCCGTCTCCTACATTTTCCCCTGCTTGAATAATACCAGAACCTGTAACCCCTGTGCTAGTACCTAGGAGCAAATTAGCCTTGGCCGTCGCCTCATGTTGAACTTGCCGGGGTTGGGTTGGTGCAACTGAAAGATCTAGTTTAGTTTTGGTGAATTGATGAAACCCTTAGTGCTAACCTAGTTTATCAAAGTGATTATGAGATAGGTAGCACTACTCCAAGTCGTGAAGCAAATGAAGATCATGACATGATAATGGTGATGCAATGGTGATGCCATGGTAATGATCAAGTGCTTAGACTTGGAAAAGAAGAAAGAGAAAAAAAGCTCAAGGCAAAGGTGAAATTGATAGGAGCTTTTCAGTTTGGTGATCGAGACACTTAGAGAGTGTGATCACATTTAGAATCAATAGCCGTACTGTTAAGAGGGGTGAAACTCGTATCAAAATACGGTTATCAAAGTACCACTAGATGCTCTAACTCATTGCATATGCATTTAGGATCTAGTGGAGTGCTAACATCCTTGAAAACATTTATGAAAATATGCTAACACACGTGCACAAGGTGATACACTTGGTGGTTGGCACATTTGAGCAAGGTTGGAGAAGTTTGTGAAATGAAGGAGGAGATAGTCACTAAGAAACAGTGACCGGACGCTAGTCACGTGTTGACCGGACTCGGGAGAGCAGTGTTCGGTCAGTAGCTCGGTCTCGGTTTTATTGACCAGACTCTACCTTGGGCAGTGATCGGACTCTAACCCCATGTTCGGTTAGTAGGCGCGCAGTGAAGGCCGCCCTTGGTCCCTTGATCGAACGCTGAAGAGAGAGAGGGACCAGATGCATAGTGGGTGCGTCCGATCACCTAGTGACGTACGCTAACGCAAGCAACAGAGACAGACTGTGTTGACTGGACGCTAGCCTGAGTCCGGTCATGGGCCACCGGACGCGTCCGGTAGCGAAAAAACGGCTCTGGAACCTCTCTGGAAATGACTGGACTCTGGCTGATTTGTGTCTGGTCGTGCTGGAGCGGACGTGTCTAGTCGCTCTATAGGGGCTCGGGGAGCTCTCTGTAAACGACCGGACTCAGGAGGTGGCGCGTCCGGTCTTGGCGCAGAGGTGCGTCTGGTCACAACTTAAGTGCACTGATGACCGTTGAGATCAGGCGATTAGCATTTGAATCAGGGGACACATGGCGAAAATCTAAGGACCAGATGCAGTACTCCGACCGGTGCATCCGGTCGCCCCAATTTTTTAGTGAACAAAGAGCCAACGACTCTTCGTGAGGGCTCTCTATTTAAGCCCCATTGTCGGCTCTAGCTCACTCTCTTGGCCATTTGCATTGACATAGCAGCCTTGTGAGCTTAGCCAAAGCCCTCCTACTCATCTCCATCATTGATTCATCATCTTTGTGAGATTGGGAGAGAATCCAAGTGCATTGCTTGAGTGTTTGCATCTAGAGGCACTTGGTATTCGTGTTTTGCTGCGGGATTCGCTTGTTAATCTTAGTGGTTGCCGCCAGCTAGATGGCTTGGAGCAGCGAGGATCATCGAGTGGAGATTAGTGATTGTCTCCGGCTCTGATCATGGTGATTGTGAGGGGTTCTTGACCTTTTCCCGATTGAGAGCCAAAAGGTACTCTAGTAAATTGCTTGTGGCTTGTGTGATCCTCATCTTGTGTTGGTTGTGCGGCACCCTATTGAGGTTTTGGTGTGTGATGCCAATTAGCGCGTGAACCTCCAAGTAAGTGAATCGCCACAACGAGGATTAGCTTGCCGACAAGCAAGTGAACCTCGGTAAAAAATTATTGTGTCAACATTTGATTCCGAGGTGATTGGTATTCATTGATATTCATTCTTGTGATTGATTGGTTCATTTCTCAACTCGACGGTATAACCATCTAGCTCTCTCTCTTTACAATACCGCAAACTAGTTGTCAAGCTCTTTAGTGTAGCTAGTCGTGAGAGCTTGATTAGTTTGGTTAGTGTGGCTCTTTAGTTAGCATTTAGGAGCATACTACCTTAGTGTAGTGACATAACCATTGTGTGGATAGAGACTATAGAAACTAGAATTATGGTAGGTGGCTTGCATTTTTAGTAGGCTAGCGCAACACTCACTTCGCCTCATATTTGTCTAACCGGTTTGCTAAGTGTTGTTGTAGAAATTTTTAATAGGCTATTCACCTTCCTCTTGCCATTAGGACCTTTTCAGCAGCCCGGTGCCCAACAACGTTGCTAGTACCAGCATGGCCAGAGCCCATTGATGTAGCCTCGTACGCATCGAAGCCTCTTTGATAGCCCCGGCCACCGCCGAAGCCAGAAGCGTTGTTGTTGCCGTAGCCGTGTGTCGACACAGAATGTCATCCCGTGCCGAGGACACACACATCAAGCCGGAAGGGTCCGCTCGATGGAGCAGATCCGCCTAGCTTCAGCACAAGCGTGATCGATCCTGCGCAATCCTCCCGAGACGTGCCAGTCAATTTGACCCTACAATTGACAAGGAGAGAAAGTTTATCAGTAATTAAGGGCGGAACATGCCGGTGTTGCCAGACAGTCCCGAATATGCGGCTCTGAGAGCCGATATGAGAGGAGATCGACTAAATAGTCGATTCTGGCATATTCATAAGAATAAATTGGTTAAAGCTCATGGGGTTGTGTAAGAAGAATCGGTTATCATCCAAGATAGATATAATTCGAGCAATAATTAAATCAATGGCAATAAGATATCGATGATGATTGGTTTAAACTGAGCCAATGATTACAAGTAACCGAACCCTTTTTATATAAAGAAACGATTCAACACAACTTAATCATTTAATAAAGATAAATCTAATGAACATATTAGATCTTATCTATCACCATGACCAGTGGGGCATGAGGCAGAAATATGCAGGCAATAGAAACAACAATAGACTCGACGACCCTAACTCATTACTAATATCAGTGGGGCATGAGACAGAATCATGCAGGCCATAATACAATAATAAGATCATGGGGCTAACATATCTTTCGACTTATCTCTACTTCAATGATCTTGTGATGTGAACTATTCGTGAAAGCGCTTGATATTGGCTAAACAGCCGATTCAGGCATAGCGCACAGTTAAGGTCATGCCTTCTCAGGAACGGATCTATCGACTAACGATCCCCACTCCATGGTGCTAATAGTGGGGTGAGAGGAAGAATCCCACAGGCCGTGATAACGGGCCATGGAGCGGTTCTCGCCAACCCATAGATCTACTCAAGATTGAACATGCCTTAACCGCACGCTATGCACGATTAAGATTGATATAAAACAACCAATAAAAATATAACTCATCGTTTTAAGACGTAGATTAGATCAGTTTTAGATTGGCAAACGATGGGTTAAATAAGATATAAGGCCGGTCCAGATCAATCTCAATCGGCCAGAGTAATATTGCTGTAATTAGATAAACAATGAAAGCAATAAGCAATATCAGTAACTTAATGAATCTACCAAGGACTGTCATTCAAAGGTAGAGCCGATAACTTGACCTTAATCTAATTCAAGCAGTGGGGTGTGAGGCAGAATCACACAGGCCATACTTGAATTAGACAAGAGTCGATAACTAGCCTATACCAGAGTCACAGTGGGGGTCGACCGGATCAATGCAGCCATACGAACAGAGGTATAAACCATGACGATACTTATAGACAAGCAGTGGAGGTCAACCAGATCGATGCAGCCGTACTCACTGAAGAACTCGCCGAGATCTACTCTACTCCTACTCCTAAGGGGTGGCCGGAGCCGAAAAAAGTAAATTGACTTGTATTTGATTGATTGTGTTTTTTTACAATAGCCGAGGTTTGATATTTATACCCAGGACTTGCGTACGACTCCTATCTAAGCACGACTCATCACAAATTTTGACTCTAAAGAGAACATTCCTAATTTAAGATAACTTGGACTCTAATCTTTCCCTTTTTCGTAGAGTCCAACATGTCTCGTCCAGGCGCCGAACGTAGCCTCTGTCATTATCTGCTGGCGTTATTTGAAGAAAGCCGATTCCAGCTCTCGCATACGAATCAGCTATTCCCGATCTGCACGCAATTGATCTCCTGCTGACATGATTTTGGGAGCTCTCGAGCCCCTGAGACCCTTCTTCCAAATTTCTGTGTAAACACATGCCCCCAATTTTGGGATAAAAGTAATTTTATTCCAAAATTATCATGTCTTCATTCGTGACGGGCCTGCAGTCATGGGAAGAGAATCTCGGTCTAGGGTCTACTATTTGTTGCCATCTATGTCAACTCATGAACCCATGCTTCATAACTTTAACGAGAGCATCGTTGTTTCACGGGCACTTGGATTCATCCTTCCAGTCCGGTTATAAAATGCCTTTCTGATCCCGGCGAGAGCAACTCAACGATTCAGCAATGTTCCTCTTTTTCCTGCCCTCTTGAGCTCTGACCTCGCCGGACCCTCCATGGTCCACCCTTCTGCTGTGAAGATCTTGAGTGGTTAGAAGAATTCTTGTGCATAGGGTGACTGTGTCGCTCATTCTAGCGCCTTGTCGAGCAAGAGGATCAGCTATTGCGGCTAGAAGAAGTCTTGTGATATCACCACCTGAGTCTTCTCTCCATGCTCGCAAAGTTGTCCTAGTGTTTGTAAGGGTTAAAATGTGTGGACACCTTTCCCTTGTTTGCTTCACTAAACGCCTGCTGGGAGAGCCACAGGCTTCTTTCTCGCAGTTCCCAATCACCGAGAAACTGACTAGGCGTCTGTTAAGCGGGCGGCTTTCCCTCTTCTTCTGGTATAATTTTAATTAACAGGCCGATGTGATTTGGGTCATGGCAACCTTCGGCCTTATGGGGACCCGGACTCCCTTCAATCCAAAGAAGCCTTGGTGGGTTGATTTCTGGTTAATGTAAACTCTTCGTACCCATCCCACGACGTTTCGTAATCTAGGGAAACGGTCAGCCCAAATTTGTGATCCCCTCATTATCTATCCCCTGGATTTCCGGAGCGCCGATCCGTTTCCGTAGTTGTTTCAGTTTCCACACCCTCGGCGAGATCTATCTCCTTGCTTCCTTGGGCTATATATTCGGGCCATGACTGGGGCTCGAAACTATCTGCCTCACCTCAAAGCCTTCTATGTCTTTAGTATAGTTCCTGCTCTTCTGTAGGTTTAAGATCATGGAGAACAACAAGAGGCCTGCTGAGGAGGCTCTTAACGGGTCTGCATTATCGCGCTAGCGCCTTTATCGCCGAGAAGGTGGTACCTGGGATGTCTCTACCGTCCCGGAGCATGGGGCCGACCCGGTTCAGCCTTCAGGGCCATCTTTAACGCTGACTCGACGCTAGCTTTCCTGTTATCCGAGGAGGCAGATCGTTAATGATGATCTAATCGCCTCTATTGATCGGACTGATCAAAACCTAGCCAACTGTCTCTCCCTCGCGGAGTCGGCTCTGGCCATGGTTTAAATTCGGTCGTCCTCTGAGGCCGGTTTGAGAGAACGGCTGGCCAGGGCTAAAGCCAGAATCATAGGTGATGCGGCTATCACAATCTCCTTAGCTTTTCTTTGTTTTGCCTTCGAGATTTTCTGATCATTCCTTCCTTTGAATTTTAGATCTCACTGCTCAGTTGGAAAGCCTTCGATCAGCCGCAGACCATGCGGCGGGATTCGTCAACGCTAGGGGCGCTGTTCCGGTAGCCCGTTTGCATGACATCCCAGATCGCGTCAGGGAGGTTGCTCTCCATGGCGTCCGCCATGGCGCTGCCACAGCGTTGGCCACTACACAAGACCGTTATGGCTACAATCTTCAGCTCCTTTCTCATGGTTTCCCGGATGTAGTGCCCCCCAGGGATCATGAGCGTTTGATTGATGAATTCTCTAGTGCCGCCAACTCTGTAGCTTTCAATACTCTGGCCGATGATGCAGTGAGCAAATTGTTTCGTAGCTTGTAACAAGTGATTTTTGAGCAAACAATTCCCTCGTCTTGAATGATTTTTCTTTGTTTCGTATTTCATATTGTACGTATTACTTCACCCATGTTTGCTTTCCTCCTATAGGCGATACGCATTGTATCGGCTTTTGTCCCTTCGGGTTCATTTTTACACTGGAGGTGATACCTTTCTGATATCGGCTATTAGAGCTGTCGACCAAATAAATTGGCTATTTAAGTGTTAATCCAAATGCTGGGGTAATATTTCTTCAGATATTTCCCATTGATTGCTCGGTCGAACTCTTCTCCTCCGCCTAGTGTCTCCAGAATATACGCGTTACTAGGCGCACAATGTTTGATCCGATAAGGCCCTTCCCAATTGGGTGACCACTTGCCGAACTTGCTGTCCTTTGACCCAATCGGCAATTTCACTTTCTAGACCAAATCTCCCTCAAAAATTGCTTATTCTTGACCTTTTTATTGTAATATTTCGCGACCCTCAGTTTATTGGCTTCAATATTCTTAAGAGCGCGCAGCCGAAGACAACTTAAGTCTTCTAAGCCATCCATCATGAGATTTTTGTAGACTTCGGCTGTCAAATCGTTCTATAACATAACGCGTCTCGATCCAGTCTGAACTTCCCAAGGAAGGACTACATTATGGCCATACACAAGTTCATAAGGTGATATTTTAATTGACCCATGACAGGCCATCCTGTATGCCCATAATGTCTCATTAAGCGTTGAATGCCACTTCCTTGGCTGTTCCTCAATTTTCTTCTTGATCAGGTTAATCATAATTTGATTGGACGCCTCTACCTAGCCATTAGCCTTAGCATAGTAAGGAGATGAATTTAGCAGCTTCATCCCCATACTGGCAGCAAAATCTCTAAATTCCTCTGATGTGAACATGGTCCCTTGATTGGTAGTGATGGTTTGAGGAATCCCAAAACGATACACGATATGTTCCTTGGCAAAATCGGCCATATTTTTTGAAGTTACCGTTTTCAGGGGAACTGCCTCAACCCACTTGGTGAAGTAATCTGTTGCTACCAAAATGAACTTATGTCCCTTGCTTGAGGGTGGAAAGATCTGGCCAATCAAATCAATTCCCCAGCCCCGCATGGCTTGATTATTGGGTTCATGGCCGATGTAGGCGATTTCTGGACATTACCAAAACATTGACAGTCCTGGCATCCTTTGTAGTATTCAAAATAGTCTTCTAATATTGTTGGCCAGAAATATCCAGCTCTGCGAATAATCCATTTCATATTATAAGCCGATTGATGAGCGCCACATATCCCTTCATGCACCTCGCCCATCAAAACATTGGCTTCTTCTTGATTCAGGCATTTGAGTAATGCCCCATCGATGGTTTTGTAATACAGCTGGTCATCCAATAAAACAAACTTAGTCAATTTATACCTTAGCTTTCTGGTAACTTTCTGTGATGGATTTCTGAGGTAGTCGACTATCTCAACTCTCCAATCACTGTCCGAGGTTTCATTACTCAGGATTTCTTGAATCACTCGATAACCTGATGCTCTTTGAGCCAAACGATTAGCTTCTTGATTCTGCGCCCTTGGAATATGTTGAAATGAGACGAGGAAATTCCCTGAGCAACCTTTGGCATTCGTCATAATATCTCCTCAGAGTACCCTCTTTGCACTGATACAGGCCGATCAACTGATTAATAATTAACTGTGAGTCTCCAAATATTTCAATCGCTTCGGCCTTTACCTCATGAAGAAGTTGAATCCCTTTGAGAATAGCCTCATATTCTGCTTGATTGTTGGTGACCATTGGTTCGGTTGGAAAAGCAAACTCAAAATTTGCCCCCCGAGGCGAAATAATAACAATACCAATGCCACCACCTTGCTTACATGATGACCCATCTAAGAATAACGTCCAGGGTACCGGCTCTACATGATTCATGCTTGGCTTATGATGCTGGGTGACGAAATCAGCTATTACCTGCCCTTTAACTGCTTTAGCCAATTCGTACCTCAAGTCAAATTCTGATAACGCGAGAATCCACTTTCCTACTCTCCCATTTAGTATTGGCATTGATAACACGTGCTTGATTACATCAGCCTTGGAAACAACCATGCACTCGGTCGATAACAAGTAATGCCGCAACTTGGTGAAAGAGAAGTATAAGCACAAGCATAACTTTTCAGTGGGGGATATCTTGTTTCTGGATCCAAAAGTCTCCTACTTAGATAGAAAACTACTCGCTCTTTTCCTTCAAATTCTTGTATCAGGGCCGATCCAATTGTTTGGTCATCGGCCGATATGTACAACTTGAAAGGTTTACCTTGTTGAGGAGGGACCAGCACGGGTGGATGTTTCATATACTCCTTTATCTCCTCAAACGCCTTCTATTGTACGTCACTCCATTTAAATTCTTGATCATTCTTTAATTTCAACAAGGGAGAAAATGACAGAACCCTTTCCGACAAATTCGAAATAAACCTTCTGATGAAATTAATCTTGCCAAGCAAAGATTACAACTCTGTTTTAGTAGTCGGGGGCACTGCGTCGTCGATTGCTTTCATGCTCTTTTGACCAACCTCGATTCCCCTCTCGTGGACCATAAAGCCCAAAAATTGTCCAGCTGACACTCCAAAAGCACATTTGTTGGGATTCATCTTCAGACCATGGTTTCTCGTGCATTCCAGAGTCTCCCATAAATCAGCTAGATGCTCTTTGTATCTTTTTTATTTTACCATCACATCATCGATGTAGATCTCGACAATCCTACCAATCAACTTATGAAAGATATAATTCATTGCCCTTCGATAAGTGGCACCATCATTCTTTAGACCGAAAGTCATCACCACCCACTCGAACAAGCCGATTGCGCCGGGGCACCTGAAAGCGGTTTTCGCTATGTCCTCCTCAGCCATGAAAATTTGATTATACCCTACGTTGCCATCCATGAAGCTAATAACCTTGTGCTCGGCTGCTGCATCTACTAACATATCGGCTATCGGCATCGGATAACCATCCATGGGCGTGGCTTTATTCAGATCTCTGAAATCAATGCAAACCCTTAGTTTTCCATTCTTCTTGTACACAGGGACAACATTCGATATCCATTCTGCATATCGGCACGGTTGGATGAACTTTGCCTCCAGTAGCCTTTCAGTCTTCCTCTTAATATCATCAAGCACGTTCGGATTGAATCTCCTTGGAGCTTGCTTAAAGGGCCGATATCCAGGTTTGATTGGTAACCGATGTTCAACAATTGATCGGTCTAAACCAGGCATCTCGTAGTATTTCCAAGCAAAGCAGTCTTTAAATTCTTTTAATAAATCAATTAATTCTCGCTTATACTCCGGATCTAATTTAGCACTTATGTATGTCGGCCTAGGTCTGTCTCCAGAACCAATGTCCACTTCCTCTAATTCATCGGCCGACATGAAGCCATGTCCCAACTTACCATCTGTGCCATCTATTGGATTATCCATTAAATCAAATCTTCAAAGCCGACTGCTTGGATCGGCTGTTGGCTCCCGCCATTGATTCTGGATTCTGATGGCAATAGAAAAGCCATTTGGATATTAGCCGATGGTTGCTTTCTATCGGCTATTTGCTTGGTGTGCCACACTTGATGTTCACCGGATACCTAAGCCTGTTCCAACTCTTTATTCCTTAGGCGCTGCATTCTTTTCTTTTGGCTCCTCGTTAGTCCTCCAGGGCTCCACTGGCCTTCCTGCCAAATGTATCCTTCCTTGTTGCTTTCTTCTTCATGATCGGCCCAGTCTTGGTCAATGACTCTTTTCCTTAGCCGATCATGAACATTTTTATTTTTTAAGCGCTGATCCATGTCATTATGATGATGTGAATCCTGGACATGGACAGACCGGCGGTTGATTTGAGACTGCCTAAACCCCAAATATTGATTGCTACATTCTGGACAGTCATGTCTAGTAGGCAATTTCAAACCTTCATTCCAGCAGTATCTAAAGAAAGGACAATTCCAGTGTGATTCGGTTTGTCTCCTTTCATACCTTCCTTCTTCTAGTTGACGCTAGTACTCTTGATCATCTAACCATCGCTGATAATCCTTTTCCTTCTGTCGCTGCCACTTATTCAACAGGATCCGGGATGTAACTCACGGCTTTGTTGCTCCATTTTTTGATGTTTTCCCCTGCTCATATCGGCCCTTTTGCTGACCACGACGTTTCCTAATTTCTCTGTATTCATCTGCCGATATTTGCATCTTGGGTCAACTGTTCCAGCTTCTCTTGATTTGGCCGATGTTAGAACCTTAGTTTTTCCTTTGAATAGCCCGACATCAACCATATTTTGATCTCCTGGAAAAGGATTATCATCAACTTTCATCTTTTGAGGCATATCGAACTTGAGTCTCCCTTGCTAAATAGCCCTTTGTATATGTTGCCGGAAAATCCTGCATTCATTAGTGGAATGAGAAGTAGCATTACGGAACTTGCAAAACTTCTTATTCTTCAACTGTTCAGGGGGCAACATGACATGATTGTCCTGCAATTTGATCTGGCCCTTCTCAAGTAAGAAATCAAAGAGTTTGTCTGATTTTGTGACATCGAAGTCATAGCTCTCTTCGACTCCTCTTCCCCAAGGATTCGGCACCATTACCGTCTTCTTGCCTCAATTCCATTCAGCTGCAGCAACATCTTCCTCTTCATCCTCATAGCCGTCATCGACTGAGTATGGATCATAAGCTTTGGCTACGGTGGTATTCTTCTAGAATCGGGTGTCTCTGCGCATACTCTGTAATTGGCTATTGAGCGTTGCTACTCGTTGAGCCAACTAACCCAAGTTGTCAAATTCTTGTCTTAGTAGCTTTTCTTTCCACATTGGCAGCATTCCTTGGACAGCTAAAGCAGCTAGCTGATCATTGGCCAAACTCAATGAGAAACATAAGTTCCTAGTTTCTCGGAATCTCTGAAGAAACTCAGTACCCGATTCATTAGTCCTCTGTCTCATGGTTGTCAAATCGGTTATCTTCTTTTCTCTTGTCTCAGTGTAAAAATATGTATGAAACTTCTTCTCTAGGTCAGCCCAGTTGGCAATGGAGTTGACTAGTAGGGACGAAAACCAAGTGAAAGCTAGCCCTGATAGGGATAAGGAGAAGAAACGAACTCGATGGGCATCCTCAACTGATGCTTTGCCCAATTGTGTAAGATACCGACTGACATGCTCTATCGTGCTTGTACTGTCTTGGCCAGTGAACTTGGCAAACTCTGGGAGCCTGTAATTCGTAGGAAGAGCGACCAAATCATACCACTCTGGATATGGGCGTTTATACGAAAAGGCCAGCCCTTTTGGCTTTAGACCGAACTGATTCTTCATCATCTCGATCACCTTGAGCAGCAATTCGTCAGCTTGTGGATTTGGATTCCTCGATACTTGCTAACCCATCTGTGGATTGAAATCCCGTGTGCCCTAATATCCTGGATTTGATATCATGTAAAGAGTGTTATAATCTGTGCCATAGTGATACCCTTGTGGAATCTCAATCTACTAGGTCCTCTGCTGGCTTGCTGCCCGGAGTCTCTGATTGTAGATATGAGGATCTATATCTCTATGGATCCTTTGAATCGGTGGTGCTATTTTCTGAGCCGACAACGGTATGTGGCCTGACGTGCCGAAATTAATCATCTGGTTCTGATTCTGCCCCGCCGGCTATTGCACATGTTGTATCAACGGTCCAGTATTGTACTGTGTCTGATTTGTAGTAGTATCTTGAGCTTGTTCAAGTGAACCTTGAAGTGCCTGGACGTCATTATTACCAGCTGGTGCTGCTCCTTGATGGCTGGTACTAACTTGATTAGTCCCTTGGGTCGACGGTTTTAGAATGTTGTAACAAGTCGATCCAACCTGACCAACTGGAATTCCATGGATCGCCTCTTTCATGGCGTTGTGAAATGCGTCAACGAAAGCTTCATTGCGGCTTGATAAAGCATCACGAACAGATTTGTCTATGGCTTCCGTAAAGAAACGCCTTTCTTTAGCTTCGAATGTATCTGTCTGCCCGTGTAGTAGAACTCTTGGTAGTAGAAATTTCTGAATAATGGTGCTATCACGTGTTTTGGTGTAGGACAACAAACACTTCTTCTGAAATTCCTCTGTGGCTTTGTTGAAGGTATCCTTATCTTCATCAGGTAGGTCTTCATAATGTACCATAAGGATGTTGTTGTTGTTGTGAATCGCCATGACGATTGTGGTGTCCCACCGAGCGTGCCAAGAAACGTGTGTCGACATAGAATTTCGTCCCGTGCCAAGGACACACGCAGCAAGCCGGAAGGGTCCGCTTGATGGAGCAGATCCGCCTAGCTTTAGCGCACGGGTGGTCGATCCTGCGCAATCCTCCCGAGACGTGCCAGTCAATTTGACCCTGCAATTGACAAGGAGAGAAAGTTTATCAGTAATTAAGGGCGAAACATGCCAGTGTTGCCAGACAGTCCCGAATGTGCGGCTCTGAGAGCCGATATGAGAGGAGATCGACTAAATAGTCGATTTCGGCATATTTATAAGAATAAATCGGTTAAAGCTCATGGGGTTGTGTAAGAAGAATCGGTTATCATCCAAGATAGATATAATTCTAGCAATAATTTAATCAATGACAATAAGATATCGATGATAATTGGTTTAAACTGAGCCAATGATTATAAGTAATCGAACCCCTTTTTATATAAAGAAACGATTCAACACCACTTAATTATTTAATAAAGATAAATCTAATGAACATATTAGATCTCATCTATCACCATGACCAGTGGGGCATGAGGCAGAATCATGCAGGCCATAGAAACAACAATAGACTCGACGACCCTAACTCATTACTAATATCAGTGGGGCATGAGGCAGAATCATGCAGGCCATAATACAATAATAAGATCATGGGGCTAACATATCTTTTGACTTATCTCTACTTCAATGATCTCGTGATATGAACTGTTCATGAAAGCGCTTGATATCGACTAAACAACCGATTCAGGCATAGCGCACAGTTAAGGTCATGCCTTCTCAGGAATGGATCTATCGACTAACGATCCCCACTCCATGGTGCTAACAGTGGGGGTGAGAGGTAGAATCCCATAGGCCGTGATAACGGGTCATAGAACGGTTCTCGCCAACCCATAGATCTACTCAAGATCGAACATGCCTTAACCGCACGCTATTCACAATTAAGATTGATATAAAACAGCCGATAAAAACATAACTCATCGTTTAAGACGTAGATTAGATCAGTTTTAGATTGATAAACGATGGGTTAAATAAGATATAAGGCCGATCCAGATCAATCTCAATCGGGCAGAGTAATATTGCTGTAATCAGATAAACAATGAAAGCAATAAGCAATATCGGTAACTTAATGAATCTACCAAGGACTACCATTCAAAGGTAGAGCCGATAACTTGACCTTAATCTAATTCAAGTAGTGGGGTGTGAGGCAGAATCACACAGGCCATACTTGAATTAGACAAGAGTCGATAACTAGCATATACCAGAGTCGTAGTGGGGGTCGACCGGATCGATGCAGCCATATAAACAGAGGTATAAACCATGATGGTACTTACAGACAAGCAGTGAAGGTCAACCGGATTGATGCAGCAGTACTCGCTGAAGAACTCGCCGAAATCTACTCTACTCCTACTCCTAAGGGGTGGCCGGAGCCGAAAAAAGTAAATTGACTTGTATTTGATTGATTGTGTTTTTTTACAATAGCCAGGGTTTGATATTTATACTCGGGACCTACGTACGACTCGTATTTAAGCACGACTCATCACAAATTTTGACTCTAAAGAGAACATTCCTAATTTAAGATAACTTAGACTCTAATCTTTCCCTTTTTCGTAGAGTCCAACATGTCTCGTCCGGGCGCCGAACGTAGCCTCCGTCGTTATCTGCTGGCGATATTTGAAGAAAGCCGATTCTAGCTCCCGCATCCGAATAAGCTATTCCCGATCTGCACACAATTGATCTCTTGCTGACATGATTTTGGGAGCTCTCGAGCCCCTGAGACCCTTCCTCCAAATTTCGGTGTAAACACCGTGGTTGCCATAGCCACCACCGAAACCTCCACGGCCTCTCCTCCCCCAGCGACCACCACCAAAACCTCCATGGTGCGCATTGTATCCTCGGCCACCAAAACCACCATACTGGAAGCCAGCGGCTTGATAGCCACCACCATGGCCACCGTACCCCGGGTTAAAACCAGGATTAAAACATTGGGATTGACCACCGTGGTAGCCCTGAGAGTACGTCGCCTGCTGGTGAGTTGCCGGTGGAGCATGGTGTGGCTGCTGGTTTTGGTTCAATGCTGGTTGGGCACCAAGTGGATGTCCGTCGCGTCCAGCCATTGCCGGAGGATTTTAACGAGCGCATACGACATCGGCGTAATAACGAGATGGGCGAGTATACGATTGGCGGCTAGAATTAGGGTACCGTATTCGGTTCCAGGTCGCGTGAGAAGAGATCAATCGGACCCTTCACGGGCGGTACCACTTCCTGTGCCCAATTCATACCAAATCTCAGCCCGACTCTCTTCCAAATTTGATTTTGAATTTCCCAGTAGTATTTCTCGGCTGCCGTCCGTCGTGTTGCTTGAAACCAACAACGGACGGTAATTTCGAGATCACGGGTGAACCAGAATCTGGTGAACTGGTAGCTCCGGCTAGCAATACCGGCATTTATGAATGACGAGAGCCACTCCTACAAGGTGAGGATTTGCTTCTCCAAGCAACCTCCGGTCGTCTCAAGAGTCCGTGGGGAGAAACCCTTGGAGGCGACAACCCGACCTCGCCATGGAGTAGGCTTCACGCGATGTTGCACCAAACAGAGATATGATACGTTTAAATCGACGGCGGTGTACATCCGTAAGAAGACGTAGCACTTACCGAGTACCTTCGTTGAGTTCATGTTCACTTGGGTAGATCCTGTAGAGAAGCCGACCTCCAGCGCCATACCGCGATAAGCTCGGTGTGGATGGACTCCAAACCTCTGCGAGGAGCCGCAAAGGATCTGGCGTGGATGGGTTCCTTTCTTCTTCTACAATGATTTCCTCATCGACTTCCTCATCCGATTCATCCGAATCCATGTTTCCACGCCAAATTTGGAGGATGGAAACTCCATCCCGTGCTTTCTTTGGTGGCTTAGAGCATATCGCGCCATGGATTCCACAATTGCGAGATAGTTCTGCCCTTGCACTTGTGTAATCCGCGTCCAAGAGGCTGTCCTTGATGACGCTCAATGAGGGCAGCCGAGGCCTTAGCTTTGCCTTGATCGCCGGAGCTAAGGTCAGCCGCCGCCTCATGCATCGCTGTCCTCAGAGCCTCAAGCTTGGTTTAGACGTTCAGTTACCTCGATCTAACAAGACAACGCAGCCAGTGGCAAAAAAATTTAGGAGGGGTTGAACAAAAGAATAGAGGTTTTTTTTCTTCTTTTAACTTTAGTTCCTCCTACCTAATACATATATGCATAAAATTTCAAGGGAGGGCTTAGGGCGGCTCCACGTGCCTAGGATCGGTAGGGGGGGCTAAAGCCCCCCAGCCCCACCGCTGCCTCCGTCGCTGAACGCAGCCACCATGCATACTGTACGAAATCTACATCTATTTTGCTATACATCTAGATATAATAATATGTCTAGATCCATAGCAAAATAAATGAACCAAAAAAAGTCAAAGCGACTTATAATTTGAAACGGATGGAGTATCAAATATATATGCTATAAAACTATAACTATCGCTTATATTAATAATAACTATGTTTATATACCAAACCGGAAGAGATAAATATATAGAAATATATAAATATAATGTAATATGTAAGAGGCTAATGTTTTTCATTCTTCGTCGCTGGCAACACATTCGACAGTGATCGATAGACTCCAAATCTCCTTTCTTATGTGTCTATATAAGTTAGAGTAACGTGTCTAAGCACAATGCATTGATGTTTTCGGCTGATGGTTTCTACGGCTAATAAGCCGGCTGAAGCTGATTTGTTGTGAGAGAAAAACATTGTTCCATGGCTGATAAGCCAAGCTGATAAGTTCAAGCGAACAGGGCGTTTTCCGAAATGACATGGTTCGCCAACTTTCATACATGTCTGTATGAGTAAAATGTTTAAGTGTGATGCAGAGTTCGATCACAAAACGAATTGACACACACACACACACACGATAAGATCACTGATAAATCTCTAAACCTCTTGTACCCATTATGAGCTAAAGCAGAAATGTGTTTAAGCACACTATGGAGTTTGATTTCCAGATGAATTAAACGTATGACGTGATCACTAACTAAATCTTTAAACCACATGTCATCTAGGTATATGTGTGGTGGTATGAGTTGTTGCGCGAGTTTAGATACTGCATTTTGTACTTGAAGAGTTGAAGAATAAAAAAAAACTAAACGTCTTGTCACATCGGGTACATGCATGTTTGCTAGTTTCATGATAAATTGAATGATACTAATTTGCATAAATATTGAGTATTTTTTATGTATATTTGATTAAATTCAAATAGTTTGACTTTGACTAAACCTATAATATCCTTTTTAGAAGAAAGGAATTACTATACTCTTTGTTTTGAGATTTAGGTCTCCCTCGTCAGAGAAAAAAATCTTGCAGGAACCTTCTATTCACACGTCACACACAGCAATATCCACCAACAATTAATTAGCATAGAGTAATTTAAAACCGTGGTTTGTGATGATGGGATCGGTAGGTGGCAATCATTCGTTATTTGACTTTCTGTTTTTCAGGTAAAAATAAATAAATACTCTAAAAAGGACAAACAGGACAATTTTTAAAAAAGAGAGACAAATATAATTGAGGTGACCCGTGACCACAACAGGTTGGTGGGCACTAACAATGTGTAAAACAGAACTCAATCCCTACATGATGGGGAATTTTGCCGGCCGAATCTCCCGGGCTTCTTCAACTGCCTCTAGGAGCTTGCGGAGTGCAGAAACAGCAGCGGATTAGAAAATGGCCGCCACGCCACTCCACACTATCCTGGTTTCCTAGAGCTAGTGGAGTAGCTGTAGCACCTTCTAGAAAGTCTTTTATTCTAATTCGCTTTTGCATTGCTTTTATCGGTATGATAATGGCGTATTAGCATCACCTCGATTGTCATTTAATTTAGCTGTGGCCAGGGGACGTGAATGAAGAAGGTTTTGGATAGGGCAAACTTGATTTAACAAGAGACATGTCTCGGTTTGCCCAATGACTTTAGGCGTAAAGCAGTCACAGTGTCACAGTAACACCACCATCACCATGGATGTCATTACCCGATTCGTTTGGATAAAAAGGGCCGTTTAGACGACTGGGCGTCTAGCTGACAATCCTACTCGCACCTTGCGATCTCACCACCGGTAAGATTTGTCTGTTCTTTGTCCGGACAAAAATTACTATGCTAATTTATGATTGGCCGACCAAACATATAGTACTTTCGGATTTGTCACCAATCGTCCACTCCTGAGTACATAGGCCACAAAATCAGCGACATATTAGTAGGTGGCGAAACTTCAATTGCAATGATTCAATGTTAATCTACAGATGAGCCAGGACCAAAGCTCGTCCAACTAAAGCACTTTTGTGAACTCAAGCTTACACATGCTTTATTTTGAGTTTATAATACTGTCTACTCGAGCGAAATTAAGTTTATACGTTTCGCTGGTTTTGCTGGTTCTGTCAGCCTTAGCGATCCCGGCTCACGACGACCTCGGCGCGCTGTGGCACGACAGATCCGACGACCTGAGCGTCGCCGGCGGGTACTCCTACTCGCACTCCCACTCGTCTTCACCGCTCAAGCGGCGGGACCTGCACCACCACCACCACAGCCCCGTGTCGGTGTTCGAGGGGCCGTCCTCCTCTTCACCATCCCGGAGCCCGCCGGCTTCCTGGCTCGCCGCCCGCGACCGGGACCGCCTCTTCGCTGGCTTCGTGCGCAACGCGCTCGGCTCCTGCGTTGACTACGCGCCGCCCACCAGCCCTCGCCCGGAGGTCGGCGCCGGCGAGTTCGCGTTCGAGCTTGACGAGAACCTCGCGGAGGCTAGCCCTGCCTGCGAGCCGTACGCCCGGGAGCTGCTCACCGGTGCCCAGGATCGCCACCGCATCTTCCACGAGGAGCTGGTCGTGAAGGCCTTCTTGGAGGCCGAGAAGGCTCACCGTGGCCAGGTAATACCACAAATTCCAACCTCTAGCTGAATTGTCCGTTCCTGAATAGTCTGTGCATTAGTTACTGATGAATTTTGTCTCTGCTTTTGTTCTGTGATTAGACGCGGGCGAGTGGTGCTCCATACTTGTGCGGAGACTGTGTGTTGGATTGATCTCCACCGGTTGGTTCAACGGTTAATTGGGTCTTTGATCCGTGTTTTGATCGGGGCGCCCAGCCGTTCTTCTGGCTGATGGGCCCTTCTCGTGCAGCGCTGTAAAGTAGAAGGTGGGGACCGGAGCGCAAGGTACGAGGTTCACCGCATCCGTCAACGCCCCACCGACGCCATAACCCTAGACCGATCGAGAGGGTATGCTGTAAGCGATGGGAAGTCCACACCGCCTTCACCGTCGCCACTGGTCCGCGCCAACGCTGCTTCTACAGTCGACGACCTAGCGGGCGCCTGCACAGCTTTCCCTATACCGACACGTCGCGCCACCTTGTTGGTGGCTCCACAGCCGCGACTGCACTCGATGAGGTACTTAACAAGGTATTGTCTAAGTCAAGTTTTACCCGCTGATCTACGTCAAGTTGATCTTAAAGGTATAACAATGATATCAGAGCCTTCTAGGTTGTAGATCTAGCCCAGGGTAGTATTAGTTTTTAGCATTTAGAAGGAGGTGAACGAATCGAGTCGAATCGGGTTGAAACCCCAACTCTAACCCTAACCCTAGAAGGGGAAAGAACGGAGAGGGGGAGGAACCTACCTGGTTTTCCTCGCCACCGTCGACACTGCCGTCGCGCGAGAAGAAGCACCCGCCGCCGCCTCGCCGGCATGCGGGAAGAAAGCCGCCACTGCTTGTCGCCGCGCGCTCGAGCTCCGGCCGAGGGCACCACTACAAGCCCGCTCGACGGCGGCGCGCTCACCCTCAGGCGAACGACCCTCCTTCCTTCCTCTGGCCGAGGGTGAACCACGAGCCCATATGCGACCCAAACCGGAAGCTCAGCATGGGGGACGTGGTGGAGCTGACGCCGGCCCTGCCTCGCAACAGCGATCGAGACACTCAGACATGCCGTCTCGATCGCTGTTGCGCTTTGCAAGTCCGAGAGTGTCGGATGGAAGGTGTCGTACTCCTTCCTACACGGTGCAGAATGGATGGCAGAATCGTACATGCAAGTTTTGAAGTTAGGTCAGCGGAGTCGCGATGGTCACTATACGACTTCACAATCACAACACATGTACTTTACTATTTTTCTGCCAACGTGCAGGGTAGGACGCCGCACTCTTGAACTCAAAACTGTATCCTAGTGTCTTCCAGATCTCCTCCTATCAGAGAAAAAAAAAGGAGGTACAAGTCTGAAATGGAGGCATCCTGAATTCCTGACCCAATATCGTAATTCAAGTACTTCTTCTAGAGGAAACAAAAGAAAAATTGATGAAATATAATTCCATGCAGGTTGCGACAAGTGATCAAGGAACTGGAAATTGAAATGGTGTCAGCTGGGCCTCGGGAGTCAGGACAGTGTGGTATCTGGACATTTCTTGGGCCCAAAACCCAGTCCTCCAGTACGAAACTAGAATAGTTTTGATCGAGAGTTTGATTTCTAGCACGAAAATCTGAATGTTTTTTCAGCCCTGTTTGGATCCCTCCTCTAAATTTTAGATGGAGGGAGTAGTTCCTGTGCTTTTCTAGACAACAATGAAGGAGTTTTACTTCACCATTCGAGGGGAAAACAGATAGATATAACAATGCCAATAAAAATGAACCTTTAAGCTATGCTAACTAGATAAAAAATTAGAGTATCCTTGAGCCTCCCAAACAGCCTCCTGCTAAGCCGGTGATGCCGCTGTGGAACAGGCGGGCCTGCTTGGTGGCTCATAGCCTCTCCGCGAGTACCTGCTTCCAAGCGAGGTGAGTGCTGATCAAGCAGCGTATGGGCTACACCAAGGGTCCATCAGCGCCATCTGCGTCAGAGCTAGAGGCCTTTGACAACATCTTCGACGGCAACCTAACTGCGTCCAACGTCGAAGTGTTGGACGCGCTCTTTTTCTGGGCGGTGGAAAGGGCTCGTCCAGGCAGCCACGAAGGCGCAAGGCCACCTCCTAGGTCGCACCACAGCGTCGGTTTTGGTTGTTTTTCTGTTTGTGTAATATCAAAAGTGCAGGTTTTTTACTAGGATGATCCAGCTACGGCTGTTTGAGGTCGACCTTCTTCAGTGCTCGATAGAGGCGCGTTGTCTGTATGTTTAAACTCTTCTTCTTAATATAATGATATGCAAATCTTTTACGTATTCGAGAAAAATTAGAGTATCCGTCTACATGCTGAGGCCTCCTCTGAACTGGGGGATTTTGTTTTACAGAGGATTAAGCACTGTTTATGCCTTTCAAATGGAGGATTGGACCATATAAAAACCGAACCAAATGTCCATACGCTGCTCATTTCACAGGAAGATAATAAAGGAAATGTGCCTCGAATGCAAAGCTCTTAGTGGCATGTGAGGAAACAATTGAAGATTAATATTGTATGGATAGTTATAATTGAAGATTAATATTGCATGGCTAGTTAATGTGAGAATGATTAATTTATCTGTCTGATTCCTTTCCTGTACTTTATCCAAACGGTTGCTCTTTTAGTTTTAAACTTTTCACATGTTTCTCAATCTTTTCTATAGCACGTGTATTTCTACGAAAATCTTACGTTTTTCTTATTCCTACATTTGATCTTTCTTGCGTTCCAAAACAGCCCTGGTAAATACTCACCACTGCCATTAGCAATGGTAATACTCTCTACTCGTCACCTATGAATTATTAGAATCTAATTGCGAATGAAATTATAATAGTCTAGATTATGGATTAAATAACCTGGGTTGTTTGGATTTCTGGATTGAAGGTGCTGGATTGTAGAATTTGGTGCTTTGATGAGAAGCTATAATGTTCTAACATTGTTATTATTATTATTATTATATTTTTTGAGAAACTGTTATTATTATGGAATTTCTAAATACCCCTATTATTATTATCTGAGATAATACGAGGACTATTTCATTGAATTTGAGCTAAATGGGCTCTGCACCTGCCTGAATAGTCCCAACCCGAAGGCCCTCTTGAGTATTTTGGGTTGAGCCTCGGGAATGTGGCAATGGTCCCAAAACTAACCAGGCCTGGGCCGGGCGGAGCCCAGTCCTTGGAACTGGAATTGGCCGATATTTGATCCTCCCCAAACCCGTATACCCACCGGAGAAGTGTCCGTCTTCCCACTTCGCTCTCCTGATTCGGTGAGTCCTGAACCGCTCCACCTCGTGCTCGTCCCATCTCGCATCTGGCCGCGGCGCCGGACCTCGAGGTGAGCCCCATCTGCTCTGCTCTTCTCTTCTTTGCTCTCTCTCTCTCGCTCTCTCGCGCTCTCGCTCTCGCTCTCGCTCTCCCTCCCTCCCTCTCTTACGAGATCTGATTTGTTTCCTCCCTCCCTCCCTCTCTCTCTTACGAGATCTGATTTGTTTCTTACGGTTCTACGAAATTCTCTATTCAGACCCGCCAGATGCGGATATTCAGATCTGAGATTAGTAGCATCTTATTTTTCACCTTTTTATAACATTAGGAAGTTTCCACATTTATGGTCTGCAACTTAAACCTATTGGCATGATACCGTAGCGTTGCTCATAGATAGCTAAGTATTTTTCTTATTGGCATTACTGCGTTAGAGGTTTTGCGAATTTCAGTTCTTGTAGAGATGGAATCTAGTCGTATTTGTTCTCTACTGCTTCCTGTTTTTCCAGGAAACATGAATGGAAATTTATATTTTGCTTATTTTTTTTCTACCAGGCAGGAAGGAGCCTAGCCTAAGGTCGTAGATTTGGGCGTCCCAGTTTCAGCCCATTTGCTAGATGCCTCCCCACAAGATCGAAACCGGGCACCAGGACGTGGTGCACGATGTCGCCATGGATTACTACGGGAAGCGCATCGCGACAGCCTCCTCGGACAACACCATAAAGATCGTCGGCGTCAGTGGCACCTCGCACCAGCAGCTGGCCACCTGAGCGGGCACCAGGGTCCGGTCTGGCAGGTCGCGTGGGCTCACCCCAAGTTTGGCTCCATGCTCGCGTCCTGCAGCTACGATGGCCG
This sequence comes from Miscanthus lutarioriparius, assembly GCA_904845875.1. NCBI lineage: Eukaryota > Viridiplantae > Streptophyta > Magnoliopsida > Poales > Poaceae > Miscanthus > Miscanthus lutarioriparius. The sequence goes on along the minus strand of CAJGYO010000004.1, from coordinate 38,238,537 downwards.
TGTGATCATATGGAAGGAAGGGGGCAGGCCTGACGAGTGGGTTCAGGCTCATACATTCACCGAGCACAAGTCCTCCGTCAACTCCATTGCTTGGGCGCCCCATGAGCTTGGGCTATGCTTGGCGTGTGGTTCTTCTGATGGGAACATTTCGGTCTTTACTGTGCGTGCTGATGGAGTTTGGGACACTACACGCATTGATCAGGCGCATCCAGTGGGGGTGACTTCGGTGTCTTGGGCTCCAGCAATGGCCCCTGGCGCTCTGATCACTGCTGGACCTTCTGGTCAGTTTGAGTATGTCCAGAAACTTGCATCTGGTGGCTGTGACAACACTGTTAAAGTATGGAAGCTGCAGAATGGAAGTTGGAGGATGGATTGCTTCCCTGCCCTTCAGATGCACAAGGACTGGGTGAGGGATGTGGCCTGGGCTCCAAACCTTGGCCTCCCAAAGTCTACCATTGCCAGTGCATCTCAGGATGGAACTGTTGTGATCTGGACTGAGGCGAAGGAGGGTGAGCAGTGGGTAGGCAGGATTTTGCATGACTTCAAAACCCCTGTGTGGAGGCTGTCGTGGTCGCTTACTGGGAATATTCTGGCTGCTTCTGATGGTAATAACAATGTGACCTTGTGGAAGGAAGCTGTTGATGGTGAGTGGCAGCAAGTGACGACTGTTGAACCATAAGTGTTTGGATTGCTTGGTGTGGCCATAGTATTGGAATTGTTGATCATTTTCGATTTTGTTGTATGGTACTCATAGTTGCAAATTTATTGCGCTTCACTAACATCAGAGCTGTTTCTTCCTTTCCTACCTTTCTTTATATACCGTATGCTATTGTATGTTTCTGTTAACCCGTACCTTGCCTGGCAAACATGACTGATATGATAAGCATGATCTTTTACTGGAATGGAATCGGAAATTCAGTTCTTTTTTGCAGTGATTTTTGAGAATGAAACAGCATGCCTTGTGACGTATACTGTGTTTGTCTTGTGTAACACCAGATCCCAACCATTGCTAAGCTGACAGTTTGTATGAGAGCAAATTTCTTGTTAGTTTGGCTAGAAAGAGTGTATGTAAGGAAGTGAACTTTGCTTAGGCCAGGGCATGCTCATTCATATCTGTACTAGAGAGATTTAGGAATCAGGGAATATATTTTTTTTTATAAGAGGAATCGGGGATTTAGAATTGATACAAGTACATCAGTGACAGGGAATACATTATTATGCTGTTTTTTTTTGTGTGTCTTTTCTTATATCTAATTGAGGAAATCATGTTGATTATCACAGTTATTTTCTGGGTTTGTGCCAGATTGCTTGGTGCAGATTTATGATCTGTTCTGCTTGGGACGTAAGCGACAGTTCTATTTACATTTTCACCATATAGTCTGTATAGCCAAGAATGCACTTGTTCTCGAATGCCGAGGACTGTTTCCTCAATTAGCGTGTATGTCCACGATAGGAAATTGGCGGGAGCACTTTTTTTAGACTAGTTCGCTCGTGTTATAAGACATACTTTTTCAGCCAATAAATAATTTTTTTTTCATAATAAATCAGTCAATAGTTTTTTCAACCATGACTTATCAGCCAAACGAACAGTGCAGGTAACTACAAATTGCCTATTAGCCTGCCATCAAAAATTTCACCAAGAACTGAGACAAGTGAAGAACATTTTCGTGAAAAAAAGACAGGTGAAGAACACGAACTGCGGAACTGGAGCTGGAACGAGATGTGGTCATGTGGATGATTGAAAGCGGCAGTGACAACTGACGAAAAATAAAACGGGGAATTCCTCGTGTGATCACAATGTCTCATGTGCCTCTGAAAAAGTTCAACGGTCTTCAACGCCATTGCTCTAATTTTTTTGTGTTCTTCATGTCATTGCCGTCAGTTTGGGTTCTAACGCCGTCAAACTACACGTGTGAAAAATCGAAAATACCCTTATGTCTAAATATGTCATTATTTTTTTTAGCATCTTAACGACTTCAAATGAAAAAACTCAAAACTAGAAAGTTATAGATCTCGTCGAGATCTATAATTTTCATATAAAAATTATTTTCATTTAATTCCATAAAAAATGATTTTTCTAAAATATATTAATTATATCAAATCATATTTTTTGTAGAATTAAATAAAAATAATTTTTATATGAAAATTATAGATCTCGACGAGATCTACAACTTTCTAGTTTTATTTTTTTTCATTTGAAGTCGTTAAGATGCTCAAAAATTTAATGACATATTTAAACATAAGAATATTTTTGACTTTTCACACCTGTAGTTTGACGGCGTTAGAGCCCAAACTAACGGCGGTGACATGAAGGGACAAAAAAAAGTTAGAACAATGACGTTAAAGACCGCTAAACTTTTACAGAGACACGTAAGATATTACGATTTTTTTTTTAATGTCACCCCAAGAATGAAAAGGACAGCAGCGGCATCCGCTACCAAACAGAACCAACAACTGCAGTACTCTCAGCGGCTCAGCCATAGCCCATCATAGCCAACCTTCTGTGACCCGGCGCGCAAACATGGCGTCGTCACCGTCCCCGCGCCCCACAGCCAGGCTCCGGAGGCCTCCGGCCTCCCCCGCGTCCTGCTCCTTTCCGGCTGTCTCCCTGCGCGGCCTCCTCTCGCTCTCCAGCGCCTCTAGGGTTCTCTCTGTCTCCTTCCGGCAGCAAAGGCCGGTGGCATCGACCTTCGCTGGAAGGCCGCGCCTGCTGACGGCTGCGCGGAGCTCCGGAGACCCTGGAGAGGTGGTATATTCTGCTTTTACTCAACGAGGGTTTACGAATTTTGTTTTTGGTTGCCTTGATTGGGGGACATTGTTCACAAACTCTTACCTGAATTTCCCGATGAACTGAAGAACATCGAGCTGTGCGTTTGTATCTGTGTCTAGGATAGGTTGATTCACTCGATTGGATGTGGCGAGTCCATTCTAGGCTCAATCTGTTAGTTTTGATGCGGCGAACAATCATAGTATATAGGTTGAACCTTTTGCGGGGCGTGGATTTGGACAGTACGGTCTCGCCTGTTTGTCAGTTCAGGAATTGACAGCTGATTCCTTTAGGTCCAGACAGCATAAGCACATATTACTCCCGGTTGCAACTTTCTAATCATGGGAACCGTTAGATTTATGCGAGATTTATCAGTATCCCCTATATTTTATACCTGCGCTCATATAGTGTGAAAAGGTAGGGATCACTAAAGTTGTGCTACTAAAAATGTGGTTGCTAATAGTTGGTGTGGACTTAGTAATATGGACATGCATGTAGTGAAGCTATAAAAAGATTTTGCAGTGTGACGGGAGTTGAGTCACCGTGATGCTTCCTTGATTGCCAAGGATCATTCTATGTAGGGAAAAGCATGTTGAAACATGACACCAAATATTTGCTGGCACGTCTGGAATGTGTGTTTCTTTTGTTCTTTATACATTTATGGCATTCTTGGTAAAAACAAAGTTGATGGAATACATGCTTGTGTTTGTGTAAACCTGTATACGAGTTTAATAAACTGTAAACCATCTCACCTGTAAGAGCTTAATTAGTGATTAAAAAAACCTTGATGATAAGAAGATATTGGTCTTAGTACACCTGAGTGATGTTATCTCAAACTTAACTGCTCTGCATTTTGTGGCTAGATCGATATGGTCAGTCATGAAGGAACTGAGCAGACACCTGGAGGCTCCACTGGTATGGTTGTTGTGAGACATGATAGCTTTCTTCATCAGTTTGTATTTCTTCATAGATCAGATTTGATCTTTCCTTTTGGTTCTGCACAGGTCCAAGAAAAGATGGACAAGAGACAGCCAAAAGTTTCTCGACTAAAGAGTATTCACTAACTGTAAACACAAACACAACAACAACAACAACAACAACAACAAAGCCTTTAAGTCCCAAACAAGTTGGGGTAGGCTTGTAAACACAAACACCAATGATGATAAATCTTCCATATCCTATCTTAGATGTCATAAACAGAATTTTGATCCATACAAAGCTAGAATCTGAAAATAAGAATTATTGGTTAAATAACCACTCTGTATGGATCTAGATCTATCTTGTTTATACTGACCACTAGGAAATTTGCAAGCCATTCTCATGAATAGTTACACTTGTCCTTGGAATGACATTAGCTTCGCCTTTTCAATTCCGTACTACAAGAGACATTATTGATCATATATTTCTACAACTGCCAGGTTGCTAGAAAAACTAAAGAGATATGGTGTTGCTGGGGTTCTGTCATATGGACTACTTAACACTGTCTACTATGTGACTGCATTTTTATTAGTCTGGTAAGAAATGTATGTATCTGTGAAATCTTAGACTTAATGCTACCTTGTCTGTAATATTTGTTTACAGAAGAAACATTTCTATTTATAACTTCAAACTGTAAAATGGTTAGTGCTTTGATAATGATAAACAGGCTGCTGGATTCACTTAAGCAGCTGTTCTGGTGGTGAAGTTCCACTAAACAAAACAATTGAACAAGCATTATGAACATTTAGGTGGATAATGTATATCACAATGATGGGCTTTTCAGGTTTTATTTTGCGCCTGCTCCTGGTAGGATGGGTTATGGTGCAGCTGTTGAGAGGTAATGTTTATAAGTTTTTTTTTTTTTTTTGCACATTACCTGTTTATACTGTAACATCTTTTTATGTACTAGAGCAGATTCGTTAAACTAATGGCAATGGTCTGGGCTGGCAGTCAAGTTACTAAGATTTTTCGAGCTGGAGGGTGAGTCAAATACCCAAGTACCCAACCTGTAAACTCATTTGCTAGTTTGTAATTTGTTTCTCTTATCAGCATAGTAAGTCTAGCTAGAAACAATTTTTCTTTTGCTGGTATGTTGAAGAACATCCTGAAGTATATACATTCGTATTTCAAAAAATTGTGGATTACCAGTACAAATCCATTGATTTCTATTCTGAAATGTTACCGTTGTCTGTTATGGTGGATGCCAGGGCCCTTGCTCTGGCTCCTTTTGTTGAGAGAGGGCTGAGATGGTTCACAGTCAAGTTCAACTTCAAGTCAGAAGGGAAGGTAAAATACTAAAGCTTTGTTTATTTTTTCTAATGGGTATCTGTTCATGTTTGAGCCAGAGTGGGTATAAATCTTCTTATTTGTCTTTACTCGTGCTACTATGCAGGCTTTTGTGGCGATTGTAGGGTTGTGCTTTGCAGTTGCTGCTCTCATGTTCTTTGGATTAACAATACTTTGGGCATAGAGCATCTGCTTTCCTGATGCATAGTTAGGAATCATGAAGAGATGCTGTGGAATAGAACCTTACTCCAATCAGTAACGCGGTGATCACACTCTACTAAAAAACCTCACCTAATATTTCAGTGTGGTACTGTGGTTGTTCATAGCCTGCATGAATATGTATCTTCATGGTTGGTTAGTGATCGCAAACATCTTGAATATACATATCCCTGTAAGGTCCTGTTGGACCGTGTGCAGTCATGAGAAATTTTGCAAAACAAAACATGCTTTCTAGTGGATTTTTTCCATCCAAGCTTTGAGATCTGCTAGGAGTAGCTTGTAATCTTACATCTTGAGCTTATCCAAAGATCGATTTCGAGCTCCACTTAATCTTCTCCCCAAATCTGAAGTTTTTCTTTGTCTGATTTTTGGAGCTTTTTTTTTTTGGAGATTTTTTGTTCGTCGGATTTGGCTGCAATTTGTGTGAAATTTCTTAGGGCAAATTGATGCTAGGACATATGTAAACAAACCTACGGTAATTCCCAAACAAATACCTCACTTGAGCACCACAAATTTTGATTTCCCCCAAATTTCCACATTTTCTTAGGGTTTCTCGAATTTCTGAAATTCGTGGTGAATCTTGAGTTTTGTTGTTGGATATCATGGGGATTCACTCTCTTGGATGAGGTGAGGATGCTGTACAAATTTCCTTGCAATCGGTGTTGATTTGCATCTCCTTTGGAAAATTCTCGCGGAGTTCGAGCTGCTTTGTTTGTTCTGTAGCAGTCTAGCACATACTACTTTCCGCTACCGGTAATGCTATATAAGTCCGGAAGGCGCATGCCTCGCTCCACCCACTGCCGCATGCGCAGCTCGTCTGATAAAAAAATAAAATCTAACTTCTGCACACGATGCTCGGCTTTGCTCCTGCATGCGGCGGTCGATTGCCAGCCCTACCAAATGCGGCACGCGGCTGCCCTTTCCTAGTTTCGGCACGTGGCTGCCTGCAAGTTGCGGTGGAGCAGTTGTCGGCCCTGCTAGGCGCGCAGCCGCCTGCGAGTCGCGGCGCAAGGCTACCGTCCCTGCCAAGCATGGCGCGAGGCCGCTACCTCCCTACCTGACGCGCGGCCACCGCCTCCCTGCGCTGTCGCGCGGCCACTGCCGAGCTGCTGCCTACAAGCATCGCCGGGCCGCTGCCTCCGGCGAACTCTACGTGCCGACGAGCATCCGTTCTTCAAGCGGCAAGGAGTTGTTTGCGCTGAAACTGCATGTTGCAAACGTCTGTTTCAAATGTTTCAGAGGTATGTTGCAATGGTTGTACACGTATGTTGCAAAAGTAGAACGGGAAGTTGCACATGTTGCAATGGTTGTACACGTATATTGCAAGCTCCTGTTCTCAATGTTTCATCTATTTTTTTCCGACATATGTTGCAATTGTGTTTATCTGGATGTTGCATATGTTTTCACACGTATGAATACGAGTGTTTTATCTGGATGTTGCGTATGTGTTACAATGGTTTTAGGTGTTTTTGCAAATGTTTCAGACACATGTTTCAGATGTTTCATTTGTTTGCAGACGTATGTTTGCAATTGCTACATCTAGATGTTTTAAAACTATATCGAGTATTGTATCTCCCTCCTCGCATTTCTGTTGTCTCGCCGCGGTGTCAGGCGTAGGAAGACGGAGGTGGTCCCCACTTGCGCGGGCGGGCTCCACGTGCTTATGGGCTGGCGCAGCAGGCAAGACGTGGAGGGCAGGTGCGGGACGCGAGACGGATGGCAGTGGCGCAGGCGTCCGGACGGAGGACTAGCGTAGCCACACCCTTCCGCTTTGCAAAGGTTCCTTTCGTTCTTCTACTTCTTGAACAGCAACTTTGCTATTTGCTTTTCTATGCAGCTATTCAGATTGTCAGCATTAGAAGCAGCTTGCTGTGTTCCTCACTGTTGTATTTCAGCAGTAGTTCGATGTTGAACCTGTGATGCTGTTTCTCTGTTCTGAACTCAATCCTGCAGATCTAGAGGAGCTACAGAATACAGATCAATTGTTGTTCAGCTGCATTGATTTTCAGTCCTTCAGTTCAGTTTATAAAACAGCAGCATAGCAGCTTGCTTTCTGTTTTTGTTGCAGCAGTCGTTGCTAGATCTGTTCCCTGCAGCAGGATTTTTTTTTCAGCAACTCATTTCAGCAGACAACAGCAACTGAAGCACAGCAGCTGACCGTCAACAATAATAAAGTCAACATTCACATTCAGACTAGGTGCAGCATCTTGTTCCTATTTATTAAATCCAATCATTAAGGCTTCCTTCCTGCATTCCAATTGGCTGATATCTAGTACTTTGGTTTCTATTCATTGCTAGTTCTTTCAGTTGTTAAATGGTTCAGCTAGTTTCTGAATTTTACAGCTCAACTACATAACCTTGGTTCAAAGTAGTTTTCTCGGTTCAGTGAGGGCTTTCTATCTTGTTTGTTTTGCTTCCGCGATGTGCTAACCTTGGTTCGCTTCCTGGGGAATGGCGCCAGGAAGAATTCCCACCCGGAATTGTTACTTAATTTATAAAGCTTGTTCGGTTGGCTGGTTCGTATCGTTACTGATTCGTTTATGTGAGAGAAAAGTACTGCTGGCTGATTCAGATGAACAGTACTCATGTGAGGGGGCTGGCCAGCCCAGCGATCAGCGGATAAGCTTTCTGCAACCGGAATGGTTCCTGGCTCCTGCGTCATATTGCCCTAATGTAAAAAAGAACATAGAGGGTAATTGCAGTGCCGTGCCGGACTCTTGATCAGTCACAGTTCACGAGTTCGGATCCATATGACCCTACTCTTGGCGAACTGATCCACGTGACGCCCGCTAGATCGTCTCCTTTGTACATCAGCTAGTAAAAACTGGGGACCCTAAAAACTGCCCCAAATCTGGCTTGTCTCATGCAGCAGTTCAGTCTACTAGCTACTCGTAGTCGCCGATAAGAAACGCCGGTTACATTTACACGGCGGCGCAGCTGAGCTGATCTCAGACTGTTTGTTTGGCTTGTGCTTATCGTATACGATCGTAAATTTCCAGTTAAAACAATATTTTTCTCTCACACAAACCAACCAGCAGTACTTCTTCACGAACCAGCAACGATACGAACCCGCCAAAGCTCCTTTGTCGGGAGTCCGGACAAACAATTGCTGGTTGCTGCCTTTGGTCGACAAGAGAAAGCGGGGGGAAAAAAGAGAGAGAAAGCGGAAAATGAAAATCTCGTGCAACAAGACGGCGGCCCAGACCGGCAAACCTACGCCGCCGCCCGCGTTTCAGTTCCACGTCCACCAGCTGGGAGATGAGGAGATCTCCGAAAGGAAACGAACGACAACGGGCGCCGCCGACGCGTCCAAATGGCAAGGCCGTAATTGCAGCGCCACGTCTGACCGTTTGTTTCCTTGTGCGTCTCCTCCCTCCCTCCCGTTCCGGTTTTCCACTACGCGGGCTCCCCCGTCTCCTCCACTCCTCGCTCCTCCTCCAGTCGTCCCCACCGAGCTCCATTAATGGCGCCTCCCCTAATTTTGCCATAAGTGCCGAGACCACGTGGGCTCTGGGAAGGAAGGAAAAAGCTACTGCCACTTCAGGGGGTTGGCCTGGGAGCCCGCTCCGCATCCACATGGGGTACCAGCCCATGCACGGCAACGGCGGGACGGCCGGTGCCGGGACATCAGGCTCCGGCTCCGGCGGCGGCGGAGACCACCTGCACCACCACCAGCAGCGCCTGCACAGCCCCCGCATGGCCGCCGGCGGGGGCTCCATGACCCGCCGGGCCAGCTCGTTCAAGCGCGGCGCGGGCGGCGAGATCGAGCTCCAGATCGGCTCCCCGCGCTCGCCGAGGTGCGACGGGCTGGGCAGCCCGCCCTCGACTCCGTGGAGCCGTCCGGTGGCGGCCTCCACCACCACCACCAGAGCCAGCACCTCCGGTTCCGGCTCTTCAAGCCGCCGGTCGGCTCCGGCGGCAGCGCGGTCGGGCTTGGTCAGGGGATCCGGGAGAGGAGGATGCTCGGGAACATGCTGTTCCTCGCCTTCTGCGGCGTGTGCTTGCTCCTCGGCGTCGCCAAGATCTTGGCGGGCGGCTGGTTCGCCCTCCCTGCCAATGACAAAGACGCCGATTTGAAGGTAAAGGATTATGAATTTTTTCTGCAATGGTAGCTGTTATTATTTGACATGTTTTTCAGTTCACCCTCCTGAGTCCTGATCAACAGCTCCAGTCCAGGCGTAGGAGAGTCACTTAAATGTCTTATCCGAACTTGTCAAGATGAATAAACGTGCTCTCAGCCTACTACTTGTTCAGTTACTTGCAAGCTCGGTGGTCTTGTTACAGAAAGCATCAAGATTTCTGAATTCATTTGTCAGATGCCACTTTTCATAGAATTTATGATTGTTGGCATTCCCAATTGTAGCAATGCATTTTGCGAGTCTAGTAATTTCCAACTGTAATTTGACTCGGTGGGATTAGGACCGCAACAGTTTAACAGATATCTGATGGGACCCCATTCTATTTTGATCCTTTTAGTTTGGATACTATAATAAATCAATTTAATGAGCTAGCTGAGAGATATAAGGGACCGGCCTAGCAAAAATAATCTGGTTTTGGATCTGTTAGGTTGGACCGTTTCAGTTATTTATACTGTTCTATGGAACTTCATTAGATAGGTATCCATGAGAAACTTACAGGACAGGTTTGGCAGTTGGCTTACAAAGAGACGCTGGCTCTGGTGTTACTGGCTATTGGCAGTTGGTTTCTGTAGGCTGTTTGTGCATCTTCGTTTTCTTCTCCTGGATATCTCTATGGTCTCATGTACACACCTTTTATCTTGGCCATGGTCTTTACTAGCCATAGGTGTGCATATGCTATTAATACTAGCGTGGGCGTAGGGCTGGACAAAATACTCACGGCTCATCAACTAGCTCGACTTCGTGGCCGGCTCAGCTCGGATCGACTCGGCTCGTTTTAACTTTTTCACGAGTTGAGCTGGAAGTCTAGCTCGCTATTTTAACGAGCCAGCTCGTGAGCTGCTCACGAGCTGAGGCCTATCAGCCCACGACCATAAATCCAGAAGATGATGATGCTGACCTAGAAGTGTACACCTATTCTATTGGTATGTAATCCTTATTTTCAGCCGTTTCATATGAATTTTAATTTTATAATTGCTGTGGTACTTAAATGTTGATTTTATGGATTATTTTTCAGGGAGAAGATGATGATGCTTATATGAATCTGTGGACTTTTCTAAGTTTGTGGTGGCAAGCAACTTATAGTATGCTGGAATTACATGATCGTGGATGGACCAGCTATGTTGCATGTATGATACTTTTGATGAACTTGATATGTATTAATCATGTATGGTTGCATAATGATGGACGTCACATTCTAGAATTAATGTAGCATAAATATTATAAACATGTGTGTCCTATTTTTTTTATAGTAGCTCGTGAGCTAAACGAGCCAACTCGAGCTAGGTAATGAGCCGAGCCGAGCTGTCCCTCTAGCTCATAATATTAACGAGTCGAGCCGAGCTGACTCGTTAGCCTAATGAGCCAGCTCGAGCTGGACCGAGCCGAGCCGAGCTAGTTCGATATCTAGCCCTATATAGCAGTGCAAATGGTCAGATAGATACAGTGGTTCTCGGATTCGGATTCGAATACGGATAGTGTCAGCTATGTCGGATATGATATGAATGGATATTGACATCATATATATATTATGCTATTTAGTGTTTGGATACATATACGGTATCGGATATTGAATATTGAATATCTAATCTCAGATATGGATGGATCTGAACTCCTTTAAACGTACTCGAACTCGGATATGGTCGGAAAATATCAGTACCATTTGCACCCCTAGTTAATACGATTAATCTCTGTGCTGATTGCTTGGGCTTATACAGAAAAACTTCTTACTGAGTACTGCCCAAATCAAAACTGCAACTTATTGCTTCTCACCATTGGCTGGAGCAGTGCCCTTATCTCTCTATTTAGTCTACCAATTAACCAATGCTTGACTTCCCTACACAGGATTTGATCAATGACCAATTTCAGAAATTTCTCTCCTGAGTTTTTCTAGAGTCGCCTCTGTAATGGCTAAAGTTATACATAAAGATCGTTTGGTCTGGTCAGAGAACATGCTTGTAGCATGAAGACAAGTCCTCCAGTTGTGAGGCTACCAACCAGGGCTCAAACCCTGGTTCGCACAAAAAGGTCCCTTGCTGTGTTCCCCAAAAGCTGTGTTTGTGGCAACCATGTCCCTGTACCGGTAAGAGCAAGCTTTCAGGTGCCTTTTCTCGAGTCTCGACCTTTGAAGCAATGCCTTCAGGTTGTCTTTGCCCCTTGGTTGACTTTTTTAGCAATAGTTTCTTTCCAATCATGTTGTATTTTTGGCTCAAACCCTGGTTCGCACAAAAAGGCCCCTTGCTGTGTTCCCCAAAAGCTTTAGTGTTTGTGGCAACCATGTCCCTGTACCAGTAAGAGCAAGCTTTCAGGTGCCTTTTCTCGAGTCTCGACCTTTGAAACAATGCCTTCAGGGTGTCTTTGCCCCTTGGTTGACTTTTTTAGCAATAGTTTCTTTCCAATCATGTTGTATTTTTGTGTATGCCCTGAGCTTATCACATTGTTTCAGCATTTCATGAAGTTTATATAGCCTGAATTTTTTTTATAGTTAATCCAAAATTATTGTATAAAAAAAATTAAGAATCAGAAGGTTTGGTACTATACTATTATAATGCAAATTGGCTGCATTTGTACATGTTTCTAGGATATCTCTGTCTCCTTCTCTGGTGAGAAAGTGCATCAAGTTGATCATCACTTCGTATACATGGGAGGAAAAGAGAGTGACAGGACTTTGATGACAGTGGAATCTAGCATCAGTGGAAGAGAAGACAGTGTAGCTGAGGCTAGTAGTATATCTCTGCCTAGACCTATCCTTTTGTCGGCAATGATTTATGGAAGTTAACTTTCTTTCTTTTTTGTTGGTGCTTCATGTAGGCCTCTGATGTCTGGTCTCAGCCAAGCAGTACAAATTTCAGACAATGCATTGTTTCAAACTCTCATAAAAGTAAGTTTGTTTTTGTATGTCAGTAATATATCTAGCCTTTCTTCTGTCCTTTCTTAACATAATTTAGTCTCTTGTTCTTAATTTTGTAGAGCAAGTTTCTCATACGAATGGTTACATTATCATAAACGCAAATGGAGGTTTGAATCAAATGAGATTTGGGGTGCGACTACTATTGTATAGATCAGTTTTAGGTTACTATCTGTATTTGATGCCTGATATCTGATGGCACTGTTCTTCACATTGTAGATATGTGATATGGTTGTTGTTGCTAAGATCCTGAAGGCAACTCTGGTTCTTCCTTCACTCGATCATACATCCTACTGGGCAGATGACAGGTTGGTGATCTTCAGCGGCAACCGTCTTATCTCTAAATCTCAAATCCACTTAGACTTGTCAATCAATGCAATCATTGCACTCATTCTCGGTTCTTCATTTCACTAGTGAATTTAAGGACCTTTTCAACTGGAGGCACTTCATTGAGTCACTGAAAGAAGACATTGATATTGTTGAAACACTTCCCCCTGAATACAGTGACATTGAACCTTTGGCTAAAGCTCCAGTATCTTGGTCGAAGGTTAAAACCTGAAACTCGACATCTGTGAATAGTTTACATTGAGATATGATGAAACCACTCACTTAGTATTTTATTCTGGGCAGGTGCATTATTACAGAGATGAAATCCTCCCCCTTTTGAAGAAACACAAAGTCATTTACTTTACACATACAGATTCTCGCCTTGCTAACAATGGCCTTCCTAGTTATATTCAGAAATTAAGATGCGGAGTTAACTACAGATCTTTGAAGTATTCTCATACAATTGAAGATCTTGGTAATACCCTAGTTTCAAGGATGCGTCAGGATGGAAGCCAATATCTTGCTGTCCATCTAAGGCAAGATCCTTTATCTAAGGATGCTTCTGTCTGCATATTTTTATTGTTATTTTTGTGCCTGATTAGTTGAGTCAGTTATTTTATTTCTTAATTCTGAATCTCCATTTAGCTGTTGTTTTATATTTGTAACAATATGAGGATTGAAATCTTAGTTTCTCTATCTCCAAAATATTGAACGATAAATCTTGCATTGCATGGACAGATTACATAAATCATTTTGCTATATCAAAGATAGCATAAATATTATTATCTTGTCTCTTTAAAGAAAATACAACTGAGGTTGGAATTGGAATCAAAAGATGCTGTGGATCTCGTTGTGATCTTTTTATAGATAAAGTGGAGTATATGATGGATGATCTTAAACAGGCCTGCTGCTTGACAGATATTTTATGAAATCGTCTTCTCAAGCAAAGTTGAATTTCATCAATCATTAATTAGTCTAAAATTGCTTTGAAATTTTAGCCATAAATTCTTGTAACTGCAGCAGCAATAATTCTACAAAATTATGGTGCCACATATCAAAGTTTGTTTAGCTAGTCTAGCGAAGCAGAATTTTTACTTGAAATCCTTAAGTAACCATACTAATACATCTTATTACTGAACTCTCTAGCTGCACCTTCTAGCACATTAAGATAAATCATGTATTAACATATTATTGTAGTAATCATGCACAAAGTAAGCTGCAGATACATTTCAGGTTTTGCTCATTTGATTAATTTGTGTCAGTTATGTCTTTCAGGTATGAGAAGGACATGCTAGCTTTTACTGGTTGCAGCCATAACTTGACAGCAGAAGAAGAGGAGGAACTGCGTAAAATGCGTTATGAAGTCAGTCACTGGAAAGAGAAAGAAATCAATGCTACTGAGAGAAGAAGCCTTGGTGGCTGTCCTTTGACACCAAGGGAAACTTCACTTTTACTCAAAGGATTGGGTTTCACTCGAAGCACCAGAATTTACTTGGTTGCTGGTGAAACTTTTGGCAATGGAAGCATGAAAGCTCTGAAGGATGATTTTCCCAATATTTATTCTCATTCTACACTGGCAATAGAAGAGGAACTTGCACCCTTCAAAAATCATCAGAATATGCTTGCTGGTCTTGATTACATCGTGGCTCTTCAGAGTGATGTCTTTATTTACACTTATGATGGAAATATGGCAAAGGCTGTACAAGGCCATCGTCGTTTTGAGAACTTCAGAAAGACTATTAACCCAGACAGGTAATACATTAAACTGTTAGATGGGTAACTTGTTATGGTCAATTTCATTTTGCGCCGAATGAACATGTAGCCTTGTGATTTGTGTTGTAGACATGTGGTCATCCACTTGTTCCTCCTTTTTTTCTGAATATCTGATTCTTTGTCCTGCAGGATGAGTTTTGTGAACCTGATAGATGAATTTGATGAAGGAAGAGTGCCTTGGGATATATTCAGCTCAGAAGTGAAAAGATTACACAAAGACAGAATAGGTGCTCCTTATTTTAGGGAGCCTGGAGAATTCCCAAAGCTAGAAGAGTCTTTCTTTGCAAATCCAATGCCTGGCTGTATATGTGAGAAACATAGTGAAGAATGAAGATGCAGGTGTGCTGATGGTTCTTAACCCGCGCCTCTTAAGTCAGAAAATATAGGCCTCTTCTGCCTGCCAGAGTGCCAGGTGTTACTTACACCGATGTTGAGTCATGATCAGTGAATTCGTTCCAATGAATACAGCACTGCTGGGACAATTCATTTCAGTTTCAGCCCTTACTGGAGTTCACAGTATGTATATTGGATGTTGGGCATGACTGTTCATCAGTTTTCGCACGACTGTAGTATGTGAGTGGCTATGCCTTTGAGGTTTTGACATTTGCCGCAATTGGTACATAAAAGGTACATACACTGGAGGACATTATGCCGAGGGCTTATAATTTTCCACAACTTCATTTGTACTTGATTATTTGTAACTAGACAAATTGTTTGCAGAATTGCACAACTAGATCTGCAAATACAATGGTATATACATTTCCAGTGCTAGTCATTCAAAATGTAGCTACAAATTTTGATTGTGTATACAGCCCTATTTTATATACTCGAGTCTCAAGAAAATAGTTTTGACTTGTGCAAACTGTGTCAGGTTATAGCATCCATATATCCAACTAATAATTTACATGAAACTGGCCTTGCATCCCCCACTCTGTCGTCTCAAATTGATTGGGTGTGCTTAGTCGCTTCCGGACCCGAATTGATTCGATAGCATGTCGTGGTTGGCTTGGTGCCTGGTGGAGTTGTGCTGCTCACTCTCTTCATGCACACTCATCTCCAAGTTGAGTTGGCGTGTGCCTCGGCTAGGGGGCTGTGCTTGGTGGCATGGAGTGACAGATAATTGTTCTCCACAATTACTAGTTACCCATTATTTCTTTCAAATAAAAAATAAAAAAATGGTACTGATCACACACTTTTCGTGTCCCCGCCCATTTAGTATGCTGCAATACCTTTTTCTAAGTACATTATATTTTTCCTACAGTTCGATCTCTCAATAGACAGTTTATATTTTTTTCCAACTGCCGTAAATCTCATGAGGTTTAGCAGAGTGAAGCTGTGATTAATATTTTTTGGATTTGGCTTCAACTTGTAGAAAAAATGATGAAAGTCGTCACATTTAAAAAAAAACACCGCTAATATCTCACAAGGATGATTGTAAAGTGTACTACTTGAGCTTTGCTGGAAATGCTCTGGCGTAAGGCTTGAGCAAGATTGGGCACAGTTTGAAGGGGAAAAAATAACACAGGTGGAACCAGTAGGCAGTAGCCGATTTCACTGGATGCAGATAACTGAGTCAGGAATCAGGAGTTACAACTACTGCTACTCGACTAGGGTTCAGCGTTCAGGAGTTCATCTGTTTGACATCCTATTTACAGACCCAACCAGGCAGACACCAACCCTAAATCCCAAATACATGACGCGGTGATTAATTTAATGCAAGTCTGAATAGTGTTTAACGTCTGAAAATGAAAGCTAATCCCACTTAGGCGCTGGAATGAGTATAACGAAGATAGGTCGTTATATGAGAGATCAATGCCTTCAAGACTGGCTTTCAGCTTCAGTTGTCTGATGAAAGTTGAAACTGCATAGGCTGCCTCTTCAGAATTCCTGACAGCACATGTGGCTAGTAAAACGTTATGGCACTCTAACTAAGCAAGAGGATAACATACCTCGACTACTCAGGCCAAGTCTGTAACAGTACATTACTACTTCAATCGCATAGAACTGTCTCGAATCTCATAAAAAAACATCAGTGTAGTGCGACATAACCTTATCACACAGCCAATAGCACATCAATTTGTTTCAGAATCAAATACTACAAAAACTACGAAATCATTGGAGAAACTACTTTCAGCATCTCTCACGTTTGAAATTCTGACGTCCAAAAAACTACTTCAGACAAAAAAGGGAGCACCGTCTCATTCAAGTGAACCGATTTTACACAATTCAACTAATGAACAGAAGACGCCATCCATCTAATAATTTCCAGCTGCACCTGCATGGGCAAAGACAAACGGTTTAATTGTACACCATCACAGCAACATAAAGCAGACATGAAATAAAACGTACAGATTGCCACTGCATTTCTGCACACTGATTAACATCCACAATTTAGATGCATTATACTAAGTATGAATCCCTAAATCTGATTTCCCTTTCCACCATTGGGCTCCTTTAATGAAATGTTTTATCCACACAGATTGGAAATAGAAATATAGAAGCAAAGCACACAAAACGTTCCTTGTCTTACCCCCCCCCGAATATTGTTCCAATTCCTCACACCATTATTCAGATCTAACCCACTCCAATATGGAAAGCCAATATAGCCTAATGTAATATGAAAGCGAGCAATTGGTGATCATTCAGATAAAAGAGGACTTCGAGAGAGAGAAAATAGTCTGAATTTTTCCTCCCTATGTTGAATGTATACACAATGAAAAGGATTATATCGATTATTGAAGCAGAGTGAAGGAATAATTAGAAGCTCAATCTGTCAAGTTTCAGACGAAAAAGGAAAATACCAGTGACCATTTTGTCAAGAATATCTTATCTTGCACTGCAACAATGGTCAGGTTCTTCATGGAGGCACAAAAAACTTCAGCACAAGTCTGTTATTAACTTATTAGTCACATTTCTTCAGCAGAAAACTCCTGGGTGAACTAATCACTCTTGCTTGTACTTATTTAACTTAGTCACATTTCTTCAGCAGAAAACTCCTGGGTTAACTAATCACTCTTGCCTGTACTATAGTCAAAAGTATATAATGTGAGCACTGCTAACTTTCAGAAAACGATATATGAGACAGAAATCCATTTGGTTCAAACAAAACACAAAATATGGAATTGTGCAAAATAAAATGAAGTCCCTAATTTCTTACCTTTAAACAGAACCTGAGCTTGAGCTGAAACTTTTCCACATGCTACTAGCTCATGCAGTGGATCCACATGAGACACTGAGCAATCATCATGATGACTGATGCATAACCTACGAAGAAGCCTAGCTTTAGAAAGAATGAACTTCATAAAAGACATTTCATTTGGAAGCCAATTGATACCAGTCATCTCCAGAATTTGAAGATTGGCACACATGCCATCTGCCCACTGTGCATTTAGGAACTCTCCATTTAGCTCAATTTTCTGCACTTTGCCGTAATATATCTTCACAAATGGATGTAGAAAAGGGTAGTTAGTCGAAAGCAGCAAGGCAACCATCTAAGTTCAAACATTGTAGGTACGAATTTCTGAAAGGTAGTATTCAGCATTACCCATATTTTAAGTTTTTCAAGATTCGGCATACTCTCCAGGAAGCAAAACAATAACAAAATGGGGGGCAGTTCACAGAAGTGCATGAACAATTTCACTCTTCAAGTTGTCAAAGGTGCATGGAAGGGTCTCCAGTATCTTAATCCCATTTACCTGGAAAAAGAAAAGGAAAGAATATAATATCAGAACACTGAAGCTGTATAGGTCATCAATCAGGGAAGTGGCCACAGGCCATTGAAGTGAAGCAGTGATGGATATCAAACATGGTTTCTGTTCGAAAGAAATCTTTCATAGTGACGCGTCGTTAATGTTCATCATTTCCCATTGTCAGGTAGTATAAGGCAATTTTAGTCAGCTTCTATTTCGATCCTGCCAAACTAGAGATTTGGAAGAGAGAAAATGAATACTTGGGAAGAACAGCATATACTGGTGCATAAAACATGCAGAGCCTAAGCTTCCTAACTTGAACGAGCCCAGCAAGAAAATTGGCGAAATCTCGGTCACCAACATACTCCCACAAATCGATGACAGCAGAGTGCAGGCATGGCAGCTCTGCAAAATTCCAGCCATAATCGATATTTGAGCAAATTGTTATGTGCCGCAGATTGGGCGCCCGGATCTCCCATTTAACGAAGTCGTCTCCCTCGATGCAGATTTCGCATAGTATCAGCTTCTCTAGCAATGGGGATGTCTCAATGATCTCCTCCAGTTGGTACTCCCCGTTCTGCTGGAACTTCACATTGGCAAGGCTTAGCACTTTAAGGTCCGGAAAGCCCTCGAAGTCTGGGGGTAGCGGCGGGATGTGGCAGGCGAAGAGGTCGACGGAGATGAGGCGGCGCCAAGAGAAGACGGTGGAATGTATTAGGATTGATCTCCCACCAGGCTAACTGGGCCTTGTCCTCGCGCCCTGATCGGGGGCGCCTAACTCTACATGGTTGCTGGGCCCCCGTCGCACAGCGCTATAAAGGAAAGGTGGGGGCCGGGGCTCGTGGTACGAGGTTCACCGCGCCGCCAGTCACCCCACCGACATCCAAACCCTAGACCCGATCGAAAGTAGGGGCACTGCCAGCGACGTGAAGTACCACTGACGCCGGCAACGCCACCCGACGCTCACGCCGCCGCCGAGGACGCCACAGCGCCACTCCCTCTCCACCGACCGTCGCTGCCGGCGCGCAGATGGCGTCCGTCAACGAAACCCCGGCCGGAGCTTCAACAACTACGGCATTCGATAGTTTGCAACCTATCCTCTCTCTCTCTCTGTGAAACCCGAACATCTATTACTACTACAAAGACCTCCCGATCCGATGAATATACCTAAACCGAAACCTAACAATGGTACCAGAGCGAGGTTCGACAAGAAATCAGATCGGCTAAGTAAAACCGACCGATCTGATGCGGATCGGGAAAGAAAGTAGAAAAACCGAACCCTAAGACCTAACCCTAATTCCCAAAATCAAAACTGAACAAGGGATTGAAGAAGGGGAAAAGGGAGGGTCGGATTCCAAGAACACTAGACGCAAATCCGAAAGAAAGAAGAAGGGTCAAACCCTAACCCTAATCCCATTTTTTTTTTTTTCCCCATTCGGATAAACCCGAAAAGAACAACTCAAAGATAGAAAGGGGAAAGAAGGGGTAGGGTTAGGGTGCGTCGGATGAACTTTCACCAGTGCGGAAGAAGAAGAGCCGAACCGGTTTTTCGCCGGCGTCGGAGAAGAAGCCGAGCCGGGGCGCGGGCTCGCCGGGCTCGGCCAAGGAAGCGCCAGCAGCCAGCTGCTGACGGCGGCAGGTGCTCACCCGTTAGAGAACACGCACGCTTGCCGCGCGGGGCGGCGACGACAGCGCCAAAGGGCTCGCCATGGCCGTCCGCTCTGCTTTTCCTCGCTTCGCGGGTCGCTTTCGGTGTGGCATTTGTCTCGCTACGGTGAGAAGAAAGCGAGAGAGAGAGAGAGGAAGAGCCGAATGGCTAGGGTTTTCTAGGGCGCCGCCCAGCAAGCCTTTTTGATCCGCGCGAAAAGCAGCGCTCTGCCGCGGGATCGAGACGAGCACGGCGATTCATTGGGCCAACTTCGCCGCCCAGCCCAGTTGCGGCTTTGGTGCGGCTGTCTGTATGCCGCAAGCAAGCCGGGCGAGCCCGCCAAAGACGTTTTGGGCATGTTGGGCTGAAATGAAAGAATGAAGAAAAATGAAATTTTGTTATTATTTTTCAGGAGTAATTTAAATGCATATTTTGATGAATTTGAATGATTTTGATGCAATTTTTCTGTGCAAATTTTATCCAACGATATTTTGCTCAGAAAAACAGTAAATTTTTTAGTGCTTCTGGAAAATAATAATATGAAAAGATTATTAATGTTTTCGCTGTGCATGATAATTATTGTTCTCTTTGATTAAATTTGAACCAACGGGATAATTTAATTTTAAGAGAAATGAATTTCTGATAATTTTGATGCGATTATGATATTGTTATTTTCTAACCAACGTTGTTAATAACAATATTATAATTTTTGATCCATGAGAAATTGTGCATTAATTTTACTTCTGCCCAAAGGTGATGTAAAATGTTTGCATGGATGAATAATAAGTTTTAATTTGACCAACGTTGAGTTAAAGCATGGAATTTTATGTATAAATGTTTCTTACTTACTTTGGTGTGATTTCAGGAGGCAAATGCATTGTGAACATTGCCAACATCCCGACACTCAACGAAACCAATCACCGTGTGTGGCGGGAGAAGTATGAATTGGAACTTGCGTTGGGAGAGGTCGATTTTGCCATCACCTCACCGTGTCCTACTGAGCCAGAGGACCCGGTGAGAGGTGACAATGAAACTGACGCTGATTTCGCTGCTCGAAAGCGTGATCATGCTGAAATAAAAATGAAATATGACCTTGAACATAGGCAATGGACTCTCTCCAACCGTAAGTGCCTGTTGGTATCTAAAGCCACCATAGAAGAACAGATAAGGGGCTCAATCCCTAAATGTGCTACTGCCAAAGAATATCTTGAGAAAATCAAGAGTCAGTTTACTGGGTCTACCAAGGCCACAGTAAGTTCACTGATTAAGAAGCTTGTGAATGAGAAATTCACTGGTGGTAGCATAAGAGAGCACATTTTGAAGATGAACACTACGGCATCCAAGCTAAAAGAAATGAATTTGAAGGAGGATTTTTTGATTCATTTGATCTTTGCTTCTTTGCCAAAAGAATATGACACCTTCATTATGAACTATAATATGCAGCCTAAAAGATGGGGCATAGAAAGACTCATCTCAATGTGTGCTCAAGAAGAGTAGAGGATAAAGTCCTCACAAGGTGAATCTGCTCATTTTGTGAAGGACAACAAAAGAAAGAACTTTAATGGCAAGAATTCTAAACCACAAGGGAAACCTAAGTGGGATAAGACCTCTTCCTCTAGTTCACAGGGAAAGAAACCCCAGGATTCTGAGAATCAGCAGTATGGTGGAGCAGAAAAAGATCAGTGCAAGCACTGCTTCAAGAAGGGACACTACAAGAGGGATTGTCCAGACTTCCTGAAATCTCTACTAAAGAAAGATGATAAATTTATTACATTTGTAGATGAATCTCTGTATTTATGTTATGATAAATCCACTTGGTGGGTTGATTCAGGAGCAACTACTCATGTTGCAAATTCTTTACAGGGGTTAAGTGGGACGAGAACCTTGCAAAGAGGAGAAAGAACGATTAAAGTTGCAAATGGACTGCAAGCCAATGTTGAAGCCATTGGAGATTTTTCTTTAGAATTGAATAATGGTTTTGTACTTAGACTTAAAGAAGTACGTTATGTTCTCTCTTTGCGTAGAAATTTGATAAGTGTTTCGAAACTTGATGATGATGGAATTGATTGCCATTTTGGTGATGGCAAGTGTAAGATACTGGTTAATAATAAATGTGTTGGTCTTGCCTTCCGACAAGACAAGCTTTATTTATTATCTCTTGCTGAGAATGCGAACAATGTATGTGATGAGAATGTGAATGATTCCCCATCTGCGGATGTAACTAAGAAGCGAAAGAGAATTGATACTGTCTCTTCGAAATTATGGCATTGTCGCTTGGGCCATATTTCGAGGGGGAGAATGGAATGATTGGTTAAGGAATCAATTCTCCCGCACTTAGAATTTTCAGATTTAGAGCAATGTATTGATTGCATCAAAGGAAAGTATGTCAAAAAAATTAAGAAAGATGCCAAACGAAGCACAGGAATTTTAGAAATAATCCACACAGATATATGTGGTCCTTTTCCTGTGAAAAGTGTGGATGGTTATGACTCGTTTATAACATTCACAGACGACTACTCTCGTTATGGCAATATTTATCCAATTAAAGAAAGATCGGAAGCATTGGATAAATTCAAAATATTTAAAGCTGAAGTTGAAAATCAGCACAATAAGAAAATCAAGATAGTACGATCAGACCGAGGTGGAGAGTACTATAGGAGACATACCCCATATAGCCAAATTCCTGGACCATTTGCAAGGTTCCTACAGGAAAATGGCATAGTTGCTCAGTACTCCACACCGGGGGAGCCTTAGCAGAATAGAGTGGCTGAAAGACGTAACCGTACCTTAATGGATATGGTAAGAAGCATGACGAGTTACTCCACATTACCGATTAGTTTATGGATGGAGGCACTGAAAACCGCCATTCACATACTTAATCGAGTACCAAGTAAATTGGTGCCTAAAACACCATATGAATTATGGACAGGAAGGGGACCCTCACTTAACCATTTTGCGTGTGTAGGGCTGTCCAGCTGAGGCAAAAGTGTTTAACCCAAACATAGGAAAGTTAGACTCCAAGACAGTCAGCTGCCATTTTATTGGCTATCCAGAAAGATCGAAGGGATATTGCTTCTATTGTCCTGACAGACATACGAAGATTATAGAAACAAGACACGCTGTGTTCTTGGAGGACAACATGATCAGGGGGAGCATGGTAGCATGAGAAATCAGCCTACAGGAGAAGCGGGTACATGTACCCACTCCGATGGTTGAAGAACCATTCTTCACGCTACCTGCTGCTGTTGCACCGACAGTGCAGGACACTGTAGTGCCAACACCTGTTGTCAGTTCTCTCATGGCGACAATGAATGAACATGAGGAACCTGTCCTTGAGGAACCTATCCTTCAGGAACCTATAGAACCAAATGTTGCACATGAGGAAGAACAACAACAGCCAAATGTGGAACAAGTGCCGGAGGCACCTAGAAGGTCTCAAAGAATAAGAAGATCAGCTATTACTGATGACTATGAAGTTTATGAAACAGAAGAATGTCAGATGAGGGATGATCCCACCTCATTTGAAGAAGCCATGAGAAGCGACCACTCATCAAAGTGGCTTAAGGCCATGGAAGATGAATTGAAATCAATGAGTACCAATAAAGTTTGGGACTTAGAAAATATTCCTAAAGGAACCAAAATAGTAGGCTGTAAATTGGTCTACAAAACGAAATATGACTCCCAAGGGAATATAGAAAGATTTAAAGCACGACTTGTGGCGAAAGGCTTCATGCAAAGAGAAGGGATTGATTACAATGAGACATTTTCTCCAGTCTCATGTAAAGATTCCTTCAGAATTATAATGGCACTTGTAGCCCACTATGATTTGGAGTTGCATCAAATGGATGTAAAGACGGCTTTCCTAAACGGGGATTTGGAAGAAAATGTTTATATGGCACAACCGAAAGGTTTTGTCATAAAAGGAAAGGAAAATATGGGATGCCGCCTGAAGAAATCAATCTACGGATTGAAGCAAGCTTCAAGACAGTGGTATTTGAAGTTTGATAGAACGATAAAAGGTTTTGGGTTTGAAGAAAATGTTGAGGACAATTGCGTTTATGCAAAGTTCAGGAATGAAAAGTACATATTCCTAATTTTGTATGTGGATGATATCTTGCTTGCTAGCAGTGATATCAATCTACTAATGGAAACAAAGAAATTCTTGTCCTCAAACTTTGATATGAAAGATCTCGGTGAGGCCTCGTTCGTTTTGGGAATAGAGATTCACCGAGACAGGAGAAAAGGGGTTCTAGGATTATCGCAAAAGGCATACATAGAAAAGGTCCTAAAGAAATTTAGTATGCATGCGTGCAGTCCTTCACCTGCTCCTATAGTCAAGGGCGATAGATTTGGGGAACATCAGTGTCCCAAGAACCAATATGAAATTGACCGAATGAAAGCGGTACCGTATGCTTCAGCTGTTGGAAGTTTACAATATGCTCAAGTGTGTACATGCCCTGACTTAGCTTTTGTTACCGTGTTACTTGGCAGATATCAAAAGAATCTAGGAATTGAACATTGGAAATTAGTGAAGAAAGTCCTGCGTTATTTGCAGGGTACGAAAGGCCTCATGCTTACGTATAGAATATCTGATTCCCTGCAGATAGAGGGGTATTCAGATTCAGATTATGCGGGAGATAAAAGAAAATCCACATCAGGATATGTATTTACTCTCGCAGGAGGGGCTATATCGTGGAAAAGCTCCAAACAAACCGTGACTACATCCTCGACAATGTATGCCGAGTTTGTAGCATGCTATGAGGCAACGGGGCAGGTGAATTGGCTGAAGAAATTCATACCCGGATTGAAAGTGATTGATAATATAAAAGAACCACTGAGGTTGTATTGTGATAAAAAACCCAGCGGTACAATATGCTCACAACAATAGGTCAAGTGGTGCTGCCAAACACATTGACATAAAGTACTATGTTGTGAAAGATAAAGTTCGGGATCATATAATAAATCTTGAGCATATAAGTACAGAGAAAATGCTCGCGGATCCGCTCACAAAGGGCTTACCATCCAACGTGTTCAGAGAACACGTAGCCGGCATGGGTTTAAGGGAAAGCCTATGATACCCGAACATACGAAGGGCCCAAAGAAAGTTTACATTTCAAAACATAGAAGTGTATTGTGGCTGTTAGTCTAACGGCACTAATTGCTGTGACGATGGGACAGTTCTATGCATTAATCTGTGATGAAATAGGATAGAAGCAAGAAAAATATGAATTGAAAGTTTTGAGTATGAAATTAAAGAACGAAGAATAGATGAGAGATCAAGGGGGAGAATGTTAGGATTGATCTCCCACCAGTTAGGCCCAACGGCCTAACTGGGCCTTGTCCTCGCGCCCTGATCGAGGGCGCCCAACCCTACATGGTTGGTGGGCCCCCGTCGCACAGCGCTATAAAGGAAAGGTGGGGGCCGGGGCTCGCGGTACGAGGTTCACCACGCCGCCAGTCACCCCACCGACATCCAAACCCTAGACCCGATCGAAAGTAGGGGCGCTGCCAGCGACGGGAAGTACCACCGACGCCGGCAACGCCACCCGACGCTCACGCGCAGATGGCGTCCTTCAACGAAACCCCGGCCGGAGCTTCAACAACTACGGCATTCAATGGTTTGCAACCTATCCTCTCTCTCTCTCTGTGAAACCCAAACATCTATTCCTACTACAAAGACCTCCCGATCCGATGAATATACCTAAACCGAAACCTAACAGAATGAAGGGAGAAGAACTCATAGGGTGGTTCCGGACTGAGGTAGAGATCCTCGACGCCGCTGCGGTGGGATAGGACGAGGAGCCAGTCGTCTAGGCGGCGGGCGGAGAGCTCGTCGAGGGACACGTGGAAGACCCAGATGCGGCCGGGGCAGCGGGGGAGGATGCAGTCGACGGTCCAGAGCGCCTGCTTGCCGAAGGGGATGTAGATGTCGATGGAGGGAAGCGTCTCCCAGCGGCGGCGCCAGGCGCTGCAGAGTGCGGATGTGCGGACAGCGTCGCGGAGGTCGAGGCGAGCGAGGACCTCGTCGAGGATCTACTGGGGCAGGGAGAGCAGGGCGTCGGCGTCCACCACACCCACCGGCATGGCCGTGGAATCAGGAATCCGACGCTTCTTGCGAGGGCGGCGCGGAGCCACTTCGTCAGCACTGTGCCGGTGCCGCCGTTCGATGTGGAGGATTTGGTGGAGATCGGTTTCGCATTTCGCAGCAGCGCGCGCGGGTTATGTAGCACCGTGGCGGGAAGCCAGGACCAAATGGCGTGAAATAAAATTTACTAGCCACGGCTGCCCACACTTCACTGCGGGTGATGTGCTTGTATATGAAAAATCTTGAAAAATATAGCTTATATGTCTAATATATTTTTTCATCGTGTTGCTACGAAAGATTGGTCTATCTGATACATTAAATGAGAAAATATGGGAAGAAAAGGTAACATGGCTTTTTTCATTACAATGTTGTAAACGAATATAGAGGTTGGTTATCATTACATGGTGCCTATTCTAGGCCAGGAAATCAACGACATGTTAGTGAAAAGAAGTATTTGATGGAGTTGGTCTCAATTAACTAACACACTTAGATTCAAAACACAACATTGACTAGGATTACATTATAGGTGGAAAGAGCAAAAACTACAACACAAGTACGTCTCATAACGCGAGGGTTTACAAAAGACTGAATTAGGATCCACTCCTCTTAAGGAAAACTACAACACATTTCGTAAATCTGAAATTACATGAAAGATTACACGACGTTGAACACTAAATTACACCGGGATTTAAAGTTACATGGTTAAGAACAACCTAGTACAACCAAGGCTTACTCCAGAAGTCGGGACAGACGACGGTAATGAAGAAACAACAAGATAATGATTATCCAAAATATGACGTATAACCAACAGATCCAAAAACAGGAGACTGAGAAGTCAAACATCGTGAACCCTAAGACCAAACTAACCAACGGTAGACTTGAACTTCTTCGAAAACCAAATCCCTTATCATATTATACCATCGCCTCTGTCAGACGAAACTAGTTCCACAATGACGACTGGATCTCGTAGCTCTGCTTCGGATTCGAGAGGGATGGGGATGAAGAAGAAGAGCAAGGACCAAGGGCATCTTATAGTGACGAACGGAGATGGGGCGTAGCGCACCGAAAGTGGAGACGGCATGGATGGGATACACTGCCGGTTCACGCTGGGGATAAAATTGGCCATGGCGCGCTCCCTGCGCAAGCGAGCGAAGGGGGGAATAAAGGAGAGGACAGAGGGTTCGTTTGACGAGAGAGGCATGTGGGTGGCCGTGTCCCCAAAAGAAGAAAGAATGGAGGAGGGTCCGGTACGGGGACGAGGGCGAAGATCACGAACGGATCGGAGGTCGGGAAAAGGAGAAGCGCACAGTACACGAGGACGGCGAGTGCGGCACGATGTCGCGAACATGCGAGGACAGGGTGCTAATGGGCCCGACACCGACGGCGTCCGCGAGGCATGCGGTGACAGCAGCTCGACGTGCGTAGCGTGGTTGAGCTAGGCACAGTGCTTGGGACTTGACATCCACTCAGGCTTTTCTAAGCACTCCCTACTACCAACTTTTTCTCGGTGTTCTTCTTTCCTTCCCTTCCTTGTCCATAATATGCGCCAACCTTTGTATGAAATGAGATCGCAACATACATGCTTCCTCCGAAACCACCTCCTCTTGTTTACTTTGAGAGAACACTATTTTATCAACCCGTTATGGATTTTTCGTTCAAACACCCGAATATTTGTATCAAAAGTGGTATGGCGGTGTAACTTAGTAAAGGTACTTGGCTAACAACCTCGATACCAGCACGTGCCGAGTAGCATCACCATGTGGCAGCTGTTCCACAGGGGCCCTCGGTTTTGTCGTGGCACCATAAGCTATTAACCAGGCAACTACTACCAACTTACACGCAATGAAGATGGTGGGGTCATAGACCACAGAATTAGAGGAGTATTGCAAAGGAAAATTCAAACAACAAGGGACAAGGACTTCAAATCCAACAACGAATTTGATTTAAAGAGATTCAAGTGTTCTGCTGGGACATCCACATTTAGTCGATACAGTGTCCTGTGTTATCCAATCACGGCTGGTCTACTCACATCCGAATGGTAATTTCTCTTGTAACCCACTTAACATCGCCCTCGAAAACCCTAAGTACGTCTAACGAGACTTAAGGTAGCTGGACGCAATAACACATCGCAAAATAAATAAAATGCATATTCCGAACGTTCTTACGCTGGTACAACATACATGCACTTACTCTCCCATTCTCGACACATCGTTCACCTTTCCTATGATCGGACTACCTCAACAACTACAGACGAAATACAACGGAAAGATTACAATACCGGTGGACAGCGACGAAAGAGACTACTAACTATGGGTACATCATCCCAAGGCAACTAATTTACTTTGGACCATGCATCTTCATTCCCGGGCTCGGTGGATTCTTCTATCGTCCTGGCTATGGATCTGCCTCCTCTCTTGGCAATGGCTGAGTGAGAGGAATCAAGGGTTCTACTTCTGACACTTTCGAGGGTGGAGGTGCTGGCGGTACTGCAACACCGGTTCTCCTTCTTTCTGGCGGGTGGACAGAGATCCTCTCCACGATCAAGGGATCCTACTGTTTAGCAGCCAGCGTCCTCCGCTTGGCCCTGATGACAAGGTAGGCCTCTCCCAACTAATGGGCATGTCGATCTTTAGCCTCCTTCAGAGCTTCCGACATGGCAGTCTCTTGACTCTCAGCGGCTGCCGCACTGGCATGCACTTTGGCAAGCTGTACCTAGAGCATCCTAGAGAAGATCTCGGCTTCCTTGGCTCGCCAAAGGCACTTCCTTAGCTCTGAGGCTTGCCGATCATACTGCTCATCTATAGCAAGCAGGTACGTGGTTAAGTGCACCGCGGTAGGACTATCTTCTTGCGCATCCCGCCCTTGCAAAGCCTCCATGCGAGCCCTCCATGCCTGTTAATTCTTTTCTAAAGGTGGAAAGAACCTCATGGGGGTATGGGCAATGGGATCTTCATAGATCTGGCAAAGGTACTGCAAGGCTTTGCGGGCCACAACCTGGTAGGTGTCGACGAAGCGAAACCCGGTTACGGTCACATTCCAAGCTTTAGTGATATCGGGGAACTCTTCACTCTTCTCAATGTAGACGGTAACTTCACACCGCTCAGTGCCATGCTTTTCATACTCACGGCCCTCATACTCGGGACGATCTTTGACTTTGAGCTTTTGCAGGGTGGCATACAGGATCTTGGGAAAACCCTCAGTGTTCAGGCAGTAACTACTAACCCAGGCTCCTGCCATCGCTGGCGGTGGTTGCAAGAAAGGACTAAGCGAAAAGCTGGGTCAAAAGAAAAAGCTAGGCGAGCTAAAGTGCACCGAGTGGTGGTATCAACAGCTAAGCCAGACCCTGCTTATAAAGGCAGATCGGTCAGTGGTCCTGGCACGGTCCACCAAGGTTCCAGCACGAGATCACTATAAATGAATCGACCAAATTTTTCACGCGTTCGAGGCGAGCGATGTCCGAGGCCATTAATGACTAATACGGCTACAAGACAAGGTTCTGATAAGAGCCCAGAAAAGAGTACGGGGAGACATGGGTCACGGCAGGCGTGAACCACAGGCGACGCGAAGCACAAAGCCATAGCTTAGCATTAACTCCAGAACAGGAACGAGTCAGTCGTGCACCATATGACACGCGTGACACCTATGGATGACGTATATGCAAGCAATATGGGCACTACAATGCACAAATAGGATATGCATGAATGCATGTCCTATACGTCCTTCTACTATTGCCAATATATAGGGCAACCGTTCTTAGATTTTTGGCACACCGATCTCTCCTCTGTAGCTAGTCGATACTATCGAACTATGCTCGGGGTCAGTGTACCTACAGAGAACTTGATTAAGCCTACCTAAGTTAGCCGAGTGCCATCTATTCTGGATACATAACCACAGTAATAGGGCTACTTATATAACTTCGCATGCAACGTCCTAACTTTTTGAAAAGAATTTGTTGTCAAGTTTTAGTTTAGAAATAGGTTCCGAAGCTTTATTTCCTTATTTATGCCGATGGTGCTGCTCGTAGTGTAGGGCACACGAGCGGTGCAAGGAAGGCAACAGATCTTTGGGCGTAGTCCGTAGCGATTGCCCTGATGTTTGCCATGATGAGGTGGACACGGAGGTGCTATGGGATGATGGGATGCTGCACGACTGGGAAGTTGAACCTACACTAGCTAGGGAGCCGTATTAATGGCGACCAACCCCAACCACCGACCACCTCGAGAGCAACGTGTACGTAACCCAAGACGTCTCTTAGATGCATGGATGCATGTGTAAGTACAAATGTTCCTATATGGTCGGTAAATTGTTTTTATCTGATGGTAAGGAGGAGAGGTATTAAATATGTCCACCTGCCCGACTTATTTTTATGTGATGGTAGCATGGAGGGGAGGCATTAAATGTGTCCACCTGCTTTTGACCCACCCTACATAGGTGAAGATGTCCAGTGGTTTCAAATTTACTGAGTGAATTTCTGGATAGCTTAGGGAGGCACTCGCCATCTTGTTTTTATATACTTTGCATGTTCAGTCTATTGCACTCCTCGTATAAATTCTTCGGGGACCACCATTTATTGCTTCATCTTTACCGTGTTTTTGGCGGGTCTTTACCGTGCTTTTAGTAGGCTATAAAACTTTATTCGCGGACAATTTTGAGTGTTAACACTTAAGTACTCTCTCCGTCCTAAAATGAATATAATTCTCACTTTCAATATGTCAGACAATTTTAAATTTAATCAATGAGATAGAGGGTGTGGTTTTAAAGACGCGGCCAGAGATAGCGTGATGTGAACCTCAGGAATTGCCTTCTACTTTGTCAGGACCATACAAAATCTTATAGACACGGTTTACGCTTCCAAGGCGTTGAAAAAGTTAGTTCAAATTTGGTCACCTCCATTCTTTTTAGGTTCATACTTCGCTACTTGCGGCCGAGGAGGAGCTGTGCCACAGGTGCTCAGCTTCTCGCCATTAATGGTGTCGTTGTGGCGCCATGGCTGCATAGGACGATGGGACGACGCTGCAGGTGGGCGGTGCGGCGTGTAGCGGGGGGGTTGGATGCTCAGCATGCATGGCCGGTGGCTCGTAGCGTGATGGTCAGCATGCATGCGAGTACGAACCACGTGCATGCTATGTTGAGGCCTTTGCTTGTGCCTACGTGCTAACTTTACATGGTGCATGCAAATGGACGACGGCTAGTTAGTATGGTTAAAGGTAACAAGGTGCCACTGGTGCGTGCATGGTAAATGTGGTGGTTGTCTGCGTGCGTGCTTACCTTGCTCTATTTACTGCACATATACGGTTGTGTTGCTCGTGCTGCTACCATGCATGGAGAAGGGAGAGGGAGGGAAGGTGGGAAGCATTTCCATGATTAGTATATGGCACACAAACAAGGGTACAATGTTGTGCTTGAGCAATGTCCCAGACCCCTGTATCTGCTTTAAAAATAATTACATCCATTTTAGTTTAAAGAAGATAGTACATGCATATTGGGAAGATTGAAATTGTTTCCACCCCCAACAGTTTCCACAGGCATTTCTAAGGTAAACAAACCATCTAGCCATTTTTCTTCCCCTCTCATTCTTTACATCATATCACTTTAATGGAATAAATGCACCATTTCAACATTTCTACCGAAAAAAGAAAATAGTTTATGATCTTGACAAGGTGGTCCGTACCCATAGGGAAATAATAGATGCTATGCAGATACAAGAAAGGGAAGAAAAGATAGCTCACCAAATGGTCAAATTCCAAGATAAGACATGCTTCACATCTTCTTTAGTTGGCTTGTAGCCACACCTATCCCTCCTTGAGGTTAGGTCTGAGAATTGTGTAGGTGTAATGCAGAACAGCAGTGAAAGGACCTAGGATGTCGCCTAGAGGGGGGTGAATAGGCGTTTCTGAAAATTAACACCTTTAAATGCGGAAACAATTAGAAAGGGGAGTTTCCAAAATGGAAACTCCAAGTTAAGAGTACTACCACCCCTCACAAGTTAGCCACAGAGCAAACAAGGTATAAAGAATATATCTAGAAGCTACAACCCTGCAACATCAAGTTAGAACAGAGAATAAATATTTTTAGTGCGGTAGGAAATAATACGGACGTGTCCGGTATGAATACCTGGACGTGTCCCAGATATACACGATTTCTCAGAGATCAGCCCCGAACTTGCTCCTTTTGATTTCTATCTTCAAACCAAACTGCAGGCACCTAATTTAACTATCAAGATACACGAGAGAACTCTGCACAAGTGCTAGAGCAACACAAATATCAAATGAAATGCGAATTGAGACACGATATTTGTTTTACCGAAGTTCGGACTCGTTCGAGTCCTACTCTCCGTTGAGGGGGCTGCGGGCGACCCAAATAAGGTCAGCCCCTAGAGGATACCACGAAGGTCACTCTAGCCGGAGTCTTTTCCAACTCCTTTTCCTCCTTCCACTAATTGATTCCGTAGGCGCGAATCGAATTCTACAAACTTTCCGAGGCACACCACAATCTCCCGGTGCTCTCCGGCGACGCTTAACCGTCTAGGACCAAGAGTCCAAGAGTAACAAATGCGAATCACGAGATTGACAATATGCACAAGTGCTCAAGTGGTGGCTTGCTCTCTTTCAAATTCTCTCTTAACCCACAAATTGATTTTGTAATTTGGATCACACACTCACTAAGAGAGGGTTTAGGAGAGTTGGCAAGGCTCAAAAACGTGTGTCTAAGTCGGTAGAATCAAGCCAGCCTCCAAAGGTGGAGGCTTGGGGTATTATAGCCCCCTTGAAAAACTAGCCGTTTATAGCCGTTGCAATACCGGACACGTCCGTATTCATACCGGACACGTCCGTATGACTCGAACAATACCAACGGTAACTAAGTTACTGATGATGTTGTGAGGCATCGGAACTCGACACAAGTCGGAACCCCGACCTCAATAATTTTGAAAAACATGTAATCGAAGTTAAAGTTAGTGAGGTGTCGGAACTCCCGACATATGTCGAACTCCCGACCGTCGGAACTCCCGACATATCGCCGGAACTCCCGACCCTCACGGCTTTTGAAAACTAGCCGTTGGCTTCGGTCATCCATACCGGACACGTCCGTATTAATACGGACACGTCCGGTATGACCAGACGATGAACCCTCCAAGTCGGTTGAAGTGCGACACGTCGAACTCCCGACCCATGCCGGGACTCCCGACCGTCGGAACTCCCGACCTACGCCGGAACTCCCGACTAACCAACCCGAGAACAACAATTTTATAGTTGCTTTGGACAAATACCGACACGTCCGGTATTGCAGAACTAGCAACAAATCAGCTTAGCTCTTTTGTCTCAAATACTCAAAACTCACATGGGTTGGCTTGAGCACTTATGAAACATTATCTATCAACATGATGCATCCCTCTTAATAGTACGGCATACCTATTAAACTCAAGACAAACGGAAATATGAATTTGTACCACTTGAGTTGTTCTTTTGAATTGATGCCGTCCTTCCAATCTTCATCAAGTAAGGGTGCTAACATGTTGATGTTGATCTTTCACTTGAGCATAGCCATCTTGAGCATGTGACTTGATTCCATTCATCAAGTTTGAATAATCCCAAATGTATCAAGTCACTTCCATCAAATACTTCATTATAGATTTGATCCTTCACATCAATATGACCATCTTAGCTTGACTAGTACCTCAACTAAATGCAAGTACTTTCTTCTTCACCCTAGCTAGGTTCTTCGACCGCCAAGCCGTCAGCTTGCCCTTCACCCTTGCTTAGTACCTCGAAGCCTTTCCTTGCTATCTTCACCATCTCAAGCCATCAAGTCACATCTTGTGTTGAATCATCCATTCATATGTATTGTTATCTTTTTCATTTTAATTTAGCAAGCTTCAGATATGAGACCATTCCATATGCAATCCATCATGTCTCATTAACTAATAATCATGAGCTTGCTATCACATAGTACATGGAAATCCCACAATAAATAAGCCTTCACATGAATTCCATTTGCATTGTTGTCTTGTGCTTGAACTAGATTGTTTATACAACAACACATCATTTTGGCTTTTATTAAGTATCTATGAGATAACCTATTACCTGTTCACACTTTAGCAAATGGGTTAGTCCTTTAATCATGTTGTCATTCAATTATCCAAAACCCACTAAAGGGCTAGATGCACTTTCAATCTCCCCCTTTTTGGTGATTGATGACAACTTGATTAAAGCTTACAAAATGATATAAACATTTAAACTTTTAGGTTCAATGATTTATGAGAGGCTCCCCCTTAATATGTGCTTATGATTAGAATTCACAAAATGACCTCAAATGTCAATTGCACATACTAAAACATATAGGAGACTCCCCTAAATCATTGCATCCGTGGGTGCATGTGTGTGTGACAAAGTGAAACCGTGATGCATATGACAAGATATATCACACAAGAATAAATATAAAAGCATCACATCAAATATTTTCATTCTAGCATGCATAGTCCTTATGAAAATAAATATGACATATGTAATTCACACATAGCACTCATTACAAATTTTCTCAAGTCCGAAAACCAATCGATATATATAGATAAAGATCATGTCTCAAGAGATACAAAGATAAAGCATAAGTAAGTCCCATCTATCACATGATACAATCTATCACAAATCCAAGATACATCAATGAAGCTCAAAAACAAACTACACGACTGCAGTTACATATCTTCGGTACAAAGATAAGCAAATGAAACTATCCTGAAGCTTTAATCAGTCTCTCTCCCCTTTGTCATCTATCACCACAAAGGTCCAACAATGACATACTAAGGACAAAGGGGCTACAAAGTCATCATGGAAAGCTGAGATCACTCATCATCATCATCTCGACCAAAGATCCTCATCATCTGAAGCGTGCAACACCGGGTGGACGAGAACCACCTTACCAGACGCGTCCATAGCCACTCAGACCCGTAGAAGCCACCACCACCTGTCAGGTCACTCCACCAATCTGTAGCATAGTCGTCTGCAGTGCTGGGACGTGGCTGAGAGTGAGTAGGCACACGAGCCTGAAGTGGTAGAGTGTCAGGGTGCTCAGGTGCCTGCTGCTGCTGCTGTCGCTGTATGAACTCAACATACTCTCTATCATATCTAGCCTGCTGCTGCTCCTCAGTCTCAGGCTCACTAGCTGCCTCATCTGATAGAGGAGACCTAGGAGGATCAAGCTCAAGATTAGAAGCAATTTGCTTCAAAGTCCGAGTGTCCTTCCTCCTAGCCTCCCTCTCCTTCTGCTGCCTAGTCTGGATGTCACGGCACATCCCAAATATGGAGCTGAAAAGCCTACGGATAGGCGAAGGAGGACTGCCACGGCATGAAGTAGAACGTGAAGGAGCACGTGGTGAAGGTGAAGCTCCTGCTGGTGCACCACTCCCGTGTGCATCTCGCCTCAGGTGCCTTCTTTGCTCCTCCCGGTCCCGGCTGGAGGTAACCCCTGCCTCGAGCAAATCTGCAATAATCTTCAGGGCCTTGTGAATCTTATCATACTCAAATGTGTGCCCTGTCACCTGCTCAATCATATGCATGATATAAGGAGCAAAACCACAGCCCTTGAGGGGCCTCTCTCCAACACTCCTGATCTCGGACCAAATAAAGTCAAACACGCTGAAGGGCCGAGCATCAGGTGCCATCCTGTGGAGTAGGTTCCTGGAGTAATCAGCAATGGTGCCCTTGTCTCCACCCTTGCAGTCAATAGTCTTCCTAAACATCCTGTCCAGGTACCTGTAGGTAGGGTGAAGACCTAGAACCTTCCCCACGCCTCCTCTCTCACCACCAGCCAGGGATACATGTAGGCGAGCCGCTCAGAGGTAACACACCTTTCCGGTGTGGATCCCGTCCCTCTGGAGATCATCCTCTCGAGAAGCCAAGATGGGCGGCAAAAACATCATAGTCAACACTGTACCACTGGCCCTCAAGCATCCAGTGCATCCGCCGCTCATCCTCCTCAACAAATAGAGTAGCATAGAACTGAGCTACTACCTCTGTGTTCCAGTCATGCTGGAACTCCATGATCTCATAAACTCCTGTGCTCTGGCAGATGGCAATAGCATGATCAACTGAGGCCTTTTGCAACTCTCTAATATATTGCCAGTCAATCCACTGAGACACGCAATTCTTGGGGTTCTGGTAAGAATCACACTTTGAGTAGAAGTCCAAGTGAAAGGTCACATGAAGCGGTGATCGTACTGAACCTTAGGTAAGCTCCTCGGATCAACCCTTCACTCATCTCTAGCCTTCCTGGTCATACCCTTTCCCCTGTAGTCAACTCTGGGAACATAGGAGGGCACATTGGGCAGACGTGTCTCAAGAAGACCATAATGCATCCCTTGACCAGGCTGGTGCTGAACTGGAGGAACTGACTCCTCCTCCTCAATCTCCTGCTCCTCATCTGAGCTGTCACCATCTGATCCTCTGTCAGTGCTCTTCCTCTTTCTTTCATCTCTAGACTCCACTCTGAACTCATCAGTGTCTGTGTCAGAAGAAGAGCTCCCGGACCCTTCTGCATATTGAGCTGCTGCACTAGTGGCAACCCTGGTGGACCTCCTGCTGGTCGGCTGAAATCCAGGATGCATATCCTGTCTCGCCTTCTTGTACTTCTCAAGTGCTGGATCATGCCTGTGCTTGGACCTCGGCTCCTGTCGTCCACTCATGGCAGCTGTCCTGTATCCAAAGATTTCCAAAGAATTTTAGATACATGCCCATAGCTTGTAATTAGACATAGATTCTTTCATCCAAGGTTTTGCAATCACCTCGACACACCATTGTCACAAGGTTTGCAAAACGTAGATACAAAAGAAACTAAGCCTAACAAACCATTCTAGATAGGATTGAGTTAGAGATCAGCAGGCAGTCTGCTCTGCTGGGCCATACCGGACACGTCCGGTATGGGCGACCAGCAACCCTAACCGGGGTTTCTCGATTCAAACCACCACGGATCAATTCCAAATTTTGGGCATTGCTTCTATATCACTGCAGCATATTTACCGAAGGAATTTCCAAATCATGCATTAACCATGTAGATTGGACGAGGTCTGTGATTTAGGGTACCTTGAGAGGAGAGAAGAGAGAGCGATGTGAAATCCAAATCCACGGGCCTTCAATCCTTGATCCAAGCCTTCTCCAATGCAATCTCCTCTCTCTCTTTTCCTTGGTGAAATCCTTGGTCGCCTTAGGGAGAAGAAGGGCGTTATCGGGTTGGTTTGGAGGAGGCAAGTCTGTTTGGGCGAAGGGGTACGCTCTGTTTTATAGTCCGCTCATACCGGGACACGTCCGGTAGCATACCGGACACGTCCGTTATCGCTGGCTGGCCCAAATAATTCCAAAATGTGTTCTCACTCTTCCAAACCCTTTCTCTTGTTGTTGCTCAGTCCAAAAAGTGTATATGATCTTGATCCAAACCGAGTACTATCACTTTTCTTATCGAATGCCATCAATTTATTTTCTCTTTTCCAAATAAATGGCATAATCAATAATTTGCTTGCTTGAGAGAGATAAAGTGAGACAAAGTAGATTGTGGACTTAAGAAAGCCATGTCATGTGTGATTAGCCAATCAAACAATCAAGGAGAGCTATAATCATCACATGGCAAGGCTAGGTCACAAAGACCAAGATTCAAATAGTTTTTCAAATTCACACCACCTACACATGCTAGTTGTGGGTTTTGAAAAACATCTCTCTATATCACACAAATGCACATTCTAACATGTAAAGGGCCTTAGATGCACTTACAATACATGTATGTAAAAACATACCTTTGCCTTGAGCCCACAAGAATACCACTAAGAAGACACATGGCATGATAATCTTTATGTTGACCTTGATTGCCAAGTAATCATGCTTGATACAAATTCAATTTTTCATCCAAAGGACTACAAAGAGTGCTAGATAAATTTGTTAGTCCACAATGGTGTAAAATAGAAATTTAGCTCCCCTAAATAAGTGCTTCAAGTATTTTGAATGACTTTCAACGAGCACTTTTATTCGATAAGAAATTGAGAGCCAATTTTCATTTTGACCATGAACCAAATAAGATTGCCATATTTAAAAGTGAGCTTAAGAGATGCTCACAATCCACTTAGATTTGATAAAACACAAGCTTCGAGTATGTTAGGGATATATGAAAATGTATGGATCGAATACTCGGTTGCAACACAATTAGTGTTCGGTCCATGCAATACACGGACATGTCCGGTAGTATACTGGACACGTCCGAATACACGTAATGTAAAACATTGACTTTCTCGTCTCGCCATACCGGACACGTCCGGAAGTAATACCGGACACGTCCGATAGGTTCGTGATGTAACCAATTAAATCACCGCATGTAATAATTTTTTTTGTTTAGCTTTATTATTTATTGTATACTAGCATCTCAACAGATAAATTACTCTACTAGAGAACGATCAAAAGCATCATATGGCAAACATGATAAATCTCAAGTGAAATTAATTAGCCACTTTCATTATTTCACAAATGTACCTATTTGTGAACTATAGAACACGAAACAAACAAAGTGGCTATCCTACAAGGTTTTAGGTACTTGTTACCAATGTTGAGGATGAAATCTATGATATGTTCATTGAATTATCTTCGGGTCAACCATATAAGAGATTATGATGAGAATTGGTTGATAGATTGAGTGAATATTGTCAATTTGCTTGCTCAACCACCCCGAAACCTTCATCCCATTACCAAGTACCTACATCATTAACCTAAGCACACTTTGGTACCCAACTCTTGTTGGGTCCTTTTGAGTTAGTCAATAAGTGCTTAGGCACCCAAATGGCTTTAGCATTAGCTTGTGGTGAACACATTACCTTACTAGTGCTAACTCCATTTGTGGTCTTCCTAAGCATATCATTATAAACAAATGTGTTTGGCTTAGGAGTTTTACCATTTGGGCATTCATAGCTTAGATGCCCCTTTCTTCTACAAGCATAGCATATGCGGCCTTTGTGTGCTCTATGCTTGATTTGCTTGTATGGACATCTATCAACCTTGTGGCCCATCTCATTGCACCCATAGCATCTTCTAGTTGCAACTTGGGCTTCCTTTCTTGCTTCTTTGTACATTGGGCATTTCTTGGTAGAAGCCTTTTGATTGGCGGCTTCAACTTTGTCGGCCCAACTCTTGTGTGGACACATAGCCCACTCATGTCCATACAATCCACAACCATAGCACATCCTTTTTCCATGTTTCTTGCTCTTGGTTGTGTTGGCCTTGCTTGAGATGTGATTCTTTTTTTGGGTTTTGGAGGAAGCAAGGTTTGAACCCTTCTCAAGCTTCTTCACCATGTTATCACGGTTATCTTGAGAAGGTTGTGCTTTCTCCTTACCCTTCAACCGAATCACATTTTTCTTTAATCTTTGCACTTCTTCTTTGAGCTCTATGTTTTCTATAAGATTTAGTTCAATCGAAGGTTGGCTTGCTTGAGGAGCACACTCATTAGTACAAGAAATATTTATTTGAGATGGTGTACTAGTGAGCGGATGTGTGAGAGGTTGAGAGAATTTTACCGATGTAATCACAACCTCATGAGCCACCTCAAGCATGATGCTTGATTCTACTACTTCCTCATGAGAGCACTTTAGATGAACATAATTTGCTTGTAGCTCATTATACTTGCTTGATAGTTCATCGAGCCTTGCCTTGAGCTCGAAGTTTTCCTTCTCTAGTTGTGAAACACTAGAAGAGGAATTAGTAACTAAAGCATGCTCGATTGACAATTTTTCATACCTCTCATTTATTGCCTTTAGCTCTTGCAATTTGGAGATGAGAAACTTTTCTTGATTTTGAAGCGATTGCTCTTGCTTCTCAATCTCTTCTTCAAGCTCATCATTCTTTTCAACTATCTTCATGATGATGAACTTGTCTTTATGGTTGAGATGATCAAGGTTGTAGTTGTCTTCAATTTCAACATCACTCTTATCTTGATCATCTACTTGTGCTTTCTCCTTTTCTTGATCTTTCTTGTTATTCTTCTTCTTGCTTTTCTTGGCCATGAGACACAAGTGATGAGTATCATGAGATACTGAGGCTGACTCATCACTTGGTCGCCATCGGGCTTGAGCATCGCTACAAACAGCTGCTTGCTGGTCTGCTGCCTCGGCCATACCGGACACGTCCGGTAGGCATACCGGACACGTCCGGTATGTGCAGGCAGACAGCACGTCATGTGCTGCTTGCACTTCTTGCTCCGGCTCGGTGCTCTTGAGGTCTTGTGAGGCTTCTTCGCTGTATGATGACACAATGGACATACTTTCCAATGACTTAATCTCAAGTGCATCATCACATTTGGATTTTCCATACAAATCAAAAAGTCTAGTCCAAATGAGATGAGCACTCTCCGGAGGTGGTTGTCCATTGAAGATTGCCTCATCTTGAACCTCTACACTCAATGTACTCAAAATAATATTAATAGCTTGAGCATTGAGTTGCACGCATATCTCTTCCTCTTTTGACAAATTTTTGTAGTTGCTCCAATCAACTATAGAAAGAGGTATGCTTGCATCCACGATATGCTCAACAAGAGGACTAATATCTCTAAAAGCATTGAGTACATGTATTGACCAAGGTAGAAAGTTTGAACCATCATTTTGGAGAAGCACCGGCTCCAACTCGATAGGCGTCGACATCCTTTTCTCACGGCGGTGAAGCTTTAGGTGAGAACCTGCTCTGATACCAATTGAAAGGACCTAGGATGTCGCCTAGAGGGGGGGTGAATAGGCGTTTCTGAAAATTAACACCTTTAAATGCGGAAACAATTAGAAAGGGGAGTTTCCAAAATGGAAACTCCAAGTTAAGAGTACTACCACCCCTCACAAGTTAGCCACAGAGTAAACAAGGTATAAAGAATATATCTAGAAGCTACAACCTCGCAACATCAAGTTAGAACAGAGAATAAATATTTTAGTGCAGGTAGAAATACCGGACGTGTCCGGATGAATACCGGACGTGTCCGTATACACGATTTCTGCAGATCAGCCCGAACTTGCTCCTTTTGATTTCTATCTTCAAACCAAACTGCAGGCACCTAATTTAACTATCAAGATACACGCAGAAACTCTGCACAAGTGCTAGAGCAACACAAATATCAAATGAAATGCGAATTGAGACACGATATTTGTTTTACGAAGTTCGGACTCGTTCGAGTCCTACTCTCCGTTGAGGGGGTGCAGGCGCGACCAAAAGGTCAGCCCCCTAGAGGATACCACGAAGGTCACTCTAGCCGAGTCTTTTCCAACTCCTTTTCCTCCTTCCACTAATTGATTCCGGGCGGCGGAATCGACCGCTATAAACTTTTCGAGGCACACCACAATCTCCCGGGTGCTCTCCGGACGACGCCTAACCGCCTAGGACCAAGAGTCCAAGAGTAACAAATGCGAATCACGAGATTGACAATATGCACAAGTGCTCAAGTGGTGGCTTGCTCTCTTTTTCAAATTCTCTCTAACCCACAAATTGATTTTGTAATTTGGATCACACACTCACTAAGAGAGGGTTTAGGAGAGTTGGCAAGGCTCAAAAACGCGTGTCTCTAAGTCAAGAGAATCAATGAGCCTCCAAAGGTGGAGGCTTGGGGTACTTATAGCCCCCTTGAAAAACTAGCCGCTTTATAGTCGTTGCAATACCGGACATCGTCCGGTATTTCATACCGGACACGTCCGGTATGACTCGAGACAGCATACAACGGTAACTAAAGTTACTGATGATGTTGTGAGGCATCGGAACTCCCGAAGAATGCCGAGACTTCCGACCGTCGAACTCTCGACACAAAGTCGGAACCCCGACCCTTAGTAATTTTGAAAAACATGTAATCGAAGTTAAAAAGTTAGTGAGGTGTCGGAACTCCCGACATATGTCGGAACTCCCGACCGTCGGAACTCCCGACATACGTCGAACTCCCGACCCTCACGGCTTTTGAAAACTAGCCGTTGGCTTCGTCATCCATACCGGACGTCGTCCGGATTAATCGGACACGTCCGGTATGACCAGACGAATGAACCCTCCAAGTCGGTTGAAGTGCGACACGTCGGAACTCCCGACCCATGCCGGGACTCCCGACCGTCGGAACTCCCGACCTACGTCGGAACTCCCGACTAACCAACCCGAGAACAATAATTTTACAGCTGCTGGACAAATACCGGACACGTCCGGTATGAATACCGGACACGTCCGGTATGAATACCGGACACGTCCGGTATTGCCAGACCAGCAACAAATCAGTTAGCTCTTTTGTCTCTCAAATACTCAAAACTCACATGGGTTGGCTTGAGCACTTATGAAACATTATCTATCAACATGATGCATCCCTCTTAATAGTACGGCATACCTATTAAACTCAAGACAAACGGAAATATGAATTTGTACCACTTGAGTTGTTCTTTTGAATTGATGTCGTCCCTTCCAATCTTCATCAAGTAAGGGTGCTAACATGTTGATGTTGATCTTTTCACTTGAGCATAGCCATCTTGAGCATGTGACTTGATTCCATTCATCAAGTTTGAATAATCCCAAATGTATCAAGTCACTTCCATCAAATACTTCATTATAGATTTGATCCTTCACATCAATATGACCATCTTAGCTTGACTAGTACCTCAACTAAATGCAAGTACTTTCTTCTTCACCCTAGCTAGGTTCTTCGGCCGCCAAGCCGTCGCTTGCCCTTCACCCTTGCTTAGTACCTCGAAGCCTTTCCTTGCTATCTTCACCATCTCAAGCCATCAAGTCACATCTTGTGTTGAATCATCCATTCATATGTATTGTTATCTTTTTCATTTTAATTTAGCAAGCTTCAGATATGAGACCATTCCATATGCAATCCATCATGTCTCATTAACTAATAATCATGAGCTTGCTATCACATAGTACATGGAAATCCCACAATAAATAAGCCTTCACATGAATTCCATTTGCATTGTTGTCTTGTGCTTGAACTAGATTGTTTATACAACAACACATCATTTTGGCTTTCATTAAGTATCTATGAGATAACCTATTACCTGTTCACACTTTAGCAAACGGGTTAGTCCTTTAATCATGTTGTCATTCAATCATCCAAAACCCACTAAAGGGCTAGATGCACTTTCAAGCAGCCTCCTCCAATTTGATTTCACTACATAAAAAAAGAAATATATGACAAAACCATTAAGCAGAAACAAACTATAGATTGTTAACTGACCACTTGTTTTAACAAATAAATCAGTATATTCAGATATCTTATTTTGGGGATTTGATGTGACTATGCTATCTATGAGCACCGTTCGGATGCAAATGCTCTCTGGTATGTATCTTGAAATTCTATGAATTTTCCATAAACTTCTACATCATTTACTACTTATCCTAAAAGTTGAGGACGTTATCCCGGTTCCCACTGATAGCACTCACAGAAAGGGTGGTAGGTGGGGAAGAAGGTTGTAGGCTATTTGCCATCTCTTGGCGGTGGCCATCAAGAAGCTACTCCTCTCTGGGGCAGTGTTGTTGTTTCTAGAGGAGCTTTAATTTTGCTATGTGTAATTGCGCTATTGTTGACTGTTGGTGGAAAAGAAAACCAAAAGGCTAGATCAGATTACTCTTGAAGAAAATCTAAGCCTGCATAAATTTCTTATAGCTCATATTACAATATAAATTTGTGAAAATAGGACCATATGTTGGCAAAAATTCCTAGCATATGCAACAGTAACTTACACATGTTGCAAAGAACATTTGGTTCACCGAAAAATATCAAGTTGCACACAGCAAATCGAAAGCTATAGAAAATCAGTGTAAATGAAAATATGAAAAAGTAATTGAACAGGACCTCGGAATTCAAACACCAATCAAAATAGATATATGATCCCAATAAGTCAACATAGGACCATCGTGGTACAGTTCAAACTGAGACATTTATATATGACACACTGAGATCGTAACGAAAAGAACTTAAAAACTGCCATGTATAGAATTGTCTAGCAGAGGTCCAAAGATTAAAAAAAGAGGTGGGAATCAATGACTGGAAACTAAAGGGAGGAAATGAACACATGTCCAAAGTATGTCACTGAGACATCGATTGCCAAATTTGACTACTTGATAAGCGTAGTGTAGTTGCCCTTTTGTGATATCAAATTGCGTTATTACTAAAACATAACATATACTGCAGCCATAAGCAAGGTTTATTTCCCTTGAATATCAACTGATGCAAACACCTAATACAAGCATGCAAGCACACTTCCTAATTTGACTCTA
This sequence comes from Miscanthus lutarioriparius, assembly GCA_904845875.1. Classification (NCBI taxonomy): domain Eukaryota; kingdom Viridiplantae; phylum Streptophyta; class Magnoliopsida; order Poales; family Poaceae; genus Miscanthus; species Miscanthus lutarioriparius. The sequence goes on along the minus strand of CAJGYO010000004.1, from coordinate 38,194,469 downwards.
CTGAACATCTGCAGTGTGCAGTCAAGTATTCTTGAAAACTGATAAGCTAGAGAACAGTCACTGTTACTTATCTCCAATTTATTAACATAACGGATTTTAGCACTTTAGGTATTCCCTCATGAGTCCATTGTTGATCAATCATCATGACCATGTAAGATAAAGCCTGAGACTTGACGAACAAAAGGGAGCACCAGAAAAGCCGATATTCTATGTAGAAAAAATTCAGTTATACATTGCACTATCCCTTAGAAGGAGTTGTCAATCCTTAGGGAACTGTTTAGGACGTTGCAGAAACTTATCTATTTGAAGCAACCAAATACTACAAACTGATAGAAATTCCACTGCCAAACAAATGCGAACCAAACTGTGAAATCACTAAATCACACAAAGGAAACATGAAAGAGATGACCAAGGGATTACCTAGGTACTCGTCCAGATCTTTTTTTTTTCTTCCTTTCCATAGGAGTCCAACCTCACTGTGGCAGCAGATTCATTATTGGGACCTTGTCAGCTATCACTTTGACCTACATGTGCATGTAGATTATATAAAATGTAGCAGGTGTAGGCAAACTGAACACAGTTCTAAGTTGCAAGATAGTATAGTAAACTAAAGGTAACAACAAGACATGACTGTATGAATGTCTTTTGTTGTGACTGTGAGCACACTCGAGTTAATGTTAGGTTGAAACGGATAATGGCAACGTCGATGGTTTGTGAACTAAAAAAATATGACAGGATCTGTTCGAAATCAATTTGAAGTGGGGCAGTTTCAAGATTTTGCAATGCCTTATGTCTCCGAGGTAGCAGATGGTCACTAAATTGCAAAAACAATAATTTCATCAGGCCTAGCATATCATGTAACAATATAGTCACTAAGTTTAAGAATGACGTGAGACTGAATTTTCTGAAGCTAGGCATTAGTACACTATGCATTGGAAAAAAATCCTTACCACAAACGAGGCATAAAGGAAGTTACTAACCTGTAAATCAAGTACCTTGTGCTTCTTACTCTTCACCTAATACATAGGAACAAAGGCATGGCCACGATCTTCGGCATCACACAGGCTAATGTAAATGCTTTTTTTTGTCAGACCCCTAGAGATGACTGAATCTGGTCAAAATTAGGCTTTGGTCCCAAAAAAGGCAGCAGTTGATCTTCTAGGAAAATAAAAAAGAACACCAATCAATTGGCCCTGATGAATTATACGAAGACTATATGCATGGAACCGCCTAAAAAAACAAGGCGCTTAGTAATCCTATACAGATCTTGTAGAGAAAATTAAGCAGGCAACCACATGGCCATTGAATTGAGGTAAAAACAATGCAATAAGAAAATGCAGGTACGTTCCACAAAAAAATAAAATTAACCCATGGTGAGCAACAAATCACTATGTTTGTTAGACAAAAAGAATCTATTGTTATGACATGTGAATATGTAGGCAATGCTTTTTCTTCTGTTTATCTTTTTTACCAAAGATGAAGTCACAATCTTAACAGTACATCATGTAGAGAATGATTGCTTCTTGTTTACCTCTCATCGCTTGATAACCAGTTTGAGATCTGCAGCCATTTCCCATGTGCAGCCATCTCCAAAAAAAAAGAAAGTAACATTCACATTGCACATAACATAGGTGGCTTGTACTCCATGTGGAAACTAAAATAGAAAAGGCCAAAGGAGGACAATTTACTATATCAAACACTAAGAATCATAGCTAAATGACCACAATCTGACCCAAATTGCTACATGAATTTTAAGGAAAAAAAGATGAATAGATGACCACAATCAAACACTAAGGAAAGAACGCACAGTTCAAGTATTTTGATAGATGAGCAAGAAAATATCCATATAATAATCGCTAACACAGTCGGCGGTTGAGACGTTTTTCATGTCAATGGATACGCTTTTGAGCTGTAACATGGATATTTGGAACCAAGAAATGTTACCTGGTCACACATACACATACAGATTTGCTGATGGGTGCATCAGTGCGCTGGGCGGCTCTATTTTTCTGGTAGCATGGGTGGATTTGGTTTGCCAATCAATATTGCAGTGTGGAGTGCAGGATCCTGGTAAGAAGTATCTCAACTAATAGTGAGCTGATCAAATCCTAATGTCCATGAAATCCAAAACCGCAATTTTGTAGTTTATATAGTAATCTTTGACCCCCCCCCCCTCCAAAAAAAAGACAAAGATTTTACAACGGTAAAACAAAATTATTTCCCTCTCAGAAAATGGTTGGCATAATAATCAATTGGAAGCCTGGAAGAAAGGTGAAGTTAGGATTGAGATGCTATACCTGACCAATCAGAAGGTCAGCCACTACACAGACAACAGAGCAGAGATCGATAAATATTAGTTCACGCATCCTATAGTACCACGAGCAAATGTACGATATGTTAGGCTCGCCATAGAACTGGAATGGATACTTCACTTTATTAAATCCATGAACATATTCAGCAGGAACAAGCCAAAAGAGAGAAGTATACCAATTTGCTAACGCTCCCAAAATTGCAATTATTAACCTGATGTGTATGAGAATTGACCAGGAAGGCTAATCAAGCTGCAATATGAAATATGTTCAGTAGTTACGTAAAACAGAACAAAAAAATCCCTAATAGATTTAAGCGCACACATTTTGCATGAGAAAACCTGCAGATGTGCACTTGCACAATGTCTATGTTCACAGGTGTTGCAAGCAAGACAATATGAAAATGCTACAGCCCTTCTCTTTTGACATTAGGAGCTGCTATAATCGTATTTTCAAAATTGGGAAAAAACCGCGAGCCACATATAGGAACTGTGTTCCAAACAAGATTCAATTGAAGATAATCAAAGAAAAAAAGATGAAAGCACACAGGTGGTAGGAAGACCTACTTCCACGAGGACCGAGAGCACTGGAAGAGGGAGATCCGGCAAGGAGAGGTAAGGAGAAAGTGGGGAGTGGGAGGGGAAGTGAACCTGCGAGCGGACGACATGAGGAACAACGGATCCATGAGACACCTACACCAGCCCACGCCGGGAGGGGGGACGCAGCTTGCCAGGGCGGCGGCCAGGCCCGGCCATGCCACGCCAGCGCCGCCAAGCACCACCGTCGTGCCGAGGGGCACCAACCGCTCGGGCGTGCTCGCACCGGTGCGCCACGCAGGGGTCATCGTCTCCCCACCGCAAGAGGGGGCGGAGCAGGCGCACCGCCGGTGCAGGCGATGGGGAGGGACGGCGCTGTGAGAGGCGGAGCAGCGGTGCAGGGGAAGGAAGAGGGCAGGGCGATAGCGACGACGAGAGAGCGGAGGAGACGACGGGATGCCGATTGGAGGGGACGAGATATTTTTTTGCGGGCAACCAGTTACCCCGTGGCGCGGGGACATGCACAGTGCACGCAACCCAAGCCATCTCTTAGATGCATGTGTAAGTACAAATGTTCCTGCATGATCGGTGAATTGTTTTTATTTGATGGTAAGGAGGAGAGACATTAAATGTGTCCACCTGTTCGACTTGTTTTTATGTGATGGTAGCATGGAGTGGAGGCATTAAATATGTCCACCTGCTTTCGACCCACCCTGCGTAGGTGAAGATGTCCAGGGCTTTCAAATTTACCGAGTGAATTTCTGGATAGCTTAGGGAGACACTCGTGCATGTATGAAAATTTACTGCCTAGTATCTATTGATAGTAAATTCATTAATGTAAAAGGAGAAGGCACATGTGATGTAAATTCTCCTGTCATAGTTACTTTTTTTATGTAAAGGACACGTGAAAGCACAGTGATGTGAATCCCCCTACCATAGTAACTTTTTACATGCAAAATACACCTACAGTTTATATTGTCCTTCCACGCATGGACATTTAATTTTTATCTACTTCATTGAATACGTCCACTTGCTTCATATTTCCACTACCGAATGCATGGAGGAAGGCTGGTTATGACGCGCTTCATCTGAGTTGTGGAATTTTATCTAACACACCAACTAAATAGAACATACGTGGACACTCTGGGAGGCCGTCTAGACGGCGTGCCTCATACGTGCATAAAAAAGGGCTCAAACTTTCTTATGTTTTATTAGACTAGTGGCATACAGCATGCATGTGTATATCGTAAGAAGTGCTTCGAATGATACAATTAAGAAATTATTATACGTACAATCATGAATAGAATCAAATCCATAACATCTTAAAATATGAATGCTTGGCACTTTTTTTGCTCAAAAAAAAGATTTTACACATTCTTACAAAGACCAATAGATTTCGCTTAATTTGAATGCATCAAGTTCAACATTCAAATTGATAATTAAAGATTAAGTCACACTATCACTGACCATGTGTCCAACAAGAACTCGCTGTCATCTGCAGGGAGATCCTCTAGTCAACCCCAAGGCCAGAGGGGCTATTGACGAACTTGTAGAGCAATAGCTGGTTTGCGTGGTGCTCATCGGTATGAGTTGTCTGAATTCTCATGGAATGTGAGAGGGATTAGATCTTACTTCTTGAGTTGTGCTCTGGCTACGGAGATTATATCTTCCTTCTTGAGTTGTGCTCCGATTATAGGGTGTTTTCCAAACTTTTTAAGGTTTGAGGTTATGCTCCTGCAAAGAAAAGTGTGGCAGAATCGTCCAATTTAACTTAATCCTAAGTATATTTGTCAGTCATTTGACACTAAGTACACAAGAGACCAAGTTAAACCCGGTAGTCTATCGAGCTCACCCGAAGGGAGAACTCAAATAACCACGTTTTCATCACGATCATAAATAAGTGAATAAACCTTACAACATTTTTAATCATTTCATACATCACAATGTTACGTAAAATCAGAGTTATTACAAAACATATTTCATAAAAACAACGAAAGAAAGGTCATTTTATATAAAAACAACGAAAATTTAAACAATTTTGAATATTGAAGTAGAAGTAGAGATTTAAGAATAAGATGCTACGATAGCGGCGGTAGAGGAAGCCTTGCTGAGCCCCACCAGAGGTATCCACACATAGCAACAGTTAACTCCAGCATCCACCTGTTACCTGCAACAGGGGGAATAAAACCTAAGTATACAATGTATTCCGCAAGACTTACATGACTATGTTGGAGTAGTCTCCCGACTCTTAAGGATATGCAGGTGGGCTAATTGGCTAGCTATTTAGTTGTTTTTACATAGGAGCATAATATATATATATATAGTAGTATATATATATGCTATTAGTTTGTTGATTTCAATTGTTTTATTATTAATCAGTTTAATAATAGTGTTTTTCTCTCACAATAAATCAAGATGCTAATTGAACTTATCAGCCTAAAAATCAACCAGTGAACAAGCCGATAGTATATATATTAGAGGCATCACGTTGATTCAGCTCCTGTTAGCCAGTCTCTACGCAACACGTGTCGCTCTAATTAGATGCTGCCGAGGGCCTTCCGATTCTCCTCATCGGGTTAAAAGGAAACAAATCTCCTTCCCCTCCGTCTCACCGTAGACTGTCTTAACGACCGTGACCTAAAATATAAGTCCTATTCATTTTTAATGTTATAAGTAAAAGATTTAATATTTATTTTTAGTCTTATTCGATAACATTATTTAAAAAATAATTTTTCTATAAATAAGTGTTCAGAAGACAGGATACTCAATATTTGAGTTATGTCTTACGTCAAAATGAGTCTTCCTTAGAGTTGCCGGAGATCTCTTGACAGCCTTGTGAAAAAATACGCCTCGCCGCCTCCGCAACCAAGCACCGTACCTCGCCGCCTCCGCCTTTACTTCAATTCCTCGCCTTTTCCTCTTCCATAGCCGTGGCGCGCGTAGATGCAGCGCTACGCCTGTCTCTTCCTTTTTTCGGATCATACTGGCCCTGGCATGTACATGCGTGGATTGGATCGCTTCGTCGCCTCTTCCTCTTCCTCGGTCGCGGCGCGTGCAGATGCCACGACCGGCCTCGTCGGCGCCTGCATGGCGCACCAGGACGAAGAGACAGCGACAGCGACGGCGCTTGGGGGTGTGGGTAGGCCTGGGGCACAAGCGTCGGCCACAGGCCGCCCTCATCCTCATCTCCGCCGCTAACTATGGGGTTCCCCATGGTCTGCCTCACCGCCGTACTCGAGTACCTTGCCACCTGAGGTTTGTGTCCCCTCCTCCATCTTGATCTGCTCTCCGATCTGGACTTGCCTTCTACTCGGTTGGTTGTCTATCTATTTTTGGTGGCTGCGGCCACCCAAGCCAGTCTGTAATGTACTTGGTCCGTCGTGGTGGTGTGTACCACCGTTGACCAATTATTCCTATGTGTTGCTTTATCGCGCGCCGCAATCTTACAAACACATTCAGATTTTGTGGTGTTCTGTTTCAGGTTCAGGGTCCCTACCTGGGGCGAAGAGGAAAATGTTGTACTAGGTGACTGATCCTTGGTAAGTTCCTGCTATCCTACCTTCTATTTTGAAGCCTGTATTTTTTATTTAGAACTCATGCCATGTGTCAAATTTGTTCCAGCATTTACCAATTAGATATTATTTCCATGCTTATGCTAATTAGCTATTGTTGCATGCTTATGCTAATTGCCTATTGTTCTATTCCCATGGTATTTACTGAAATTCAACAGAATGGCTTTCGCAGTCAATGCTTTTAATGCTACTAACAGAGATGGCCTTTCTGTGCACCTTCATGATGAAATTATTTATTTAATCGTCTTATTGGAATTGACTAAAACTATTATAGGGCAAGGATGAGACGACATGGTGCTAGGCCAATTATATATGTCAGCTAGGGCACACATCAGGTACATACCATTTGCCGATCATTAAAAAAATAGCCACTTGTGTTAGTTCTAATAGTATTGGTGTCTTATGATATTGATGATTCTCCCATGGAGATTTTGAGTTATATATTTGTTCATTATAAAAGCTAAAATGTCTTAGCATGTGACTTTTCATACTTTTGAAGATTTAGACTACAGAGACTCTCTGCAACGTTTGTTGATCTTACTGTGCCTAATCGTTTTTTGTGCTTGCTCTGGTCTATGGTGGTCTGTTGATGTTTTCCTATACATAGGTATCATGCCCGTTGATTCAGAAAAAAGGATCCTATTAGGCACTGCCAATCCAGATCACAGGTAGTTTTTTCTGCATGTTAGGCTATTGCATTTACATATATAATGTAAAAACCACCTGTACCAGTCAAAACAGTGCACTGATTTTAGATGAAACATGCCTAAGATAACTATAAGAGGTACTCTTTCAGATGTATTTCTCTTCCTACTTGACTCTTTTTTACTATCCACTCTTCTTGGATCCTCATTGCAATATTAAGAGGGCCATGTATCGTCTACCTCCCTGTATGGCTACTATGTTCGAAAGATAGCTTTATTCATGAGCCTGCCATAATAATGTACTCATTTTCCTGAGGAAAGCCATGTTAGGTTCTGTTGACCTGAATCAGAATACCAAGGAATGCATTTATAATCCACCATTTAAAATTCTTAGCACTATGTAATCACTAACTTGGAAGCTAGAAAAAAACAGGAAGACAATTATCATGGGTACACTTGAAATTTATCGTATTAATTAAATCTCTGTTATCTCTTACAGTTCTATGACGAGATGTATGTTGTATATACGAGCAATTTTTAGTAGAACTCCATATGTTTATGTTAATAAGAATGAGGATTTATCTTCAGTTTTCCACTGTTTTCCTCTTCCTTTTCTTACCAAGGGGCAACCATGACTGCATGGTACTGCTGTTGGATAACTGAATTAGTGCTTCCGCAACCATATTAATATCAATTTTCTTATTTCAGTATATAGGTTGTTCACGTGCTTATGCTGGATTTGTGCCAGTAGTACCCTAATATGAATAGGGGATTTATCTTTCAGTTCCCACTATTTTCCTCTTCCTTTTCTCAGCAAGGGCCAAACATGAGTGCATGGTAGTGCTGTTCAATAGGTGAGTTAGTGCTTCCTCACCACATTAATACTATTTTTCTCATTCCAGTATATAGGTTCATCAACTGCTTATGCTAAATTTGTGCTCATCTTTCTACCGATAATAGCCCAACAAAGGGTATCTCTAAATGCCATTAATTGACAGCATTACTAACAAGCCAAAGTGCTACTTCCATCCGTCCATCATCAGGTCTTTCTGTGGTAGATTTACCCACCCTCTATTTATCTGATGTTGTCAACAATTACATTTTTAGTTATTTTTGTAACACCATATTATCATGATACTATGCAACATAGATAGCGTCATATCCAGTGAAGTTTGTTTTTTAAGAGTGACAATGTGAACCATGTTAGAATTAGAATTACTTATTACACCGAGTCCCTCATGGATCTAATTGTTGATGAACATAGAAGGCTCTCTACAGAGCATTTCTTTTGGTCGCATCATCTTATATATTTTCTTGACAGAATTTTTCTTTGATCTTATATTAACTATGCTTCCAAATTCATCTGTGCATGATCATGATATAGACATAAATATTGACCAGCTGCAAAAAAAAAAACTATTTTAAGGAATTGTTTTAGATGTAATTTAATATACCAAGATGAGTAAGCCTATTATAATACCCCTGTTTTTTATCCTTTTTAATTAGTGAATAATTTTTGAAGCCTAACTTTAGAGAGAAGGTGCTCAATTGGCGTGGTTTGATGACCCTGGAATTGCCACTGCCTCTGTTATGAAACCGTTCTTACAATGATACTGTTCTATATTTTTTTGTAAATAATGGATCATATTTGTGCAGACCAATCTGAGGGGATAGCATTCTTTGTCAGATGGGAGCCTAAAAAGGATGGCACAGTATTTTGCTGATGAATAATAGACCTGGTGTTATAGGGTTTTTTCGCTACATCCCCAATCCAGTATTTAGCACATTGTAATCAAGATCTTACCTGTGCCGCATTTGGTTATTCCTGCAATCCCAACCTCAATAAATACAGATATAATGTACTGGTGCCTGCAGAGTTTATATATTGATGTTGTGTTATGCCTTGCAAACTTTTTATTTTGGCTCTTTTGTCCAGCAACCATGTTCAGATTATATATATATATATATATATATATATATATATATATATATATATATATATATATATATATATATATATATATATATATATACACCATCCTGTTATTTCTAATCGTGTTATAGGTCATGAATGGTTTTATTCTGTCACAGCTTGTAGTCACATGCTTTCTTATTTAATCGTCTCTCATGCCGTATACAGCAAGCTAACATTTTGACCATTTACCCAAAAACAATCTAGCAACGATAGATTTGTTATTACGCGTGACCTGCCACGTTCCCCGGTGGTGTGGCCTCAAAACCGGCGCAGCGAAAGCGCGCCTATTGTGCTATATTGTGCTAGTTACTAATAGTACGTCCTTATATGCAAAGTTCATTACTTAGACCATTCTAGGCACCTAAAGGCACCTGAACTATTTTCAAGCAGGTGGTAATTAATCAGAATATATTTTATAATACAACAGTAGCCTCATCATCAACACCATATTCCAGTTGCATTAACTACGATAGCAGTGTTGCGACAAGTGGTATCCATATCCGAGAAGGATGGTGATTGCAATTGATGTACATCCAGCTAGGCAATTCCAAACACACGCCCGTACTTCTCTCAAAAGAGCATGTACAAGGCAACCATTCCAACCGTACGACCAAGGCCCGAAATGATTTGACTACCCCGGGGAACCCACCCTATGAGGCCTGTCCCGCGAAACGGCGACGGGTTTTTCCCTCATAAGTTTGGTCCATAGACATCCCTCTCCCAAAAACAACCGCTAGAATGGCCAGAGAAACACTCAGGTGAACGTTTTGCGCACCTTAGTCATAAGGAAGTACTAAGCTTCATGGTCAACTGTAACTCAGGCTCCTGTTATGTGTTCGGTACCTTCAAACTTGCCACATCGCTACTAACGGTATAGTCTTTAACCGACACAGACGGGACTAATGCAACTAGAGCCTTGCTCTAGTGCTATAATCAACCACATCCAAACCAATGTTCATAGTCCCGTCCGATCTCCAATTATTATCCGTATCCAACCCATGTGATAGCACTAACAAAAGAGCCATGACCTATCTCTCGCGAGTGACCGTCCATCACCCGACTTCTACCGTAGATCCTATAGCATGGCATACTACACGATTTCCGTTATACTAGGAGGACTTATATGATAGAATATTATGCACTTAGGTTTCAAACAACACCTGCAACTTAATGCATAAATAACAAAATAATAAGTGCATGTAAAAATAGGGGTTATGCACCGATGCTTGCCTAGGTAAACTTGTATTATACAAAGCTAGTATTCCTCCATCTTCGAGACATGATTCACCGCCATCTTCAAGACTGGTCACCATTACTCCATCTCTCCGCTTGACGCCAACATTATACTTCAGTTGATCCATCGATCGATCATCGTTCCTAAATGATATGCATAATGCAATGCATGCTTAAGTCAAACAAGCATACACACAGGCATTACAAACTTACAAGACAAGCAACACATCGTCGTGGGTAAACTGGGGTATTAAACATTCTAGATTCCACTCCCATCCTCTCTCATCGGAACTTACCCGCGAGTTGGTTATTAACAACATATCACAAGTTATTAAAAACACCACTTTTGCATCTAAACATACAAGCGAGAGCTGCCATAATCATGCTAAGCATACTTCTCCTTATCAATAAAAAATAAGTACACCTTTCTTAGTCATCATATGTCACAAAGCAGTACATAAAACATGTTTTAAACATAAGATTAAACATATTATTTACTAATATTTAATTAATATTTAAGGGTCATAAAAGCACGTGACACATGATAAATCAGTAACTCAGAAATTATGCATCAACTGTATATGAAATTTTTACCAGTGCACACACACATCAATACTAGTTTACCATAAAAATTTCACTACATTTGGACTATGAAAACATGCTCTATTAATTAACACATAAAAAACACATAAAAACTAGATTTACACATACAACAAAAACGTTATATTAAAGCATATGATATTATAAGTCTACTGCATAGATCTAGTCATGAGGAGTTCAAAACAACTTGATTTTCTATTTTATCATTTTTCTACAAATTACTACGATTTATTGAAGTTTCAGTCTATTTACACATAAAAGAAAAAGATAACAGAAAAAGGAAAACACATTTTGCATAGGGAGTCCTGGACTTTCTCCAAAACTATTTTAGCGCTTCCACCAAAACTTTCTCTCTAGCATATATACATCAGGAACCCCACCTTTGTTTCTATTCCAACCCTCAACTCCTTCTCTTCTCGACGAGCAAAACAGAGGGGCGTGGGTCTGTGTCCGTCGGCTGGGCTGGGGAGGCACGCCGGCGCCAAGGGCAGGCCGGTGAGCGGGGATCACCACGCGCGAGCCTACTGCGGCCTGCGGCTCGGCCGGAGGTGCCCAGCAGCGGACCGGCCACGTGCTCGGCGGCCGCGGCAGCGTGGCTGCGCGACGGCAATGTGCCCCGGCGGTGAGCTGAGACCGAGGAGGCGAGCGCCGGGTGCTTCGAGACAAGGGGAAATCATAGGGACGCTCTATTGGGGTAGAGAGGCTCGAAGCAAGAAGCTCACCATGGATTTCGTTCGCGGCTGTCGACTGCGAGGACGATGGCAGAGCGGCAGAAACGGCGCGTCGCGGCTCTGATTCATCCTGCGAGCGTGCGTAGGACGCAGAGGGAAGAGAGGCGAATATGGTGGGGCACGCGGTCAGGGTGGAGAGGGCTCGGAGGGCGGGGAACGCGGCGGCGGCTCGACCTCCGCTCGGCCATGGCGGCGTCGCACGCAGGATGAAAGAGCGAGGGAGAGGGAGAGCAGGGCGAGGGAGAGTGCGCGGAGGAGGAAAAGAGGATCTCGGGCTCCACTTGAAGGCGCGAGGGCGGGCAGGCGGGCATGGGCGAGCGTGCGAGCAGGGCATGGGCGGCCATGGCGGCCCTGTGCGACGCCAGAGCAGGGGGTGGGCACGGCCAGAGCAGAGCAGAGCAGGGGCAGCACGATGTGGCCACGCGGGACCCACATTTCAGGAGATTCCAAGAAAATTCGGTCCAAGCCACAGTAATAAAATATCTTCACCTCGGTTCAATCTTCAACTCTTATTAAGGGACAACGGTCATTCGCATCACGGATTAGGAGATACGCAGCTCTAAACATTGCAGTGTCAGCGAAAACGCTGAGCACTAGAAACTCTCCCAGGAAACAGCATTTTGTTTAAAATTTGGAGCACTAACTAACATACCAACCATCCAAACTACGCACAAACAAGCAATCTACCACAAGGTACAAAATTTATACTAAGCTTTTTACATAAACATAATTTCAAGTTTATTAACAAAATAATTATTTAATCAGCTCTAAATATGCAATCAAGAAAAGATTGGAATTCAGGATTTTCGATATTTTTAGGCATTTTTTCCACATAAACCCTAAATAACTTTTGTTCACAAGTCTATTTAGAGATGTTTAAGCACACAAATAAGGTTTGTTGCCATCACATATATTGATTTTTATTAATAAAAGCACATAAAGCTAAGGGTCAAGTTTTATTATCCCTAAACACGCTACTTAACAGGTGCGTAACACCTGGGGTGTTAAAAAAAGCAACAAAGTCAAGATGTTGAATATTTTTGGTCCATACCTATTTTCAATAAAAATATATAATAGCTCAATAAAATTAGGGTTTTGAATAATTTTGACCCATACTTCTTTTTTCCAATAAGAATATATAATAGCTCGTTGAACTGAAATCCTCATCCTCACATTAAATCCACACCAGATCCTCAAATGGAAGAAACATGAGTCTACACCACCAACAAGATTATAATCAGCAGCAAAAGAAGAGAAATTAACATTGAGCTAGTAAATCATCTACAGACTACAAGTCCATGTCCTTAAGAGAGGATTAGCTCATAAAAGTAACTACCAGGACTAACATAGGATCATCCAAGGGATCAATTTTAGTAGGAATCAATGATACACTGTACACAAGGAAATAAAAGTCCACAAGGAGAAACACGTGCTAGGCAATCTTTCTTTCGTCAATGTATGCGGGTAATTAAATTCAAATTTAGATTTAATTACATCATGTTTCTTAATGGTATAGATGGATGATTTACATATTGATGATGCATGTGTTACTTTATGTTGATTTTCACAATCATAGAGGTCGGTTATCATTTAGAAAAATTCATAGATCCGATGACTCTTATTATCAATGATGTTTAGAGTCTACTGAATTAATAGCCAGGTGTTTCTGATTTTTGTTAGAATTTCTAGTATTCATCTTCTTTTCTAGGGGGTTTTATGAGGATTATTGTGGAGGCTCGACATACTTCTATTTATAATTTCTAGCTTATATTGTGTAAAATAGTGAAGCATCTGAATACCTCATCATTATCCCTGCGAGAAAATTTTGTATTGTGTAACACTATAAGTAACACAAGTACCTTACCAGCCTCACGTGGCAGATCTTTAGGTACAAATCTAATTATATCTTTATTACATTTTATAGCCAATTGAAGATTCAAAAAGTGCCTTAGAGCCTTGCTCTTGACTTTATTATATTCACTCCATGTAACATGAGTTAGCTTTCTGAGGTGCATAGTTCTTATACAAAGAAATACTAATATGGCGGATTAAGGGATCCTCCAATTGGAAATATAACAGAATGCATAAGTCATTAGAAGGAATTCTAATAAACAAATAGCTATAGTATATCACCTAATGATTTTATTTTTTTATGTGGTAAAAAGAAAATTAACGAACCTGCAAATATCGGCAAAACAACAAGTATTGTTAACCAAGGAAAATAACTCATGACAATGGAGGGAAATCCCAAACAAAAGTAAATTAGCCTAACTAAAAGGTAGGTTGAACAAATGCAAGATGTCCTCATCAATAAAAACAGTACAACTTCGTATCATGTAGGAATAGCATAGAAACTTACTTTGATGAAATGAAATCATTCGCAACCATCCTGCAAGGACAAAGCATGATCAGAATATCATCAGTCAACTTTGAATGAACATGAGTTAACTTGAACTGACAAAATTGTGTTGCACCAAAAAAGAACATCTATTGCTGTATGCCACAACAGAAAACACATATCACTGTCTTGCAGAGCTTCGTCATTAAAATAGAAATGCTAACCACTATTATTCTCACTCATAAAAAAAGTCCAGTTAGACAACCTGGAGCTAAAACATGTCCAAATAAAGAAAATTGCATCTAAACACTATTAGATAATTGGTTTGTGCAAGGCTTTGCAGTCTTATATGTCTAGAGCAAGACATATAAACTTATCGTTAGCATGAACATGTTGAACCGATCAGAACACATGCAAGCGACCATCAAGATGACTTCCGTTGCTTTTCAATCTACTGCAACCAAGCAAACATTTGCCCCGAACTAGTTACCCATTATTTATTTCATATAAAAAAAAGAAAAAAAATGGTACTAATCACACACTTTTTCATAGTGACACCACCCATTTAGTATGTTGACCTTTTCTAAGTACCTTATATTTTTCCTACAGTTCGATCTCTCTCAATAAATGGTTTATCTTTGGCAGAGTGAAACTGTGATTAGTCTATTTTTGGATTTGGCTTCAACTTGTAGAAAATTTGATGAAAGTCGTACCTTTAAAAAAAACACCGCTAATATCTCACAAGGATGATTGTAAAGTGCACTACTTGAGCAAGATTGTGGACAGTTTGAAGGGAAAAAACAAATAGCATAGGTGGAATTAATAAGCAGTAGCCAATTTCACTGGATGCAGATAACTGAGTCACAGTACAGAGGAGTTTGTCATGGAGGCGAAGCTGTAACTACTGCTACTCGGATTCAGCGTTCAGGAATTCATCTGTTTGATATCCTATTTACAGAGCCAGCCAGGAGACACCAACCCAAATACATGGCGCGGCAATTAATTTAGTGCAAGTCTGAATACAGATTAACTTCTGAAAATGAAAGCTAAGCACTTAGGCGCTGGAATGAGTATACTGAAGATAGGTCGTCGGATGATAGAATAGATAGATCAATGCCGGCTGGAGAAGTCGCCAAGTCAGTGAGGCTTGGCTGCCAGCTTCAAGACTGGCTTTCAGCTTCAGTTGTCTGATGAAATTGCATAGGCTGCCCCTTCAGAGTTCCTGCAGTGACAGCACATGGGCTAGTATGGCGTTCAACTAAGCAAGAGGATAACCATACGTCGCCTACTCAGGCCAAGTCTGTAACAGTATAGTGGAGTACTACAATAGCAAACAACTGTCTCGAATCTCATACAAAACAGCAGTGTGAGCGTGACAACCTTATCACATTGCCAATAGCACATCAATTTGTTCTGAATAAAATACAAAAACTACTAAAATTCATTGGACAAGCTACTTTCTGCATCTTTCACATCTGAAATTCTGACGTCCACACTAATTCAAGACAAATGAAAATGGGAGCACCGTCTCATTCAAGTGAACAATTCTACTAATGAACAGAAGACGCCATCCATCTAATGATTTTCAGCTGCACCTGCATGATCAAAGACGAACGGTTTAATTGTACATCATCGCAGCAACATAAAGCAGACATGAAATAAAACGTACAGATTGCCACTGCATTTCTGCACAGTGAGTAGCATCCAGAATTTAGATGCATTATGCTAAGTATGAATCCCTGAATCTGATTTCCCTTGCACCATTGGGCTCCTTTAATGAAATGTTTTATCCACACAGATTGGAAATAGAAATATAGAAACAAAGCACACAAAATGTTCCCTTGTCCTCCCAATATTATTCCTACCCACACCATCATCATTCAGATCGAACCCACTCCAATATGGAAAGCAGGCCTTGATGGAAAGTCAATATAACCTAATCTAATATGAAAGCGAGCAATTGGTGAGCATTCAGATAAAGAACACTTCGAGAGAAAAAAATAATATAGTTTGAATTTTGCCTCCCTATGTTGAATGTATACACAATGAAAAGGATTATATTGATTATTGAAGCAGAATGAAGGAATCATTAGAAGCTCAATCGGTCAAGTTTCAGACAAGAAAGGAAAATAGCTGTGACCATTTCAGCAAAAATATCTTATCTTGCATTGCAACAATGGTCAGGTTCTTCATGAAGGCACAAAAAACTTCAGCACAAGTCTGTTATTAAATTATCATTCACATTTCTTCAGCAGAAAACTCCTGGGTTAACTAATCACTCTTGCTTGTACTATAGTCAAAAGTATATAATGTGAGCACTGCTAACTTTCAGAAAACGAAATATGAGACACAGAAATCCATTTGCTTCAAACAAAACACAAAATATGGAATTGTGCAAAGTAAAATGAAGTTCCTAATATCTTACCTTTAAACAGAACTTGAGTTTGAGCTGAAGCTTTTCCACATGTTACTAGCTCATGCAGTGGATCCACATGAGACACTGAGCAATCATCATGATGACTGATGCATAACGTACGAAGAAGCCTAGCTTTGGAAAGAATGAGCTTCATAAAAGATATTTCATTTGGAAGCCAATTGATACCAGTCATCTCCAGAATTTGAAGATTGGCACACATGCCATCTGCCCACTGTGCATTTAGGAACTCTCCATTTAGCTCAATTTTCTGCACTTCGCCATTGTAGATCTTCACAAATCTAAAGATATGATTTGGTGCACGCACATTGTACGTCGCCGCTTTTTTCATGCGTCGTTCGATCGGCAGCAGGATGATCAGGCGAGCCGCGTCGTTTAAAAACCCTTTAAGTTTTCGAAATCAACCCGCGCTCGGGCGCCCTCTCGTAAATTTTTTACAAAAACGCCTCGATTATTTCCAAATCAACGCCACCCGCATCAGATGGCACCGGGTTTGTTTGCAAAAAGACCTCCACTTTATCGAAAATCAACTCAAGGCCCCGGACACTCTCTCACCGTTTTTTGAAAAACATCCTCAGATTTTTCTCAAATCAAAATACAGCCCAACTTTGATTATATCTTTTTTTCTCCAAAAATGGATGTGGACCCGGTGGACGCAGCGATGGGCGCCACCCAAAAACTAGTGGATGTAGAAAAGGGTAGTTAGTCGAAAGCAGCAAGCCAACCATCTAAGTTCAAACAATGTAGGTAAGAATATCTGAAAGGTAGTATTCAGCATTACCTTCATTTTAAGTTTTTCAAGATTCGGCATACTCTTTAGTAAGCAAAACACTGACAAAATGGGGGGCAGTTCACAGAAGTCCATGAACAATTTCAGGCTCTTCAAGTTGTCAAAGGTGCATGGAAGGGTCTCCAGTATCTTAATCCCATTTAACTGAAAAAAGAAAAGGAAAGAGAATAATATCAGAACACTGAAGCTGGAATACAGGACAACAATCATAAATCATGGATGAGTTTCACTTATTTTCCAGGAAGTGGGCACAGGCCA
Organism: Miscanthus lutarioriparius; assembly: GCA_904845875.1. Lineage (NCBI taxonomy): Eukaryota > Viridiplantae > Streptophyta > Magnoliopsida > Poales > Poaceae > Miscanthus > Miscanthus lutarioriparius. The sequence goes on along the minus strand of CAJGYO010000004.1, from coordinate 38,177,049 downwards.
TTGAAGTGAAGCAGTAATGGATACAATCAAACATGGTTTCTGTTTGAAAGAAATCTTTGATATTGTTTAATTTTTTAGGCCATTTTATTACACCTAAAGAACAATATGACTCAGCCACAGCCCACACGTGCAAACAGAGGCAAGCCCTTTTTAAAAGAATATATGATTGATTTATAAGTTTTCTAAAGGTTCACTACACTTCAGCAACCATAAATATAAGTTTAAGTAGCAACACAGAAGGGACTAAAATGCAGTAGCTCAAAAGTCCTAAATTAGACTACAGCTGAAAGAATAGTGAATTAGTGATGCCAATAAAATATGCATATTTTTTCTTCAAATACTAGTGGAAAACCATCTCCCATTTCCAAGAATAGTACATCAACCTCAAGTATACACAAAAGCAATAGTACAACTAAGTGACTAGCACAAGCAACACAATTAGGCACTAACGGCGTGTTCGCTGGTTGGTTTCTGGGCTGGTTTAGGCTGGCTGGTGCTGGTTTGTTGTGAGAGAAAAATACTGTTGGCTGGTTGAATAAGGCTGGTTGAAACCAACAAGCGAACAAGTTGTAAGACACTAACTTCTTGCGAATATGCCCAGCCCTTATGAGGTGTAACGCCTCATTACTGTCCACTCATTTCCCATTGTCAGGTAGTAACTAGTATAAGGCATTTTAGTCAGCTTCTATTTCGATCCAGCCAAACTAGAGATTTGGAAGAGATAAAATGAATAGTTGGGAAGAACAGCATATACCGGTGCATAAAATATGTAGAGACAAAGCTTCCTAACTTGAACGAGCCCAACAAGAAATTTGGCAAAATCTCGGTGACCAACATACTCCCACAAATCGATGACAGCAGAGTGCAGGCATGGCAGCTCTGCAAAATTCCAGCCATAATCGATATTTGAGCAAATTGTTATGTGACACAGATTGGGCGCCCGGATCTCCCATTCAATAAACTCGTCTCCCCCGATGTAGACTTCAGATAGTATCAGCTTCTCGAGCAATGGGGATGTCTCAATGATCTCCTCCAGTTGGTACTCCCCGTTCTGCTGGAAATTCACATTGACAAGGCTTAGCTCTTTAAGGACCGGAAAGCCCTCGAAGTCCGGGGGTAGCGGCGGGATGTGGCAGGCGAATAGGTCGACGGAGATGAGGCGGCGCCAAGAGAAGACGATGGAATGAAGGGAGAAGAACTCGTAGGGCTGCAGAGCCGGCCTGAGGTAGAGATCCTCGACGCCGCCGCGGCGGGATAGGACGAGGAGCCAGTCGTCTAGGCGGCGGGCCGAGAGCTCGTCGAGGGACACGTAGAAGCGCCGGACGCGGCCGGAGCAGCGGAGGAGGACGCAGTCGACGGTCCGGAGCGCCTGCTTGCCGGAAAGGATGGAGATGTCGATGGAGGGGAGCGTCTCCCAGCGGTGGCGCCAGGCGCGGCAGAGTGCGGAGGTGCGAACGACGTCGCGGAGGTCGAGGCGGGCGAGGACCTCGTCGAGGATCTCCTGGGGCAGGGAGAGCAGGGCATCGGCGTCCACCGCACCCACCGGCATGGCCTTGGAATCAGGAATCCGGCGCTTCTTGCGAGGGCGGCGCGGAGCCATTTCGTCAGCACTGTGCCGGTGCCGCCGTTCGGTGCGGAGGATTTGGTGGAGATCGGTTTCGCATTTCGCAGGAGCGCGCGCGGGTCATCTAGCACCATGGCGGGACGCCGGGACCAAACGACGCGAAACAAAACTTTGCATTTCTGGATGGAGGGAGTACAATAACATACTTACCGTGGACCAGTGTTGCGCACGACATGCTACAGTACCGGCGACGTGGCCTTCCCAGGGAGCAGAAAATGGTGAGCAATAGTAGATCCGCAAATGTGCGCTTAAGAGCGTCTCCAACAGTTCTTAATATTTTCTTTCCAAAATCATGAAATTTTTCAACTCGCCAAAAGTATTGGGAGAAATAAATAAGATCATTTTTAACAGTTTCCAATAAATTACTCCTAAAATATAGAATATAATTTTACATATGAATCATATACTATTTCTAAATTATTCTAACCACTTTTATATATTTGTTCTCTCTTGTACATTTGCATCAGGATCTCTTTTCTACTATTTATTTTTTCCCACCCTTTCACCTTTAGATTGGCCGCACGATACGCGCGTTTAGATCGCCGCGAGTAAGGTGAAAATGGTGTGGATAATTCTATGAACCGATCCAATCTGGATCTGAATTACGAGGATATAGGGAAGAACTTTTAATATCCACACGGATAAGGATAATCCCGAATCCGATTGTGTGCGGATACGGGGTAGGATATGGAACAGGTAAAATTTGGCAGATAAGGATTATCCGCAAATTCTATGCGGATTATCCGAGGTGTAAAATAGGATATCCGAAAATTTCTCTCTGTCGACTAAATAATTCATGATTTAAAAAAGTTTGTTAGTTGAGAACTTTTATTTTGTGATGTGGTTGTTTGATGTCCTAATTTTTAAATTAAAAATTTGCTAGATGTTATTACTTATTGGCTAATAATTTATCATTTTTTAGGAAGGTATCATGTTAAATGTTAATTGTCAACGTGATAGCCACAACATGAAATCTATTGCAAGATTATTATCTATTGCCCGTTCTTGTTCTTTTTTGAGAATTACACAGTACAATGTAGACACCCACGGCACCCACGCACACTCACCCATGAACACACATACGTAAATCCTACCCTTATGAGCACCTCCGGAGGACTGAGTCGGCAGATCTCGAAATTCATAAAGTCACCACAAGCGTTTCGCTGTCGACGGGGACATCGTCTACCACTAAAAGCATAGCGCCGTTAAATCATGGAATAAATCCAGAAAAATACGAGCACCCCTACCAAGTTGAAGACTTGAACCGGTGGATAGGTTCCACCACAAAAAACCCAACCAACTGATCTATGATCAGTTCGCCCGTTCTTGGTTCTTTAATCAATCCATTCTTGAGGAGCATATAATTCTCTATGTATGCACGTATTACTCGACTAGTTAAATCCGTTTATCTCGCAAAAAAAGTTAAATCCGTTTATGATCCGGTTTCGCTCCATATCCGTTCCAGTTCTGACATCCGAAAAAATATGCAACCACATCCACATCCGTGTATTATCCGCTCCGCACCAAATCCGATAAAAAAAGTGGATTAGGATACGGGGGGCGTTATCCTTACCGATCCGATCCATTTTCATCCCGCATCTTTACGCGCAACGGAGGATTTTTTTCCAAGTGCCAAAAGATTATGTGAGATTGGGAGTTGTTAAAGATGATTTTTTTTCTTATTCTTCCAAAAATCCTAGATTGGGAGTGTGTTTTGGATACTCTTAGAGATGCTCCAACACTTGCCGAATGTCAAAAAAAAAAGAACATCTGTCGCTGCCATTCACTTGGTTTGAGATTCAATTCTGCAAGATACTATCGCCCTGTTGGTTTGGGCTGGTTTGACTTATAAGCCATGGCTCAAAGTACTGTTGGCTGGTTTAGTGTGAGAGAAAAATATTGTTCGTTAACTGATAAATCATGGCTTATAAACCAAATACGACCAAGCGAACAGCATATGTGACTAAGAGTACGGTCCACTCTAATTTCTTCTACTCTACACTCAACTTTGCCGAGCACAACTCCAATAGCTCTGCTCTAGAATAAAAAAAGATCAAGTTGAACCCTAACTTATGTTTTTTTACAGAGCTTCTTAAGGGTATTCTAGAAACAAGCCCTTCCTATCCCTTGAGAAAATCGGAATTTTAACCCCAAGGCAAGGGGGCTTCATTTGAATACAATCAAAGTTACGAGCTTCGTGAAGTCACACATGATGAAAATACTATTTCACTATTCCAACCCTCTTTAATCTATTGGATCAAAAAATATTAGACCTAGACTGACGATTTTGTTTTTACCTTATCCCTTCTCTTTCCTCCCATGTTCTTCTCGTGCTTGTTTGTCTCTGAACTCGTTGCTGTTTGTCATTTGTGTTACAACCTCCTCGCACGTTATCATTCTCATCCCTCGGCCCCAATATCACATACAATACAAGTGGTCCTCATCAATAATTTCTACCCCTGTAATGTATTCCAGGTAGCGACCTGTTCCTGTGGCTATTCTGCATTGCCACCGATGCTACCTGAAGCATCTAAAGCCACTAAACTTAGCTTAGGCTCCACATCGAGCCTGGACAAAAGGAATGCATGAAGCAATGTTAGAACACTACATGTATGTCTACTCACAGATAGATGCATACGGGGAGAAAGGAAATTATGCATACCCATTTACTAGACTGCTCCAACTAAAATCCGAGAAATCAATAAAGTCTACGTTTGCGATGTTAATCAATAAAGTCTACGTTTTTATTCTAATCAGTAAAGCTTTTACAATTTTTATTTATTCTAATCAGTAAAGCTTTTACAATTTTTATTTATGCGATTCTATGATCACAATCTTACCTAAAATAAAGTTCTCACATATTCTTTGTATACGATTCTGTGATTACAATCTTACCTAAAGATCCCCAATTCGATTTAGAATCTACGATTTTGACAACCTTGACAATATTGTATGTACCTTAAAAAAGCCAAAACAACTTATAATTTGGATGTAACGGAGAGCAGTAACTTTGTCAGATTGACTATATATGTGCACCATTTCGAGCACACAAGAGTTCTTTCACAAAGGCTGGAGGCTCAGCCTGCACCCCACCACGGACGCAGAATGTGACCATTGTAATTTGCCAATTACCAGTAGAGGGCATCTTAAAAGAACATGGGGGGGGGGACCATTTGCATGTCATTACACAACATACATCCAGGCAGAATCAACCTAAGACGTTATAGAGTGATTTTGAGAATTTCTCTCTAGCCCCTTACTGTTACTGCAGCCATGAGCTGCTGCAAGCAAGTTGCATATTGGACTGCAGTATGTTGACAAGAATATTGATCTGAAAGACCATAATCTGAAAAGCTTGAGTCTACATGAATGAATTGACCAGGTAATGACTTCTTCGCAACTGTTTCCTGCCATATGTCAAAGAAGTCCTCCATGACTGCCTTGGATTTTTCAATGGAAGATAGTGGATAATACTCTACCTGCGTAGAGGGTAAGAATAAACTCAAACAAGCTTGCCGGTAAATTTGAGCAACATTAATAAAAGTAAGTTTGCATGGCAGGCACAAGTTCAAATAACATGAACTTTTCAACTATTGCTTTTTGTTCAGTTTTTCTACTATTAGCATTGGCACAGAAGATACTGAACATGCTTTCAGACTGCAGTCATAATAGCGAAGCAAAAGTGAACAGTAAGCTCACAAGTTTTACAAGTAAGCAAAGACACCTGGTATTATGCCAACCAAAGTTCATCAGGTTAACAATCAGTTAGTGCTTCAGTTTATACTACTCCATTTATAATAAGGATAGATCTCAGAGTCAAACTTTCAAAGAAAAGAACCAGGTCATAGGGTACCATATCATCAGTAGAGGAGGCTCTGTAGGATTACTGGCTTAGACTAGCATACTTTTAAACAGTATTTTACCAAATCTAAATCTTAAGTTATTACTTTATATCATTTGGTTTGTGTTTTGATATTTAGTAAGAAAAGGCAAAGAACCAGTCACATGACTCACATCAGTACACGAGAAATTCAAAAGAAGAAAATGAAATGATACCTCCATCATGATTCCTCTCAGTGCTTCAGAATTATTTGGAACACATTTTCCTATCCTCAGGCAGAAATCACCCAGTTGATACTGAAACCCCTGAAGAATATTCAAGCACATGAAACAATTGAAGTTGTATACAAGATTATGACAGAAGTGACGAGGTTAACATAGAAAAACAGAAAGCAAATCAAAATTTACAAGAAACAGGCCTACCTAGTTGAGTTTTGGAACAAAAATATACACCTTTCATAACCCAATTAATTTCAGGTGGCTTTGAGATCTTGTGAAAACTCTTTGTTATTAGTTGAGCCCATCCTAACTCTTATACCTGTTGGTAAGGGTAGAAAATTATTTACCCATTAGAAATGGGTTTCATATGGGTATACCCACTAGTGACGGATGATGCAAGGAGTACTCCAACTCCAAGCACCTCTTCCCTATTGCTTGATAATTATCCAGTGGGTTTGGGCAAATGAGTATGGAGTATGGACGAGATTGGGGAGGGTGAGGTCTGTTGGTATGGGTAGAAAACTATTTAACCATTAGAAATGGGTATACCCACTAGTACCCAAGGAGACTCCAACTCCAAGCACCTCTCCCTATTGCTTGATCATTATCCAGTGGGTTTGGGCAAATGTGTATGGAGGAGTTTGGGGAGGGTAAGGTATGGACAATGATGATCTGGATTTGGGTGTGGGCAAGTATGTGTGTGCCCAAACCCTCTTCAGTGACAGGTATACTAACTCATATGTGCTGCTTGCGCTTATCAGTTATCACCCGTGAATCCAATTTTAGCAGAACACAGATTTGTTTCCCTTAGCAGAAGGGAAGACAAAATGAGTAAACCTAGAGTTGAGCTTAATTGACAGTTCAGATCGATTACAAGCACATTTGCCCGCTATCGCTTGAACCAAAGCAAAACAAGACTTCTAAGCGCAAAACCCTAAATACAGGGGTCGAATCTAAAACCAGAAGGGCAAGAGGTGACCTCAAAGTTGAGGGCGACGCGGATTCTGTAGGACTGGAGCTTCTCCATGACCTGGGGGAACGCTGCATCGGCCTGGAGGACGAGGCGCTGGGCGCGGACGATGGAGAAGTAGAGCCCCGGGCGCTCGTGGAGCGCGACGCCGAGGAGCTCCCTAGGCAAGTCGGGGTGCTGCTGCCCCGCGGGGCCCCCCGCGCCGTCCCGGGTCATGGCGCGGTAGAAGAATATGGAGGTCTTCCATCGCCCGTCCTTGGAGCCGCCGAGGGACTCCGCGCAGCCGCACGCCTCCGAGAGGATCTGGCTGTTGACCGTCGCCCCGGGGCTCGGGTGCCAGTGCATCAACCTGCGCGCCGAAAACCGCGGGTTTGAGTCAGAGCGGGAGGAGAGAGAAGAAAGTTCGCGATGTGAGAGTACGGTACCATTTGACGGGGGGCATGGCGTCGGCTCGGAGGGGCGACGGCGTCGGCAACGACGAGGGGCCAAGGTTGGTGATCGGTGAAGGCAACCTGGAAGGAGCAGGTACTTGTGGGCCGCCTGGCTGTGGGAGGGAGAGAATATGCTGCTATATATGCTGTTATTTACGAGCCTTGGTAGCGGGCCCAACGATGTGCTCTGTTACTCGGCCAACGGCCCACTGCTTTGGGCTGCCATAGTAATTTTCAGCAAAAGCCAAAGTCTTTTGGACCCGCTTGGTAAAAAAAGCTAAGAATTGGAAGTTCCTCAAAAAAAAAAAAAACTAAGAATTGGAAAAGCTCCCTTGTACATTGTGGATTGTAAAAGCTAGGTAATTTTCAATGAACTCCAATAGTCACTTTGGTCAATTACAATCTGTTAAAAGCTAGGGGAAGATGGATTGCAGTATTGTTACGATATGAATACAAATTATTAAAAAAAAATACTTTGCTCCATTCTAAGTATAGTTTACTTTAAATCTTTAGATTTATCTTAAGTCAAACTTTTCTGAATTGACCAATTTTATAAAAAATACACCATCATCAGCGATATCAAATTACTTTCTCAACTTCATAAGTGCACACATCATCAGCGATATCAAATTACTTTATGAACTTCATACGTGCACAAAATTGTCACCTATTTAAGCTAGATCAATCTTTAGTCAAAGTCCCATCCGGAACTAAGACTTTATTCCACCTAGCATTTAATTTGAGTCGTAAGATTTTTTTTATTTTAATTGAATAAAAATAGTCCAACCTTAATTAAAGTCTAACATATACAAGGAGGGGAAAGAGAGGAGAGAGTAAAACAACAGAAAATTTGACCCATTCAATGACATCTGGATCCGACATGTAAGGGGAGATAGAGGGGATGTGTTTTTTCTCAATTGTTGGAGATATATCATCCCTTAAACAAGAAATTATGTTTTCTCATTCCCTTATAGTAAATTTGACGAAATGGAAAGGAATCTAGAAGAGTTGCACTAAAAACTAGTCATAAGTGATCTAAATGGGCCAAAATAGTTACTAGTCCATGCATCCAAACAACATATACAAGGCCAAAATAGTCACAAGTGTTTTGATGGTTCGGTGACAAATTAATTAAAAGGACTAATGATTCTTTCAATTAAAAGCACTTGTCAGGATTTGTCAATTTTTCGTGATGCATTTGTTACTTTTTGAGATGAAACTTCTTAAATGGGGCACAACGTGCTCCCATGCTTGCGGTGAGCTGTAGGAAAGTCTATGATGGCTGTGATCTTGCCCTCACAAGGAAAAATATCAACTAATGGAGACGAGGATAGTGATCGAGAGGGACATGGCATGAGCGTGACCTTTGTGAATCGCTCACCACCACCTCAACAGAGACATAAGGTTCAAGTGGGAACCCCAACTTTGATAAAACATATATCTTGTCTCTTGTATTTTGAATTGCATTGTTTTTTCTTTCTCCTTGATTTACTTGGTTGTGTTTGTTTGTGAGTGCAGGTAATTCGTGGATTTGCTACTGGATACCTCCAAAAGTATATATACAAGTTTGATTTGAGCTTGAATTATTTAGGTGCAATGAACTTGTCTCATTTCTTTTGTAGAAGTTCCACGAAGCGGAAAGTTCTGCACCCTGCTAATAATATGCATTGAAGTTCCACGAAGCGGAAAGTTACCCACTATGAATTATTTTTCAGCCTATGAACAATTTTTTATCCATAATTGGCTATTAGTTGAGCTGAACGCTAGAAGTAGTCAAGGAAAAATTGTAGGTCTGATGTTTTAATTTATCCATGTGTTCTTAAGGTACTAATATTGTATGACGAGTGACAAAGTTGAGGTATAAAAAATAAAAGTTTGAGCACTGAAATGCAGGTTAACAGTTCATGGATGGCATTAAGCAAAAAATGTAAAGTTTAAGGACTGAAACGATGATTTTAATATTCCTAGGATGAAATTGAGCCAAAAAGTAAAGTTCAAGTACTAAAACTGTCATTTTAAAAGTTAAAGAATAAAATGGCTATTCCACCAATAAAATAACATATATGACTAAATTGCGGTGACCTAAGAATTAATACTAGGTGATCGAAACGGATCATTAGCTAGCCAAGTATCAGTCCATCCAAACATGCTCTGCTGCAAAAAATAACGGAAAGTTGGTAGCGTGGCACTAAGTGACCGCAATCGGAAGTTTCGAGCCTTTACAGGTACCTGCGGTTAGTGACGATTGACTGACGAACACACCGATCAGGCTGCATGTAGGCACTGTGAGTGATCATGCAGCAGCATCGATCAGGATAAACCATGGTGCCGCACCCTCTTTTCGCACGCGAAAACGTTAACCGGCACCAGGCACCAGCACACCACCACCATGGGTCCAGGCCCTGTTCGCTAGTTGGTTTCTGAACTGATAAGCTTGGTTGGTGCTGTTGTGAGAGGAAAATATTATTGGTTGACTGATAAACCCTGACCAAATGAACGTGCTGGATGGCAACATGCACTGTGGCTGATGGCGCCATGCAGCCAACCAATCCAAGTGAGGTCGTTAATGCTAAACAATCGCGAAGCGTGTGCAACTGCTGCCAAATCGCCAGTCTAGGGCGAAAGTGAATGCAAGAGACCAGGGCCTCCGCACGCGACGAAATCTTTTGGGCGCACATGTGTTGCAGTGAGGCAGAGAACGTAGGTTCACCGAACACACATACAAAAAAAAAGGTCCAGCCTGTTTGGTTTACAGGGACAGAGTGAAATTGAAATGTAATCAAAGGTTAGTTTCGGTGAGAGTTTCATATGAGTTTTATTTGTATCAAATAGATTGTCACATAAGTATTTTTATGATATGACAATGTATATAAGAGAGAAGAAATGAAACTCTCTTGACATGATTACCAACTATCTATGAGTCATAAAATTAAATACCTATAAAACTATAAAAACTCGATCCGCGGTGGCTAGATAGCCCCAAGATATTCTGGCTTAAGAAGAATATCTTCTCACGTAGATCGAGAAACCCCTCGAACCCTGCCTCACCCATACACAGCGGCACCGAGCTCCATGAGATGAGCTAGCCACAGCCCTGTGCTTTTGACGTGGAGCAGACGAGGGAGTTTTTTACCTCACTCGGGGAAAATCCACGAAAACAACGCGCGGGTGCGCCACACCTGAGGCTCAAACCTGCACCGCGAGGGTGCTACTGAGAGCACTAAACCAGCCGGCCTGGAGTCCGTTCGCAAATACCTATAAAACTGTAGAATAAAACTTTGCATTGAGAACGTATGTTTCATCCAAGTTTCATTATCATGCAAACAACGCCATGAAACTATACACTGAGACCGACCTAAATAACAAAATGAGAAGCAATTTCTAAATATCAGTTTTAATTTATTTGATCCAAACAGATCCTAAGGACAGCCAAATACGTTCTAAAACAATGACCTCTCATGTTCATATGCTGATATGCATACCGGGCCGGGCTGCCCTACAGGCCTGTTTGCTCGATCGGTTATCCTAGCACCACGGACGTCCGGTGCGAGCGCGCGTCCGGACGCACCTCAGGAGCGTTCAGGAACCATCTGATCCTGATCAAATCAGCGTAACGATTCAACTCAGAAACAATACGAGCGAACCAAAAAATCCGGCTGCCCGTCCCATACCATTGGCTCGCGGCCCGTCCCCCGACGCACCGCCATCCGCGCCGCGGCCCCTGTCCCCCACCGCACCTCGTTCCCCACCGCGCCCCTGTCCCAAGAGCACGAAACACTTTCAAGTGCAATATCACAAAATATATAAACTATGTGGTACAACATCGGAATATAAATACTGGAACATTGCAAAACTATATAGTGCAATATCGAAAATTATGTACTGTAACATCGAAAAATATGTACTGCAACAATAAAAAATATATACTGCAACATCTCAAACAGTAGTACTACAACATCATAAAATCAACCATAAAACATGAAAATGGAAAACATCTCAAATCACCGTCCAGTGCTATAACATTTGAAAAAGGTGATTTCAACAATTAAAATCATATGTTGCAACATTAGGGGAGAAACAAATCCCAACATTAGAATTCTCTTTCTGCAACACATGAATCACCCTATTCCAACATTCGAAAATCATCTGTTGCAACATCCAAAAAATCCCATCGCAACACAAAGAAATAGCAAGAACGTACAAAACAGCAGGGGGATGGGTTTGAGGTGCAAGCTGCTCCACCCTCTCGCCAATCACCTTCAAGCTTGCCGGAGGGAGGAGGGAATATAACACTAGAGTTCGCCGGAACCCTAGCCACCACCTCGTCCCTCAGATCTAGAGGAGGAGGAGGAGGAGGAGGGCTCAAATCCAGAGAAGGAGGAGGAGGAGGAGGAGGAGGAGGAGGATCAGATCTAGAGAAGGACCGACCTACCTCGTTGTAGCCGCCATCATCATCCTCATCTCCGGTGGGGGAGCGAGAGTCGGGTCGCTAGGGGCGTAGGGTAGCAATGTGTGGTAGAACCGTCTGAAATAACACACTTACGGAGGCACTCGTCTTCCACCAGACACTAAGCACCCCAAAAACGAGCTACAGCGGGCTAGTTCCGTTGGGCACACCCCAAGGATGAGCCCAATTAGTCCACATTTTTCCCCAAGGATCAAATAATGAGAACGAGTTATAATACTTAGTCCATTTCATACATCCAGAGTTCTTAGAAATTCATTATTACATTGCTAAATTTAGAGTGCGGAATATTAAACAGCGAAATGATAATAAACATCTATATAATGAACAAGGATCCGTCTGTGCCCACCAGAAGAATCCTTCACACAACGGGTACTTCTCAAGTTGAACCTGCAATAGGGGTAAATAAACCCTGAGTACACAATGTACTTGCAAGACTTATCTGACTAGTGGAAATAATTTTTCGACTCCAAAGGATATGCAAAGCTTTATGGTTTGTTGGGTTTCTTTTTGCAGAAAGCAATTCTAGTAGTGAATCCTTATTTATATTATTATTAGCAGTCATGATTAATTTATTATCTAGCCATTCTATGTAAGCACATGTTCTACTTTCAAGCAAGGGTTGAGCAATCAGTTCCATTTCATCATCTTTCATCTTTCAGTTCTTACTACGATGCTAGACTGTAGACAAGCCGTACCGGAACGCCGGCGATTCGCAAATCAATGCCCCCAGCTGGGTACCCTAAAAACACATGCCCCGCTTGTAGCCCAGGCACAAGCAGGACTAACCCATCACCCTCCTGTGACGGGGTCCAGATCTCCGTCTAAACTTGGACTCCAAACCCCCGCTCCTAAGTCCCGGACTTAGTTCGGTGCAAGAACCTCCACCATCCCTGCCTCCAATCAGTCGGTCCAGAAAGATCCGGAATCCATGACAAGAGAGCAACAAGTCTTCCCTACGCCCATACCCAAGTATTGCTCGAGATAATAAGTCTGTGACTTGCCTAGAACCCAATGCAACGTCCGGTCCTTAACCGACACAGACAGGGAAAAAGTGTAACCAAGCTATGCCCAGTTGGCCATAGAACACAACCTCTTACACCCACCAATACCCAAATCGTATCCCTGCCCGATCTCTTTTTTTCTTTCCACCATTTTATCATGAGTGATCATAATTATCACCTATTATGAGTAACATTAGGTTACTCACGCTACCGATATCCTTAGCATAGCAGCTACTCGACCTATACTAGTACGACTCATAGGTAGATATATATATGCATGTAGTTTCCATAAAATGCCTGTAACGTAAATGCACATCATATATATTCAATAATCATTCAAAAATAAGGGTTATGCACCGGGGCTCGCCTTGGACAGGCAGTGTGTCAACAAAGTCAGCAATAAACGGCTCCGAGGCACCCTCCTGTACGAGAACCTCCTCCTCATACTCCTCAATAATCTCCTCGTAGTCCTGTTCGTCCACATGCACGAACTCTACCAACTCGTTATCTACATGCATAAAATGATGATACAACACTTAGTAATACGGCAACAGCAACTTTTAAATTAAAATGCATCCATCAAGCTACTAAGCTAGTCTTACCGACTAAGGTGCTAAGTTACCTATTGTTACCACTAACAAGTATGAAACATGGCATGTACTATCTTAGCAACTAAAGGCATTCTTACTCTTAATACCGATTTACTCTATATACGATAAAACAAGGAGTACTAGCTATTCTATTTATCAACCTACTCTAGGGCTACAAAAATTATAGTAAGCACATAATAATCTAATGAGCCTACTTTAAAATTTTCATGGGTAAAGCTATCACCAATTTGCCACAAAAATTCCTACAAATATTAAGCTAAATAATACTAAGCTTTCTAAAGTGAATTTATGAGTCTATTATTACCACAGCTAACTGTAAACTAATTATACCAACAGATAGATAGCATTTTTGTGAACCTAACAAATTTTGTTTCACTATTTTTGGACATCTATAGAATTTACTATAGTTTTTCAAAGTTTAGCTCAAAACTAAATTGAATAAACATTTATTGCTTCACTGGAAAAAGGAAAACAGAATCCACCCGCGCGCGCCTACTTGACCCACCCGCGTGACCCACGCGGTCGTGGCCCAGACGCGCGACGACGGCCCACGACGAGGAGGTCCGCGCGCTATGGCCGTTTTACGAAAACATCCTTGACCTACCGATGAATCACCCTAAGACCTACGACACTATTCCTATAGGCATCTACTTTGCAGATAAGCCCTCAGAACACTCTGTCTTCGCAACTGCGATACCGTCGGGCACCCACGCATGCATCGGCGCGGCGGCGCTGGCACAGGCCGGTCACGCCGACCAGACCAGCCCCTCCCCGACCCCAATAGCGAGACAATACCTGCCTAGGCATGAACGCGAAGCACAGGGCGAAGAAAGCGCGAGCCGAGAGGCCGCAGTAAAGCCTGACCATGGCGGCGGAGCTCCTGCAACAAGGCGGTGGTGTTCCGGTGAGTCACAACAACGCCGAAGTAAAAAGGGTAGCAAGTGAGCTCCAGGCATTCACCATGGACCTAGACGAGGTGGTGGTTCGATCGGAGGTGGCTCGAGCCAATCTAGCTGTGTGCGCATGGACGGTGCGGTGGTGCACCGCGGTGGGAAGGCTGCGTCGGGTGTGGCTAGAGGGTGGTAGCGACTTGGCAAGGGTGCGTCGGGTGCTAGGTTGGTGGAGGCAAAGCTAGCAGTGCAACAAAACAAACACGAGCAACTCTGGATTGGGGGCCTTACCGTCGATGCATGCCGAGACGGACTTAACGACCCGGTGAGAGGAAAGCTCCAAATTAGAGCATGGCTCAGCGAGTAACACCGCACGATGGGGTTGGGTGGCTGGCTGACTACACCATGAAGCCATGGACAAAGCTAACTGGACCAAGGTGGCTCCACCAAGCCGAATTGGAAGGCGCGGGTCCAGCGACCACAGCGACAGAGGAACAGGGGAAGACAGGCGTGGCTTGGCTCGTCGCTGCCATGGCGGGACATGGCTATCAACTCGGTGCACAAGCGTGCACGTGCTACAGGGCGATGGGGGACAACAAAACATGCTTGAGATAGTTGGCCGCATTGCCATAATTCGCAAGCCGACGGCGGCTCAACCCTTTGCGCCGTAGTGGACGGCGCCGGCCAAGGAAGAGGCAGCAGCGTAGCGTCGCATCGAGCATGGATGTGATGGCTAGGTAAGCGGGGCAAGCCCACATGCAGCAATGCGATGGTGCGGCAGGGCCGTGTGCCGGCTGCAGCAGGCCAAGTGTGGCCACGCGCGCATGGTCCTAAGCAGGCGAGCGTGAGGCGACAGAGCGGCTAGGCGGACGCGACGGCTGAGGCAGAGTGAGCGCACGCGGGCGACTCAGCACTCACGGCCGTGGCTAGCAGCAGTGTGGTGACACAACGCCACGTAGGCAATGACTCGGTGAAGCGGGAGACAGCAGACTGGCTAGGGCAGCTGGCCCACGACGACGGCGGTGGTAGCCGAGCGGCCAGGCTCGCCGGGCGCGACGTGCGCATGCGGGCATGTGCGCGAGCGCGTGCTAGGGCGCTGTAATGGCGGTGCGGCCTGCGCGGTGGTGCGTGCTTGGGCAAGCCAGTGCTACGGCGCCAAGCCAAACCGAGGCAGTGACCGCGTCCAGACGCTGACACCGGCCGGAACATGCCATGCACGATTTTTAAAGTGCCCCAAAAATCCAACTCGATGCTTCAATTGCTAAACCACCTATTTTACACTCGAAGGTGACATGTCACGCTACTAAAACAAACCCTAAGACCCTACCACTACTTAACCCGATTCTTCTACGAAAATTGCCGAACTTAGCTTCGTCAAACCATTTTCTAACTTAAGAAATGTGACTACGTCTTGATCGGTTTCGCGTCGAATTCGATTTCCAAGCTAATAAGTATGCTAGCTAGTGAATCCCGTTCTTGACCGCAAGTATTTCACCGCCACCTACAAAGTTTACACTACCACTTTATTAAAGTGCCATATATGCATTCTATAGCATTGTCGTTCAATAAAAATTCTTTTAAAACCCTAAGCGACATAACACGACATGAAATATAACATTCGTTTCTCGTTTTTGATGAACGTTTTGAGTCACAGAAATTGATTTACACACTATATTTCATACACTATCACATAAACATGATGCACAAGCTATGTTTTAGCAAAAGATTTACAGTGTAACACTGAGGGTGTTACAAATATACCCCCTAAAACAAAATCTCTACCCGAGATTTCATGTGCCTAGTATGGGAAAGGAGATAGGGATACATTTTAATGCAAGCAACTACCTCAATGACCAAAAAGAAGATGGGGGTAATGCTTCAATATATAGCTCTCTTGTTCCCACGTGGCTTCATCCTCTGAGTGGTTCTGCCACTGCACTTTGTAGAACTTCACCACATTGTTCCTTTTCACTCTTTCCTTTTCGTCTAGGATTTTGACAGGGTGCTCAATATAAGTCAAATTAGGCTGGAGAGGAAGTCCTTCAATTTCCACAGCTTTATCAGGGACCCGCAAACATTTCTTCAACTAAGATACGTGGAACACATCGTGTACCGCAGATAAAATATCGGGAAGCTAAAGACGATAAGCCACTGGGCCACACTGTTCCACAACCTTGTAAGGACCCACATACCGAGGGGCTAGCTTGCCATGGACACCAAACCGATACACCCCTCTCATAGGATACACCTTGAGGTACACATAATCCCAACTGCAAATTGCAAAGGCCTTCTTCGCTTGTCCACATAAGCTTTCTGTCGGCTCTGAGCTACCTTCAAATGACTCTGAATAATGCTGACTTGCTCACGAGCTTCTTTGATGAAGTCAGGCCCAAAATATCCACGGTCTCACACTTCAATCCAGTTCAGTGGTGTCCTACATTTCTTCCCATATAGAGCTTCAAAGGGTGCCATACGAATGCTTTCCTAATAGCTATTGTTGTAAAAAACCCAGCTAACTCCAGGCATTCATCCCACTTCTCAAGAAAAGAAATGGCACAAGCTCTCAACATGTCCTCTAGTACTTGGTTCACCCTTTCTGTTTGGTCGTCAGTTTGTGGATGATATGCTGAGCTTCTAAGGAGACGAGTACCAAGACATTGCTGAAGTTGCTCCCAGAAATGAGAGACAAAAACTGACCCTCTTTCAGAGATGATAGTAAGGGGAACTTCGTGCAAAGTCATAATCTGGTCAAAATATATCTGGGCGTACTTCCTGGCTGCATATCTGGTGTTCACCGAGATAAAATGAGCTGACTTAGTGAGACGGTCTACAACGACCCAAATAGAATCATAGCCCTTGGATGTGCGGGGCAAACTCACCACAAAGTCCATGGAGATATCTTCCCATTTCTAAACAGGAATGGGCAAGGGCTGCAAATATCCTGGGGTACGCATATGATCTGCTTTAACTCTCCCACAAGTGTCGCACTTCGTGACATACTGAGTGATGTCTTGTTTCATATTGGACCACAAATACAAGTGGCGCAAATCATGGTATATCTTGTTGCTGCCAGGATGAATAGACAACTTAGAATGATGGGCTTCATTCAAAATCTTCCTTCTTAGCTCCTCATTTGATGGAACCACCCATCTATCCTTGTACCTCACTACACCTTGCTCATCAATACTAAACCGAGGACCATGCCCTTCGGCAATCAATTTCTTGATGTGAGGAATTTCTAAAATATCTTGCCTTTGCTCTAGAATAACCTGCTCAATTAATTCTAAAACTAAGGCTACATGAGCCAGCACCTCTGCATGGTTGAGAGACAAAGGTGTTTCCTCAACCTGATATGACTTTTGGCTCAAGGCATCAGCTACCACATTGGCCTTTTCAGGGTGATAATGTACCTCCAAGTTATAATCCTTGATTAATTCCAACCATCTCTTTTGCCTCATATTTAACTCAGACCGAGTAAAAATATATTTGAGGCTCTTATGATCTGTAAAATTATGTACTTTGTTGCCCAACAAATAATGCCTCTAAATTTTTAGAGCGTGGACCACAGTAGCCAGCTCTAAATCATGGGTGGGGTAATTCACTTCGTGCTTTTTCTGTTGGTGCGAAGCATAAGCTATCACACGCCCATCCTGCATAAGCACACATCCCAACCCCATCTTCGAGGCATCACAATATACATCAAAAGGTCTGTCAATATCTGATTGGGCCAAAACAGGAGCAGTGGTAAGAAAGTTCTTCAAAGCTTGGAAGGCTTCTTCATAGGCTGGGCTCCAATCAAACATGGCATTTTTTTAGAGCAGCTTGGTCATCGGCTGAGCTATCTTGGAGAAATCCGAGATGAAACGCTAATAGTACCCAGCTAGACCAAGGAACCAACGAATCTGGTACACAAACTTGGGAGACTTGTAATTTAGCACATCTTGTACCTTGCTGGGGTCTACAGAAATGCCATCAGGTGTCAACACATGTCCTAAAAACTACACTCGGTCCAATCAAAACTCACACTTGCTGAATTTAGCATACAGCTTGTGTTCTCTCAATCGAGCCAGTACTATACGAAGGTGTTGGGTATGCTCTTCCTTATTCTTGGAATATATCAGGATATCATCATTGAATACCACTATAAACTTGTCCAACTCCGGCATGAAGACTGAGTTCATCAGGTACATGAAGAATGCAGGAGCATTGGTAAGACCAAAGGACATGACCAGGTATTCATACAGCCCAAACCTAGTAGAAAAAGTTGTCTTTGGTATATCTTGTGGTCTAATCTTGATCTGATGATAGTCTGAACGAAGGTTAATCTTGGAGAACACCTTGGCACCAGCTAGCTGGTCGAACAAAGTATCTATATGAGGTAAATGATACTTGTTCTTAATGATTACCGCATTGAGAGGGTGGTAATCCACATACATCTGAAGAGTGCCATCCTTCTTCACAAAAATGGCTGGACAACCCCAAGGTGAAGAGCTAGGGCGGATGAAGCCCTTTTCCAACAACTCTTCCAACTGCTTCTTCATTTCAGCCAATTCCTTTAGGGCCATGCAATAGAGACGTCGGGAGATAGGAGCAGTGCCAAGCTCTAACTCAATGGAGAATTCCACATCTCTGTCCGATGGCAACCTAGGCAAATCTTCAGGAAAAACATTCAGGAACTCACATACCACAGGAATAGAGGTAAGATCAGGAGAGGCTTCAGCATGAGTAGCAACAGGTAAGACTGGATCTGAGGGTACAAGAAGAGACATCCTATCCTCAGAAGAAGGAAGCCATAACTCGACAACTCTCTGCTTTAGATCCAAGACTACCCCATATACCCGTAACTAGTTCATTCCCAGAATTGCATCAATGCCTTGCCCAGGCAGCACCATGAACTGGAGACAGTAAGTGTGAGTGGCTAATACTAGGCTCACTATGTTTGTCCGAGTATTAACGCACATCTGCGCACCCAGAGTACTGATTCTATAGGTGAAAGGTATAGCCATAAGAGGTATATTGTGCCAGTGTGCAAATCCTATGCTCATGAATAAATGTGATGCACCAGAATCAAATAACACATAAGCCGGATGGGAATCAATGGTGAACATACCAGCCATCACCGGTTCATTTTGCAATATTTCCTCAGCCTTCGTGAAATTAACCTGTCTAGATCGGCTGACTAGCACTTTCTTCTTGATCATTGTCTGCTTGATTAGCTTGGAGTTAGCTGAAGGCTGAGCAGACTGGGTCGGCTGGTTTTGCGGACACTCCCGGGCATAGTGGCCTTCCTTGCCACATTTGAAATAAGCACCCGGTTTGTTTCCTTGTCCCTGACAAGGTGGGACCTGCTGTCCCTGGGGCTGCTGAAGTTGCACCTGCTGAGTGGGTGCATGATACTGAGTGGAAGGAGCCTAGAAAGTCTGCTGAGGCTATCAAAACAAATGCCTACCCGAAGATTGATAGGGCACCCGTCTGACAACCTATACTTTTTGGGCATGGGGGTGACTAGAAGACCTAGTAGCCACCCGCTTGCACTTCCATTCTGCTTGAGAGTCCCTCTACAAGCCCTCCATGGTGATAACATCATTCATCATCGCCCTAAAGGTCTGATAGTTCCTAGTATATAACTCCTTTTATAGGCTGCAAGAGAGGCCACGATAGAAGCGGTCCCTCTTCTTCTCATCTGTATCAACATGAGTCCCAGCATACTACGATAAGTGATTGAACTTATTGACGTAGTTCATCACGGACATACTCCCTTGCCGAAGGTCTAGAAACTCTGTCAACTTTCTGTTGAGAACACCACTAGGAATATAATACTCTCTGAAGGCCGCAGTGAACTACTGCCAGGTCACCCGATGATCTGCCTGCTACATGGCATTGAAGGTGTCCCACCGTGCACTCGTGGACCCCAACAACTGTTGCGCTGCAAAGCGCACCTTCTGCTCATCAGTCATGGTGAGCAGAAAAACTTTTGCTCCAGAATGCGAAGCCAATGCTCCGCATCCAGGGGCTCAGCTGTTGGTGTGAACGTGGGTGGGTGCGTCTTTAAGAAATCCTAATAAGAGCAGGGTCCCTTAGGACCGCGGCCAATACCCCTGTTCCCACCATTGCCCCCGTGGCCTCCTCAGGCGAAGCCACCGACAACCTGTGCCAGCAACTCCATGGCACGGGCTGACTCACGGTGAGCAGCCAACATTTCTGCCATCATCTCCGCATGAGTCATCGGAGGCGGCGGTGGTGGAGGGGGAGGAGCCAGAAGTGGAGCCTCATGGATCTCCCCGTTGCCGTGCTCATTGCCTCGGCCACTTTCACCTTGGCCCTCGCCAAGACCGTGGCCCGCCCCGGCACTGGTGCTCCTGCGACCGGACCTCAGGTTTATCTGTAAGAGATAGGAATCATCCATTTAGAATAACCCTCCAGATCAGAAACAAGGGATTAGAGAAATGCTAAGACGTTTATTAAAGCATTCTTTTAATTTATCCTACCAATTTACTAATCCAATTATACATGTAGGGGGAATTTTAGTTAAGCAAGATTCTCTTATCATGATGCATGCATCGGCATGTACGCTCACTCAAGCCAAAAAAATTTCGGCACATCACACACTCACTTTCCGTATGCTAAGCGATTTCTTATGCAACGTAAGTCAGTGTACCTGTAGAAAACTGATTAGATAAAACCAGTGCCGCTATCCTAGATAGACCATAATGCTAGGACTTATACTTATTTAGATAATTTTATCGTATCCTACTTTTCGCAAACTTTTGTTGATCAAATTTTAGGTTTAAAAAAAGAGTGATGAAACTCGTAAACTCATTATTGGCTCTGGTACCAACTGTGGCAGAACTGCTCGAAATAACACACTTACGGAGGCGCTCGTCTTCCACCAGACACTAAGCACCCCGAAAGCGAGCTACAGCGGGAGAGCCCAAATAGTTCACATTTTTTCCCAAGGATCCAATAATGAGAACGAGTTATAATACTTAGTCCATTTCATACATCCAGAGTTCTTAGAAATTCATTATTACATTGCCAAATTTAGAGTGCGGAATATTAAACAGCGGAATGATAATAAACATCTATCGATAATGAATAAGGATCCGTCTGTGCCCACCAGAAGAATCCTTCATACAACGGGTACTCCTCAAGTTGAACCTGCAACAGGGGTAAATAAACCTTGAGTACACAATGTACTCGCAAGACTTATCCGACTAGTGGAAATAATTTCCCGACTCTAAGGGATATGCAAAGCTTTATGGTTTGCTGGGTTTCTTTTTGCAGAAAGTAATTCTAGCAGTGAATCCTTATTTATGTTATTATTAGCAGTCATGATTAATTTATTATCTAGCCATTCTATGTAAGCACGTATTCTACTTTCACGCAAGGGTTAAGCAATCAGTTCCATTTCATCACCTTTTATTTTTTAGTTCTTACTACGGTGCTAGACTGTAGACAAGCCGTATCGAAACACCAACGATTCATGAATCAATGCCCCTAGCTAGGTACCCTAAAAATACACACCCCGCTTGTACCACAGGCACAAGCAGGACCAACCCATCATCCTCCTATCATGGGGTCCAGGTCCCTGTCCAAACTTGGACACCAAGCCCCGCTCTTAAGTCCCGGACTTAGTGCGGGGCAAGGACCTTCACCATCCCCGCCTCCAATCAGTCGGTCCAAAAAGATTCGGAACCCACGACAAGAGAGCAACAAGTCTTCCCTACGCCCATACCCAAGTATTGCTCGGGATAATAAGTCTGTGACTTGTTTAGAACCCAATGCAACGTCCGGTCCTTAACCGACACAGACAGGGAAAAAGTATAACCAAGCTATGCCCAGTTGGCCGCAGGACACAACCTCTTACACCCACCAATACCCAAACCGTATCCCTGCCTGGTCTTTATTTTCCTTTCCACCATTTTTATCATGGGTGATCATAATTATCATCTATTGTGAGTAACGGCAGGTTACTCATGCTACCGATACCCTGAGCATAGCAGCTACTCGACCTATACTAGTAGGACTTATAGGTAGATATATCTATGCATGTAGTTTTCATAAAATGCCTGTAACATAAATGCACACCATGGCCCCGTTCGCTTGTCTTAAATTTGGCTTGTCGGCTTATTTTTTCAGCCGGAACAGTGTTTTTCTCTCATAACAATTCAGCCGGAACAGTGTTTTTCAGCCAGTTTCAGCCAAAGTTCAGACCAGCGAACGGGGCCCATATATATATATTCAATAATCATTTAAAAATAGGGGTTATGCACCAGGGCTCGTCTTGGGTAGGCGGTGTGTCAATAAAGTCAGCAACAAACGGCTCCGGGGCACCCTCCTGTCTGAGAACCTCCTCCTCGTACTCCTCAATAATCTCCTTGTAGTCTTGTTCGTCCGCAGGCATGAACTCTACCGACTCGTTATCTACATGCATGAAATGATGATACAACACTTATTAATACGACAACAACAACTTTTAAATTAAAATACACCCATCAAGCTACTAAGCTAGTCTTACCGACTAATGTGCTAAGTTACCTATTGTTACCACTAACAAGTATGAAACATGACATGTACTATCTTAGCAACTAAAGACATTCTTACTCTTAATACCGATTTACTCTATATACGATAAAATAAGGAGTACTAGCTATTCTATTTATCAACCTAGTCTAGGGCTACAAAAATTATAGTAAGCACATAATAATCTAATGAGCCTACTGTAAAAATTTCATGAGTAAAGCTATCACCAATTTGCCACAAAAATTTCTACAAATATTAAGCTAAATAATACTAAGCTTTCTAAAGTGAATTTATGAGTCTATTATTACCATAGCTAACTGTAAACTAACTATACCAACAGATAGATAGCATTTTTGTGAACCTAACAAATTTTATTTTATTATTTTTGGACACCTATAGAATTTACTATAATTTTTCAAAGTTCAGCTCAAAACTAAATTGAATAAACATTTATTGTTTCACTGGAAAAAGAAAAACAGAATCCACCCGCGCGGCCCATCGTGCGAGTGGCTCGGCCCACTCCCACGCAGCGCGCGCGCCTACGCGACCCACCCGCACGGCCCACGCGGTCGCGGCCCAGACGTGCGACGACGGCCCGCGACGGGGAGGCCCGCGCGCTACGGCCATTTTGCGAAAACGTCCCTGACCTACCGGTGAATCACCCTGAGACCTACGGCACCATTCCTACAGTCATCTACTTTGCAGATAAGCCCTCGGAACACTCTGTCTTCGCAACGGCGATACCCTCGGGCACCCACGCGGCGGCGCTGGCACAAGGCGGTCACGCCGGCCAGACCAGCCCCTCCCCGCCCCCAATAGCGAGTCGATACCTTTCTAGGCGCGAACGCGAAGCACTGGGCGAAGAAAGCGTGAGCCGGGACGCCGCAGTAAAGCCTGACCACGGCGGTGGAGCTCCTGCAACAAGGCGGTGGCGTTCCGGTAAGTCACAACAACGCCGGAGTAAAAAGGGTAGCAAGTGAGCTCCAGACACTCACCATGGACCTAGACGAGGTGGTGGTTCGACCGGAGGCGGCCCAAGCCAAGCTGGCTGCGTGCGTACGGACGGTGCGGTGGTGCACCACGGTGGCAAGGCTGCGTCAGGTGTGGCTAGAGGGTGGTAGCGACTTGGCAAGGGTGTGTCGGGTGCTGGGTGGGTGGAGGCGAAGCTGGCGGTGCAACGAAACGAACACGAGCAGCTCTGGATTGGGGGCCTTGCTGTGGACACGTGCCGAGACGAACTTAACAACCCGGCGAGAGGAAAGCTCCAAATTGGAGCATGGCTCAATGACTAACACCGCACGATGGGGTCGGGTGGCTGGCTGACTACACCGCGAAGCCATGGACAAAGCTAATTGGACCAAATTGGTTCCACCAGGCCGAATTGGAAGGCGCGGGTCCGGCGACAGAGGAACAGGGGAAGACAGGCGTGGCTTGGCTCGTCGCTGCCGTGGCGGGACGTGGCTGTCAACTCGGTGCACAAACACGCACGTGCTACAGGGCGATGGGGGACAGCGAAATGTGCTCGAGGCGGTTGGCCGCATTGCCATAATTAGCAAGCCGACGAAGGCTCGGCCCTTTGCGCCGCAGTGGACGGCGCCAGCCAAGGAAGAGGGAGCAGCGTAGTGTCGTATCGAGCACGGATGTGATGGCAAGGTAGGCGGAGCAAGCCCACGCACGGCAATGCGACGGTGCGGCAGGGCCGTGTGGTGGCCGTAGCAGGCCAAGTGCGGCCACGCGCGCACGGTCCCGAGCAGGCGAGCGCGAGGCGGAAGAGCGACCAGGCGGACGAGACGGCGGAGGCAGAGCGAGCACACGCGAGCGACTCAGCACTCACGACCGCGGCTGGTAGCAGCGTGGTGACACGACGCCACGTAGGCAACGACACGGCGAAGCGAGCGGCAGCGGACTGGCCACGGCAGCGGGCCCGCGATGACGGCGGTGGTGGCCGAGCGGCAAGGCTCGCAGGGCGCGGCGTGCGTGCGTGTGCGCGAGCGCGTGCCAGGGCGCGGTAACGGCGGGGCAGCCTGCGCAGCGGTGCGCGCTTGGGCAAGCCAGTGCTGCGGCGCCGAGCCGAACCGAGGCAGTGACCGCGTCTAGAGGCTGACACCAGCCGCAACGTGCCATGCACGATTTTTAAAGCGCCCCAAAAATCCAACTCGATGCTTCAATTGCTAAACCACCTATTTTATACTTGAGGTGACATGTCAAGCTACTGAAACAAACCCTAAGACCCTACCACTGCTTAACCCGGTTCTTCTACGAAAATTGCCGAACTTAGCTTCGTCAAACCAATTTCTAACTTGAGAAATGTGACTGTCTTGATCGGTTTCGCGTCGAATTCAATTTCGAAGCTAATAAGTATGCTAGCTAGTGAATCCCGTTCTCGACCGCAAGTATTTCACTGCCACCTACGAAATTTACACTACCACTTTATTAAAGTGCCGTATATGCATTTTATAGCATTGTCGTTCAATAAAAAATCGTTTAAATCCCGTTCGTGGGCGGGGCGGCAATAGAATGGGAGGGCATGAGCGCTACGTGAATGAGCGGTTGAGAAAAGGATACGGAGGAGTGCGAGAGACAGCGTGCAGCACGGATGAGCTGGATTCGGCGCGGATCGGATGCGTCCGTCCTCGTTCGGAGTCCGCTGTATATCGTTAAGGTTGCTCGATGCCAACTCAGGCATAGCACCAGACAGCCATGCATCGTGGTCTGGTCCTGAATTTCCAAAACCAGACACGTGGTCTGGTCCTGAATGTCCTGAATTTCCAAAACCAGACACGTGGTCTGGTCCTGAATGTCCAAAACCAGACACGAGCAGCTCTGGAGCCAGACAAAGATGCCTCAAGTTAAAACAAACATGCTACATGCCTACATGCATATATGCAACCAATGGCGCTGCGCGGATAAGCCAGACGGTTGGGACTCACATACTAGTCGCATCACTTGGCCTCCCTGTCCAACTACTCCTGGGATCATCATAGTTTTGTCACGCATCTTGCCACGACAAGAGCGCGTCATGGTAGGCGCCGTGCCGGCCGAGGATCTGCCCGGCGACGTGAGCAGCAAAGGCTACGGCGCCAAGCACCTGCAACTGCCGCCGCCGGCGCAGCAGCCTGATGTCAAGGCCGAGAGCGGGTGGTTCGAGGAGGAGATCGACGACGACCTCAAGCTGTGCTACGCTCTTAACAGGTGAAGCTAGACAGTTTCGCACGCAGGCAAACGTGATCTCGATTCGGTTTTTGCCTTGAATGGAGAGCTAGGCAAACGTGAAACGTGATTGATTTTGCTGCCCCAGCGTGCTGCACCGAGGGCCGAGCAAGTACCAGGAGATCGTGCTCCTCGACACGAAGCATTTTGGCAAGGTATGTTGCAGTTCAGTTAGATCGTGTGTGTGTGTGTGCGCGCGCGCGCGCGCAGCCGCGTTTAACAACGTTGTCGGTTGCATTTCAGGCTTTGATAATCGATGGGAAGATGCAGAGCACGGAGATGGACGAGTTCATCTACCACGAGTCCTTGATACACCCACCTCTGCTCTTCCATCCAAAGTAAGCATGCGGTACCACCACTACCACTCCACTCACTCAGATAGGTAGTGATTATTTTAACAGATTGTCAGTCAGCTAATTCTTGCTTGCGCTTCTATATTTGTCACCACTTGAAAGTTCAAATGAAGCATCAAATTTCTGCACTAGTAGTAATTCTTGGCCGTGCGACTTTTAACTTCGGAAAGTGATTTCAATTTGCTGGACTGATCTCTCTTGTATTCCGACGGACCAGCATTTCGCACAAATTAACAACTGATCAACATCATGTGCTGATCCTTTGCCGCTGTCTCTTCAGCCCGGAGACAGTCTTCATCATGGGAGGCGGCGAGGGCTCTGCGGCAAGGGAGATCCTGAGGCACAAGACCGTTCAAAGGGTGGTCACGTGCGACATAGATCAGGTACACATACAAACTCACAAGTCACAACCGAATCATAGGTCACGCCGACATGTTCACCGTTTACTTTAGAATTACATCATGGTGTGGCGAATGCATGATCAGGAGGTAGTGGACTTCTGCCGGACGTACCTGACGGTGAACCGCCAAGCGTTCAGCAGCGAAAAGCTCTGCCTCATCATCAATGACGCCAGGTGTGTGTACATATAGCTCATTTTTCGTTTGCAGTTTGCTAATTGCTTACCTGAAAGAAGAAATATGTCAGAATTTGCAGATTTGTTCCTAAAGATAATATTTGACAGGTATCACAAGTTCACAACGGTTTGTATTAAGCCTAGCATAAGGTCTGTATTATGCATGCAGGGCTGAGCTGGAGAAGAGAGAGGAGAAGTTTGACGTGATAGTAGGAGACCTGGCAGATCCAGTGGAAGGAGGCCCCTGCTATCAGCTGTACACCAAATCGTTCTATGAGCTTATCGTAAAGCCCAAGCTTAATGACCACGGCATCTTCGTCACCCAGGTATAAGTATAATCCATATTCCCCTACTCCAGAAATCACAGTTTTGGGCTTCAACATGCCAGTCTGATGGAAAATTGCTGATCATTTGCACGATCCCAATAGGCTGGACCTGCTGGTGTTCTCACTCACAGACAAGTCTTCTCATCGATTTACAACACCCTTAGACATGTCTTCAAATGTGAGTGTTGTTGGTTTTTACTTTTGGATAAAGGAGTGACGTCAATTGTCTGCCCTGTTTCTTCAGCACCTGTTGTTAACGGATGATAAGGACCATATGTGGGGTTTGCCAATTACTTTGTGCTGCAGATGTTCAAGCTTACACTGCTCATGTTCCATCCTTCGCAGACACCTGGGGCTGGGTCATGGTAATCTCACTGTCATGAACTTATTGCGGGCTGTTTCGTTCGATATTCCAGTTTCATTCAGTGTGGCTCACGATAGCATTTTTAGGCCTCGGACCATCCATTCGATCTCACTGCTCAGCAGATCAACGAAAGAATCGGTGACAGGATCGAGGGAGAGCTCGCCTACCTGAGCGGGGAGTTCTTCATTTCCTCCACCACACTGAACAAGAGCGTTCATCAGTCGTAAGTAGTGTTCCTATGTTCAGTTAATCAGGCACCGAATTGGCTATTACACATGTGTGCACTGTCAATGTGTAATGTGCTCTCCTGATTTGCATTGTTGATACAGGCTGCTGAATGAGACCCATGTATACACCGAGGATGATGCCAGGTTCATCTACGGGCATGGAAGGGCATGTCGCGCTGTCAGTTCATAGCTAGTAGCTCCTAGTTGCAAGCCAGCTACTCTAGATGCCAAAATAATGCTCCATCCCCAAAAAATTGATGTTTTAGTTTTGTTCTAAATTAAACTATCTAAAGTTTGAGCGAATTTATACATCAAAATACTAATGTTTCTATTACCAAATAAGAATCATAGATTCGTGTTCGTCATGCGACATATTTCTATAGTATACCTATTTTGTGTCATAAATGTTAGCAAATTTCTTTAAATTTGATCAAACTAAAAAGAATGACTTAGAACAAAACTAAAATGTCAAGTTCTATTTGAGATGGAGGGAGTAGGAAAGAGATAATAAATATAGACTACTTGTGACAAAAAGTTGAGCGCGTTACCGTTATCCATTCCTACCACTACCAGATTTTCTTTGGAAATATAAATACCGCTACGAGAAATCCGATATATTGAAAACTATACAATAAATGCAACCAGCAACATAAGTTCAGGGGTATTGCACCACACAGGACCAACACTTCTTTCAAGTATTTTTCAATAAAAGATAAGTCTATGCATAATTCGAATGCTTTTTATATTCTGTGTGCTGCACGATTTGCTGTTTGATTTCTCGAAGTGCCAGAGTTATAGTGGCAAATGAAGGCCTGCTTGAAGGTTCTGCATCCCACGTTCGGCAGATGAGATCAGTCAGGCCAGTAGGATATACATCTCGTTCTGGGAGTTTGGGCCTTAATGTTCCATTTGCAACATTCAGCGCAATCTGTGAAACAACATTGCAAACTTAATAGCATGTCAGCTACTATGAACAAAGGGATAGCACAATTTTTCAATCGAGAAAGTTGAGAATGCAGCCAGGCTATGGCAAGTAAAATTGAAGCATCATGTCATGAAGCCTGAACAATTTATAGGCACTATCTCCATGTTCTACAGGAGTACAGATGATCTATAGGTAGGATGTGAATTCACCTTGCTAGGTCCATAGTTTGTTTCAATGTATGGATGCTCTGCAGTCATCAGCTCATTCAGCATGATGCCGAAGCTGTAGACGTCGCATTTCTCCGTGTACGGTTCACAGCGAATCACTTCCGGAGCCATGTACACATAGGTCCCTAACAAAAATGTTGAAAATTTTTGGGAGAGAACATTAGTGAGAACTCGGGCTGCGCAGATGCACGTTTATGCACTGTGATCTCGTCGTATCTGTCTCTCCGGTGAGCGCCTCCTTCCCGTCCGGCAAGAACCTGGCGTGGCCGAAGTCGGTGACCCGCGCGCGCAGGTCAGCATCCAGGAGCACGTTGCTGGGCTTGAGGTCGCGGTGCACGACCCTGGGCGTCTGCGCGTGGAGGTGCCGCATGGCCAGCGCGATCTCCAGCGCCCTGCTCACCCTGTCCACCAGCGGCGGCGGAGGCGGCGACGACTCCCGCGGGCGGCGCTCCCGTCCCCCGTGCAGCCACTCCCCCAGCGTGGCCCCGCTCAGCAGCTCGGTCACCAGGAAGCAGCTGTCGGGCGGGCGCAGGCACGCGCCCACCAGGCGCAGCACGTGCGGGTGCCGCTGGCGCGACAGCACGTCGGCCTCCTGCGCGAAGAAGGCCTCGCCGCCGGGGTTGGAGCGGAAGAACTCCGGCCGCACCCACTTCACCGCCACGTCCAGCCCCCGCCATGTCGCCCAGTGGATGTCCGCCGTCGTGCCCCGGCCTATCACCTCGTGCAGCTCGATCTGTTCCATTTCCATCCATGGCCGGAACACGCACTGGTCACTCACAATGGTTTGCTTGCTGCGAGTTCGTACGTGATTGATCGTTAGTTACCTCGTCCAGCACGACGGACCAGCCGTGCTGCACCGCTAGGTCGCGCGTGGCGGCCAGGTACGGATCGTCGCAGGGCGGCGCCTCCGCTGGGTCGTCTTCGTCCGAGTCGTTGGAGTCGACCGTCGTCGCCGGCTCGGCTTCGGCGTCGCCGTGCGGCGACTCCTGCGGCGGCGGCGGCGCGCCGTCGGTTATGAGGTGCAGGAAGCCGTGCTCCTGGGCGACCTCGAGGCAGAACCTGAGGTACTCCTGCGTGCTCTCCAACCGGGCCTTGTACGTCTCCTTGAGATCCCTCTGCCTCTCGAGCTCCTCCATCAGCTTCGCGACCTTTGCAATGCATCACGACGCACCTTGTGTGTGATTCTAAAGCAGAGAATGAAATGACTGCGAGATTACATACAGATCATTCCACCGGGCCCTGATTGATGCCGGATGCGTGCGTGCCGTACCTGCTCGCTGGAACGGTGGTTCTGTGAGGGCGGCGTGGAGAAGAACCCGGAGAGGCGGCCGCGGTGCTGATCTTCCCCGCTCATCGGTGTCGCTGGATGAGAGATCGGAGTTCAAAGTTCAAACCGTGTTATCTGTTGAGCCGGTTGAGTGTTCCCAGGACGGGCTTAACAAACAGATAAGGGAACAAAGCAGTTCGCGTAGCATAGCACGTCGCGGCGCCCAGCCCACAAATGGATCGGCAAACGGACAAGAGCCGCGGCGATTCCACCAACGCGGTTTGGTTGACATATTTGGCAGGTTTTCAGGCAACTGCGTCGGCTGCTTCCTCGTCGCTCTTAAGGCTACGTACAACCCACACACAGCTGTCCATCTCTAAGCGTCTCAAATCTATCATACAGACTCGTATAAAGTCAAGTCATACAATCATCATATAGGGGTCTGTCTCCAAACGCCTCGAATCTATCATATAGACTTATATAAAGACATGTTATACAACCCAAAGACAGAGATCCATCTCTAAGCTGTTTAATGTTTTGCATGTAGTTAGGATCAATCATGAATATCAACACGTATACAATTGTGTGGCCGTTTGATGGAAGACAGGTTTAAGCATAAACTAGAAAGCAACGCGCGTCGTTGCCGCGCGGCTTACATGGAGTGCTGCCATTACTGTGAATCTGGTTTTAATGATGTCTAATACAATACAATGTGGCTCAATGTCACCTATCACTACTTGTTGGTGCTCATGATAAGTATTTGAGAATCTAAGGTGTTACGAGTCACTGACATCATAAATCGTATAATAGCAAGCATAGCATGATGGCATGGTCTATCTACTTCAACGAAAAAGGTTACGCTTCAACTCCAAATTGCACAAATAGGAATATGGTATTCTTATATATTGTATTGTATATATGCCTATGACCAAGTCGCATGTATAAAATCAGTTTTACTTTCGCTAAAATCTCGAAACACTATTAAGCAGCATGGTAGTGACTCTCCACTACAACCTGCCGATATTATAGTTGCAGACTACTGATCACGATTCACAAGCCATCATTGCCTGAGCTCGAGCTCTGCTTCCACTTGCAGTATGAAGCAAAAAAGTGAACGAACTGCTGAGAGCAGTAAAAGCTAAAAGAAATATCTAAGCTTTACAGCATAAAGAACTTTGGACCATGCGTCATTACTTGGAACATTGGGGTAATGCCTGATCCTTCAGCTATCATTCCAATGGCTCTCACTTCTCCAGGTTGGTACTTAAATGACCCTACGTTAGGGAAGCATTACTTCAATATTGAAAAGCCACAATGCATACCATGAGTATATGTATATTTTTATTAGTAAAATACTCCCTCAGATTGAAAATAGATATTATATTATCGTTCTCAACTTCTTTCAGATACATGTCATCCTAGAACTTCTGGGTATTTTTTTGCTGTTTTATCCATTTCTTGCCTTTGCTAAAATAAATGCTATCACTCCCACGAAACAAACAAACATCTCTTTCCAGTGTCGCAAAAAGAAGGTCCTCAAAAGATTATAGAGAAAATAGTATTATAAGGTGGACCATGTATGAATATCTTTGGTCCTTTTGCAGACAAATAATTGCCGATTTTCATCTAACAGAATTGCTGAGACGTTCTTCCTTGGGGGTATATCTTCTGATCGACCATATAGAACACAGTATGAGTTAGCTCTTGAATTTGTATAGATCATAAGCAAAAAGGTTTAGGCACCATGGTCTGGTCAAGATCTGAAGTGATCATAATGTGGGCTGAAGCATCGAGCCTATCCGTCAAAGTGCTCCTGTGAAGATTTGTGGGAAAAGTTGGGTGCTTCTGCTGTTCAGTTCCCACAAAGGAGATGGCAAACAACAACAATTTGTTCCTTGTGTGTTGTTTACCTACCCTTTGGTCAACCAGTGATGAGGTCTTGTTCAATATTATAGATGAAGAAGAGAAGGTAAATATGATTTGTGCCTCAAGAAATTTAGGCCACTAACAATCGTCCTTAAGGACTCAGAAACAGAGAGGCAAGAGATCATTACATTATTGAATCATGTAAAATTTAGGCAAGAGCTTCAG
The DNA here is from genome assembly GCA_904845875.1 of Miscanthus lutarioriparius. Lineage (NCBI taxonomy): Eukaryota > Viridiplantae > Streptophyta > Magnoliopsida > Poales > Poaceae > Miscanthus > Miscanthus lutarioriparius. Next base: position 38,144,908 of record CAJGYO010000004.1, on the reverse strand, counting down.
TTAATTTATGGATCCCATGAAGTTCACAAGACATGACATTAAACATCTGATATGTACTCTTGAAGAAAAATAAATTCAATCCGGGCATTATGGATGGATGTGTGTTAGCTCTAAGACATTACTGAGTTTCAGGCTGTGAGTTGAAGCAGATAGGAAAAATTTAAAATTTATAATACACAGATGAATTTACTTTCATATTTAGCAAGTGCAGGATATAAAAGGATTCTTCTACAATTGGGTGAATTTACTTTCATATTTAGCAGAAGTCTATCGTGGCAGCAATACTGAGCACCAATTGAGAATATATCATGTAAAGAGATTGAGGGCAGACCTTCCATTTCCCAGTTGTCAGACCTTACACCCGAGCACTTTGTCGCGGATTCATCTCTTCACGTTGTGTATTTCCCAGTACAGAATCGCCCCCCGATGGAGGAACCCCTGACCATCTGATGCTCCTAAAACACGGCAAAGAAAACAAATAAAGCTTGTTGCTCTTTTTTAGAGTTAGAACTTACTTCCTAGACAATATTTACCACCGACCAATGAGCTTGTAAGAACAGCTCCAAATTGACACCACTAGCTAATATGGCTAACAGAGGTGTCGGGGACCAATAGCAGGGTACCCAAAGAGGACGAGTTGATACCCATCAACGCTAATTCATCAGAGCGATCAAGAACGCGACTACATTTCTCAGTGGGCCCCGCCTCGTCCAAACCACCAATGCCGCAGAGCTCCGTTTTGTCCGATCGACCGACCCCCGAGGGTTAGGAATGCCTCAACCCAACGTCTGAGGGCTGGCTCCGCCTTGCCCGACGTCTGGGGGTTGGCTCTCGCCTCACCCGACGTCTGAGGGCGGAGCCTCGCCCGATGTCTGAGGGCTGACTCCGCCTCGCCTGACGTCTAAAGGATGGCTTCGCCTCGCCCGACGTCCGAGGACTGGCTCCGCCTCGCCTAACCCCTAAGGGATGGCTCCGCCTCGCCTGACCCCCAAGGGGTGGCTCCGTCCCGCCCGACGTCTACGCGTGACTCCTTCCTAACGACGCGCACAGATAAGACAGGGCATTCAAGTCCACCGCAATACCGAGGACCATACCCTGCACGTCTGCAGGAAAGTACCGTCAGGATATGACAAGAAGGGCGCTTTGAGACCTTGCAGGCATGTCAGAGCCCAAACAGTATTGTAGGCGCCGACATTTGTCTTACAGTGTTGTGGGCGCCGCCATCTGCCCTCGGGCACAGATCCCGACGGAAGCTCACGACAACCACTATGGTCCAGGAGGAAACTCGCTTCACCTACAGTAATGGACGTACGGTCACTGCGCCGTCTGCTCCCAGTATGGCCGCGGGTCAGCACCCTGGTCTGCCGCGCCGCTTGCCGGAGCGGGATGGGACGTGACAACTTGCTGACAATGCCAGGACATGGCATCATCAGTGGACAGACGCCTAGCGCGGGCCTATCAGGATCAACGAACATGCACCCAGCGTGGAGTTATCCCTGGCACCGCCTGCCATGTCAGCGGGGCCCGCATAGAGGAAAAGAAAGGCCCGGCATCTTTGAAGGACCTCCTTTGCCTCTAGTTTTCCTCTTTTCTCCCATCTGTAATACCTGCTCTCCCTTGGCCTATAAAAGGGAAGACAGGTGAAGCGACCTGATTTCCGCGAAGGGAAATCCACAGAGTCGAAGTGTAATAAGACCGTTGTAGATCATATAACCCAAATTCCAGTCGAATATCACATCCATACAACGATAATATAAGAGTACAAATAGTGCGGAATTACATAAATTATTACATCGCCGCATTGGCGGAATCGAAAGTAGCATTCATTCATAACAGCTAGAAGATAAGATCGCCAAACTCGAGCATAGGAACGAACCCCTCAACCGTCAAACTCCTCAGAGCTATACTCCTCAGCAGAACCTGTGTGCCAAAATTTATCAGCACGATTTGTACTGGCCACTCCCACCCTATGAGCATTGCTTTGTGGAAATTGGATGCAAGTTGGATATAATCAAAAGGAACCTATAAGGCTGGGGTTTCCTATGTATTAGCATATCAAGTATTTAATAACAGTTGGTCAAGTTTTAACACCAATTCCCACACCCATTCCACCCCATTCCCGTCCAGAGCTAGGTTTCGATCCTGGGATCGATATACCACCATCTCCACATCATCACCACATCACAACCATACCATCGCTCAGTTGACAGGCCAACTCCCTCTCGGCACTGTCTCATGGCCCGTAGCCCTGGCTACGTCCGAACACTCACTCCTAGGGGGAGAAAAGAATGACTCATCTCACTATCTAGTTTAAGCGAAACCCAGGAAAGGTCCATAGCCAACAAGTCGGCATATGTATTGATCGATCAACCATACACTATGTAGAGGTTTTACATAACCACAAGATCCGCCTTCCTCGCTGACTGTCGTCAACTAGGGCTGATTTCGGCCGCTTGCTAGCCTAGGATAATGCCACTCTACCATTCAGCCCTGGTACACCCCAAGTCTAGTCTGGGATGGCTGAAACTGTGAGTCATGAGCCGAGTCCACAAGGTCTCCATGAAGTCTCGGAAGGGTGTGGGGGGAATCCTCCACGCCTCGTACCTCCCTCACACTGTCCGCTATCAACCTAGCAATAGTGGCAATATCCTACCTGATAGTCCGGCCGTCCCACACCATATAGGGCGAGTGGTACGTAAGGCTTACCGGTGAATCTGAGTACTAGTAAGTCCTTAGGGACGACCAAGCCAGAATGTCTTCATCAGGGTTTCCATTTACCGTGCCACCACAAAGCACCTCCACCTGGCTCCTCCCATCACAGAGTTCACACCTGGGCCACCTCATATACCATTTACCCACCACAGGTATCCATTCCAGGGGTGCCCAGGTAGCACCCCACGGCAAGACTTGCCCCAGGCTCGTCGTATACTCCAACTTGGTTGACACAACCCTCACCCTCCATGCACCCAAGTCACACACGTAGCACTCTCCCCATAGTTCAGATAACACCAGTTTCCACCACGCATCAATGTAGTACAAGCATAGTAGAAGTAATAAGCAGTGAAATATAGCAGCGAGCGTGTGACTTAGCCTAACAGCAGGGTGAGCAGGGGTAAGGTTGCATCAAGGTAAAGGCCATCAAGAAAGCATACTACCATGCAAGTTCTATCATAGTGTGAATATAACAATAAAGTAAAGCACTAGCAGTTCTATATTAGCCATGCGTAATAGGTGCTACGAGGTTGGGTGGGATGTGGCACCTTCAGTGTAGTCGTCTTCGTACTCCTCACGGTACTCTCAATCCTCGTCCGTCTGGTTCTCCTCCGAGTCTGCATACGATCGAATTATGGTCGCGTTAGCGACGTCTATAGAATATCACAAAGAAGCAATAAAAATTCAAAAGAGCCAAATGCACTCAAACATGGGTTCATTGCGTAGAGCTCGATTTTAGATGAATTTTGATACTGGTCTTGTATTTTTCTGACTTCGTATGAATTTCTGAAGTTTAAATCCATTTCTAAAAATATTAAAGGCTGATTAATTCAGGGCTGACACGTGTCACACCGTGACTAGTTTACGTGGCATGTAGGGTCTTGGAGTGGTGTTTTGGCTGGTGAGGTGGTCGGAGTGGTCGCCGAAGTGGTCGGAAAGGTCGCAGCTGGTGGTCGGTGAGATTGCTGAGGTGGTCGGAGTGGTCGCCGAGGTGGTCGGAGGGCTTGCCGAGGTGGTCGGTGAGATCGTCGAAGTGGTCGGCGAGATCGTGGAGGTGGTCGGAGTGGTCGTCGACGCTGGCGTGGTCTCATCATCGGTATGACGTTAGCATGGCGCCATCCGAGCTAATCCGCGGCTGACAGGTGGGTCCCGCTGACGTCAACATGATGTCATCATCTCGGTTGGTCACTGACAGGTGGGTCCGGGGTTAAACGGTGACTGATAGGTGAGGTGCGGTTCATGGTGAACCCGCTTGCGTTGGTCCATAGACCGCAGAGCCGGTCTATGAAGGACTTGGTCCACTTACCCCTTCCTAGGGTTCGGTTCACGTGCTCCAACTGCACGGACGTGTGGCCGATGAGTGTAACACCCTGGGTATTTAAATATTAAAAACAGGACATGTCATCATATGCATTGCAAGGCATTGGTCATATTGCAAACTTTGATATGCATTTACTAAAACAAGTTTACATTTATGTTATAAGTATTGCTTGGTATTGTTTGAATCAAGTTCGAAATCTTTGTATTGATTTGAAGTTTCGAAAACCCTGATTTTCAATATTTAAATCCTACCCTGAAAACCCATTTCAAAATCAAAGCACATTTTGGGGTTGAGCCTTAAAGCAAAATTGTAGAGCTTGTTGAGTTGTACAAAGTTGATTTTTGGAGTTTTCCAAGTTGTTTAGTAAAATTTGAAGTAATTTGAAAAGGCGAAATTCCTTAAATGTCCCATTTTCGAATTCAAATTTGCATTTCAAAATGTAGACCGAATTAGGGGGTGGTTATAAAAGCAAAGTTGTAGAACTTTTGATTTTGAACAACTTTTATTTTTGGAGATTTTTGAGTTATTACAAAAATTTGGGAGTAAATTGAGTTTCAAACTAGATGGCAATTCTGTAATTTTTATGAACAGTGTTCACCGCTCTTGCTACATCGCCGGCGACCTTTGGCTTGCTTCCAGGCGTCGCGCGTGGCGGCCTTGGCTTCGCGCTGGCGCAGGGAAGGCGTCGTCGTGGCTTCCTTGAGCTTCTGAGGCGCGTTTTAAGCACTGGACCGCCGCCGTTTGCCCCCGCCTCCTCACTCTGTTTCCACCGCCGCCGGTGACCTTGGTGCGCTCGCGAAATTCATCCTCACCATAGCACCTCGTGCCATTTGCGTTTGCCAACATCTCCGCCTCACCCTCTAGCTCCTTCCTGGCCTGTTTACCTCACCTCTAGCAGTCCAGCGCCACCGCACGTTGCTTTCTTCCTCGGAGCCGGCCGAAGCACCGCCACAACCGACCTCACCGTGGCCAGGTCACTCCAGTCCGTCTCCGCCTTCACCAAGCACCCCGTCGTGTTCGCGGTGAGCTCCTGAGCGTGATGCTCTCTTCGTTTTAGTCTCTACCGTGTTGTAGCCAGAGTTGTCTCGTGTGCCACCGTGTCTGCGCCACCGTGGCCGTCATGGCCGGCGTGGTGCTTCCTCCGGTGTGCCTGCTGCTGTTCTGGGGGTCGGGGTAGATTCACGGGGTGGTGTTGGTCGTGCAAGTACCGTCTGCCTCATCGAAGCCTCACCGCCGGAGCGTTTTGTTGGCCGGAGTCGGTAGCGCCGCCGTGCGCACTGTTTTGGGTCGCTGACATGCGGGGCCGGGTCGTCAGTGAGAGAGAGGGAGAGAGAACAAGGAGATTTCCTATTTTCTGGATTTTGAATAGTGCAGCAAATTTGGAAATTTATAGGAAAATAATTACAGCTCCAAAAATTCTAAAAATTTGTGTGTAGCTTCTGAACATGTTCTATTATGGTTTAAAAATATGAAACTTGAAATTTGAATAAATTTTTAATGTTCAAAAATTCAGTCAATTAATTTGATAAATGTAATTTCCATAATTTTTGTAGGGCACTGTATAATTCCAAAAATTATGAAATTTATTTTGGTACATTAATTTGTCATGTGGAAGCTTGCATAAAATTTTGAGGTCATTTGGAACAAGTTCATTTTTAGCTTATTTTCCAAATTAATTAAAAATTCAATTAAAGCAAACCCTAAGTGTTAGGTTAGGGTTTGATCTTGTTTTGGTCATGTTTTGTGATCAGTAGGGTTTCAAGATCAGTTTGATCAAGTCACCTAGGTCATAAGTGTCAGTTGGTTTTGTTGGCTTGCAACTGTACCGCGAAGGAAAGTTGTATTCAAGTTGTTAATTTTGCATCCATCATCAGGCATCATGTTTCGTATTCCGCATCATGTTAAACATGGCATTGTTACTACGTGTAGTGAACGAAGGTGACAATGTGGTAGTTAATCAAGTAGTTGAGGAGGTTGATCCATCTATGGAGGTTGGTGTTGATATCGGTGGAACGACCCCGAACCCAGATTTTTCCGTCAACGAAGGCAAGCCCGGATGCATACAACCCTACCTTGTATTTTACAAATTGATTTTGCTTTTGCTTCTTTTTACTGCATTAAGTGATTAGGAGTCGAGTGAAAACCGAATTGGTACATTACCAACCTTGTTATTCCATATTTACCATATTACCAGTTTTAAATTCGTATATGTCTAGTTTTGCTTAGCTATGCTTAGAACGATGAAAGTCGGGTGATTACCTGTCATCTGCAAGTTTTAAATGGATCTATGGTTAATTATGTGATCATGTGATATGGGAATGTGGAGTAATAAATCTAGACCGGGCGGACTCGGTGTGTGTGAGCCACAAGACATGGAGGTCTTGTGAGCGGGTTCTTTTCGCCTGTGTCGATTAAGGTCCTTACCGTTGTTGAATTGCATGAGGTGAGACTTTGTAGTACTAACCACATACTCCGGTAAGCCTTAACTTGGCGATTCTATTACGAGAATGGCTACTCGCACACTAGGAGTGGAGAGATGGCGGGAATAACGTGTACCCACATGGCAATGGGGTGGATTGGTGGAGTACTGTATTCTCGGGTGGCGTGAACCCATTCTTGTTTAGGGGATCCGAGGGTAGGTTGATATATGTAAGTCGAGGACCTGCATATGTCGTGTGGTCTGGAATTCCCAGCTGGGTTTAATTGGTTCAAATCGTCGTTGCTCCTCGGTTATGGAGACTCAACTCACTGTTCATCATCGTAGTAATAAATAACTAGAACTTGAGGATGGTCTGTGAAGGTGTTGGTTATGAAGTTTCATGATCTCAATACGGATCGTGTCAGCTTTGTATATGATCTTAAGAAGTTTTAAACGTTGATATAAGAATTTTGTTAAAAAGCTTTTATGCAAAAGAACCTTGATTATTGCTAAAGCCATACCTTGAAGCCCTGAGCCTACATTCCTGCGCTTTATTAATTCTTATTTCGGTTAAGTCTTGTTGAGTACTTTTGTACTCAGGGTTCGTTGACCCTTGTTGCAGGTGAGGCTCATGAGCAGATCTGTTTTGGATCGTGCTGCATGACGGTTGTTCCTTGTGATGATGAGAAGTAAATGCGTGGCCCTTGGGTAGGGCAGTTTCATGGTGTGTTTTGTATTATATTATAATGCCACTCCACTATTTCGTTTTGTAATAATCATCGAACTTAGTTGTGAGGTTTGAAACTACTGTTTCGTAAACTATGTTATTGTAAGACTTCCGCTGTTTTTACTCTGGAGTATCTATTTGAATAAACTCTTATAATACTGCAATGACTCTGTAATATGATCCTGCTCGGAAATCGTGGATGATTCGGGGTTCTTCGAGGACACCCGACAGTCTTCTTAAGTTACCGGGAACATATGTACCAGGAACATATATTAGGGGTCAATGAGGTCAGGCCTTGTGCTTGTGCGCGTGCGGTGCGTGTGCAGCGTGTCTAGGAGTGGGAATGCTCCGCCTCTGCGTCCCCTAGGTGCGGGAACGCGGTGGCGTTCATGGCGAGTATGGCTAGCGCGGGGAGCGGCGAACGACGTGGCTCACTGTAGGGCTCGTGGCAGTAGGATGGCGGTGCGGTGGCGAGGCGAGGCCGTGATGAGGCGATGCAGTGCCGTGCCGAGCAGCTACGTCACTGTAGCTGATCGCGGCGGCGCTCCTGGCTCCGGCGAGGTCCGGTTCCGCAGCGGCTTCCTTCTCCTCCTTGCTTCTTCCTCCTCCCTGTCTCTCGGCTTGACGCGGTGTGGTGCTGTGCCACCAACGGCGGCGGCGAATGGGCTGAGGGTTGGGGCTCGCGGGCGCTGGCTTTTATAGCCGAGCTCTAAGGGCTCCAATGGCGGACGGCGATCGGGCGGTGGTGATGCATGCGGCGCATCCAACGGCCCGCGTGCGGTAGCATAGGCGCGGCGCAAGGGGGAACAGGGTCATGCTTCTTGCGTGACCCCCTGGCCCGCACCTGCCACACTGGTCGGCCCTCGGTCGAGGAAGAGGTTGGCGTGGGGAGGAAGATGATCCTGTTGCTGGGGTGGCTGACGCATGGGGTCCGGTTGGCAGTGGGTGCGGCTTAGGCGCTTGGCGTGTTGTGGCTACATGTGGCGCATGATGGCTGCCGAGCGGGCCCGGCTTGTCAGTGGCTGTGCGCGTGCGGGCAGCGATGCTGGGCCGGCTTCGTGGCTACACGCATGAAAGGGCAGGCTCGGCTCGGCTGGGCTAGCTGGGCCGGTCAAGGCAGGCTGGGCTGCTACCTCCCTCTTTTTCCTTTTCTTTTTCTGTTCATTTCACTTTTCTTTCTTTTGCTTTGATTCAAATTTAGTTAGAGTTTAAACTTGAGCTTTGAGTTATGTAGTGGGTCCCACAGGGTGTTTCAAGTGGTGGTCAAAATACATCCCATATATTAGGGTTTATCATAAATATTAAGTAAGTTAGTTAAACATCACATAGGGCAAAAGAATTCAAATCACAAGTGGAATTAAGGATGCATGCATGATTTGTTTATTTAATTACACATGTGGCATAAAACCAAACTATACTTTATGATTTTAACCTAGTTGGGTCACATCTAATCCAAAACTAGGGTTTGGCTTCTACATGTGTCACTCAACATCACATAGGATTTAAACAAAAATTTTATAATTATGATTTTTGGTGTGTGGATTTTTGGGTTGTTACAGCAGGAAACCCTACTAAGGGGATCGATTCAACATAGCACGCATCACATCACACATAGCTGAGTAGCAACCAAGCTCTCAGCACCCATTCGACCTTTCCACCAGAGACTTGGGACCTGTCCAAACCAGTATAAACCTTTTCAGCGCTAATAACACGAGCAGCAACCACGAACTGGACGTAGGGACATTCTGCCCGAACCAGTATAAACCTTACGTCTTTTTAGCACACCATCCGGGCCAGACGCACAATAACACAAATTTACTCGTTGGCGTTTACTCGAAACACAGATAGTTGGCGCGTCAGGTAGGGGCCTTTGCGCGTCCCGACATTAACATCAGGCCATGGATGGCTAGTCACGGCATCAGCTAGGTCCCGGGTGCACACGTGTGCTTCGGGGACCTAGACTTCATCATCACGGTGGAATGAGAGTTGGCATTGGTTCACGCTGCCATCCAAGCTCTCCCCTCCATCGGCCTCGACTACGGGAGGCTTGAGCGCCAGCTCGGCATCTCCCTAGGACCCCAGCCGTCCCGGGAGGACCTGCGCCGCCTCACCTTCTCTTACGCCAATGACATGGCATGGCTCACCGGAGGGGAACCCCCTCTCTCTGGAACACCTCATCCGGAACGCCCCGACAGTGCTTCCGTTCGGTCTCCGCAACGCCGTGGAGACCGTTAGCCACCTTGTGGCACAACGCATAATTCCACCTCCCACGAATGACGAATTCATGGTGGTGATTAGGGATGAAAACGGATCGGATACGAACGGATATCACTCATATTATATTTGTTTTCATATTTCTGTTCGGATTCGGAGAAGGTCGGATACAAATATCTATTCGGATATTGAGTAAAAGCAGCATATATATATATATATATATATATATATATATATATATATATATATATATATATATATATATATATATATATATATATATATCAAGTGGGAACTTATATATGGGCCAGCTAGCTTAGCTAGGGTTATAGAGGATTGGGCCATTTGGGTAAGAAGTAATATTTTGGCCCAATTCCAAAAATCACAATTCGAAACAAAAAAAACAAAAAAAGCAAAAAATTATTGTTTGAGGCCCTAAACAAATTCAAATGAAAATGTTGTAATCAACAAAGTTTCATAATTTTTTGGGATCTAAAACTTTCATTTTGGTTGTTTCTCCATCTGAGATTCTGAGGTCGTTTGAAAAATCCAAATTTTAAATTTGAGAAATTCAAACGTAGTTTTCCTTGACAAGATGATTTCAAATAAAAAAGTTTTCAACTATAAAGTTTCATAAATTTCTGAGATCTACAATTTTTATTTTAGTCATTTGTTCATCCGATATAGTGGTAGTAACATTATTCACGAATCTCACACATCTCTCTTATAGTTTATGAAACTACGAGAGAGATGTAAATTTTGTGAACAATGTTACTACCACAATCTTGGATGAACAAATGACCAAAATAAAAGTTGTAAATCTTGATGAGTTTTACAACTTTTATGTTCATGACTTTTTCAGCTGAAGTCATTTAATGTTTGAAAATGACGTTTGAAGTTGCTATTTTTTGAAATTTAAAATTCAAATAGATAGAATACAGTCACATAAAAATATGAACACAATAATAGCTATAAGAACATAAGAAATTGATAGAACATGATTTTAGAAAATTTTAGAAAAAAAAATTATCAAATTTGAAGTTAGTACAAGGGAGAAAAACTAGTTACAAGTTCTAGCCAAGGATTAAAAAGAGAAATAGGCGTTCTTTAACTATTTCGAAATTGAAATTCAATTAGTATTTTGAAGCACTAAATGATTTCAAATGAAAAAGTTGTAAACAACAAAGTTTCATAACTTTTTGAGATCTACAATTTTTATTTTGATCATTTCTTCATCCAAGATCGTTTGAATAATATCCGGATAATATCCGTTTGAATAATATCCGGATATATCCGATACTTAACCGGATTATCCGATATCCGCCGGATATCGATGATATTACATTCGTATTTGATATCCGCCTAAGATATCCGTTTTATTATCCGTATCCGAAAAAATTACGGATATCCGAGTAACTATCCAGATAAGTGTTCATATTTGTTCAGTCGAACGGACGGTCGAATAAATATCCGTACCGTTTTCATCCATAGTGGTGATTGGACACGTCGCGGAATCTTTCCATGACATCCTCGCAGAGGAGCCAGAGTTGCCCTCTGGCTCTGACTCCAGCAGGGGAAGCCATCACCCCTCTCTTGAATGCTTCATGGCAGGTACCCCCGAGGGACACGTCGAAAGCATCCATGAGGAGGAGGCTACCCCGGTGAACGACCTCGACGATGAGGCCTAGGAGGAGATAGCTGCCCCACCTCACATGCGGGTGGAGCAGTTGAAAGCCAAAGATCGAGAGATCGAGGAAGCGCAACTCCAGCTCAAGCAGGAATGCATGGAGCTCGATCGGGAGATCGAGCGCCACGGAGATGGTGGGCACGCACGCGCCATGGCCCACGACGTGAATCGGAGGATCATCACGGACGATGAAGCCGTCCCTCGCTTCACCCGGGCAAGCGGTGGTCCTGCTCCATGGTCTTCCAGAGGCTGTGACGCCCGAGGATCGTCGGGCTCACCATGAGATTCACACGCTGCTCGAGCGTGCGGAGGTGCAGCAGGTAGAGAGCTCATTGTCTTGGCGACGCAAGCTCGACACCAGCCAGCGCACACCCTCAGAGCGCCCCAGCAGGGATGTGTCGGTCCACCAGGAGCCACAAGGTGGTAGGCAGCGCACCGCGGTCCCGGTGCGTCAACATCTCGGCCGCAACCGTGACGCACGCAACACCCTCGACGCCCACAGGTGTACTTACGATGACTCAAGAGAGGGAGCTAGCCACGGCTATCACCCTCGTCGTGGCGGATCCTACGATAGCGGTGAGGACCGAAGCCTGAGCCCTGGCCTACCGGGGCCTCAGGCCTTCGGCCGACACATCCTCGACGCTGACTTCCCACCAAGGTACCAACCACCAACCAACATCCTGAAGTACTCTAGGGAAATGAACCTCGAGCTATGGCTCGAGGATTATCGGCTTGCCTGCCAAGCTGGTGGTGCGGATAATGACAATTTCATTATCCGCAACCTTCCACTATTCTTGGCTGATTCGGCATGAACATGGTTGGAACACCTGCCGTCCAACAGAATCCAGAGTTGGGTGGACCTAAAGGAGATCTTCGTGGGGAACTTTCAGGGCACATACAAGCGCCCTGGGAACCCGTGGGATGTCAAGAATGGCCGACAGAATGCCGGTGAGACCCTCTGTGGGTACATCCAACATTTCACCTGGTAGTGCAACAAGCTACCTAACGTCGCCGACGTCGATGTTATAGGAGCTCTCTTGTCCGAGACCACCTGCGAGTCTCTGGTTCACAAGGTGGGACGCAAGGGCCCTTGAACCACCAAGGAACTCCTAGACATTGCCACCAGCCATGCCTTGGGTGAAGAAGCAGTCGGAGCGATCTTCGACCGCCTCAAAGGCAAGGCGAGATGGGACGAGGATGTCGGCAAAGGCGCCTCCAATCGTCCTACCAAGAAGAAGAACAAGCAGCGGCACGAGGGCTCTTTCATGGCTCCTGCAGACCGTAGGGGTGGTCGGAAGCCCGTGGAGGGCACTCCAAACCACTTCGAGAAATTGCTCGAGGGACCATGCCCGAACCATGCCTTTACCGTTAAGCATCTGTACAAGGACTGCGGCCTCATGAGGCGGTTCTTGTCCGGAGGCTCGAACAAAGGGAGCATGGGAAGGACCCTGACCTGACCACAGACGACGCCGACGGGAAAGACGGTGACTTTCCGACACCAGATGGCTGCCTCATGATCTTTGGAGGGTCGGCGGCCTATGACTCCAAGCGCCGCGAGAAGGTCGCATGCCGCAAGGTATATACGACCGAACCGGCCACACCTGCCTTCTTTCGGTGGTCAGAGTCCACCATAACCTTTGACCGGACCGACCACCCAGAGAGCGTCCCGCAACTGGGGAGATATCCACTCATGGTCGACCAGGTCGTCGGTATTAAGCGGCTCACCAAGGTATTGATGGATGCGGCAGCGGTCTCAACATCATGTACGCCGAGACGCTCGACACCATGGGCATCGACCGAGCGCGCGTCTGGCCGATCGAAGCACCTTTCCACGGCATCGTGCTTGAAAGCAGGCCATGCCACTTGGGCAGGTCGATCTGTCTATCACCTTCGGGGGACCGTCCAACTATAGGATGGAGACCCTCACCTTTGAAGTGGTTGGGTTCCACGGAACCTACCATGCCATCCTAGGATGACAATGTTACGTGAAGTTCATGGCCGTCCCCAACTACACCTACCTCAAGCTAAAGATGTCGGGCCCAGGCAGGGTCATCACCGTCGGCACCTTCTTTCAGCGCGCCTACGATTGCAAAGTTGAGTGCTGCGATCACGCTGCAACAATCGTCGCCTCCGGAGAGCTCACGGCCCTCAGGTAGGAGGTCACTGAAGAGGCACCTGACCCCAAGTGGTCAACTGGGTCCTTCGAGCCAGCGGAAGGCTCTAAGGAGGTCCTCATAGACCCCGGGAGCACCGAGGGCAAAATGGTGCGCATTAGTACCACGCTTTCCTCCAAATAGGAAAGCGCACTCGTCGCCTTCCTCCGTGCCAACAAAGACATCCTTGCGTGGAAACCCTCGGACATGCCAGGCATTCCGAGGGAAGTCGCCGAGCATGCCTTGAAGATCTGCCTAGGCTCCAAGCTGGTGAAACAACGCCTACGTCGCTTGGACGAGGGGAAATGCAGGACCATCGGCGAGGAAATCACAAAACTTTTGGCAGCCAGATTCATCAAGGAAGTGTACCACCCAGAGTGGTTAGCCAATCCCATTCTTGTATGAAAGAAGAGTGGGAAATGGAGGATGTGTGTTGACTACACTGGTCTCAACAAAGCGTGCCCAAAGGATCCCGTTTCCTTTGCCACGCATAGACCAAATAGTTGACTCTACCTTGGGGTGCGAAACCCTCTGCTTCCTTGATGCGTACTCCGAGTACCATCAAATCATGATAAAAGATTCTGACAAGCTCATCACATCTTTCATCACCCCCTTTGGATCGTTCTGCTACGTCACAATGCCGTTCAGTCTGAAGAATGCTGGGGCTACATACTAGCGTTGTATGCTCAAGTGTTTCGGGGACCTCTTCGGGAGGACCATTGAGGCCTACATTGATGACATCATGATCAAGTCCAAATGGGCTGACCACCTCATAGCCGATCTTGAGCAAACCTTTGCAAAACTCCAACCAAACGACATCAAACTCAATCCCGAGAAGTGCGTTTTTAGGGTCCCGAGGGGCATGCTGCTTGGTTTCATCGTCTCCGAGCTTGGCATCAAAGCCAACCCGGAGAAGATCTCAGCCATCACAAGGATAGGCCTAATTCAGAACATGAAGGGAGTACAGCGAGTTACAGGGTGCCTCGCCGCGCTTAGTCGCTTATTCTCACGCCTTGGCGAACGAGGTCTCCCCTTTTATCGACTTCTGAAGAAGGCCGACCACTTTGAATGGACATCCGAGGCCTAGGAGGCACTTGACATGGTCAAACTGCTTCTGATGAAGGCCCCGATCCTGGTTCCTCCGACCAATGGAGAACCCCTTCTGCTCTACATTGTGGCCACCACGCAAGTGGTTAGCGCCGCCCTAGTGGTGGAGCAGAAAGAAGAGGGGCACGCCCTCAAAATACAGCGCCATATGTACTTTATCAGCGAGGTCCTATCCGACTCGAAGACCTGCTACCTCCAAATCTAGAAGCTTTTGTATGCCATCCTCATCACCAGGTGGAAGCTACGCCACTACTTCGAGTCACATCCGTTGATAGTCATGACGTCCTTCCCCCTTGGCAAGGTCGTCTAAAACCAGGATGCCACAAGAAGAACCACGAAATGGGCACTCGAGCTGATGGGTCAAGGCATTGTGTATGCCTCCTGGACGGCCATCAAGTCCCAGGTGTTGGCTGATTTCATTGCAGAATGGACCGAGGTCCAAATGCCACCAGCGGTCGTCGATCAATAGTACTGGATGATGTACTTCGATGGATCGCTGATGAAGAAGGGCATCGGTGTAGGGCTGGTATTTGTGTCACCCCTCGGGGTATGCACGTGGTACATGGTCCATCTCCATTTCCCCTCCTCCAACAATGTGTCTGAATATGAGGCGCTCATCAATGGCCTACGCGTTGCCATCGAATTGGGCATTCGACGCCTCGATGCTCGAGGAGATTCCCAGCTGGTCGTCGACCAAGTCATGGAGGAGTCAAGCTACCACGATGCCAAGATGGCCGCATACTACCGAGAAGTCCGCCGGTTGGAGGACAAGTTCGACGGCCTCGAGCTCAATCACATCTCAAGGCGCCTCAATGAGGCGGCCGATGCTCTTGTGAAAGCAGCATCCGACCAAGAGCCGGTGCCCACGGGCGTATTCGCCAGCGACCAGCGCAAGCCCTCATTTTGCTATGAGGGGTCAAAACAAGGTGGTAACGGTCCGTCCAATCCAGGCCCAGGGGCCGACCAACCGTCGACTCCATCCGATGTCGAAGTCATGGAGCTCGAAGAGGACCCAGCGATAGAGCCCGACCCTCTGGTCGACTGGAGGACACTCTACCTCGACTACCTCTTCCGTGATGCGCTACCGATGGACAAGATGAAGGCTCAATAGCTCGCACATCGTGCTAAGTCCTTTGTTCTTGTGGAGGGCGAACTCTACAAGCGAAGCCACACCAGGATCCTGCAGCGCTACATCCCCATCGAACAGGGGAAGCGTCTGCTCAGTGATATCCATGGTGGGGTCTATGGTCACCTTGCCATGCCTAGGACCCTGGTCGGAAATGCGTTCCGATAGGGCTTCTACTGGCCCACCACTGTAGCCGACGCCGACCGCATCGTGCGCACCTGCGAAAGGTGTTAGTACTACACTCGGTAGATTAACCTACCGGCCCAAGCACTCCAGACGATCCCTATTACATGGCCCTTCGTGGTCTGGGGGCTCGATCTGGTTGGACCTCTCTAGAGGGCACCCGGAGGCTACACCCACTTGCTTGTCACCATAGACAAGTTTACAAACTAGATAGAAGCTCAGCCGATCTCCGTGATCAAGTCCGAGCAAGCCATGCTATTCTCCCTCGACATCGTCCACCGCTTTGGAGTCCCAAACTCCATCATCATGGACAATGGCACGCAGTTCACCGGAAAGAAGTTCCTTCAATTCTACGATGAATACCACATCCGGGTTGATTGGGCCGTCGTCGCGCACCCCCGAACGAAAGGGCAGGTCGAGCGCGCAAACGGCATGGTCCTACAGGGTCTCAAGCCTAGGATCTTCAACTGGTTGAACAAGTTTGGCACATGCTGGGTCGTTGAGCTTCCTTCAGTACTCTAGAGCTTGAGGACATCCCCCAGTTGATCCACCGGCTACACACCATTCTTCATGGTCTATGATTTCAAGGCCGTCCTCCCTACCGACCTTGACAATGGAGCACCAAGGATCAGGACGTATGATGAACAGGGAGCCAGGGCATCCCACGAGGACACCATGGACCAGCTAGACGAAGCATGCAATGTTGCACTCCTCTGCTCGGCCAAGTACCAACAGGCGTTGCGATGGTACCACAGCCAACGAGTGCGGGGTCAAGCCTTCAACGTCGAAGACCTAGTCCTCCGCCTCGTATAGAGCAACAAGGACTGCCACAAGCTCTCCCCACCGTGGGAGGGACCATATGTAGTTGCAGAGGTACTCCGTCCAGGCGCCTATAAGCTCAAGACCATCGACGATGAAATCTTCACCAATGTCTGAAACATCGAGCAGCTACGTCGCTTTTACCCCTAATAAATTCACACTTTCTCTTATCAGTTTTCATTATCAAAACCCCCCAATCCTTTGTGATATTCAACCCTAGCAAACAACAAGGGATCGAGCCTCACTCAGGGGCTGATATGAGTATATTTATCCAGCAAACATTGTCTGTGCCTACCCCCTTTTCTCATCTTAATGCCTAGGAGCTAGGTTTTCGGGAACAAACTCTGAGTATAACTGGTCGGACTACGAGAAACCTATGCCCCAGCGGCTACAGCGCCTTCGCTCACTAGCGTGATCAGAGCTGGCTCACTCGCACTCTGAGCTTTTATGACCTTAACTATGGAAAGGGTCAGAATGCACTGTACCTTTTTTACAAAAAGGGGGAGAAGAGCTAAAAAGCTGTTTGCTATAATGAAGGTTAAGAGCTTGTCCATTTTGCACAATTTCATCCCTCGGCTTACCTACCTGACTAAATTCTTGCGCGGGATGTTTTCATTCTCTATTTCCGCAGGAGAAACTTGTCTCAACAGGTAACATGAGTCGATCGGATGGCTTGGCCACTAACGACAAGCGGGTAAGGAGCAGATAGGATCACGCCCATATCCGGTGGAGGTTTTTCGAACCCATCACTCTTACCATCGAGGTAAAACTGGTGCCCAAGTCGATCGAACGGCTCCAAACCGCCGCCAAGAGACAAGCACCCTTACTTACTTACTTTACGTATTAATTTGATATAGAGCCTCCGACCCCAGCAATGGTAGGGGGGTCAGAAATCGCTCGGGGGCTGGCGGGAGTGTCTATTCGATAGACATTTTTTTGTCTGACCCCTCCTTACGTTTAAAAACTAGAGGCACAGTGTGCGGGCGCAAACTTTGAGTAAGCCTGGTTGGACCGCTAGGACCCTACGTCCCAGCGGCTATGGCATTTTTGTCCACCAGTGCGATCAGAGTCTTTGTCTCCGTACTCTAAACCTTAAACTCCACCTTCTTAGGAAGGGTTTGGAGGGGCCTACCTATGGAATCTCCATCGAGGAGAGGCTATCAGGTCACCCAAGTCGATCAAACAACTTGGGCTGCTGCTGAGAGACAGATACGGAAGACTGGGAGGCTCGTGTAGGTTACATAGGCCCCGTCATGAACATCAGACCCGAACCCCGCACGGACATATCCGGTAAGAACTCCCAGAACCCGTCACCCGTGCCATCGTGGTAACATTACTGACCCCCGCTATTTCTTTATATGATCATTCATTCATCGATCCATACATTCATCCCATACATCCAAGCATTGCATATGTAATTGCTGCATCACAACGCTTTGCGTCGCGTCACGAAGCGGTAGTCGTCTCATTCAATATGAGCGGCGACCAATCGAGGTTCGAAGGCCAGCCCACGAAGGGCTCGACGCAGCCTCACGTCAAATAGAGCAAGGGGAGAAAAACTAAGATGAGCCCAACAGTCCTTGACCGACCCCGCTCAGAAGCGGACAAGGACACCTTTCTTGTTCGATTCTAACCTCGAGCCAAGCCCACAGAATCCCCATCGAGGGGAGGCCAATGGGCCACCTCGCTCTCTAGAGCAACACGGGCATCTGCCGGGGGGCGGGTTAAGGAGCAGTGGAATGCCACATGAGGGCTATGCTGACCCCGTCAGTGGATGACAGACCCAGATTCCACTCGGACATGCCCATTAGTGAGCTCACCGAGCGCGACACTCGAGCCATCGAGGCAAGTGTCATTAGCTCAGCCCCTCTGGTTGTGGAAACTGAGGATAGGGTGACACATGAAACATGGCCGACCCCTACCGAGCCCCACGAGGCTTGGGGGCTCGAGCTGCCCAACCCTAAATCAGGAGTCCAACTGACCGAGGTTCGAAGGCCGGCCCGCGAAGGGCCCGAGGTCACCTCACGTCGAATAGAGCCAGGGGAGAAAACACAGATGAGCCCCAGCGGCCTTCACCCGACCCGCTTAGAAATAGATAGGGTCATCTCAACCTTCTCGTTCAATCCAAACTTTTAGCCGAGCCCATAGAATCCCCATTGAGGGGGAATTTGTTGGAAGGCGGGTTAAGGAGCACCGGAATGCCACAAGAGGGCTTTGCTGACCCCGTCACAAGCGATGGAACCAGATTCCATTCAAACATGCCCATTAGCGAGCTCACTGAGCACGTCACTCGAGCCATCGAGGCAAGTGACATTAACTCAACCCCTCCGGTTGTGAAAATTGCGGACGGGGCAAAAGTCACAAAAACGAGCCGACCCTCGACCGAATCTCTGTTATGCACGGGGGCTCAAGGAAGGTTAGACTTGCGAGGAGACCGAACGCACGGTCATAGAATGATAGCTAAGATCCTAGGGAGGGGGTACGTGTGAATACAAGAGATGCTTTCTCCTACTAAGTTTCGCTATCCTCTCCTCAATTTTTAGTGACATCAGACCCAACAATGGCAAAGGGTCAGATCTCACTCGAGGGCTGATGAAGGTATAAGTACACCTTTTCTGAAACAGTCGCCGCATAAGACCTCTTCCTCATGCTAAGCCTAGCGGCAAGGTTTGCGGAAATGAACAACTAAGCAACCCTGGTCGGACTGCAAAAAGCCTATGCCTTGGTGGCTACGGTGTCTTTGCTCACCAGCATGATCAAAGTTCCACTCTTACACCTCGAGCCCTACGGTCTTAACAAACGGAAGGGTCGGAATGCGTGAGCCCCTTTTTTCGCATACAAAAAGGGAAGAAAACAAGTTCAATCAAACAAAACGAAGTTACAAAATTGTTTTTACGATACATAAAGGTCGGCACTTGTCCACATATTACAATAATGTTCATCCGACCTATTTGACTAACTAGCCCCTTGGGGGGAGAACTATGTGTTCAACTCTGTCCGCCAGGTCCCACGCAAGAGGAGCCACCGCTGTCTCTATCTCGTCCAGCTCGGAGGCTTCGTAGCCAGGTGCGAAACCGAGGCTCATCATCTCCAAGTCAATGCAGTCCGCGTAATACGAACGACCAATCGCAGAGGCTTGGGTGACACCGACGCGAAGAGCATCCCTCTCGAGCTGGTGCACCCGCGCCGTGATATCGATGGCACGGGCCGCAAGCGAGCTGGTCCCCTCTGACTACACCACCTCCAGGTCATCACAGACCACTCCAAGGGTAGCGCTCAGGAGATCGAGCTTGTCACTCTCCGCCTAAAGGCTCCTCATCTTCTCGGCGAGCTCCGTAGCTAGCCTGGTGGAGATGCCCTCAGCCTCCAGCCTCCGTGTTGTCGTGGTTCCGAGCTTAGCTTAGAGGGAACCGATCCTCTGCTGTGCCTCGTCGTGCTCTCGAACGGCCTTGTCACGCTCCTCGCGGGCCATGCTATGCTCCGAGCGGAGCCTCCCCGTGGTCTAGAGCAGCTCATCTCGCTCCTTGCACAGCCAGGCGACCGCCTCGGCATCCTAACTCGCCCTCCGCGCTAGGGCTACGAACTTCTCTTCGGCAACTAGCTTCAGCTCCCGCTCCTTCTTGGCCTTGGACAGGAGGTCGAGGATCCGCTGGCGGGTCTCGGCGTCCCTCTAGAGTAGTTGGTCTTGCTCCTTGCTAACTCTGGTGGCCTCCTCCTCATCTTGCCGCACCCTCACCGACAAGGCCTCGAACGCCTTCTCGGTCTCCTCCTCATGCTGACGGGCCTCGGCCTCCCGTAGTCCGAGACTGTCTGCCTCCTCGGCTAGGGGAGTCATCTCGGCCACCCTCTCTTGGGCGGTAGCAAGCTGAGCGGCCACATCCCCGCGTAGCTGGGCCTCTTCGACTAGGCAGTCCTAGTTCTCCTTCTGCTCGTGAAGGAACCGGGATTTCTCCCGACTGCGAGCGATAAGGGACTGAAAAAAGACAATGGTCAAAACACAAAAATACATGAAGAAAAAGGAGGGCGAGAGGCAAGGTTGAGTGAATACCCGACCAGTGGGAACGATGACTTCGTGCAGGGCAACCCTGGCATGGTCCAAGGCTTTTAGCGCGGCTGCAATCACCTCGTCAAGACTCTCCTGCTCCACGCTCTCAGTAGCATCGTCGAGGATGAAGAGTGTCGACATCGGGTCTTGCAGGTTCATCCACCAGAGCAGGGGCTCACCCCGCGCAGGCGAATGGCTGCCCCCCGATGTCATGGCCAGGGACGATTCCCCGCCGGTCCACACCACCACCGCCGCAAAGTCTGGGGACCCCTCGGCCGCATCCCCCTCTGTCCAGCCCACATCGGTCACCGTCACTTGGGCCACCGATGGCGCGGATGGCGCCGCTTTCTCGGGCACCACCACGGCTGCATCCGGCTGCGCCTGGCTTGTCATAGTCGCTGCCACCTCCACCTGCGTCGGTGGGGCCTTGACCAACGGTGTCGCGCCCACTGCAGTCGGCGCCACAAGTGTGAGCAGCAGCTCCGTCCGCTCCGACGTCGGAAGCAGAATCGCCTCCATCGCCGGTTGCTCGGTGACCTCCGATGGTACTCCCTCAGCCCCGGCACTCGCTTGTCCCACCGATGGCACGGGTGCCACCACGAGCGGCGCCTCACCGGTCGGCGATGCTGTCGCACCGGCGCCGCTCCCACCCGAGACGGGTGCGACATTGATCGACGGCCACCGCCTCGCCTGAAGGGCGACGCTCTTCTTGGGCGCCAGCACCAAAAAGTTGCCCCGTCTCAAGACGCTGCAAGAAACAGAAGGCATAAGTCATGCTAAAAGCAGAGAAAAACAGAGAAAACAGAGGAGTTGATGACTTACATTGACGTTGTTGGGCAGTGAATACGTTTGGGGGATGAACCCCTAGGTCCCTGCTCCACCTCGTTAGGACGGGGGCATTTTGAGCCCGCCCCCTGCTCCCGGGCAGAGGGACTCACTTCCCTTGCGTCTTGGGGCACGGCGGCGGAGCCACCCCTCCATCGGCACCTCCGGCGCAGCGGTGGATCCGCCCACCCCTGTTCGCTCTTGGGGCGCGGCAGCGGAGCCACCCCCCTCCATCGGCACCTCGGGCACAGCGAACAGATCTGCCCGCCCTTGCTGGCTCTTGAGGCGTAGCGATGGGGCCACCCCCCTCTGCTGGCACCTCGGGCACGGCGGTAAATCCTCCCATCCCTGCTGGTTCTAAGGGTGGGCCGACTGTCTGGCCCGTCTCCATCGGCCTCACGGACACGCTTTCCCCTCCATGATATGGGAAAGGTCCTAACCCCTGCAAGGATGAGCGGGTACTTGTCAGCAAGTCCTCACTCTGTAGGCCATCATGCTCGGTGTCATCAACTACCTCATCATCTTCTTCCTTGTCGTCACTATCAGTTTCCTCCCCTCGCTCCCGCGCATGCAATTTTTGTTATTTCTTCTTCCTCTTGTCCTCCTTCGCTTTCCTCTGTCACTCGGCCTCGGCACAGTTTGCCGCCCTCATGGCCAGATCCCTCAGCAACAAAGCCAGGAGATCCATGAGGATGAGGTCCCTCGGCTGGTCCCCCAATCTCAATGTCAGTATCAAGGGGTCAAAAGTTTAATTGAAGAAGAAGGCACGAGGAAGAGAAAACTTACGAGGACAATGTACCCTGGTTCCGACCGCATTGGGGGATGCCCCGGCATCGGGTACACAAAATGAAGAGGGGCGCCCGCGTTGTCCCGAGAAGGCTTCATCGCCTCCTTAATGCGTTGCGCGACTTCGGAGGGAGAGAGTGCCTCCTCGGCAAGCGCCGTCCCATCGAGTGACGCCCCGGGCGCCATCGCGTACAGGGGAAGCACGCGCCTCATCAGTGGTGCCACCCTCCTCGCATGGTAGGCCCCGATGATTCCCGACCCCTTCAGCCCCTTCTCCTTTAGGAAGCAGATGGCGGCAAGATGGGCTTGGATCCTCTTCTTATCCTTCTCCGGGACGCCCCACTTCCTCCATGAATCTGGGGCCTCTTCAATTAAGCGCACGGTAAACTCCAGCAAGGGGGCGACAGCATCGTTCTTGAGATAAAACCAATGCGAAGCGCTCAATAGCTTCGCCATTTCAACGCTCTGCTTTTCCCGACGTCGCCGATCATCTCCGTCGAGCCCTCACCGTCGAACCAGCGTCTGTGCCATCGTAGCAAAGCGCTCAATAGCTTTGCCTACTCCTTGCACGCCTAGCCATCCAACTGTGGTCACTTGATTTCGCCGGGAATCGCCGCTAGCCGCCTTTCTTCCTCGCGACCGGCAACCTCACCGTCGTGCTTGCGCCATCGTGGCCAGCGCTCTCCGGTGAGCCTTTGCTCTTGCTTAGTGCACCTCTAGCTCCGCCTTGTTCCTGTGATGCTCTATGACCGGTTGATTGCTCATTTTGTACATCACAGTCGCCTCAGCACCGCCGTCGTCGAAGTTTGCTCCGCCGTGGCCGCTATGATCATCGACCCGCGTCACCGTTGCTTCTCCGGTCTCGCTCTTTGCTCCAATGTGTTCGTGGTGAGCTGCTGAACCTTCCCGTGCCTTTTGCTTACACTCTACCGGCCTTGTTTCGCTGGTGTAGTGTCGCCGAGCCGCCGCGTCCGTCATGGCCGACGCCAAGCTTGTAACTCGCCGTAATTAGTCCAGCTAGTGCCTTCAATCGATGCGGGGTGCTGTGGGGAGTGTTTTGGTCCCTTGGTCGCCGCCGTTGGTCTCGCCGTCGGTGAGTTTTCGTCGGTCAGCGCCGTCGCCGTCATGGTCAAAGCGGGAGGAAGAGGATGATGGGTGGGGTCACCCTGTCAGCGACTGTGTAGTTGAAAAATGAATTTTCTCTTTTTCAGAAATGTTTGAATAGTGCTGTAATTTGTTATTTTTGTGTAGATTTATTTAGAGCTCCAAAAAATTTTATGTGACCTCTCTGTGATGAATAATATTTAGGAAAAATATGAAATGTTGTTTTTCGGTACTTTTTGAATGTGATAAAAATTGCTCAATTAATTAATAAATGAGTTTCCATAATTTTTCTAGGCTTATTTATTTATCTAAAAATTATGAAAATTGTTTTGCCACTTAGTTATCATTGATGAACCTTTATAAAAATTTTGAAGTCAATTGGAATAAGTTGATTTATTTCATAATTTTGGATTTAAGAATTAATTCATAAAGCAAATAGTAATCTTTAATGATTTAGGTTTTGATTGAATTTTGGATTGTGTGATGACCTTGGGTCATTAGTTGGTAATGATCTTTGGCAATTGATGTTAGTATTACGGAAAGGTTTAGTTAGTTTGACTTGTAACTGTACCGCGAAGGAAAGTTGTATTCAAGTTGTTAACTTTTGCATCCATCATCGAGCATCATATTTTGTATCTCGCATCATGTTAAACATGGCATTGTTACTACGTGTAGTGAACGAAGGTGAGCACGTGATAGTTAATCAAGTAGTTGAGGAGGTTGATCCGTCTGTGGAGGTTGGTTTTGATATCGGTGGAACGACTCCGGAACCGGACTTTTCCGTCAACGAAGGCAAGCCCCGGATACATTTAAACCTACCTTGTGTTTTACAAAATTATTTCGCTTTTGCTTTTATATATTGCATTAAGTGATTAGAAGTCAAGTGGAAACCTAATTGATGCATTACCAACCTTGTTTTTCCATATCTACCTTGGTACCAGTTTTAATTCGTATATGCCTAGTTTTGCTTAGCTATGCTTAGAACAATGAAAGTCGGGTGATTACCTGTCATCTGCAAGTTTTAAATGGAACTTTGGTTACTTATGTTATCATGTGATATGGGAATGTGGAGTAATAAATCTAGACCGGGCGGACTCGGTGTGTGTGAGCCACAAGACATGGAGGTCTTGTGAGCGGGTTCTTTTTGCCTGTGTCGATTAAGGCCTGTATCGTTGTTGAACCGCATGAGGTGAGACTTTGTAGTACTAACCACATACTCCGGTAAGCCTTAACTTGGCTATTCTATCATGAGAATGGCTACTCGCGCACTGGGAGTGGAGAGATGGTGGGAATAGCGTGTACCCACGTGGCAATGGGCTGGATTGGTGGAGTACTGTATTCTCGGGTGGCGTGGACCCGTTCTTGTTTTAGAGGATCCGAGGGTAGGTTGACATATGTAAGTCGAGGGACCTACATATATCGTGTGGTCTGGAATCCCCAGCTGGGTTTAATCAGTTCGAATTGTCGTTGCTCCTCGGTTATGGAGACTCACTTCTCTGTTCATCATCGTAGTTAAATAACTGGAACTTGAGGATGGTTTGTGAAGGTGTTGGTTATGAAGTTTCATGATCTCAATACAGATCGTGTCAGCTTTGTATATGATCTTATGAAGTTTTAAATGTTGATGTAAAGAATTTTATTAAAAAGCTTTTACACAAAAGAACTTTGATTATTGCTAAAGCCATACCTTGAATCCCTGAGCCTGCATTCTTAAGTTCTATCACTTTGTATTTTCGATTAAGTCTTGTTGAGTACTTTTGTACTCAAGGTTCGTTGACCCTTGTTGCAGGTGAGGCTCATGAGCAGATCTGTTTTGGATCGTGCTACATGACTGTTGTTCAGTGCGATGACGATAAGTAAATGTGTGGCCCTTGGGCAGGGCAACTTATTTGTGTGTTCTGTAATATGTTATAATGCCACTCCACTACTTTGGTTTGTATTATTTATCGAACTTAGTTGTATGGTTTGAAACAAATGGTTTGTAAACTATGTTATTGTAAGTCTTCCGCTAATCTTTACTTTGATGTATATATTTGAATAAACTGTTGTATACTGCAATGACTCTGTAATGGGATCCTGCTCAGAAATCGTGGATGATTTGGGGTTCCCCGAGGACACCCGACAGTCTTCTTAAGTTACCAGGAATATATGCATAGGTGTTAAAGGTCGTTGGACAGTGATAGGTGCATGTGGGCCCTATAATTTAGGAGGTTCTACCATAGGTAGCCACCACTCCTCGGCAGCGGTCCACGCGTAGAGAAGACCGCGGCGAACAAGGCCCACTAGGCACTGGAGGGAGACATCAGAGCAGCACCACGGCTCCATTGGAAGATGGGGTGGGTGGATGCGAACTCAACAATGGCTAACATGCGGATGCGGAGAACTTAGGCGATTGGCGGCGGAGGTTGGAGATGCGAGAAAACCAACCGTCCTCCCACGATCTGCCACAACATCATGTCGCGGGATACGCACACGCAATCCCTATCCTTTCCTTTGGGAAATTCGCTGACATTTTGCCTCCCCTGGCGGACCAGGACTCATTACGAGTAAGAGGAATATGGATCAAAAGCGCATCTATGGCCCGTCTAGGCTTAGGAGTCCGACGGTTGGCCCGTCAACGAATCCAACAGCCGCTCCAAACACCCCTATGACAAAGGGTGAAAATAGCTAGGCCCTACAAGCAGCTAGCGCCTAGGCACACGAGCGCCATGGGCATCTTGGCCCATGATTAAGCCTCAGTCAGGCTTACCCTAACCGGATCCCCGCGAACGGGATACCGGGACCCCAATCGAACTGTCCAGCTAACAAACCATCAAAACTCACGACCACACCAGCGAAGGGTCCGACCTCGGCAATAAGGGAATCACCATCCCCAGGGCATGCCATGGGCGACAAGAGAAAGCCAGGGCCCGCAGAGTCCTCCCTTTCGAAAAACCCACCGAAGGAGTATTCTACTCCTCCGCAGGCTCGGGGGCTACACCTGACTGGTGGCCAGCCTTTCACACTCACAAGTCAAAAAAACCTCCAAGAAGTATTCTACCTCCTCCATAGGCTTGGGGCTACACCCACGTAGGTGCGCCATGCATCGGCCAAGCAAGTCGAAGATCCCCAGCACGATTCTACTCGAATCGCCTGGAGGATTTGGGGCTACTATCGGGGACCAATAGTAGAGTACCCGAAGAGGAGGAGTTGATACCCATCAACGCTAATTCATCAGAGCGATCAAGAATGCGACTACATTTCTCAGTGGGCCTCGCCTCGTCCAAACCACCAAGGCCGTAGGCTCTGTTTTGTCCGATCGACCGACCCCAAGGGTTGGGAACGCCTCAACCCAACGTCTGAGGGTTGGCTCCACCTCGCTCGACGACAGGGGGCTAGCTCCACCTCGCTCGACGTCTGAGGGCTGGCTCTGCCTCGCCCGACGTCTGGGGGCTGGCTCTGCCTCGCTCGACGTCTAAAGGATGGCTTCGCCTCGCCTGACGTCTGAGGACTGGCTCTGCCTCGCCTAACCCCCAAGGGATGGCTCCGCCTCGCCCGACCCCTGAGGGGTGGCTCTACCTCGCCCGACGTCTGCACGCGACTCCTTCCTAACGACGCGCACAGATAAGGCAGGGCACTCAAGTCCACCGCAATACCGAGGACCATACCCTACACGCCTGCAGGAAAGTACCGTCAGGATATGACAAGAAGGGCGCTTTGAGACCTTCCAGGCATGTCAGAGGCCAAACAGTGTTGTAGGCACCGACATTTGTCTTACAGTGTTGTGGGCGCTGCCATCTGCCCTCAGGCATGGATCTTGATGGAAGCTCACGACAACCACTACAGTCTAGGAGGAAACTTGCGTCACCTACAGTAACGGACGTACGGTCACTGTGTTGTCTGCTCCCTGTATGGCCGCGAATCAGCACCCTGGTCCACCATGTCGCCCACCGGAGCGGGATGGGACGTGACAACTTGCTGACAATGCCAGGACATGGCATCATCAGCGGACAGACGCCCAGTGTGGCCCTATCAGGATCAGTGAACATGCACCCGATGTGGAGTTATCCTTGGCACCGCCTGCCATGTTAGCGGGGCCCGCATAGAGGAAAAGGAAGACCCGGCATCTTTGAAGGACCTCCTTTGCCTCTAGTTTTCCTCTTTTCTCCCATCTATAATTCCTGCTCTCCCTTGGCCTATAAAAGGGAAGGCAGGGAACCCCACTAAGGGGATCGATTCAACACACCACGCATCACATCACACATAGCTGAGCAGCAACCAAGCTCTCAGCACCCATTCGACCTTTCCACCAGAGACTTGAGACCTGTCTCTCTCTCGTCCGTTTGTAACCCCTACTATGAACTTTTCAGCGCTAATAACACGAGCAGCAGCCATGAATTAGATGTAGGGACATTCTACCCGAACTAGTATAAACCTTGTGTCTTTTTAGCACATTATCCGGGCCAGACGCGTAATAACACAATTTTACTCGTTGGCGTTTACTCGAAACACCGACAAGAGGCTCTGACGCTCTAATCGAATCTGAATTACTTTATTGATTGCTTTAGTGGCATGGTACTTGATTGCTCACTACAAGCGAGTCACCGCCAGGATGGATTGACATACAACGCAATAAGCTGTCTTGAATTGATTTCAACTGGCAATGAGGGAAAATGCAGGGGATTCATAACCATTTGCAGTTTCATCCACAAGCAAAACTAAACATGGTAGCAAAGTAACCCCAATTAACTGCACATATCCCACAACACTAGATTTTTATCGAACGAATTAGTCCAGATTGTCAGATTGGGTACACAAATTTACAATTTACAGATGGACACAGGACGGATTCCACTAACCCAACACAGAGATGCACACGGTACAACAGATGGAGGTAGCAGAGGCATGGACCAGAGCACCACGGGCATCCGTCCATTAGTCAGGTGATGTAGACATAGTCGTCGTCGTCGTCGGTGTAGAGGACACTACAGAGGTAGCCAAGGCTGGTGAGCAGCATGCTGATCCAGAACTCCATCTGCCCAAAATGGCAACGGGCTATAACGGTGTGATTGGTTGCTCCTTGGTCTGCCAGCCAGGATGGAGGGCCTGTGCAGGCTCGAATCATACCAGATGAGACCATGCACCTTGGCCTGTTTGGTTGCAAATGAGTGTAGCATACTAGATCATAGGAATCGTGTTTGGTTGCTTGTGTGGACGGTTTTGTGGTATGAATTGGTGTGCCCAGCTGTGTTTGGTTTGGCGCACGACAGAAGGTGTGAGCACCCAAGTATGGTTTTGGTGAGGTTACCACCCTACTCAATAGTACAAGGCAGACAATAGAGATGTTTTTGCACCTCAGTTCATTGTGCGCTGCCATTGACAATGACCTTGGAGCATCTAACGACAAAATACAAGCATACAACAATTTTCTCATCTAATAGTCAACAACATTAGGGTCATAGTAACTCACAAGGTCATTGTCATTACAAGTTTGCACGACACATTTTGAGCATCACAGGCAGTTGTAGGAACGAGCAAGAACGAACCACAGGAGCACCAGCAAGAAAAAAGACTGCACCACAGCCACAACAAATAACACCGGTGTGTTCCTGACCACCTTTGGTGGAGGCTTGACAAAAACTTTGTCATCTTCACAACCCATGAACTCCAAGTATGATGCTTCTGCCTCTTCTTTGTTAGGAAAGCTCTTATAGCTGTTGTTTTTAAAACCAGTTACCTGGGCATTGCATCTAGCCCAGGTTGCATATACCCCAGGAACCTTGCCACGGTACACAACATACCAAGCCATGTGCCCCTTAAAAACACATAAAAGCAAGTATAAGATGTTGATAAGATGAGGGTTAGTTCGATCGATTTGCCTCAGATTTAATTGCCTTTTCACTTGACCTTGAACTTGGAGCTTAAGAAACATAGACAACAACAAACCTCAAACATATAGTAGAAAACCAAGATCATGACAGGCATGAAACCATGACAGACGTCTAGCCCAGCCATCAGATCATCACAACCGCCCAGCTATTGCTTGGGCATGGATGTCTCACATGGTTTGATGACAGCCATGAGAAGCATAAGTAGAAGATAGAAGAAACAATGCTCCAGTACCTCACAAGTCTAAGGTCATCAGTGTGCATAATCCATTACTCAAACTGGCACTGTTATCTTCATAGGCATGAAAAGGATCTGACAATTGTATTAGCCTCAGTCAAAAAAATAGTTGACATCATAGGCACAAAAAAATGCAGGCCTCAGCTAACTGCAAACTAACTTATGATCATATTGCAAGCTAACTGCAATCATCCCAGGTGGCAAATAAGAACACAAATTGCTGAGGCAAGTTCATGGCTGCCATGGAAGCGTGGGACACGTCCATCCCAGCCATCTGGTAGGCATGCCTACAACAGTTGCTTGGGAATAAACGTATCCCATGGTTTGATGACAGACATGAGAAAACACAAGAAGACAATAAAGTAGAAACATGAAGAATACCCACAACCACCTTAGATTGCTATAGTTTGCATCATCGGCCAAATAGGAACTCCAACAATAAGAATAATAAGAACAATAATAGCATCTGAAATGTCTCAGGTCAACTAAGGTATTTTAGGGTCAGATCAACTAAGTGACAAGCCAAGGTATTTTAGGGCTCATATCAACTAAGTGACAATCCGTCACCCATTGTTAATGCCTACACCACACAGATCAACACAGCCTCACATCCATCACCATGGCTCCTATGCTATACAAAACTAGGTGCAGCCTTGGTCAGGCGGCAAATGGATCTTTGTAGCCTCAGATGAGGTTACTGCTACACATCAAAATACTTCCTACAACATAAGACAGTTAGCATGTCTATATGCAAAAGTGGAGAGGCCAACTCATATGCATCTAAGCAAAGTAGGTTGTGCTCAGGTAGGTCCTAAGCCACAGGATCCTATGAGCCTCTGTCATCTGAACAAAGCAAAGTCCCTCAGCCTTGTTCTTCAGCAGGTAAACTAGGGCAAACATGAGTGCCTCCTGTGAGTACCCAGGGCAGTCCATAACACAGCCATAAAGGTCCTGGTGCACCTCATTATGTTGTGGAGTCTTGAGGGCATCTCCTATAGACTCCACAGCCTTGATCATTCCATTCATGAGGTCTATTTCCTCTTGGGCAAGCTTCCTTCTCTTGCCACTCCTTTCCTCCTGGCCCTTGGCATTAGAACCTTTAGAGCCTTCCATACCAGAAGGAGTTCCCTTTCCAGAATCAGCATCTGTGCCACCTAAGTCAGTGATGTCCTCAATGGCATCAATATCACCTTGGCCAATGTAGTTGGAGTACCCAGAGGCTCATTTGAGCTCATTGCATACCTGCCTATGGCTTGGTTACCACCAAAGATGGCCTCCATCTGAACATAGTTCTCTATTGGTGTGTTCAAGAACTTAGCATCAGCAGGATGGTCCTAGTTAGTGAAACAGATATAACTATTAGACATAAGGGAGCAAAAGCAAAAGGGATAGCTGAGGTGTTATCCAAACAGTTTCTAACCTTGGTGTGGCCAAGCAGGTGTTCATCATCAAGTACTATCATATGATGGTCCTCATCCCACAGAGCACCACTCAAATCCTTGAGCCTAACAATCTTAACCCACCTTTGCCTCCACTTTCTCAGGTGATTGTAAATCTGCTGGGTGCTCACATTGACCCTAGCAAACTCAGAGACCATGAGTGCAACCTACCTAACATGTACCTCCTTGAACCCTTTGTCAGTTTTGACCCCTGCCCCACCAAATCATGGAACCTCCTTAGCATGAACCCAGACTGGACAAGAGTCTAGTGCATAGGGCCATTGGGCTGAGGGGCTACTGGATTGCCATCATCAGCAGCAATTACCCCACCCTATTCCACCACATTGTCCTCACCACCAATGTTATCAACCTGGTCAAGCATATTGTCCATTTCCTATCCATAACCAGCATAACATTGAACAAACCAGTACGTAAGGAAAACAAATTACATGATATGAAATACAAGCTCAATAGATCAAATAGGCAGAAAATGAATAGGTACTACATCATTGCAAAGTGCCATAGGTCTCAGTTAAAATACAAGTTCCATCAATGCTACTAAACAGTACACACACCATGCCACTACACCCTAGAATTCCCCCTGTTTTGCCACATCTGTGCAGCCCATGCCTCCCTCTGTTGTGCCTAGGTACCATTGTCAGGGACATGACCTGGCTGTGAGACATTGTCATTGATGTTAGGAGTCCATGTGGATTCAGCAGGTACATGCTCGTCCTGCCCATGCCTGAGGATCCAATTGTGAAGAATACAAGAAGCAAGAACAAGCTTAACTTGGGTCTTGTATGGGTGGAAAGGCTTATTGTCCAATATCCTGAATCTATTCTTTAGAGCCCCAAAAGCCCTCTCAACTGTTACTCTAAGAGACGAATGCCTTAGATTAAAAAGTTCTATTTGATTTTGAGGTCGGTTTGAACCAAACTCCCTCAAATGGTACCTTGTGGTACGAAATGGTGGCAAGAAGCCAGGCCTCACTGCATATCCAACATCGATAAGATAGAATTTGCCTAGAAATTAGCAGATAGGGATATATTTTAGTAGTTTCATTTAGGATTAAGCAAAGTGTCAATGGTTTTTTGTGGTTTGGATGATACCTGGTGGCACTCTAAGGCCATCAGCTCTTTCAAGAGCATCAGACAAGATAAGAGCATCATGTGCAGATACCTCCCAACCAGCAAGCACATAGGTGAATCTGAGGTCAAAGTCCACGGCTGCCAACACATTTTGTGTGATGGTGTGCTTCCTACCTCTAAAGGCAGCTTGCATCTTCACAGGCACTCTAGCTAAGACATGAGTACCATCAATTGCTCCTATGCAGTCCTAAATCAACAAAACATAAGTGCAAGTGAACATTGACACTAAACTGATAATGAATGAGACCTATGTATGACAAGTTATGGATACCAACCTTGAAATAGGGGTACCACCTTCTGCTCCCAAGGATCCTAGGATGGACATTGGTAGCAGGAGGGACAATCAATTTATTCCTTAGCTCTCCTACCGCATATAACACCTTCTGGAAGAACCTACTAATTGTCTCTGCGGACCTCCTGAAGGTGAGGTCAACCACCCTAAACCTCTCATTGCGACCAACAACATGCAAGAACATGGCTACTTGTTCTTCAACAGATGCATGTATGCTGTCAGTGACAAGCTCTCTACTACGAAAAAGGTCACAAAGTTGAAAAAGGGGTCCTCTTCATTCTAAGAAGGTTAACACAGTGCACATCATCAAATTCATAGATGTATCTAAGGTTGTTCATCCTCTGTTTGTCCCTCTCAGCCATGGGACCATAGGTGACTGAGCGCGAATCTTCAACTCTCCTCCTAAACCACATGAAAAACCAAGTAGCCACTGCAACAACCACAGCAGCGGTAGCCCTGCGCCTAGCTTCAAAGGCCATGTCTACCAACAGGATGGAGGGCAACATTAGAAAGGGAGCATGCAACATGGATGTGTACTGCTTAGCAAGCAAAAAATCAAACAAAATAAACTATGAAAGATGCGGCTGTCACACCAAAGGGTGCTCCTCCAGCGTATACTATTACACAATCAACATCACTGACCTCTAGGCACTTTGCTCAGTGTGTACAACAAAATAGGCATCAGCATGTACAAGATCTATACAAAACATGAGGTATACACCAAATACGAAGCATCATGTACATATCTGAGCTAGGAACAGGTAAATCAGGTATAGCATCGCACAGATCTGAGGATGTCAAACCAAGAACCCTAATTTCTTGGCATTGCAAGCAAAATCCACAAACAAATCAACAAAATCGACACTAAAGAAGGAGGAGGGGAAGAGCGTAGGTGGCATATACCGTCGAAGCGCCGGAGGACCGAGAGAAATCCGCCGGCGGTGGTCGCCTCGGTAGGGCTACCGAGGTCGAGGGGGAGCTAGAGGGGAGTTCGCCCCAGAGCTATGGCAAAAGGAGAGGCGAAGAGTGAGGGCGGTAACCCTAGCCGTGACCCGCGCGCGCGCTTTATCGCTAGGACGACCTCATCTCCCGCGCTCTCCGAAAAGGTTCCCGCCAAGCACCGAGCGAGCCTACACCGAGAGGGAAGTGGGGATCGAGAAGACGGCGCCGTCCGGGATGGAGGAGGGCATCTGCACGAGAGGAAGCAGGAGAAACGTGCGAGTAGAGCAACCAAACACAGGCGAAATGCATCAAAGGGTGCGGGATGGGCCATATAACGGCCCGATTCGGGCAAACAATCACGCCCTAAGAGTAGAGCAGGGAGGGAAGGGATCAGGAAGATGAGGGAGGGGGGTGGAGCAGGACTCACGGAGCAGCAACCGTGGCTGAGGAGGAGGACCGAGCACCCTGCCCGACGTCCGACATCGATCTGATGGCCTGAGCGCGTCTCTTCGCCGACCGACGTCCGACACTCTGCTCGGCGTTGCGTGCGCAGGCATTGGGGGCCGGCGGCCGCCCCGCGCCCCGTCAGCTTGTCGATGGGTCGTATCCGCGTTGCCTCTTCCATTCTCGGAGGCCAGAGCACGACGACCGAGAATCTTCACGAGTTACCGGATGGATGAAGCGGGCGACGCCCGAACCGATCCTCAATCGGACAGACAGTATTGCTTCTTCGCCAGATCAGACGGCCAGAGCGTTAACGGGCGACGTGGCCCTATCCATTAGCCCGGTTTTGGTTCGGGATTAGTATTTAGAGAAGATAAGATGAACATAATTACAATATTTTTAAAACCATCAATATAATAAATATATTATATATAATTGCAACATATTGTCTAATTTTCTTTATTTCCACAACGCTGCCATATGTGCTCGATTAGATCATTCTTGAGCACTGAAACTTAACTGAAATGAGCACCATCCAGTTTTTAGAAATTTAATAGTACTGACACTTAACACTAGAGAATCACCACCATCCAGTTTTCAGAAATTTAACAGACACTTAACAGTACTGAAACTTAAGAGTACTGACACTTAACACTACATAATCACCAAAATCCAGTTTCTGGACATCATAGCAGATAGTTTCAGTGAACTTCAGAATTCAGGACTTAGAAGTTTCATCACTCCAAAATGCCATCCTGTGCACAGAATATAGAAGTTTAGAAGATCTGCACTTCTGTCGATGAACTTCCTTCAATGTTATGGACAGGTGCACCAACCAAATGAAAATTGTGTGGTTGATTACCAAAATAGCTCATAAACCCATTAGATGGACGTGGGTCCTTTGTCCCTGCAGCAAACATAGACAGTACAGTTTAGCTTCTCTAGCAGTGAATGAATAGGTTTTCTGAACCGTAGCATAGTTAGTTTAAGTACCAATGCACGAATACACTTACTAGTGCCTTGTAATGCAGTTCAGAAAATAGCAGTAGGTAATGCATGAATGGACTAGTACCAATGCATTTTCAGTTCACACTAGACAATGATTCAGTAATTAGTTTCAGGCAAAAGAGTCAGTTGAAGTATGCTACAGGGCAAAGTT
Organism: Miscanthus lutarioriparius; assembly: GCA_904845875.1. Lineage (NCBI taxonomy): Eukaryota > Viridiplantae > Streptophyta > Magnoliopsida > Poales > Poaceae > Miscanthus > Miscanthus lutarioriparius. The sequence goes on along the minus strand of CAJGYO010000004.1, from coordinate 38,110,148 downwards.
AGTTTCAGATAACTGAAACACCACACTGTAAGTGAAATAAAAGGAACACTGGGCAGCAATGTAACTGAAACTCTAAACTAAGACGTCTAGGACATGTAACTAAAAAGATCAATGGCTGAAACTTGATAGGACCACTAGGTGGAGATGCACACTCTGTTCTTGGCAAATAAAATGTGCTTACTTCAGTACCTGACATTATCGACATAACTAATCCAAACAACATAAAAAGCTAAATATGCACAAGAGATTACCATGAAGGATCCCAAGCTGCTGAACGCCCAAACGAAGGAGAAATTGGATCACCGGCTGGTTCCCACCAAGCAGTAGATGGTGAAGGGGGGAATGGAAACCCACACCCACCGTCCAACGATGGAGCCGTCGCCGCGCCAGGGAAGGCACCTCCGCCGGATCCAATGGGAACCGTCGCCACGCCGTACCCGAGACCACCGGAGATAGGACAGGTCGCCGCTGCTGCCGATGCGGCCGCCGACGCTGATCCGCTTCCGCGACCTAGGGTTCGGCTCGCAGAATCTGCGCCCAAGGCCGTGCCTCCCCCACGACTGAGGATGCGGGCCGCCGAGCCACTTCCACGCCCGGATGTGTGCACCGAGGCCGCCGCCGCCGCCGCTGTAGCAGTAGCCGCGGCACCCTTGCTCTTCTTACCGGCGGCAACCAGCTTGCTCTTCCTAGCCAAGGCGCTCAACATCGCGGTCGCCGAAGGTTGGAGGAGAGACGGTGGAAGAAAGGAACCGGTAATGGCTCACCTTCACCGGGGTATATGAGGAGAAGATTTTGGCGCGAGAGCACCTTCCCGCGCGCGCGGGATCCGCGCAGCGACAAGGCGAGGAGGCGGGCCGTACATCGCTGCTGGAGCCGTCTTCTCCGCCTCGGACCACGGGACGTTGGCGTCGCGTCGCGAGGCGACGCCGGCTTCATCTCTTGCCTTCCACGGGGTGTTTTTCTGTAAAAAATACGTCAAAGGGACGGGGTCAGGGACCCTACATGTTCTCGTCGCTGGGATGTTTAGCGGTGAGTATTAAATATAGACTAATTACGAAACTATACGTATAGACCGAGACTGTTTTATAAAATAAATTTTTTAAACCTAATTAGTCCATAATTTGACAATGTGGTGCTACAGTAAAGATATGTTAATGACGGATTAATTAGGCTTAATAAATTCGTCTCGCGTATTACTAACGGATTCTGTAATTTATTTTTTTATTAGTATCCGAACACCCCATATAACATCCCATGTAACACCTCCTAAACTTTAGTCACTGGATCTAAACACACCTTAGTGCCGGCTTGTAACTTTGCGTTGCTTCCCTTGCTGTCGTAATCCTTGGATTACCATTTAAATTTTGTAATTTAACAACTCTACTTTTTTTTAATAAAATACGTACCTCGTGGTATGGTCAAAAAAATAATTTAAAAATAAAAATTTATATCAAAATACAAGATATTCTGAGTCCTCAATCTTCTATCTCCTCTGCTTTTTTATTAAAAAAATAAGATTCTTTTTAAACTTAACGTCATCCAAAATAAACACATGAAAAATAACAATTCAACTACTCTCTCCATCCTAACTAGTGAGGGATAAGGTGGTCTTTTATCAGACATTTCATTTTGTCTGACGCTTTGATCTCTTATACTACTTCCATCAAGAAATGATAGTCCTATTTGGCTAGAAGAAATGTCAAAGTTGATAAATTTTAATTAACAATTAGTCAAATTATATACAAGTTCAGAGCATAAAACTTAGATCAATAGATTTGTATTCAAAATACCTCTGAGATAATATTATTTTTTAATAATTAACCTTTTTTACCAACAATAATTAACTATATATAATAAGAGAAATCGAGGTTCTACATAAGGGATGCTTGTGTTCTGCTCCTAATTGCTACTCGTGGACCTGCCACCTCGGCTGGAATGACTTTGGTCGACGGTGACCATTGGGCCGAGTTCTTGACTTGGGCCGGACCACTGGATCGAAAATCAAGTTCCCTGGTTTTTCTACGTCGAGAACACAAAGGTTGTGCGCATTTCGTTTAAGAAATAAATCAATAAACGGCAATGCTGATTTAAAAAAAACGGTAATACTGTTTTCAGGACATCCATCCGTACCTTCTGGGCCTGCAGCTGCACCACACGGCCTGCGGACCAACCAAATAGGCTTCCTTTTTTTTTATCGTGCACCGGCCAGATAAGGATAACAAAAGGAGACGTCCCGTGATCTGCTCTGTCTATCGTCCATGGCGTTCCCTCTCTTTTCTTCCCCAAAACTCTACCGCTGCCACCTCCACCGCTCAAGCCCCCACACCCATCGGACCTCCTTTGCTGCTGCTCTTGCTCTGCCGTTCGCCTCGCCTAACAGCGCGGGCACCGCCGCGCCCATGCCTGGGGACACCTTCCTCGCCCGCCAGCTGGACACCGAGGCCATCGCATGCGTGCTCGCGCTCGACGGCGTCGATAGCCGCCGCCGACGCAAGGAGAAGCGCCAGGCCTGGCGTGGAAGCCATCCGCCCTCACGCTCCTGCTACGGCTGTGGTGCCCCGGTAGACGGCAGAGGAGGCCATATCAGGATACGTCGTATGTTGTAAATATATTTTTCAAATGTTTTAGAGGTACGTTGCAAGCGTTTCATGTGGATGTTACATAAGTAGATCAAGATGTTGCACACGTTGCAATGGCTATACACATATGTTTCAAGTGTATGTTCCTAATGTTTCATCTGTTCTAGACGTATATTGCAAGCGTTTATCTGGATGTTGCAAAAGTAGATCTGCATGTTGTATATATATGTAAGTGTTTCAGGTGTTTTCATACTACGTATGTTGCAGGTGTTTTGCAATGGCTACACACATGCTTTCAAGTTTTTTCTGGTGTTTTGCACGTGTTTCAGACGTATGTTGCAAGTGTTTTATCTGAATGTTGCAAAAGTACATTGGATGTTGCACATGTTGAATGGGACCTACCTGCCGCAGTCGCATGCTACAGCTGCTGGGGCGTCGCCAAGCGGGCGCCCACGTGTGGTCGGTCGGCGTGGGAGATGTCTGGGCGGCACGGGCCCTGCCTGCGCATGCAAAAACGAGCAGGCGTGGGAAACGGGGTGCAGGGAAATGGACCAGCAGGCACAGGCGTTCGGACACACGTGCGCGCGTCCGGATGTTCGGGTGCTAGCATCTCCCATCAATAAATCAAGTTTGCCTGTTTTTTCTACCTCCAGAGAACACAAAAGTTGTGCGCGTACGTGAAATTTCAGTTGGGGTTTTATTTAAGTTTTGTTTGTATTTAATATCGTGATCCATCGGCTGATTTGTTTACTTGACAGATGGTTATAAGACCAGCCTTAGGGAGGAGATTCACGTTGTTATTACTGAAACTATCATATCATATAGAACGAAATTAAGTATGGACGAAGCATCCGCTCTCAATAAAAGTTTCATTACGTGGTTTTATAGATATTGAATTTCATGCTACGGAAACGTCGGTTAATTCCTATGCATACAATACAAGACTAATAATTAGTAGACGGTACCTCTCTTGTGTCACCTCACTATGCCTGGTCCCGTGCAATTTGTCCGCACGAGACATGAATCAAATGAATGAATGGCAAGCTGAGCTGGCCAGGGGCCGGTCGCCCGCTTCATCGTGTCTCTAATAATTTGGTCCGGTTGCTTGGACGCTCGCTCATGCCAAAGTCTGCTCAAGTGTACTACATCTTCTCTTGTCCATGAAGATGACACGCTGTTGTACAACATCAGCACTGGGCGCGCCCATGCCGTTTCAGCTGTGCGTCCGTTGTCCGCGCGCGCGCGGTGACTTGACGCCCGGGCCGGCAGACGGGCAAATGATCAATCACACAACGGCCGGCCAGTGGCCACCACCGCACCGCACCACGTACGTGATGGCCGCGCAAATAATGGCCTGCCGCGCCCGACCCCGGTTGGTGGTGGCGTCGAGGCGAGGCGAGGCGAGCGCGAGGAGAGTGAAGGACACATGCTGACACGCCAGCGCAGCGGATTCCTTCCACCACTCGGCTGCACGTACACCAACTCATATATAAGCGTTACCGCGCACGTCCTGCCCTCTTCCTGCTCCGATCCTCATCATCGATCCCACTCCCACCTTCCTCGCCTCTTCCACTCCACATCGAGCTCGCCTAATCGCCTCCCTATCTATATCACTGCCGAACGTCCTTCGTCGGCCCTTGGTGGTGGTGCGGTGCGATCAGCGCACGATTCTCTGACGGCATGGAGCGGCGCGGCCATTGCCACGGCGGCAAGCACCCGCACCCGCACCCGCTCCCACCGCCACGCCGGGTGCGCGCCGGGGAGCGCACCCGGCAGCCGTCCAGCGGCTCCTTCTCGGCATCGCTCCTGGACGCCATCTACCGCTCCCTCGACGACGGCGGCGATGGCGCGGATGCCGTCGTCGTTGACGCCGCGCGCGGGAGTGGTGTAGAGGAGAATAAGGCGGCCACGACCGCGACCGCCACGGCGCAGTTCTGGTGGGCGAATAATAAGGAGGCGGCGGCCAAGCCCAGGCAGTCTTCGTCGAGCGCGGACAGGGACAGGGACAGGCGCCGGCGGGGGGAGACGGGAGTCGCGCGCCCGCGCCACTCGGGGTACGCGTCGTCGACCACGTCGTCGTCCGACTCGTCGGCGGCTAGCTACAGCAGCTTCTCCTGCTCGTCGGCGTCGACCACGGATACTGAGTCGTCCACGTGCCGCCGCCACAGCCCGCCCCTCCCGCCGCGGATGTCGTTGTTGGAGGAATCCGTCTCCACGGACGCCGAGGAGGCAACCCCGCCACTAACCAAGAGCAAACCGAAGAAGAAGGCCAGGCCGTGTTTCCCCGTTGCAAGAATCCGACCAAAGGCCTCAGTGCCATCAGCATCGTCCGGGCCGCAGCCGCAGCCGCAGCCGCCGTCGCCGGCGACGTTCGCGTGCGCCCTCAAGGCTCTGTTCTCCTTGGCGCGCCTCCAACGGAAACCCAGGACTCCGGCAGCCACTCCTCCGCCCAAAATCTCGCAGCCGCAGCCTCCGCGCATGTCGGCGACGAGCGCTGCGAGAGCGGCTGACGCGCCGGCGGAACCGTCGGAGCCGAGGACTGTGAGGCTCCGCCCGGAAGCCGAGGCGTCGACGGTGGTGCGGCGAAGGGTGGAGGAGCTGGTGCGGAGCCTCGAGGAGCTGGAGGAGGACGAGGAGGGGAGCGACGCCAGCTCCGACCTCTTCGAACTCAAGAGCCTTCGTGGCGCCGGCGCGGACGAGCTGCCCGTGTACGGCACCACCAGCCTCGTGGCCAACCGCGCTATCGCCCAGGGGCCAGCTCGTTACTGAGATCCCAAAAGGCGCCTTCAAAACAACGTCGATGTTCTCTGCATTCCTTCATGTTAATAATGCTGCAGTGTTTTGTTGTGGGAAAGAAATGCTGCAGCATGGTTTGTACCCTGTCTATATTTGAACTTCACTTTGTCCTTCCCTCAAATCTGTATTTTTCATGAAAGATGTAAATAAAGTTCCTAAAAATTGTGATCGGCAAGGAATTGAGGCAGTATAAATTCCAAACAAACGGAAAATTGGGCTGACCTGTAGAGTGACCGAACAGGCAATAGTCATTTGTTGTGATGCAACATGTCCATCTAGTCTTGGACGCATGGATGTTCTTATTTAATACTACTTCCTTCCTAAAAAATGTAATTAATCAAATTGTCTATGACATCAAATAGATACACTTTAAATTCCATTGCGAATTTAATGGTACTTATTTGATATCATAAATCTTGGTTAAATTCAAAATGGTCTGACTTGTTACTATGCTAATAATTGAATTGTTCTAGTATAGAGTGAGTGTTTTGTTCTTTAAGTGATAGCCGATGTGATCGTTAACAACAAGACATCAATAATGATTTGTTAGCATAGATACTCATACTGAAAAGCATAGGAATTTTGAGGATTTTTAATCCAGTAGAAAAAATTCCTATATGTCCTCCTTTAAAACAAATGATTAAATCCTAAAAATTTCTTTGGATTTTCAGCACTGCAGTTTCAGCGGGGATGCAACGTCGGCGTGGCATCCGTAGGCGCAAGCCAAACGCGCCCTTTATGCCTAGCGCTCTATTCACTTGGGCTTATTTGGCTGATAAGTCATGGCTGAAAGTACTGTTGGCTAATTTGGTGTGAGAGAAAAATATTGTTCGTTGGCTGAAAAAGTATGGCTTATAAGCCAAACAAGCCCAAACGAACAGGTGAAAAAACACAGTCATCAGTATACCATGGAAAAGTCGGCAACGTGATGCAGCACACGCATTGGGAACATGACATCAACTGGATTTTGCCTATGAAACCTCTGTTTCCAATCTCGTGGATTCCATAACGTTGTCATCTATATGAAGAAAAAACACAGTCATCTAGTATACCATGGAAAAGTCGGCAACGTGATGCAGCACACGCATTGGGAACATGACATCAACTGGATTTTGCCTATGAAACCTCTGTTTCCAATCTCGTGGATTCCATAACGTTGTCATCTATATGAAATATACAGAGTATATAAATATAAGTGCACTACCCATAGTATATTTCAGTAGTTGGTAACTCTCCATCAACTGAAGTTGTTAATATTTTTCCTTTCGCGGAGCAGCACGTTGGTCTAACATTGTCCTTGGTTTATTACCTAATAATAATAAATAAACAAAAATAGCATTGTCCTAGGCTAACTATTAGGCAACACATACGTTCACCAAACGTACCTAACACTATAGCGCCATAGTGGTATCATTATTCATTAGCATACACGGTTACGCTTTAAAAAAACATAGTTATGCTTCATGTCTTGATGCTCTCTACCTAAACCACAGCTAATTGGTTAAGACATCGAACTAGTTCTGGCTCCACCGACCAAAATTCCTCGATGTCGTCATCTTCCCGCATTCTTTTCATGAGCTTTTGATTAACATATGTGCCTAGCCTACATCTATCTTTGGATGGGTTTGTGTAACTTCTACCTGAAGCATTTGTTTCCTTTGCACCTCGATATATCCACAAAACGTTCGAACCTTGCTAATCATGACTCTGCACGGACCATTTCTGCAGTGGGGTTAAAAATGGAGCTTGGCAATACATGTATCTGGAATCGTGGATGTGGTTGTGAGAGTTCTTGGACTAGCTCGGGACAGGGCATGCGTTGTCTGCAAACGATCTGTTCCATCAAAACGCCACCTCGTGCTGGAGCATCAAGCACAAGCAGGCCGGCCCCTGGTTTCATTTGTACTTGTAATGTATTTATAAATACTTGTCCGTAGTCCAGTGATACTGATGATACGACGTATATGTATGCAGCATGAGCGATCAGCGTGTACTGTATAATATTCCCAGCTCAGTTTCGAGGAAGATGATGAGGAGCAAGTAGCTGGAGCTAGCAGTGTGATCTTAAACAATTAGTAGATGCTGTTATGGATAACCTCATTAGAGACGGAATCTTTTGGGTCTGTGTACAGTACGGCATGCCACGAAAATGTACGACACTGGGGGAGACTGAAGGGCTGTTTGGTTCCTTCCTCTCCTCCTAAAATTCCTGTCACATCGAATGTTTGACACATATGTATGGAGTATTAAATATAGATTAATTATGAAATTAATTACACAACTTGCGACTAATTTGCGAGACAAATCTTTTAAGCCTAATTAGTCCATGATTTGACAACGTGTTGCTACAGTAACCATGTGCTAATGATAGATTAATTAGGCTTAAAAAATTCGTCTTGAAAATTAGCCTCCATCTATATAATTGATTTTGTAATTAATTTATATTTAATGCTCTTTATTAGCCTCTAAACATTTGATGTGACATAAATTTTAGGAGCGCCTGGAGAACCAAACACCCCCTGAAGATGCCTGCTCTGCCCCCAAGATCGGTGCCTCGAGTCGATCTGATTAACACGAGCACGAGGACCGGCATGGGCGGAGCCGTTCGTGTCCACCCGTAGACACACAAGTCTTAGCAACCCAGCTGTGGGCTGTGGCGCCAACAATTATACAAACCTTTTGAAAAGTTCAAGACGAGCACGAAGATTCAGTGTGTTAACTTGCAGTTGCAGGACATACAATACAAAAGGGCATTGCATGATTTGCAGTGTTGTTTGTTAGATTGATCTCTAATCCTAACCGGATCCAACGGCCCAGTTGGGCCTTTGATTCGCGCACTGATCGGGGGCGCCTAGCCCACCATGGCTGGAGGGCCCTGTCACCCTGCGCTATAAAAAGAGGTGGGTACGGTGGCTCTAATCACGAGGTTGACCTGAGCCGATCTAGAGGGCGCGCAGCCAGTGATGGGAAGCCACCAGCTGCGCCGCCACCGGACTCCGCTGTCTTCACCGCCGGTCACCACCGCGCATCACCGACCCCGTCTTCACCGACCGTCGCTGCCTTAGCACAGACATCGACCCCATGGCGGACACGAGCGGATCTTCTTCCACTGTAGTCTCAGGTTTGACACATCCATCTTCTACCTCTCCCTTCTCTCTAGTTCTACATGCTCTAGTAGACGTTCTAGGTTTTGTGATACTATTCAACAGCAAGTAGCCCCTCGGATCTATCCCTAGTACGATCCACAGACACTGACAATGGTACCAGAGCCATCGGTTTCTAGTGTTTTAGATCTAGAACGGGTAAACCGATTAGAAAAGGAAGTAGAAGGTTAGATCCAATGCGGATCTAACAAGAACAGAGGGTTCGGTTGAACCCTAACCCTAACTGGGTTAAGGAAATGAGAAAAGAAGAGGGTTTATCCTAACCCAAACCCTAACTGGGTAAAAGAAAGACAAGGAGGGCTCAGCACGCGATGCCGAACCCTAAAACCGTAGAGTCCCTCTGGGGAAGATAAACAGTGCCCATACCGAAACCCTAACCCTAACACAGTTAACCCTAATTCCCATCCCAATCGGTCAAAACCGAGAAGAACAAACAAGAACCAAAGAAGGGAAAAGGGGAAGAGGGAGACCCAGAGGGATTACCTCGCCGTCGTGCAGAACGGCGCGTGGGAGAAGAAGGCCGAGCCGGAGGGAGCTGCTCACCGGACTCAGGCCACAGGGGCGCCGCGGCCAGGCTGCTCGACGGCGGCGCGCTCACCCGTTGGGGAGCGCGCACGTCGGCGAGGGGGCCGGCGACGACGCCGGGGCTCTCTGCTCGCTCTCGCCGTCGTTGCTCGCTCGGTGCTGCTATGCTGAGGAGAGAAGAGAGAGCGGCGAAGAGAGAGAGAGAGGAAAGAGCAGAATGGCGCTAGGGTTCAAGGGCGCCGCGGCGGGCGCCGTTTTTGATCCTGCGACGGGCGCGGACGGCCGTCGGATTGGCGCGGACGGCTCAGATAGAGCGGGCTGCCTGTCGGCCCAGGCGGGAGAGGGCGCGAGGCCGAAATCCCGGCCCAGGCCCAAGTTGCGGCCTGGGCGCGGGGAAGAGCGCGGGACAGCGTGCACGCGGGCGTGGGCCGTGGCCACTTTGCCGTTTTGGGCCGTAGGAATAGTAAAGAAATGAATCAGTTTTCATTTTTTCTTTTTCTAGTAAATGTTTATTTCCTAGAAATTGATTAATGGCTTAAAGAAAATAGAAAAGAGAATTTCTCTGTGGGTAAAATTCAAGAAAATGAGTTCATTTTTTTCCGCTACGTATTTAAAGATGTTATTTTTATTATTAAATTCGAACCAATGAGAGAATTTAATTTTGAAAATAGATATGTTTTAATTGACTATAATATTGTTATTATTCTGACCAACGTTGATTAATGGCAATATTATGATGTTTTGTCTTGTATTAATTCTATTTCTATCCAACGGTGATGTAGAATTAGTGTAGAGAACAATTGTATGTTTTAATTTTGACCAACGTTGGAACTAAGGCATACAATTGTTATTGTTATTATTTATGTTCTCACTCTATTTGAATTGTGTTTTTATGCGGATACAACTTGATGAGTTGTATCAAAGAGATCCCCACTCTCAAAGGTGATAACTACACTGAGTGGAAGAAAAAGATCGACCTAGCCTTCATCTTGGCTGAGGTGGACTGGGTAGTCACCACACCGTGTCCCACAGAGCATGTGGCACCGGTGAGGGAGACAAACGAGGCTGATGCTGCTTGGGCAACCAGAGAGAGGGATTTTGCATTCCAAAGAATGTCCTATGACCTTGAGCATAGGAAGTGGATCACTGCCAACAAGAAGTGTTTGGCTGTGATAAAGAATATGATTGAGCCTACAATTGTGGGCTTAATCCCAGAGTGTGACACCGTCACCGAGTATCTCAAAAGAATAAAGAGTCAGTTCATTGGCTCTTCAAAGACATATGCTACCTAGCTGATAAAGCAGCTGGTGACAGAGAGGTACTCAGGTAATGGTGGCATAAGAGAGCACATACTAAGGATGAGCAATTTGGCATCCAAACTAAAACCAATGGATCATGGATAAGGAACTGTCTTCTAATGTCCTGTACATATAGTTACCAATGGTGGCACATAATAATGTTCTCACCTTTCATTATTACGTTCATAAATGAATCCCTATATGTACAGTATTCAAAATCTACTTGGTAGATTGACTTAGGTGCAACTGTTCATGTTGCTAATTCTTTATAGGGATTCCGTTCGACGAGGACTACGCAAAGAAGCAAAAGACACGTTAAAGTTGCGAATGGAGTCCGAGCAGAAGTTGAAGCCGCTGGCGATCTTTCTCTAGAGCTTACTGATGGTTTCAAACTTATACTTAGAGATGTTCTTTATGTTCCATCGTTACAGAGAAACTTAATAAGTGTTTCATGCTTGGACAATAATGGATATGATTACCATTTTGGAAATGGCAAATGTAAGATAACATTTAATAATGCATGTGTCGGTCTTGCTATCTTACAAAATGAGCTTTATTTGTTATCACTACGTGATGATGTGAATGTTGTATGCGATAATGGAAATGTTGCGTGCGACAATGTGAATGTATCCTCGTCTGCGGATGTAAACAGAAAACGAAAGAGAGCTCATGATGCATTGTCGAAATTATGGCACTGTCGTTTAGGCCATATTTCGAGGGGGAGAATAGAAAGACTAGTTAAGAATGATATTCTTCCTCCATTAGAGCTCTCAGATTTAGAACAATGCAGAGAATGCATTAAAGAAAAGTATGTAAAGAAAATTAAGAAAAATGTTAAACGAAGTGCAGGAATTTTACAGATTATTCATACAGACATCTATGGTCCGTTTCCTGTAAAGAGTGTGGATGGTTATGATTCGTTCATAACATTCACAGATCATTACTCCCGTTATGGCTATATTTATCCAATCAAAGAAAGAACAGAAGCATTGGATAAATTTAAGATATTTAAGGCAAAAGTTGAAAACCAACACAACTTAAACATTAAGATAGTCAGGTCCGACCATGGGGGGGAGTAGTACGGTTGGCATACCCCATATGGCCAAGTTACTAGACCTTTTGCAAGGTTCTTACATGAGAATGGCATAGTAGCCCAGTATTCTACACCGGGCGAACCTCAGCAGAATGGAGTAGCTGAAAGACGCAATCGTACCCTGATGGATATGGTGCACAGTATGATAAGTTACTCCACTCTACCGATGAGTCTGTGGATGGAGGCGTTAAAAACCGCCATTCATATTCTCAATAGAGTACCAAGTAAGTCGGTGCCCAAAACACCATATGAGTTGTGGACAGGAAGAGTACCCCCACTAAACCACTTACGTGTGTGGGGGAGTCCTGCTGAGGCTAAAGTATTTAACCTAAACATTGGGAAGCTAGATCCCAAAACAGTAAGTTGTCATTTCATTGGCTACCCAGAAAAGTCAAAAGGTTTTCATTTCTACTGTCCAGATAGACATAAAGTTTATGAAAACGAGACACGCTGTCTTCCTAGAGGATGAAATGATGAGGGGAGCATGGTAGCTCGAGAAATTGACCTTGAAGAGAAGCGAGTGTGTGCGCCCACTCCGATGATTCATGAGCCATTTTTCTCACTACCTGTTGTAGCTGCACCGACAGTACAAGATACTGTGGTATCAACGCCTCTTGTTATTCCGTCTGTGGCAACAATGAATGACGATGAGGAACCTGTTCTTCAGGATCCTATAGAACCAATTGCCACACATGAGGGGGGCAACAACAGCCTCAAACAAAAGATGTGCCAAATGTGGAGGTCCCTACAAGGTCTCAAAGAGTTAGAAAATCAGCTATTCCTGCTGACTATGAAGTGTACAACACTAAGGAATTTCAAATAAAGGATGATCCCACCTCATTTGAATAAGCCATGAGAAGTGATCATTCATCAAAGTGGCTTGAGGCCATGGAAGATGAAATGAAATCTATGAATGCCAATAAAGTTTGGGATTTGGAAATAATTCCTAAAGAAGCTAAAACAGTAGACTGTAAATGGGTCTATAAAATAAAACTTGACTCTCAAGAGAATATAGAGAGATATAAAGCGCGACTTGTGGCAAAAGGCTTTACGCAAAGAGAAGGAATTGATTACAATGAGACCTTTTCTCCAGTCTCATGTAAAGATTCCTTCAAAATCATAATGGCATTAGTGGCATATTACGATTTAGAATTATATCAGATGGATATAAAGACGACATTTCTCAATGGGGACTTGGAGAAAAATGTTTACATGGCACAACCGAAAGGTTTTGTCATGGAAGGAAAAGAACGAATGTGATGCCGCCTAAAGAAATCCATTTATAGATTAAAACAAGCTTCAAGATAGTAGTACTTGAAGTTTGATCAGACAATAAGAAATTTTAGGTTCAAAGAGAATGTAGATGATAATTGTGTCTATACAAAGTTTAAGAATGGGAAGTTCATCTTTCTTATCTTGTATGTGGATGATATCTTACTTGCTAGTAGTGATGTCAGTCTACTACTAGAGACAAAGAAGTTTTTATCCTCAAAATTGGATATGAAAGATCTTGGCGAAGCTTCGTTCGTTCTAGGGATCGAGGTTCACCGAGATAGAAGTAAAGGGGTATTAGGACTGTCACAAAAGGCATACATAGAGAAAATCTTAAAGAAATTCAGTATGCACAAATGTAGTTCCTCACCTGCTCCTATAGTCAAGGGCGACAGATATGGGGATTTTTAATGCCCCAGAAATCAATATGAGATCGATCAAATAAAAGCAGTTTCCATATGCTTCAGCTGTCGGAAGCTTGCAATATGCTCAAGTATGTACGTGCCCTGACTTAGCATATTGTTATCGGGTTACTTGGCAGATTCCAGAGCAATCCTAAAATAGAACATTGGAAATTAGTAAAGAAAGTCTTGCGTTATTTACAAGGAACGAAAGACCTCATGATGACGTATAGAAGATCTGATTCACTCTATATAGTGGGGTATTCAGATTCTGATTATGCGGAAGTTGATAGAAAATCCACGTCTAGATATGTATTCACTCTCGTAGGGGGACCTATTTCATGGAAAAGCTCAAAACAAACCGTCACTACATCGTCCACAATGTATACCGAGTTTGTAGCGTGTTATGAGGCAATGGGGCAGGTGAACTGGCTAAAGAAGTTCATACCCGGTTTGAAGGTGGTTGACGACATCTATAGACCACTTAAGTTAAACTGTGATAATAATCCGACAATACAGTATGCTCACAACAATAAGTCAAGTGGTGCTGCCAAACACATTGACATAAAGTATTATATTGTGAAAGATAAAGTTCGGGATCAAGTCATAAGTCTTGAGCATATAAGTACAGTAAAGATGCTCGCGGATCCGCTTACAAAAGGCTTACCACCCAACGTGTTCAGAGAACATGTAGCCGGCATGGGTTTAAGGAAAAGCCTATAATTCCTGGACAAAAGAAGGCCCAAAGATAAGTATCTATTTCAGAACAGAGTAGTGTGTTGTAGCTGTTAAATCTATCGGCAATGGACCGTGACGATGAAACATGCTCTATGCGCTAATCTGTAATGGAATGAATAAAAATAAATGATATGAAAGTAAAAGATGGAAAAAGATCAAGAGGGAGATTGTTAGATTGATCTCTAATCCTAACTGGACCCAACGGCCCAGTTGGGCCTTTGATTCGCGCCCTGATAGGGGGCGCCCAGCCCACCATGGCTGGAGGGCCCCTGTCACCCTGCGCTATAAAAAGAGGTGGGGGTCGGCGGCTCTAATCACGAGGTTGACCTGAGTCGAGCTCCCCACCAACACCGAAAAACCCTAATCCGATCTAGAGGGTGCGCAGCCAGTGACGGAAAGCCACCAGCCGCGCCGCCACCGGACTCCACTGTCTTCACCGCCGGTCGCCACCACGCATCACCGACCCCGTCTTCACCGACCGTCGCTGCCTTAGCGCAGACATCGACCCCATGGCGGACACGAGCGGATCTTCTTCCACTGTGGTCTCAGGTTTGACACGTCCATCTTCTACCTCTTTCTTCTCTCTAATTCTACATGCTCCAGTAGACGTTCTAGGTTTTGTGATACTATTCAACAGCAAGTAGCCCCTCGGATCTATCCCAGTACGATCCACAGACACTGACACTGTTCAGTTAGTTGTGGTTACGGAATTATTGTATAAAGTACACCTTCTAATTTGCCTTTTGTTTCGAGGTCGCTCATGTCTAGCTTGATGTGGCGCCGCTGCATGGGAGGATCCAATGCAACGCAAGTACACACCACACACCACACAGGGAGCGGCGAAAGCGACGGCTGATCTGTATGCCGGAGCAGGATCTGGACACTGGACAGGATGGCCGCGACGCGAGAGGGACGGCACCGGAGCGGCAGCGCTGGGTCACACTTGCACCTACTGAGCCACGCTTCGTTTCTGTGTGCCTCGCTCGATCGTGTCGGGAAGAAGACAACGTGCCAGGTCAGGTCAGGATCGGATCGAGCTTTTTCGTTCCCAAAAACGCCGCCCCTGGCGGTGCAGTGCACGGGCCGGTGGGAATGTCGTGTTCGGTTCAGATGCATGCAATGCAACGCATGGTTCGTTCCCTGAACTCCTCATCATCGTGGCGTGTCGTGAATAGCTCGCGCACCACCGATTTGGGACGGAAATTTGGATGATCTGATCTCTCAGTCTCAGGTACGGTTGAAATGGCAACATGGAGCAGCTGCCTGCGACGACACACCGTACCGTGAAATCCAGAGTGGCCCGCAGTAATCAGCGTTCGCTAGTGATGAACTGACAACTGAGCAGTGAGCAGGCAGGCCACCGGTCGACGCGCGGAACGGCAGGCAGACAGGCGGCAGGAACGTTATTGTGACGCGGACTGTGCGTAGACGACGGTCAGTGCGTGCTCGACCGGTGAAGGGCAAGCAAGCCCAAGCCCTATGCATGGCCAATAAACCACGAGGTCCCCAGCGGTAGACGGGCGGGCAGCCGGGGCCATGCCCATGCATGCCCGCGACACGCATCGATTGACCTGTCGGTCGATCACTCGCTCGGTGGTTGCATGCGCTCGGCGGGCCTGGCGGAGCTCGGAAAGACGCGGACGTCGCAGCCAAACAAACAGAGGCAGCCTCAGCCCAGCCCCAGCCAGCAGAGTGCAGAGAGCACGCCGCCGTGTCCGTGTGGTGTGGCTTTCTCCGCGGCGAGTGATGCGGCCGTTCGCTCACTCCATCGCGGGCGCACGGACCAGACCCCAGAAACCGTACGCGGAGTGGCCGGCCACGCACTGTTGCTGCAGGTGCTCGGCACACGGGACACGGCGGCGCGCGCGGCAGCCGCTTGAATGCGCCCGCCCGTGCGGAGAACGGGAGCGGATCGGGATCGGGGACCGGGGGGTGGCCTGGTGGGTCGCGCGCCGCTTTCACGCGCACATGCGTGCGGTCGCGCGCCGCGGGAGGGTGGGGGAACGTGGTCGCCACGAGCCTCGCGGCCTCTCCGCTTCGGCAGTCTGGCCTCCTCTCTCGTATAGTCGTAGCTACGGGAACGGGACCCACTACCGCTGCCTCACGCCGTGCATGTGCACTCGGCCAGCTGCTGAGCCAACAGCCACGCTGCATGCTTCACGTGAGCATCACTGGTTAAAGTGATCCACGTAAATTAAGAAATATCGCGACTATTATTTACACAATGTAAATTATTGCCCCGTTCGCGTGCCCTTAATCCGCTTCTTTTTTTAATAGCCAAGCAAATACAACTTCGACATATACCGTATCAAAAATATACCGTATCAAAAAGGGGGTAAAATAGCCAAGCAAATACTTAAGAATTAAACCATACAGAAAAAAGGCTACATAATTTCAGCTAGCAAATGTAACTTACACCTGTACATTTTTTAATATACAAATGCCGTACGTTTCCCAAAAATAGTGGTACAACATCGCATCAAATCGGCGTCCTATCAATGTAAATTTGCGAAAGGGACGAATGAAGCGTGAAAAATTACAATATTTAAGCAAAATCCACAGAGTTGCACTCAGGCAATCAATTCGGAACGTAATCAACGGGTTGGCACTTCTTTAACTTCCCATGGGTTACAATTTCAATTTGATTTTCTTTGACCATTTGAATATATCTGAATAAACCTGGTCGCCTCCAATTTCCTCACCGGTAGCCCCAGCAGCTATTCTGATGATGTCCTCAATCAGAGCCAAGTTCCCCATTATATCAACATGTGCACCGCTCTGAGTGCCCCTGCCTTCCAGGAGAGTCGAGGGTGGTGAATGGCTGTATTCTCTCACGTAAGTCTTGCTGCCGGCAGGGTTGAAACGAGTTTTGCCACGCCATCCTTTGGCACACATGTAGCCCGCGCTAAGAACTGGAACAGTTTCATCACCGTCAGCTAAGTAAACACCCCCTTTCAAGCAGCTATTTTCCTCCCCACCTTCAGCCGAGGTGTCAATCCGGAAAGGTATATTACACTCTGCCTGCGGGGCAACCTTATAGACATAAGCCCTTTCGGTAGGAATGCCTACTCCGTACATCGAAAATATTTCCATGTCAGGAGCATTCGGTAGCCTGAAGATGAAATGATCATATGTTATAATACTAGAATAATGGAAACATAAATAGCCTGAGAATAGCTATTATAAAATATAGAATAGGAATGTTGGCAAAGAACTCATACTTTGTTTCCAAGGGGTTTGACCAATATTTGTAATGTTGGTATTTTGGATCATCCAAGTTATCAGCAATTCCATATGAAAAGTGGACGTTTCCACGCTGCATCATCCTTGGAGCAACAAAGTGAAGGAGGTCTATAACAGAACTAGCAGTGTAAACTTTGTAGTCTGCGACTGCCTTTATTCCACCCCAACCTAATTCGTGATACTCTGTCCAGATCTCCCGGCATGACGTATTTGAATGGGCGATATTATTACCTTTAACAGCATCCTGAAATGATCAAAGCACAGTTTTGCTCCAATATTAAAAATACATCATGCGCAGCTTATAATCCATTTCCATAAATCTGTCCCAAATATATACCTTAATGCAATGAGGTCACAATATATACCGATGTAAAGCAACACACAGAAGGAAAATCTAGTTTTGTTTCAGTAGTCTCAGTAGAAGTGTTTAGTACTAACTTTAAACCACACTAAGTCCTGATTGTTAACAACTCACTACCACAACTAAAATAGTCTTTCAAGATTTTCTCTACTTGTTTTCTTGGGAGACTGAGCCAAGAGCTACATCTGGATCCAAACCTATTTACAGACTATGGTGAATAGAAAGGTTCAAACTAGCACAACCGATAACTTGATCAGCAAGTTTATAAACATAAGGAAATGAATGCATACTACACAAGAAAACTATATATGAAACAGATCAAATAAGCCAAACTGTAAAAGGTGACAAGTGGCGTAGGAAAAAGACCACACCCAAGGAAACAGGCAAAAACGTGTTGATAAGCTTCTGAATACTCACACGAAATTCTATCTGCTCAATCTCTGAAGAAGGTGCTTCTGCTACATCTTTACCGAAGGATACCAGCCTTCCATAGTTAATAGGTTCAGGTTGAACTTCGATATTTTCCCCATTGGTATCCTTAGAATCATCGGTATCATTGGTTTTGTGCTTCTTAGCTTTACATTCAAGGCCATCTTCTGGAGACCAATCCAGATTTCCCCAAATTGTATCACCACCTTTAGGAATCATTGACATTGTCGAATCCCATGTTCGGGTCATACGCATCAAATGGCGCAAAGTTTGAAGCCCAAGAAAATCGGAGTCCAGGACATCAGGAGCGATAGCTCTGTACATAAACAACAAAATTTAGTGGGGAACTATGCCACTAACACCCTTCCCCAGACCCCCGCACAGAGCGGGAGCTCTCTGCATTGGGTACGCCCTTTTTTCACCGGAGAGCAATTTTCTTTGGACAAACAAATAGAAGAAAATCAGGATAGAAAGGTATCCAGCAGTCCAAGTTCATGTTTGAAATGAAATCCGAAAACACAATTCAAATGTGTTTACATTGGTACCCCTGGGTAACCACATGCTAAACAATGTCTGGATTCATTTAAGCTCACATTTGGACACCTTTGCCATCATGCCATGTTATACATTATGACTCGTGGGATAACAAAGCGCACGAGGATAACTTCTGCACCATTTTAGGATGAATAACAGGACCAACATAGCTCAAATTTACCCATGTGAGCATATTACTGCCCAATTTAGGGAATTAACGACAGGTCACAGAGAAATTGCTAAGACTTGCGTTAGTGATTGTGCTTGTTTTAGGGAATGAATGATTGCATTATTGCTGTGATACCTTGAATTCAGAAGTTACTCTATCCATTCATAATATGATGTTTAACGCTTCTTTTCTTTTTCTAGAATATATGATTTTTTACAACTTAAGGATAATATTCCATTTTTTTTGTTATTCCCTTGCTCTAATAAATTAATTAATTGCCTTATACCTGAACCAGAATAGTTGCATACATGGAAAAATGGAAAACAACATGCATTTCTTGAAATCATAGAATATTAAAGAGCAAAGAGTATTTTATCAGCTAATATGTTAGAGTGCGCAGCGGATACCGGCCCAGCTCGCTATACACACGAGCTGGCACCCCCTCAGGCCTAGGTCCACCGGAGCCCACAACATACAAAGGCCTTGGGCCTAACTCAACCCAAAAGACTAGCCTAATAGGTGAGGGTTGCCCCCGCCTTATATGTTGTGCTCCCCCACCATCAATTACCGATGTGGGACTAAACCTAACATAATATAGAATGATTTTATGCAATGACCCCTCTAAGCTAGATTGTGTACCGCTCAATCACCACAAACTTCATCACAGAGCAGATATTAGTAATTATAGTCAATTTAAAACAAACATGTGATCTTGCATAAACTCAATCACATGGTTATATGCTAGCTTTATGTAAGATAGCAGCACAAATCAGAATGCCAGAGCCATGGAGTAAATAAGATACAGTAGATCTTGTCGAGAAAAGATAAGCACAATTTAGAATGGTACTGAGTAAGCATATAGACAAATGACATCAACAAAAATAATACGTAAACTATAGTCTGATGTATGCTAACTAGTATAGATAAAGAGTGAAACATTTCGGATGCAATCTTTCAAAGAACAACATTGTGAAACAATATTATCTAAGTAGGCATCGCCTAGTAAACTTCACACTGGTAACATGAAAATACCTACTAAAACTAGCAAACTCTTATTTTAGTTACCTAGCAACAGCAACATCTTTGGCTTCAGATGAGAAAAGCCCAGCAACTGCCTTGGGAACTCCTAAGAAAGGTCCACCAATATTCATTACAGCTTTAATATGCTTCTCACACCAGTTTGGACCGCCGCCGCCTCCCATGGGAGGAGGTGCTTCGACCCATTTCATAAAATGCAGAAAATAGAGGACCCCCATGGAGTGCGGGATCACTACGACCCTATTTCCACCATTTGTTGCTACCATGAGTTCAATGTTGCTCTTTATTCTGCTCAAAGTTTGATCACGAACCTGCATATAGTAATCTGCATTACAAATATGGCAATACATTCTATACCAGAACCATTTACAAACACTGGGAACTATCACCAAGACACCAAGCATCAGAAGTTCAGAACCAAATAGCCAATCAGTGGTGACTTCTGACTAAATTTACTGGTATAATGCCATCGAAGAAAGGTACCTCAGTGTTCTGGAAAGATAACCTCCAATCATATGCAGCCATGTACATGGTCTTTTCTTCATATCCAATACGAGCTAAATTGGCAATTAAGACAGCCCAAACAAAATATCCAGGAACGAAATAGTCTGCTGCAACAAGGCCTGTAACTGGCCTAACCCTTATTCCAGGTTTGTCTAATCCTGTTTCATTGTCCAATGACATATGTTCAACCCAGCATAGAGGTCTGAAAAAAAACGAAGATTTGATCAGAAAGAGAAAGTAAGACTCAGTAGCCAAAGAAAAAGTGCACAGCTGCTATGGCATAATATGTTTCTTATTTTTCATCTGAGTATTGTAAACCTTACTACTAGGGGAAGAGTGCAGATACAAGAGATGCCTATATGCATAACAAGCACATTTTGTTCACAGTTCACCACAACTGATTTGATAAAGATGTAATGTTAAAATATGTTATCAAAATGTGATGTGGAACCTGTCCTCGTATTTCATAGGACAGCAAATGAACAACTTCTGAAGCGGGAGATTCATAAATTTTATAATCTTCACGATGAGCATAGTAAAATTGGATGTCAACTGACGAAGGAAAAAAAATATGAAACTGCAATCCCTAATTTTCCTGGTACCTAAAATAGTGTTGGGTCCAATGAGGCTTAACGCACTTCAGATTTCAGAATGACAGATCCAAATATTTGCAACCGAAAACAACCATCCAGCCAAAATTTTAGCAGAAATAAGGGCCTGTTTGGATCCTCTGCTCTAAACTTTAGAGCTAAAGCTCCAAATTTGTGGTCTAAAGTTAGCTCTAAACTTTAGCCCACCTCACATTAGAGCTTTAGACCTCAAAAGTGAGCTAAAGTGCTCTAAAGTTTTTAGAGCTCTAAAGTTTAGAGGGGAGGATCCAAACAGGCCCTAAGTAACTGTTAAGACAAAGTGTAAGGCATTTCTTTTCCCTGTAGTATACATGGATAGCTCAACAGCACAAGGCTAAGGAAGAACCAGCAGGCGTGTTGGTCAAAATTCTGGTTAGTACTCTTGTCAGAAAGTACAAGGCAGGCAACATGGATCTTTCTAGAAAAGCAATACCTGAATGATAGAACTGCTAGAGGGGACCAAATTCTTTCTGAAACTTTGCTTGGCATGCCTAATACCACACAAAAAGCTCCTGCTATTCATGCAAAATGCAGTTTTCTTCTGAAAGTTTAGAAACTACATGATTTAGGAAAATATTATTCTTCTTCAGGACACAAAAACAGTTCCCATCACCTAAACCAAGTAAGGATGAGAGAGAAATAGTAAGGGAAGGGCAAGCAAATAGTACAACAAAAGTGTCGGTGCTTTATAGTTTCCGGCCGTATAGCTTCACCTAAATCATAGAGGAATTATCATTGCTGAGATCCCAGTAAGAATATTGTCAGTGATATAGCTCTACGGCTCTCAAAAGAAGTTCCTTAAAGGCAACTCAAAGTCTCAAAGGAATTAAATCCTTAAATAAAAATATATAAGATACCAGGCTGATTGACTATCAGTAACATTGGCGAAACAATACAAGGTACAAAATATAGTAACATTGGACTAATCCGAGTAGTATTAGCAAAATATTTAACCTGTATTTTCTAAAGACAACATCAACGACCAAAAAGTAAACTTAAAGAACAAGTGATGTACTAGGCAACAAACATTCAATTGATAGGTCCAACTAACCGAAACAAAATAAATAAATAAACTCTCATAAACCAGATAAAACTCCAGTGCTAGTTACTTATATAATTAAATTCACGGGGACAACTGTGATTCCGGAAACAAAAACAACAAAAAGAAAAGAAGGAGAAAAGCACCTCTTGTATACGTCACCAAATGTGCCGCCCCATAGCCGCTTGCGGAAGAGCCCCTCGGCGCACTGGTGCCCCTCCCATAGCTCGAGCCCTCCGGTGACGATGCCGGGGACGAAGACGACGGGGTGCTTAACTCGCAGGCCCTCCTTCTGCAGCTTGACCCCGGGCGGGTCCGGGAGCGGCCCCGTGATGGCCTCCGTGACATACTGCGGGAACGAGGCCGGCATCGCGTTGTAGAGAAAGAGCAGCAGCCACCAGGCGGAGCACACGCACCCGACCAGCCAGCAGCAGCTGTCCACGCACGACCACTTGGCCTTGGTCCGCCTCGTGGGCTCCTTGGACGGCGGCGCGGAGGACGAGGACGAGGACGGCTTCTTCCCCTTGTCGTTGTCGTCGTGGTCGGACCCGTCGCCGTCCGAGGGCGGCGGCGGCTGCTTCCGCCGCCGTAGGAGCGACATGGCGCGCGGCGGCGGTGGGTCCGAAGGCGGGCTACCTGCGCGGGCCCACCTGCATCCCCGGCCGCGGCTGCGGCGGCGCCCGGTTGAAAACCCTAGGCGTCGGAGGACGCGAGGCGGGCAGGTCGAGGGGCAGTTCCGTCGTGGCTTGGCGGCTTGGCGGGGTTCGCGCTTGTGACCGGTCACGCGAGAGGGAGAGAAGAGGCTGGGGGGCACCGCCGCGCCACAGGTCCACAGCGACCGCTACCGTGTGCCCGGTGCACGTAGGCGGGTATACCGCTCGATTGGATCGCGACGCCAGGTATGTGCCTCTGGTCTGTGGGGCCTAGTGGGATCAGCAACGGTAGGTGCAGGAGGACTCCGTTCATGGAATGCGGTGGAGGCGAGGTGGGGGCTGCGAGGTGGCTGGCTCGACTGACGGCAGGGATGGATGGGTCCAACTCCTCGTGGGGCCAGACTGGCAGTTAGAGGGCGGTGACGAGGGGCCCATGTCAGTTACCACCACTATAATTGTGATTCGATCAACGTACCGCTGAAACGTTCATTTCTCATTAATGGAAAGGTTCTTTTTTTTTGAACGAAAGAAAAGGTTATTTTCTCTTCCTCACAATTGAATGGACAAAATATGCCTCTGTGGCTTTGTCCGTTAAAAAAATGGTTTCTGTGCTAAAATACACTTTCTTTATATCGACAAAGCATAACTGTATATAGCTTTAGAGCTTCCCGATGCTTCAGGTTGGAGTGCTGCCCCGGCCTCCACGTACTCATCCAGCCTCCATGCAAGAGTGGCCTCGCAGATTTTAGAGGCGCCTACAGAAGCTGTGGAGGTTTCATCTGACAAAAGCATGAAGCAATTGATGGGGCGGGCGTTGTGGAAGAGGGAAACTGCGGGGTGACCTGGGGACCATCTGACCATGTCCGGTTGATGTACTAGAAAGGAGCAAGTGTGGTCCCAAAAACACTGTAAAAGTGAAAAGGCAAAAGTAGCATTTGGACTTCATCATACGTTAGCTCGCGTTGTAAAATACGCTGCCTCGTTTGCTTCTTTGTCCAGATGACATCACTTTTTGTTGGAACCACTAGAAATATACGCCCGCGTTGGTCGTGCCCTTAAATAAACCCAATGTTAAATCAGCTCTCCAACCTTTATTACTCCTCTATCATTGTGCCCATGGGCCTATTCGTCTCGCTGAAATTTGGCTTACGCTGATTTATTGTAAGATGAAAATACTATTCATTCACTGAAAAGTACTGCTGAAGTAGTGCTGACGAACGGGGCCTATGGCTTCTAGTGTTGTCTTGCCTTTATCAATGCTAACAACTAACAAGGATCGCTTGCCCCCCTTCTTTCACATACCACCCTATTCATATTTGGGCTCCCATGCCTCTCCCATCGTCCCTCGTAGCTTTGTGACATTATCATTGTGAGATACGACACATTAATCCACCGTCACCTCTAACCACATGAACGTGCTTCAACATCTTAATTGCTAGGCATGGTACTCGACCTTTCTTGCCTCTACTATCATCCTTGACCATTGTCTTCACTAACCACTGCCACTATGACACGCTACCACTAACCATCTTCAACTAGTCTCCACCACCACTAGCCTAGTACTAGTAGTTTGGGACAACAACCATTTTGGAAGAAATTTTGAATTGGCTTTCATGCACCCTTATAAATCCCTGAAGCCTAGATTTCCCACATACAAACATACTCGAATGTACAGCTCGAGCTAGTATATCATATACCTGGAGGAGCATTCTAAAAGGCGTCGAATTACTTAAAGAAGGTCTCATATGGCGGATCGATAATGGAGAGAATGTCAACATATGGGATGATCCATGGCTACCTAGGGGCACCATAAGGAAACTAATCACTCCCAAAGGTGCCTCGCTCTTGACAAGAGTGAGTGAGCTCATCAATCCGATGGCAGGCAATTGGGACCAACAACTAATCTATGATACATTTTGGCCAGAAGATGCAGATACAATCCTTCGGATTCCAATTGACACTGAAATGGAAGACTGGCCTGCCTGGCATTTTGATGGAAGAGGATTATTCTCAGTAAAGTCTGCTTATAAAGTAGCAGTGGTGAGAAGAGAGGCGGTGGCTAGCTGGGATGCCTCTAGTTCTGGCACTAAAGGACAGGAAGAGGGTGAATTTGAATGGCGCAAAATATGGCAACTTCATGTTCCAAACAAAGTTAAGATGTTTTTTTTGGCAACTAGCTCATAACAGCCTACCAATAAGGAGAAATTTAGCAAGGAGAGGCGTTTTGATAGACACAAGATGTCCAGTCTATCAAAGATGTGATGAGGATTGTGGACACATTTTCTTCAAATGTAAGAATGTTAAATCCTGTTGGCGCTTACAGAATATGGAAGACATTAGATCTATTTTGGCTTCTTGTCGATCAGGAATTGAGACGATCTCTAAGATTTGTACGTTGGAGAAGATTAATCAAATGAAGGTCATTGTATTCCTTTGGAGAAGGTGGTCAGCAAGGAATAAAGCAAATGAAGGTGAGAGAATGCTATTTGCAGCTGAAATTCAGAGTTCAGTCTAATTTGAGAAGCTTGAAAACAATAATAAGGAAGCCAATAGTGATGTCAAACATAAATGGAGACCATCACCTGAGGAGTACTACATAATTAATATCGATGGTTGAAAGGGCTAGAGGGGGGTGAATAGCCTATTAAAAATCTATAACAACACTTAAGCCAAGTGGTTAGTCAATTAAACGACGAAGCAAGTGTTGCGCTAGCCTACTAAAAAAGCAAGCCTCCTATCCACAATTTTAATTGCTATGATATGTATTTCACACACAAGAGGCTATATCACTACCACTAAGTTAGTGAGCTCTCAAAGACTAACTAAAGAGCTTCACTAACCACTAAACAAGACACAAGCTAGCTCTCAAAACTAATTACACTAAAGAGCTTAGCTACACTAGAAAAGTAAATACAAGAGTGAGGTAGTGAAGATATACCGCCGTGGCAAGTGATAATCAATCAATCACAAAAGAAATCCTCAAAGACAATGATGATACAAGATTTTTCATCGAGGTTCACTTGCTTGCTGGCAAGCTAGTCCCTGTTGTGGCGATTCACTCACTTAGAGGTTTACGCGCTAATAGGCATCACACGCCTAACCCACAATTGGGTGCCACACAACCAACACAAGATGAGGATCCACAAGCCATGAGCAATCCACTAGAGTACCTTTTGACTTTCTGCCACGGAAAGGTCAAGAACCCCTCACAATCACCATGATCGGAGCCAGAGACAATCACCTTCCTCCGCTCGATGATCCTCGCTAGGTGGCGGCAACCACCAAGAGAAACAAGTGAATCCCACAGCAAAACACAGTCACCAAGTGCCTTTAGATGCAATCACTCAAGCAATGCACTTGGATTCACTCTTAATCTCATAAAGATGATGAATCAATGATGGAGATAAGTGGGAGGGCTTTGGCTTAGCACACTAAGTTGCTATGTCAATAAAAATAGTCAAGAGAGTGAGCTAGAGCTGAGCATGGGGCTTAAATAGAAGCCCCACGAAATAGAGTCGTTGGGCTAAACAGACACCTCACTGTGGGCTGGCCAGACGCGCCGGTCACCTCGCCTTCAAACCTGTGCTGCTTGTGCCATACTTAAGTAGCGACCGGACGCAACACATGAGCGACCAGACAGGCCCCCGCAGCGTCCGTTCCTGCACGCCCACGCTACTTGCAAGCCAAGACCTGACGCGCTGCACAAACGACCGGACGCTTCACCACTACGCGTCCGATCATTTCTAGAGAGCATCAAGAGAAGGAAAATCGTGACCGGAGGCGTCAGGTCAAACGTGACTAGACGCAGTCCTAAGTCTGATCCTTCCTAGACAATTCCTTTGCCTTCCGTCACCATACATCATCGTTGACCTGACGCAGAAGCAGCATGTCCGATTGCCTCCCTGCGCCAGCGTCTAGTCAACAAACCGACAACGCGCCTCACTGCTCTGATGACCGAATGCACCCAACGCCGAGTCCGGTCACTACGTGACCAGCGTCCGGTCAGTGATAAACAACGTCACCTCAACTCCAACTTTGCCACCCTTGCTCAAATGTGTTAACCACTAAGTGTATCACCTTATGCACGTGTGTTAGCATATTTTCACAAATATTTTCAAGGGTGTTAGCACTCACTAGAATCTAAATGCATATACAATGAGTTAGAACATCTAGTGGCACTTTGATAACCGTATTTCGATACGAGTTTCACCCCTCTTAATAGTATGGCTATCTATATTAAATGTGATCACACCCACTAGGTGTCTCGATCACCAAAACCAAGAGCTCCTATGGATATCATCTTTGCCTTGAGTTTTTTGTTTTTCTCTTTTTCTTCATTTCCAAGTCCAAGCACTTGGTCACCATGGCCATCACTACCTTCATGATCATCATCATTTGCTCCACCGCTTGGAATGTGCTACCCTATCTCATGATCACTTAGAGTAAAAGGGTTGGCACTTAGGGTTTCATCAATTCACCAAAACCAAAATTAGAGCCTTCAATCTCCTCTTTTTTGGTAATTGATGATAACCCTTTCACAAAGATATGAATTGAAAATCTATTGAATCCATGTTGCTTGCCTAAACATATTTACCATGTGTAAAACAATTTGGACAAGTTTCATGAACCCAAATTGGTAGCATTAGCTCCCCCTCCATATGTGCTAAGAGTTTGGATGAAGCTTGCACATATGCATGGTTTTGAGTTATGGGAGAGTAATGTCTACTAAATGATGCTAAGATATAAGAGATGGACCTTTGTAGCGTGATACCAATCGGAGTGCACCAAATATACCATCCTTAGCACCATTGTTAGTTAGATACCACTTGAAATTACTTTCAAAACACAAACACTAGATACCTTATGGGATCAACATTATAAGCAAGGTTCTAGTACCACTTGTGAAAGCAAAGCAAGGCATATCTAACTACCACCTATGCATGCTAGTTTTTCATTTCATCAATCAAACCTACAACTAGCATACACCACACAAGCATGGAATTTTAAATTTAAAACTTGTACCATGCAAGCAAACATATGAAATGCACATACAAATGCATCAATCAAGTTTATGAGCTTGCTCCCCCTACTTGTGTGCTCAAATTTTAATTGATCCCCTTATTTTTCATATTTCTCCCCTTTTGTTATATTTTCCTTATCTTTGTTTCTTTCCTCCTATCTTTGTGAATTACTTCTTCCCCTTTATCATTAATGACCATAAAGGTTCAATTTTAGATAGGTTAAGATTATCAATGTTAATCAATGGGGTGAAGATCTTTTTTTCCCAAATTTGGTCTAATCTAGAACACTTGCTAAAGATATTTAACTCGGTTTGATCCAAGGACAAGCTTCTTCACACCTCGTTTCAAGGGTTATCTTGACCATGTTGACTTAAACACATTGAAAGCCCTAGTTTAGTTTTGGTGAATTGATAAACCCCTAAGTGCCAATCTAGTTTATCAAGTGATCATGAGATAGGTAGCACATTCCAAGTGGTGAAGCAAATGAAGATCATGACATGATGATGGTGATGATCAAGTGCTTGGACTTGAAAAGAAGAAAGAGAAAAACAAAAGGCTCAAGGCAAAGGTATAAGTTGTAAGAGCCATTTTGTTTCGGTGATCAAAACACTTAGTGAGTGTGATCACATTTAGATTTGATAGGCGTACTATTAAGAGGGGTGAAACTCGTATCGAAATGAGGTTATCAAAGTGCCACTAGATGCTCTAACTCATTGCATTTGCATTTAGGATCTAGCGGAGTGCTAACACCCTTGAAAATGTTTATGAAAATATACTAACACACATGTGCACAAGGTGATATACTTGGTGGTCAGCACATTTGAGCAAGGTTAGAAACGTCATCGGCGGAGTGTCCGCCCGTAGAGTGCGGACAGTCCGACGATGCCACCGGTGCCCTGAAAAGATAGGGTCTCACAGAGTGGACCGTACGCTGGCTTCAACTAGACCGGCGCGTCCGGTCAGTAGAAGCAGTGAAGACGCTGGCGTCGGTCTTCGACCGAACGCTGGGTCACTTCGTGACCGGACGCTGGTGGGGTGCGTCCGGTCCTACTGATGTGGCAGCACACAGAGGAGACAGTGTGTGACCGTACGCTGGGTGAGTCCGGTCGGGCATGACCGGACGCTCCCGGTCACCTCTGGTACCTTACTGGAAACGATCAGACGCTGGTGTTGGTGCGTCCGATCACTTTGAGCAGCGCGTCCGGTCACTACTTAACTGTACTGATGACCGTTGAGATCGGGCGATCAGCGTTTGAAGCCGATGACACGTGGCAAGCATCGAGTGACCGGACGCTGGGGTCCTGTGTTCGGTCGTTATGACCGGAGCGTCCGGTCACCCAGAGCAGTGCCCAGTGAAGGGGTGCAATGGTTCTATTTTGTGGGGGCTTCTATTTAAGCCCCATGGCCGGCTCAAGCTCACTCTCTTGACTATTTGCATTGACATAGCAACCTTGTGAGCTTAGCCAAAGCCCTCTCACTCATCTCCATCATAGATTCAACATCTTTGTGAGATTGGGAGAGAATCCAAGTGCATTGCTTGAGTGTTTGCATCTAGAGGCACTTGGTGTTCATGTTTCGCTACGGGATTCGCTTGTTACTTTTGGTGGTTGCTACCACCTAGATGGCTTAGAGCAGTGAGGATCGTCGAGCGGAGGTTGGTGATTGTCTCCGGCTCTGATCGCGGTGATTGTGAGGGGTTTATGACCTTTCCCCGACGGAGAGCCAAAAGGTACTCTAGTGAATTGCTCGTAGCTTGTGTGATCCTCATCTTGTGTTAGTTGTGCGGCACCCTATTGAGGGTTTGGCGTGTGATGCCAATTAGCGCGTGAACCTCCAAGTGAGTGAATCGCCACAATGAGGACTAGCTTACCGGCAAGCAAGTGAACATCGATAAAAAGTCATTGTGTCAGCATTTGATTTTGAGGTGATTGGTCTTCATTGGTATTCATTCTTGTGATTGATTGATTCACTCCTCGACTCGGCAGTATAACCATCTTGCTCACTCTCTTTATATTACCACAAACTAGTTATCAAGCTCTTTAGTGTAGTTAGTTGTGAGATCTTGTTAGTGTGGCTCTTTAGTTAGCCTTTGAGAGCACACTAACTTAGTATAGTGACATAGCCATTGCGTGGTTAGAAACTATAGAAACTAGAATTGTGGTAGGTGGATTGCATTTTTAGTAGGCTAACGCAACACTTGCTTCGCCTCATAATTGTCTAACCGGTTTGCTAAGTGTTGTTGTAGAAATTTTTAATAGGTTATTCACCCTCCCTCTAGCCATTAGAACCTTTCACACATATAGATCATTTTCTAAATCAAACACTAGGATTGTAAGCCCACAAACATGTCATATGTTACCACTAGATTAAGTCAAGCATAGAAGCAATAGTGGTACCATACAATCATCAAATTCATTTGATTTTCATAAATGAGCCTATAAAATATGAGTAATAACTAGATGCACTAAACATGTCCTTAACAAAGAATATATGCATGCCAATTAACTTTTACCTTGATTGATCGAAGGAGAGACATGTCATATAAGTGGGGGTCCATCAACATATATTTGAGAAATCTAATATGTTCAACTCATTTCTTAGCTTGCAAAACCTCTTCTCATCAAGTGGCTTGGTGAATATGTCAGCAAGTTGATCTTCGGTGTCCACACTATCAATTGAAATGTCTCCCTTTTGTTGATGATCTCTTATGAAATGGTGGTGGACATCAATGTGCTTTGTTCTTGCATGTTGAACCAGATTGTTGGTTATCTTGATTACACTCTCATTGTCACATAGCAATGGCACTCTCTTGAACTTGATTCCAAAGTCATTTAAGGTGGTCTTCATCTAAAGTATTTGTGCACAACAACTACTAGCGGATATGTATTCGGCTTCAGCGGTTGATAACGTAATACTATTTCGCTTCTTTGATGACCATGAAACAAGTGATCTTTCCAATAGTTGACACGTGCCCGAGGTGCTCTTTCTTTCAACCTTGCATCCCGCATAATCGGACTCTGAATATCCAACTAATTTAAACTTTGCTCCTTTGGGATACCACAAACCAATATTTTGTGTATGCTTCAAGTACCTCAATATTATCTTTATAGCCTTCAAATGACTTTCTCTTAGTGAGGCTTGAAATCTTGCACACATGCACACACTAAACATGACATCCGGCCTTGATGTGGTCACATAGAGTAGGCTTCCAATCATAGAGCGATATAACTTTTGATCCATCATGTTGCCACTTGCATCACTATCCAAATTTTCATTTGTTCCCATTGGTGTACTAATGGATTTGCTCTCATTCATACCAAAATTTTTTAGTATGTCTTTGATGTACTTGCCTTGACTCATAAATGTGCTATTTTTCAATTGCTTAATTTGAAGACCAAGGAAGTAACTCAACTCTCCAATCATGGATATCTCAAACTAATTACCATCATCTTCCCAAACTCTTCACAAAAGTCTTGATTGGTTGATCCAAATATGATGTCATCAACATAGATTTGCAACACAAACAAGTCATTTCCAATTTTCTTGGTGAAAAGAGTGGTGTCAACCTTGCCCATAATGAACCCTTTAGAGAGTAGGAAGTCCCTCAACCTCTCATACCATGCTCTAGGTGCTTGTTTCAATCCATACAACGCATTCTTCAACTTGTACACATAGTTGGGCTTCTTGACATCTTTAAAACCAGGAGGTTGCTCAACATATACTTCTTCATTGATATAGACATTGAGAAATGCACTCTTGACATCCATTTGATAGAGCTTAATGTTGTGGGCACAAGCATAGGCTAATAAGATCATAATTGCTTTCAATCTTGCAACCGGGCATATGTTTCTCCAAAGTCAAGACCCTCTACTTGAGTGTAACCTTGTGCTATCAATCTTGTTTTGTTCCTTACAACTATCCCATCTTGATCTTACTTGTTTCTATAGACTCATTTGGTTTCAATCACATTGTGGTTCTTTGGTCTCTCAACTAATTCCCATACTTGATTTCTTGTAAAATTGTTTAATTCTTTATGCATAGCATTTATCAAATCAACATCCTTCAATGCTTCTTCTATCTTCTTCGGTTCAATGGATGACGCAAATGAGAAATGTTCACAAAATGATGCTAATCTTGATCTTGTTTGTACACCTCTTGAGATATCTACAATTATAGTGTCCAATAGATGATATCTTGCAATATTGGTTGGTTGGAGTATTGAAACATTGCATGCAATTGCTTGCTCATTGGATTGAGATGATGTACTAGCCACTTGATTAACTTTATTGTCATGAGAACCACTTGTACTTGCTTGATTTGTATCATCTTGCATATTTGAGTTAGAGAGCACTTGCACTTGATCATCTTCATCATCATTCACTTGCCTATGTCTTAATTCACTAGCATCCATGTTCTTCATGGCATTTGAAAGTTGAATGTCTCTAACATCTTCTAAATTCTAATTCTTTTCTTGTGAACCCTTGGTTTCATCAAATTCAACATCATGAACTTCCTCAAGAGTACCACTATCCAAATTCTAAACTATATATGCTTTGCTAGTAGTTGAATATCCAAGTAGGAATCCTTCATCATATTTCTTGTCAAATTTGTCCAATCTAGTGCCTTTCTTCAAGATATAGCATTTGCAACTAATGACCCAAAAATATGCAATGTTGGGCTTTCAATTATTCAAGAGCTCATATGGTGTCTTCTCTTTTAATGGGTGACAATAGAGGTGGTTGCTACAATAGCAAGCCGTGTTGATAGCTTGAGCCTAAAAAGATTGACTCACATTGTACCCACTAAGCATAGACCTTGCCATTGTTCTATTCTTGTTCTCAACAAGGTCATTAGATTGTGGAGTGTACTTGGCCGAGAATTGATGTCTAATTCCAAATTCATCATACAACTCATCAATTCTAGTGTTCTTGAACTCACTACCATTGTTACTTCTAACTCTCTTGATGGTTGTTTCAAACTCATTGTGAATGCCCTTGATAAATGATTTGAATGTTGTAAATACATCACTCTTGTCCACTATAAAGAATACCTAAGTGAATCTAGTATAATCATCCACTATCACAAAGCCATATTTGTTTTCACCGATGCTAGTGTATTGTGTTGGCCCAAACAAATCCATGTGCAATAACTCAAATGCTTTACTAGTGCTCATCTTGCTTTTCTTAGGATGGGTGTTTCCAACTTGTTTACCAGTTTGACAAGAGCTACAAAGCTTATCTTTCTCAAACACAACATCTTTCAAGCCTCTAACCAAGTCATACTTAACCAATCTATTCAATTGTTTCATTCCAACATGACCAAGCCTTCTATGACATAACCAACCCATGCTAGACTTAGTGAACAAACATGTAGATAATTGAGCTTCACTAACATTGAAATCGACCAAGTATAAATTATCATATCTAAAGTCTTTGAAGATCAAATTAGAGCCATCTACACTTATGATCTCTACATCGTCTACTCCAAATATGCACTTGAATCCAAAATCACACAATTAAGCCACGGATAGCAAATTGAAGTTAAAGCTCTCTATTAGCAACACATTGGATATGCTCGTCATTGGATATTGCAATTTTACCAAGCCTTTGACTTTGCCTTTGCCATTGTCATCAAATGTGATATTATCATAACCATTGCTATCATTGGTGTTGATTGAGTTAAACATTCTTGCATCACCGGTCATGTGTTGAGTGCACCCACTATTAAGAACCCAATGCCTTCCTCCGGCTTTGTAATTAATCTACAAAAGAAAATCAATTCTTTTTAGGTATCCAAACTTGGTTGGGTCCTTGAAGGTTAGTGACTAATCTCTTTGGCACGCAAATGGCTTTCTTCTGTGATCCTACAATTGGAGTACCAACAAACTTAGCATGCACCCCATTAACACCCTTGGTGAGCAAATAACAAGAATCAAACTTAATTGAGAATACATTTGGTTGCTTGTTTTTATTCTTGCAATATTGCTCTACATGCCCAACTTGCTTGCATCTATTGCAAAATTGACCATTGTTCTTCATAAAACTAGTCTTGTGATAAGCAAAGGCCACCTTGCATTTCTTGGGGGTGTAGCCCAATCCCTCTTTATTGAGAGAAAATCTTTGGCTACCCAAGCACTTTAGCAAGCGGGCTTCGCCACTATAGGCATTACCTAAGGCACGAGTGAGCTCATTTACCTCCTTCTTGAGAGTTTCATTCTCAACCATTAGTGAGGCATCACAAGTGAAACCATCACTTATAGGTGAAGTGGAAGTGGATGATGAGCTACATGAAGGGTTAGGGGGAGCAACAATAATAGGCTTATAGAATGATTCATCAATTATATCATATGTTAAGCCTTTATCACATGTTACAATGTGGTCTTTCTCATTTTGCTCAACAAGAGTGGAATGAGCCTTTTCAAGCTTCTTGTGAGCCTTACCAAGCTTCTCATGGGCTTCCTCTAGCCTCTCATGAGATGCAGTGAGCTCATCAAAGGCTTTTAGTTCCTTACGTAAGTCTTTGCATTCTCTTCTCTTGATGTCAAAATATTCTTTAGCATATTCCATCATGTCAATTAGTTCATCTTTAGTGGGTTCATCATCATCATCACTTTCACTTTCATTATCATATTCCTCATCATATCCATCATCACAAGTTTATATCTTAGTGACCGTAGTCATGAAGCAAGTTGATGGAGTGTCGAAGAGAGAAGGCTTCTCATTAATGGCAATGTTTGCAAGAGCCTTCTTTTTGGTGGTCTTGTCATCATCACTCTCATCATCATCACTTGAGGAAGCATCACTATCCCAAGTGACCACGTATGAACCAACCTTCTTCTTCTTCTTCTTGAAGGTCATCATGTCATTCTTATCCTTCTTCTTGCCATTCTTGTCATCATCTTCATTCTCATTATTGTAGGGGCATTAAGCAACAAGATGATCCTTGCTACCACACTTGAAGCACCTTCTTGATTCATCTTTGTTCCTTGATGATGACTTCTTTTTTCTTGCACGATAGCCCTTCTTTACCATGAATTTGCCAAATCTTTTCACAAAGAGAGCCATCTTCTCATCATCAAACTCATCAAAGCTAAAGTCTTCATCTTCACTTGATGATTCTTGCTTTGCCTTGCCCTTGGATGATGTGGCCTTGAATGCCACACTCTTCTTCTTCTCATCCTTCTTCTCCTTCTTCTCTTCCTTCTCATCATCATCTCTATAAGTGTCATCGGTCATCACATATCTCAACACTTGGTTTGGTGTCATGGTGTCCAAACCACTCTCTAGAATAGTAACCAATGTGTCAAATCTTGAGGGTAGACATCTCAAAAACTTATGAGAAAAGTCCTTATCCTTCACTTCTTCACCAAGTGCTTTAAGATCATTGACAAGCATTTGGAGCCTATAAAACATCTTCGGCACACTCTCACCATCCTTCATCTTGAAGCTAGCGAACTTCTCCTTGAGGATATATGCCTTGGCACCTTTCACCACTTGTGTGCCCTCAAATGACTCCTCCAACTTCTTCCATGCCTCATGAGCCATTTCAATGTTCTTGATTTGCTCAAATGTCCTCTCATCCAATGCATCATGAATGGCACTAAGAGCAATATTAGTGTTTTGGAGAAGCACTTCTTTGGCCGTGGTGGGATTCTTAGGATCGGCTACCTCAAATTTGGTCTCCACCACCTTTCACACCTTTCTATTTATTGACTTGATATATGTTGTCATTTTAGCCTTCCAATAAGGATAATTGGAGCCATCAAATTGGGGTGGCTTCTTGGTGTTGTTGATTTGAGCCATTTTGACATCGAAGGTTGTTAAGCCTTAAATCATGGTGACCATGACTTCGAAACCACTTGAAAGGTCCTAATGGCTAGAGAAGGGTGAATAGCATATTAAAAAATCTACAACAACACTTAAGTAAAGTGGTTAGTTAATTAAACGGTGAAGCAAGTGTTGCACTAGCCTACTAAAAAAGCAAGACTCCTATCATAATTCTAGTTTCTATGATCTCTATTTCACACACAAGAGGCTATGTCACTACCACTAAGTTAGTGAGCTCTCAAGACTAACTAAAGAGCCCCACTAACCACTAGACAAGACACAAGCTAGCTCTCAAAACTAATTACACTAAAGAGCTTAGCTACACTAGAAAAGTAAATACAAGAGTGAGGTAGTGAAGATATGCTGCCGTGGAAAGTGACAATCAATCAATCACAAAAGAAATCCTCGGAGATAATGATGACTAAAAGCATCTAAGCCCCTAGTTGGGTTTCGGTGATTAATGACAATACAAGATTACTATGACTAATGTGTGTTTTGTAGAGGCAATTAAGTTAGGTCATGGTAATGGAGATCGATTGGGCAATCATGGTGGTCATGCCTCTACGATGGAAATCGTTTCAGTTTTCAAAGGATGGACGACAAGGTTAAGGATGGACTAGTTCTAAGTGTCAATTGAAGTTGGAGAGACACTTAGAATAGTTTAGGACTTTGTTTTTCCTTTGGCCGTACTATTAAGGGGGGTATGGATGGGTAGCTTGACCTAGGTGAGTCTAGTGAGGTAGGTGTGGTGCACACTTGTTAAAACTAGCATTAGGTAGCGCCAAAATAGCCCTTAGACCCAATGGAGCAAACTTCATTCTCATACGATCGAGAGTTGGAAGTGAATGGAGGGTCAAATACTAATCGGACGCTGGCTCCGGTGTGACCGGATGCTGGCTCAGGGTCCGGTTAGTTCATTTGACCAAGGTGATTGCGTCTGGTTTGACCGGACGCTGAGAGGTGAAGTGACCGGATGCTGAGAGCCTACGTCCGGTGGACTCCAGTAAGGTTATAGAGAGGGAAAATCACGACCGGACGCGTCCGGTCAGTGCTGATCGGACGCTGCCCAGCGTCCGGTCACACTGTAAACACTGGAGTTCGGGGTGTACTGACTGGAGCGTCCGATCATCCCGCAGAGGCACATAACGGTTCGTTTTTCAGCCCATGTTATAAATACTCCCTCCACTCATGTGTGGGGTTACTTTTGCTCATTTCAACAGCTGAGAAACACCTTAGAGAGTGCCAAGAAGAGCAAGGTCCTAGTGAGGTGATTGAGATTTGAGAATCCCAAAGAGAGCCATCATTAGTGAGATCAAGAGTAGCAAAGTGTGCATCTACCCTCCTCATTAGGCTTGTCGTGGTCAAGTGAGAGTTCGTGCTTGTTACCCTTGGTGATCGCCATCACCTAGACCGCTTGGTGATGATTGGGAGCTTGGTGATCATCCGAAGAGCTTGTGGATGACCCAACTCAAGTTATGAGCGGTTGTGGGTGATTCACCGCGATGGAGTATCAAAGAATCAACCCATAGAGAGCACTTGATCCTTGCATGGATCAAGCGGGAGCTACACCCTTGCGCGGGTGCTCCAACGAGGACTAGTGGGGAGTGGCGACTCTCCGATACCTCGGCAAAACATCACCGTGTTTCGTCTCCTCTCTTTACTTTGAGCATTTACTTTGAGCAATTCAATTCTTGTCATTTACATTCCTTGAATTGCCATGCTAGAGTAGGATTGGAACTTAGGTTGCAAGTCTTTTGTGCGGTAAAACAATTAGAAACACTTTCTAGGCACAAGGGGTTAATTGGGCTAACCATGGGATTTAATTATTGAAAGAAATTTAGAATTAGCCCAATTCACCCCCCTCTTGACATCTTGATCTTTTTAATTGGTATCAGAGCCTCGTGCTCACATATTTAGGCTTAACCGCCTAGAGAAAGATGTCTCACAGGGATAAACCTCCTCCTATCTTTGAGGGGGACGATTTTCCTTATTGGAAAATTCGTATGGAGGCGTACTTAGAAACTCTAGATGTTGGAATACTTAGAGCCATCTCGCAAGGCTTCCCAAAACCTAAGGATCCTACACACCCACAAGGTGATGAGGTGAATTATAAAAAATGGAATGCAAAGGCTCGCAACACCATCTTTAGAGGCATTTGCAAAGATGTGTTTAATCGGGTGAGGAACCACAAAGACGCCCATGCACTATGGTCGGACGTTTGTGCGCTCCATGAGGGAACAAAGAGTGAGCGTGAGGAATGCTATCATCTTGTCATGAAAAAGCTCAACTCTTTTGAAATGCTTCCTAAAGAATGTGCTAATGAGATGTATTCACGTTTGAATGTTCTTGTAGAGGAAGTTAATGGGCTTGGACTCACTCAAATGCAACCATCCGATATTGTAAGAAAGATCTTGAGTGTCATCTCCATTGACAAATATGGGCATATTATGATCGTGCTACATCAAGGTGATCTTTCCACCGCTACACCGACACAAATCTTAGGAAAGATCAATGCTCTTGAGATATACATGCACATCACATCTCAAGATAGCTCATCCTCTACAAAGAAGAAAGAAAAAGACTTAGCATTCAAAGCTAGCCAAGAGAAGGGCAAAGCAAGGCTTGAGTATGAGAGCTCAAGTGATAATGAAGTAGATGATGAAAGCCTTGCTCTCATGGTGAAGAAAACCGCTAAGATGCTAAAGAAGCTCAACAAGAGTGGCATCAAGTTCGATGGCAAGAAGAAGTTCTTCACAAGCTCAAGAAGAAAGCCAATCTCCGAGATGGATTGCTACAGTTGTGGTGAACTTGGTCATCTAGCTCACCAATGCACAAAGCCCAAGAAAGACAAGTTCAAGAACAAGAACAAGGGCAAGAAAGATGACTCAAGCAATAAAGATGAAGATGAGAAGAAAAAGAACAAGCCATACAAGAAGAGAGATGGCAAGAAGAAGGACTTCCACAAGAAGAAGAGTAGAAAGGCTTACATCATCGGTGATTGGCTCACAGACATTGATTCATCTAGTGGATCATCCGATGATGATAGTGACAACGAGAAGGTGGCCGCTATTGTTATTGATTCTTCATCATCTTCATCGCCACCACCGCCATCATCCTCTACACACCTATGTCTTATGGACAAAGGTGAATGAAAGGTATCACATGATGATGATAGTAGTGGTGATGATCATGCTCATAATGATGATAGTGATAGTGATAGCAATGATGATGAATATAAATCACCTACTTATGATGATCTTGCTAAATTGCTAAAGAAATACACTAAGATCATTATAAAGACTAGAGCTAAAAATGAAAAGCTTGAGATTAAGAATGATTCTCTCTTAGCTAAATGTGACATAGCTGAAAAATCTAGTGTTGAGCTTAGAGAAGCAAATGAAGCTATGCCATCCAAACTCAAGGAGCTCAAATCTTCTAAGAAAGAGCTTAAAGATAAACATGATAAACTTGAGTGGGTGCACAAAGAGCTCATCACTAGCCACAACAAGTTAAAAGAAGAATATACCACTCTTAAGATTAATCATGATAACCTTGTTATTGCTCAAGAATTTCTATCCAATGAGCCACATGATGCTACTAACCATGTTGTTAAGATTGATATAGCTACATCATGTGATGACTTGATCATTGAGAGCATTGAGCAAGGTTCTAGTAGCAAGGACAAGCAAGTGGTTGAGGCCGATGATTATGATGAGTTTGTCAAGCTCAAGAGTGACAATGCGAAGCTCAAGAAAGATATTGAAGAAATCAAAAGCCACAACACCATTGTGCTAGAAACACTTGATCATAATGGTGACTTGATCCTTGAGAATGAGAAGCTTAAAGAAGAAAACAAGAAGCTCAAGGAAGAGAAGAACAATGATGCTCTTAAGGAAGAGAACAAGAAGCTCAAGTTGAAAAAAGAGCATCTCAAGATTGGATTGAGCAAGTTCACAAGAGACAAGTATCTTCAAAATGAGCTACTGATGAACACCGTCATGAAGATGGATAGAAGTGGCATTGGGTACATGGCAAAACAAGAGAAGAAGAAGGCTCAAACTCAACAACAACAATTAAAGCCAAAGCCAAAGCCAAAGAGATGCTTTTAGTGTGGACAAGAATGCCATTTTACTCATGAGTTCCAAACTCCACCACCACAACCCTTGCCCAAGCATGCTAGACCCTTTGCCTTCATTGCTCACTACATGCTTAGAAAGGATTTGAGTGGAAAGATGAAAGTGATATTCTTAGGACCTCCCAATAAGAATAGGCCTAAGAAAATTTGGGTTGCAAAGTCGCTTGTTGAGAAGGTGAAGGGCCCTCAACAAGTTTGGGTTCCTAAAGCTTGATCTCTTGTGTGTAGATGAACTACAAGACCGGTAGAAGTCATTGGGTTATTGGTAGTGGTTGCACACAACATATAACCGGTGATCCTCGTATGTTCACCTCACTAGATGAAGAAGTAGATGGACAAGAAAGAATCATATTTGGGGATAATTCAAAGGGTAAAGTCAAAGGATTGGGCAAAGTGGCAATATCAAATGATCATTTAATCTCAAATGTGCTATATGTTGCTTTATTGAGCTTCAACTTGTTATCCGTTGGACAATTATGTGATCTTGGATTTCAATGCTTGTTTACCGAGAAGAAAGTTGTTGTATCTAAGAAGGATGATGATCAAGTGATATTCAAAGAATTTAGATACAACAACCTATATCTAGTGGACTTCACCTCCGAAGATGCAAACTTGAAGACTTGCCTATTCACCAAAACAACACTTGGGTGGCTATGGCATAGAAGACTTGCTCATGTTGAGATGAGCTCACTCAAGAAGCTAATGAAGAATGATTTAGTGAGAGGGTTAAAAGATGTGAAGTTTGAGAAGGACAAGCTTTGTAGTGCATGTCAAGCCGGCAAGCAAGTTGCAAATACTCATCCAACCAAAGCTTTCATGTCAACCACAAGAGTGCTAGAACTCTTTCACATGAATTTATTTAGACTAACAACATACAAGAGTTTGGGAGCAAATCTTTATTGTCTTGTGATTGTTGATGATTATTCTAGGTATACATGGGTATTCTTTCTTAATGACAAATCCAAAGTTGCATCTTGCTTCAAGAAGTTTATCAAGAGAGCTCAAAATGAATTTGAAGTGAAGCTCAAGAAGATTAGAAGTGACAACGGCAAATAATTTAACAACACAAACATAGAAGCCTATTGTGATGAAGTTGGAATCAAATATGAAGTCTCCGCAACATATACTCCTCAACAAAATGGTGTAGTTGAGAGGAAGAACCAGACATTGATTACTCTTGCAAGAACAATGCTTGATGAGTACAACACCCCCGAAGCTCTATGGGCGGAAGCTATCAACACCGCATGCTATGCATCCAACTGCCTATTCCTTCAAAAGTTCCTTGGCAAGACACTTTATGAGTTGCTCAATGGGAAGAAGCTGGATGTCTCCTTCTTTAGGGTGTTTGGTTGCAAATGCTACATCTACAAGAAGCGGCAACACCTAGGGAAGTTCCAAAGACGTTGTGATATTGGTTTTTTTGTTGGTTACTCATCAAAGTCCAAAGCATATAGAGTATTTAATCATGCCATGGGCTTGGTTGAAGAAACATATGATGTAGAATTTGATGAATCTAATGTCTCCCAAGGAGCACATGAGGATCTTGATGATGTAGGTGATGAACCATTGGGGGAGGCTATGAAGAACATTCCGGTTGGATACAATAAGCCTAAAGATGATAAAGATAATATACAAGTGATTGATCCACCCTCTTCATCAAATGTGCCACAGGATGGTGAAAAAGATGGAAGAGTAGAAAATAAAGACACTCATGTCTCCCATGAGCAAATGGTGGTACAAACACAAGATGTTGATGCTCCACAACCTCCTCCTCAAGTGGCCAATAGAAGAAATACACCTCTACTAAAAGATCATCCATAAGATCTCATCATAGAGAGTCCATCAAAGGGTGTAATGACTCGCTCATAAAAACTTGCTTCATTTATTGCTCATCACTCTTTTGTCTCTTACTTTGAGCCTACTAAGGTAGAATAAGCTCTTCAAGATCTGGATTGGATAAATGCCATGCATGAAGAGTTGAACAACTTCACCCGCAATGAAGTTTGGACTCTTGAAGAGCGGTCAAAAGGTACAAGAGTCATTGGAACAAAGTGGGTGTTCCGAAACAAGCAAGATGATCAAGGTGTTGTTGTGAGGAACAAGGCAAGACTAGTTTCAAAGGGGTTCTCTCAAGTTGAAGGTTTGGATTTTAGAGAGACCTTTGCACCGGTTGTAAGACTAGAAGTCATTCATATCCTCCTTGTATATGCATCACATCATAAAATAAAACTGTATCAAATGGATGTGAAAAGTGCATTTTTAAATGGCTTTATTAATGAACTAGTCTATGTTGATCAACCTCTAGGGTTTGAAGACCCTAGATATCCTAATCATGTTTATAGGTTGTCCAAGGCATTATATGGGCTTGAGCAAGCTCTAAGAGCTTGGTATGAGCACCTTCGGGACTTCCTCATTGAGAAGGGCTTCACCATTGGAAAGGTCGACACCACACTATTCACCAAGAAGCTTGATGGACATATCTTCATTTGTCAAGTGTATGTTGATGATATCATCTTTGAGTCATCAAATGAAGATTTTTGCAAAGAATTTGGTGAATTGATGTCGAAGGAGTTTGAGATGTCAATGATTGGAGAGGTTACATTCTTTCTTGGTTTTCAAGTCAAGCAAATGAAAGAAGGGATC
Organism: Miscanthus lutarioriparius; assembly: GCA_904845875.1. Classification (NCBI taxonomy): domain Eukaryota; kingdom Viridiplantae; phylum Streptophyta; class Magnoliopsida; order Poales; family Poaceae; genus Miscanthus; species Miscanthus lutarioriparius. The sequence goes on along the minus strand of CAJGYO010000004.1, from coordinate 38,068,058 downwards.
TTCATCTCTCAAGAGAAATATACAAAAGATCTTCTCAAGACATTCAAAATGGATGAATGTAAGCCAATCAAGACACCAATACTAACGAATAGACAAGGTTGATCAAACTCTCTACCGTTCTATGATTGGTAGCTTATTATATTTAACAGCATCTAGGCCCGACATCATGTTTAGTGTGTGTATGTGTGCTAGATTTCAAGCTAATCCTAAGGAAACTCATTTAATTGCCGTAAAAAGAATCCTTAGGTATCTTAAGCACATACCAAGCATTGGCCTTTGGTATCCCAAACGAGCTATATTTAAATTAGTTGGCTATTCCGATTCGGATTATGCCGGATGCAAAGTTGATAGAAAAAGCACATCCGGAGGGTGCCATTTGCTTAGTAGATCACTTGTGTCTTGGTCCTCCAAGAAATAAAATAGTGTGGCTTTGTCCACCGCCGAAGTGGAATACATTGCCATGGGTGCTTGTTGTGCACAAATACTTTACATGAAATAAACTTTGCTAGACTATGGTGTAGTTCTAGAAAAAGTACCTCTTTTGTGCGACAATGAAAGTGTGGTAAAACTTGCAAACAATCCGGTTCAACATTCTCGCACCAAGCACATAGATATCCGCCATCACTTTCTTAGAGATCATGTTGCAAAGAATGATATATCATTAGAAGGTGTAAGGACCGAGGATCAATTAGCGGATATTTTCACTAAACCGCTAGATGAGGCAACATTTTGTAGATTGTGGAATGAGCTCAATGTTCTTGATTTTAGCAACTTTACTAAAAGATGAGCTTGTGTTGTCCCTTGCATTGCATTGTAATATACAACATGTTTAAATCATTGGTAATGCATATAGGGCTTGTCTAACATGGTTAAGATAACCGCCGAAAAGCGTGTGAAGAAGCTTAACCTTGGATCAAACTTGACAAGCAACTAGATTTACTTACAAGTATTGCATATGCATGAATGTTGTTTTGTTGTTTATCTTAAATCGCCCTCTTATTTGCCTATTTTCTTAAAAAGAATTATAGCCTAAGACAAAATATTTTGAAAAACTTGAGAGTTTGAAAGAGGTCACTCACATCGGTCTCAATTGGTGTTTATTTGGATCTTATTGAAGTTATGACTTGATTGGGAACAGGTAGCATGAACAAGCTTGAAGATTTGCTGGAAAAGGAGTGACCGGACGTTGCACCAGACTCTGATGTCCAGCGTCCGGTCAGTTCACAGGAGGTGAACAGCTGCTGAGCAGGAGTGACCGGACGTTGAAACAGTGTTTTCCCAGCGTCAGGTCAGAAGGAGGTTCAGCGTCCGATCGATCATGAAGACGTCAAGGCTAGGTGACCGGACTCTGGCTGCATCTAGTCGGTGTCCACCGGACATGTCCGGTCGCTATTCCAGAGGATTTGGACCTCTCTGGAATCGATCGGACGCTGGGTGGTAGCGTCCGGTCGCTACCACCGGAGCGTCCGGTCAGTAGAAATCGTGCGGCATCAGGTTTCTTTTCCCGTTTCCTATTCTGATCCGATGGAGGCCACTACTTAATCACCAGTGCTTTGATCTTAGCCGCATCCATCATCATTGCCTCGAGCTCGCTTTTGCCCTAGCCACCGATTTCGCCGCCGTGCCCCGCTCGAGTCACGCCAGCGCCGCCGCACGCCTCCACTGCCAGCCGCCGTGCAACAAGCTCCGCCGCGTCTGCCCAAGCACCGCGCCTCCCCATGCTCTTGAACCGCCTGCCTGTGCCGCCGTCCCCGCATGCCACCGTAGCTCCTCGCGCCGCTGGCGTGTCCTGCCCGTGCTCCAACATCGCCCGAGCCCTAGGGTTCTTGCCACCGAGCCTAATTCACTGCCCTACATCGCATTGCTCAGTCACCGCAGTTCGCCGAGCCAGAACCCTAACCCTAGGTCTTCTGGTGGTTCCCCGCGTGACATTCCTTCTCTTTTCTTCGGATCACCGGTTTCGTCAGGTAGCAAGCCAGTCGTTTCAATTTCATATCTAAATTGCTTGCTTCCTAGGGTTTCGCATCTATTAGATATATTGTATTTATTTGTATAAGCTATCTATTCCATCGTGCAGCGAGTCGGTGCTGTTGAGGTGTCAGTGGCAGTTGTTAGTTAACTCGGGGCCAAGCTCGCGAGTACGGATCGAGGCCAAGCCTCGGAAGCGACATATTGACAGTTGATCTTTGTCAGCGGCAGTTTTTCTCTTCAGATTCATCAGATGGCTCGCACGAAGAATGTCAGTGGTGGTCCCGGTGATGAGGATCGGAGGCCCCCACCTCTCCAGCCTGCAGATCCTAAAGGCAAGGCAACGAAGAAGCTAGCAACCCGGAACCACAAATATCCAGATGTAGAGACAGCGAGAGCAGCTGTAGTAGCTGAGGCCGCAGACTGTGCCGAGAGAGGAGGTGCTCGCAGTGGAGTTGTTATTGCAGATCCGCTTCCACCAGGAGCGATGGAGGGAATCGAGCGTGTTGAGCGCCTTCATGGTGGTCCACCTAGGACTGCCATGATTGCAGGACGGCGTCATGCTATTGACGAGGTTGAGCCTCCGGGGGAGTCACAGTAGCAGGCACCGCTAGCAGAGCAGACTCAGGAGGGTCAGGAGGGATAGCAGGCAGAGGAGACAGAGCAGGCACCACAGTCATAGTTACGCCGCTCTGGTCGTACCCGTGTTCCAGTTACACCTAGGCCAGACACACAACGGAGGGGTTCTTGTCCACCGCCTAGACCATAGGGTCCGCCTTCAGTGACCCATCTTGACTTGAGGGCTGCCACGGCTAAGCAGGTACAACAGCTGAGGTTCATGGACTTTGAGGTGTGGTTCCCGCCGAGGAGAGATTACAGAGCATCTGAGGGTTTCTACACGCCTCTGCAGGAAGATTTCTACAATGCCTATCTCAACAGTGGGGCAGTTTTCAGATCTCAGAGGGTGTGCCACATTGATTCTATAGTTGCAGCAGCTGGAGAGCACATTCGCCCCTACCTTGCATATCTACCGGGGCTGACAGATTTGATTGGTCGGATCGGATTATATGTTCCATCTTGGGTTCGTCAGTTCTATGCTTCTCTTTATTGACCCGCACCATAACTTTATTCACTTTGCATTCAGAGGCAGAGATTATCGATTGACGAGCACTAGGGTCAGGGAGATACTCAGGCTTTAGGAGCAGCCTGTCAGACTTTATGAGGTTTGCTATGGACAGACAGCTCCTCCCAGACGCCCTCATGGTGGTAATGTGCCCCTACTGACTTGGTTCACCACTGCTTCACCGAGCCCTTCGGTGAAGGGTCACGCAGGAACCCCAGTGATCTTACTCCTACTGCTCGTGTACTTGAGGCTATCATGAGAAGGACATTGCTATCGAGGATGGGGTATCACGAGGGCTTGACTCGCATATAGTTGTGGCTTATCAACTCTCTGCTGCAGTAGACAGTTTTGATATTTGGGATCTTATTCTGTCAGAGATGGAGGACACTATAGCTGAGGGCTTCAGAGGTCACAGGCAGCTACCCTATGCTCAATGGATCACATTCCTTATCCACAGAGCAGTCACAGTGAGGCCGCTAGAGATGCTTGCTGAGTACAGTGGTGCCACCACAGAGTTCCCTACCTATAACATGACTCAGATGATCAGGCATAGTACACCTACAACACCTAGTCAGCCGCGCCGATGTCTTGAGATGCCAGAGACTGTAGCCCAGCAGGATGATATCATCAGGGGTATTGCAGCTACTAAGGAGGAGCAGCTTGAGCAGGAGGAGGGAGTGGTTGTGAGCGACCCCAGTGACAGATCTGATGATGACTACCAGCCTGTTCCTTAGATGCCTCCTCAGCGACATGATCATGAGGCTAGCAGCTTGAGTTCAGCGCCACTTGCCCCGCAGACAGACCCCGCTCTCCTTGCTATACTTGAGCGGATGAGGCAGGACCAGGCACGCTAGGCTCAAGAGATAGCTGCTACATTTGCTCAGTTCTAGACTCGGCAGGATGAGTTTCAGCGCCAGCAGCAGGCGATCCAGCAGCAACAGCTAGCTATACATCAGCAGGCGCAGGCTCTACAGCAGCAGCAGTAGGCCATGCACTAGCAGTAGATCCTCATGCAGTAGTAACTTCTTGGATTTATGCAGCATGTAGTGATAGCTATTGGGGCTCCACTGTCACAGTCTCCGCCCCAGCTTGGTCAGACTGCCACCACATCTATGACTCCAGCGTTACAGCCTAGTGGGCTTCAGAGTCAGGGACAACCACCAGCACAGTTTGCTTCACCTATAGAGCAGGTGTCCCAGTGGTTTGCTACGTCAGTGCCAGCCCCGCAGTTCATACCGTTTCGTACGGGCTTCACACCAGCTGAGATGTCCTCGCTGCTAGTACCAGAGACCTCAGTGTCCAGGAGCCTTGGTGCTTTCTTCACTGAGTTGACAGGGCACCCAACACCGCCAGACCTACATGTCCCTGTACCTACCACCATTACTCCAGTTATAGGCACGACAGAGATGCTCCCTTCCTCAGTGGCATCATCAGAGCCAGCTGCTTCAGTCGTACCAGCACAGCCTTCAGCAGCTCCAGTCCCTGATCCGACCCAGACTGCTTCAGCATCACTTCTAGTTTCAAAGGGCCAGACAGCTCAGAGCTCAGGGTCAGATGATGATGGCATCCAGTTCTAGCTCGCTCCACGTACCTCAGCGCCCGGCTCGTCCGCTGCAGCCCCGCCGACCGACCCTTAGGTTTTGGTGTTTGACGCCAAAGAGGGAGAGGGATCGAGTATGCTAGATTTAGGGGGAGCGACATATTTAGGGGGAGCTTAGTTATTATATTAGCTTATATATTACATTTGGAGTTTTTTTATGTGTGATACACTATTATGCATTCGTCGTGTGTTTGCTTCTTATGCATTAAACTATATCTATGTGATAGTGATATCTACGTGATCGTGATATATGACATGTGTGCTCTCTACTTTGAATTATTTATATGTCATATCACTTGTGCTATGCTCATTTGCCTTTACTTCCGTGTTTTACTCCGATGTAAATGAGCTTTATTACTTATACTCATGCTTATTTCATATCTTTTGAGTACATCATGTTGGCTTGGATCATATAAGCTTGCCTAACTCTTTTGTTCTTATTGACAAAAGCTTATATGATCCAAGCATGTAAAAACCTCAACTCTTTCACATACTCGAGGTAGTATTGTCATCAATCACAAAAAGGGAGAGATTGAAAGCATCTAGTCCCCTAGTTGGGTTTCGATGATTAATGATAATACAAGATTACTATGACTAACGTGTGTTTTATAGAGGCAATTAAGTTAGGTCATGGTAATGGAGATCGATTGGACAATCATGGTGGTCATGCCCCTACGATGGAAATCATTTTGGTTTTCAAAGGATGGACGACAAGGTTAAGGATGGACTAGTTCTAAGTGTCAATTGGAGTTGGAGATACACTTAGAGTAGTTTAGGACTTTGTTTTTCCTTTGGCCGTACTATTAAGGGGGGTATGGATGGGTAGCTTGACCTAGGTGAGTCTAGTGAGTTAGGTGTGGTGCACACTTGTTAAAACTAGCATTAGGTAGCTCCAAAATAGCTTTTAGATCCAATGGAGCAAACTTCATTCTCATATGATCGAGAGTTAGAAGTGAATGGATGGTCAAATACTGACCGGACGCTGGCTCAGGGTCCGGTCGGTTCATTTGACCAAGGTGATTACGTCTGGTTTGATCGGACGCTGAGAAGTGAAGTGACCGGACGCTGAGAGCCTGCGTCCGGTCGACTCCAGTAAGGTTCCAGAGAGGGAAATCACGACCGAACGCGTCCGGTCAGTGCTGATCGGACGCCGCCCAGCGTCCGGTCACACTGTAAACACTAGTGAGGTGATTGAGATTTGAGAATCCCAAAGAGAGCCATCATTAGTGAGATCAAGAGTAGCAAAGTGTGCATCCACCCTTCTCATTAGGCTTGTCGTGGTCAAATGGGAGTTCGTGCTTGTTACCCTTGGTGATCGCCATCACCTAGACCGCTTGGTGGTGATTGGGAGCTTGGTGATCATCCGAAGAGCTTGTGGATGACCCAACTCAAGTTGTGAGCGGTTGTGGGTGATTCACCACGACAGAGTGTCAAAGAATCAACCCGTAGAGAGCACTTGATCCTTGCGCGGATCAAGGGGGAGCTACACCCTTGCGCGGGTGCTCCAACGAGGACTAGTGGGGAGTGGCGACTCTCTGATACCTCGGTAAAACATCGCCGCGTTTCCTCTCCTCTCTTTACTTTGAGCATTTACTTTGAGCAATTCAATTCTTGTCATTTACATTCCTAGAATTGCCATGCTAGAGTAGGATTGGAACTTAGGTTGCAAGTCTTTTGTGCGGTAGAACAATTAGAAACACTTTCTAGGCACAAGGGGTTAATTGGGCTAACCATAGGATTTAGTTATTGAAAGAAATTTAGAATTAGCCCAATTCACTCCTCTCTTGGGCATCTTGATCCTTTCAATGACATAAGATTTTTCACCAAGGTTCACTTGCTTGTCGGCAAGCCAGTCTCCATTGTGGCGATTCACTCACTTAGAGATTCACGCGCTAATAGGCATCCCACGCCTAACCCGCAATTGGATGCCACACAACCAACACAAGATGGGGATCCACAAGCCGCGAGTAATCCACTAGAGTACCTTTTGGCTCTTTGCCGGAGAAAGGTCAAGAATCCCTCATAATCACCACGATCGGAGCCGGAGACAATCACCTTCCTCCGCTCGACGATCCTCGCTGCACCAAACCATCTAGGTGGTAGCAACCACCAAGAGAAACAAACGAACCCCGTAGCAAAACACAATCATCTTTGCCTTGAGCTTTTTGTTTCTCTTTTTCTTCATTTCTAAGTCCAAGCACTTGATCACCATGGCCATCATCACCTTCATGATGATCATCATTTGCTCCACCACTTGGAATGTGCTACCCTATCTCATGATCACTTAGAGTAAAAAGGTTAGCACTTAGGGTTTCATCAACTCACCAAATCCAAACTAATGGTGCCTTTGATTTCAAATCAAAAACTGGTGGGTGGGGCTTTGTTGTGAGGAATATGAAAGGAGAAGTGATGTTGTTCGGTGCTGGCAGTATTTGTCATGTGGTGTCTGCTATACACGCTGAAGCTGTTGCAGTTCTTCGAAGTGTGCAACATGCTGCTCACCTCGGTATGCAGCGTGCTAGACTAATGTAACAGTTCTCACAACTGCCCTCAATTCAGCAGATGTCGACCGAAGCGCTATTGGTAGTCTAGTGCACCAGATTAGAGACTTAGTACGTTTCGAGTTCTTTTCTTGTATTATCTCGAGCTGTAATAGAGAATGTAAAAATATAGCTAATTGTTTAGCTAAATATGGAGCTAATGTTTTATACCCTGGCTCGGAAGAGTTGATGAGCCAGGTCCCAGTGTTTGTAAGAAACTTAATTTCTAACGATTTGCCTACCTGTGAAAACTAATGAAGTCCTGAGATTAAAAAAAAGGACGCCCTTATAAAAGTTAAAACTTGTAATTTTGGGCGTGCGAGGTTCACTAATCAGAACTCGTGGTTGAACCTTGAGATCATCGGAATTGTTGCTGCGACCTGCCGACCTGGTCGACAAGGGAAAAGTCGTTAGATATTTCTCTCAAAAGAAAAAGCTGTTGCATAGTTTTTGGCTGGTGCAGCACGGATTAATGCTATTCCTATCACTGGCGTAATGAGGAGATGTAAACGTATTTTTTTATCGAACAAACACAGGGTCGGTGACACAACTGTCCGGAATAAATCCACTATCTATTGGGTGGCCGGCTGAGCGCTGATTGAGATCGCAGCATAGTACAGTTAAGGAATCCGGATGCGAGCCCTCTCAGTCAGAGTCAGCCATCACGTTATGTTCACGTCCAGCACATGGACGCCCATGACCATGTGAGGGCATGACAGCTCGAGATATTTGAAGTTCTGGAAAGCTGCACTTGCTCTTCACAGTCATAGGTTGTAGTAGGAATATCCGGCTTAGGTTGTACTGCAAGCAACCCTCCGAGCCCCTGAAACCGTCGCTTCCAATTCAACCAAAAGAGCCTCTTGATTCGTTAACTCCAATGTTAAGAACAAGAGGGGAACAAAACGCACTATGCCACTATAGTAGCGTAGAAAGTAAAAACACGGTCGCATTGGTCCATAATCGGCTGATAGTTTATGCGGCTATTAAGCTGGCTGATACTGATTTATTTTGAGAGAAAAAATATTATACCATGGCTCGTAAGTTCAAACGAACAGAGCCAATATCCCTTTGTGTTACGCATATTGATGTGATTTAGTATTTCCTTTGATCGCATCCCCGTATTTTGCCGTGCCCAATTGCCCATACAGGGCATGTCAACAAAACTAGAAGACATTATTGTATTGAATTCCCCGCGCAATTGCCCATACAGGGCATGTCAACAAAACTGGAAGGCATTATTGTATTGAATTCCCCGTGCCGCAGGAAATTTTAGTTGAATAATGACCGATGAAGCTGAATATCAATGATGTCGCTTGTATTTTGTTGGAGAGCATGATTATATTAACGTGTTGTGAGTAAGATGAGAATCGAAAATACTTTAGTCAATTGGTACTGTTGATATTAATAAGTGACATAGCTGTATTTTTATACCATTTAATTTAATGTGGTATAGGTAAAGTAAGAAGGAAGGTATTACGGTATTATTTATGGAAGTACGCATCACATGAGTACATACAACAGGATATATTTAAAAGTAGAGTAAATTACACTGGTGGTCCTCGAACTTGTCCGGCTGTGTTATCCTAGTCGCTAAACTCGCAAATCGACCGTTCAAGTCCTCAAACTTGTTCATATGTGTCATCCCAGTCCCTAAACTCTCAAATCGTTCGTTTAGGTCATGTCATTTGCAAAAAAGAGATCACTTGATGTAGTTCCAATAACTAAACTGAAATAAATTGCCAAGCTTTATGGGGTATAAAATATTGTACTACGGTAGAATTAGTACGACTGCTTAGCTGCCCTTCTTCTCAGTTACTCTTGAAAGGCATTCGATGTGTTGGTGAATGAAAAGGGGAGCCAAAGAGTTGGTAGCTGTAGGCGAGAGTTGGACGGTCAGATGAAGGAATTCATGCTGATCTAACGGCTGCAACTCTAGATGACGTGGCTTAACATGGAGCAAGATTTAAAGGGAGTAAATGCATAGTGGGTATGAACTATATAGTCTCCTACAACTAAAAAGAACAAAGTGTTACATCGTTTTGGTGCGACAATTGCCTTGGTTCGTCCGTCTGCCACCTCCGTGCGACAATCACGGCAGTAGTTGATTTTCCTTGCATGAGACCCGCGTGCGGTGGCAATCATGGCAGTTTCCTTCGATGCAAAAGGAAGTGCTCCCTCACGCGGCCATCACGCCTGTTGTGATATAACTTTTTTGCATGCAAAAGGAAACTACTATCAATCAATCAAATCAAATCAAATAAGAAATTATTCTCATCAAGAGGTTATGATTTTCCTTCATGCAAAACAACCGAACATGATTATCTACCACGTTGCGGTGGCGGTCGATCCCTACGGTGGCGGTCGCGCCGCCGGCTGACGGGAGGTGGCCGTTCACTGGCCTTAGCTAGCAAGAGGACAATCTCGCCCTCGCCTGCGTCGTCCAGGAGCTAGCAAGAGGCCAATCTCGCGGGGTCGATTGCGCCTAGGCCGGGCACTTCGCTGATCGCTGCTGATTCCTCCTGCTTTTTGCAGGAACATGCATACATGATGCTGCCGGTGGCGAGTACGTGATCTCGAGGCCTTCGCTTGCCCCCTGTAGGACACCGAGGAGCTCGACGTTGCCGACAGGCTGATGGCGCTCGTTGAAATAGGTGGTTGTGAGTGTACAGACCATTGTCAAAATTCAGTCAACCTTGATAATCTTTTTTTCCTATTTTTCTATGGTGCTTAATCTGCCGCTGTACCATGGCGAGCCATTGAGTAGGATGATGCTGGGGACGATGATGAGGAAGAAGATGATGGGGTTCATACACCGTTGATATTTTCTATCTAATCTTTGCATGACTCAATTGTCACGTGTAATTTTGTACCTTCGAATAGTTTCATAAAAAATACTAAGATTATTGCTGGTAATAATACAAACAGGGACTGTTTAAGGTAATGAAATATCTTACCACATCATTTCTCTGAGCTCTAGAATTAATAAGGTGGTAGTATGTACTACTAAATCATAATCTTGAGCTGGTAGCCATAATTGGCTTCTTGCTAGAAAGAGATAGAATGCTAATCGAATTTACATAATCTTGTGATGATGTTCCCACCTCTGTGAACAAGCAGGCATGACAGTTTGAAAGAAACTAGCAGTGACTTGATATTTATCTTCTGTTGGTGAAGTGAAAGCAGCAGCAACTGTTAGATTGTTCAGATAAGCAAGGGAAATGGTTGTTTTTGTCTCCCTATTTTCTTTAGCTCAACAGACTTAATTTATGACTATGACGCTTGTTATTTATGCATTCCATTAGACATCAATGATTCATTCGTGATTTGTTGCCTGTAGATGTAAAATAACAATCATACTAATATCCATTGCTTTAATATTTGTCTGATCTTTTCATGTTTAAATGGTGTAAGTTTTGTTCCTTTTTTCTTTGAGATGGATTTTTTATTTTTTTACTAATAACCCGCAGATGATAAAGCAATTGAGGGCATAATCAAGGATGATAGCACTATTGAAGGCAGAGCCACCGATAACAAAGCTGTTGAGACAGAGCAAAGAATGATGAGGACATTGAGGACGAAATAAAGGATGATAAGGCCGTTGAATGTCAAGTCACTAATGATAAACCTATTTAGAGCAAAGTAACTAATGGTAATGCCATTAAGGACAGAGAGATTGAAGGTAAAGCCACTGAAGAGGCAATTGAGATTGATATTTGGATGAAACTCTGAAATGTGATCAGATTTGGGGCACTGACTATGGAATTGCTAATACTGAAGAAAACCTAGCTGATAATGGCAACTAAGTTTCGTATGAAAATAATGAGGCTGCTCTTGAGGTTTCTCTTTACTCTGTAGTGCTAGAGCATGGTTGTTCATCACATAAGTTTCATATGCTAGCTTCTCATTTATCTAGGATTTACATTCATGCATCAAAATTTTGGTCCTCAGATAGGAAAGCTTCAGTTGCAAAAAATTTAGTTTCTGGGCTTCTGCTTGTTTCAAAATCTCGTGGCAATGATGTTTCAAGGTAAATTATGACTACGCTCTACCGCTTGTTTCCCTTATTGTTGTTAGCATCAATTCTTTCAGATCAAAATTTAGAAAGTAAGAACCTAATTTTGATGTAGGCTGACATTTTGGCTATCGAACACATTTGTTCTGAGAGATCGTTGCACAAACATTTGGTACTTCACGACACTCAAGTCCATTTAAGGTTTTCAGCACAAATGGTGCAAAGAAGCCTGAGAGGAGTTTCGCTACAACACGATGGAAAAGTAACTACAATGGCAAGTATACCCAATATCATGAAGCTGCTAGATGATTGGCGCGAAACTAGCACATTGTAGATGCATTGGAGAAGATGTGGTGGCATATAAAGGTTAACCCTATTACTGTCTTGGCACTTTCCAAAAAGCTGAGTATGGCTCCTGTAAAATAGTGATGAGTAAAACCTACTGCAAACTAATTCATTTTTTAGTTTTCTGAAGGATTTTCATTTCACATGCAATGACACCCCACATACAAACCCCTATAGAAGATTTGTCAACTCCAAAGATTAGGAGGTTGTTAGGGCTTTCTAGGTGATCAACAACATAGGAGTTTTTCTATTGATCTCTAGAAAACTACATTTGATGATGCATTCAGCAGAAGTTGTCCTCTTCGTGCTGGTGGACATGAGTGTGGATGTTTACCAGTGTTGGCAAAATTGGTATGCTTTCAAATGCTAATTTTTGTTTCTTTGGTAATGGTATCTTTTATGTGAAGTCATGAAATTTTTTATGTTTCTATCAGGTGATGGAGCATTGCGTAGCTCATTTAGATATTGCTATGTTTAATGCCATCCTTCGCGGATCAGAGAATGAGATACCCACGGATACTATATCTGACCCAATTGTAGACTCAAGAGTTCTGCCGATTCTAGCTTATGACTTAAGCTTTGGATCAGGCACACAGCTTAAGAACTCTATATGTGCTTAAATTATGAAATGCTTGCAATTTCATGATGAACAAACAAACAACCTAGAATAGGGACCATGAATGACACCTCCCTTACACTATTGATTGTTAACACATGATATATACTTCTGTAGGTTGGGAATTGGTCCAGATGGTTGTCTGATACGTTTATAGTTACATGTCCAAATCTAATTATCTTGTTCTGAAAGATATTACCTTTGTCTTTTTTCATGCATGCTAGGGCCCTTAAACCGATGGTTTATAGTCAAGTTCGAAGGTAAAATACTAATGATTTCTTGAACTTTATAATGGTCTATACAACATGAAGACTTATGTAATATTGGTGTTCCGTACATCATACTTATGGTAATAGTACAACACATGTTCGTACATATGTTATCATAACATTGTTTTTTTCCGTTGCAATGTACGAGCATTTACCTATATTTACATATATACTCGAACCTATATACATGATGGTATGGAGATGCGGCGGAACTTATTCGTGGATTTATTGGCGCACGAAAGAAATGAATATCGGAGATTTCTTTCTGCCGATATAAAACATTATCTTAGCCGCATCACGGAAAGATCTATACAGTAGAGCATGTGAGCCTGCGACGTCGCGCCCTCCGTGAATGTGTTAAATTCATAAACTTTATTTTTTGGATTAAATGTCACTTTAACGTTGATATTTAATTTTTACAGTATTGTTATTTTATCGTACGATCTGTGTGTTTTTAGTACAAAATATTAGCTATTCCGTAGCAACGCACGGACACGCTACCTAGTGTATATATAGATAACTTGATCACAGGATCAGTCCATCTGATGACGAGGCCCACTCATTGGTGCCGTACGACACAGGTAGCCATGCCCATGTCCGGTCCAGTCCAGACCATGCATGGTCGTCTCCGTAATAAAGCCCAGAAAGAAAAACATTCAAAGGCGACAGGGCCAGGCAGGACGATGGGCCGGAACCTCGACTGCCTCGTGCTTCTGAAATGGCTGGGCCAGGCTGGCTTCATCGTCCACCAAACCCCTCCATCGTTCTCCGGACTCCACGAAACCGAGCGTGTTCGGTTCCGCTTCCCCTGCTCTCGTGCGGAAGGCGGCAGCCAACACCTCCCTCCCCCCTCCCCCCCACCCCAATCAAGTAATCATGCTGCAAGCCGAGATGCAGACAAGGCAGCCTTAACTAAAGACGAAAAAGGATTAGCGGAGCAGTTGCGGCATTAGCAGCAGCTCCACTAGTTGATTGGGAGACAGCACGAGCCCCACCACCACCCCGCCGGCTCCGGCTCGATGCCGCCACCGCCACCACTGTCCACGTCCACTGATCACCCGGCCCCCGCGCATGTGCCCCTCCCTCGACGACTCCACTCATGCGAGGGTGTACGGAGGCATTTCCTTAAGCGCACGCAGGCAGCCGCGGCGCGGGAGCCGAGCGCCAGTTGGCTTTGGCGTCTGATGACGCGCCTACGCTACGCGGGTGATGGGCGGACGACGCTCTGATTGACGGCCAGGGGGGCGGCCCGCCGTCGGATCGGATGGATGACGAGTGGGCGCGCGAGAGCGACGTCACGTCACTCATTCGGTTTTGGTCTTTGGCCTTGTTTAGATACCCTCAAAATTCTAAGTTTTTTCATTCTCTTTCCATCATATTAATTTTTAGCCACTTACATGGAGTATTAAATGTAGGTAAAAAAAATAACTAATTACACAGTTTAGTTGGAAATCACGAGATGAATCTTTTGAGCCTAGTTGGTCCACGATTGGACAATATTTACCAAATAAAACGAAAATAGTACTATTCGTCAGGTTGAAAAAAGTTACAATCTAAACGTGGCCTTGGTGTGCGGCGGCCATAGCCCATAGCGGATGAGCAGAGGCCAGGGCCCAGGAGAAACCAGACAAAAAGGGGTGGGAGTGGGGCACCGGACACTGCCGCCGTGACCATTCATCCGGACGGACGTCCGATTGCAATACTGTTGGTCTCCTACCGCTGGCGCTACTGCTACCTCAATCAGCAACTCTCATCAAACGGTCTATTCTTGCGAGTTCGGCCTTTTTAGATTGTAAGTTTTTTCACTTTCTCTCCATCACATTAAATCTTGAACACATGCATGGAGTATTAAATGTAGATAAAAAAAAATAACTAATCACATAGTTTGATTATAAATTACGAGACGAATCTTTTAAATCTAGTTAAGTATAATTGAATAATAATTATCAAATACAAACGAAAGTACTACAACGCCAAATAATGAATCGTAACCCCAATGTAAACCAGACCTTCTTTTGAATCTTGACGGAACGACGGCAGTCACTACAGTCGAGTCACGGCAAATTTGAACTTTCTTCCCCTGCAGGCCTTCTCTTCTCACTTTTCCAGGAACCCTTGCCCTACCTACCCCACGGGCACAGCTTGGCAGAAGCACCTGCACGCTGCACGAGTGAAAAAGGCCTTCCGCTCCGACTGACAGACGCAGCCCACACGGGCAGGGGCAGCGGCAGCGGCGCCGGCGCTGGGCCCCGCCGCCCGCCGCAGAGCGCAGAGGCAGAGGTGTCAGTGAACTTTGCATCCATCATTTAATGAACGCCCACTCGCTCCCCTCGCGCCTCCTGCCTGCCGTTGCCATCAACGCCAGATCCTAGCCCGCCATTAATGCCGTTAGCCCGAGCTCGAGATCAGAGGCGGCGGGGCGGCTGAGGCTCCGTGTCCGTTCGCGCCAGGCGTGGCCACCGTGACACGCGCCGACGCCGTTTATAAAAACCGCACCGCCGCCCGCCTGTGCTCTTCCCTCGGCTCGGGTTCTGCTCTGCGCCACCTCACGCTGTCACCGCGCGCCCGTGACCTGACCTTGTGGCGGCCGCGTAGCGTAGGCGTAGGATGCTCACGTGCATCGCCTGCTCCAAGCAGCAGTTCGCCGCCGCCGGCGGCCCGCCACTGCATGAGCCGCCGGAGGACGACGATGTCGTTGACGGCGGCGGCGGCGCGGCGACGCCCAGCACACGGCACGCCATCAAGGCGCTCACCGCCCAGGTGGGTTCTCGCCTTCTCGGTACAGTATTTTGGTGTTAGGGAGCGGAGTTCTGGCCTGAATTTAGCAGATTTCCCCACCCCTTCGATGTACCCTGTTGATGAATTGGAGCTTGGAATCCAGCGCAGACTTGTCGGATTCAGACTCTTTCGATTTGTCAATCTGCCCAAATTTCACTTTGAAGCTTTCACCATTTCCTACCACGTTTGGAGGCTGTAGAATCAGATCGGACGGGATTCGGGCGTGCCAACAAACTGACGGGACCTTTTCTGGGTTCAGATCAAGGACATGGCGCTCAAGGCGTCGGGCGCGTACCGGCACTGCAAGCCCTGCGCGGGCTCCTCGGAGGCGGCCTCGCGGCGGCACCACCCGTACCACCACCGCGGCGGCAGCGCCTTCGGGGGCTCCGACGCCGGCTCGGCCTCCGACCGCTTCCACTACGCGTACCGCCGCGCCGGGAGCTCGGCGGCCTCCACTCCGCGGTTGCGCAGCGGGGGCGCCGCCCTGTCGAGTGGGGACGCCACGCCGTCTATGAGCGTGCGCGCCGACTTCCCTGCCGGCGACGAGGAGGACGACGAGATGGCGTCGGAAGCCGCTGGCGGATGTGGTGGTGGCAAGGACGACGACGGCAAGGAGTGGGTGGCGCAGGTGGAGCCCGGCGTGCTCATTACCTTCGTCTCACTGGCGCAAGGTGGCAACGACCTAAAACGTATTCGATTCAGGTGCGTTCCTCTGGCTACTTGGGATGAATTTTCAGTTCTGCTTCACAAGTCGATTACTTGGTCACAAATGATTCCGTTTGCTTTCTCCTTTTGAGCAAACTTGATTGAGATTTTTGTGTCACACTGTGAATACAGCAGTGCTTGGTGGTAAGTTTGGTAGACCATTTCCAGATAGATGAAACAAATTGTTACTTTTGTTAGCTTTTTCTTAACTAGCTGTTGCAACTGAGCAGTTGACCTGTGGTAAATGGTTAAATGACTCCATGTGAATCATACTTGGAACTGTAATTTCTTTAGTTTACTTGCTAAACATAGTAGAATCTATACTGTTCCTTGAGAACTGTACAATAGGATTGTTAAATTCTGGGCCTTGCTTGTCTCCACTTCTAAATTTCTCTAAATGATGGCTCGTGATTTAGTTTCCGATCAAAACGGCTAAATTCCCTCGTTCCATTTTAGCATTCCATTTCTTCTTCTGTTCTGTGTGGCTCAAAAGCTTTCGAATAACAATCTGAATCCCAATAAAACCTTTAGACAACGGATGCAAGAAAGCGAAAACTTCCTGTCACAAAAGGTTACCATCAGATGAGTGGAATCCAGATTGGATTTGAGGATATATGAAAAGCATGCCATGCCCTTGGAATAGCAACATAGAGGCTCCAGTTCATTAAATTAAGTACGATGCATGTCCACTACACTTCTCACTCCTATGCAACCTCATTAGTTTACCCTATAATCACCCATCTCACATGCTAATCTATGTGCAGCGTGTCTTCTTACACTGGTTTTGCCATTCCTTCCATTCTCCGCGTAGTAAATCCCTTATATAACAGGGTTTTACTATTTGGTAAATATGCAAGAGGAACAACCTGGCATATTGTTAAAGGCAATCACATTAGAAAAAAAAGAGAGGGATGACCCATTCCATTGTCAACACTATGACAGAGCTCCATTTAACTTCTCACATGCGGCCGCCTGGCCCAAGTCCATACATGTCGGTATGCATGCCCTAGGGTCAGTAGATTTAGATATTTAAGCCATGCATTGAAGAGGTTAAAAGGATCATGTTGGCTGCCCACCGTGGAAAAGGGTTTTGAATTTAATACTGCTAGTACACTGTGAGGCAGGTCCAGCATTTGTGCTGCTCTAGCCTGTCCATATCATGTACACTTGTTGTACTGGAGATACTGCTTTCCTCATGAAGAGTTAGTAACATTATCAAGGGAAGCAGTCAGGCAGGAGGCTCACAGCCTGCATTTCTTCTATGTGTTCAATCAAGAAGTTAAATGGAAAGGAAGAAGTAGAACGGACAAGTGTTATGTGCTGCTTCCCACTCTTTTCCATTTAGCTTTTTGTTTCTGAGAAATAGTTCGTGTTGATTTATGGTCTTATTGGTGTAGTTTGGGTCCCTCCACAACGGATTAGCAAGGGACCTGTCCAACTTGGATGCTGTTTGGCAGCGTTTTTCCAGTTATATGGATGGATATCCTAGTCAAAGTAATGGTGTTAGTGTCATTAGTGGATCTTACAAACCACTATTTTAAACTTAGTCTGGATACTACAAAAGATAGTCTGCATATTTAAGAATATGCTCGCTGTAAATTTGTAGTGTTCAGATTGAGTTTAGAATGGTCATTTTAAGATTGATCTACTGAGTGTAGCAGTAATTTTATAATTAGATTCTCGAGAGGAGTTCCTCATGGCCAGCTATGCTCATTGGTCCCCACTAGTATTATATACAATATATATAATTTTTTTTATAAGTTGAATACAAGCTGGATCTTAAGATGAGTGCAAGTTTCTTGTTTTTAGCATATTGGTTCTAGATATGAAGGAAGGAGAGACATTGGATGTGGAGTTCTGTGGATCACTGGCTAGGTTTGGTAACGTTGGTTTGACAGCCAATGTTGTTACAGGATGCACTGTACCAAGCTCCCCATTCCCCAGTTGATTGCAGGGCTTTGTTGCGACTCTAGGGGCATGGAAACCACATCCATCTCCCATTGCCCTCTGAGCGTGATAGATCATTACTGTCAGTTAGCGCGTCATAGTTTGTCCTCCAATTTATAGGTAAATTTCAACCATGTAATTTTCCATTCTAAATGATGGCAGATGTTTTGGGAACTGTATTTAGCTCTCCATCAGTTCTATATTTAATATTTTGAAGAAATCTAGGTTTCATGAATATGGAGAACAATCAATCAACTTCTCCTATCAATGTCAAAGATAAAATTGCAGCACATGCCCCTAAACTTTTTGATTGATTGTCTCACCTAGCCTCCTCAAGCTTGCGGTTTACTTCCAGAGGACCAGAGCCCCTTGAACCTGCACGTGTTTCATCGAGCACCTTTGAATTTGGGCTGTTTTCTCACCTAGCCCTCCCCCTTCCATGTGTAGGGGATTGGATTAGATGAGACAACTATGTAAGTTCAGGCATCTTATTGGAGTCAAATATAAATTGGCCCCTTACAACTGCTTTTGCAGAATGCATCAGGGTTTATGAGGCGTGGAAACTGATGCACAGGAGAGCATCAGTTTCAGATATGGATGCATATGCATGCTTATATCTATTTATGTAGCAGTTCTTTGAATAACCATGTGGTTATCTGCTCTTTTGCATGTAATGGTGTATGCTAGCCGTGAGATGTTCAACAAATGGCAAGCCCAAAGATGGTGGGCTGAAAATTATGACAAAGTTATGGAACTTTACAATGTCCAGAGGTTTAATCAAACTGTCCCTCTCCCGACTACCCCAAAATCTGAAGATGAGGTGAGGAGGCCACTCAATTTATTTATCTGTTTTTTAATAATTCAAGGGACTACACCCCAGTTCATCGCATAACATTCTTTCTATCTGTATCAATAACTACAGTCATATTTTGTTTTATAACTGATACATTGTTCCACGGCATTTTGTTCTTCATATAGAGCTCCAAGGAGGACAGCCCAGTAACACCACCGCTGGACAAGGAACGGCTACCTCGCACATTCCACAGACAAGGTGGTGCAGCGATGGGCTACTCTTCATCAGATTCTCTCGAGCATCACTCAAACCACTACTGTACTGGCCACCACCCCCATCATGGACAACAATGCTGTGATTCAATGGGCCTGGTACCAACACCAAAGTTGTCAAGTATCAGTGGAGCCAAGACAGAAACCTCATCAATGGACGCATCAATGAGGACAAGCTCCTCACCTGAAGAGGTCGACAGGTCTGGTGACCTCTCGGTGTCCATGAGCAATGCAAGCGACCAGGAGAGGGAGTGGGTCGAAGAAGACGAGCCTGGTGTATATATTACAGTCCGGGCTTTACCTGGTGGGATCAGAGAGCTTCGCCGTGTTCGGTTCAGGTTTGTGTCCAGGGCTCTTTCCACTAGCTTGCTCGTAGGATAAACTTGCAATGTATAAGAGTAACTTAAAAGCAGAGAAGGCACCGAAGCCTTCACTGAAATAGAATTATACAAGATTGCAGTAGATACATGATTGTTTACATGGCCCTTGTGCTTGCAGCCGGGAGAAGTTCAGCGAGATGCATGCCAGGCTATGGTGGGAAGAGAACCGAGCGAGGATACACGAACAATACCTCTGAGAAGAAATGCCCGAGACCATCAGCATCTTCTCCTTCGGTTGAGCTGATGATCCATGCTTGTACATCTGGCACTAACACTTCTACATGCATTTCCAGCTTCATTCAATGTTTTTCTAACCTAAGAGGTCCCGTTTCCGGCATTTTACATTTCGTTCGATCTTTTTGCCCTTTTTTCGTCAGTTTTGAACAGGAAATGCGTGAGCAACTCATTTAGCTCAAAGGGTGTCTAGCTTAGGAAAAAAAAATGTACGTCTTTCACTACTGAACCTGTAGTTTCCGCTTTCCGGCAACCAAAGGTGTCTGTTCGTTTTTCATTAATATTGTATATCTACCTGTTGCTTCCCATCGGACAAAATAGCATGCTTGTGTTGTGTGCACTATTTTGCTGTTGTCACTGTCTTACTGTACTCGAGCTTTTCCAGACAGCACAATTATGAACAGACAAGTTGGTACTGAGTGACCCAACTCAAAACCACTTTGTGAGTTGTGACGGGTTGATTGTGACTAGAGTGAACGCACAAACGAGCAAAAGTTTAGGGAAGTTTTAGTTGTTGCCCTCGTCGGCATATGCAATCCCGGTCATCGTTTTTCATTGCCTCCTTTGCAGGCTCTTTGTAGGCCGATTTTGCTTCTCTTGTGCAACCTCATGACTTTGTGGTAGATTGGTAGTGACCTTTCACCATCCAACAAATGCCAAATGGCTAATATAGAACTTCAGCGATCCACACACTAACCATCCTGGAATAATTAAGCGAATCACTTTGGAACTTTGGCAGGCTAATCCTCACCAAGTGGCAAGTGCCATGGCAGGTAAAGTTAGCTCTGCGATCCCTCACTGGCATAGTTTCTTCTTCCACTGCTGTCGCTGTCTTCTACCAAGAACCACATGTTTTGAGACTTGGTTTTGAGATTTTCATTGAATTCTAAATTCGAGCACTTGTGACTCTTTTCACTTTGCACCTGAAAGCTACTTTTGTCTTCAATTTTGTCGATAGTTCTGCAATATTAGTATACAGGGGGCACAACAGATATGGAAGATAAGGCACAAAGGTTCGTATAATGGTAATTTTCAGTTTGGGGGTGAGGTACAACAAAGGTTTGGTATAACTGCAATTTTCAGTCTCCCGGAACTTCATGACTTTTAGCAACATGAACCGGATAATGTATCCATCTCTCACTCAAAACTCGGCTCACAGAGTCACAGGCATACTTTTAGCAGCAACTGGAACCAGATAATGTATGCATTTCTCAATCAAAACTCGCTCACAGGCATAAATCAGGCATGAAGTTAATCGGGGATCTAAACAGCACCCCCTATTTTACAAACGGGTTTTCACTATCCACAATCTACAAACCAGCTTCCACAATCTAGGTTGGCTGCCAATATAATAAATTATAAACTCCAGAAGCACGAGACAATGATTTGAGTTAATGAGTGCGTCTTCTCCAACACACAAGATGGTGGTACAAGACAATGTTTGGCGCTCTAACAACAAAACAACAATGTGAAAGACTACCACCGAACTTCAACCAATCCAGCATGAAGAGAATGATATCATAAACAAAGCATAATAAGTGGATCATTATTATCTCAAAGAAATAATTTAGGCAATTATTGGTGTGAATTTCTAACTGAGTAAAAGCATTTGCATACCGCAATTAGTTGAAACATCATCTATCATTTTTAAAATCCCAACAAAAAATACTCTTAAACCAGCTACCTAAATTTGCCACCTTCTCCAATCACGAACTGAATGAGGTGGAATAAAGAAGGGCGGGCCTGGTGCAAACGGTAGAGTCTTACCGCCTGTGACCGGAAGGTCCCGGGTTCGAGTCGCGGTCTCCTCGCATTGCACAGGCGAGGGTAAGGCTTGCCACTAACACCCTTCCCCAGACCCCGCACAGAGCGGGAGCTCTCTGCACTGGGTACGCCCTTAAAGAAGGGTAAAATGACACAAGTGCATGTTTCCAGGACTCCACTCCCATAGTTCAAACTGCACCCTTGTGTATAAGAACTCATATATAACATACCGATTTCACTTGCTTGCAAGTTGCAGAAGTATCACGCTACACTGTCAACTAGTCTTAATGCCTATCAGCATATTCAGATCCTGTCATGAACCTGGTTGAGAACCAGAAACGGAAGGGCGTATCCAGTGTAGAGAGCTCCCGCTCTGTGTGGGGTCTGGGGAAGGGTGTCAGTGGCAAGCCTTACCCTCGCCTGTGCAATGCGAGAAGACCGCGACTCGAACCCGGGACCTTCCGGTCACAGGCGGTAAGACTCTACCGCTTGCACCAGGCCCGCCCAGAAACAGAATAGAGACAAAACAATTGACACAGCCATCTGATGCTTGATGTCATCGAATAGAAAAAAGGGATCTGTTTGACATGTCTGCTGTGAAGCATGGTAATAGTATATATAAACAGTGAAAACACATACCATTTATTCTAGAATTAGAAGTACAATATTTGCCACCATGCATATAACATCTATATTCTTGTTCACAACCAGGTGCCAGTAAATTTACAGACATCCTAAGCAAACATGACAATGTTCTACTAACATGGGACATGGACAACATTGTTAGTGTCCACAGAAGTCCAAAAGCACTTAACAACAACTGTATTAGAAACATCAGTGGTTCAGCACAAACAAAGATTCGAGTAAGCATAACTGAATCAGACCAAGACATAACCACCAATTTGATGCCAAGAAATGCAGCTACAAAAACATGACAAGAGAACTACAATATATAACCGACGTAAATTGCATTGCTTTGGAAAACTGGATTAGAGGAGCAAACAAAGATTATCTACAAACATTCGCCCACCATTTTTTTGAACACATAACATATCATGTGTTGGAAATGAAACAATAAAGAAACAAAGCAAATGCACCTGATTACTTGTTGTCTATACTGGTTATCAAACATCATGCAAGATCACTCTCCTGGCCCTTGTCTGAGAGCCGCTTGAGGAACTCATAGGTGGTAATCATGGTGGTGGCAGACAATGACATGGACGCCCACCTCGGCCCTAGGCCCCTGTAACAAGCAGCCAACCCACCTTCTTTGATCAGCCTACGCACTGTCCTCCCCACGGTAATCGGCTCACCGTCCCCATCCATGACTTGCATCCTGGTTTTGATGGTGTCCAGTGGCATGGTCACAAACGCAGATGCACCACCGGCCATCGCGGCACTCACTCCCTGAACTACCATGACAGTCTTGCAACCTGGCTGCAGCAAAGAATCCCCATCATCGAGATCAATTTTCTGGACACCAACACCATACTCGCACAAGTAGCAGCCAATACCACTCCAAATTATCTTCTGTGACAGTGAATAAGTTGCCCACCACACAGCATTGGAGGGGGCGTAGGTTAGGATGGACATGCCGAACCCACGGTACAGGCCGCGTAGCCCGTCAGACGCCACGATCTTGCGGAAGGCGTCCAGGCCGCCGTGGTAGCGGGAGGCAGGGCAGGGGTTGCCCTGAACCATGAGGCGCTGGCTGATGACGTCGACGGGCGTCCACACGACCTGCGCGGCGACAGCGGCGGCGAGGCCCGCCACTGCGCCCGCTGCCGCCGACGCAGCGGGCTCCGCGGCGCCGAGGCTGAGCGCGGCTGGGCCGACGGCGGAGCGCGTGGCCTCGAGCGCGCCCATGTAGAGCGCGCGCGCCGGGATGGTGCCGGCGAGGGATGTGGCGAAGCCGCGGTAGAAGGCGAGGGGTCCCTCCTGGCGCAGGATGGCAGTCGCCGCCGCGACGGCGGAGGGCGGGGGCGCTGCCGGCCCAGCCGCCGCCGCCGCAGGGGCGATTTGGAGGCGCGTCTTGAGAACAACGGCGGGGTAGAGCGCGGCCGAGACGGCGGAGAAGAGCCCGGCGCCCACGACAAAGAAGCGCGCCTTGTCGAGCCGCTCCCAGCGGATGTCCTCTGGGAGTTGTAGACCCTGGGAGCTCTCATCCTTCTCCGCCGCCGCGTCCGGCGGCGGAGGCGCGTTCCGGCGATCTATGGCCTCTCCATGTCCATGCCGGCGCGGCTGAGAGGTCAGCACGTGCTGAAGAAGCTTTCTCCCACTCGTATCACACAACCTATGCGTCTCCGAGCGGTGGATACATGTCCTCAGCCAGCGGCGGCGGCGGCGGCTAGGGTTTTGGGTGGGGGTCTGCGGGAGCTGCGCGTGATTGATGATAAAAAAAAGGGACCAGGGAGCGAGGAAGCCAAGCGAAGCAAAGGCAAAATAAGTACGAACGCAAAGCGGTGGAAGAAGGAAGGGAAGGGTGTGGAACGACGTCCGACGTGGCAAACTCCCATTATCCAATTTTACCATTTCCTGATGTTCATAATAATACACGCTTCCTCGGTAAAAAAAAATACAATTCTAGGTAATTAATGTTTAATATATCTCGTAACAAACTAATGATACTTATATTGTAAATACTGATATTTTTTATTCATAGTTAGTGAGACTCAAATCAAAATACTTCAATAGCCTGTGGCAGTGTTTGTTGCGATTTCTATTTCTTCTACATCTTGTAGGGTAAACATTATTCATAGGATTATTCATCTTGTCAGGAGCTGTTTTTCCCTCTCTTTGTTGCAAAGTGAACATGGAGTTGAAAGAAAAAATACCAGGATTTGTGAGAGAAAATATCCACTACTGTAAATATGGGGTAAGTCCTAACAGACCCATGGGATCCCCATCCAAACAAAACCTTATTGATCCCAACCAAACAAGACTTACAATTATTGTATTCTTTTATAGACAAAGGGAATACTATGTATATCTAATTGATGTTAGAAGAACTCCAACAAATTCTCCTTTTTATAAACACCGTTACTACATCCATCTCAAAAGAGTGTCATTCTCACAGGAGTTGATGAGTCTCAAGTTTGACAAAATATATATACAAAAATACTAATATTTATGAGATATAATTAGTATCATCTGATGAATTATGGAGTATATTTTCATAATTAATCTATTTAGAGATATAGATGTTGATAATATTTTATATAAATCTAATTAAACTTAAAATATTTGAGTTATTCTAAATCTGGAATAACACTCTTTGAGGGATGAATGTAGTACTCGATTCAAGAAAGCTTCTTTTATCTCTCTTTAAAGCAAATCCTAAGAACAATAATCTGTTTTTCATAAGCGTCGTTGGCTGAAGATGATTTTTGTAAATTGTAGCTCCCAACTGTACATACAACTTTCTAATTTTGAGTATTTTATCTGAAGTCGTTATTTTACAACTTTTTAGTTTTGAGTACAAAGTTTGAAGAGTGCTCTACTCCCTCCGTCCCAAATTAGCTACATTCTCACTTTTCAATGTACTTTTTCCTTTTCTCAATACATATCTATTTCTATCCGTTTTGTTTCTGTGCACTACACATGTTTCACTCCTCTTTAATTTCTGTGCCTAGATTTTAAACATCATCAACTATGAAAGGGGAGTAAATACTATAGGTCTATTCTAAACGGCTATACTCGTTCGATTGTTTATATTTCTCTATCTAGAAAAATTGCCTAGTACAAGAAATTTAAAGTTTTGGCAACTAATTTGGATGGCCAATATTGTGAAGTGGAGGACTTTTATGGCCATCCATGTCGATAACAAAAAGAAATCCATTTAGTACTTCAGGAAAGTTAGTAAACTAAAAATTAATGTTAAATGTCCTATATATTTGGAAAATCAACAAACGGAAAATCTAATGGTAAATATCCTATATATCTTACTATCTGACTACTTCTGTCTTGTTAAAAGTAACATTCTGGTTTTGTTGTTAAAATTCTTTTGTTTATACATACAACTTTCTAGTTTTGAGTATTTTATTTGACATCGTTATTTTATAATTTTTTAGTTTTGAGTACAAAGTTTGGAGTGTGGTCTACTCCCTCCGTCCCAAATTAGCTGCATTCTCACTTTTCAATGTATTTTTTCTTTTCTCAATACATATCTATTTCTATCCTTTTTGTTTCTGTGCACTACACATGTTCCACTCCTCTTAAATTTCTGTGCCTAGATTTAAAACATCATCAACTATGAAAGGGGAGTAAATACTATAGGTCTAATCTAAACGGCTATACTCATTTGATTGTTTATATTTCTCTATCTAGAAAAATTGCCTAGTACAAGAAATTTAAAGTTTTGGCAACTACTTTGGATGGCCAATATTGTGAAGTGGAGGGCTTTTATGGCCATCCATGTCGATAAAAAAATCCATTTAGTACTTCAAGAAAGTTAGTAAACTAAAAAATTAATGTTAAATGTCCTATATATTTGGAAAATCAACAAACTGAAAATCTAATGGTAAATATCCTATATATCTTACTATCTGACTACTTCTGTCTTGTTTAAAGTAACATTCTGGTTTTGTTGTCAAAATTCTTTTGTTTAACAAAATTTATAAAGAAGATGAGCAACTATGAAAACATATTTAATTATAAATATAATAATACTTATTTGGTGTCCTAAATATTGGTTGTATAAACTTAATATAACCTTAAGATTTTGTATCTTACCATGTCAGTTTGGGCGACGCCGCGAACTAAAGTTATCACACCAAAGAGGCCTATGGGATCTACCCATATCGGAGTCCCATAGTGAGGAAGAGTGGCGTCTCTGTCGGTTCCCCTTTCCCCTCCTCTGAAACCCCTAATTCCCCAACTCCAATCCGCCCAAGTCATCCAATCACATCTCTCTTTGTGCGATTCAATTGCTAATCGACACCTACACCCTTCGATTTCACCCCGCTTCGCTCATCCCATCGGTGGTCGACATCTGCCCGAGCCCTAGCTCGTGCTCTTGGTGACACCTGTGCCTACACTGCTTTGCTCCACCACGTGCCGATCTGTCCTCACTCCCGTTTCCGACGTCGTCTGACTGCAATCCACCGATTTCCTAGTTTGGCATGCTTTACCTCAACGATGAGGTACCAAGTTTCACCTTTCTACTCCCCATTGTTCGCTTCCTCCCCCTTTCCACCATGGACAGCGACCTTACTTCCATCCTAGTCCCCCCGACCATGGATCCCAAGCCACTCGACCACCCTTCTTCCTCCACGCCTCCCGATCCACCTAGTGCTCCACCCTTGTCGACAGAATATCGTCGGCAGTCCTCCGAGGGGTATCCCACGAAGGTAGATTGATCGACAGAGAAGCGTGTGATCAAGAACAAGAAGGCAACAGAGGCACATGAGTTAGGCAGGTTCAGGCCATCCGTATGACGTAATACCATACTCTTGTGGTCTATTGGTTTGTATTAACTATCGTATGATATTACGTGAGTTTAGAGGGGTCTCTGCCCGCCTTATATAGTCCGGGGGCAGGGTTATAAGTCGGTTAGATCTGAGAGATAACTGAAAAGTAATAACAGATTACAAGAATCTTGGAATCATATGTATCCTAACAGATCTCACAGTATCTTCAAGATATCTTTCCGGTGTCTTGCGGGAGGCGCCGAGCAGAGTCGTGCCCCGCATGGCTTCGACCTGTGGGTTGGGCCACCCCTAGGGGCGCAGCCCATGTGGTCTTCCGTGGGTATCCGAGGTCGTACCCCCCATAGCTAGTCCCCGAGCGCCTTGTACCCATTGTGCAACGCCATCTTGAGCTTGTTCGAGCAAGTGCGAACAAAGCCGAGCAGTCAAACTCATGGTCCGACCACCGTGATGAGTTGCCGAGCAGTTGTGAGCAGTTGCCGAGTAGCATGAACCATCGCCGAGCAACTGTGAACCATAGCCGAGCAGTATAACCCAAGTACGGCTTGCCATAAGGGTGTAAGGAGCTCATGTTCAGAATCAAAAATTTTCTTCATAGTGGACCAAGTGTGCCCACTTAGAGTCCGACCACAAGAAAAGGAGATAGTCTTCTTCAACTTTAAGAGGCGCGGAGTCTTCCAAAATAAAGCAAACACATTCACTGTGAGGTAAAGTGTGCCCACTTAGTCCTCGAGCCTAATAATAGATGACGTAGTCATGTGGTGCCAGGGTCCAAAGTAGAAGAAAAGTAGAAGACCAGCCGAGCAGGCAGTCAGTCCCCAGGCGTAGCCCCAAAAAGCACATTCACCGTAAGGTGTAGTGTGCCCACTTAGTCCCCGAGCCTGACAGTAGGTGACATAGTCACATGGTGCCAGGGTCAGAAACAACAGTCAACTTGGAGAAAACAGAATCGCAGAGAAAACACTAGAGTAACAGATGTACAGTAGTAATTACTGAGCCATAACGGTTGACGAAGATGTTGGTGAATATTCAGCGAGCCATAACAAATTGCGGAGATAAATCAGTGATACGGGCCGGGGCTACGTGAAGGCCCAGGTAACGGCCCACCTTCAGTTGCGGAGAATTTAGAGAAACGTAAATAGCGGGAACGGTTTCCCAAAAACCCTCAAATGTGAAAAGGTGGGGGGAGTGCTTTATAACTGCGCCGCCGCACCGCGCGCTCATACCTTTGCCCCTTTGCCATTTCATCTTCCTCCTCTACCATCGCATTTCTAGATTCACATCTACTCCTGCTTCCGTCACCAAACCCTAGCCAGATCTGAGAGATGGCGCCGAAGAAGGGAGGTGTGAAACCAAAGAAGATGAGCCCCCAGAAGGCGAGTGCTGAAATCCGGCGTGACAAAGATTCGGTGCCATCATGAATGGGAGAGGCGGAGCTCAACAGATTGGTGGAGGCGGGCATTCTGCCTGACAACGTCACCGCTGGATGGCGGCCGGCCCTTGGTGAGCCCTTCCCCATGCCTCATACCGATGAAGTGGTGGTATTTGAGGACTATTTCTAGCACGGGTTGGGATTTCCTATTCATCCATTCCTGAGGGATTTGTTGGAGCTTTGGGCGGTTAGTCTGTGCAACCTCCACCCAAATACCATGTTACACATATCTATCTTCATCTATTTCTGTGAAGCATATCTCGGAATCCTTCCACACTTCAATCTCTTCCGTCACCTGTTCTGGCTGAAGAAGAGAGGCGGCGGTGGTTCCAAGGTGGTCGGTGGAGTATATCTTCAGCTGCGCGATGGAATGGTGGGAGAATACCTTACTGTTCTGCTAAGCACATCGTTGAAGGGGTGGAACACCAGGTGGTTCTACATGAAGCAGAGCCAACCTGCAGTCCGCTGCAACACCGACCACATACCGGAGAGCCAGAAGAGCTGGTCGGAGACGCCAAGCAACGCTGATATGGAGCAAGTGAGAGAGCTCCTTGGCTTAATAAAGGGTGTGAAGACCAACGGTGGATTAGTGGCGGCAAGCTTTATAGTGCGCCGTATCCAGCCCTGCAAGGAGAGGGCCCACCCCACCTTTGAGTTCAAGGGGGAGACCGACGGTACCTGGGAGAGGTCGAAGATGTTGTCGAGGGATGTTGTGTAGGAGCGGGCCGCAGAGTTGTTCGCTCCACTTGCCTCATTCAACTTGCCAGGGTAGACGAAACCCTTTCACTGCAAAAATCTGCCTCCTCAGGTAAATATCTCAGTTGTGTGTTCCTGATGCTTTTTTATCTTTTATCATTGCTGAGCAGTTGACTGATTTACTCATGCAAAGATCCATTCGTAGGAAAGAGCGATGTACTTCTTGGGCATGCCGAGCAGCGATTGGACGAAGGGAGTAGATGCTCGACCATCGCCGCAGCCTGAGGAGGAAACCGATATCATCTCGTCGGAGAGTCCATCCTCGGTGTTGGAGAAAATCTAGGGGAAGAGGGCAGCGGTAGACGAGCCGGCCCCGGAAGAAGAGAAAGACGGTGGGTGCAGCTCCCCTCAAGCCGGGTGGCATCTCACTTGGTGGTGACCAGACCAGTCGGACGCGAAGGACCGCCGTGTTTGAGTGGTCGGATGACGATGAAGTTCTGGTGGCTCCTCCACCGAGCACGAAGGCGCCTCCATGCAGCACGTGCATGGAGGAATAGTCAATGGGAGGGGAGGAAATTCCCCAACAATGGGCGATGGAAGTCCCGAGCAGCAGGCAAGGGAGCCCTAGAGCGGTAGGCCGAGGAAGTCCCCGAGCAGCAGGCGAGGGGAGCCCCGGAGCGGCGGGCGGAGGAAAGACCGACGTCAGAGACCATGGGACCTCCACCCCAAGACGCTGGCATTGACCCAAGGCCACGGCTAGGGGCTCGGGTAGGCATTGCCGGTTTAAGAAATTGTACCGATAGACCAAACCGTAAGTATCCTTGTCTTGGAGTTACTTTGTCGTCGTTCCTTAGCTTTTTTGGATGACTAACGAGCTGAACTGATGCAGTGCAAGGCATGCGGAGGATCTGACGTCGCCCATCTAGACTGTCGAGCAACCGAAGGCTGGTCCCAAAGCGGAGTTTGTGGCAGTAGACCCCATTCCGAAGTCCCCAGGTGATCGACGGTCTATGGAGGAGTCAGCTGCCGCTACTGAGGAACTTGGTGGCGGCGAACAGTTGGCGCCGACAGCGGACGAGTCAGCGACGATGCTTGGGGCAACGGCGGAAGCCGCCAGGTCTTTAGCGCTGGATGCGAGAGATGTTGATGCCGCACCTGAGTCTAGGGCGGCAAGGCTGGTCACGCTCGAGGAGCAGACGACGCCCCCTGAGGCACCACAGAGCGTGGTTGGACCCGCTGTCCGGCCACGGAACCCCCCGGTGGTGCCTCCAGCCATGGCAGAGGAGGACGAGGTGGAAGAGATTGAACGTGAGGAGTCTCGACCCCAGGCCGTCTGAATCCTCCGCAAACACGGCGACGAGGTGGTGGTTGTCAAGGAAGAGGACACCACCATGGAGATGAGGAGACTGAAGTCCACCCTTGCCAGAGTGATGAAGCAAATCGAGGTCAGTACTGCATCTAGGATCCTTGCCTTTAACATTGGAGATCGGAGTTTGTCATTGCCATTTTACGCTTGCAGGGGGTAACTCGGACTACCGAGCAGCGCCACCAGCTGATCAAAAGGATAGAGCCTCTCACCGAGGAAAATGAAAAACTTAAAGAGGCAATGAACCTTATGGAGAAAAACATCCAGAGGGCCCAGCGCGAGCGAGACCTTGCTGAGTGCAACGCGCGGGACCTGGAGTACCAGAAGGGCGTCCTATCCGAGCAGCTGGCAGCTACGTCCGAATAGCTGCTTGACAAGTTCGAGCAGCTGGTGTGTGCTTCCACACAACTGGAGCAGAAGTCCGAGTAGCTCAGAAGCGTATCCGAGTAGAAAGCAGGTACGGTATATCGACGAATGTGCTTTGTATTGCTGAATAGCTATATCTTTGGTGATGACTATTGTGCTTGCAAAGCAAGATACAGAGCTCGACCAGCTGCGCTAAACCGTTGAACAACTCCGAGAAGAGAAGATGAAAGAGATAGGGCGAGCAGACAAATTGGTCGAGGAGCTAAACGGTTAGTACTTCCTGGTTGGAGTTACTGCTGAAGTAGTTTCCTTGCTTGATGGAACCTTGTAATGCTTGTAGACTACCGTCGGAGGGTCAAGGCATAGTTTGATGTGCTGGTGCAGGAGGCCAGGACCCAACGGGAGAAGTTCGACGCCGTAGTCGCTGGAGTTAAACCGGTGCTCGACTGCATCGACCTAGAGGCGGCTCCTCAGCCTGACGGTAGGCCGCCGTGTTCAGACACTATCATCCAGAGGTGCAAGGCGGCGTGGGAGAGCTTCAAGAGCTTCAACCACAACGTCGTTGTTACCGCCATTACGCATGCCCTTGCGGTGGTTCGGTCCCACTATCAATCCATTGACCTTCAGGCAATAGGGGCCGATTCGCTGAAGGGATGGGTGAGGCGAAGTCCCGGTAGTTGGAGGATGAGGTGGAGGACGCGGCGAAAAAGTTGGCCGCGACATAGACCTGTTCAGCGAGATGGACGGCGATGGCGGAGCTCGGAGAGTATTATCTGTAACATCTAGAGAGGGTAGTTAGAGCGTGAGAGCGTAGAAAACATTTATGTTTTTGTATAAATGTTATAAAGTGCATGTTTATGCAGCTTGCTTGTATTTGTGGAGAAAAATCATTGTAGTAATAACCCTAATGCAATTATACGTAGTATAAGTAGCATCCGAGCAGTTAGGTCGTTACTGAACTCTTTGGCCTTAGCTAGCCCATAGTCCATAACATTGAGCGCGGAGCTCGTGCACGTGTAGGAGGAATAGGCGTCACCAAGGAACCGCAACCGACCACCCATAACGCAGAGCACGGAGCCCATAGCACATGTAGGGAGAGATCATAGGCTGGGTCTTCTCCATAGAACGCAGAGCGGAACATGTGTTGCTCGGCGGTTGACGCAATAACTTGGAGATAAACGTAGTATAAATGGCGTCCGAGCAGTTAGTTCTTTACTGAGCTCTCGGCCTTGGCTAGCCCATAGTCCATAACATCGAGCGCAAAGCCCGTGCACGTGTAGGAGGAATAGGCGTGACCAAGGAACCATAGCCGACCACCCATAACATAGACCGCGGAGCCCGTAGCACGTGTAGGGAGAGATCAGAGACTAGGTCTTTTCCATAGAGAACAGAACAGAACGTATGCTGCTCGCTGATCGGCGAAATATCTTGGAGATTTGGAGAAAAGTGTTCGACGATTTGGAGAAACCTGTTTGGTGAAATACGATGGCGATTTGGAGAAACGTGTTCGGCGATTTGGAGAAACATGTTCGTCGATTTGGAGAAAAGTGTTTGGCGAAATACGATGGTGATTTCGTATTGGAGTTCGTTATGGAGTAGCTTAGTGCTTGGCAACCGTAATGGAGAAAAAATCATAATGGAGACAAATTATGGAGACCAAAACTTTATTCATCATAAAGTGAAGAGCATATATCTGGAGCATTTCAAGGATAGAAACATATGAGGTGCTCGATGTGCCATGAGTTGGGGACATTGATTCCATCTAAGTCACATAGGTGATAAGACCTTGGTCGGGTAACCTCTTTGATGACGTGAGGCCCTTCCCAGGGGGAGGAGAGCTTGTGCATCCCTTCATTTTTTTGTTTTCTACGGAGAATGAGGTCGCTAACAGCAAATGAATGACCTTTGATGTTGTGGTTGTAGTACCTCCACAAGCCTTCTAGATACTTGGCTGTGCGGATGCAAGTGATTAGGCGTTCTTCCTTGGCCCTATCGACGTCCTCTGTCCGAATAGCGGCGGCTTACTCTTCATCATATTTTTCCACCCTAGGTGCTCGGAAGGCAATATCCGTTGGTAGTATGGCTTCTAAGCCGTAGACCAAGAAATATGGAGACACACCGGTGCTGCGACTAGCTTGAGTGCGCAGTCCATAGACCACAACTAGTAGCTCCTTGAGCCATCTGCCCGGATGCTTTCCTTCTTTCTAATATAGCCTCATTTTGAGGGCATCAAGGATCATGCCATTCACCCATTCGACCTGGCCATTGGCTCTAGGATGGGCAACGTAGATGTATTTGACAAAGATGCACCGATCTTCTCGTAGAAGTCCCAAAAGTGATGGCTAGTAAACGTAGTTCCGAGGTCGGTGATGATGCTGTTTGGGAGACCAAATCTATGGATGATATCTTCAAAGAGCTTGACTATTTTCTTTGCAGTAGCCGAGACGAGCGGTTTATACTCGATCCACTTGGAGAACTTGTCGATGGCGATGTATACGTACCGAAAACCACCTGGCGCTGGCTTGAAAGGCCCAAGCATATCCAGTCCCCAGCATGCGAAGGGCCAGGAGGCTGGGATGGTCTGCAGCTCTTGTGTCGACACGTGTATTTGCTTGGTGAAAAATTAGCATCCTTCACAACATCAGACAAGGTCTTCTGCATCGAAGATGTCTATGGGCCAGTAAAAACCAGCTCAAAAACCTTTGCCGACCAAGGTTCTCGAGGCCACGTGGTTGCCACAGGAACCAGAGTGAATTTCGAGAAGTAGCTTCACTCCTTCTTCTTGGGTGATGTATTTTTGCAGTATCCCTTCCTTGGCATTTTCCTCATCAAGTTGCCATCTACCAGCACGTAATGCTTGCTTCAATGGATTAGGCATTCGGTTTCAGTCTTATCGGCGGGTACTTCGGCGCTGGAGTGGTACTTGATGAACTGTTCCCTCCAATCAACGACCGGTGAAGGTACCGTAAGTACCAGCTACTCGGCAAGGGAAACTTTCTAAATTTCCTTATCTTCCTTAATGGATGGCGCTAAAAGATCTTGAACAAAGACCCCTGGCGGAATCACGGCGCGAGAGGAGCCTAGCTTGGATAAGTGGTTGGTGAGCTAATTTTGATCGCGTACCATGTGGTGGTACTCGATACCGTAGAATTTCCCTTCAAGCTTCCTGATTTCGGCGCAATATGGATCCATCTTCTCACTGGAGCAAGACCAGTCTTTATTGAGCTGGTTGATGACCAGCGCGAAGTCCCTGTATACCATGATGCGTTTAACGCCGAGCTCAACGGCTATACGGAGTCCATGGAGACATGCTTCATATTCGACGGCATTGTTGGAGGTCAGAAAATGTATCCAGAGAACGTATCGGAGCTTATCCTTGGTCGGCGTAATGAACAGAATGCCCACACCGCCACCATTGATGTTGAGAGCACCGTCAAAGTACATCACCTAGTGCTTGGGGCAAGTAGCGGCAATGGGCTCTTGAATCTCAGTCCACTCAGCGACAAAATCAGAAAGCGCCTGAGACTTGATGGTAGGCCTGCTTCTGAATTCAATGGAGTAAGTGCCGATGTCAATAGCCCACTTGATGATACGGCCGTTGGCCTCTTTGTTGCGGAGAATGTCCCCCAGAGGGAACTCGGTGACCATGGCGATCTTGTAATACTCGAAGTAGTGGCGAAGCTTGCGCGCCATAATTAGGACGGCGTATAGCAGCTTCTGGACCTAAGGATAACGAGTCTTGGGCTCATTGAGAACCTCGCTGATAAAGTATACCAGACATTGCACCTTATAGGCATGCCCGACCTCCTCGTGTTCGACCACAATGGCTGTGCTGACGACGCGAGAAGTAGCGGCGATGTAGATTAGGAGAGTTTCGTCTGGCCATGGCGCCGCCATAATCGAAGGCTTTGTTAGGAACAACTTGAGCTACTTGAAAGTTCTGTCCGCCTCCTCCGACCAGGAAAAGCACTCGAACCTTTTTTCAGGAATTTGAAGAATGGTAACCCTTTTTCACCGAGGCATGATATGAAGCGGCTTAAAGCGGCCATGCAGCCTGTAAGCTTCTATATATCATTGACACATGTTGGCCATTTCATGTTGGTGATGGCAGAGACCTTGTCGGGGTTGGGCTCGATGCCATGTGCGCTGATGATGTAGCCCAGCAGTATACATGATGGAACTCCAAAGATGCACTTTGAAGGGTTCAGCTTCCATCGGTACTTTTTTAGGTTGGCTAATGTTTCTTCGAGGTCGGCGATAAGATCATCGGCGGTCTTGGACTTGACGACCACATCATTGATGTAAGCTTCGATGTTGTGGCCGATCTGTTGATCGAAGCACATCTGGATGGCCCTTTGATAAGTCGCCCCAGCGTTCTTGTGTCCAAAGGACATGGTGGTGTAGCAGTATGCATCGAAGGGCGTGATGAATGACGTCTTGATCTAGTCTTCTTCCTTGAGGGAGATCTAGTGATAACCGGAGTAACAATCGAGGAAGTAGAGCAGTTCACAGCCGGCGGTAGAGTCTACAACCTCATCTATTCGAGGTAGACCGAAGGGGTCTTTAGGGCATTGTTTGTTAAGATCTATGTAATCAACACACATTCTCCATTCTTTATTCTTTTTTTAAATGAGAACAGGGTTTGCCAACCACTCAGGATGTTACACTTCTTTTATGAATTCGGTAGCTAGGAGCCATTTTATTTCTACCCTAATAGCCTCCTTCTTGTCTGGCGCTAATTGGTGGAGTTTCTGCTTGATTGGTGAGACATTCAAGGAGTGCTCGATCTTCTCCCATGGTACCCTCGGCATGTCTGCAGGTTTCCACACAAACACGTCAGCGTTGGCACGTAGGAAGGAGATGAGCACACTTTCCTATTTGGGGTCGAGGTGAGCCCCAATCTTCACAGTCTTGGAGGGGTCATTGAGGCCGAGGCCGACCTCCTTGGTTTCCTTGGACTTGGCAGAGGCGCGAGGAGGCTCCAGCGATGGGATCTCCAGGTCATCGGCGGGCACCGTCTTGGCATCGGTGACCACACTAGCCATCTTGATGGAGAGGTTAGTGGCTTCGGCGAGCGCAAGACTCTCTGTCTCGCAGGCGTAGGCGATGGAGAGGTTGGCCCGCAAGGCTAGGACTCCTGCTGGCGAAGGCATCTTCAACACCAAATAAGCGTAGTGCGGTACAGCCATGAACTTGGCCAGAGCTGGCCGACCAAGTATGGCGTGGTAGGCGGTGTTGAAGTCGGCGACGTAAAAGTTGATGTGCTCGACGCGGTAGTTGCTTGCCATGCCGAACTGTACTGGTTGGATGATCTCTCTAAGCAGTTTGGATGCCTTGCCAGGTACCACACCCCAAAAGGAGTCTGAAGGTGTGAGATCTGCTATCCCGAGGCCCAACTCCTTTAGGGCTCCGGTGAAGAGGAGATTCAGAGCGCTCCCACCGTCAACGAGCACTTTTCTGAAAAGCACTTTCTAGACGGTTGCATTGAGGACAAGGGGGAAACACCCTGTGTAGGGGATGTCCGCCCACTGGTCAGCCCTATTGAAGGTGATTGGGACCTCAGACCATGGGTGATAGCTGGGGTTGGCAGTGGCGTCTTTTGTGGTGACGGCGAGCACCCACCGGGCGACGAGCTTCCATTCTCTTCTGCTCTCGGTGGAGGCGAGGCCCCCGAAGATGGTGGTGACCACCTTGTCATGGTCCTGGAAGGCATTGTCATTGCCCCTAGGTGGTCGGCGGCATCCGGCTCCGTTGGTGGTGTCTTCTTCCAGCTTCTTGTCCTAGAACTCCTTAGCCAAGCCGAGGTAGTCCTTCATCTTATGTCTGCATTCTTGTGGAGAGGACACGGGCCGTCGAGGATCTTCTTGTATTGCTCATCGTAGTTGCGCTTGGCGCGAGGTTCATTGATGACGACGACGATGTGGTCTGGCCGGCGGCGGTGATTTTGACTAGACTTGGGTCCTTCTAGGCGATCACGGCAACTGTCACGATGGTAATTGTGGTCGTCGTAATGGCGATCGTTGTGGCATCGGTCGTCGTCATCGTAGCGGCGTGTTGGGCGATGAGTGCCGCATCCTCATTAAAATGCACCTCGGCTTCCTTGGCATCGGCGTACTGGTTGGCGGTCATGATCATCTCGCCAATCCTAGTGGGTGGCTTGCGGTTGAACTTGGAGCGAAGATCATGGTGATGGAGTTCTCTGATGAAGGCGGTGATGACCTCCGCTTCTGTGATGTTGGGAATAGAAATCGTCATCTTGGAAAAGTGTCTAATGTAACTGCGGAGGAGCTCGGATGGCTTCTAGTTGATGCGGTTGAGATCATGCTTGGTGCCCGACCGAGTACACGTAGCCATATAATTATCGGTGAAGACTTTTTTCAGCTCTTCCTAGGATCCGATGGAGTCCGGGGCAAGGCTCATGAACTAGTTCATGGCAGTTGGCATGAGCATGACGGGAAGATAGTTTGCCATAACACTGGTGTCTCCTCCAGCGGTGCGAACAGCAGTGGCGTAAGCCTATAGCCACTGTGTTGGGTTCATCCTTCCTTCATAGGGCTCGACCCCTATGATTTTAAATCCATGGGGCCACTGAAGAGTTTGGAGCGCCCTCGTGAATGCTGGGGGCCCATAGGGGTTGGTGGTGCCATCGCCTGCAGCGTTGCCGGCGTTGAGCGGCTCGAGAGTTGAGTCCGGGTTACCGTACTCTTGCTCGTACTCCTAGCGGTGGCGTTCTTCTTCATGGCGACCAAAGTGGCGTTCGTCGATACATCATCATGCATCTCGGAGATTATTGAGGTGCACTCGAACGTCCTGGTCGACCTCCTAGTCGTGTTGGCAGTGATGTTCGATGCGGTTGCCCCTAGCTCCTCCTTAGAGGAGTTGCCTATCGTTGTGGTGCTGGTAGGTGAAGCGACTTTGGCGGCGATCGGTTCTTGTTGTGGCTGAACGACAAACCGAGGTTGTGGAGTATGAAGGTCTCTGATCCTGGCGAATCTCATTGACATGACAGTGTGCCGCTTTAAGCATGGCAGCGACCTTGGTGACCTCGGGTGTTTGCGGGAGCCAGGCGAGCTCGTTGGTGGCCACTGTGAGATTGGCGCTTGGGGTCTTGTAGACATCATGGCCGTCAAGGCGAGACAAACTCGTCGTTGAGGTTGTGTTGGA
Organism: Miscanthus lutarioriparius; assembly: GCA_904845875.1. Classification (NCBI taxonomy): domain Eukaryota; kingdom Viridiplantae; phylum Streptophyta; class Magnoliopsida; order Poales; family Poaceae; genus Miscanthus; species Miscanthus lutarioriparius. The sequence goes on along the minus strand of CAJGYO010000004.1, from coordinate 38,030,262 downwards.
GTGGCCTTCCTTGTGAGTCAAGTTGCTGCTCGGCCATCGTGAGAGCAATCTTGTTTGCGCGGCGGTGCGCACGGTTGATGTTTCGGTTCTCATGGGCGGTGCATTCCTCCTCGGTTTCGCCGTTCCGAGGGGGGCTGTCGACACTGACGTTGAAGATTGCGCCACCACGAAACAGAGGGGGAAGAAGTAGTTTGGTGGTCGTTTCGGCGACGGTCTCCGTAGAGCCCTAGGACTCAGAGTCCGGATTCTCCTCTAGGATGGTTGGGAGGGACGCTCCGGAGCGTCGGTCGACGTGGAGCATGTTGATGGCCGGTGGAGGCTGGTCGGCGATTTGGTCAGCGAGAGGATGGACATCTCCAACCTAGTCGGCAAATCTACCCCTTAGGGCATCTTGGTAAGCGACAACGGCGTTGGTAAACTCAAGGGTAGGGCCGTAGCCCCTGGAGTTTAACGAGCAGCCTCCGATAGATCTAGATCAGAGGGTGGTCGACGCTAAACTAGAGTGTCTAGAGCCAATTCGGCGATGGAGAGGCAATCGGCGAGCTTCAGACCAACCTGATCGATAGATGCGATTAGATCGTCATTGTTGATCTGCCTCCTCTGGTAGCAAGGAAGCGGGCGGCGAGTTGTCGATAAAGGCGACCTCAGAGGTGGCTCCAAGATTGGATCTGCAGTCATAGGTGTGGGGGTGATCAGCGTAGAATTGATCTACACCAGCTCGAGGAGGTCTTTGACTCTGTCAACGGCGTTGATGATCCACGAGATCAATCCAACCATGAAGATCTGGCCGGGCTGCGGGAGGGATGAAGAGCCTGCGGAAAAAGCCATCTTATTCGACAAGGAAACAACACGTAGTCCCCTACCTGGCGCATCAACTATCGACATAATATCATCGATAGTCCTCCGAGGGGTATCCCACGAAGGTAGATTGATCGGCAGAGAAGCGTGTGATCAAGAATAAGAAGGCAACAGAGGCACATGAGTTAGATATGTTTAGGCTATCAGTATGACATAATACCCTACTCCTGTGGTCTGTTGGTTTGTATTAGCTATCTATGATATTGCATGAGTTTGGAGGGGGTCCCTGCCCACCTTATATAGTCCGGGGGCAGGGTTACAAGTCGGTTAGATCTGAGAGATAACCGAAAAATAATAAGAGATTACAAGAATCTTGGGATCATACGTATCCTAACAGATCTCGCAGTATCTTCAAGATATCTTCTTGGTGTCTTACGGGAGGTGCCGAGCAGGGTCATGCCCCGCAAGGCTTCGACCTATGGGCTGGGCCACCCCTGGGGGCACAGCCCATGTAGTCCGTGGGGGTATCCGGGGTCATACCCCCCACAATGCCCGTTGCCCACTCCGCCACATCGTTCACGTCCACCGCCGCCACACCTCACACTCCCATCCATCCATCCATCCACCCCACTTGAATTGGATCTTGTGAAGCCCCTCGAGGCTTTACATGTCTTTACACGTGCAGCTCAAGTTCCAAGCTCCAGTTGCTAAGCGGAGAAGGCCCTCTCCACCCAGTTCAACCTCCTTTTCAAGGTTGTAGACCCCAGGACCGCCCCGGGTGATCATGATACATCAAGCCAGGGACAAGCTCAAATTTGCATGGGGAGACAGCTATGCAGTAGTCAATGGGTATCCATCAATTTATTTCTTGCAACTTTCCTCAATAATAGAGCCATGATGTATGCTATCAAGAGGCAGCCTTGGTTAGTTCATCGTCAAAACCTACTTATTGAGATGTATGATCCTAAGAAGCCTTTTACTGACTACTGATTTAAGTACATATACACCAATGTCAGACTGTATGGTATACCCAGAGAAATTAGATCTGCTGACAAAATCCATGAAATTCTGAACCAGATAGGACAACCCTCAGATTTGGAACAGCTTGTGCCATTCGGTCTCCCTTGTGAAGAATTTTTGTAGTTACAAGAGCTAAACTCAATATCAACAAACCAGCCACGGATAAAGTGTTTCTGCCCATTTCCAAAACCAAGATGATTATTATCTTCGTTCACTATGAGAAAGTTCAAAGAATTTGTACCTTATGTGCTGGTTTCTTCCACAATGCTGATGATTGTACTCTTAGAGCAACCGAAATCCTGACTGTAGCCCCATCTGACGATACATCTACTCTATCCTTTGACCCTAACGGGAGATGGAGGACCTAGTTATCTACAATTCCTTGGGACTATATTATGCGACAGATCAGAGAGTCAAAATCCAAAGAGATTTAGCCATCGCCTTTGCTGAGTAGCCTCAGGACTACATTTACCAATCCTCCACCAACAACCCTAGGTGTTACTCACCTCGCCCCTAATCCACCCAACCAGCAACTTCTACAAGGGTAGGAACATGCTACAACAGTCAATTAGGCAACTATGGATCAAGATATTTAGATGGAAGATCAACAAGACCAACCTGACAACCAAACTATGCACAACAATGCTAGCCAAGTGCAGAATATGCAGTGGCAGCCTGGTGATCAGCCAATGGTCATCCTTCTCCATCCTACACATTAGCAGAACACTCATGGCAGTGAACATCAAAAGGGTCAGCAGCAGGACCAACCCAGCCTCAGAGGAAATGAATTGGTGACTCCTACACCTCCTCAGCCACCCACAATTCAGGACAAGACAACTCAGGGAACTCAGCTAGTTGGAGGAACTCAACCAGCCAGCTCTTCTTAGCAGCCTCAGCAGCCTGCTTCTTCTGGTATGCCAGAGCAGGGAACACATAACCAGAAGTAGGCCGTTGTGCAAGGAACTCAGACTCAGGGGAAGGACAGAGCAACCCAGGCAGAGCAGACTTGGAACCGGCATACTCGGGGAACCACACAAACTGAAGGACAATGCACTATTATGGGACACCTTTTAGTTGAGGTTCAAGGTGGAGATGATGGTGGAGGGCGGTCTCTGGAACAAGGCCATCATCTTCAGCAGCACTACGACGATACTGTCTAGGTTCTGGCGCCGGCCACAAGGGCGCCAGGGGGGGCATGACATTTCTCGCCTAGAACTGCAGGGGTTCGAGCGGGACCCTTCGTAGTTCTAAGATGATGCACCTCACCCGCCTTCTAGCGTCCACCAAGGCTCAGGTTTGCTTTATTTTTGAAACAAGAAACTCTACAATTTCTCGTACTTCTATTATTAATCGTTTTAATGCTGTTGATGCTTTATGGTTCCTGCGCAAGGCCAATCTGGGGGCCTTTGGTTATTTTGGAATCAGAATGTTAACCTTACTATAGTAGACCACTCAAGCAACTACATATTTGCTTTGTGTAATAGTAATCTTAGTCTACAGTAGTTTGGCTTAATATGTATCTATGGTGATCCACATCACCAGAACACTACCACCATATGGTCCCAAGTGCTAAATTTTGTTGTAAATAATAGCAACTTGCCTATGCTTTGTATGGGGGATATGAATGACATTATGCATGCTAATGAGAAAATATGTCCTGGTAGACCTGATATTAGACGTATTAATGTTTTTTTATCATGTGAAGCAGTGTTGTTTCATTGACCTGAGATACAGTGGGTCAGCTTATACGTGGACAAACAAGCGTTTCAGCACCACGCCCACCTTCCAACGCCTCGAGGGCTATCTTGCCAACGCAGAGTGGTGCACTACTTATCCCCGGACGACGGTGTACCATTTACCTATGCTTCGTAGTGATCATGCTCCCATTCTAACGCTTCTGAATTCTACTAGACAACGAACTAATAAACCTTTCAGGTTTGAAAATTGGTGGCTTATGGAGCAAAATTATCAAGACGTGGCCAAAAGAAGCTGGGACCGTTCTGCAAACAAACCATTCTACCAAAAAGCCAAGTATCTTGCTGTTGATCTCAAAAAATGGCGTTGAACCAAACCCAAGCTATCGGATCAATTGGCTGCGGTGGAAGACCAACTTCTCTAAGAGCGAACCAAGCCTCCCCACCAACAAGACTTCAATATCCAAACTCAACTCACCCAGCAGCACCATCAGCTACTTGCCAAAGATGAAGAATTCCATCTTCAAAGAGCAAAAAAGAACTGGGCCCTCCATGGTGACCGTAACACCTCTTTCTTCCATCAATATATTGTCAAGAGAACTAGGAAGAACAGGATCGCCTACCTTCAAAACCTTGACGGTTCCGATTCAACCACTCACGAATAGCTTTCTGCCACTCTTATAGCCTACTTTCAAGATATTTTCTCTAATCATAATTCCACTAACCCTAATGCCACTGCTTCTACTCTTAATCAGATCGATGCAGGCCAACAGGTGATCACCCTCCAAGATGCTCAGCATATCAACTCCATCCCTGACAAGCATGAGCTCCACACCATCATCAAGCACATGCGCAGCAAGGCCTCCCCTGGGCCCGACAGACTCAATGCAGCATTCTACAAATTGGCTTGGCCTTGGTTAGCTGATGACGTTTACACTCTGGTAAGGGATTTTTACACATTGGCTTTCTTTCACACTAAAATCAATCATACCTATATTGCTCTCATTCCCAAAAAAATGCAATCCATGGTTCCTCAAGATTTTAGACCCATCAACTTATGCAATGTTATATATAAAGTCATCGCCAAATCTCTAGCGGATAGACTTAAACCACATCTTCCTAGGTTCATTGACAACGCCCAAGTGGCTTTTATTAAGAATAGGCATATTTCCTCTAATATTGTCGTCACTTAGGAAATCATTCATTCTTTTAATCCTAAAAGTTGGAACCACAAGGGCTTCCTTCTTAAACTTGATCTTGCCAAGGCTTTTGACCGCATCAACTGAGAATTCATCGCCGTTGCGCTCAACAGGATGGGATTCCCTACCACCTCCATTCGTTTGATTCATGCCTACATTTCCACCCCTACTTTCTCTATCCTTGTTAATGGTGAGCCTACCACCTCCTTCACTTCTCAGAGGGGGATCCGCCAAGGATGCCCCTTCTCTCTTTACCTTTTCATGGTGGCCATCAATGAGCTTTCCATTCGCCTACAGAATAAACTCCAACGATCCAATTTATCAGGTATTATGCTTGGGTCCGACTGCCCCCCAATCCATTCACTCCTCTTTGCTAATGATCTCATCCTTTGTGGTGCTGCCACAGTCAATGAGGCTTCTACCATTCGACCAATCATGTCTGACTTCTGCAATGCCTCTGGCCAGAATCCCAACCTCCAGAAGTCTTCTATCCTCTTTAGTAAAAATGTTGATAGCCTCACCAAAGCTAGGATCAGATATATTTTTCCGGTTCCTGACCTCCTTCCTCATACCTTGCATCTGGATCACCCAATCATTTTCAACCACAATGACAGGAACAAGGCTTACGATTTCATCATCAACAAGTTCAGAGCCAAGTCAACGATGGTCAGAGCGAACAAGTTGAATCACGCTGGTCGTCTTACCTACATCCAATCTATTCTTTCCTCAATACCAGTCTACTACATGTCTACTGTTCTTTTCTCCAAAACTTTTGTGGAGAAAATCACTACGATCATCAGAAGATTCTGGTGGGCGGGTGTTCAAGAGGATAATCCCACCTCTCCGATTGCCTACAGATCTTGGGACGACATTTGTCAGAGCAAGGACAATGGTTGTCTTGGCATCAGGGACATTCACACTGTGAACAGAAGCCTCCTTATCCGTGCCGCTTATGACATTGCTAATAACAAAAATCCTTTCCTCACCTCTGTTCTCAAAGCCAAATACTCACAACTCCTCTTTCTGGACCGCTAACAATGCTGGACCTAGGTCCATTTTTTGGTCATCTGTCATGCAGGTTAAAAAAGATCTTTGCAACAATGTTGTCTTCCGATTACATGTAGGTAACACTTCTATCTGGTCAGCTCCATGGTGCTCGGTTTGGGATTCTATCCATGACCATTTACTTTTGCCGGTCACCACAAATCCACTTCCTTCTACAGCTTCTGACCTCTGGATCTCCAATACTAAAAATTGGAATATGCAACTTTTGACTAACACTTTTGACAATCAGGCAATTCAGGCTATCACCTCTGTTCGTCCTGTCCCTACTGATCAGTAAGATATCCTCAGATGGAAGCCTTCCAGGAACGGCATCTGCACCACTAAGGAAATTTACAAGCACCTCTCCGCACAGAACTCCATTCAACTCCCTCACCAAGGCTCTCGGAGCATCCTTCCCCAGGCTAACCAGATTCTTCGGAGAGCTTGAAAAAGCAGGGATCTTCCGCCCTTAATCAAAGCCTTCACTTGGAGGTTCCTCCGCTGAGCTCTTGCCACTGCAGAAAGAGCAGCCAGGTATTCCACCCATATAGATGATCACTGCTCCAGTTGCGGTGCTATAGAAGACGATGACCATCTATTCTGCCACTGCGATCTCCCTCGGGCGGTATGGTTCTCTTTCACCTCTTCCATCAGAACTGACAACCTCCCTCAAGAAACCGATGTAATTCAATTAATTATCCAGAGCTTTATATCCAACTCCACATCTGATACTCTTTTTTGTAAAATTCTTTTCACCATGTGGTATATTTGTGTATGTGTGCAAAATTTCAAGCTAATCCTAAGGAAGCTCATTTGATTACCGTTAAAAGAATCCTTAGGTACCTTAAGCACACACCAAGCATTGGCCTTTGGTATCCCAAAGGAGCTAGATTTGAATTAGTTGACTATTCTGATTTGGATTATGCCAGTTGCAAAGTTGATAGGAAAAGTACATCCGGAGGGTGTCATTTGCTTGGTAGATCACTTGTGTCTTGGTCCTCCAAGAAGCAAAATAGTGTGGCTTTGTCCACCGCCGAAGCGGAATACATTGCCGCGGGTGCTTGTTGTGCACAAATACTTTACATGAAGTAAATTTTGCTAGACTATGGTGTAGTTCTAGAAAAGGTACCTCTTTTGTGTGACAATGAGAGTGCGGTAAAGCTTACTAATAATCCGGTTCAACACTCTCGCACCAAGCACATAGATATCCACCGTCACTTTCTTAGAAATTATGTTGCTAAGAATGATATATCATTAGAAGGTGTAAGGACCGAGGATCAATTGACGGATATCTTCACTAAACCGCTAGATGAGGTGACATTTTGTCGGTTGAGAAATGAGCTCAATGTGCTTGATTTTAGCAACTTCACTAAAAAATTAGCTTGTGTTGTCCCTTGCATTGCATTGTAATATACAACATGTTTATTTTTGTGATGCATTTAGGGCTTGTCTAACATGGTTAAGATAACCACCGAAAAGCGTGTGAAGAAGCTTAACCGCGGATCAAACTTGACAAGCAACTAGAATTACTTTCAAGTATTGCATTGCGTATGCATAAGTGTTGTTTTGTCGTTTCTCTTCAATCACCCTTTTATTGCCTATTTTCTTAAAAAGAATTATAGCCTAAGGCAAAATACTTTAAAAAATTTGAGGGTTTGAGAGAGATCACTCACATCAGTCCCAATTGGTGTTTATTTGGGTCTTATTGAAGTTGGGACTTGATTGGGAACAGGCGGCGCGAAGGAACATTAAAGTTTTGTTGAAAAAGGGTGATCGGACGCTGGACTGGACTCTGCTCCCTGCATCCGGTCAGTTCACAGGAGGTGAACCATTGCTGTGAAGGAGTGACCGGACGCTGAAACAATACCTTTCCTGCGTCCAGTCAGATGGCGTTCTTGCGTCCGGTCAAGTGAAGAAGATTTTCACCAGGATTGACCGGACTCTGGCTGCGTCCGGTCAGTGGTGGTCGGACATGTCCAGTCATGACTCGAGGGGATTTGGACCTCTCTAGAGTGGACCGGACTCTGGGTGGCAGCGTCCGGCAATTGCCACTGGAGCGTCCGGTTAGTTGAAGTCATGTGGGTCTCGAACTCTTTCTTCTTTCCTTATCTATCACGTCGGGGGGCCACCATATAACTGTGCCGTTGACCTAATCTAGCAACTACCTGCGTCGACTTCGCCATTTCCCGAGCCGCCGCACTTCCACCGCTCGAACTCACCTCGCCCCCGTGCCCGCACCGTCTTCCTCGCCGCATCCACGCTACGCCACCCGCATCCACACACCACCCACACTGGCCACCCACATCACCGCACGCGCGTGCGTGCACACTCGCCCTAGCTACACGCCGCCTCGCCTCCAGCGCCCAGAAGACACCAATCCACCGCCGAGCTTCACCTGCGCCGCCAATTTGACCTAGCCACAGTCTCCAGCGCCACATTGGCTCGCCGGAATCCTAACCCTAGCAATTGTCAACCCGGTGGTTTTCCGTGATTCGTTCCTCTTCTCTTTGGTCACCGATTCATCAGGTAACAAGCCCTCGCTTCTAATTTCGTATCTATTGCTTGCCTCTTAGGGTTTCGTATCTCTAGATGTATATTGAAATTATTCATATATCTGATCTATTCTATCGTGCAGCGAGTCGGTGTGTTTGAGGTTACTTTGGCAGTTGACAGTTAACTCGGGGCCAAGCCCGTGAGTACGGATCAAGGCCAAGCCTCACGAGTGTCAGTGATAGTTGGTTCTTATCCGTGATTGTAGTTCATTTCAGCTCCAGCAATGGCATGTGTCAAGAATGTTGGAGGTGGTCCCGGTGATGAGGATTTGAGGCCTCCGCCTCACCTGTCTGCTGAGGTGAAAGGCAAGGGGACAAAGAAGACTACATCAAAGAAGTGGAAGTTTGCAGATGCTGATACAGCGAGACCAGCAGCGGTAGCAGCTGCCGTAGAGCGTGCAGAGAGAGAGGATTTACTCGGAGTGGTGTTGTGATTGTAGACCAGCTCTCACCAGCATAGAGGGCCGCCATCGAGGTGGTAGAGCATTGTCATGGTAGTCCAACTAGGACTGTCATGCTTGAGGGATGGCATGTCATTTTGGAGGAGAGTCAGCCTCAGGGGGAGCCACAGCAGCAGGCTTAGCCAGTAGAGCAGACTCAGGAGGCAGAGCAGATAGAGGAGACAGAGCAGGCACCTCAACCACAGTTACGCCGCTCTGGTCGTACTTGTACCCAGGTGACACCGAGGCTAGAGACATAGAGGAGGGGTTCTCGTCCGCCTCCTAGACCATAGGGTCCGCCTCTAGTGACTCATCTAGACTTAGGGCCGCCACGGCCAAGCAAGTGTAGTAGCTCAGGTTTGTGTAGTTTGAGGACTAGTTCCCACCGAGGAGGGAATGAGCGTGCCTCAGAGGGTTTCTATACACCACTGCAGGAGGACTTCTACAATGCTTATCTAAATAGTGGTGTGGCTTTCAGATCATAGAGGGTTTGTTCTATTGAGGCCATTATAGCAGCAGCTGGAGAGCATATCCACCTCATCTCTCTTACTTGCCAGGGTTGACAGACTTACTTGGATGGATAGGTAGATATGTTCCATCATGGGTCCGTGAGTTCTATGCTACACTTTGGATTGACCCAACTCACAGGTTCATACACTTTGCATTCAGAGGCCATGACTATATGCTGATGAGCTTTAGGGTCAGAGAGATCCTCAGGTTATAGGAGTCACCCATCCGCTTTCATGAGGTTTGCTATGGACACATAGAGCCTCCAAGATGCCCTCACGGCGGTCTTGTGCCTCCCACAGATCTCATCCGACCTTGCTTCACAGAGCCATTCGGCGAGGGGTCAAGCAGGACACCCAGGGATCTTACTCCTATAGCTAGACTGCTTGATGCTATCATGAGAAGGACCCTGCTTCCGATGATGGGATATCACGAGGGATTGACTTACATTCAGTTATGGCTACTGAACTCTCTGATGCAGCAGACAATGCTTGATATATGGGATGTTATTCTTTCTGAGATGGAGGATACACTTGTAGAGAGATTTAGAGGTCACAGGCAGCTACCATCTGCTCACTGGATCACATTTTTTATTCATAGGGCAATCATAGTGAGGCCTCCTGAGATGTTGGCAGAGTATTCTGGTTCTACTACCAAGTTTCTAGCTTATACCATGACTCAGATGCTCTATCATAGCAGAGTGAGGACACCTAGCCAGTCACGCCATCGCCCAGAGGTGCCAGAGTCTATAGCCCAGCTGGATGAGATTATCAGTGGCATTGCAGCAACAGAGGAGGAGGAGCTAGATGCACAGCAGGAGGGTATGGTTGAGAGTGATCCTAGTGATAGCTCAGATGATGATTATCAGGCTATTCCTAAGATGCCTCCATGACGACATGACAGTGAGGCCAGTGGCTCTAGCTCTGCTCCACAGGCACCACAGATAGACCCCGCTCTTCTTCCGATTCTTGATCGGATGAGGCAGGATTAGGCTCACTAGGCCCAGGAGACAGCAACTGCTCTAGCACAGGTTTAGGCTAGATAGGATGAGTTCTAGTGACAGCAGCAGGCTATACAGCAGTAGCAGCAGGCCATGCAACAGCAATAGCTCCTCATTCAGTAGCAGTTACTTGGTTTCATGCAGCATGTCGTTACTGCTATTGGAGCTCCATCACCATAGATTACACCTTAGCTCGGCTAGCCTGCCACCACTACAGTGACTCCAGGTTTTTAGCCCAGTGGGCTTCAGAGTCAGGGACAGCCAGCTACCATGTTCGCTTCACCTATAGAGCATGTGTCCTAGTGGTTTGCTTCGCCAGTGCTAGCCTAGGGTCTTTCCTTCACACCTCTTCATATGGGCTTCACACCGGCTCGGAGTTCGTCGATGCTTGTGATAGACACCCCAGTTTCCAGGAGCCTTGGTGCTACTTTTAGTGAGTTGACAGGGCAGCCTACACCACTAGAGCTACGTGTCCCTGGACCTTCCACCGTTGCTCCAGTTACTGGGACTACAGAGACGCTCCCATCATCAGTTGCATCATCCGAGCCACCTGCTACAGTCATACCTACAAAGTCACAGGTCGCACCAGTTCTAGAGCAGACCAAGACCGCTTGAGCATCACTTACAGCGACAGAGGGTCAGACAGCTCAAAGCTCTAGATCAGAGGATGATGCTACCCAGTTCTACATCGCTCATCGCACCTCAGCGCCCAACTCGTCCGCTGCTGCCCCAATGACAGACCCTTAGGTTTTGGTGCTTGATGCCAAAGGGGGAGAGGGATCGAGTATGATAGATTTAGAGGGAGTGATATATCTAGGGGGAGCTTATTTATTACATTTGGCTTTTTATGTGTGATACATTATTATGCATTCATGTTTACTTTCATGCATTGAACTACATACGTGTGATCATGATATTTATGTGATATGTGACATGTGTGCTCTCTACTTTGATCTTTATATATGTCATGTCACTTGGTCATGCTCATTTGCCTTGCTTCCGTGTTTTACTCCGATGCAAATGAGCTTTATTTCTTGTACTCTTGCTTATTTCATATCTATTGAGTACATCATGTTGGCTTGGGTCATATAAGCTTGCCCAACTCTTTTGTTTTTATTGTCAAAAGCTTATATGAACCAAGCATGTTGAAAACCTCATCTCTTTTACATACTCGAGGTTGTATTGTCATCAATCACCAAAAATGGGGAGATTGAAATCATCTAGGCCCCTAGTTAGGTTTCGGTGATTAATGAGAATATGTGATTACTATGACTAACGTGTGTTTTGCGTAGATAAATTAAGTTAGGTCATGGTAATGTCAATTGATTGGGCAATCATGGTTGTCATGCCCCTACGATGGAAATCATTTCGGTTTTCAAAGGATGGACGACAAGGTTAAGAATGGACTAGTTCTAAGTTTCGTTTGGTGTTGAAGAGACACTTAGAGTAGTTTAGGACTTTGTTTTTCCTTTGGTCGTACTATTAAGGGGGGTATGAATTAGTAGCTTGACCTAGGTAAGGCTAGTGGGTTAGGTGTGGTGCACACTTGTCAAATCTAGCACTAGGTAGCTCCAAAGTAGCCCTAAGATCAATTGGAGAAAACTTCATTCACATATGATCTCGAGTTGGAAGTGAATAGAGGGTCAAATATTGACCGGACGCTGGTCCCGGTATGACCGGACGCTGGCAGTAGAGTCCGATCAGTTCATTTGATCAAGTGAAGTCATCTGGATGCGACCGGACGCTGAGTGAAAAGTGATAGGACGCTGGGTGCCAGAGTTTGGTCAACTCCAGTAAGGTTCTAGAGAGGGAGAATCCTAATCGGACGTGTCCGGTCAGTGCTGACTAGATGTTGGTCAGGTTCCGGTTACTGACCGGACGCTGAACAGCGAAATGATCGAACTCTAGGCTAGAGCGTTCGGTCAACATCAGTAAGGGTCCAGAGAGCAGTTTTTGTGACCGGACACGTTCGATCAGTGCTGACCGAAAGCAGGTCGGAGTCTGGTCACAACTTAGCGGCTTTGTGGCGGGGAGAACTGACTGGAGCGTCCGATCACCTTGACCAGAGCATCCGGTCACCCCGTAGAGTGTTGACTCAAGCACATAACGGTTCGTTTTGAATGAGGGGATATAAATACTTCCTCTATTCATTCAAGGGAGTACTCTTGCCCATTTCAACAGCTGAGAAACACCCTTGAGAGTGCTTAGGAGAGCAAGAGCCTAGTGAGGTGATTGAGATTTGAGAATCCAAGATTAAGGCCTCATTAGTGAAAAGAGAGTAGCAAGTGTGCATCCACCCATCTCATTAGGCTTGTTGAGGTCAAGTGAGAGTTCTTGCTTGTTACTCTTGGTGATCGCCATGACCTAGACGGCTTGGTGGTGATTGGGACTTTGGTGATCATCCGACGGAGCTTGTGGATAACCCAACTCAAGTTGTGAGCGGTTGTGGGTGATTCACCACGATGAAGTGTCGAAGAATCAACCCGTAGAGAGCACTTGATCCTTGCGTGGATCAAGGGAGAGCTACAACCTTGCGCGGGTGCTCCAATGAGGACTAGTGGGGAGTGGTGACTCTCCGATACCTCATCAAAACATGGTCGTGTTCCTTCTCCTCTCTTTACTTTAAGCATTTACATTTGAGCAATTCAATTCTTGTCTTTACTTTCTTAGAATTGCCATGCTAGAGTAGGATTGGAACTTAGGGTGCTTAACTTTTATGCGGTAGATAAATAGAATCACATTCTAGGCACAAGGGGTGAAGTGGGCTAACTATAGGGTTTAATTATTGCAAAGAATTTTAGAATTATCCCAATTCACCCCCCCTCTTGGGCATCTTGATCCTTTCACTCTCAACCGATTTTTCTTTAATTTATTCATGGGATAATAATTTAAACTTCATATTCATCATGAATTTTATTGACCAAGAAGTTCTATACTTTGTTGTTTCCAATTTGGAAACTGTTACCGATAGGGTCCAGCAAATTCAATGACCTTGGAGTTGTCAAGTTCATGGTCTCCAAAGATTTCCTGATATGTTAGCAATATTATGGTGGCCTCCACAATTTGGTTTCTAGTTAAAAAACATATGCACCAAGTATTTACTAAAAATTATAATTAAGAGGTAAGACTTACTGCGAACAACTTTAGAGGCACATATAGGTTTCTTGATGAAATTATATTAAGTTTTGCTTGGTATATGTACACCTGATTTGAATGGCCATGGTCAAAGCATATGTGCCCGTCTCTTCTCAAAATAACATACCACAGATGCAAGTACTCAACTGTAAGCTCGTACAAACACATCTATCTTCTAAACACACATACACACACAAATGAGAACATTCAAGAGGTCGGGCTCACACATCTTTAGATTGATGACGTAATGTGGTATGGTCTATGTATTAACTAAGCATGTGTCTTTAATTATGAATTGATATTTTCAATTGTATATATGAAGAACACACTTAAGAAATAGACTCAGATAAATCTCAATCAATATATTAATTATTTCAAGGAAGTTGCACATGCCGATATGAGAGCTTTGTTATCAAGTGCATCTCATATGTAATCTAGAAGATGGCACCTCCAACGATGGGTTGCTGCCATGACAAGGCAGGGTTTATCAAAGATATCTGGTTGAATGGCAACAATTGTTGTTGTTGCAAGAAGGCGGCAGCCAATGGGTTAGCAACTGCCAGTGGGTTTACTAACACTAGTTGCAATTGTTGCACGTATGCAGCGGTGTTCGCCACAGCCAGTTGGTTGAATGGAAGCAACTGTTGCAAGTAGGCAGCAGGGTTCACCATGGCTAGATGACTGAGTGCTGGTAGGATCTATTGCAGTTGTTGTTGTTGCAGCTATGCATCAGCGTTGGCCGCAACTAGTGGGTTGGATGGAAGCAACTATTGTCGTTGTAGGTAGGCGACAGGGTTCACCACAGCTAGTTGACTGAGTGCCGGCAGGAACGATTGCTGCTATTGCGCTGCAATGGTTTGTACGGATAGATGGGCCAAGGATTGTTGTTGCAATTGGGCAATTGGTTGTTGTAAGATGCTCGCCTCAAGCGCCTGCTACGCCTGGACAGCTGGGTGTTCGAACCCCATAGCACTAACTAGTGGGAGGAACTGTGGAATAACAGCATTAGGAGCAAGTGAGCACTGTGGAATAATGACCGCGGTTGCAGCGCTCATTGAAAGAGCAAGGAGCGCAAGGAGGGCAAATATCTTGGTAGCCATTGTTGCGAGGACGTTGCTAGTGCGTTTCACTTGGTATGTTTTTGATTAATCTCAATAGTATGGGAGATGGATTAGCTACTGATTTGGGGGCTATTTATACAGGTTAGAGCTCATGTATATCTATTTAGATTTTGGCTTTTGCCAAGCAAGATATAAGCTATAGATGACATGCGCCTAGTTGATTTCAACATTTAGTTATCAATTTTATTGGATTATATGGTCTGTGTACGAAAGACACTTTCCACTACGTATAATATAAAAGTGTCCTTTTTATTGGAATTCTTTTGATACATGAGGGATGACATGCATGATCAATTCACATTTACACATGTTATAGCCTTAGCCACATCATAAATGTTCCACTTTATAAACATGAGTATGTAAAGTTATGACTTGCTCATGTGTATCAAGGCCTTTATCAACAGAATTTGTTGTAGTATTGTACTCATGGTTAAAGCATGCACGGTAGTTAGGTGACAAGTTATTCATCAATGAATGAACAAATGCTACAAGATCGAGACTAAATGAAATTCCAGCATGTACAGATGCATGCACACAAAAAAATTTCAAAATTAGAATGCTTATCGCTAAACATGGCAATTGCCTCACACTCTCTATGTTCTTGATTAAAATTTACATTAGTATTGTTTAAAACCAATCTTGTATAACTTTGACAAAGTTTTGAATACACTCTGACGACAAAAACACTATCATACATATGTCATAAGCTTGTATAACCTTGACAAAGTTTTGAATACACTTTGATGACAAAAACACTATAATACATATGTCATAAGTTATTCAAAGAAACAAACTTGATGTTCACAATTTTGGATAGATTTCCTAGGAAGTATGTCAAAGTTAGGGAAAAGCTAGAGCATGTTATAAACCTGAGCGGAGGGGTATATGTTGAACTCTAGCTCTTGATTAAAATAGATGTACATCTAGCTTTTACA
This sequence comes from Miscanthus lutarioriparius, assembly GCA_904845875.1. NCBI lineage: Eukaryota > Viridiplantae > Streptophyta > Magnoliopsida > Poales > Poaceae > Miscanthus > Miscanthus lutarioriparius. The sequence continues at coordinate 38,014,817 of CAJGYO010000004.1, read as the reverse complement.
AATGTCAAAGTTAACTTGTTCCCATACAAAATGGAGAATGACAATATTTATGTAACTTTCATTCCTTCCACTGGCTATGATATGAGTCTACCCTTCAATATAGAGATGAAGAGGGCCATGGCCAACATCCTAGCTGTCTGAAACATCAGTTAGGGCTCAAAGGCATAGACCCATTAAGGAAAAAAGACAACATGATCATTAATGTAAACCTTTCTCAGCAATGCTACAAAAACTCAAGAAAAAAAGAGACTAAGATGGAGGCAATCTTTGATATTTCTATCAAAAAACTACAAGATCCAAACTTGAAGTTCCATGACAACACACTCCATATTCCTTTTTGCAAGAACAATGTGCCATGGGTACATATATTTAATTCCTCGGAGTCTACTTGAAGAGATTTTGCCTTTCCCTACACACGAGTTGAATCTCGTGTCAAAGAAGAAGATCGAGAACATTGGGTTGATAAGCTTAATCACTAGGACTGGGCACCTATTTTAGGCTAAGGAAAACCAATATGGCTACAAATATTTTAAAAACAACTTCCGTTGACACATAATCGAAGTGAGGGAAAACTCTTCATGGCTTCCTTTCCTATTCCTTTTTTTATTTGTGAATGAATTAATTACATGAGTCTATATAATTTGTGTCATGGGTTCTCATATAGATGTGATAAGTTATTCCTTCCGTTTTTATATGGCATTTTTTTGTAGGCCCAGTGTTATGAGCTATGCCTTGTAAACTGTCATGTTGGTAATAAACTTCTTAATTTTGTTAGATTTAACATTTCAGAATATGCCCTTTGTCACATGCTACACATAGGAAATTGCAATCCATTGGACTAAGCTAGGAGTCAAAATGCACTCCAAGTGGGTTCTCTCCACAAAATTGTAGGCTGGGGTGGCCGGTTGGTACTTCAATCTTGGGGCTTCAATTTTGGATTTAGATATCCCAAATCTAAATATTATTTTAGTGGCTGTGGTGTCATCAGCAAGGATCCCATCTTTGGTAATGCTACCTAGTAGAAAAGTGAGCTAGCATGTTGAGCAGCCAATTCTACACAAGTTTGATTTCCCTCAACAAAATTTTCTTTAATTTATTCATGGATAATAATTTAAACTTCATATTCATCATAAATTTTATCGACCAAGAAGTTCCGTAATTTATTGTTACCAACATGGAAATTGTTACTGATAGGGTCCAACTGATTTAATGACCTTGGAGTTGTTAAGTTCGTGGTCTCCAAAGATTTTCTAATATGTCTACAATATTATGGTGGCCTCCACAATTTGGGTTCTAGTTAAAAACATACGCGTCGAGTATTTACTAAAAATTATAATTAAGAGGTAAGACTTTGCGTGAAACATATAGCTAGGTTTACTGATGAACTTATATTAAGTTTCGCTTGGTATATGTACACCAGATTTGAATGGACATGGTCAAAGCATACGTGCCCATCTCTTTCTCAAAAGAACATATCACATATGCAAGTACTCAACTGCAAGCTCGTACAAACACATCTATCTTCTAAACACACACACACACACACAAATGATAACATTCAAGAGGTCTAGCTCACACATCTTTAGATTGATGATGTAACGTGGTATTGTCTATGTATTAACCAAGCATGTGTCTTTAATTATGATTTGATATTTTTAATTGTATATACAAAGAACACAGTTAAGAAATAGACTCAAATAAATCTCAATCAATATATTGATTATTTCAAGGAAGTTGCACAGGCCGGTATGAGAGCTTTGTTATCAAATGCATCTCATATGTAATCATGTAATCTAGAAGATGGCACCTCCAATGATGGGTTGCTGCCACGACAAGGCAAGGTTCATCAAAGATATCTGGTTGAATGGCAACCACTGTTATTGCTGCAAGAAGGCAGCAACCATTGGGTTAGCAATTGCTAGTGGGTTTACTGATAGTAGCTGTTGTTGTTGTAGGTATGCAGCGGTGTTCGCCACAACCAGTTGGTTTAATGGGAGCAATTGTTGTTGTTGCAAGTAGGCGGCAGGGTTCACCACGACTAAATGACTGAGCGCTGGTAGGATTTGTTGCAGCTGTTGTTGTTGCAGGTAAGCAGCAGCGTTGGCTGCAACCTATGGGTTGGATGGAAGCAACTGTTGCTGTTGCAGGTAGGCGATAGGGTTCGCCATGGCTATTTGATTGAGCGCTGATAGGAACTGTTGCAACCGTTGTTGCTGCTGGTATGCAGCAGCGTTCGCCACAGCCAGTGGGTTGGATGCAAGCAGCTACTGTTGCAAGTAGGCAACAGGGTTTGCCACGGCTAGTTGATTGAGTGCCGACAGGAACTGTTGCTGCTGTTGTGCTGTAATGGTCTGTGCGGATAGATGGGCCAAGGATTTCTATTGCAACTGGGCGATTGGTTGTTGTGAGATGCTCACCGCAAGCGCCTGTTGTAGCCTATAGGCCTAGACAGCTGGGTGTTCGAACCCCATAACACTAACTGGTGGGAGGAACTGTGGAATAACAACATTAGGAGCAAGTGAGCACTGTGGAATAATGACCGCGGTTGCAGTGCTCATTGAAAGAGCAAGGAGCGCAAGGAGGGCAAATATCTTGGTAGCCATTGTTGTGAGGACGTTGCTAGTGCGTTTCACTTGGTATGTTTCTGATTGATTTCAATGGTATGGGCGATGGATTAGCTACTGATTTGGGGGCTATTTATACAGGTTAGAGCTCATGTATATCTAGTTAGATTTTGGCTTTTGCCAACCAACAGATAAGCTATAGATGACATGGCGCCTAGTCGATTTCGACATTTAGTTATCAATTTCATTGGATTATATGGTCTATGTAGGAAAGACACTTTCCACCACGTACAATATAAAAGTGTCCTTTTTATTGGATTTCTTTTGATACATGAGGGATGACATGCATGATCAATTCACGTTTACACATGTTATGGCCTTAGCCACATCATAAATGTTCCACTTTATAAACATGAGTATGTAAAGTTATGACTTGTTCATGTGTATCAAGGCCTTTATCAACATACTTTGTTGTAGTATTGTACTCATGGTTAAAGCATGCATGGTAGTCAGGTGACAAGTTATTCATCAATGAATGAACAAATGCTACAAGATCGAGACTAAATGAAATTCCAGTATGTACAAATGCATGCACACATTTTTTTTTCAAAATTAGAATACTTATAGCTAAACATGGCAATTGCCTCACACTCCCTATGTTCTTGATTAAAATTTACTTTAGTATTATCTAAAACCAATCATGTATAACTTTGACAAAGTTTTAAATACACTTTGATGACATAAAAACACTATCATACATATGTCATAAGTTATTCAAAGAAACAAACTTGATGTTCAAAATTTTGGATAGATTTCCTAGGAAGTCTGTCAAAGTTACAGAAAATTAACTTAGGGAAAAGCTAGAGCATTTATATCTAGTTAGATTTTGGCTTTTGTCAAACAACGGATAAGCTATAGATGACATGGCACCTAGTCAACTTCAACATTTAGTTATCAATTTTATTGGATTATATGGTCTAGGAAAGGCAGTTTCCACTGCATACAAGAAATAGTGTCCTTTTTTATTGGAATTTTTTTGATACATTAGGAATGACATGCCCTTCCCTATTTAGTTTCTCTGTCTTGAAATATAATGTGTAAGTCAAACTAACCTAAATTTAACTAGTTTATAGAAAAGATTGTTAAACTTTAGGACGTCAATGAATCAAAGAGGTAAACTATAAAAATACATTTGATAATGTATCTTATATTGGTTATAGTTTTTTTCTAAAACTTCATCAAACATCGGATAATTTGAATTAGGACAACTCAATACCCACTGTATTGTAGGACTGAAGAAGTAAGTCGAACGCACCACATCTGTGACTTGTGACTTATGAGATTTTCAAAGAAACACCAATGGTGATCTGACATTTTGTAACAATTCATAGATTCATCCATACAAAAGAGCACGTCTATACAACACTTGATAGGTCGTTTGCAGCACTCCTTCGAGCAGTTTCTGTATGAGAATCTTGCTCAACCAAATAGGAAAAGGTTGCACAGATTCTACTGACGATCAGACTAGAATCGCTTTCTCCATTTACACCAGGAGCTGGGAGCAAAAAAATCCCACTCATCACCGCCCCATATTCATCCCCACCAGAATCACTTTCGACGTGCTCTCCCATGTGAACCACACTATCAGAGAAACTAGCTAAGAGCTGGAGCTAAGGATCAGGGAGCAAAACTTTACCGAACATGCTTGGATGTTTTAGGCTCAACACTTTATTTTTCATGCCTGACCACTATCTATGTTTTCCTCAAAGAAAAACAACTATCTATGTTCCATAGAATAAAGACACATAGATGAGTTAAGCATACAAAAGTGAACATACATTGGCCTCATAGTTCGTGAGGTAGATCTAGAAAACACCAAGAGTGTTCGGGAGAGCTATTTTATTATTGTTTTGTTTTTTTCACTATATAAGAATGGATATTTAAACTACATTATTTTAGCCTACTGACTCTAAATTTGATGTGGAACTCAGAGCTAGAGACGTGGCAATGAGGCTATATTATGGCAAGCTGGAAAAGACAAACCCGAACAAAATGTGATGAAAATAGTATAAAAAGAAACCTAACTGGTGGTTTTATGTTTTGGAGATTTCAAACACTCCATTTGATTGGCACTTCCCTTTTGCAAAGAGAGGGAGGGAGGGAGGGAGGGAGAGAGAATCCTAACTGACTTCAAGCTTTGGAAATTTCGGACATTCTGGCCAGAACTTTTGATATTCTCATCCAAACTTCTAGTGTGCATTGTGAGGCGAGTTTTGTGAAGTTTTCTTGATCTTTGTTTGTGCTTCTATATCACTTCTAGCTCTCCCGACCACATGGTTAGCACATCATCAAGAGACATGGGTGTTCTTGGTAGAGCGAGAAGAGAAGCGTATTGGGTTGAAATTTTGAGACATAAGCCTCATTCTCTCGAGAAGAATTTATAGGTTCTCATTCATACCCTCTCTTTTGGTCTTTCACATGAACTCGCCTCGAGTCCCGTCAGTGGTCCAAACGAGTGCCTACCCAACCGGTTTGTTTATGTGGCATACCAACATGGAACACCCTTGGACATAGCGATGCATTTTTTATAGACCCATGAATATATTGATGTAGAAGTAGAAGTAACAACGTCACCTTCCTGCTTGGGTAGATGTAGAAGTAGCAGCAAGCGTTCTCAGTCATCCCTCCTGTAGTGCCTTCACCTTTCGAGAATGGCATTCCGTATACACAATGAGAGGGAGCATCACGGGTCCCAAGATCAAGTCAGCCCTAACAAATTCGAGCTCACTATGGCGACCAAAACATTGTAAAAGGCAGGATTAGGCGAGGATATGATGATTGGTGGTGGGATTAACGCGGATGAGGGATCTAAGTACCTACAACTTGCCACTATCGGCTCAGGATCGATGTATACTAGGGTTGGATCCCGACGACGCGCAAAAGGGGCGATGGGAAAGTGAGGGAGAGAGAAGCAAGGAGAGGGGGCTCAGTGCCTTAGAGCATTTCCTAGAGACTCTTTATATCTTTCCTAATTTACAAGAATAGGGGTTTTGGTAAAAAAAAAATTCTCCAACGGTCTCTTTAATTGGATCGTGACTAGGGGCTCATGTTGGGTTTCAACTCTAGCCTACCCTAATTTGCTTGGAACTAAAAGACTTTGTTGTTGTTGTTGGTCTCTTCAATTGGATATCCAAATATAGACATCCTCTATTTTGGATTTCTCGCTAGCCAAAGATGAAGAGCGGGGTTAACTCTCTAGACTGCGCATATAAAATATAGAAAAACTGTTGGAGAGCACAAAGATATAGAAAGCGATTTTTACTCAAATAAGTCTCCAAATGATGAATTTAGAGAATCGATTTTAGAAAGACTCGTGGAGATGCTCTTATGGTCACGGATGGGATGAGGTTTCGGAAAAAAAAAATGCATGTATAGGTAAGGGATTCTATGTTAGCATGCCACGTTGACGAACGGGTTGGGTGTACGCTTTGTAGCATTGATGGGACCCGGGATGAGTTTCTGTACCTAGAAATAAAAAAATGGGAGTTTGAGACTGGGATGGTATCACCGCACAAAAGTTTAGAGACCACAAATAAATTTCACTTAAAAAAAAAAGGAAACACGCCACTAAGTAACAGTGTTAGTGTTTAGGGAAAAGGAACACACAGTGCATCATGCATCGACCTTGACTTTGGACTACATTCATACGAACAGATCGATGAATTCATGGCCGTATGGCACATGTAGGCTACTGTACAAGTGAACAAGCAGGAACATGTTCTACAATCGGCCAGTGCAGTTACATTACACCTCGATCTCCAAGGGCGTGAATCCCTGAACATCGTCGTCGCCGGAGGCGACCCCGCACTTGCGCTTCAGGTGTTCCTCCTCTTCGCCGGCTTCCGGCGGCAGCCGCACGTACGCTGTCTCCGCAGGATACATCCTGCACACGTTGACGTAGAGCACGACGACAAAAACCGTCATGAAGGATAGGTACCACCCGAACTGTAGGTTGGCGAGCGCCTTGGCGCGGTGCAGACTGGCCTCGCTGTGGCAGCGCACGGTGTAGCGGCCGTCCTCCTCCACGAGCGAGCAGCCCTTGGGCACACGGCTCGGGACCCACACCATGGCGCCGATGACGATGAGCCACACCCCGTGGAACGTGACGCACGCGGATCGGACCAGGCCCACGACAAAGCTCCGCGGGAAGGCGATGCCCAGGAGCGCCGTGACGAGGCAGGCGGCGACCACGAGCTGCAGTAGCCAGTGGAACTGGCCCTCGAGGCCGGCGTGGTCGGTGGAGTGGAAGTGGAACACGAGCAGCTCCTGCGCGAAGACGGCCGCGACGAGGAGAAGGGAGAGCGCGTCGCGGCACCGCGCGCGGGCGCGGTCGAGGTGCAGCGCGGAGGCCGCGTAGACGAGGAGCGCGAGGCAGATGATGGCGTGCTCGTGGTTGTGCAGGCGGTCCGACGGGATGGAGCCGTCGGCATCGAACGGTAGGAAGGTGGAGTGGTCCACGAACATCTCCATAGAGAACTCGACGGCGCTGCCGGCGATGACGAGGATGAGCTCGAGGTGGCGGACGCGCGGCGCCGGGAACCAGACAGGCGCGACGTACGCGTCAGGGCGCAGCGAGAAGAGCCTGATGTGGTTGAACAGGTGCCACAGGCCGACGGCCAGGAAGCCGGCGCCGGGAAGGATGTGGCCGATGCTGCTGCGCGGAGTGCCGCCCATTGCTCGATCGCCGGTCGGCCGGTGGTTGGTTGCAACGGAAACTGGTCGGGGGTCAATAATGGCTTTGCTCGATGTTTTCTTGGGGTGCTCGCCTCGCGATCGATCGATCAGCTTTTGTGAGGCTCAAAAGGTGGACGTGTACGCTGGGCGAGAGGGGTTGGTCCAGTCCATCAATGGCGGGAGGGAGGGACGTTGAGTAAGTGACAATGATGCGGAGGAGTTGCTTTTACGACAGTGTACACTCGGTCGTGTCGTGTGTAGCGGTTTGAACGGAACTATCCTTGATTCCTTGTTGCTGCCTGCGGTATTCATTACATCATTTCTGTTCCGACTACTTCAGCGAGCACCTGGGCCATTGCCCCGAACTCCTGGCCTTCGTCCCCCACCATGCCATGCCGTCATCCTCATCCCGTGCCACCTCGACGGCCATCTTCTTCTCCACCAGATGCCTGGCGTTGAGGCCCTGGTCGAACAGAAGCGGCAGCAGCACTAGCCTGACGCCGCGCGCTAGGCCCTCCGTAACAGAGTTCCAGCCGGCGTGCGTCACGAATCCCCCGACCGATCTGTGGGCCAGGAACCTGACCTGAGGCACCCAGCCGCGGCAGACGAGTCCCCAGCCATTGACCCGCTCCTCGAAGCCTTCCGGCAACAACCCGGCCGTGCCGTCTATGGCATCCGGGTCCGCCGGGGCCCTGTATGCCCAGAGGAACAGCGTGCCGGAAGCCTCCAGGCCGAGCGCTATTGCCTGCAGCTGTGCCCCCGTCAACTTGGCTTCGCTGCCGAAGGCCACGTACACGACGGAGCGCGGCGCCTGTCTGTCGAGCCACTGTAGCGTTGCCTCGTGGCTGGCGACGTCTTGTGTTAGTGGCGGAGGGAACAGCCCGAGCGGGATCACCGGCTTCTGGTAGAGCTCGCCGACCAGCTGCAGCCACTCCGGCTCCTGCTGCTCCTGACTCCCACGATCGGGCTGCCTGGCTCCCTTCGATGGACTTGGCGATCCGGTAGCCCTCCGATACTTCGTCGTCCTCCGGGATGATGCCTGGCTTGAAAGTCGTGCGGCGACCTCGTGGCCTCGGAAAGCGACGGTGGTCCGGAAGGGCACGTAATCGGTGACCGCGGTGAGTTGCTCCAACTTGGTCTTCGCGTGCTCTCCACGACCCATGATATGAGCACCTCCGGGGGACCGAAGAAGCCGAGAACCGCGGCTCGGAACAGCTTCAGGAACGCGCACGGCACGCCGTGCCTCGCGGCGGCCGCGGGCGCCCACTACGCCGCGTAGTCAATGAGCACCCAGTCAGGCCTGGACGGCTCCGGCCCCTGCAGGATCTCTGAAAGCTTGGCAGAGAATGCGGCATCGTAGGCTCGGTGCAGACAGGGCCGCAGATCGTCGGAGTGGAGGTCGATGGTCGCCTCGGCGTCCTCCGGCAAGCGCTCAACGCGAGGCAGGGGGACGTCCACGACATGGACAAGGCCATCGAGACCAGGAGGGGGGTGGGCCGAGCCTTTCCTTCCCTTCTACGCCAACTTATTATAAGCTGCTGGTCGTTACAAGCCCCACCTGGGCCTCACCAAATGGGCCAAGCCCACTAGCATTACCCAACAGGACCTGCAAACCTTCTTAAAACCCCATTCCCATGAACCGTTCAACACACACTCCAAAGTCAGCTCTTCACACGCCACCATAACTCTCATCTCTCCACACGAGTGCTTCACGTAGAGAAGAGCCATGGGCACCCTCGTCGGGCACGTCGCGCCAGGCGCCGGCTTCCTCCTTATCGGCCTGTGGCAGTTGTTCAGCCACATCCGACTCTTCTTGCTGCGGCCGGGCTCCTACGCGGCGCCGGTATGGTTCCCGGTCCGAGGCGTCCGGCACCTGGAGCTGATACGTTCATCATCGGCACGGCGATGTCGATCCTTATGGAGCTGGTCATCGGTCCGGAGAAGCACCAGCCATTCGACGACGACGGCACCATCCCGCCCAACCACCTCCACAACTTCGAGCACGCGTCCATCTCGCTGGCGCTGCTCCTCTTCGCCGCGGTCACCATCCACATGTACCGGGTCTGGGCGCCCATGCGTGAGGCGGTGTCGCAGCTCGTGGCCGCCGCGGCGTTCGCGCAGCAGCTGCTCATCTTCCACCTCCACTCGGCGGACCACATGGGCGTGGAAGCTCAGTACCACTGGCTGCTGCAGACGGTCATCGCCGTCACGCTCGCCACCACGCTGCTCGGGATCCCCTACCCGCGGAGCTTCGTGGTGAGCCTGGTCCGGTCCGCAAGCCTCGTTTTCCAGGGCGTCTGGTTCATCGTCATGGCCTCATGGGCATGATGCTGTGGACGCCGGCACTCATACCCAAGGGCTGCTTCCTCAACTACGAAGAAGGACACGAAGTTGTCCGGTGCCGCACTGACGAGGCGCTCTACCGCGCCAAGTCGCTCGTCAACCTGCAGTTAGTTCAGCTGGTACCTCACCGGCACAGTGGTACTCGTCGTCGTGCTCTACCTCCAGTTGGCCAGGCTCTACCCCGAGGAGCCACGCTGCGTGCCGCTGGTGAGGGGAAACAGCGGTGGGGTTGGTGTCAACAGCGATGGCGGGTTCAGATTGGGGAGGATGAACACGACGGCGAGGACGACCTTGAGGCCGTGAAACGTGCCTCCGGGCACCAGATAGGTGGAGCAAAGGCCATGGAGGTCGAGAGGTGAAGCCGAACTGGATTAGGGACGGCTGTGTAATGTGTAATCACAATGGAGTAGTAGTTTCCTTTTCTCCCTTCTGTAGGAATTTCTGTGGTGATTGACATGGCATTTATTCAGGGTAAATTCGGTGCTTGGCCATACAAAATTTGTTTATTGAGTCGTGTCTGATAAGGGTTCAAGTTTTATTAAAGTGGGCTTGCACTGTTTTCATCCAGGTGGGCGGCCATCCGGCTGTTGTTGTCCAGCACTGCATAAAACGTTGAGACCTATTTGAATGTATTCGTATCAACCTTAATTTATGTGTATTGGACTGGATTAGGACAGAAATTAAACTAAGTTATACACCAATCCACTTAAACACATATAGATTGAGATAGATATGAATAGATTGAGATAGATATGATTTCTCTTAGTGCCGAACTTGGATGGGTCGTGAATTCTTTTATAATTTCAATGTTTAACTTTGTAGGTGATCATCGTGAGAATAGCCTTGCAAGGATCATATTGATCTTGGTAATCCTAGGCTTAGTAATAAGATCATATGTTAGTATGTTGTAATATTGCCTCTTAACGAAAATCGTAGGCACGGTCCCAAAAAATAAGTTCTATGGGACAATCTTTGAATATATAATGACAACTTTTTTTGAACGGGGGAGTACCACGTTACCGTGTTCCCATGTACACCTCGCTATGTTTCTTAGATGTATTTGCACATAATTAGGCTAAATACTGGCAGACTGTTGCATGGATCGTGTGTAAAGAACTTAATGAAGTGCAATGATCTCTTTTTTTTTAACATAAGCTCTGCCTCTCAATTAAGATAAAAATAGGAGTTTATGTATAGAATGGCCAATGGCCTGAGGCCTCAAAGGGCACACACTGAACACACTGTCTCTGCTAGGGGAGCACTAGCTTAGGTGGGGACTAACTGAAAATGTTATTGAACACCCTCTCATGTAGTTCGATGTCTTCTTTGGCTCTGGAGGCCACCTACCTTGCGTCCATGAAGCTGTTCTGGAAGATCCTCCTATTTCTTTCTTTTCAAATGTTCCAGAACGTGTAGATTTCCACCCCATTGGTGTGTCGTCGCCTTTGCCTAGGGATTTTAGCAACCGCTTGTTCTCACCCAGCACCAATATCAAGTGGTTGGGTCTTCGGGCGCATGAGGTCGACATCGTAATGCTCCTAGGTTAAGATGAGGCCCCAAATTTCTTGAGCGAGGGGACACAACAAGCACAAATGGAGGGCAGACTCTAAAGGACCATCACACATGACACAATTCTCCTGGTGTGGCCAATTCCTTAGCTGCAAGTTGTCTGCTGTCAGGATTTTATTCTGTATGAGAATCCAAGCAAAGAGCTTGAATTTGTTCTCTGAGTGTGCTTTCCAAATTAGCTCCGGTAGGAATTGTCTGAATCTCCCTTGGAATTGGATGCGGTATGCTGACCTGGGGGTCCACTTCCAAGTGATTGAATCCTGCATGTCTAGCTGTAAATGGATGTTTTGAATTCTGAGACAGAGGATACAAACTCCTCTACATGAGTGGCTGTTGTGATCTTCCCTTGCAGGGAGTGAATCCATTTGTTATTTTGAAGCTCTTGTTGGACCGATCTATTTTTTCCTTCTGACTAGCTCAAAGAGATGCGGCGCTAGATTCCTAGGTGCTTCCCCATCCAGCCAATTGCGGTGCCAAAATTGCGCTTTCACTCTATTTCCAATAGTGATGATGGTCGAGGCATTGAAAAGCAATCTATCAGCCGGCTTGCAAGGCAAATCAACACCAGCACATGGCTTGGAGCCATCCACCCGGTCTTGCCAAAGCCAACGTAGACGCAGCTCTCTCCCAAATTTGTCCAAATCAGGTACCCCCAATCCACCATGGTCCCTGGTTTGGAGACCGTTTGCCACACAGTGCCCACATTTGCGTTCTTTTCCCCCTTCCACAGAAAGGACCTGCGAATTTTATCGATCTTTTTCTTGGTCCAGGCTGCATGGGGAAAACAGTAAGGTGGTATGTAGGCACGGATGAGAGCACCGAGGTGAACAACATTAGGCGTCCAACTTTGTTAAGGAGCTTGCCCTTCCAAGTTCCAACCTGGCAGCCTGTGAGCTGTGACCAATGCGTTTAATGAGTGGCTGCACATGGATTCTTTGAAGTGCAATGATCTCAACGAAGACCGTCTGAAAGGATCCTTGTCAGTCTAACGTATTACCTCTGTACTACTGATAAGAAATTCGAGAGGCCAGACAATGAACGAGAACGATTAACAAGTGTACTTCTCACTCAACAAGAACGAGAACGATTGACAGATTCAGTTTTCTCACTCAACAAGTCCAATTATTAGTATGGACGATATAGTTTCAGGTGATTTTCCCTGGCGTCCAAGACAATTATAATCCTCGTTTGGCAATGGAAAAATGTACTGAGACAAATTCTGCAAGTTGACAACGCATAGAGTGCATTTCCCGTGGGCTTGGGGTGTCGTTTAAGCGGAGCTTATTGCATTGACTGGTTAAGAAGTACAGAGATAATACGTTAATCGTTAGACTGACAAGGATCCTTTCTCGTTCATTGTCTGGCCTCTCAATATCTTATTAGTAGTACAGAGATAATACGTTGACTAATAAGGATCCTTTCGGACGCACTACGGGAAACAGTAGATTTGCCGAGTGCCAAAAATACTCGGCAAACGGTTTGTCGAGTGTTACACTCGACATACAGCACACGACATTGATTTGTCGGTAAACAGTAGTTTGCCGAGTGTTTTTATCGGGCACTCGGTAAAAATAAACTCTCGGTAAAAACAATTTGACGGGATGGAACGGTGACGTCGATTTTGCCGAGTGCACCACGGAAAAACACTCGACAAAGTTTCTCAAGTTTGCCGAGTGTCAGGAAGAAAACACCCGGCAAAATTTCTCAACTTTGCCGAGTGTCAACACGAAAACACTCGGCAAAGTTCCTCAAGTTTACCGAGTGTCAAACCAAAACACTCGGTGACATTTGTAAACTTTGCCGAGTGCCACGTCCATAACACTCGGCAAAGTTTAGACACTTTGCCGAGTGCCATGCCTAAAACACTCGGCAAACAAGCGAGCTACGGTCAGATTTTATGGTCACTTTGCCGAGTGTCCATTGGAATACACTTGTCAAAGCCAAAACACTCGGCAAAGAAGGTTCCCAGAATGATAGAAAATGGTCTCTTCGCCGAGTGTTTTACCTTGACACTCGGCAACTCCTCTGTTTGCCGAGTGTTACACTCGGTGAAGCGACCAAGACCCCCTTTTTACTAATCTGTCACATATAACGGACCCCTCTCAATTCAAAAAACCATGACAATTCACAATAAAACATCATCACAGGCATAATTATCACAGTAAACCATCACAAGTCACAATAAACCATCATCATAATTTACAATAAACCTCACAAGTCACAATAAACCATCATCACAATTTACAATAAACCATCATCACAAGTCACAACTAAGTCACAATAAGCCACAATGCAAATGCAATCACTGCGTAGGCCTCTTGGAACCTCTGCGACAAATCCGGTCTTGAGACTGATTATTTGATGCCGCCGATTGATTCTGCACAAAAGAGAAGAGATTGCATGTGTAAGCTACAGATATAAAAAAACTCAATGCAATCAGAAAGTATAAGTAGTGTCTTGAAAAAATACTTGCACGTAAGTATATATAGTACTAATAAAAAAACTCACTGCAAGACTCATCCAGTTAGCAGGCCAAAAAAATACAAGTAACCCAATAATGGCTCATCAACGTCTCAGTTAGCAGGCCTCTTACGCCTCGCCATCACTTGGGCCGTGTGCTGCAGCCTGCAGCTGCTGCGGAGTATTCGTTCCAGGAGCTTGAATCGCATACGTGTGCATACATGTGCTGCAGCAACGTAGAGCCAATCACGCTGACCTACTCACCTACAGCAGCGACTTTGGCCGCCGCAGATCCAGTGCAGTCACTGCTGCTAACTGCAAGATAGATATGGAACGGCTTGATGAGAGCCTCTTTTTTTCTTTACTTTATTCTATCAGCAGCTCTCTTTCTTGGAGGGAAACGGCAGCAGGAGAGAAGAGTTTGGCGCTATTTTCTTGCTGGGAAGAGAAAAGCAACTGGACTGGTCATTTGTCCGATGGCCGGAGAAGGAAAATAGTTTAGCCCTGTTGCATTAAGTTTCAGAAAAGGGGAAGCATAGTCTGCTCCAAAATTGGTTCAGGTGCCTGATGAGCAGAGATGTTCAGTCATGACACTTACAGTTCGTGGACTTGATTTAGTTAAGCAATACAAACTCTTTAGTGAGTTTTTATTTAGTGCAAAAGCAAGTTAACTGACAGTTGGGAGCTATCAAAAATCTGTAATGTTAATTAGTATTATCAGCACGACGTATGTAAAGTAGAAAATCAGGGCCATGTTCAAAGATTTGTATTAATATTTTATTTGGGCTTCAAAGTTTATGTGAACACCGATTGGGATGATAGATCATGTAGTTTCTCTAAATATTTAAAGTCCAACAAAGGCAGCATATTAGAGTGTACTACTGTTAACTCTCACTATGGAGTTTCTGCATGTTCCTTCTGCATGCATCTAACATTGCTTAAGCCTGGACATGACAGTGTAAAACAGACCAGAAGCTTTTCAAATCATTGCTAATTGGCATGTTAATACGTATGCATCTCCCTGTTTGGTAAACTTTGATGATGAATTGACAAACTGCCATAATGAATTAGAGAGTGGTGGATAATTATGGATGAAATTAAGTATCCGAAATATCACTTTCATCAAAAGTTGCGTGCAGATATAAGTTAGAAAACTGCAGGAACATCACACATTCTCTTCATATTTAATTGCTCAAAAAACAGTGCACGGGTCACCAGTGCACCGTAGTTCAAGATCATTTCTCCATGAGGATATAATCTATTTTTTTCTGAAACTGTCGACAGTAGTTCAAGCACTGAAACTTAGTTGGAGATCATTTCTCCATCAGTGTGTTATAATTTCGGCGCTAGTTCGGACTTCGGAGTGGTCGAGCATGGGTACACTGTAGAGATTAAGTAGCGGTGTCGGTATACTAGCTACAGTCATTTAATCTAGACTAGAAGAGGATCTACGTACAGAACGTTCCAATAAGATTTATTTTGCCGTGCCTTCCATACTAGATGCTCTGGAGTCTGGAGTCTGGACCTTATTATTGTCCCTGGAAAGGGCCATTGATGGAGCAAAGATAATGAGTGCTGGTACCGATTGTTAAATCATTTATGTGTCATTGTTCTTCTTCCCCTAGTCCTAGCTAGGTGCCTTAAGCGTGCACCCTTCACTCTTGACTATGACACACGGACAGTACGTACCAGCCAGGTGCAATCACTAGCTAATACAATGTTCAGTTGGGAGGGGAGCTTGTGAGATTAGGTGGCAGGTGTTGAGAATTAGAAGCAAACAAATATGATTAGAACACATTCGAATCCAAGCAGTCCACTTCAGAACATTCAGAGCAAAGCAAACAGACTGCAGGCGCAGATACAGTAAAGAACATGGGTGTGCACATGTATGCATGATAATCTTTGGAAGGAATCGAAGTTAGCAGGCATAATACATGTGCGCACATGTAATTAGAACCCATTCGAATTCAAAATAGCCAATTAGTTTAATAGGGGCTGGTGAATCCGTTTAGCACAGCAGGAAGGGAAGGGAAGGGGTTGGCACACCTGGTTGTTCTCCTCACCGGAGAAGTGCGGCGACGTGGCGGGAACGGCATCGGTGCGTCGCGGTGGCAGCGTTCTGGCGAGGTCGTCCGACGGCTTCGCAATCGCGGGCGGAGCGGGGTGCCGGGGGCGGGCGGCGCCGGTGGCGGGGTGGGGCACCGAGGGCGGGCGGCGTTGGCGGCGGGGCGGGGCGGGCGGCGCGGCGGCGGGCGCGCGCGGCGGGCGGGCGGGAGGCGGGCGGCGCGGCGCGCGGCGGCGGCGGCGTCGCACGGGTTGGCGGCGTGCGGTTGTGTGCGGTGGGGCGCGGTTGTGAGGGTGAGGACCGGGGGTGCTGACCGCTGGGGACATACAAAGGAGTATGCCAAGTGCCAAGATCTGGGGCACTCGGCATTAGTTTTTTTTAGAGTATGCCGAGTGCCAAGATCTGGGACATTCGGCATTGTTTTTTTTTAGTTTCATTATGGCCCGGTACTGTGCAGTGGGGCCGGTCGACGAAGTTGCCGAGTGTCCCCTATATGACACTCGGTAACTGTTCTTTTCGCCGAGTGTCAGATACAAAACACTCGGCGAAATAAATCGATATTTCATGCTCCACTGTCCTCCTTTCATAGTGTGTTCTACTAAATTTGTTACGATGTAATTTAAAAATACATTGTCAAATTCACTCAACAATGCATATTTGATTTTTCTACTAATATTAATCCATTATTTCATGCAGTTATAGCTCAAATTCAATATATATCAATTAAAATTCTATAATTGCAGTTAATAAATTAAAATTATCAAACGGATCTGAAAATTTACCAAAATTTGACGTGAGCCAATCTATATTGTCTATTGCCTATACAAAAAGTTTTGAAGTCAAACCCTAATTCGACCGTCATTTGACTCCAAATCTTATCGGATCCTTCTAAACGTTACAATTCTTGTACGGAGATGTTTCTGTTTGTAAAGGTCTTACGTGACAAATTGTGCAAAACCTTCTCAATTTTTTTTCAAAGTCTCCACGTATGATATCAGGAGATCTTGACAAATCTCGTCATTTTCAGACTTCGTTTGTTTTTTTTTAGAATTTAAAAACCATCCGACCACACGTTCGTGGTCGTGTTTCCTAAATAAAATGTTCGAAAATTCTTTTCATTTCCCTAGTAAGGCCCCAAAATGGACTCAATAACATGAATATGATTTCTCTACTCAATTTATTCCATTATTTGTATAACTTGCAGTTCAAATTTGACTTAAACAAAAAAATTCCTCTAAATGCAATAAATTACTTAAATATAGCAAATAGATGGAGAAATATATAAAATTTTAACATGTAGTACCACATGATGTATGTGGAGAGTAAAAAAAAGTTTGGAGGGTAGGAGAGAAAAAAATTTATTTTGCCGAGTGCCATTAAAAAACACTCGGCAACAGCATTACTTTGCCGAGTGTAAACAAAAAACACTCGGCAAAACAATTAGTTTGCCGAGTGTCAAGAAAAAACACACGGCATACCATGTCTTTGCCGAGTGTCTCTAACGTACACTCGACAAAGTTCTAATGGCAGGGCGGCGCACCCAACGGTCGTCAGATGGCCGCCGCTAAGGATGGCAACGGATCGGGTTCGGATCGGGTGGAGTCTCCGTACACCCAAAACCGAAACCCGAAATCGAAGCCCGAATCCGCCCCGAAAACTAATTCGGGTGGAAATCCATCATCAAAATCAAACCCACGGATACCCGAAACCCGAACGGATACGCGAAACCCGAATGAATACCCGAAACCCGCGGATATATATACACATATTCACATGTATAAACAAGAGGCAACAAATAATAAATATTTTCATGAGTCAACTTTAAATAAATTTAATAATCTAAGTAAACAAATTATTATTAGTATATTATAAAACATGAGTTTTAATTCCAAATGATTTATTTCGGATATCCATTGGATATCCATGGGTGGAAAATCAAACCCGATTGGTTTCGGGGCTCCGAACCCGAAAACCGTGGGTGAAAAACCATCCCCAAACCCGAACCCGCAGAACCCGAAACCCGCGGATATCCGCCCCAAACCCGATCCGTTGCCATCCTTGGCCGCCGCACGCCCAGCGCACGTGACTCCAGTTTGCCGAGTGTCCGTGTTTGCCGAGAGTTTTTTTGTATTTTGCCGAGTGTTTTATATTTGGCACACAGCAAAGTTTGCTTTTGCCGAGTGTTTTATATTAGGCACACGGCAAAGTTTTATTTTGCCGAGTGCTATATTTTTGCCGAGTGTTTTATTAAATACACACGGTAAATGGGGTGTTTGCCGAGTGTCCGATGGAATACACTCGACAAATCGTCAGGCACTCGGCAATCCTACTGTTTCCGGTAGTGACGGTCTTCATTGAAATCATTGCACACTCAATGAAGTTCTTTACAAACGATCCATGCAACACAGTCTCTTGATGCCAGTATTTAGCCTAATTATGTGCAATAATGCATCTAAGAAACATAGCGAGGTGTACAAGGAACTCCATAATGATAACCTTGTTTTCAGTCGTGTCATTGGCAGAGGCGGGAATAATTTTCAGGTGCGGCGGATTTTATAAAAATTAACTAGGCTAAAAGATAGACTTGGAGGCTACATCGTTGATCTTGCCGGCGGAGCCACATCCGCCGTCCGCCGGCCACCACGTATCTGCGTTGAGTCGTCGCGCTGCTGCTTCATACTCTATGTAATTGTAGATTAGTGGATTATATGGTATGATGATGTGGACAACAAAAATGCTTATGTGTCTTGCTGACGTGGACATTACAGTTGATGTGTCAGTGGATTTTAATTATATGTGATAGTGCATTGTCTAGTTGAAACAGCTTGCATGTTGAGATAAATAGTTAGTGGGGTTTTGCTTAATAGATTTTAATTGTATGTGATAGTACATTGTCTAATTGAATAATTTAGATGTTGAGATAAATAGTTAGTGGTGTTTTACTTTATAACAGTATAAGATAAGATTGCCTCATTGGATTCTAGAATACGGAAGCAGACAAGTAGTCGATCCATATTCCATAAGGCCATTAGCTTCCCCTGTTATAGTAATTGCGGCCTATCAAGCGGAGTCCACCAAGCCACCAGCGCAGGCACCAGCAGGTCCAAAACTAACATACTTGCTTGTATAACGTATTGACGGATGTATTTCATATACATTTACTAGAAAAAAAGGACTACGAGAAGTAGGCTGAAGCTAGAAATGAGAAATAGGCTGAAGCTAGAAATGAGATATGATGCACACAAATGCATCATGCATGCGCCACATCCTACGCTCGCGCGCGTCGCTTGTGGTCCCCACATCCGCTAGCTACTTGTGCGTCCGAGCGAGGGTCAGCGTCGTCCGCATGCGCCAGCGTGTTGGTGCAGGACAAGGAGCGAGAGCAGGAGGGCGCCGGCGAGGAGGACCCAGCTGATCTCCATGGGGAGGTGGCGTGCCTTTGCGACGAAACTATGGTCGTGTTGATGTTTGTCGTATGGTGAGGAGATTAGACGAACGGGATTCCAGTTTTATAGTGGGGTTTTGTACGTGCAGTCCGTAGTCCATACCATAGGGCCCTCTTCCCCGCGCGCCCGTGCTGCGGACCACTAGCGACGCGCGAGCGAAGGTACCGGCAGGTCGTCCTTAATTTGCGGACGTTTTCTCTTATCAATTTTGCTATCGAGCCTTTAATTTCAGCAACGATAAAGGATCGAGCCTCACTCGAGGGGCTGGCAAGAGTATCTATTCGCTAGAAATTCTTTATGTCTAACCTCTTCTCATGTTAAAAAACTAGAAACAAGGTGTGCGGACACAAACTCGAGTAAAACTGGTCGGACCATAAGAAACCTACACCCCAACGGCTATGACGTTTTTGCTCACCAACGTGATTAGAGTTTTTATCCCCACATCCCGAGCTTTAGCCTCCGCCTTCTCGGGAAGGGTTTGGAGAAGCCCATCTATGGAATCTCCATCGAGGAGAGACCAGCAGGTCGCCCAAAGTCGATCGGACGGCTCCGGCCGCTGCTGAGAGATGGGTAGGGAGCAGCGGGATGTCCCATGCAGGTCACACCAACTCCGTCACGAACGACGGACCCGGACACCACACGGACATATCTAGTAAGAGCTCCTCGAACCCATCACTCGAGCCATCGAGGTAACTTTACCAACCCCCACTTTACTTCTCCAGTACATGAGCATTCATTCATCCATTCTCATGCATGCATTCATACATTCATTCATATGTTCATTCATATATTCATCCATACATTCATTTCATATATCCAAGCATTGCATATACAATTATTACATCACAACGCTTCGCGGCGCGTAACAAAGCGGTAGTCGTCTCATTCGACATGAGCGGCGACCGACCGAGGTTCGAAGGCCGGCCCGCGAAGGGCTCGAGGCCGCCTGGCGTCAAACAGAGCTAGGGAGAAAAACAGATATGAGTCCCAGCGGCCCTTGCCCGACCCCGCTCAGAAGCGGACAGGGACATCTCGACCTTTCTCGTTCGATCCTAACCTCGAGCCAAGCCCACAGAATCTCTATCGAGGAGAGGCCACCCGGCCACCTGAGTCACTCTCCGGAGCGACATGGGCATCTGTCGGGAGGCGGGCTAAGGAGCAGTGGAATGCCACAAGAGGGCTATGCCGACCTCATCATGAACGACAGACCCGAATTCCACTCGAACATGCCTGTTAGTGAGCCTACCGAGCGCGTCACTCGAGCCATCGAGGCAAGTGACGTTAGCTCAACCCCTCCGGTTGCGGAAACCGTGGATGGGGTGACGATCACAAAGACAAGCCGACCCTCGATCGGATTGCCGCTACGCGCGGGGGCTCGATGAAAGTTGGGCTCGCAAGAAGACCGAACGCACGATCGCGGAACGATAGACCCCCAAAGGGGTCGAAATCAGGGAAGGACCTTTTCTGACCCACCAAACCTCATGGCTATACCCCCGAAGGGTCCAATCTCGACGAAAGGGAATCACCGTCCTCAGGTCACGCCGTGCGCGACAAAAGAAGGTCAAGGCCATCAGAGTCCTCCCGCTCGAAAAAACCTCCGAAGGAGTTTTCTACTCCTCCACGGACTTGGGGGCTACTGTTGGGGACCAATATTAGGGTACCCGAAGAGGAGGAGCTAATGACCATCAATATTGACTCATCCGAGCAGTCAAGAGCACAACTACAGCTCCAACCGACCCCCCGGCGTGCAAGCCCTGCTTCTTCCGGCCTCTGGGTCTGCATTCTGCCTCGCCTGACCCTTAGGTCTATGCTCTGCCTCGCCTGACCCTTGGGTCTGCGCTCCGTCTCGCCGACCCTTGGGCCTACGCTCTGCCTCGCCCGACCCATGGGTCTACGCTCTGCCTCGCCCGACCCATGGGTCTGCGCTCTGCCTTGGGCGACCCTTGGGTCTATGCTTCGCCTCGCCCAGCCTCTGGGAGAGGACTCCGCCTCGCCCAACCCTAAGGCCGCGGGCTTCACCTCACCCAACCCTTGGGTCTGCGCTCTGCCTCACCTGACCCCGAGCCCGTGGGCTCCGCCTCGCTTGACCCTTGGGTCTGCGCTCCGCCTCATCCGACTCTTGGGTCTGCGCTATGCCTCGCCCGACCCCGACGCCGCGGACTCCACCTCGCCCGACCCTTAGGTCTGCGCTCCGCCTCACCCGACCCTTGAGTCTGCGCTCTACCTCGCCTGACCCCGAGGTCGTGGGCTCTGCCTCGCCCGATCTCTGGGGGAGGACTCTGCCTCGCCAAACAGGAATGCGAGCTCGCCAACTTTCCATGCGCTAATCGCGATGTCTTCGCATGGAAACCTTCTAACATGCCGAGCGTACCGCGGGAGGTCGCCGAGCACGCATATGCCTCGTCCTGGGCTCAAAGCCCACCAAGCAACGCCTGTGTCGCTTTGACAACGAGAGGCGCAGGGCCATAGGTGAGGAGATAGCCAAACTCCTGGCAGCTGGATTCATCAAGAAGGTATACCACTCCGACTAGCGAGCCAATCCTATTCTTGTTAAAAATAAGACCAAGAAATGAAGAATGTGCGTTGATTATACTGGCCTCAACAAAGCGTGTCCGAAGGACCATTTTCCTTTGCCATGAATAGACCGGATAGTCGACTCCACCTCAAGATGCGAAATCCTCTCCTTTCTGGATGCCTACTCAGGCTACCACTAGATCGCGATGAAAGAGTCCGACCAGCTCATGACTTCATTCATCACCCCGTATGGTTCGTACTGCTACATAACCATGCCTATCGGTCTAAAGAACGTTGGCACCACCTATCAATGGTGCATGCAGCAATGCTTCGCCGATCAAATCAACCCACTCGACCAACCTGACCAAGTCGAGAGGCCAAAACCAATAATCGCCATCTATGTAGATGACATAGTGGTCAAAATGGCTCAAGCTTACTACCTCGATCGCAAACATGGCCGCGATGTTCACAAACCTCCGAAGGTTTAGCATCAAATCGAATCCCGAAAAATGTGTTTTTGGGGTTCTAAAGGGGAAGTTGTTTGGATACATCGTGTCCAAATGCGGCATCGAGGCCAACCTAAAAAAATCATGGCCATCTCCAACATGGGCCCAATACACAATGTCAAGAGCATACAAAGGCTCACCGGCTGTTTGGCCACCCTAAGCCAATTCATCTCCCGGCTAAGCGAGAGGAGAATGCCTCTCTACAAACTTCTCAAAAAGACAATCATGTTCATCTGCACTAAGGAGGCACAGCAGGCTTTGGAAAGCCTCAAAGCATCACTGACGTCGGCCCCAATCCTCGTCGCTCCCAAACAGGGAGAACCCCTCCTCCTCTATATCATGGCGAGCAACCACGTGATGAGCGCTGCCCTAGTCATCGAAAGGGAGGAGCCGGGACACCCCCTGAAGGTCCAACGACCCGTATACTTCATCGGTGAGGTACTCACCAATGCTAAGGTTTGGTACCCTAGGTGTAGAAACTTCTATATGCCATGCTGATGGCGGCCCGGAAGCTCCTGCACTACTTAACCGACCACGAAGTCATGGTCGTCACTTCATACCCGATGGGAGACATCGTCCGCAAATGTGATGCCGCAACACGGATCTCCAAGTGGGTGCTCAAGCTAATGGACCATGACATCAGGTATATCTCCCGCACCACTATTAAGTCTCAGACTCTCACGGACTTTATCGTCGAATGGATGGAGCTCTAACTCCTGACCCCAGATATCACCCATGAGTATTGGACGATGTACTTCAATGGGTCGGTGATGGCGCCCGGCTTAGGGGCTGGAGTGGTTCTGATCTCCCTAGATGGGAGCAGGCTCCGCTACTACGATCCGCCTCTATTTTTTGGCCTCAAACAACGCCGCGGAATATGAGGCCCTCATCAACAGACTACGCATCGCCATCGAGCTCGGCGCTACGTGGCTATACGTCCACGACGACTCAAAGTTGGTCATTGACCAAGTCATGAAGGAATCCTCTTGCAAAAGCCCCCTCATGGTAGCATACTGCCAGGAGGTGCGCAAGCTCAAGGTCAAATTCTAGAGGATCAAACTACATCATGTCCCCCGAAAGGACAACGATGCCACCGATTTTCTCATAAAATTGGCTGCCAGGTGGGTTCCATCTCCAGATGGGGTCTTCATCAACGACCTCCATGAGCCATCTACCCACATCCTGGAAGGTCCGATCCCGACACAATCCAAAACCAATCTAGCACTCGGGGGCTTCGATCGTGGTAGCACTTGATCAAACTGACTGGAGAGCATCGCTACTCGCCTACCTCCTCGAGGAGATTCTCCCACCAGAAAGGACTAAAGCATGACAAATAGCTCGATGCATCAAGACGTTCGTCACATTCGGTAACGAACTTTACAACCGAAGTCCATCGGGAGTACTCATGAAGTGCATCCCTACCGACCAAGGGAAATAGCTCCTCCTCGAGGTCCATGCCAGAATCTATGGACTTCACGTGGACCCAAGGTCACTGGTCGAAAAAACCTTTCGCCAAGGTTTTTATAGGCCCACTGCACTGTGAGATGCAGAGGAGGTCGTCCGCAGGTGTGTGGGATGCCAGTTCTACGCTCGACAAACTCATTTGCCAGCGCAGGAGCTTCAAACCATCCCCATCACCAGGCCATTCATGATCTGGGGCCTCAACATGGTCGGACCCCTCAAAAAGGGCCCGGGTGGCTTCACTCAACGACTCGTAGTGGTGGACAAATTCACCAAGTGGATAGAGGCAAAGCCCATCACCAATATTCGCTCAGAAGAGGCGGTCAAGTTCTTCCTTGACATCATCTATCGTTTTGGTGTTCCTAACTGTATCATCACTGACCACGGAACTAACTTCACCGGAAAGAAGTTCCTGGACTTCTGTGGTGGATACGGCATCAGGATCGATTGGGCCTTGGTCGAACATCCACGTGCTAACGGTTAGGTCGAGCGGGCCAATGGCATGGTCCTCCAAGGACTTAAGCCATGCATCTTTGACCGACTTAATAAGTATGCTAGGTGATGGGTTGCAGAGGTTCCAGCGATCCTCTAGAGCCTGAGAACGACCCCGAACCAATCCACAGGGTTCACACCTTTTTTCCTGGCCTATGGAGCTAAAGCAGTGTTGCCCTCCGACCTCAACCACGGCACACCAAGAGTGAAGGCCTTCGACCGAGACCGAGCCATAGAGGCTCAGCAGGACGCGGTTGACCTACTCGAGGAGGCTCGTAAGATGACCGTCATCCGCTCCGCTCGCTACCAACAAACTCTCCGTAGGTACCATGAAAGAAAAATCAGGGGGAGGATCCTTGAGGTTGGTGATCTCATGCTCTAGAGAACCCAATCAACCAAGGAGAAACATAAACTCTCTCCACCACAAGAAGGACCCTATACGGTGATCGAGGTGATCTGATCGGGCACCTATCGGCTGAAAGGACGACAACGGCAATGTTCTCACCAACACATGGAACATCGAACAGTTACGTCGTTTCTTCCCCTAAAGCTCGGTTTACCATTTTCTTTCATTCAATGTTTGCTCCTACAAGCACCCCAGCCCGAGCACTATTGGCCTAGGTTGCTCGGGGGCTCCATGAGGGTGCAATACCACCCCTCTTTTTTACTATCATATAGTAATACTTTTCACCCAAACGAAAGGGTAGTCTATTCCTTTAATTACCCTACGTAACTTATGTTTTAAACTCCCAACCGATCACATCCCGCCACGACCTACGGTTATGAGCAGCTGAGCCTCATGGGCCACGCCTGGGTTCTTAAGGTTGTAGCCTATGGGTCAAATGGGTAGGTGTGAAAAAGAAAGGATAAAAAACAAAGTTATGCTAGGGTAAAAACAAAGATGGATGGGACAAGCTTTCCCCTTACAAGTGATTCCATCACAAAACAAAATTGAAGTATTCACGAATGTAAAAAACTGTTCACACGGGGGCACCCCTATGAACTTATTTTTTACATATACTGACTGTTTCTACTCTAAATCCTATTGTGGCCGCCCGTTGGCTTCGGCTGATGGCACGATCGACGAGGATAAGGGCAGCTCGCTTTCCGATGGGACGACGTTTGGCTCGATCGAAGATAGGACAATGCTCACTTCCAACCTAGTCTCCACTCCTTCCGCAGGCTGGATGACATCTTCCTGGCTGAATGCCTTCAGCCACGCTCGAACGGCGAGCCTCCATCACCCACTGCGCGGAGACTTGCTCGGCAACCATCTGTGCACATGGCACCAAGCTCTCCCCAAGCTCATGGATTGCATCTGCGCTCCACCCGTCGATGTACCCTCTGCAGATGGCGATGAAGTCTAGATCCGGGTGGTGCGTCGCCACTGAGGTCAGCACCCCTAACGTCCCATAGAACATGCCATTGGAGATGAGGGCCCGAACTTTGTTTGGGACCTCCGCCAGCTGGACGGTGGGCTGTACTGGTGCTTGGTCCCAACCCGAACACCTCAGAAACAACCACCTAGGTGATGTTACAAATCTGGTCGAGCTCCCCCTCAAGAGCACGTTGCTCTTCAAGGGACTTGGCTAGCGCCTCCATGCTCCAACCGATTGCCGCCTTGGCTGTCTCCAGCTCTCGCTCCAGAGAACCAATTTTTCCACCTAGTTCTGGAAAAAGGACGACAAGTTCAAAAGCAAAGGAAAGAAAAACCAAGGCATCAATCGAAGGTGGAACAGATACATACCAAGGCGGGTGCTTTCAAGGATGAAGAGTCTTTCCTCTTGTCGGGTCACCTTCTCGAGCAATTGAATGTTCGACTCCTCCGCCCCAAGCACCTGCCCCTAGAGCGTGACCACTTCTTGATCAGCCTTCACCGAGCCCTCCGCTCCATCTCTAGAGCCTCCAAGGACTTCTGAAGCACCGCCTCAGTCTCCACCAGGTGGACCTTCACTGCATCAAGTCCCCGCTCGGCAGCAATCGCCCATTCAACCGCAAGCAGTTCCATAGCCCGTGCTCTCGTCGCCTTGGCCGCCCGGTCTTGGGACTCACGGCGAAGCCAATTCTAGCTGGCGCCAAAGCTCATCAACCCACCACGACATCTCTGCTTCCTACTCCATCCGACCGTGTTCCTCCCGAAGGAAACGGGACTTGCGGATCGACATCGCCTCTAGATCCTGTAAAGCAAGAAGCAAACATGTTGAAACAACCAGTGAAAGACCAAGGAGTCAAGGACAAATGCTAAAAACACATAGAACTTACCTCTGTGACGTGGGGCAGGTCGACCGTAACCGCCTGATGGACGAGCTCAACCCGCTCCAAGGCCTCCTTGAGCCTCGCCTTGGTTCGGCGAAATCGAACTCCATCGATAGTCCTCTCTCCCCAAGCAAGTGTCTAGAGCTTCACCTCCTCCTCATCATGAAGGACGAACTCGAGCCTTCCTCGGGTCACCGAGACAGGGCCACACCAGCTCACGGCTCACCCCCGACCCACTAGAAGATCTAGCCATCGCAAATCATGCGATGACTAGATCATCACCAACTCCTGCGACAAAGGGATGGCTG
Source organism: Miscanthus lutarioriparius (assembly GCA_904845875.1). NCBI lineage: Eukaryota > Viridiplantae > Streptophyta > Magnoliopsida > Poales > Poaceae > Miscanthus > Miscanthus lutarioriparius. Next base: position 37,988,099 of record CAJGYO010000004.1, on the reverse strand, counting down.
GCTGTTCCACCCTAGTGCCTGCCTAGCTGGAGCAGGGAATCTCCACTATCTAGACTCCATGGCTCATCGGCAGATGTTCTACCTCTGGCCTGGCCATGTCTCCTCCCGACCCCTCCAGCTCTGACCAGGAGGGCGAACCATGCGTTCCTCCGCCAGGTGAGGCAGGGAGACCGGTCTCCCTCCTCTCTTTTGCCACAGCTATTGGGGGAGGGATCACAAGGGTCACCTCCGAACCAACCTCTGCCGTCACCACAGGGATCACCGCCACCGCTGATGTCGCTGTACTCACGACCGGTCGGGAGGACGCAACCCCTAGAAGGGAAGGTTGCACATCCGCCAATCTACTTTCCACGCCACTCATCGCAACTCACTGTAGGTCGGGTCTCCACTCCTCCCGCACGGGAGGCAGGGCGATACCCTATCCCGCTAGTCCCTAGCCGCTGTCAAATAAGTGTAGGTCAGTCGTGCTCAAAAAACTCAGCTATAAGATCGAAAAGGAACATAAATGCATACCTAGATGAAAGCGGCAGAGCCCTGAAGCCCCGACCCACTGGCGAATGAGCCCACCGGATGAGGACCGCTCATGGGTTGTGACCCATGCCCCCTCATATCGATCAAGGGAGGAGCCGACCCGGCCGGTTCCTGATCGGCCCGTGAATGGCCACGACCACTAGCTCGTGGCGAACCCCCCAGAGCAACTGATGGGGCATCTCCCCGTTGTGTGTCATGCGCACACGCCAACCCCGAAGATGCGGGGGGTGAACATGCTCCTCCAACCAGCCGGCGTGCCCCACCACGCTCGGAGGAGGGGTGTGAAAGCCAACGACGCCTCCAAAGGGCGCGGTGACCGTGCCCGCTTCGCCTCTCGCTCGATGGCGGTGTCTTCACTCACGGCGCACTTTCTTGACTCGGGAACGTTGCCGCGCTTCTCACTTATCCTACCCAACCACTGACGGATGCGGCTGTAGGCTCATGACGCTCCACCGAGGTCATGACGACGCCCCTATCTCCTTCATCCTTAGAGGTACTCACGTCGCCACCCATCTCCATGGGTTCCTCCGACTCGAGCTCCGCCTCCATGTCGCTCCGGCTTTCATCTCCATGGACCTGTCGGCCGATCTCCTTCTCCTTCTCGAACCTCCTCTAGGCCTTTTTCAGCTCTTTTCTTCTTCTTGGCAAACACTGCTCCTTCTGGGCAGCTTGCCGAGCTATGCCCTCCGACCCCCTCAAAAGATGTGGCCTAGATTTATAACCCGTGAGTCCCTATGAAACGGACAACCCGAAATCAAAACAAAGGAGAGCAAGAGGGAAAAGGTCATGGGATAAGAAGAAGGGAGCATACCAGATTGGATAGCTTCAAGACATGAAGAGGTTTAGGTGTTCTTTCAAGGGAGTTTTTATCCCTCAGTTGCAGCACCCGATCAAGTCGACTCCAGACCTTGTCCTTCGGCAACTCCTTTGGCGACGCACGGTCATGATCCATTGGGCCAAAGTACACCCACATCGCACGTTGGAGCTCCCATCACTCTTGGCCCTTCGGTTCAGAGCCCGACCGGACATTTAACACCCCCCCTTTCTATTCCCACTCATTTGTAACCCCACAACAAACTTCGAGCACCTGGGCTCAGGAATAAAGTCACCGACCAACTGGAACTGGACGTAGGGCACGTTGCCTAAACTAGTATAAACCCTATGTCATTGAGTGCTAGGCTACATCCGATCACAATGCATGGTAAAACTACAAATATTTACTTGTTGGTCACTTTTCGCACCAACATAAAGATAGACAATCTTTCTAAGGGCTAAGAAACTCAACCCTTTTGGACAAATGAACTTAAATGCTACATGCATGCTCAATCTTCTGATCTTATCACCCATGACATAATTGAACAAAGCACATAAACATCAACTTCTCATATTCAATGTTGGTGTTTTCCCACCAACAGAGCCCATGCACTTTATCTCTACCTTGTCTTTATGAGCAGGACACACTTCAAGCAAAGTGTGGGGGAAGAAAATTGACTCCTCAATTTCTACAAGTAAAGGTTCTAAACCTGTCAAACTAAAATCAAAACTCAAAAAAACGGGTTTGGTGGAAAAAGGTGACATCGCCATTAGAGGCACCACCACAAGAATTCTCATCTTCAGAGCAAACCAAGGTACTTGATCAATAAACTTCATAAGAAGAAGTCCGGTCCGGTTTGAAGGACTTAAAACACCAAACCCTCACCAAAAGAGCTAGCTTGGGGGAGAAGCACTCATGTGTATCTAGGTAAGTATGCTTTCCCTTTGTTCTAGTTTTTGTTTCTTTTAAATAGTTAAGAAAATGGTAAAATTGAAAACAAAATAAAAGGTGTGTCTAGTTTGCTTTAATTTATTTTTAACAGCTAAATAAAATAAAGAGGACTCAAAATAATCTCTTAAATGGAAATGATAAATAGTTGTTCTGTTGCAATTCCTTTCAAGTACCTAGTTTTCAGCCTAGAATTCTTTTGAGTTTTTGATACGACTGATTTGATATAAGGATTTACTCTGAACTTGAAACTCCTAGGTAGCATGTGTTTGATCTAAGTCTAGGTAATTGACGGATATGATATGAGAAGGTCTAAGCTGTTGTTTATCTTGTTCCAAGTGACACTAAAGTTCTGTAGATTTATCTTTAGAAAAACACAAAAATGCTACATGATGAGTTCCTGTATGACAAAGCTTGAATTTCTACCAGAGCCATATATGTTATTTAGGCTAGGAAAACTTCCACATATATGTTGCTTGCTTTTTATTGAGTTTTGTCAAGCTTTTTTGACCCTTATGATACGTTTGTCATGCTCTTAAAATCAAGATCATGTATACACCACCCAAATATGCACTACTCCTGCACTAGGGGTAGGCGCAAGAACATGCTTTCCATTTAGATCCACCTAAAAATGATATATTCTTACACTAGGAGTGAACACCAAAAACATGCTTGTTAGGTTTTCCATCCACCAAATAAATGCTCCAAGTTCTTGTTGCTATCTCTCAAAAGTTTTGTTGCAGAAAAGAGACATGGGGCTATGCAAAAATTATTCATAAAAGAAGAAGAAAAAGAAACAAAAAAAGAAGAGATAAGAAAAAAAATGGACACGTGTCTAAGATATTTAAAACAATGGGTACTTAGATGCCCGTCTGAAAAAAAGAAGAGAAGAGAAAGAGAGATGAATAAGATAGCCCCTGCTCTCTAGCAAATATTTCCAAGTTTTAAAGGAGAGATATGTTTTCAAGGAGCATAGTAGAATTAGGTTAGCCACCATATATATCCACCATATATCCACACACATGCACATCTTGATTTGATTGTATGGCTCGACTCTCTTTAGATCCGTTGTTTGACTTTACAATATATGCATTGCAAGTATGCTATAGCTTTCTCTCTACATATGAACTCTACATAAGCTTTTGTTGTAGGAAGAAAAAAAGAGGCATAACATCTTTACTGCCTTTGGTGAGGATCCACAAATGCCACATATATTGAGAGACTTGAGAGCATCATACAATGGAATCTCTGAGTTTTATTTTGAAAACTTATAAAACCTTTGGAATAATGGTGGAACAAAGAACTTGAGACATAGTGCTTGACTTGATCGTTCTGTCTTTCAATTGCTCAAGACCCAAGTGAGGGTTAAGAATCCCCATGGTTAAAGGTAATATGGGTAAGTTTGAAAGTCATATCAGTTTTTTGATTGAACGCATGTGTACTTTTGAGGCATGAAAATATTGTAGCAACTCTTGAACTATTGCTGAGTTTAGCTTTGCTCAGGGACTAGAAAAGGCTAAGCTTGGGAAAAATTTGTTGACGATCACTAACATCAATTATAAAACCGTCAACATAACCTGATATTATACTTAATTCCATCACCAAACATAGGTATAGGGGTTTAAACTAATAAATTCTATGAGTTTTGGTGAATCTATGTTTTCAGCAGAGTTTATCCAGAAAACCATCAAGGGGAACCCATTCGTCAAAGGAAATTACAGAATTTCGCCACGTAATCGATGTGGGAAGACTTTAGAAGACTCTAGAAGGCGAATCACCAAAGCGGAGCCTGTGTCTCTGACATATGGGGCTGGTCGGTCCCACCTAGAGATTGCCCGACCTATGGGCCCCCATGTTAGCCTTCCGTTGCTATCTCGGTTCTCCACCACCTCCTAGGTTGCATCTATGCCTTCCTTTAAGTTGGTTTGATCCAAGGGCTCACGTTAGATGCTCTGGCCTATATATACCAGCCCATGCCACCCTCTCTAGAGTAATCCTAAAACCCTAATTCATATCATGATGATCAGAACCAGTTATCAAGAGAAGATTAGTCCTCCATAGGATCTAGTCTTATAAATAATAGTGAGATAGAGAGTGAGAGAAGAGTTTGGATCTAAGCTTGTACCTTGGCAGATTCAAGTTCTATCTAAGCTTGCATCTAAGATTTCTCTAGTAATCAACTTCTGATTCAAGTAAGCATCTTGTTTATATTGTTCTTCAGGTTCACGACTCTCTTTTAAGTGCTTCTATTCTCTTCCTAACGAGAGTAAAGTGTTAATTGTAAGTGTAAGCATGGTGCTTAGACTTAGGTTAATCATGGATGCACCCTGCATTCTAGAAGGTGGTAGATCGCGTGAGTGACATAAGTTCTATATAGCTTGTACTGTATAGCTTTGTTGATCCTTTGTAGTCTATCTCCCGTCTGTAGGCGCATGTAGGACGCGGTTGTGAAGGAAAGCATCCTCTGCTGGTGTCTTTCCCTAGTAATATCCCTAGTTAAATAGTAGAAGTCATAAGCCTACCCAAGTTAGAATTAGAGAACTTTAGTTATCCTCTCTATGCTCTTATTTATCCTAACCTTGTTGCTACCCTTAGTTAAGTTAGACCGTAGTTAGTCTCACACATTTACCTATGGATACGATACTTGGAATACCTCAGGGTAAAAGCTACAGCGGTATCCGTACGCTTGCGGATTTATCTGTGTGCGTTAAATATACCAACAAAGAGCATCCGGTGGAAGCCACAGACGAGGCACTCTTAGCCGGCTCCTACAAACGAGTCTTACCAACGGCCGAAGGTGAAGCCGTGGGTGGTGCTGAACGGGTGCTCGCTGGTGGAGTAGACTATGTGCTTGCTGATGGTACTGAAGGACATGCACCCGATGACTTGGTGGATGGCGGCATGATTGCCTTGGACGTGAAGGAGGTGCCATAGTTACTCCTGCTCCTTTGCGGCGACTGCAGTCGTTCCTACAATTCTATTTCTGCAAGCATGGCAAGCTGAAACAACTGGTTGGTAGCGTTAAAATCTTTATAATCAACAATATCCTGAATTTCACGTCTCAAACCATCATAAAAATGACACACTTTATCCTCTGGATCCTCCTCTATCTCACAACGAATCATGCCCTTTTGAAGCTCTGCAAAATATTCTTGAACGGACATATCTCCCTGTTCCAAGCGCTGTAATTTTTTACACAAATCTCGTTTATAAGAAACAGGAACAAATCTATCACGCATCCCATGTTTTAAGTCTTCCTATGTATTAGGTTTTTGTTGCAAAGAAGCCCACCAGATTATAGCAAAATCTTTGAATTCACTAGTGGGAAGCAAATTTTTGTTCTATTGTCATCTCCCAATCTAGGTATTCCTTGGCATCATATTTCCCATGGAAAGGTGGAATGGTAAATCTAATTTTAGCATAAGGATCATTGTTACCTTGATTGTGCCGGTTCTTATTACCTCCCATACCTATTTTATCCTTGAGGAGTCGTCTTCTACCTCAGACGGATCGCATTGGTCTTAATGTGGTCAGGAAAAGCATCAGAACCGTAAACAGCATCCTCCTCCAATTTTTAAAAACCATCATCATCATCATCCTTGTCTTTATTATTGTTGGGCTTGGGAGGATTGGTCTCGAGCTGTTGAATCCTCCCTGTTAGGGTGGAAACTCGCTTGTCCACACTCTCAACAGAATGATGTAGACCTCTAACTTCTTCCATTAATGTGCCCATCTATTGTAGCATGAGATCCTCCGGTTCCTGAAACTGACTAGACAAAATAGGTACGTCGTCTGATATGGTTAGTTATCAATAAAAACCCTATGAACTATTTTGGTTCAGTTGGTGGAATCACACCCTCACACACGTGTTACCAAGTTTTTACCAACGCGGCCAGAGGATGGCAACCGACGGCTTGGTTGTGATACCTGTGAGGAAGAGGCACCACAATGGTAAGGTATTTTTCTGTACTGATCTGAAGGATATGTGGAGCTTAGAAGGCACACAAAGAGGAAAAATATGTATATGTGGCACATAGGTCAGTAACAGATAGTAATGTTGAATTATAGTCCCAAATACTTATTCTTGTTGCTGGCCTAACGTGTTCCAAGTACCAGTGTGTGTGTGTGACAATAAGTATGAAGAAACAGGTATGATGGATAGCAAGAGCAATAGGAACAAAACACAAGACAACACATGCTAACACAACTCAATTAGGCCTTCTCTATGTGCTCCTCTAGATATTGTTACTCTTTTGTCCCTTTCTTTTTTCTCTTTTTTTGGGTTGTCGTTGTTTTTTTAGGAAACTTTGACTTTTTATTTTTCTTTTTTTCTTTTTTTTTTTTCTTGGCTTAGGAGCACACAAGAAGTAACCATAGAAAATTTGAGCTTAAACAAGTGAAAGACGTGGCCTGTGAAAAAATTAGAAGATATGCTCAAAACTGATAAAAAGCTTCCGGGCTCAAAAAGACAATCTTGTGACCATTTTTTGGGAAAAATAAATTTGCCAAACCCAACAATGACAGGGGACAAAACATTCCAAAATGTTTTGCTAATCAATTTTGATATAAAGAACGTTTCAATCGGAGTTCGTATGAGAAAGTTACGATCAGTTTAAGAACTGACTCCAAAATAGAGGACAAAACGAGAACAATGCGCGTAAAATTGGTCACGACAATTAGGGTTTGATGGAAACGACGGGGGAAAACATACGAACTGGACTCTAACATGACCTAACCAGCAACAAGACCTTGACCCGGACACAAACTCAACACGACGGACTCTGAAACTGAAATATACAAAGGCTATGGCGCGGAAGGTTCTATAACAGGAAAAATGAGTATGGTACTGGACTATGGGACGAATGCAAAACACTCAAAACTAGGGGATAGATGTGAACCTGATGGTATACCTTAGCTCTGATACCACTTGATGGGGACGTGATTCCTGATCTTTTGTCAGGTTGATGATAACTATCATTTTAGGCGGACCACGACACACCGATCCGGCTTCAGATCGAAAGACCCGAACCCTGCAACCTTAGCACCACAACTCCTCTGGTTATCAATAGTGTCACAAATCCGGTTAACCTCGCTAAGAAGGCTAATCCCTACCTACAAATTGAAGAACACAAGTAAGAACTTAAAGTATGTAGCTCAAAGTATGGGACAAACTGCATATTATATGATTAAGTTCTCAAAATGGGGTCTCACAAACCGATAAAGGTCTAAGGGTCGTCGCCTACCCTGGACGCGCCCCCCTAATGGGCTCAAAGATGATACACAACCTATTGAACCAAATACGTTGACGTGGCACCCTGATAGATTCTAGACACTGACTTGTTTCGACAATTTCCGTTGATTCTGAAGGGATTTTGATGTGGGACTACTTCCATTGGTTTCCTTATAAAATTATCTTTACATCCATATGTGGATCATCGGAAACGAAGTCCAGACGCATCCGGGTGACTAGTTTATGGCAGACTGATCCTGGAGACCGAGGCAGACTCGAATTCATGTTGGACCGGGCCTCCGGCTTGTGTTGGACGTCCTTGCTGGTCATCTTTGCCTCCATCACTTCCTCTAAGTTCCTCATGACCCTCTCCAATGTTCCTAAGAAATATAACATTATTAGGTAGTAGTATATTCTTAAAAGTATGAAAAGGATCGCTTAAGAACGACTCACCTCTAAATTTAGTTGGCGCATTCGAGCTCAGGTCATTGGACCTTGCATATTGTTTAGAGGATCAGCGGGTGCATCCGAAGGAGTGATGTCCTCATCAGCACTCATAGCACCACCCCCAATCCTAAGAGGGTGAAGTACGAGCTCACTGGCAACTAGCTCCCTTTAGGGAGATACGAGAAGGTGCTCCACCGCCTCGACTCCAGCGACGCCAAGACCATAGAAGGGTCACTGTTGGCCCCCTCTGTGTGTCGCTGTTTGACCCCTCTGCCTATTCATGGATCACCTGGGCAGATGGAGCACAACGACAACAAGAAGGAGGAGCTCACCCTTGAGGGGCTTCAGGCTCAACTGCGCACCCTCAAGGAGGAGAACCTGACCCTAGGGGAAAGGGTGGCGGAGCAGGAGCTCTAGTGCTTTGACATTGAGGACAAGATGGACGTACTCCGCAAGGGGCTCACCTCGAAGCTCAAGCGCCTATTTGAGGCCATGAGGAATGAGCACCTCTATAAGGCGCCACTCCCCTAGACCCCGTGGCCGCTTAGGTTTTTAGATTAGGCGCTCATTAGTTTATATTTGTTTTCCTTAGTTCACTATAGGTCGTGTTAGGTTTGAATTGTTTGTGTTAGATTTGGTTTTCATTAGTTTAAATTTCCATCATTGTAATCAAGCGCTTAATAAATAAAGTAACATGTCCCATCCTTCCGGTGGCACCAGTAGGACTTTGTTATTTACCATTTGTTATTTTGAATAAAAAAACAGATTACCGAAGAAGATAGTGTGGTGGAAGTCTCCATTCGGATCTTGATGGCTTCCCACAATCATGAAAATGCCATCACTAAGTTGCATACACGCTGCAAAGCACCATGAGCGAAACACCGATGCGAGGGTCCACTTGGGCCCACCGCCCGGCGCCCTAGGCCACCGCCTGGCGCCCTCTGCCACCATCCAGCGTGGTAAGGTTGGCTCTCGGGCCCGCCTTGATCACCCACGCAGGTATGCACCTCTATTTCTTTCTAGTACATGATTTTCACCCTAAAATTTATTATCTCCACACATATGAAAATAAATTTAAATGGCTAAACATGTGACTATGTTGATCTTTAAAATTTGACAAGTATAAATTTCATTCACTTCTCATGCTTAGAACTTGTGATCTACTTTTGATTAGTATGGTCTACCTAAGTTGTTGAATTGTGAGATATAGTAGTGACAAAGTAAGTTACTCTTTCTTTACTCATAACCTTGGAGATATTTGTTTTATTAAAAATAAAATGCTATGATATCATGATTCCTCATGTGAGAAAAATGCCTACCAAAGCCAAAGTATATTTGTTTATAAAACTAGCACAAAATGCTATTTGATCTTACTTTGAGCTTTGTCAACCTTTGAGATCTAAGTAGAGAGTTATGTCATGCTTTTATAACCAAGCCCATATATACCACCTCTCTAACCTACTTCTACACTGGAAGTACGCCCATTCATGCCACTATAAAGTCATGTTTCTCCTTTTGAAAATACGTATACATACCTTGTTTTTCCACAGAGGACATGGCTATCTAAAAAAAGAGAGAAAGAAAGAAAAGCTTGAGCACAAATGCTCATGACTTCAGCTCTCTTCAAAAAAGAAGAAGAGTAAGAGATAGCCATGCTCCCTGCAAGGAAAAGAGAAGAAGAAATAAGGTGAAAAGACATCATTCACCATTTTATCCACCCACATATCTTGGTTTATGATTGCATGACATGACCCTCCTAGGATCCATTGTTTGACTTAGCAAAATAAGTAGAACAGATATGCCTAGCTTTGATTCCTACCTATAGCTCCACATAAGCTTTAGGATAGTAAAGAGCAAAGTATTTTTGCTCATGAGAGGACTACCACTAAACACTTTTTGAGTGACAAAAAGAGCTCACATGAGGATATATATGAATCACGTTTTTCTTTGAAAAGCCAAACTTAAAAACTCCAAGGTAGTTTGAGAAGGAAAAGTGTTACTCTTTTGATCATAGTTGTTTCACTTATCAACTACTCAAGGTTTGATCTTAGCCACTAGAAAGATCATAGGTATGAGTAGGAGTATTATAATAATCTTTATACTTATTTAGATTTTGAGGAGAAAGCATATGTCACTTACCTCTTATTTCACACTCTTTACTCGGGACGAGCAAAGGTTTAGTGTGGGGAGCTTGTTGATGGCTCTTAACACCCTCTTTTGCCATCCACAATTAGACATGAAATGCATAAAAACAAGCATGCAATGACATTTTATGTTTAGATTTCACTTGGTTCCACATGTATTTGGAGAATTGTGCTTGCAGGGATAAAATAGGAAAAAAGAAGCAAAAACATACCTTCTAGAAGCCATCAACGTGGCCAGAAGAGACTAGGCCCACAGGGGGCACCGCTCGGTGCCAACATGGCACCGCCCAACCCCACCTGGCACCCTACCACATCACTGATCCATGGGAGGATGTCCTAGAGTGCTGTAGAGCGTTGATTTGATGTCGGTTCACTCAGTGGCCAAGATTCTCTTTGCTTGGATTGAAGGGCCCATTGTCATACAAAGAAGGGCCTCCAACCGACTTAAGCACCGACCTTCAGTGGGAATTTCAACATGTGCTGCCTTTGCCACCGTCATTGGGAGCTATCTAGGGACGTCGATGATGATGAGGCGGTGGAACTAAGGGCCGGGTGGTGCCCCCTTGAGGCTGCCCGACGCCCAAGTTTCCTCCACCACCTTGGTGGCTGCCTATAAGTACCCCCCCTACCTCACGTCAGCTATAACTAGGACTCGTGATGCTCATTTATAACACACAAGTGAAGAAAGAGCTCTCAAGAGAGTAGCTTAGCTTAGGATAGCTAGTCTCTAGATTAGAGAGAGAGAGAAGGCGAGGAGAAGTTGGAGGAGGAGCCGGGCTTGTCGGCAACCTCTTCTTCTTGTAGCTCCATGGCTCTTCAATGGTAATTCTGTTTCCATTCTTGCATTAAGTTTTGTTACATTTATGTTGTTTACGGGTTTCACCGCTTGGTTAGAGTGCTCTAGTCTTATTTCATTGGGATCCAGATTAGAGTAGTAAGCGCATAGATTAAGCATGGTGCTTAGGCTATACCTTACCTGTGTTTGCGGCTAAGTCTCCTGATAGATAGTGGTAGGTGGCAAGTGGTGACAGCTCTTGTCCATCCTCTGTATTCCACCATGATAGGCTTAGTTATTAAATTGTAGGGCCCGAGGCAGACCTTGTCTAGTTAACCCTCCTGGTTGGTAGGCGGGCTGTGCCCCAAAGTAAACAACTATTATTTACCATTCCTTGTTCAAGCATTAGTTACATAATAACCCATAGTATTCCACTCCTTTCCTTCCCAACATCCATAGAAATCAATTAATTCTAGAATTCGATCACTCCTTGTTCCCTGTGAATTCGATACCCAAGATTACTCCTTGGTGAAAAGCTACTCTAACAACCGTGCACTTGCGGTCTTTTCTGTGTGTGCCACCCCTGGTGTCAACACCAATCGGTACCTATTTTCCAAGGAACCGAATTTCTATGGGAACCGAAGTACCAAACCGATCGGTTCGGCATTACCGAATGCCTAGGCTGGCCAGTGGATGGCCGTGTCCCTGCCTGCCCATGCCTCGGTCGCTACGGACGGGTCTCCACCCTAGACATCGATGGGTAGCGGGAGATCCTACACCAGCAGGAGACGCGACTGGCGGCAGCCTCGACCGCGCCTCGTCGCGGCACAAAGCAGCTTCTGCAGGCTAGGAGGATCCCCGCAGAGCTTCACAACAAATGTTTCAACTGCCTTTCCTACTCGCACCGAGTAGCGTCTTGCCGGTTGCCACGGTGATGCCTGCGCTGCCACGGCTTCCGCCACCTCACCAAGGACTGCAAGCAGCCAAGGAATGTTACGATGTCGGCGGTGAAGGGTAGCCATCGGCCACGGTGCTCCGCTCATCATGGTGGCAACCCACCGGCCTCCTAGCACCAGAATCTAAAGACAACTGTGGCGACGGCAGAGTAAGCCAGCGAGGGACGTCAGCTTGGGCACGCCAGCCGACTACGACTACAACACTGCTACCGTTACCGCTGCCACTGCATGCCGCTTCCCCGACCCAAATCTGCTGGCGTTGGAGTTGTGCGTGTGCGAGGGGCCTCCTGTGTGGGTTGACCCAATGTTGGAGGAGCTTGCCGCTCGCTTGTCTTGAGCCCCCTAGCAGAAGCACCAGTGCCTGGATTCTCGTCTGCTCCGACGGCGGCCTCTCAGGGAATGGATGCATCGCTGGTGGATAACAGTTCTCCTGCGAAGACTACCCAGTCGACGACGGACTCACCTCCATTGTCGCCTGTGCAGGGACCACCATAGGCCACGCCGCCACGGGGGATAGTCCGGACTCATGGATTTTGAGGCATGCCCTGAACCCAACGCTGGTCGGGGCTGCCACCCCGGGACACGTGACAATCGTGGCTTGTCACGAACGTCGTCAACCGCACTCTATCCCCTTAGACGACCTCCGCCGATAAATGCCTCAAGTGCTTCATTGAGCAAGTCACAAAGGCGAGGCAATCGCCACTCCTAGAGCTGTCCGACGATGATGCGGCCCACGGCGGACGTGCACCTCCTGCGCTCCCCAAGAGGAGGTGGCGGATTGCGGTGCAAAGCATGTCTCATATCCCGGCGTCCAAGCGAGGTGAACACCTTCTCTTGAAGCGACTGGGTCTAACCAGTGAGATGTCCCCTCCGTCCACATTGGCCATGAAGGTGTACGAAGAAATCTTCAGCGATAACCTCGGCAATATGCAAGTGCTTCGTGAGTTGTTTCCACCGGACGGCGACGTGGGTGTGCGCAAGCGACGTCGGCTCCGAACTGCAGTCCGGACATAGGCCTCCTAGCCGGCACTGCAATTCGGGTTGATCAGTGTCCAATGTAACAGTATAACTTTCAGTACACTAGGGAAGTTCTGAGTGTCCATGTAAAATTCTACTGAACCCTAGGGCGCCGATGAGGTGTGTTGTATCAAACTGTTTTCTCTACCTTAATACAAAGACGCGCAAACCTTTTGGGTGATAAAAAAATACTCATATGCCATCTTCCAGGCTGACTGTTTTTTTTTCCCTTTGCACAAAGCTAACCTACAATGCTCATTAACTGTACACGTGATGGCTCCTTCACTATCTTCTTGGTTTGCATCATGTGGCTTAACTATCTTCTTGATTCCCATCATGTGCAGGCACACAAATAGTAGTACGTACACGTGATGGCTCCTTCACTATCTTCTTGGTTTGCATCATGTGGCTTAACTATCTTCTTGATTCCCATCATGTGCAGGCACACAAATAGTAGTACCATATTATATTGGCCCTGTTCGCTTGTTTTATGGGCCATACTATTTCAACGAAGAAACAATGTTTTTCTCCCACAACAAATCAACGAACAATATTTTCAGTTATGACTTTTCAGCGAAATGAACAGGGTCAATATTGTCGCTATCAAAACTAACACGAGCCATCTATCAAAAAAAAAAACACAGACCGGAGAGGCGACGATGATGCTAGTGCGCTTGCACGGCCAGAGATGACAGATGCCACCGTTGAGCCCCAGAAGGAATGCACACCGTAAGTTAAAGCTAAACAGCGCTGATCATCGTCGTCTAGAAAACTACAGGGGATCCAAGTAGGTGATGACTAATGTGGACGTCTGGACGATAGTCCCCACCCGCCCCGCCCCCCCCCCCCTCGTGCATCCTTCTGGACCTTCTCTGCTTCTCAATTTCTCATCGTTTGCCGAGACAACCACCTGCCGCCGCGGCCGTTGGCCGCCCTAATTTCGTACGTATTCTGGAAGGGGCTCTTGCTTTTTTTTTCCACATGGATGGAAAGAGATCGGCGGGTTTGAACATGTGAATTTCACAGGAATAACTACCAGTCGTCAGTTTCTTTGAATTCCATCCATCATACGGCGAGACAGGTCAAATTCTTTGTGCTCCGTGGCTCAACTTACTTGTCCGGGAAGATTGCCAGGTGGAACTGTTGGTTTTTTTATTAGGTCGAACACGTTGCACAAGAAGAGAGACTTGTTTAAGCCGGATAACACAGGTTTTCTTACTTAATTATTTGTCAACTCAAATCGTTTGCGATTGTTGTTGAGTTGTTGTGGTCTTTGTAGCCTGTTGCCTGTTAGTTTTGACCAGGGTGGTTGTGAGTTGCATGGCTGAGTGAGTAGTGTTGGTTAGTCGGCTGTCTGGACAGACTCTGGTTCTTGTGTTGTATCTTGACCTCGTAGGTAGTGGTTTAGTAGTGTAGCTCTAGTTGTATGGGTTTTAGTCTAGTTTCTTTAAAAATTTGGACTAACTCTTGTTTTTTTTCTTCTTCTAATATATATCGCGGCAAAGCTTTTGCTCTCCTTTCTAAAAAAAATCGTTTGCGATTAAAGTGGATTGCCGTTGTTGTGGGCTTAGGCCTTGTTTAGATTGCCTCAAAATTCCAAGTTTTTTCACTCTCTCCATCACATCAATTTTTGGACGTATGCATAGAGTATTAAATGTAGATAAAAAAATAACTAATTACACAGTTTGGTTGTAAATCAACCAATCTATGTAATTAGTTTTTTTTCGTCACATTTACAAAGTTTGTCAAATACAAACGAAACGTGCTACAGTATCCAGATTACAAAAATTTACAATCTAAACGAGGCCTTAGAAGAGAATCGTATAAATCTTAGAACCTTTAGAGGAGAGACCGTAAAGCCAAACCAGCCTGGCGAATGCAGCAGTCAATGGTCAACGGGGTAGAGTCTTTCTAGCCACGGTGAGGACTGTCCGAACCTGACACTATCGAATTAGCGTGGTGACTGCCAACGGCTGCATATAATATATAATATAAGTTGGTCTGCTGTTGGATTCTTGATCCACAAGGGTCACGAAAGAATCAACAGTAAAAACATTTTTCAGTCACCCCATAAATAGTAATAGAACCTCCCTAAACAATATTTGCATGTTTTTCACCGACAAACGTTGAAGTCAAATTACACTGTACTGTAATCACACAACAACAACCTAACCTTTACGGTGCTACGACGACCTCACCTCTCGATTTCGACAGGCTTTGTGCTGCTAACCACGTGTCCAAAGCCACGTTTTGCGGCCTCGACATCGTCCTCATCGTCGCGATCATCATCGCCGATGCTGAACCGGCTATCACTGTCACCGCCGCCACCGCTGCCTCCCTTCACCAGCGGCAAATACTGCGGCTCCTCGGGGTAGAGCTTCGCCATCTGGAGGTAGAACAGGACGACGAACACCACCGTGCCGCTGAGGTACCAGCTGAACTGCAGGTTGACGAGCGACTTGGCGCGGTCGAGCGCCTCGTCGGTGCGGCACCGGACGACGTCGTGCCCTTCCTCGTAGTTGAGGAAGCATCCCTTGGGTATGAGCGCCGTCGTCCACAGCATGACGCCCATGACGACGAACCAGACGCCCTGGAACACGAGGCTGGCCGACCGGACCAGGCTCACCACGAGGCTCCGCGGGTAGGGGATCCCGAGCAGCGTGGTGGCGAGCGTGACGGCGATGACCGTCTGCAGCAGCCAGTGGAACTGCCCCTCCACGCCCATGTGGTCCGCCGAGTGGAGGTGGAAGATGAGCAGCTGCTGCGCGAACGCCGCGGCGGCGACGAGCTGGGACACGGCGTCACGCAGGGGCGCCCGGACCCGGTCCATGTGGATGGTGACCGCGGCGAAGATGAGCAGCGCCAGCGAGATGGACGCGTGCTCGAAGTTGTGGAGGTGGTCGGACGGGATGGTGCCGTCGTCGTCGAACGGCTGGTGCTTCGCGGGGCCGATGACGAGCTCCATCAGGATGGAGATCGCCGAGCCGACGATGATGAGTATGAGCTCAAGGTGGCGCACGCCCGGCGCCGGGAACCAGACCGGAGCAGAGTACGAGCTCGGCCGCAGCAGGAACAGGCGGATGTGGCTGAACAGCTGCCAGAGGCCGATGAGGAGGAAGCCCGCGCCCGGCGCGACGTGCCCGACGAGGGTGCCCATGGCCTGCCGCCGCGCTGAGGCTTTTGCGTGCACCTGCGGAAGTGGACAACCTAGCAGGGAAGAAGGTGGTGGTGGTGGCGTGTGGAGAGGGGAGGTTTGAAGGTTGAAGGGTCGATGGGGGGATATTGGGGGTTTAAGAAGGTCTGCAGGGTGTCTGGAGTGTTCGGAAGGTTTGAAGAGTTTTGAAGAGTATGTTTGTTGATTTTGTTCTTAGTTTTGTTTTGCTTGCTTGTCGTCTTTTGCATGCAAGATGCATTGTTGTCGTTCATCACTGTCATGTTGGATATCAGTGATGTGGTGGTGTTTTGAACATTCTGGTCAACCAGAGTGATTTGTTCTTTTGAGTTTTGTTTTCAAATAGTCCCATATATGCACAAATATCTACTAAAACTGAATAGTGTTTACTTTTCTAATCACCGCTTATACTTGTAAAATATACCACCATCTGCCTAAACCTAAATTATAGGTCATTTTGGCTTTTAATGGTACATAATTTTTGCTATACGATATATATATATATATATATATATATATATATATATATATATATATATATATATATATATATATATATATATATATATTTATATATACCATAATGCTATAGTAAATCACTTATGAGGGAGTTACCATAATATTAATAGTAATTATCGTAAAAAAATATCTAAAAAGCTAAAACAACCTATAAATATAGATATGGATATAATATAAAAAAATAAAAAAGACATGTTTTAAACTGTTTTTGTCAAAGGTTGACCTTTCGCTGCTACCCAAATGATCAACCCGTTATGCTTCTCCTTCTTTTCTTTCCTATAAAAAAATGGTGTTATGTAGTTATCACCGGTAGGGGTAACGTGAGACGAGGCTATATAAAGAGCTGTCTGATGAAAGATACGGCAAGGACTAAGGACAAAAGATGTACGCCTTGTTCGCTTGAGTTACTTTTCAGCCATGTAACAGTGTTTTTCTCTCATGATATTTCAGCATAAACCAAATTTTAGCATAAGAGAACATGGTGATAGTAGATACTTTAACACAGTAATTTTTATTTATACATCCGATGTTAGGAAAATTATATCAAGTTAGTACTAAATCCATCCCAAATTTAAAGACGTTTTGACTTTTTTAGATACATTGTATTTACTATGTATTTAGATATAGTGTATATCTATATGCATGGCAAATGTAACATATCTAGAAAAATTCAAAACGTTTTATAATTTGAAACGAAAGAGTATCAAACTTTTCTATGGTTGCCGCGATTCCGCGAATAATGATATACGGAGTAGTAGGAGTATACTCCCTATGTTGCTGTTGGACCCAGCTCTGAGGAAAGACCAACCCAGTTGACCAGACCCGTCTTAGCCTCCGCATAATCCTTGTGTTAAACCCTTCTGGAACATGTCACGCACGGTTGACTATAATGCCCTCGACCAAATCCATCCCGCTGGACCGGTGTCGCGCAGTGAAACGGAAGGGCAGACACGGAACTCTCGGCCACGCCCGCGGCGGCGCAGCCGTCGGTTTCCGCCTCGTGCTTTGCCCCGCGCGCCTGGCACTTTGTGGCCGAAAAGCCCACCTGTGACTGTGACGTGAGACGGCGGTGGCTCGGGGCGTGGCGGGTCTTTGGCATTTGTAACTGCCCCGTCACGTCACCTTATCCTCCTTGAGCCACAGGTGAACGTCGACTACTAGAAGCGTGCATAGTTGCGGCCGGCAGAGGCAGAATCCGGTCGTTTCGTCGCGCCGCCGCCCGGGACTTTTCGTCTCGCACTCGCACTCCCGCGCGCCCACGGCCATGGGGTCAGTTTCCGACCGTTTTCCTTTTCTTCCCCGCCGCGGTTTCGTGCTGGGAACATACGGAGTACATATGGACGCTGACGGCGACGGGGGTCGATCGACGGTTTGGCGGGCCCGTACCAGTCACAGACTCACAGTACAAACGGTGTTCTAGAGGGGCCTCTCATCTGTGTGGTAGACATCGAGTGGAGCACTGGGAGCCCCACGTGCTATCCGGCGGGTCCGGGTGTATGACCTTCATCCGGAGCTCGATCGCTGACGAAGCACTAGTGCAGCAGGTTCGTTGCATTGCAAGGATGGCGAGCGAGCGAGCAATACATAGCGGCAACGCAACCGGTCGGCCACGCACGAACCAGAAATGCATGCAACTCGGGAAGTCAACACCGGAGGAATGCCACGGAAACGTCTTAAGTTCACATCACCCAGCTAAGCTCAGGTTCAGGTTGCTTGTTTTGACTACTAACCGGATAGCTAGGCGGATAAGAACTAACTAACTCGCGGCTCACGCTGCGTCCACCTCAGCGATGATGCTAGCGCGCGCGCACGGGCATACATACGTCCGCTCATGTCACATCTGTCTGAACTTTCCGGTGCGAAACCGTTGAACCCCAAAAGGAACGCCAAATACGGACTAGTAAAACCAAAGTGGAACGAAGCTGAGTCTCTAGAAAAGGCCAGGGGATGCGTACTACTCCTATTAGGTAACAACGCACTGACACGCAGCATCATTTCAGGCCGTGATCGAGTTGCTTAATCTTGGGGCAGCACATGGATCCTGGCTGCGGGCGCTCCAAAAGATGGAGGATGAATTCTTCTTTATCTCGGCTTTTCGTCGCTCGTCTGCGGAGACGACGACCCCTTTCTGCAATTCGCATGCATTTCTGGACTTGGCGTTTCCCTTTTGGTTTCAGCTTCCTTGCAAAGAGACGGTCGGGACTCGGCACGGACGGGTCTGAAAATCTAGAGTTTCTTCGCAGCAACAGCACTACAGCAGTCGGCCAGTCGTGTGCGGTTACTTGTCCGAATAAAGATTACCGCGGAAGACAGATGATGATTCTGCCTCTGGGAGAAGGAAAAAGGCGACGCTACAGCGACTGACTGCGGATTGGGCGTTTCAAACCAAAAGCAGATTCCATTAATTCAGAGCAGTTCGAATTTGGTTTACGCGATTGCGGAAGACGACCGTGACCTAGAGCACCAATTTACGCAGCCTCATCAGACTATAAAACACCACAACTGCTTTACCGGCCAAACTGAGCTCCGTTTATATAGCATGAAAAATAAGCGTCCGTCCTCGTCTAAGCCAAGGCGCTCTAGACATCTTTGGCAATTCACCACACAAACAAATGAGAAAGGGAAATTGGGTACGTACCATCAAAAGATTGCATGTTTGGCGATGTACCATTAAAAGATTACAACGTTACAGGTTTCTACCATTCCGTGAACTTCTCTGTGAACACACGCCGCAGAAGAGTTCCTCCGTTTGTAAGAACAGCGGCCGCACCTCCGCGCGGATAAGGATCAAGGAGAACGACCCGTGAACTTCTTCGCAAGAAAGCCTGCCTGTCCGTCCGTTCTTCCAGCTGCTCCGGCGGCCAAAGGGCCAACCCGGCCTGTTGCTTGCGTCCGCCGCCTGCCATGCTTGTTCGTGCGCGCGACGCAGTGGCAATGTGGCATGCGTGTTGAGTCCGCGGCTGCTGCTGTATCCGCATGGCCGCATTCGAACCAAGGAACCGTCAATCCGTCCGTCCAGCGATTGATGGATTGCAATCTCTCTGCTCCGCAGTGCGATTGCCGCTGTCTCCTCGTCGCTGTCCCGCCCTGCCCGACGACGACGACCCCTGCATGCTTCTCGGTAAAAAGAAAAAAAAGGAAAACCTTGCTTGTTCTTGCTTGATGTCTGATGAGTGATGACTCTCCTGCTGATGGTCGTGCTGCCTTGAATTACCCCCGCATGCCTTGAATTGCCAGCTGCTTACGTGCTAATCTAATGCGATTGCAGCAGCAATTACCTTGTGGTGGTGAACGGTGGACTGCTGTTCTCACCCATGCCTCATTACCACCGCGGTTCTGAAAGCTACACGACCATGGTCCATGCAATCTTCTCGGTGTCGCTCGCTCCCTGCTCGTGAATCGTCAGCGTAGCCGCAGATGGAGTAGTAACGGAATCACGGCCGTGCAAGAACGCTCCATGGGCTGGTTCCCGATCCCGACGAGAAGCCCCCTGTGGCGCGCCCTGCTCAAGGTGTGCTCCACGGAGCTCTTCGCGCCGCAACGCCTCGACGCACAGCAGCAGGCCCTCCGCCATGACAAGGTGCAGCGCTCGTGTCGCACGTGGCCGGGCTGGCGCGCGAAGGTGCGGCCATCGACGTCCGCCGCGTGGCATGACAGCCCTACGTCTGATCTCGTGCGCCTTGGAAGAAGACGACTTGGAGAACGGAGATACACGGAACTTTAGCAAAGTTAACGGAAGTGGTAGAAACTAATAACGTCGTGACCTTTCGGTGCTATATAGCAAACAAGTGATCTTTTAATGGTACGTTCCTAAAATTGCAATCTTTTGATGGTACGTAGCCAATTTTCCTAATGAGAAAATTCATCGGATAGCACAGGGGCCTTTCTCACACACAAATGTGTCTCTATGTAGTTTTCTCTCGGCCGCCCTCACCTTCTCCATATCGAGTTTCTAGCCAAAACGTCATAGACCTCGTTCCCTTGTTCACCGTATATGGCCTCTCCACACGCCAAAGGGTCTCAAAAGACAACAAGCTCTAGTGTACAACACTTGGTGTGCACAAGCACCAGTAGCCTAGAGGTAGGTAAACCTCACTAAACACTAAATCTAAACCTAGAGCAAGTCTTCATAAAGCACTCTTGCTAATCGTGTAATCGTTCTATAAGCACTTTGGTGCATTGATAGGTCTCAACTCATTAGCAACTTCCATCAGCTCCAACATGACCTCAAATGGTCGGTTTTGTGAAGAGTGTATATATAGCCGCCTCAACACAACAAACTAGCTCCGATGGCAATGGACTGCACACTCATAGAGTCACAGTGATCATGCCATGTCAACTAGTCGCTGAACTCGACCGTTGCAGGTTGTAAACTCCGATGGTGAGCTCCGGTGTAGTCGTTGGACTCGACCGTTGCAGGTTGTAAACTCCGATGGTGAGCTCCTCCGGTGTACCACCGGAGAGCAGCGGTATGTGTATCATCTCCACCGAGTCCTCCAACACCCTCTTTGTACCAATGCTCCTGTGTAAGGTGAGGGCTTCTTCTTCTATTCAGCCTTAGATTAAGCCTCATCAAAA
The DNA here is from genome assembly GCA_904845875.1 of Miscanthus lutarioriparius. Classification (NCBI taxonomy): domain Eukaryota; kingdom Viridiplantae; phylum Streptophyta; class Magnoliopsida; order Poales; family Poaceae; genus Miscanthus; species Miscanthus lutarioriparius. The sequence continues at coordinate 37,966,968 of CAJGYO010000004.1, read as the reverse complement.
AGCTTCCACTACAAGAGATGTGACCTTCTATGACGGCTCATTTAGGTCACAAATAGAGGATTTTACATCACCATAATACGCTATGTGACGATGCAGTGACAAAATACCTATTGTCACCGAAGGTGCGTGTTAAAGCACCTTCCATGACAATTGAGAGTATATCATCACTGAGTTGGTGACAGCAATATTTTCGTCACCAGCAATAATGACGATCATTATTGTCATTAAAAATGTCATGAAATCTCAAGTAGGCAACTACCATGTGTGCCTATGCAATGCCAATATTAACCATACAATTGAATTCAACAAATGACAGCCATACATTGATTCATAACAAATTTCATAGTCAACATCCATTCAACATCTTAGAAGCAACAATCTCAACCATACATCCATCTCAGTCATACATAACAACTTAGAGTGTGAAATAGTTTGCAAGCTAAAGCAATACTAAGTTCATAGTTTGTATTGCAGCAGCCACAAGCACACCAAAATGCTACAGAGTTCACCAAAGACTCTTATCAGCCCAAATTTTAGGGATAGATACAGAAGGCATAATTGAACCAACTCGCCTGGATGCATATCTAGATGACGAGGATGCTCACAAATTTTAGGGAGGAGTGACTTGACCCTGGTTGAAGTTAATCAGCTGTTAAAGGAGGGCATGAGTTTCTTGCTGTCCCTTCTCCAAATTGTCAATTTCATGTGCTTGGCTAGCCACCTCTCGCTTAAGTTGTGTAGATTCTTGCTTAAGTAGCGCAGATTCTTGCTCCTTAGCCTCAAGTTGAGCCTGTAGCTCTCGCACCTGCGAACTAACTGCACTTCTACTACTTGGCTTGGAGGTTGGCAGCCCCACATTTTGAAGAAATGTGCTTGACTTCGGTAGCACCTTGGAAACAATTTCAATAGAAGACATCGACTGCTGGCCTTCTTGCATTGGTTCAGCCTCAATTGCTTCCATAGCAGCCTAGCAACAGAATGATACAAAAATTAGTATTGACTTTGGTACAGATTTCTATCAGTATAGGAAAAACAGTCTACAATAATACTTTACAGAGACCTAAAAAGTGACCTTACTTTAGCCAAAATGGCCTCAAACATCATTTCAAACATGTACGAAGTTAAACTCGAACAAGAGCTAAAAGCAGTATATGAAGGAAAAGACAGTGTACTTGCAATATATCATATTTGAATTTAGAAGACTACATACACCCAACTTGGGAAATGAATAATGTAACAAAGTAGTTATGCAAAAAGTAAAGGCAATAGCAACATCATTTCTGACAATAGCGAAAACAGCCCACAATCATTTCCAATCATGAAGTAAAGGCAATAGCTGCAGCGGGTGCTGCGTGCACAGTTCAAATTTGAAAGGTTCAGATTCTATACATTAGATTTCAACGGTTCAGATTATAAGCGGCATACAACAACTGCTGTAGCACAAGAAGGGCGGGCCTGGTGCAAGCGGTAGAGTCTTACCGCCTGTGACCGGAAGGTCCTGGGTTCGAGCCGCGGTCTCCTCGCATTGCACAGGCGAGGGTAAGGCTTGCCACTGACACCCTTCCCCAGACCCCGCACAAAGCGGAAGCTATCTGCACTGGGTACGCCCTTTTTTAGAAGAGGGGAAAGTACTTACAATTGCATTTTTGACAGGCTCACAAAAACCACTCTTCTTGCTGCAATGCATCTCCTTGAACAAATCAATCGCAGTGGGCTCTGTGTCTTTATATTTTTCTTGTTTCTAAAATGATGAGAAATCAACTTAAACTTGTTAGCTTGAACCAATTTCATGTGCTTCTCATTTTAAATAATGTGACCAAAATGCTACCAGCAATGCACTCATGCAAATAGTAGCAAATTATAGAACCTAGACTTGGAAATACAAGTTCATTGAACAGGTTTTGCTCATTCAAGTATTTTTCAATAAGTATAGCAAGGACATAAATTCAATTGGAGGCATATGTTTACATGTAAATTAGAAGCACATGAAAAGAGGCATATATACAATTTCAAGCATGTACGAGGTATATGCTGGATTTCAGAACATGAACCTTGAGACAATAGCAACAATCTAATTCATGTAAATTAGAAGATCAGCAACAAGATCACATATCATTAAATTGTCCTACCGTGACATAGGCATGTGCAATGTAACATCGAGAACCTGTATGCTGATGGAACTGGACTTTCGCACAATTAACTTGGTTTTTGACATAAGTGTCATGTACACCACACAAAATAGTAAGGTAAAGGAAATAAAAATAAGTACTAAAAAAGGACTACAAATGCCATGTCCAGATATGTACACATTTATCAGCAACATCACCAATGTCATACCTTGTGTTTTGGGTTGGACCACATCTCCACTAATGCTCTCCATTGATCATCAGTCATACACGTCACAGGTGATGTTGTCCTCACTAGATTTGCTGGAACTCCATCAAAGTACTTCTTTTTCAGCCTATACCTCATCTGACGTTGTCCACCCTTTAGCATGTCAACACAAGCAGCTTGTACAGCCTCACTTTTAGTGTCCATGTCGAATGTGATCTAGTAAAAAAATAGAGATCAGATTGAAAATGAAAAGGACACGTGAACTATGATTGAACAAGTCAAATAGATATTGACTTACAGCAACTTTGCCAATGTAGGCTTCAACAAGATGTTTATTATGTTCCTTCTTGTACTCCTTCCAGTGCGGAAAGAAAGGTGTATGCAGCCTGGGTGAGATCCCAGCCTCTGATGCAAGTTTTGCAGCTTGCATTGGTGCCTTCGGCCTTCTATTCCCTTCAGCAATGTCAATTTTAATCTTTGTCCCTAGCCCTCTATTCAACGCATCCAGCTCTTTGCCCATATATTTTCCCCGCGGCACATGTTGTGCACTTGCAAATAATGCACCTAACAAGATTTCATTTGTAGAGTTAGTAGCAAATATATTCCAGATTTAAAAAATAAGTATCAATCTGATTTTATTAGCATATCTGTATGTTTGTACTGTTACCTAGGACTGATACATGCTAATAGTAGTGAATGCAACAAGCAATGAAGTCTATAAGCAATGATAGAAATAAATGGAGTCTACAATGAAGCATAATGGTAGAAATAAATGAAGCCAGTAATGTTGATCTGCTAAGAACTACTGCATATATGCTAATTAATGTAGTAACCAACATTTCATATAAGGTGACCAGGTCGCATAAACACTTGCCTTCATCATTGTTGTTTATGTGCTCCTCATTCTGGCTTGTAGTAGTATTGGTAGATGCCAATGCATCATGTGTGACAATAGCGAGGCTTGGATTGGCAGCAGTCCTTTGCCTAGTAACTCTAGTACTTTCCCCTTGTTCTTGTGGTGCTACCACTCTCTTTGATGCTTTCGAACCTCTAGCAGAGAACTTGCCAATATGTTGGACATTCTTGTTACATACATCCTCACCCACCTTAGAAGCCTAGTATGAAGCAAAAAAGAAGAATTAGACCCAAAAATAATGGAAGTGCAGTCACCAAAATGATAATGACCAATAACAATCCTTTGTACCATGCTGACTTCATCTTCGTCATGTTCGTTAAAGCCCTCATCTTCCTCAAGATTGTAGAGAGATCCAGATTTTTCAGGAACATCATCCTTGTTCCTTGCAGTTTTACCCTTGTGCAACTAGGGTACTGAGCCCAAGGCTTTGGAAGAATTGGTCGTTCCTCATAATGTTTTGATCCCTCTGTCTTAAATATTCAAGTGGCACTGCTTCTGTACATTCAATTAAAACAAGGGAGTAGTCAGAGCATTCCTTCTGTGAGTCAGTGCTATTTTCTATTTGCTAATAACTTCAAAGGATCTCCTTACTCCTGGTATTCAGGATTGTTAGGCAACCATCCTTGCAAAGTGGAACTCTGCTTTCCACTATTTACCAAATTTAATTCTAGTTTTACTACTTCTAAAAGTACACATATATAATGGATTAATAGCTGGACCTTACAGGAAACTACTTAGATTCCAGTGCTTTCAGTCTACTGTAATCACTTTGTAGTTTAATATTTACAAGTAACAATTACCATCGTATATGTATTTGTTTACACCAAAATTTGGGAAGAAGCATGCGGGAACTCGAAACTTCCAAAATTGAGTCATCAAGGAATCGATTGCATAAGGATCGATATCAATTGATTCATATGTGGCACTGGGATAGGCTCTCTTTGGATAACATCAGCAGATAACGTCAATGAGCTACGGTTGGCGTCGAGAAAAATGTCGGACTCTACAAAAAGGAAAAGATTAGGATCTAAGTTATCTTAAGTTAGGAATGTTTTCTCTTATACCAAAGTTTGTAATAAGTCGTACTTGAGTAAGATTCATGCTTAGGTTCCGGGTATAAATATTAGACCCCAGCTATTGTAAAAGACATCCAATCATTCAATACCAATTTTTTTTTCGGCTTTACGCCAACCCTTAGGAGTAGGAGTAATGTAGATCCCGGTGAGTTCTTCAACCAACAGGGCTGCATCGGTCCGGCCTACCTCCAGCTTGTCTGTAAGTACCGTCATGGCTTATACTTCTGTTTGTAAGGCTGCATCGGTTCGGTCGACCTCTTACGAGCTCTAGTATAAGCTAGTTATCGACTCTTATCTAGTTCAAGTACAGCTGCATCGGTTAAGTTCGACCTCCACTGCTCGAATTAGATTAAGGTCAAGTTATCGGCTCGACCTAAGTGTGACGTCCTTCGGGTAGATTCATTAAGTTACCGATCTTACTGATGTTATTATTGTCATTAGTTTCAGCAATATCAACCTGCCCGATCGAAATCGATCTAGATCGGCATCACATCCTTTTTAGTCTATCGTTTATTTTGTTACATTGCGACGGTTCTTACTTTAAATGACGGATTATGTTTCACTGGTTGTTCTACTTTGATCTTGATCGTGCATAGCACACGGTTATGGCATGTCTGATCTTGAGAAGATTTACTAGCTAGTTGAATCTGGTCTATAGCTCGCTATTATGGATGTAACGATCCGGTCGATCCCCACTGTTAGTACTTTAGATCGAATGATGCTAGTCGGTAGATTTGCTTTCGACCAGGCATGACTCTAGCTGTTTGCTATGCCTGCATCGGCTAAATAGCCGATCGCCTGTGCTTTAACACCTACAGTGTGTTTCCATAATTCTGTTAAATGTGAATAGATCTGTTTATTTTAAATGTTTGATTTGTTGTCTTTATCATGGCTGTCATCGATCCGGTTGAACCCCACTGTTAAAGATAACATGTTAGGTCTGATGAGTTCATAGGTCTATTCATGTTAAATAGTCGATTGTTCACATGTTGTAGTCCATTTTTTACCTGAATCGGCTATTTCAGCCGATTCGCTTGTGCTTTCACACATATAGCATATCTTTCAGAAAACCTGTCAATATATAGATGGTTTTATGGATTCTTCGGTTTTAGTTTGTTATTATAATCATAGCTGTCATCGATCCAGTCGAACCTCACTGTTGATGGTAACATATTAGATTCAGAACGTTTGTAGATCTATTTGTACTAGACAGTCGATTTGTTTGCATGTTATATCCTTCCTCGTTAAACTCATCGGCTCAATGCTTTACACTGGTAATATCCACCTAGCTGACGATGTTACTTATATCTGCGTGCATTGTACTTGTTATCATAAAACCAATTGCAACCCATAAGCTTTACAGTTCGTAAACAGTCGATTTCTTCGCGTATCGGCTATTTCGTCGATTTCCCCCGTTTGGCTGCTCCCGAGGCGGCACACTTGGAACTGTCTGGGCAAAACCGGCATGTTCCACCTTAAATTACTGATAAACTTTCTCTCCTTGTCAATTACAGGTCAAATTGACTGGCACGCCTTCGGGAATTCGTAGGGTCGACTGGTCCTACGTTGAAGCCAAGCGGATCTCCAGCCTTGCTCCATTAAGCAGATCCTTCCGGTTTGCTATGTGTCAGGCGCATTGACACGTTTTTGCGCCGACAGTATTATTTACTGAGTATATTGCCATTGCAAGTCCAAAAAACCAGTTCAATATTTCTTATGTTTGGAAATCAGCTGAAGCATAAAAGAGACAAATTTAGTGGGAAATATCGGTTGTAGCAGCTAGAATTTTTATTTTAGAGTTGGATGTATGTTTCTAGTTTATTTTAAAAAAAAAGTTTGAACTGTATATATATATGTGTTGACGCATTCCATACATGCAAATGTACTAGAATTTTCTCCTATAATGTACTAGTATACCGAAAAGGATGAAATGAATTGGAATATAAATCTTGCTGTTGTCTCACTGTTCAATGTTTTGTATATGAAAACTAAGATCGATTGGCTTAAAAAATAATTAGTTTTCCTAATGTTAAGGGCACTCAACATTTATTTTGCTTTAAACATTCTCTTCATATTTTAATAAACATAGAAATCTGGACCATAACAAAATGCATAAACATATTTTTCTTATGTATAGGATGGATCTGGTAAACTAACAAAATTAGTTTCAAGCCATATGGATCTACTATTATTTTCCTTTAATTTATCAAAAAACATGAATAAATGGTACAAACATACATACTAACTAGCTTCTACTGTTCATCTTCTTGCATACGCATAACAGAAAGAGGATAAACGAACTCATCCGTGCAGAGGATCAACAGGGCCAGCGATAGCCATCAACTAGGCCACTCCTCGTTCCAGATGGCCCTCACTCGCTGCCCACTTCCCCAAAAGCTCAAGCCGATGGAGGCGCACGGCCATCGCCCACTCGCTGCCGCTGGACACGGACTCGCCCACAGGAACCAAAATTCCCCCACCCCAAAACCCTAAGTTCGAACATCAGAACACCAAAAAAAAACAAAATCCCGTCGGCACCCCTCAGATCCACTCGTTGTTCCCTTTCCTGGCGCTCAAGCTTGAGGAGTTACCTGTGGGCGTCTCAGCTATCCTGGCAGTCTGCACCTTTCTCCTGGGAGGCATCTTGTATTTGGAGCGGAACTCGTCGCCCAGCACTAGGAAGGAAGAGGGGTCAGCTGGGAGAGGGTGTGGATGCAGCTAGAGCAGGATGGTGGCGCTAGCTTCTGGGAACAAGGGCTGCGGCGGAGGTGGAGGGGGAGTGGTGGCGCAGGCACTGGAAAGGGGAGAGGGTGGCGGCTGGAGGAGCAAGGGAAAGGGGGAAGGATGAAGGGGGATTAGTCGCGTGTCATTAAAAAATATCGTAATTGACTGTGTGTCTTACAAAAGTTCAGCGATCTTCACCGTCATGTTCTAATTTTTTTTTTGCCTCCATGTCACTGCCGTTAGTTTGGGCTCTAACGCCGTCAAACTACAGGTGTGAAAAGTCAAAAATACCCTTAAGTCTAAATATGTCATTAATTTTTTTAGCACTGCGGAATTAAATAAATATAATTTTTATATAAAAATTATAGATCTCGACGAGATCTACAACTTTCTAGTTTTGAGTTTTTTCATTTAAAGTCGCTAAGATGCTCAAAAAATTAATGACATATTTAGACTTAAGGGTATTTTCGACTTTTCACATCTACAGTTTGACGACGTTAGAGCCTAAACTGACGGCAGTGGCATGGAGGACATAAAAAAGTTGGAGCAGTGACGCTGAAGACCGTTGAACTTTTCCAGAGACACACAGGGCATTGCGATTTTTTTAATGGCACACAAGAAATTCCCCCAAATATGAAATCAGACCGGGATGTCCAGGGTTCCACTTCTTGTATAGGAATTTTACTGTAATACCCTTGATTTGGGTACATGAAAGACTTGTGACAGTGGACAGAAGTGGCAATTGGCCCAAAAAAGATGGCAGGGGAGGGAGAGGCTGCCGGGAATCGTTGGCGGGGAGGCAGGGAGACAATTTTATTATTGGCGTGGAGAGAAATTTTTTGGCTGGCTGGCTGCCATTTTTTGCGCCAATTGTTGGCGGTGAGACCATTTGCAGCTTTTTAAAGCAATATTAGGGTGCAATTTATCATTGAAGTAGAGAGAAGTAAGTATTTAATAATGATATGATAGAATTATGGGTTCAAAAAAGGTGAGAACAATCTAGCCATCAATTTTTGTTTTTATTCAACCAATAACTATGACGCATGAACATTTGTCATATAAATCCATCATAACCACGATGCCAAAATAGGTAATGACGATTTTGAATTGACTTAGTGACAGGTAATATATTTTCGTCATTAAGTAAGATCGGCTCCTGAAAATCGTCATTATTTGAATAATTTAGTGACAAATTGCTCTGTTGTCATCATATAATCGTCATAGAAGGTCACATCTCTTGTAGTATTCGGTGCTCACTATCTGAGTACCTAGTGCTTTTTGTTTCTTCTCTTGTTCGTGTCATTTAAAGTTTACATTTGTTGTGGCCAGCACGCGCTCTGAGGCTGTCCACATTGTCTGCTTTTCGTGGTCGTTCGATCGGCCGTGCGGACGGCCCAGATCGGACGAGCCGCGGTCATTTTTCAAAAAAACCCTTCTTTTTCCGGAAATCAACCCGCGCTCCGGAGTCCCTCTCAGGATATTTTGCAAAAAAATACCTCAGATTATTTTGAAATCAACCCGCGGTCCAGAACGGATGGCTGCCGCGTTTTTTTTCAAAAAAAACCTTATCTTTGTCGAAAATCAGCCCGCGCTCTACAAACCCTCTCATCATTTTTTGCGCAAACCTCCTCGGATTTTTCTCAAATCAACATACAGGCCAACTTTGCTTATATCTTTTTTTCCAAAAAAAAAGTGTGGCCAGTGGCCCGCGGGCATGGGCGCGCCCGAAGGACTAGTCATATAATCGTCATAAAAGGTCACATCTCTTTGTAGTGTTCGGTGCTCACTATCTGAGCACCCGGTGCTTTTTATTTCTTCTCTTATTCGTGTCTTTTCTTTTCATCTGGGCTTCTTCTACTTAATGTCTTGGACTTCTTGTTTGTCTTATAGAGTCTTCATGATAACTCCTAATCATTTGCTTGAGATGTTGATCATTTATCTTCACTATCGCCTCGCCCAAGTTCATCGTTGCATCGATAGAACTATTAAAACCTTGTATACCACACCCTCCATATTCTTTTATAAGGCGCACACATATATTAAGGTTCAAACTTTAAAAGCTTTGATAAATAATTTAGCTAACAATTTTAGACAATTATAATAAAAAATTATACAGTTAAATTTATGAACAAATGTATTATCCAATTATCATAAGTTTATAAACATATAAAATATAAAATAAAATAAATAAATGATCAAAGTGTAATTTAGAAGACCATATCATGTGAAGCCACGCCTTATAAAAGAAAATGGAGGTAGTAGCAAATCCAATTGATTATGCTCTCACTCAATCACCAAAATCACTTAATGCCCTAACTAGGTGACATTTTTCTTACAATCTTCTCTTTTTTAGTGACTTATGACAACACACCAAAACAAACTATAAATATATACCAAATTGAAACCTACCTACCTACTTGGATGAAATGTAAGAACAAGATACCAATTGAAGCTAAAAGATATATGCATGATACTAACTGAATGCATGTTTACATTTGTATCTTTTATGTGGCATTATGGACATAAAGCCCCCCCTAACCCATAATCTATTTCTCCCTTCTATACTAAATGTCCCCCATCTTACTTTAATCACCACAAAATATGAAAAACTTGATTTGTTGATTTTGGCATTTTATTGTTGTATGGGCTTGCTTTGGTCCACACTCTCCCCTTGGAATCAAATACCGGAAAGAAAGACGTTAGTAGCACAAGGAAGAGTTAATTATGTGATCCTTTGGATGTGGAGTGGAATGAATCACAATACTTGATACTACATTTCATAGACTAAAATCCTCTTAGTGTATGCGTACACATGTGGTGGAAAGCAAAGCATATACACAACTTGCCAATTAAAGCACAAATAGGGAGTCTAATCTATAGTATATAAAGCATGGAGATAGCATATATTTATTAAAAGAGAAGATATCAATTGAACATATTAAATTGCTACTGAATTAAAGACTTTGAATCCTTACTCTATCTCAAGGTACTTCATTTTCCTTACAATGAGACTAGATACATGATAGACTTGAGAAGGTGTTAGTCTCAAAATCACAAAGACACAAACCATAGAGTAACCCCTCTAAAAATGTGTATACTTGTAGGAGACATACACTTAGAATTTTTGTGGTTATAAAATTATTATTACTACTTAAAGCTAATAGCAATAGAAAGTATCTCTAGTGAGTGTTAATTAGAGAATGTGCACCTATAATTTAGAATGGAGGGAGAACACGATGGCTAGCAAGAACACCGAGCGATGCAATCACTCTAGGTTACTTTGGGAATTAGCATGCCCCAATTACTGACAGAAGATCGAAGTCAAGTCATAATTCACGACGATACCCTCGAATGGGCCCAAAGAGTATCTCCATGGGCTAAGAACCAACTGTTCACCGATACGATGGGCCGACCGCTATATCTCTCTGTGTCGAACTGGGCCGTTGATGCGCCAGCTCGGTCAGTTCGGCGGCTCGGCTAAACTCCCCCCCACTGCGATCCATGATGATTGATGACGCAGGAAAGAAAGATGGTCTGATTCAAAAAAAAAAGGAAAGAAAGAAGGTCAACGCGATAAGCGGCCCTGATTTCGTACGACAAGACGACAACCCGTGCGGTGCGCCGGTGCCTGCCTGGCGCCACACAGCGGGCAGGTCTGCGCCCTGGCGCGACACGTAGCCCGCGCCACGCGCCCAGCCTGCTGACGAGACCTACTCCAACGTGCGTACTCCATGCATGGCGGATGGCGCGGACGAGGCTACGGCTAGCTGCACTGTTACCATACCGGGCGACGGACGGGGCGAGTGCAGTCCGAGACGGGGGCGCTTTGATGCATGCACTGCACCTGCTCGTCCTGCGCGCGAGCACGAACACGCACACGCAGCCCAACCTCGTGCGTCAGCGGCAGTGCCATTGTGTGCCCGCGTAGGCCAACGACGACGGTGGTGTGCACAGTGCACGCACGCATGGTCCCGGCGGAAGCGGAACCCCGAGAAAACCGTGCCCTCCTTGCAATGGCTGCAGGCAGGCGGGCAGTACATCATCGACTGATCTGATCCCTGACTCTGAGCTACTATTACGCCAAGCCTTCTGGGCGGCATGCTTGCTGTGGGCTCGAACCAATTCGTCATGCCGGTTCAGCAAGCAGAGGTGCGGCAACGTAATTGCGGTCAGGGACACGACACGCATGCATGATGCCGCCGGAATGGGACGACGACGCAGATCACTCCCCCCACGCTCCAGGGAGTGACCTGGACCGGTATTTCAGTGCTCAGACTTGAGAGCCATGCACGGCCACATATCGATCCCCGGTCCTGCATGCATATGCATTCATGTTGACCTTTCAGATGATCGATGCAACTAGCTACGAGTGAGTAGCTCGCTGTTGATGTCTTGATGAGGTGGTCCTCTGCTGCTCATCTGCCTCGAGTACGTGAAACAGACGAGTAGCGCGAGAAGTCAGTGCCTAGAAATAAGTAAAGACGAGGACGTGGTGGCCTGACTAAATCTGGAGAGATTTTTATGATGTGCTGCAGATCGAGTGGCAACCCGGCAAGCGACGCATGCGGTAGCCGTAGTAGCAGCAGTACTGACGAGGTCGTGCCGTCCAACGTACGGCTGTTACTCACTCGTCAGGGTCAGGGCCCCCATGTACCTAGCGGCTACCTCCTCCTCCTCCTCCTCTGCTTGGTTCGGTTTCGCCATCAGATAGACAGAGCAACAAGCTGCTGCAGCTACCAGCTACTAGGCATGCCGCATGCAGCGCGATCCATATCAAGCTACAGTGCAAGCCGGCCGGCGTACCGCGTACTACGTGCCTCACTCACATGCACGACAGTCGACAGAGCTAGTTGTCGAGTTCCCGGCCGCGCCACATCTTCGGCCCGCGTCCGGCGCCGAGGATGTGGCGCGGCCGGGGAACGCCCGGCCGGCCGGACCGACGCGGGCGCATGCAAACGGCCAACCAAGCAAACCCCCCCTGCTTGTTTGTACTCCTCCAGTCCAGCGTCCAGGTCCAGCCCGCGCGCCCTCTTCTTCCTCCCCTCGACCTCGACCAGCCGGACCGGCAAGTCCAGAGACAGACCGCGACGTGCTTCTGCACTGGCCAACCAATCGGGTGGACGGATCGTGCCATCCATCCGTCCGTCTCTTCCATCTTATCTATCGCCGTCGCGGTAATATCCGATCACGATCGGACGAGGCAGCGGCCACGACAGACAGGTCCATTGAATTGAATGATGTGGTTGCGCCCGCCTATCGAGTATCGACCCGAGAGAGAGACCGGACAGAAAAGCTTGTGTGTTCTTGGGCCAACTGCCGTGACAGCCACCAACGGAGACGAATGGCCGAGGGAGGCAGGGACTGGGAGGGAGCCGTGGCGATCGAAGCCGGGGACAGCGCCACGCAACGAGACGCCTGCCACACCGTACCGTGCGAACGAACGGTGCCCAGGAAACCTTGGTCGCTGCGTGCGTGCGTACGTCCGGGACCGTTGCCGATGAAAGAAGTTGCAGTCGCGATGCGCACCGGGAACTGAGAAGCGAGGCAGGGAGGGAGGGCGGCAGGCACGGGGCAGACAGGCGCCCTGGGCCGTCGCTGTCCGCGTCCCGCGACCCGCATGCGCCGTGGGGCTGGGGGCTGGACGGGCGAAGCAGATAGCAAAGATTGGCCTTGTTGTTTGTTGTTTAGATGCCATCCAAATTCTAAGTTTTTTTATCTCTTTTTTATCACATTAATTTTTAGTCGTTTGCATGGAGTATTAAATATATGTAAAAAAATAACTAATTATACAGTTTAGTTGGAAATCACGAGATGAATCTTTTGAGCCTAGTTGGTCCACGATTAGACAATATTTACCAAAAAAAAAAACGAAAATGGTACTATTCATCACGTTCAAACATTTTGGAAAGTGAACAAGGCCCTTGTGTGCGTGGACAGGTGCTGGGGCGCCATCGCTTTGAAGGCGGGGGCCTCCATCTCGTCACTTGGCCGTGGCCGGGCTTGCTCGCTCGCTGCAAATGGTGAGGGGCGCGGTTGCTGTCTGCGCCTCTGCGGGTAAACGATAGGGCCTTACAGCTGTGCCTGTCGACCTCTACGTACCTGTCTCGGTCAGGCTCAGTATTGAAACTTTTTGGCAAACGGATGCGACTGAGCATTGCTACCTGCTTCGAATTCTAACCGAGGAAGGAAAAGACAGCTATCCGATGCTAAGGCTGTGTTTAGTTCATGAATTTTGGGAATTTGGCTACCGTAGCACTTTCGTTTTTATTTGATAATTAGTGTTTAATTATGGATTAATTAGGCTCAAAACGTTTATCTCGTAATTTTCAACCAAACTGTGCAATTAGTTTTTTTTTCCGTCTACATTTAATGCTCTATGCACGTATCGCAAGATTTGATGTGATGACTACTACAGCACTTTTTTGGAAACTTTTTGGAAACTAATCAAACCCTAAGTAATAGACAGCTATGGGGAGGAGCACAACTAAGATGAAGATCCGATGGACAAACTAATTAAGGGCGAGCACATGCTGCATGCGCTTTTCCGATCCAGTTCTGGGATGCACGGCAGCGGGGGCGCTGGATGCAGCCCTGCAACATTCGTGCCAATCCGAGCGCAGATCCTCGTTCAGGTACTTGAGGCGAGCGGTTGAATGCGCCACGCCGGTGTCGCTGACGGCCACAGGCCGGGTGCACGGGCGCCGGGACCATGGCGTGGCATTGGCATCCATCGACGTACAAAGGAGAAGGACAGTTATGGCGGCAGCGACGGTCATGTGAATCCTTGGAGGGATTCACCTACCTCAGTTAATTTTGTACCGCACGGCCAGCTTGCTCCCTGATTGGATTGCATCCATCGAACTGATGGTTGGCTACCTCCTCGGATAGCAACAGTACGTGGATGCATGTTCCAACTGTGATTGGCCTCGCCATCGGTGTTGTGCGCCATGCCCATTTGCTTGCTTGCTAGCGAACCCGGCGGTGAACAGTGTGAGACATGGAACGGCGGCGTCCGTGCGTGCATCATTGACGGGTTCATGGGACATCCAAATGTAGTAAACTAAGCCTAACAAATCCGAAGCCATGCCTGCTACGTAGGATTTTTATGTAGCACAATGGTACGCACATGCTTTTGCTTCTTTGATTGGGCCTGGTTTAGATTGTAAATTTTTACAACCTGGACACTGTAGCACGTTTCGTTTGTATTTGATAAACTTTGTCCGATCATGGACTAACTAGGCTCAAAAGATCCATCTCGTGATTTACAACCAAACTGTGTAATTAGTTATTTTTTTTACCTACATTTAATGCTCTATGCATGCGTCCAAAAATTGATGTGATAAAAAGAGAGTGAAAAAACTTGGAATTTAGAGGTGATCTAAACGAGGCCTTGGTAGAAAAAAGACAGGGCAAACAGAGTCACTAAATCTGAAGTACTATTAGTATTGTTACAGATCAGTTCCACGTCAGCATGGCGCTTAAACAATTAGAGAAATGCAGTGTTCAATCATAACGAACTGTGACAATACGAGGATGTCCACAGGAGTTGGATTGGTTTGCTAGTTAGGCCCCGTTTAGATTCAAAAAATTTTGGATTTTGATTACCGTAGCATTTTCATTTGTATTTGGTAATTGGTGTCTAATTATGGACTAATTAGGTTTAAAAGTTTCGTCTCGTGATTTCTCACCCAACTGTGCAATTAGTTTTTTTTCATCTACATTTAGTAATCCATGCATGTGCCGTAAAATTCGATATGACAGATAATACGCAAAAAAAATTGGAATCTAAACGGGGTCTTACTGGAGTACTTTCCACAAACTGGCACGAGTAAAGCCGGCATCTGCCTAAAAGTTACTACTACTCTACCTGGTTTTAACGTCACATGTCGTCTTTGGTTCATTTCGTTTTCGCGGTAACATTCGTGATGAATGCCGCAGCAGCCAACCAGTAACCGACCCAAGTTCACTTCGCTGAAAACGCAGCATGTCATGTACGAACGTTGAAATCTAGTACTCCTCCTATGCACTGTACCGGCTGAATACCTAGCGGCTGCTCTGCTCCCATGGCTCCTGCATCTGTGCATCATTGTCATGGCGCGGATCCCAAACTCCAGACACGCACTGCTCTCCATTCAAATCAGGGCCTTGTTTAAATTAGAGATAGAAATTAGTATTTGGTACGGTAGCACTTTCGTTTGTATTTGATAATTATTATCCAATTATGATCTAACTAGGCTCAAAAGATTCGTCTCGTAATTTACAATCAAACTGTGTAATTAGTTATTTTTTTATCTACATTTAATACTCCATACATGTGTCCAAAGATTTGATGTGACGGAGAGAGAGTGAAAAAACTTGCAATCTAAACAAGGCCTAGGAAAACGATAAGCCTGCGCTGCGGAGCCAGTTTTCGTGGCTCGCATAATTTGACCACACGACACGATCGATCCCATTCCCATCTACAACTTCGCCCGGCACTCCATAGATTCTCTCCGTCCCTGTCCACAAATAAAGCCGTTGATGGCATTCGCAGGCGTTCCACTGACTCACCGTCGCCCGTGTCGCCACCGATCCAATCTGTTGAGAATCGGCCTATCCACACGGATTGCTCGATCCACGTTCCTGATCCCAAGAAAGAGACGTGTAGAAATCTTGTCCAATTTCCAAAAACAATATACAAGAACACATATATGAGGGGATCCATCTCTTCATGAGTCAATATAGATGTACATGTAATCCCTTTATATAGATGACTTCAGGGCATATATGGTAGAAGCCAATCAGAACATATATGGTATGAGCCCATCAATCCTCTAATTGAGAAATTCTTAACACTCCCCCTTGGGCGAATACCATGACAAATACATGCCTCATTAAAACTCCAAAAAATTCAATGGGAAAAATATGGAGAAAGAGTACATTATTGTTGCTTAATGCATTTGCACATTGTTGCCTCATTAAAAACCTTACATGAGAAACTTCAGGAAAACTCATCGAGGAAAAAAGAGTACAACATATGTCTTTAGAACAAATTGTAACATTCTGGATCATATCATTTTGAATTCTCTAGAATTCGGATCGAGGGTTAATATTTTAGGAAAGTTCACCCCCTAAAACCTTGCAAAATTGTCATGCTATGCCAAGAATACTTTCTACAGGAAGCATATGCACATAGAGATTGAACAAATATATCGCATACATTACAAGGATCATTTCATAATCTTAACCTCAATCTTACTTATGGAACTCGTGAGGTAAAAATATGAAGTGTACATAAACAATAAACCCACTCTCATAAATGGTGTCACGATAGAGCCTTCAACAGAGGTTAGGAAGTCACAATTAGAATAACACCTTCTAGATATTGTTTGAGACTTTCAAAGTCTCATGAATGACAATAAATAATTTGTAAATACTCCCCCTGATGAAAACATCCATTGAAATCATTCATTCCCATGACATTAACCATTATTTGGAAATAAACATAGACATGGATAGTACAAGTGAGATTACACGATTTCCACATCATTTAGGCTTCATGACATTTGTCTCGCTATTCTTCAAGAATATTGAGAATAGAGAATAATGCTGGGAGGAATTTATTATATCATCCATACATGAGGATGCATATTTGTGCACTTTAAAGTTGCAATGACATGCATCTTTGAGATGTGATCAATAATCATTATAATTTTCTCTATTCATAATAGTAGTGACTCCTTCTGGGATTGAGTCAGATTCTTCGAGAATCCTTATCTTTAATACGTAACTGTTCGATGTTCCAAGTGTTGGTGAGAACGTCGCCATTGTCATCATTCATTCGGTAGGCACCCGGTCGGATCACCTTGGTCGCCGTATAGGGACCTTCAGTCGTCTGGATCCTTGTCCGCCACGCCCTCTTTCTTGGCTGCTGCCTCCTTGCCTTTTTCTTCCTTCGGCCCACCGGCCTATCGCAGAAAGCGATTGAGGAGCTTGTAGTTCTTGTAGAGGTGTTTGACGGGGTAGGCGTGGTTGGTGCACGGGGTCTCCATGAGCTCGTCGAAGTGGTCAGGGAGGCCCTGCTGGAGCTGCTTGCTCGTGCAGTTAGCCGCGGCGACCAACGCGGAGTTAGCCGGTCGGCGCCGATCTTTCTTGTTCTTTTTGTCCCTCTGCGTGGAGGGGCCCTCATCTTGATCCCCGCGCTTGGCCTTGCCCTTGTCTCGACCACCGTTGAAGACCGCTCCAACCACCTCCTCGTCGGAGGCATGGTTCGTGGCGATGTCAAGCAGGTCGCGGGTGGTACGGGGCTTCAGGCAGCCAAGCTTATGAACCAGGGACTCGTAGGTTGTCCCGGAGAGGAATGCGCTGATGAAGTCTACGTCGACGACATCAGGAAGGGAGTTGCACCGCTTCGAGAACCTACGGATGCAATCCCGCAGGGACTCGTTGGGCTCTTGCTGGCAGCTCTTGAGGTCCCAGGAGTTCCCAAGGCAGACATACGTCCCCTGGAAGTTCCCGACAAAGACCCTCTTGAGGTCCGCCCAGTCACGGATGCTGTCGTGCGGGAGGAATTCGAGCCACGCTCGAACATGTTTCCCTACGTAGATGGGGAGGTACTGAACGATGAAGTGGTCATCATCCACTCATTCGGCTCGGCAGGCGAGCCGGAAATCTTCAAGTCATATGCCGGTGTTCGTCTCCCCGGTGTACTTGGCGATGTTGGTGGGCGGTCGAAAGCGCTGTGGGAACGACGCTCTCTGGATACGTCGGCCAAAGGCCCGTGGTCCCAGGCCATTCGGGCTAGGACTCCGGTCGTCCGGACGGCGACCACGGCTGGGGTGCGTTTCATCGCTCCCCGCGATGGTCCGGCCGGGATCTGTGTCGCCTACCCTCATGGCTGCCCGATGTACGTCATCATCATGCCGGGCCCGACGTCGGTTGCTGATGATGCTGCGAGCGTCTTAGTTCGGCCCGAGCCGCTCGTGCACAGGCGACCGGTGCGGAGCAGGCGCCAGGTTAGGCCATGGCGTAGCTGCGGCCTCCTGGGCCGCGCTCGGCATCTGTAGCGGTGAGCGGATGGAAGCGATTCGTCGGATGTGTCCCCACTCCCCTGGTGGGGAGAGAGGCCGCGAGTCGGTGTCATGATGCGGAGCTCTCCGCCTATTGAATGGCGGCAGTCTCCACCAGTGCCCGGAGGTTCTAGTTGATCGCCTGTTCCTGGGGGTTGTCCGGCTTGGGAAGGCCACGCACAAGCATCACCGCCGCGGCGATGTTCTGGCCAGCCCAAGCGAACTGTGGGGGATCGTTCTCCCCGTCAACGATGTTGCACTGAACCTGACGGGCGTGACCCCGAGCGCCGCTCGCCGGGTTCCACTCATGGGCCGCAACATGCTGCATCGAGAGCGCCGACGCAGGTGGCGGCTGGTTCTACCGCCGTTGTCGTAGCTCCTCGCCGTGCTCTTGTGCGAGCGCAAGGGCCCCCGCACGAGGTGCTCGAAGTTTGTTGCGGGGTTACAAACGGAAGGGAGTAAGATGGGGGTGCAAGAGGTCCGGCCGGACTCTGGTCTGAAGGGCCAAGAGTGAAAGGAGCTCCGCTATGTGTTAAGTGTTCAAGCGTGCGCTCTGTGTAGCTTTAGAGTGTTTGAAGCTAGCAGATGGCGAATCGATGTAAGTGAACTGATGGATCCCGTGTTGGTAGAGAGTGCATCCCTTTTATAGATGAAGGAGACGGCCTTACAAGAGAGAGAGAGTACGTATGCTACTAAGTCTTGTTGCTCACGTCGTCGGGTACAAGATGATGGTAGACGCCCACAACAATGTTGTTGTCAGATGCATATGGGAGGTTTTACCCGTATTTACCATGTATGATAAATGACGACGCCCACGACATTGTTGATGCCAAGAGGCATGTGGGGGGAGCCTTACCATGTTTGTCTGGTATGGGAGTTGATGGAACCCACAACACTGTAGGGCAAATGTCGACGCCCACAACACTGCTTGGGTTCTGATATGCCAGGAAGGTTGCAGGGTACCCTTCTGACATGCCCTGTTGGTACTGTACTGCAGGTGTACAGGGTACGGTCCTTGGTATTGCGGTTGACTTGAGTGCCCTGCCTTACTTTCTCCGTCCGTTTTCTGGTCCTCACTGAGCGGGCGTCCCCGGTTGGTTGGTCCAGTCGGCTCCGACTGCGCCAGTCGGAGAAGAGCTGTAAGCAAGGGTTCGATGCATCCCTGGTCGGAGACACGGGTCGGGAGTTGGAAGTAGTGTTTGGCCAGACCTTCCGGTCGGAGAGACAGGCCGAAGGCGGACCGGAGTCGGAAGCGAGAGCTGTTCCTCTTTATCGAGGCCTTCTGGTCGGAGAGGCGGGCCGGAGTCGGAAGCGGGCTCCATTCCTCCTCGGCCAGGCCTTCCAGTCGGAGATTGGATCGTCCTTCTGGCCTGTCGTTTAGTTATTTAGGCCGGCCCAGGAATTTACGCAACGTCGTGTGCTGGCCCAAACATTTGCTGGAAAGCCGGTCCATAAAAGACCCCGGGTTTATAAACCTATCAGTATATATTGATAAAAGCTCATCAGAACGTATATGGTACGAGGCCATCACTCCTCTGATCGAAGAATTCTTAAGGCTGGTTACTCCGAGTTACTGAAAGTGAAATGCCGAGCGCGAGCGACCCGGCCGGCGATGCCGTGCCGTCCACGTCGCCCGGGATCGGGGTATCCTGGGCGACGGCGAGGGTGCGGACGAGTCGGCCTCGCGGACAGCGACGCGACTCGGACACCTGACGGTGTCGTGCACCCGGTCCTGCCCTCCAGCCAATGCGAGCGCATGCAGCCAGCCGCGGGACGAGCGGATCGACCGTCAAATTCTTCGTGTGAACCATGCCTCTTTTGGAATCACAGAGGCGGCTCCGGTTCTTTCTTCTTTGTTTTGCCAAAAAAAAACCTGGAAATAGCGAAATCAACTCCGATTCTGGGATGTATACGCGAATTCAGAGCTTCTACAAATTTCCCAGAGAACCTTCCTGGGCCATTCACCTACAGAGCAAAAGTGGACCAGACGAATATGGAATTTAAAGCGTGTCTCTATTTGAATGGGAACGTGTGCTTTTCGTTCATTTTCCATCCCTGTTCCAATCAGCGGCGGATCCATGAAATATTTCAGGGGGCTGAACAACTGCTGTTAGATCTTAAGTCTCAACCCTCTCTACAATATAGAATTTTACCTAAAAATTTATGGGAGCTCCATAGGGGTTCCACTGCTCCGATATGGGTAGGCCCCTCGAGTACCCCGACCCCTTCCGTAGAAATTAATTATCACAGGCGGTACCTGTCGTCTTTAATAATTAAACCATTCCCATAATAGTTGACATAACAATCCGTATATAATAATAATAATCTTATTTCCACATGCAGTTTACATACAAAACTGGTTGTGATAATCTTATTCCCACTAGCATTTAGTTTTTTAAGTAGATCAAGATTAAAATCT
Organism: Miscanthus lutarioriparius; assembly: GCA_904845875.1. Classification (NCBI taxonomy): domain Eukaryota; kingdom Viridiplantae; phylum Streptophyta; class Magnoliopsida; order Poales; family Poaceae; genus Miscanthus; species Miscanthus lutarioriparius. The sequence goes on along the minus strand of CAJGYO010000004.1, from coordinate 37,946,451 downwards.
TAATTTTATTAGATACCTAGATTAATTAGCATTTTCTTCAGAAAACAAAGAGTGCATAAACTATAGGAGTAAGTGTTTGTGCATATATGAGTGTCTGCATCTGTATTGTGATTTGCAAGAAAAATATAACAGTGAAATTTTAAAAAGTAAAGAAAAATCAAATGATAAAACGACATAGAGATAAAAAAATGTGTGTTAAAACTAGCGGGACTAAAAAATGTATGAAACAAGTTTGATTAGAAGGATAGAAAGGCAATGAGGATGGAAAAGAAAATAAACTATTTTATTTTATTAGTTCTCCTTTTTATTTCCTTTTTTGTATTTTTCTTATTATCCATTGCATTCATTTTTATAGAAATTTTTTATTCTATATCTGTAAATCTATAAAAAACTTTATTTTGTAAACTAAACATACAATATATTCAATATTCCTTATAATAGATACACTTAGTTATATCATAAGGCTCCTTGTTTTTTTCTAGCCACCCCTTGGAATTATATTTGCAACAAAAAAAGAGCACAGAGTTCTGAATTGGCACACAAAGTTAAAAAAAATAGTGACCACTTAGAGATTAACACAACTTCATCCAAGCTTCAGTGACAAATTCGGCATGTCAAGCGAGATAGCCCGAAGGCGGTAGTAGGATCAGCGGAGGACATAGGACCAATACAGGCACACTATAGATCCCAGCCTCTCCAAAAAATGCAGGAGCTCCCCTGCTTTCCTCTTTGCTTCACACCTGGCGACTCCTCTCACAAATTGTGGAATCCTCCCCGATCCCTTCCTAGCGATCTCGTTCTTCACCTACTGTGTTCTAAGACCCTGCCATCCTGCATCAATTACAGACACCACGGGCGAGGACTCTTGGATCCGGCTCTGCCCTACATCTGCAAAGAAACATGCCACTATCATCATTCTCCAATCTCCAACAATCAGCCACCACAGTTCATTTGCTTTTGCTTCAACGATGAACACCTCTATCACCACACGCGCTTACCGAGTTAGCTATATCCTCCCCCCTCTCATGTACCTTGAGCTACCCCTATGCTCTAGAGCTAACCACCATGTCCCTCCCTCACAATGCTTCTTTCTATGTTATCTTGTACTTTGATTCATATGTAAATAATATAAACATCACTTTTTGTGTTGCAACTCAATCTGTATAGAATCATATTTTTGGTCAAATAATAAAATTTTGACTTACAAATTTTTAAAGACGAAGTATACATAAAACTTGATGAAAGACGAAAGATAAAAATCATGATGACGGACCAAGGGAGTACATGAGTCATTAAGTTGCTATAAGATAATTGGTCAAATTTTCCATCTTAAGTTGCTATAAGTTGTCCCTTGAGATTTGTACTACAACTTGTGAGACTTCTTTTAGTCATGATGATATAGTTCAAATCAAGGCTTCTAGTTACTTTGGCTTTGAGATTAAAGGTAGGGAGGAGTGATGGGTAGTGATGATAATGGCTTGTTTGAGGTTTTGATGGTGTTCTCATTAGTCATTAAGAAATATCACAAGCGAAAGGGCATGTAGTCTAATGGTTACAAAAACATCAGTAGCACCTCAGGTCTTGGGTTTGTCTCTCCATGGGAGCGAAGGATTTAACGGTGTTGTGCTTCCAGTAGTATGCGACATCCCCGTTGATAGCGAGGTGTCTATGATGACTTCGTTAATCTCGAAGATTTTGCCGACTTCGAAGATGCTCATAGGGGTAGTGTTTCCATGCGTGCTTCACAGGGGTGAGTGTGCGTGCGGTTGTGAGTGTTTTAGTTGTACCGTGTAATTCATAAAAAAAGAAATATCATATGCAAGATGAAAATGAGCTGAGTAGATGAAGAAAAATAAAGATGTCATCCTAGAAGGCTAGAACCTAGTTGTATCCAACAATGGGTGAGCTATATGAAGGTGGGAGAAGGGAGGGTGAAAAAGGGTAGGGTGGTGTGCCATAGCGACTCTCACATGCAAGGCGGCCACCACTAGGGCCTTGTTTAGATGACATCCAAATTCTAAGTTTTTTCACTCTCTCTCCATCACATCAATTTTTAGCCGCTTGCATAGAGTATTAAATGTAGGTAAAAAAAATAACTAATTACACGGTTTAGTTGGAAATCACGAGATGAATCTTTTGAGCCTAGTTGGTATACGATTGGACAATATTTGCCAAATAAGACGAAAGTGGTACTATTCATCGGGTTGAAAAAATTTACAAAGTGAACAAGGCCTAGCATCCTTTTGGAATATGAGTTGTTGCAGATTGAGGTAGCTGCACAGAGAGAAATTACCAAGATCTAGAATTTCATTTATTTATACTTTAAAAGGAATGCCCACGGAAAGAATGATGAGTCAACAAATCTGAACAAGCATCGAATTGAACACTTCCCCTGTGAACCCCCCAACCCTTACCCTAAACTGGTCCCGTCCGTACCCACCGAATTTAACCCTTTTTAGCAGGGAACACGTACCGGCACCCAATACATCAGAGCAGCAGCAGCAGCCCGCTCTCGCTCCATGCCAACATATCACCATAAACGCAACAGCAGCAGGGGCAGCAGGCCAAGGCGAGAGAAAGCTCCTGGATCCGCCGTAGGCTAGCTGTAGGTCTTCCTTGTTGCTTCCCTACACATCCGATCCCTTACCCTAAGCGCGCATCTCGCGCTCTTGGGACGGCAAATTGGCAATGAGCGAGCAAGGCGGGGGGCAGCACGTCGGGGGCAGCCCGCCGGACACGGCCATCGAGTCCTTCTCACAGCTCCCATTCGTCCGCCCCAAGCCTCCGCAGCCCGCGGCGTCCTCGTCCAGTCCCTCGTCGATCCGGCTGTTCGGCTTCGAGGTCCCACCCGACGCCGCCACGTCCTCCTCCGCAACCAGCAGCGCCACCGCAGCGGGGCAGGCGGCGGTGCCGGGTGCCGGTGCCGGTGCAGGTGCAGGCGACGGCAGCGGCGGCGGAGGGCGCAAGTTCGAGTGCCACTACTGCTGCCGGAACTTCCCGACGTCGCAGGCGTTGGGCGGGCACCAGAACGCGCACAAGCGGGAGCGGCAGCACGCGAAGCGCGCGCAGTACCAGAGCGCGATGGCCATGCATCACGCCCACTACCCTGGCTACCCCCACGCGTACCCCGCCTTCACTGCTAGCTACCACCACCGCTTCGGCATGCCGCGGTACGAGCCCCCGCCGGGACCGCCGCCGCACTACCTCTCGTGGTCCAACAGCCATCCCACGCAGGCTGCTCCTCAGCCGGTGGTGGTGCCCAGATACTACGGCGGGGTCGGCTCCCTGTCGCAGCCCATCAACGGCAGCCCCGTGCCGGCTGCCGCTCTCTGGCGGGTCCCGGCCGTTACCGTGGCCGCCGCGCCACTGGTGCGCCAAGAGCGGCCCGCGCCGCTGTCCTTGGGCGGACGTGACGAGGAGGCAATGGCAGGAGGAGCAAGAAGAGGGAAAGTCGCAGCAGCAGGACAGGGAGGCTCGCGTTCTTCCTCCTCGTCATCCACCTCGTCGCAGCATGAACGCCGCCGGGCAGGTGCTGCTGAGAACAGAGAGAACGTGAGTCTGGATCTCACTTTGTAATTCTAGAGGAACAGTGTGTGTTATCATCGTTTAGCGGGTTCGTGCAGACTGAGAAAGCTATTGTTCTCTAGCTCTTGAATTTGTTTAGGCAGCGGCGTTCAGTTCAGAGAGATTCATTTGTTGGATTTTTGTCTAATTCTTGTCTTCCAATTTGTTCGTGAAAAATGTGAGACAGATGGAAGAAAAAAAACTTGGGACTGATCGAGAGCGTGTAAAAGGACTGCTGCCATCTTTTCCTTCATCGCCTTAACTTTTCTCCTCTTCCCTTAATTACAATTTCAGCTGCTGCATGCTAGGAGACTCGCAATCAATTGACAATAGTCACAGCTCCTGGACAACCGTCCAACAAAGGTAAGAACTGCACTGTAACACCTATGACCTGTAACTACTCCTAATCCCTTTCATGCGATGCATTTTGGGAGCGAACCAGCTTGAAGAATTGAATATCTTCCTTGATCAAGAACGCTGAGTCATATAGGTTGCAAGGAAATGTGCTGAAATAAGGGCACCAGACCCACGGGCCTCTTGCAACTCGGAGCGCCGCCGTTGCCGCCGCCCGCCTCCATCACCGATGGTCCCACTCCCTCTCTCCCTCCTCCGGTATATCGCCAGAGTCCGGAGGAAATGGGGATCCATCGTTGTTAATAAGTTTTCCTAATAGATCGAGTCTTTAGGGTTATATCTCTCCATGCCAAGTTTCTTGGTTTTGGGAATTTATTTCCTCCTCCTCCTCTCCGGCGACGACGAGATGGCAGAGTGAAATCGTTTTCTCTATGTCGGCTCTGTTGAAGATGAAGGCGACAACTATGGCGTCAGCATCCTCACCGTTTTGACGACATAGAGACTTTTATTTTTGGACGACGGAGATGGTATCACCACCGTGGAATAATTTTCTCCGCCCTTTTCTTCTCCGTTTTATTACGTGGCCACGATGAAGGATTATGAAGAATAAGTTTCAGATAAGTCTTTCTCATTCTTCGGTGGCAGAAAGAAGAAGAAGGAAGACACCAGAAAGAAGAATTACGTTTCTCAACTCTGCCTACATAAATGTTGACCGTCGTTCATTGGGCATCTGTTCTCAGACTTTTTGCCGAGTGTTTGCCTGTGCGGTCATCCGTACTGCAACACGTCGTACATGTTTGGTTTTGAGATCTGGAGCTATTCACATTGTGGGTACAATTTAGATGAAAATCAGTTTCTGAATATTTATATAGTGCTTGTAACGTGTTGATGTACCTAGCTATTATCTAATATAATTTTTCTTTTGTCAAAAAAAGAAAAGAAAAAGTGCTGAAATACCCATCCAAAATTTTGTCAAATAAAAAAAATGTGTATACCATCGTACCCAACAAGCATTGGAATAAATGATATAAATAGTCTTAAAACAAGAAAATAGTTGACTCTGGTTAGAACACCGTAAGATTTTAGTTGGCATATTTTATTAGCAACACGTTGACTAATAAAGTACTATCACTGTCCAAAAAAAATGCAATTATAGGTATATTTTTTGTTAACATACCTATAGTTTGATCAAATATACATATATAAAATATTAATGTTTATAAAACCAAATAAATGTAGTATAAAAATATGTCTGATGGCAAATCTAATAATACTTATTTGAGATTATAAATGTTGATATTTTTTATTTATAGTTAATCGAACTCAAGGTACTTTAATTTGGTAGTGTACGTGTTAGAATTTTATTCTTTTATGGACGAAGAGAGTATGTTGATACATGGTCTTTAACAAAATTATGTAAGTAAATTAAAGAAAACAAAGTAAAGAATGCATAAACATAGGCATAGAGAATATTAACAATTCAAGTTCAATTAGTATGCGAGGGTCTAGGCCGTTCTTAACCGTGAGCATCGTTGTTGTAACATTTTTTAACATTATGTAAAGGTTGCGCATTCTTGTTTTACAGGGTTAATTACTCTCATATCACACTTTTAAGGTGTAGGACATGGTTTCACTAGGAGACCTTTTCAAAGGCCCTCTATTAAGTCCGTGGGGTGAAGAATACCAAGCTAATTAAGCTGAGTACCAATGCATAACAACCTCCTCTTGCATCTTTCGGTAACAAATAAGAGAAATCTAATTACTTAGCTAAGATCATAGCCCATGTAGTCTTGTAGCTACATTATTTTCTTCGGTGGTCACTTCATATTCTAGTTAAACCATTATAAGTCATCACTAATTCAATAGTATACAAAGAATATCATATTTATATTTACTAGATATATGCCTGTGCATTGCACGGGGCCATGAGTTTTGTTCTCGCGCCTATGGGACGCACGTGGCTTGTAGATGAACATTTTAGGAAATCTTCAAATCTAGTTACATATTAGATCTATCTTATAGGAACCTAAAAAAAATTGTTCCACTTTTTGAATACGTATATGATCTATTATTGATTTTATACAAGTTTAATCTGATTTTATTATTTCTTGAAAATAATAAAAATCTAATAAATGATTTTGTATTGGAAATTTCAAATTATTTTCAGATCTATTCTTGCCGTCACTTTTCTCTGGTTATTTTAGTGTTGGCCCTGGAGGAGGTGGGGGTGAGCGGGCCGTCGCTCCAAGCCCCAAAATCGAACGGGCCCTGCCCTGGCATGCGTATACTACTTTAATTCTTTATTATTGCTAATAAAAGCCTGGCCCAAAAATGCAAGAGAAGACGTTCTAATTCTGCCTTTCGCCGTTCTGCCCGCAAGACCGCAACGTAGGCACGGTAATCCGTCTAACTCTTCATGTAATTATTAGGAGCGGGGCATGCAGACGATAAGCTTGGTGATTTTTTAGGGGTATAGATATCTTTTATAAAGCTAATCGCCACCACAAGTTCTATCTCAACATCAGTGCCGGTTCTATGATCTTGAGGGTCCTCTGGCGAACTCGTCAACATGGCTCCTCTAAAATCTTATAATATATATACGCTAATTTTACTTGCAAAACGAAAATAATACAATAATATATTTTTAATCTAACACCTAAATTAGAAGAAAACCATAACTATATGAGTACAAAATACTAGAAGTCTGGAATACTATACAAATAATTAATTTGGATTAAAAATGAACAAGAAAAAAATACCTAGGACATGGACATGAATTGAAACAACTGATCGGCGAATGCAATTCGCAAGGAGGCAGGAACCAAGATGTCGTCGTCGTGGAGCCTTGCCCGGTCGCCGTCGTCGTGCGCCATTCTCTGGCAGTCCAGCTCTCCACGCGTCGGCGCGTCGCGAACCCATGAGTCGTGATCAGAGTGTGCGTCGTGGTTCCTTGCCTCCTCTCTGCTTTGGAAAGAAAGACCAACGTTGTCTTCTTGGGCGGCCTGGCCAATTCTCTGCCTATCTTTTGTCTTCCCATTAGTTTGTTGATGATGCCTAAGGGGTTTGTATACCTAGACTTGGGCCCCTCTCTGGCATGGGCCCTCGGCCGTCGCACCTCATGCCCTCCTCCTAGGGCTGGCACTGCTCAACATCCAAGCCATCCTCGTCATCTTCCAGCAACTATTCACATCATCTCCCACTTATAGCCATATCATCTCACTAGCTTCCAAACTTTTAAGTTATCCATGTCATGTCCACTTAATTTCATTTTAAATTCTTCGCAATACCTAGAGCAACACGTGGGGTATCCTCTAATATCATAAATAATAGTTACAACATCTAAGCATCTACTACCCTTGCATAAACCCTTGGTAACAAAGATAATAATAGTACAATACGGAACCTTTTATGTTGCTTAAGTTATAGCGCATGCATGCAATTACGTAGTTAAGGTGATTGTGGATTGCTCGGACGAGGGCAAGGACGGGCTCGGACCACCAGCTGCAGGGCCCGAGCAGGTGGCCACGTGGGCCGATCGCCCGAGCCCACCAGAAGGCGCGGGAAAGGAACAAGAGAAATGGGCTTGGCCGGAGGGACGTTGAATCAGGCCAGGATAAAGTTTAGTGTTCCTCAAAAAAGAGAGAGAGAAAGTTTAGTGCAGTACAAAACAAAACCAACCCTTTCCTTTGTTTAGCAGAAAAAAATCATTTTCCAAAGACTGAAATTTAGAAAGCATTACAACTGTTTCTACGAAACAGAAAAAAAATTCACACACGTTAAACTAAACATACATAAATAATAAATATAACGGCATGAATGCAATAAACATGTTTGACATATAACTAATTTTATAGTTGTATTAAAAATTGATTTTCCCCAACCTAACCCCTTGAGTTATCTAATTGAGCTAAGGCAAAAAATAATTTAACTGCAAAAGTGAATTTAGGGTATTACAGCTTCGCTCTTGCACTCCATATGGGGCTAATTTTCATCCTTGTGATACTTTCCTTAAACTGGATGAGGTATGCACTTTAGTGGAATAGGTACCGTTAGCCGTCCATGCCACTAGATCATGTCTTCCTGCTCGTGGTTTAGTGTCACCTCGCCTATAGTGGCTCACAACATAATAAATTGGTGGGTTTCTTCCCTTTTGAATTGATAGGAGAGATATGATCAGTCCAACTATTATTCAGCATATTTACCAATTAATTAATGGACATCAAAACGGGAGTGCTATGAATCACTCCCTTCGTCCCGTAATGATAAGCATATTTTTATAAAGGAAAAGTCAAATAAAATATATTTTGACCATTAATTTCTCTTAATATATGTTGTCATTTGCTAAAGAATAATTACCACTTCAGAGGCAATTTCAAATCTATCGATACAAATATAATGTCTTAAACTTATATATAAACTTATATATAATTTGAATAATTCTTGGTCAAAATTTATAAAAAAATTGACTTTTTCTTAGACAAAATAATCCTAGGACGGTTGGAGTATCCATTAGTGCGGATGTCCATAACCCCTATACTATCAAAACTATAACCTCTATAACATCAATGTTTTAACCCTCATAGAACCAATTCATGTAACTCTATTGTTTAATTCCTACTCTATAAATATGGGAGTTTACAACTTTGAGGTGAATAAAAAGTTATATTTTCTGTCATACCGCGTGTACCAGATAGCTAGGAGAGGGGGTCGTCATTGGGCGGACCCATGCCAGGCACAGGCATAGCTAGCCGCTGCCAGGCCATTCCACCATCCTCAGACGTCGGCTAGCCAGAACCAGTTGTTCCCCGCTCTACTCTGTGTCATACGTTTTCAGAACCATGAAAAATGCATGTTGCAAGTATATGTTTCAAGTGTTTCATATGTTTCAAAGGTATGCTGCAAGTATTTCATATGGATTTTGCAAAAGTAGATCGGGATGGATGTTGCAATGGCTATGCACGTATGTTCCAAGCATTTGTTCCAAATGTTTCATTTATTTTTTCAGATGCATGTTGCAAGTGTGTTTATTTGGATGTTGCATATATTTCACACATATATTGTAAGTGTTTTATTAGGATATTTCACATGTTTTTCAAATTGGTTTTCAAGTGTTTTCACGTGTTATTGCAAGTGTTTCAGATGCATGTTTCAAGTGTTTCATCTGTCTTCACACACATGTTGCAATTGTTTAATCTAAATGTTTCAAAAGTAGATCGGGTGTTGCACATGTTGCAATGCGCTGGTGGCTGGCGGACAGCGGCCTGCCACAGGGCTTTGGCTCCTACCTCGCGCGCATGCCTCGCCCTCTCCTCTCCCTCTTCTTCCTTCCATTCCCTCTATCTCGCCGCAACAGTTCAAGCTTGAACTGGACATGGAGTTCGGCGATGCTAGAGTAGGATGGGACGCGGGGTGGGGGCATGGTGAAAGGCCCTTGTTTGATTTTGGTAATTGAGTGACAACCTAGGTGGACTAATATGTGTTTAAGTGAAATACACAGGTGATTAGTCCACAGGAACACTTGTGTGAGCAACACATGCCATGGGGTGAAAATGGCTTGGATGTGTTGCAAGGCTCACACATGTGATGAAGGAGCTCATTTTTGCATATGAGATATGACATGGAGTCATGTGACTAAGGTGGAGAAGATCAAGACAAGACTTGGCTTGATGAACTGGTTGCAAGCACTACAACACAAAATCTTTTGAGAGGCATTTTCAAAATGGCCTCGGAGGCGGGCAGACTGGCTGCCCGCCTTGTTATTCGTGGCAGGGCAGCCGACCCAGCAACTGCCTCGGTTAATGTTTTACCGAGGCGGGCAATATAATATAACCGCCTCGGTTAATGCCTATTAATCGAGGCGGGCATTATAACGCAACCGCCTCGGTTAATCCATTTTCGGAGGCGGTCACCTTATAAGGCCCGCCTCGGTAAATAGTGGCCCAGCAGGAAGCCCATTTGGGCCCGATATCCACTCATTGTATATATACCAATAGTTAGGGTTTCACTTTCACTCATGTCAGCTCCTCCCTCTCCTTCCCTCTCAGATGTGACGGCTCTCTCTCGCTTTCCCCCACGCGCCGGCTCTCTCTCCCTCGCTCTCTTTCTCTCCGACCCTCCCTCCACTCTCTCTCGGTGGCTTAGGGCGCCATGCACCCAGGCCGCGCGCCCGACGGTGAGGGCCCACGCGCATCAACGACGGACGTCGCGTGGTGGTCGGCGTGGGGTGCTGGCGGTGCCCATCTTCTCCACAGCGGCAACTCCTTCTCTCCTCCCACTGGTGGCACGGCTGTGGCGTGCATGGGAAGATCTCCGGCGGCGAGGGCCCGCGCGCGTCGATGGCGGAGGCCGTGCGGTGGTCGGCGCGGAGTCCTGGCGGTGCCCATCTCCTCCACAGCGGCAGCACCTTCTCTCCTCCCACCGGTGGCGCGGCTGCGACATGCATGGGTAGATCTCCGATGGCAGGCTCCGCTCGTGGATCTGGCTTCACCGACGACATCGGCAGTGGATCTTCCTCCATCGACGACGGCCATGGCGAGTGGATCTGCCTCCATTGATGGCCACGATGGCGGATCTACCACCATCAACGACCACGGCTGGCCGATCCGCCTCCACCAATGGCCACGGCGGGCGGATCTACGAGCAGCGGATCCGGTTCATGGTAGTGGCGCCACGGTGGTTGGCGTTAGGGCTAGAAACGGGCTCACCAGTGGGCTCAGAAAATGGGCTCGCCAGTGGGCTCTGGTTTTTTTGTTTTTTATTCATTAACGGTGGTGGGCGTTTGTAAGAAGCCCACCTCCGTTAATACATTAACCGAGGCGAGCAGGGCAACCACCTCGGTTAAGGCCACGATTAACCATGACCTTTTAACCGAGGCGGTTGTTGCAACCGCCTCGGTTAAGGCATCCTGCCCGCCTCGGTTTAGATTTCTGTAGTAGTGAAGCATGAAGGGCAAGTAGAGTGAGGACTTGGCGCCGATGGACCAAGGCAACTGTGAAGAGCAAGTGAAGTCAAGATCGATGAGCCAATATGGTCACGTGATGATATGAAGTGGATCATATCATTTGTTGATCAAGGTTGGTGCATGTGTTGCATCAATATCGGAGGAAGATGAAATAGAATACGTAAGGCAAAGGTATATTTGTAGGGTATTTCATTTCACCGGTCATAGGTGTATAGAGAAGTTTATGACCGGGTTTATGTTAGATGGCCGTACTCTCAAGAGGGGCAAGCTTGTTTGCATATCGGTCATCTAGTGCCACTTGAGCGATCTAACTTTGCGTTGTTGCTAGGATCGAGTGGCATGGTGAATTGAGTGACTAATCCTTTGAAAAATATTTGTGAAAATGCTAACACACATTCACATGGTGGTGTACACTTGGTGGTGTTGGCACATTTGCAAAGGAGAAATTGTTGGAGTTGAATTGGATCAACTTGGAGAAGAGATAGCACATAAAATGATGATTTTAGTGGTGCAAACTCTCGACAAGCAATTCCCATTTCTCAACAAGAAATTCTTATTGAGGAATAGTGAGGGGACAAGCTTGCATGCGTGTTAGTGAGAAAGAATTGAGCTCAACCGGCAATTCTCCTTTCTCAGCAAGAATTTCTTGTTGAGGAAAAGTGCCGAGGGGACAAGTCTGCATGTGTGTCAGTGAGAGAGAAGAAGCTCACCCGACAATTCTCATTTTAACCCAAAAATTATGGTTGAGGAATAGTGTTTGAGAAAGAGTGACCGGACGCTGGCTTCATGGTGATCTAATGCGCCCGATCAGTGTCCACAGGCATGGGTAGCAAGGCTAGGGCGATCAGATGCTGGCCCTTGGGCGTGACCAGACATGCATATGCCACTGTTCCTCGCCTGGCATGGACGCTAGGTGGAGTCCGGTCAGTAGTGACCGGACACGTCCGATCACTAAAATTCGTCTGTGGATGATTACTGGACTCGATCGGACACTGTGGCTCCGCGAGTTCGGTCGTTTGACCTGTACGTCCGGTCAGTTGCTGACTGTGCACACGCGTTGGGAGTCGTTGGGCGGCAACGGCTAGTTTCAAACGGTCGCGACGCGTGGGAGCCTGGGAAGTTTCAAACGGTTAGGACGTGTGGGAGCTTGGGAGTGATCGGACTCTGATGACTTGATGCGTCCGGTCATCCCTGCAGTGAGTCCGGTCGTTACGCAGAAAAGGTATGCCGCCTCTATTTGTCCTTTGGCTATAAATAGACGGGTGTCTCGGCCATGGCTGAGGTTGAGCACCTTGAGGGACTTTGTGTCCTTACTTGAGAGTGCTCGGGAGCTCTCTAACTCACTTGTGCTCGTAAGAGTGCGAATCGATTGCGAGTGAGTGATTCTAGTACGATTGCATTGTGAGATGCATCAAGTGGCACTAGGTGATCGAGTTGCAAGCCGGTGGTGCTTGTTACTCTTGGAGGTTGCCACCTCCTAGACGGCTTGGTGGTGGTCTCCGTCGAAGCACGCAAAGAAGATTGTCCGGTGCTCCAGAGAAGTGATTGTGAGGGGGATTGTGCTCACCCCGCGGGAGCCGCGAAGAGCAACTCTAGTAGAGCGAGACACGAAGGGCGACAAGTGGTCTAGCCAGATCAAGTGCTAGAGCTTGTGGTAAGCACTCCACATGGGAGAATGTGACTTGCGGATCACCACTAGCAAGAGGACTAGTGTGTTGACAAGTACGTGAACCTCAGGATAAAAAGCACCGTGTCATCCTTATCTTCCCGTTGGTTTGCATCCTCGTTACACAAGCTTGTATTTACTTCATTTACACTGTGCTTGTGTAGTTGCTGTTGTAATTAGTTAGCTTGTGTAGCTTGCTAGTTACCTTCTTGCTTGTGTAGTATAGAAGTAGCTCCCTTACGTAACTAATTCAGTTTGGATAACCTTGTTAGTCACATTGCTTAGTTTGTATAGCTAAGTAGTTTGCGCTCTATAATTTGACTTGTGTAGCCTTATTATTGAGTATTGCTAGTGAGCTTTGGTGACTTTGTGCTTTTGCTTACTAGCATGTGTAGGAGCTCTCACGTTGCTTGAAGTACTAGTTGCATAGGTTTGTGTGACTTTGCTACTAGAATTGGTTATGTGAGCTTTAGCTACCCCGTCACCTTTATTGTCTAATTAGGATCTTTATAAGGTGCTTGTGAACTTAGATAGAGGGGTATGGTCTTGGCTAGACCGATAGTTTTAATTCCGCATTTATTTCGGTTAACCGGCACGATTAATTTTAGAAATGACTATTCACCTCCCATCTAATATGGGATGGATGCGGGTGGGGCGCGCTAGCGTGGGATGGACGCTAGCAATGCTCATTTTTGTATTTTCAGGCGAGGTGCGGGGTGTGTGTCTGGACGCGCAGTCCGTCCGGACGCTAGCCCTTCCGTATTTTTTATTGATCTCACGATATACTTTTTTGATTGGGATCTCACTATATATTAGCCTGTATCTTAGAGATACTCGTACAAAATATGGTGTGTGCGCGCGTTATTGAGTACATGTTCCTATATGTTAAAAAAACAAGGGTGGAGCTAGCTATCTGGCACGGTTTAGCGGCTACTATACCTAAAATCTATAGAAAATATCAAATATATTTATATAATGTTCTAATGAGCCCTTGCATAATTACATTTGGTCTTTATAAACCCATCATACCTGAAAATTATTTCTGCCTCGAAAAAAAAAATGTTGGGTCGACCATAGGCAAGCACTGCTAAAAGAAGTACAAGCAAATCAGATGGCAAGTCACGTGTCACGTGACCACCAAGACAGTAACACTGGTCTCCATGTTCTACTAGATCACTCTTATCTCCTGCCATACCACACTGAAACACTCCAAACCAAACCGCTAGCAGACATCCTTGCCTCGTCGTCTCCAGTTAACCAGAGTCTTTTAGATCTCAAATCACGCAGGAGCTGCAGGTCATGCTTGAGCTGTAGGGAACACCGCCCCAAAGAAAAGTACAGATCCGGCTGCCTGACCAAGGCAGCTCGCTGCACTTGACGGTTCATTCACGAACGGCACCGGCCAGCGCGGCAACGGCAGCTAGCAGAGCAGACCCACGCCAGACGCCACCCCCGCTCGCCGCGCACCCGCTGACGGCCCGGCCCCGCCGCGCGCGCGCGCTTTGCTTCGCGTCGACGCGCACGCGATCGGGAAGGGCTTGGCCCCAAGCAAAGGCGCCCGCCGCCCGCGCTTCCACCTCTCTTCCCGCGGGGCCGGCCCCACGTGCGCGCGCGGGGGCGTGCGTGCATGCCGCTGCTCGCCGGCTCGCCGCCCATGTCGCGTGCGGTGCGTACGTGTCGTGCGGCGAGTGGCCAGCGCTCGAGCTCGCCATGTGTAGTCGGTCTATCGTGGCGAACGCGCATTGGCTGGTGGCGTGTTGCGGCGTGGCGCGCAGGCCGTATAAAAATGAGCTGACCCAGATCGAACTCAGCCTCCATTGCATCAAGCTTGATTAGTTCGATCCAAGAAACCACCTGCTAATCACCTGAAAAAACAAACCATTCACGAACCGGCAGCTGAAGGCCTGAAGCCACCACAAGTACCGAGCGAGATCCATGGGGAACTCATACAGCGGCGGTGGCTCGGCGTCGGAAGTGCCGCTGCACCTGTGCTTCTTCCTGCTGGTGCTGCTCCTCTTCCTGGGCTTCTCGTGGTACACGAGCTACGAGTCGGCTGCGGAGTCGTTCGCCTACCAGGCGCGCATCGTGCTCATGGCGTCGCCGTTCGCGCTGCTGCTGGCCGTGCGGCTGCTGTCCAGCGTCTCTGGCGAGGGCGTGGGGCGGGGCGTGGGCGACCTGCTGGCGGTGCCGATGCCCGAGCGGGACTCCATCCACCGCGCCGGCGGCTCGCCGTGGGGCGTCGGGCTCCTGCTCCTGCTGCTCCTCGTCATGGTCTCCTACCAGTCCAACTTCCGGGAGAAGTGGTTCCCGCTCGTAAGCAGGTGAACTGAACCATGGCCGGTTGGTGCTGGGATCCGTCATCCGTCCATGTAAACAAAGGCTTTGCCGATTGTCGCGGTGGTCTTGACGATTTTACGTCGACCTTGTCTGTAACTGTAAGGGTGAAATGTGATGAGTTATCAGCGGTATGCAATCTCCAATTGTCAATGCAACGAATCAGAAATAGTGGTTCTGGCTGTGTGATGTGCTCAATGCTCGCGCTGCCCACTCTTTGTTTGCTTCTCTCTAACTAGAACACCAATCGGCGAGGCGTCAAAACCATCTCCCGAGAGACGGAGAGAGCAACCAAATTAGAGCAATCTGATTCAACACCCACCCGGCCACCCGCAACGTAGATTGTTGACTAGTCTTGGCGCATTGGATTTCTGAGGTTTTTTGCCTGATAACTCTGAAAATTAAACCAAAACCAAGTCTAAGGGAAACAAAGTCAACTAAAAAAAATCAAGGACCACAAGTACAAAACCTATTCTTCTATTCTTAGATTTCCGGGAAGAAAGCCCGGATTATTTATCTTTGGAAGGAATGGAATTTATGGAACTCCGAATATGAATCTCATCCCCGTCTTAAACCAACAACGAATATATTCGAAGCTAGGGTATAATAGGATGAGTTACTGCTGAGTTTGGAGACAAACTCTATATAGAAATGCTTTTTACAGATGCTATATTTTAGAAATGATTTTTATTTTGTCCACCCTTGATATGGTTTTAGAGAGCAAGCATCCCAAGAAATTCGAGTTCTATATGAGGGTTTGGTGTTACCGCTTGCCCCTCGAAATGTCGTCCATTTCTAGTGACGCTTGGTGATTCTCACTGACGTAGAAATAAATGCATTACTATTTGAACCACCCTATAAATAGGTGTTGCATCAAAAAATATTAATTTCCTTATATAAAGTCTAGATGAAGATAAACCTTACTTATAGAGTTTGAAGAGATCTAAAATTTTATAGCCGACGGTATTTTTTAGATCGTTTAAGGTTTCAAATATACATTTTAAATTCTTATATTTTAAATTTCAAATTTTGATTTTATAAATGACCTTGGGACGTAGGCATGCCCTATACCGAAGTTGTTGAGCTCGACGAGATCTAAAAATTAAAGTTAAAACTTTTTCATTTGAGATAATTTAGAGGTTGAAATCTCTAATACATTATTTATAAAAATTCATATAAAAATATAGCATCATATACCTAGTCATTTCATAAACGAATGTGTAGTGTGATGGTAAAAAAAAGTCTTGGTCGAGATAAGAGGTCACACATTTGAATCAAATGCATACGTGGTTTGTGACCTGTTGCAACACTCATATTTAGCTAGTGGGAAGGTTCTTTTATTGCCCCCTGAAAATTGATCTGTAGGGACCCTTTAACAGAGTCAGTTGCAGAAACAGTTTCTACAAATTAAATCTGGCCATTTTTAAAAACAACTTGTGTAGTAGTGGAAATACACATTTCTTTCATGCTACTGCAACAATCAAATACATAATAAATTTTCCTATAAAAGGAAACTACCTCAGAAGACACTAATTGAACGACTAAATCATGTTATATTGGTAATAAAGCTGCCCTCTTATCCGAAGCACATAAGAACACATTGGGCACAAAGAAATTCACTTATATGCATTTTGAGCTGAATGAACTACCTAAAGCTTCTCTGGAACTCGTTGGCCTACAAGAGCCCTTTACCGAGGAAGAGACTGATCAAATTATTATACTCGCCAAGCAACGGAGACTTTTATGAGTTTATGGAGGATATTGACTGGTTATATCCCAAGATTTGTATGCGTTATGTGGATGCTTTGTTATGGCGAGTGTGCCAGTTCTGGTCCTGGACATGCTGCATCACGACCTAAGATTAGTACACGATTTGTTAGATTTGTTGGCAGATAGAATTGATTTATTATTTGCATAAGATTTTGTTAGGAGATTGTTCGTTCAAAAAAAAATTGTTAGGAGATTTGTTAGGTGCCTAAGCTATGACGGCAGCCATGAGGCGGCATATGGTAGGTATAAGCAGAAATAGATGTAAAAGCAGCTCTGAACCTCTAGAGGGAGGGCAAGTTAGCCGATCTATTTGTTGTTCTTGTATCCTGTTCCTCAATCAATCTGCTATACCATTTTTTTTTAGTATCAGAGACCTGTGCCAGATCGCTCCCACTCTCGTCCTTCTGCCATGTCAGCAACCACTACCTTCCGTTTCCATAGCTGATTTCGATCGCCATGTCCGAGGGCCTCAACCGCATCTCTGCGGGGTTTGATCAACCCTATGTGGAGATCGATCGTATCTATGAGAGGACTCGGGACTCGTCGCTGCCACCTCCATCATCAGCGTCATCCCCACCCGCGATTACTCCGGCCACATTTGCACCAGGCATGGTGAAGAAGCACCAGGCGATTGCATCTCCAGCAATGATGTCCGCTCCACAGATGCGGACGTCCTACTTGGTCCTGGCCCACATCATCTGCAAGGCCTGCCACACCCGCAACCCTTGCAACGGCACCAGCAGCAGTGATGCCTTCCATGTCACCAGGACTGAAGCCGCCGGACAGAGCTGGAAGAATCCGCAGGCCTCCGGGCCCCTCAACACACCGCTGTGGATGTACGCTTTCTCCCCGACGTTGTTGCCACTAGGGGCTCTAGGCTCACACGCCCCAGCCGACGTTGTCTCCGTGGTTGTGGCCGTCTCGCCTCGTACCACCCACATGCACGCCATCTCCGGCGAGCACTCCACCTGAAACAACGCTCCGGCAATGTCCACCATGGTTGTTCAACGAGCAGCCTCATCTAAAGCATAAATGTCTGGTTCATCTAGGGAGCCAAAGCCAACCGGCGTTGTGGGCTTCTTTCCACCGAGACATGATTTGCTGGGCTACTCATTGTTTCAGACTCCACAGAAGGCCTGGCCTCAGTCTGTTGCAACACACATTTTTTGAGGAACTTCTATTGCAACACACATCTGGTCCCTGGGACAATGTATTCATTGTTACGTGTGTTGCTTCGTGGCCTGACGTGCTGCATCACAACTGTTTAGGGATTAGTTTGTTAGCAGATAGGGTTAACTAGTGCAACAGCCTATACTGCAGCACCGGAAACATTCCATTCACGGAGCTGCAAGCCTCTACCTGACTACCTCTGCATATTATCACAGCTCGAGGACGAGCTGTCTTACGGCCTGTTCGCTGGTTGGTTTTTAGGCTGATAAGCCCGACTGGTACTGGTTTGTTGTGAGAGGAAAATACTGTTGGCTGGCTGATAAGCCTGGGACTGAAACCAACAAGCGAACAAACTGTTAGAAGGGTGGTGAAGTGTTATGGCGAGTGGACCGATTCTAGTTCTAGATGTGCTTCATTACAGCCTATAGGTTTACTTCAGGTTTGTTAGATTTATTAGCAGATACTAGAATTGATTTGTTACTTGGATAAGATTTGTTAGAAGATTTATTAGGTTCCTAGTCTATAAAGGAAGCCATAAGGCATACGTTACTACGTTAGGCAAGTAGAAACAGATCTAAAAGCAGCTCAGTGCCTACAGAGGGAGGGCAAGTTAGCCAGACGAGGACGTCAGGACGAACCCAGACCCGCGCGGCGCATTTACCTGTACCCCGCCCGGGCCTGTACCTGGACCTGATTTGCCTGCGCATTTACCCCAACCTCTCTGCACACCTCCTCCTCCCCGTTCTCTCAGCCACAGCTCCTCTCTCTCATGCCTCCAGCGCTACTCCTCCTCCCCCCCCTTCTCTCTGCGGTGCGGGCGAGCGTCTCGACACGGTGGCGCAGCGGCCTCGGCGTGAGTAGCGGCCTCGGCGTGAGCAGGCCACGACGAGAAGCCCCGAGCGGCCCTCGACACGGCGGCGCAACGGCGCCGGCGGCCCCGATCACGGGCGTACCAGCGTGGCAGGGCCGGCATGAGTGGCTCCCAAGCGGACCTGACTCCCAGTCGTGCGGATGCTGCCTCCTTGTCGTGTCTTCCTTGCCATGTCGTGCAGCTGTCGCCGCCGGGCTACTGCCTCCAGTGAACTCCACACGCCGATGAGCCTCTATTTTCCAAACAGCACAAAGATGTTGCGCTGTGCTGAAAGCGCATGTTACAAGCGTATGTTTCGTGTTTCAGATGTTTCAGCGTTATATTGCAAGTGCTATGGATATTGCAAAAGTAGAGCGGGATGTTGCACATGTTGCATATATTGCAAGTGTTTTTAGATGAATGTTGAAAGCGTTTGTTCAAAATGTTTCATCTATTTCAGACGTATGTTTGCAAGCGTTTTAATCTCGATGTTATATATGTTTCACACATGTTACAAGAGTACGTTCTAAATGTTTCAGTCTTATGTTGCAGCAAGTGTTTTCATGTTGTAAGTTGTAAGTGTTTATCTGGAAGATGTATATGTTGCAATGGCTATACACGTATGTTGCAAATGTATGTTTCAGCTGTTTTCATAAGTATGTTGCAAGTGTTTTATCTGGATGTTGCATATGTTGTAGTGGCTATACACATATGTTGCAAGCGTATGTTTTCAAATGTTTCATTTGTTTCAGACTAATGTTGCAGCAAGTACTTCATGTTGCAAGTGTTTTCATTAGCTGGTATGGAAAGCGAGCGTAGACATAGGCCGTCCCCGCGTGCTGCCTAGCAGCATGGCATGCGTAGGTGCGCAACAGCAGGCGCATGCGGGCGCGTGTAGCAAAAGCTAGCAGGAGCATGCAGGCGCGTGCAGCACGCGGGGACAGGTAGCAGCAGCATGCGCAACTGCAAGGGCAGCAAGTGTAGGCGCGCAGGAGCAGTAGGCGCATGCATGCGGGCGAGTGTGCAGCAGATGGGGCAGGCAGCAGTAGCATGCGCATCAGTTCACGGTCAGGCAGGCAATAATAAAACGCCAACTCATCAATAATAAAACAGAGTAGTGTACAACAACAGCATACACATCTGGTAGGCAGGCGCGGGCGTTCGGACGGGGGCTAGCGTCCGAACGTCCTGGCGCTAGCCATGCCGGTACGTTGTTCTTGTATTCCATTCTCCAATCAATTTACTACCACATGCTCCACTACTTTGTACCAGCATAAATTATGCCTCGTTAGAAATCCGTATATCAATGAAGATGGGCCACAAATGAAATTTAGAATCAACCAGTTTTTCATCTTGGTTCAGCCCACTAATCGGAAATACCTTACGTCTGTCACCATTGTTTCTTTTTGAAGCAAACAGGAGGGAAAAGCCCCTACTGAACATTATACTAAAGAAAAACAGGTGTACAAAAAGAGTTTAAGAGACGAAGAAAGAGATAAAAATAAAATTTTACAACAACGATTCTACCCATAAAAGAATATGAGGGAAGTAATTCTATTTGGCCCGATGGATAGCCGTGATCCTTTCTGAAGACACTTGGTGCTCGCTCCAAAGATTAAACAACATTGTTTCTTGTATTATCTTGGTGAAAAGTTACAGCAATATGCATATAGGGTTTCCTAAGCAATGGAACCGTGAATACAACCACGGACTACATAGCTATTTAGTTATGTATACCATGATAATACCACCTCTATCTATAGTCTAGGTAAATTTCCTACCCATCAGCAATAATACCCATGATTAGAAGGGATGAACTACAATAGAATTTGCCATGAATCCAAACCTCCGGCAATTTAATAGAGGGAAGAAAGGATATTACCCTTTTCTTGTGCTTCCAGAATTAATTGGGACAGGGCATCCGGATGGTCAATTTCTATTGAATGCTCACATGTTTGGGCCGACAGTCGCCCCACTACACTCGCCTGGTCCTAAACTCCCACTCCATTGTACTCTGATCTATTCGAGACTGACTCCTCTTGCCGGCTTCCTCTCTAATTTGTTCGTCCGGCGCCACCCACCTTCTCCACCGCACTCGACTGCCACTGCCCAACCTTCCTAGCTCCCTCTCCACCATGCCCCCTGTTCCAGGCCTTCCTTGCTCTCCACCACGCTAGCCCGCCCTCTTTCCTGTCTCTTGCAACGGCTACCACCAGAGTGGCAAGAAAGCAGCCTCTCGCTATGTGTGTGTGTCTGCCACGTTTGGCCACCTTCTGCCCTCGGCAAAGGTCACCAGTGATGCGGCCGACCTAGCATATTACCATATTAGCAAGGATCAACTCGGCCAACATTGGAGACGAGGAGGGTGACGAGGATGTAGTTCTTGGGCGGACCCGTGCTCATTCGCGTGTTGCACTGGGGAAGGTCCCTGCAAGGCAAGCAAACCTAAAGCTAGCAAAGAAGGTCCCTAAGCTGCAAGGTATGACTACTTCTATGTTCTCTACTATGTTTTACAGACTATGGTAGGGTTTGTGATGTAGATTATGCTAGGGTTTGTGATGTAGTTGTAGATTATGCTGGGGTTTGTGATGTAGTTGCTATGTTTTGCCAGTTTGACTATCATTCATGTGTAGTTGTAGATTATGCTACGGCTTGTGATGTAGTTTCTATTTGTCAGTTTCAATATCAATCATGTGTTTGAATTGTTTGCTTGGTTCATCAATATGAGTCATTGCTACTTTTGTTTTGGGAATGTTCATGACTTCATTGTTGATGATATTTTAAGGCTCACATTTCAAGTCCCTATGAGATTTATAATTTCTTCTTTGATTTTGTTACAACATGGGCTTCATTTATGCATGTTGTTTATCTAGTAGTTTGTTCGTTTGCTAGGTAACAACAGAGGTACAATTAAACATTTTAAGACAAGGTTTTTAATTTATAGGATTTGTGAGCTTGTTCCTGATTTGGATGGTGAGCAAAAGAAATGGATCACTGAATCTGGTCATGGTGCTCTGCTTTGTATGTCTAAGTTTTCTAATCCCGTTAGGCTAGTTATATGGATTATGAAGCATATAGATCCATTGTTGAGTGAATTTAGGCTTCAGGATAGGTCATTGTTTTCAATCGTCCTCTTGTTTGTAGGATCTTAGGTTTTGAAAATGGTAGCACTCCTTTGAACCTATCCGTGGATGTTGAGACAGTTGAGGATTTTCTGTAAATCTATGATCAGCATAGGGAGTGCATTAGGGCTAAGATCAAGAAGTGTATAGAGGTGTTGATATTTCATCTCAAGATTCTTTCAAAATTGGATTTATCATGTTGTATGGGAAGAAGTGCCAAGTGTAGATATTATTGATATATCTCAACTTTCAATGTCATCTCGGTAAGGAGTACTCAACTTGTGATATCTAACCATTAGCCTTGTGTAGGTGATAGTTGTTCACAGTTTTCCTAACTAGTCCATCAGCCCATGCTCCCACATGGGTCGCATGGGTTAGGACCTTAGGATACATAAGCACTATGTGTTAATGTTTAAGACATATGACTAATAAAAAATGATTTTTTTATTTTTTTTCATTTTCCATTTTAAACATAATGGGTATATTTATACTCTGCAATATCTATCCAACTGTGATAAACTTATCAATTATTAAGTACTACAATAGCATAAATGTTAATTTAAACATGAACCGTCACTCAAGATGGGTGGTGGAGTAGGATAAGGTAGTGGTACTAATCTCAAGAGAATATTAGTATTTTAAGCTTTATAATTATTATCAGTCGAAAGGAATCTCACCTTTGGTCTGCACTATCCTCTCTACTTCTAAAGATTTTTTAAATTTTCCTATCAAGAAAAAATAAAGTTCTTATAATTGTACTACCAATATAAATATGAAATTACAGCCAAATGTTATTCTAGTTTATTTCTCCCCTCATTCAAATTATGTGAAATGTCATTCTAATTCATTTGAGCAAGTGTTTGGCTCGATCCAATGACCCAAAATAATTATAACTTGCCTACCTAGCAATACTAATTAGAGTCTACTAAATTAAATGCTAAAATGTTTTTAATATTATTATAAGAGCTCTAGTCTTTTATCCTAACGCTCTCTCATAATGATTAATTAACGTGGAAACTCTCTTAGGTCCTCTGGACCACCTGATAGTGGCTAGGTAAATTTCAGTAGAAACTGGACTGGCACAATTAATACTCTTGCATCCTCGGCCTTTCATCTCAACATTTGCTGGCGCAGCGACGGGCTGGCTAGTGCAGCAAGTTGAATTTGTCCATACTTCTTAGAGCAATTTTAACTTATCTCAAAATGGAACATAAAGGCCAGACTAGTCTACTGATTAATTTATCTTATTACGCCAAAGGTAGCTCAATGCACTTGAAATAAAGGAAAAAAGAAAAGTTTCCACGAAAGACGCAACGCAAAAGCCCTCCTCCCTCAAATAAAGGTTAAAGTTTGCACGCTCAGAAAAAGTTTAGTTTTTTCGGGACTCAAAATCAGATTCCCAGCCATGTGTATGGACTATGGAGAATACTGCGGCCGGATAGATGCCAAATGCAAGGAAAAATCCTTTGGAGGAAAGTGCCAAATGTTTTTACCAGGGAAAGAGAGCACAAAAGCAGGGAAGTATCCTAGGGGCCTTTTATTTGTAGCAAAAAAATGCTGCTGCTCTTCCTATCATCCATAACAGCCAGTATCTGAGTCTCTAAATTCATATGCTTTCAGTTGATTTTCAGATTGCTCATCAGGTCATGAAATCAAGCATACTTAGCCTTAGTTTATATTCACATTTCTAGCATAAACATCGCCGAGTTTGGAAATCAGAAAAAGATAGCTGACCAGATGATTGCAAGAGAGCATGATAATAATCAGATAAAGCCGCTGTTCTTTCACACTCACATGCTGCCATGCATGATGTCTGCTTGAGCCGAGCCGCTCTACTGCAATTTCGGCCCATCACCCATGTCGAAAGAAAAAAAGAAGGGTGTTTGCACGCGACGGAAAGGCCCGTCTCGCAATGATGGATTTTCGTTTTGGCATATATTCCTTGCCCACAAAAGGCGCCTCCATCCAGCGCCCGTCAGTGAGCTAGCTACAAAGGACAATTAGGGCCTTTGATCCCAGCCTTTGGTAAAACTAATCTACCGTGCTTTGGCAACAAAGATAGAGAGATGATGATAGCAGATTGAACTTTCGTCTGGGCGTAAGAATCCAAAGCTTCGTGCGAGTTTGATTCCCATGTGACATCCACCTGTGTACTGTTACTGTAGAAGAAAGTAGCTGCACTGCAAGCTATCTCGAGTTCTTGTCTTCTTGACAGGGTGCTTCGACCCTCGAGTGTAGCCATACTGGCACAAGATACTGCCAAGCTGCCAATTTCACTGAAGAACGAAGGGTTCATGCAAAAATGTTTCGAACTCTGTTGAAAGTTCATGTGGTTTCTGTAAACGGAGTGTGTTTCGCCTGTGACTTTCAAACGAAGTGAGTTTCGAAGTCAGTCATCAGGCGCCAGAGCACCTCGCTGTCAGTGTCAGTCCGACTAAGAAGAAGTGAGGACACACTTGTGGGGGTGTCAGCAGCAATGCTGGAGAGAACATTCTGTGCGGCAGCTCATGCCTTCTCCGTGCGCTCAGCCCTGCTTTTCTCGGCAGCAAGTGCCAAGTGCAAGGCCGGCCGCCGGCAGTGGCGCCAGTGCACCACCGTGTCCTTTCCCAGCTGCCGAGGTGCCTCCCCGCT
The DNA here is from genome assembly GCA_904845875.1 of Miscanthus lutarioriparius. Lineage (NCBI taxonomy): Eukaryota > Viridiplantae > Streptophyta > Magnoliopsida > Poales > Poaceae > Miscanthus > Miscanthus lutarioriparius. The sequence continues at coordinate 37,922,029 of CAJGYO010000004.1, read as the reverse complement.
CCCCCTGTTAAAGATGACGAAACAACGTGTGCAAAAGAGAAGCTGCAGCTCTTGCTCTCTGCCCCTTTCAGCTCTTTTTCAGCCTCTTTTCTTCGTCTGTAGCTGAGCCACAGCAAAATATTCTTCGTCCTTCTTTAACCAGAGATTACTGCATACATAATGTTGGTTGGTTTATTTCAGTAATCCGTGGCATTTTGATGAACCCAAGACTTCTTTAAAAGAAGGGGAAAAACATTGTCTGATTTAGCAATCAAGTCTTTTCCATTGACATCCGGGGCAGTTTATGGAGCTTTCCCAAATCTTGTATTGCAAGTTGTAATCTTTGTCACATAATTCCTCTTAGTTCGATCCTACAAAACCGTTGTTAATTCATGATAATATGTCAGCACATTAGACAGAGGCTCCGACTGACGGTGTTGTGATCGTCAAATAGTATTCTTATCCTACCTTTTGGAGCATGCATGCAAGCATACATTCAAGCGTAGTGTACTAGTGTGTACCTTTTCTCCTCCTCCCCCCTTTTTCAGCGGACTTTGCCTCCATATAACAAGATGCCATGGCCACTCACCAAGCTGCATTACACTGCAATACACTACACTACACTACCACTCTCTCCAGCTACATCAAGAACCATACCAAAACCCAAGTAGAGCAAGAGCAAGGGTTGCAGCTGGCAAGAAGCTTTGCTCGGAGTCAGAGATGGAGTTCCTGTCGCAGATGTGGTCGCTCCTGGGCCTGCTCACCATCCTGCAGAACGTCCTCCCCACGCAGCTGCTCTCCCTGCTCCACTCGCTGTGGCAGTCGCTCCAGGACTCGCTCACGCCCTACTCCTACTTCGACGTGCCCGAGTTCCTCGGCTCTGCCGCCGTCGAGCCCAACGCGCTCTACCGCCACGTCCAGCTCTACCTCCACCGCTCCCTCCTCCTCTCCTCGCCTCCGCCTCCCCGCCTCACCCTCTCGCTGCCGCGCTCCGCCGTCTCCGGCGGCCACGCCCACGGACACGGCGCCGCGCCGTCCCCACCGTCCGTGTCGCTCTCCCCGAACCACTCGGTCACGGACACCTTCAACGGCCACCGCGCCGTGTGGACGCACCACGCCGACACGCTCCAGGACTCGCTCGAGGAGCGCCGGTCCTTCTCGCTGCGCCTCCCGAAGCGGCACGCCGCGGCGGTGCTCCCGGAGTACCTCGCGCACCTGGCCGACGCGTCGGACCACCTGGAGCGCTCGTCGCGGGCGCGGAGGCTGCACACCAACGCGGCGTCCCCGCGTGGCGCCGGGGCGTGGGCGTCGGTGCCGTTCTGCCACCCGGCCACCTTCGACACGCTCGCGCTCGACCCGGGACTCAAGGCGCGCCTCCTCGCCGACCTCACGGCCTTCTCCGAAGGGAGGGAGTTCTACCGCCGGACAGGCAGGCCGTGGAAGCGCGGCTACCTCCTGCACGGCCCGCCCGGGTCCGGAAAGTCTTCGCTCATCGCGGCCATGGCGAACCACCTCCGCTACGACGTGTTCGACCTCGAGCTCACCCGTGTGGCCACCAACACCGACCTCCGCGCGCTCCTAATCCAGACCACCAACCGGTCGCTCATTGTCATCGAGGACATCGACTGCTCCCTCCACCTCACTGGCGACCGAGGCCTAGCCTCCGAGAGGATGCACAAGAGACGCAAGCTCCACGCCACTTCCTACAACGACGACTCATCTGACTCGGACGACGCCGACGACGCCGGTGGCAATGCCGACGATAACCACCGGGGCAGGGTAACGCTGTCCGGCCTCCTCAACTTCACCGACGGCCTGTGGTCGTGCTGCGGCGAGGAGCGCATCGTAGTGTTCACGACGAACCACGTGGACGGCATCGACCCCGCGCTGCTTCGCCCGGGGAGGATGGACGTCCACGTCCGCCTGGACGCGTGCGGCACGCACGCCATGCGCGAGCTGGTGCAGCGCTACGTCGGCGTTGGTGACCACAAGATGCTTGACGCCGCCGAGGACTCCATCAGGGGCGGCACCGAGATGACGCCGGCCGAGGTCGGAGAGGTGCTGCTTAGGAACAGAGACGAACCGGAGGCGGCGGTGACAGAGCTCGCCGCCGAGCTGAAGGCGAGGAGAAGCGCGGCTGACGATCTCCACCAGTGGGAAGACTCCGCGGCCGAGCTCTCCGACGGGTCGCCGACGAAGAAGGGGAGGAAGGGGTTGGGGTGGGAGGGCAAGGTCAGGATCCTGGGAAGGCTGAGAAGCCTCACCAAGTCGGAATCGGGCAGACGATGAGCTAGTTTGACTTTGTTTTAGGTCAGCTCGTGGTCGGAGGATTAATATTAACTAGAATCTCTGCTTGGTTTAGATGTGTTTTTTTTGTAGCCTCTGTAATTTGGTTTGAAGTGGATGCTTAATGCAATAATGATGTTTGATAAAATATATAATTGAGCCAAATTACCCCCTTCCCGAATCCGAACACTGCTCGGCCTGAGCCGGAGCCACCTCTACTTAGGTCTCGTGAACGGTGTACTCCTGTCGCGTCCCGGCCCAGAACGCTGCCTCGATCTTCATGGTCGCCAACGAGCGATCAGTTCCACCCACCGGGAACGGTGTACTCCACGGTGCATGACGGACGACGAGCTCATCGCGTCGGGAACGATCATGGACGCCACACGGCTCGCCGCGGTCTGCGCCAAGATCGACGAGTACGCCGCCGGGGGAGCGCCCATGAGCGGCAACAGAATCTCGGCCATCTGCGCTATGATCGACGACGGCGCCGCCGCTCCCAAGCACCGCAGGAATATGAGGCGGCGGCGGCTGTGCGTGGACAGCACCCGCAGCTACAAGCAGATAGGCGAGATCGGCAATGGCAGTTTCGGCGCCGTCATCAAGGCACGCCACCGCAAGACCGGTCTGACCGTCGCCATTAAGAAATTCCGAAGGCGAGGAGATGGCAAGAAATCCCCCGACGTCCGCAAAGTGCTGCGGGAGGCCTGCTTCCTGGCGGCATGCGGCGGCCACCCCAACCTCGTCGGGCTCCACGCCGTGGCACGCGACCCGTGCACCAAGGAGTACTCCGTCGTCATGGAATACGTCGGGCCGAGCCTGCGCCACGCCCTGAAGGAGCACCTGCGCGTCCACGGCGCCCCGTTCCCGGAGGCCGACGTGCGCCGGGTCATGAGGCAGCTCCTGACCGGCGCCGAGGCGATGCACTCGCGCCGCATCATCCATAGTCCCTGCTTCGGAGGTAGGCGCCCGCGCCACGGAGTCGTCGACACAGATAGCATGGTCTATCGTGCTGGTGCTGAAAAGTGTCTGGGCATTTTTGAGGAAGATGGCATTGCCATTAATCAGGTTGCCCCACCAATTGTTTCTAAGATAAACTGGCATTAATTAAGTAATAATAAAGTGAATAGTGGCCGTAAGAGTCACAAAAAGAAAAACACAAATTTTAATAGAGGCGACAAAGGACTCGAAATGATTTCACAAAGGCATTTGGCGCTAGTAACACACCATACCATAGCTCCTCTTTGACTTGCCACCAGATTTTCCATCCAAACGTGTTGTCCCTGAAAAACACGAGCGTTAAGCTCTTTCGAAATCTCCCACGACACCAAGGGATTGCCTTGTGATAAATGTGCAGATATCATACATAGTTTCTCGGCCTCAGGCCTCAGCACCACTTGTGCAAATTCTGATACTAGTAATTTAACCCTGATTTACCAGGATAAATCAAACATGTATGTAGATCACCAATTGCCATTACTTCTATATAACTCAGTTTATACCAGTTAAATACAAAAACCATTAATGGTCCAGAACCATAATTAGATGGCAAAGTTTCCAATGAACAAACTGACCAGTTGACGAACATGCACAGGAAGGGCACCACTCTTTTGATTAATATGGTTCAACAAAGAACTGCAAGCATCACCAACGGAACAAATTAGAGAAGTAACAAAGAACAGACTTAGCTGTAAAACAAACAGGTAGCAGCATTTCAGCAGATTATGACAATCTTCTACAATATGAGTAAACGAGAAAATAAGCAATTATGCTCATGAATAAACTCAGAACTCGCAATAAGATTGCAAGAACAAAGAAAACACATAGCTTGATCATTAGGACAGCAAATATATTAAGATGCGTGCCATGAGTACAAAATGTAGCACATAATGATAAATAAAAGGTCCGATTAGCTAAACAGAAAAGATGAAAAATAAAGTACTGATTATCCTACTTTTACTGGACAGAATTGTACAATTACATGAATCGAACTGGTCTTCTCACCTTCTATGTCCATTGATAGGCCAACGAATGATATATCATGATTATCACTTGAAAAACTTTATATGATGCTCTAGTCTATAGTCACCTCAGAGCTATAATTATAGGTATACACATATGTTCATGATTTCATTAAGCATAATCACTCCAGAACAATAAACTGCAGCTCCTTTGGGCTTCTTATTGCAAAAAAGATACAATTCCATGCTGCCACAGAGTCAGATGCAGCCAAGTATGTTCAATATCATATTGTTGTAGCTTCTAATGATTGCATGCCATAAACAAATCAAACATTATTAGTTCTTACTTCTTACTCCCAACAACTCCACTGTTGCAGCACTTATACCTGATTATCTGTTACCTTCAAAAAGCCATTTCTCCGTGACACTGTAAATGGTTAAATGCAGGAAGGGGGAGACCTAAAATCTATCAGGCTATTGATAAGTAGATTCATTGTCACAAATGAATGCATAAAGATAAACAAAAGGTAAACAAGGTTATTTGTTCTTACTTTTTAGTCACGCCCCGAATGATACTCCACTGTTGCAGCACTAAATATAGACTTACCTGTTACCTAATTGTATAGTTTAGACTAATTTACTTAGCCATTTCTTTTAAGCCTAATTAGACCATGTAAATGGTTAAATGCAGTGAATGGGGTTAATTAGGCCTAAAATCTAACAATCAGGCTTATTGATATGGATTAGATTCATTGTCACCCTATGCAATGAATCATAACAGAATAGCAAGTTTTAGTAGCAACTGACCATCTAAGTCAGCACAGATCTAATACTAGTACACTCCTGGTGTGCCACTACAGGATGAAACTAGTATTTGTGATAACAGAGTTTTTCTCTTTTGAATTCAACTTTCGGCTGTACCTGTGGATTTCAAATCTCACCACCTAATATACTAGTTTAAACGTTCTCAATCCTCAACATTTTCTTCTTTATTTTCTTATGCCAATCTCATAAAGCAAATCATTATTTTAAGCATTACTACATTGTCTGGAACAAGAACGCTTTCCACAAAAAGGGTCCAACCAACGAGAACACCCAATCTACTTAATAAGAGCTGTGGATAAACGTGTGACTCTATTTCTGCCAAATCAGGATCTCCGTCTATATCCTTGAGCAAATGAGCTAAGAAACACTAGAGGATGTTGGTTGTCTCTGTTTATTCATTCCAAATCAAGAAAAATACCCCACAAAATCTTATGACGATTACACATCGGACCATTTCAACTCCTGAATATTGTTGGTACCTATAGCATTGTAAACAACAGATAAACCAAAGCATGCATAGTCGTTGCTAATGCTACAGAACTAAAAATGATTCCACAGAAGCAGAACCAGGACCCAGACACACAATAGTAGCTAGTACTGCATACCATTGGGTGGCGCGATCTTAGGGGAAGGGCGGCAGCCGCAGCACGACCTCCTCGGTGTCCGCCAGGTCCGACCGTGATATCTGCAACAACGCCCACAAAAATCAGAGAACCAGAACCTCTAAATCAGCAACTTTGCACGAACAAGAGATGCGACGAGGAACAGTTCCTAATTTCCTACTGGCCAAGTGGGATACGAACCGGATCGCGGAGGACGGGCTTTGTGTCGTCCACGGCGGGCCGGAACGGCGGCTTTCGGCTCTTCGTCGGCGCCCCGGAGGACGAGCTCATCCCAGTGCTATCTGTCGCAGCCGCGGTGGGGGTGGGGGCGGAGCCGGAGCCGCGGGAGAAGGGACCCGGGACCACCGAGGGGGTCGCGAAGGTGTACGGCCTCTCGCTTCCGGCGGACATGATACCGACGGGAAGTGGTGGATCACCGATTGGGCGCCTCACTTCAAGATTTCAGATCCGAAGATTTCGGTGCCTGAGAGGACAACCGTCTTCAGCAGTTCAGCACTACTACCTGTTTCAGCAAGTCGTACACAGCAGTCGCATCGCATAGACTCTACTTTTTTTTTTTTTGACAACGACTCCTCTACATTTGCTTCCACGAGAGATTAGGAATTGCTTCAGTCCGACTGTATGTGCAGCAGCGTTCGAGAAAAAATTAACTACACAAGCTGCAACATCTGTTTTTTCTTCTCTGACGTTCTTAACTCTTAATTGAGGACAAGCCTCAGATCCACACATCATTCGCTCCATGATTCCATTACTTTGGTCCGTAGGGTACACAAAAACTGGTCGGTCATCGTGAATTCGCAGTACAAGCGTTGCATATTTACAAAGGAAACACCACAGGATCAGAACTGGGAACACACATGCACTCTTCAAATGTACTACTAGTCTACTACTGCTTCCTTTACAAAATGGAAACATTTCCCATTCAAAACAAGAAACAAAACACAAATGAAACTTTGTTCATTTCTTTGCTTCTGAATTCAAAACGTTTTCAGATTCACATTCTTCAGCAGTACATTGTTTGCCTATCTCAATGATTCTCTCAGCAGTACATTTTTTTGCCTATCTCAAAAGTTTCCAAATCTAGTCAAATTCATTTTGAAGAATTTTTATTAATAAACCAAACCACGACAAAAAAAAGTGATATTTTACACAAACTTTGAATAAGACGATTTTCAAAAAAGTCAAACGAAATGATAGCTAAGTTATTTTCAACAGAAATGATAGCTAAGTATCATAGCGCGACATAAACGCAAACAAAACACTTGCATAAATCCCCTCAACTATCAAGATTCATTAGACTTGGGACGAAGCTGTGCAGAACTTGACAGTGGTCGTGACAGCATCACAAAATGCTTGTACATCCGCCACCAATTCTCCGATGCTTCATCGACCGTCCGGTAGGTCCAGATATGTGGCTTGGCCTTCTCCCGCGCGATGAGGATCTCCTCCACCTCTGCCGCCCGCTTTGTCTTGAGAGTGAGGCAGTCCACAAGATCGCCCCACTTGCCGAAGCAGTTGTCGAACTCCCCATGCCGGTAATAGTTCTGCATCTGGTGGAATGGCGAGTAGCAGAACCAGAGCATATCAAAGCATTTTATGCAGTCCAGCCGTGGTGGTGGTGGACTGCTGGTTGCCTCTGGCTTCTCTTTCGGATCCATAATCCTTGCTGGTTGCTGCATAATAAGAATCCAGCAATAGTAAGATTTATACACATTGGGTTCAAGTATTAGTACTTGTAGACACATCTTATCATAAAGAGCTCAAAATCTTGTTTGGCATGAAGAATGCACAGCCCACACGGATGGTGGTGTGCCACAATCACAGCCCAGGGGGTCAAATCTCACCATCTCAGCAAACTACAGCACTGAAAACACTACAGGAAAAGGCACACCAGAGAGTCTAATTTATTATTTTTTGATTGATAAATCCTCCAAGAGCAAGAACAAGTAACTAGAATTTTGGAATAGAAAATAACTAAAAAAAGGTGTTATGATTTTTGTTGATAAAAATAAATGAGACACAGCTAGGAATAGATGACGACTGATTATAAATCTCCAATGATATGGTAAGTTCATCTCAAATCATACAAAAGAATTAATAAAGAGGGCTAGGGATCAAACAAAATGATTTTCAGGAAAACAAAACAAGGAACTTTCTCATGTCTGTTGCCCTTGTTGCAATGACCGCAGTGGGTGGTGGTTACTCAATTGAGGCAGCAGGAGCATGTACTGCATCTTATAATGGGTTAGCTCTAGTTTTGCCATAATAACTCTAAAATTAGATTTGGTGGATATAGATGATTGCCTACTCGAAGGGCGGGCCTGGTGCAAGCGGTAGAGTCTTACCGCCTGTGACCGGAAGGTCCCGGGTTTGAGTCGCGGTCTCCTCGGACACCCTTCCCCAGACCCCGCACAGAGCGGGAGCTCTGTGCACTGGGTACGCCCTTTAGATGATTGACTACTCGCATTGCGAGACAGGGCAGCGGGTATGAAATCCCCTTGGCCCCTGCCAAACTCCACAACCTAATCTCCTCCGTTGTAGCTGAGAGGAGGTTTGAAAGATTGGGCAAAACCCCATCAAGCACACAACGGTTATGAAGGTTCCACAGAGACCAAGCAGCCAGGATGACAATCGAATTGACACCTTGCCGAGCTTGACCAGCCAAAGCCACACTAGCACCTCACTACCATTCATCAAAGGACTCTTCCCCTGGCTGAGGGGAAAGGTTCTGAAGCCCAACATTGTGCAACAACAGGAACCAGAACTGCGGAGTAAAAACACAAGCCACCAACAAGTGATCTATCATCTCATCTTCCTGGTCACAAAGGGGGAAACCGGGATGATGATCAAGACCCCAACAAGCTAATAGAACAAGCAAGACTCCACCATTGAACATGCAGTTTTTCCACAATATCCAAGCCCCCAAGGGGTACAGGGTATTGAGCTGGATGGGCCAGCATACAATGCCCAAGTTGCTGTTCTTAATTAGTTTTTGCTTCTATTATCCGTGTTAATCATCTATAACTACTTATGCATGGGACATCATAGCTCATCAGTCTAAACTTAGCAAACAGAGAACATTGGGGTCAGTCATTGTCATTCTATACCGCCCCCTTCAACCATTGTTTTTAAACATCTGTGACCCACGCCCTCGACACCAACCAGCGAGCCAGTCGACCAAGCTTTCTGGTGATTGTGAGCCAGAATCACAGTCCAAGGGGTTAATCTCAGCATCATACAGCACTGAAAACGCTAAAGGAAGAAGCGCACCAGAGACTCCAATTTATTGCTATTCAACTGCCAAAATTACCTAATGAGCAAATTTGGACTGAAATATAAGAACAAAGAAATTTTGCCTTGTTTGTTGACAAATCAAAAGACATCGGATACTCAGAAAATAGGATAATGTTTAATTTGACGCTGAAACATAAAGCATTTTGACAATGATTTTTTTTATCTGAAACAAAAAGGCGATGCAATAACATTCTGAATCAACACTAGAGGTAGCTGAAGTCAAACACAGCAATAAAGCAAAAAATAGCACTAACCTTGAAGAGGCATAGTAGATGTAGCAAAATAATTAAGGATTACATCTAAAATTACTAAGTTCAGATTGGATTTAAAAGACAAAACCAGAGTTTGTAATCAAGCAAATCAAAAAGGGAAAGGAAGTAAATACAGAATGAAGACACTAGATTCGTTACTAGAGATGTAGCAACAATAATTCAAAATTTTAGCATCGCAGGAATTCTTTATGCAAATACCATTCTAATGTACTCGAGTGTCCATTGAGCTGAATATTACGCCAATTCATGATTAGAAATGTTTCCAAAAAAAAAAAATCAGAATAAGACACTCAGAGCATCTCCAACAGATTACTCATCTCATCCCCAATACCAAGAAACCTTGAGAGGGCTCCGACGGATTACCTAACCCATTACCAATACCTAAAACTTTTCAGTAACTACTCAAAATCACTCCTCTCTCCCTCAAATCTAGGAGATTCACCCCCTTCTCGTACCTGGGTTTTTTTTGAGGCAGGAAGACACTTGTGAAGTGCTCACTGGGCTTAATGCATAGATTAAGGTGTTTAGGCGATGCCAATGCAGCAATAAGCGACAATGCTACATGCGCTGGGGCTTGGTGACAGCAGCCGTGTGATATGAGATAGCCAAAAGCGTGCTGTGTGTGCAAGTCAGGTGTGGCCTATGGGTATTAAGGAGAGGGAGGTGTTGTGCAATGAGCAGTTAGGCGAAGGAAATGCCGCAGCTACCAGTTTGTAGGAGAGCAGCATCGCGTCCCTCAAGAGCACCGAGCAGCCAAGCAATGGACAGGACTCTAGACTCCTGGAGGACTCGGCGGAGTGGAGCCTCCATGCCATTCCTAATCACTACTCCCCCGTTCTTAACCCCAATGAGGAGGGGGGGTGGAAGAACTGCCGTTTCCAGGCGGATCTCGATCCAATCCCCAATGAGTTTTTTTTTTCTCGACCTCTCAAAATACATCCTCCAACACCTCGAAAAATGGAACCCCCAATACCTAAGATTGTTGGCGGTAGACCGGTAGCTCCAACTGTCGTTCCCCTGCCGTCGCTTGCGCTGGTGCCGGCAGCCGCCGTAGAGGAAGCCGAACGCCAGATGAAGTTGACTGCAGCCGCGAGCTCCAGCCGGCGTGGATCTCCCAGCCCCCAGCTCGCTGCCCGAAGTCGTGGCGCTGGAAGAAGAGAAGAGGAGAGAGAGCGGCGGTGGTGGAAGAGGAGAGAAGGGGAAGCGGCGGAGTGGCGCGGCGCTGGCGGAGGAGGAGAAGTGGCGGCACGGCGCTAGCGGAGGACAGCGGCGACGTGGGTGGAGATCCAGCAAGAGGCCGAGAGCGGCGCGGGCGGAGAGAAAGGAGCGACGGGAGAGAGAGAGAGAGATGGGCCAGTAGGGGCCCATTGAGAAAAAAGGGGGGGAAAGGAGTCCACATGTATGAAAAGTTATTGGGCCTTCCACTAAAAAAAAGGTTATTGGGCCAGTTTTCTTATTCTGCTATAATAGTTTTTTCTCCAAATTCTAAAGTCAAGAAACATTTTGAGGCCCTTTTAATAACTTTTTGGAGGACAAAATATATTTTAGGATATGATTGGCTTAGCTATGAGCCCTGAAAAAGATGTTGTAAGCTGTAAGTTGTATAAAAAACCGATGTGCTATGAAAAAATTGTAAGATGTTTGATTGAAACTATGAAACATACACATTCTCTCTATCTCCCTAGAAACAGCTATAAAAACATCTCTCTATTTTCATTCATCTAAAAAATCAGAAAGCCAAAAGAATGGCCAAAGATGATGTGAAAATCAGTTCCTTCTAGAAAAACAGCTTCAAATTCCATCTATTCAGTTAACATTTTGTTTGTACCAGTAAAAATACTTTCCAAAAACTAAATCAAACACATACTCAATATATTGATTGATAATCTCTGAGGATCACAGTTCATAAAAAAAGTCCAATTTACCTCCCTCAACTATCGCTATAGTTCGATTTTTCTCCTTGAACTACAAAATCAGTATTTTGATCCTCTTAACTTGCATTTTGGTGATTTTAATGATGCTTTTATTGATGTGGCGCCACATCAAATGAGGGTAAACCAGACTAAGTCAATAGTTCAGGAGAGTAAATTGTACTAGAAATATTTAAAAATACCCAAAAATCATAATTTTTTAAGAAAAAATCTAAATATTTTTATAAAGAAAATAAATCCTAAAATCTGTTTAATCTTAGAAAAAACAAAGTTATTTTTTTACCTTGGAAAATTATGAAATTAGTTTTGGATTTTTTTTCTAAAATCACGCTCTGTCTTATGTTGCCCAGTTTGAAATTATTTGAATCTTTATGGATTAAATTTAGTGCTTATATGCTAGTATAAGCTTTTGCTGTTTATTAATTAGTTGATGTTGATCTTCTGGGCTACACAGAAGCGCCAATGGAGCATTGTCAGAACCGCATGCACGGATGGTGCATGCACCTACACAGGCTAACACAAGTACTTTTAAATGTATCCATGGAAGGGACCACCGCCCACCCTGTCACACATACCTGGTCCTGATTACGTGGAGCATTTTTTACGTTCTACATCGACCAATTAAAATAGTTAATGAGAGTTTCTACTAATAAAAATCAAATAGGCATCAAAATAAGTCCATAAAAATTCGAAAAAATAAGCTATGCGCTATAAGATAGAGCATGATTAAAAAAACAAAACTAGTTTCATAATTTGTTGAGGTAAAATAGTTTTTCTAAGATTAAACCGAATTTTAGGTTTTAATTGCATTATTTTTCTATGTAAAAAAATTGAAAATATATTTTTATGATTTTGGATATTTTAAAAAAAATACTTCTAGTCCGATTTGCCTCTCTGAAATTTCAATGTAGTCCAATTTACCCTTTTGACGTTGCGTCATATAATAAAGTCACCATCAAAACCATTATTCACTGTATACAAACAAATAGTTTTAAAAGTTAAGGAAGATAAAAAAAAAACTTATTCTATAGTTTGTGAAAAACCGAACAATTATCATGGTTAAGGAAAGGTAAATTGAACTTTTTTCTTACATCAGGGTTGATTAAAACCCACTCTACTCTCCCACAAGAGAATTTGACACATTGGTGGCTCATCTATGTGCTAACACGTGCCACGACCTGGTTTGCAAAAAGACCCTCCGATTTCTCAGAATCAACCCGCGGTCCACCTACTCCATCCCGCAGCCCTAGCCCGGTTTGCTTCATCCTCTCTCTCTCCTTTCTCTCCTCCCCAGCCGCCGCCGCCACCATCGCACCTCCGGCCCTCCCTGGCCCTGCCCTCTCCTCCTCGCGCAGCCTCCATACTACCGTTGCTCAAGCATGGAAGCTGCGTGTCCTCTACGGCATGGCGGAGCGACGCGAGATCCGGTGGCGCAGATTGGACGGACCTCACCTACTCCCACGAATGTCATGGTCGATGGAAGAGGAGGCGCTAGCCCTTTCCCATGCAGCCTCCATGCCGGCAAGAGCATCGTCATCGCTCGAGCAAGGGAAGCCGTGTGGCCTCGGCAGCATGGGGGAGCGCGTGGAGCCGCGCGAGATTCGGCAGCGCGTAGATCTGGCGGAACCGGTTGGCAAGTTTTAGGCGGCCTCCTATGATTCGATGTAAGCTTTCCTCCTCATATTTCTTGTGGCTGAATTGGAAGGGCTGGCCAGATCCCTGGTCGCTTCGTAGCGAGGATGCCTTATCTGTGCGGATCCCCACGTCGGCGTGTGGGTTCAGGTCAGTGAGGGGTGGGGCGTCCATCTCGAGCTGAAGGCATCCTCTGTCTTCCTGCTCTCCTGCGATGTTGGTGCTGCATAGGTGCATCCCCTTCCCTGTGCTTTGGTTCTGCTATCCGTAGTGAGGCTTGTTTCTGCTCATTTCCCTTTGCTGTCTCCAAGAGCCACACAGAACAACTCAGTTCTATCCAGGAGCCCTGTGGATTTCTATGTGCATTGCGTTCTTCTAGGAGCATTGGTATTATTTATTGGCAGTAACGGTTCAAGATGTTTTTGCGCCTTGTATTGTTTACCGGGTGAGGCCATACTCTCTAGATTATTGTCGAGCATGTCCATCTAAGTCATTAGTAAGAAATGGGTCTGCAGTTTGCTTCATGAGAAGCTACTGTGTCTAGTTACTGATGATATATGTCTACTAGCTATTTTTTCCTTTCATAATGCCACCTTTTATTCAGTGAAATATTATTGTAGTTTACTCTACTACTATGGATAACAAGTTACATACTTACATTCCTCACTGATGATTGATAGGTTGTCTGCATGGTTGAGAGAACAAGATCACTATGAGTATCGGACAGACAAATGGTAAGACTTACACTTGATCTAATTTGATAAATTTTAGTTCAGAGTGTATCTGAGTTCTGATCAGACAATATATGTACCTTCATCACCTATGTTACCCGAAAGATCATTTTTAAGGATGTTCAGTTATGACAACATGCTGTCTTTTTTTTCTAAATTTATTGTGATCACCTATATCATTTTATATTTGTTCACAGATTTTGGTTCATATAGTCACTAAAAAATAATGTGATGAGCACAGTGATTAAAGGACTGCACACTCAGCATTGTATGCTTTGATTTTACATGATTAACCAAAGCAAGTCGTGACCTCAAATACTCTTATTTCAGTATCCCTTTCCATCCATTTAGATAAGTAGAGGTGACCACATCTTTTCCGCATGCCCATTGAATTTGTCAAAGATGGAAATGAATTCCTTATTTATTTATGCCTTCTGAATTCATGTGCATGTCCTGCTCTTACAGTTAAATACATCCATTTCCTGAAGTGGTCTTTAAGCAATTCTATACTATTTACACCGATGGTATTACATGATAATTGTCATTAGTGCTGTGGACAGATGTTTGACATGATGCACTGGTCATATTGTTTCCAACAACTGAAAAGTTTGCTTTTTAGAGCAGTATATTGCATTGCTGCATTGACTTGGGCATTGTAGCCAGTTTGGCGTGAACAAGTGATTTATCCAGGTTTTATATATATTCTTCCACAAGTGACACAATCCTTTGCACCAAGCATTTAACATAGTTTCTCCAGTGATGTTTTTTTCCTAGGTCCTTATAGACGTGGATATCAACTTTTTGCTTATCCACTCCTTAAATCTGGTTGACACATTTTTGTCTGAACTAGAAGCATGATTGCTTCTTAATCTTATTCTTGGTGAAGTTAAGGCATGCAGCACGAAGGGGAAATGAAAATTGTAAGCAGATAGACATTTTTGGTGATCAACCACTAAGACTTCGGATGAACACTATGTAATGTAATTGTCAAAATTCATTTTATGAGCACTTTAGAATAATTTCCAAGTGGGTGTTTGCACAACCAAGGAGCTCTAGATGATCTGGATGTTTTCCCAAGTCATTGATGCATGATGCCAGATGCAGGATTCATAGTTATTACATGTTTTAGATGAATGTGGATTTCAGCCACATTTCTACGCGTGGTGTCCTTGTGAACACAGTAAGAGCATGAAATAAATGCATTTGAATCCTGCAATCTTAATTGATACCAAGTATGGTGGCTAGCTTGATTTGTATACATTGGCAATTTTTAAATGTTTGTGTTGAGGTTCCTGCTGTTTTGTATTAGCTCCGGTTCAGCGCTGTGCTTGAGCTACTTGTGCTTATTTTGAGATCTTAAATTCTTAATTTGCTATCGGATGGTTGGGCTCTCTATACATAATTTGCTATGCTGATTTTAAATCTTGATAATGAAATAGGACGGATTTTATCTATATCAGTCCATTCATGTGTCCGTTTTTAGATAGGGAAATATGACGAGCTCTTAACTATACCAGTTCATTCATGTGTCTGTTTTTAGATCTTAATGATATCATCTCCTTGGGCCTTTATGAGGTTATATATGTCTTTAACTTTTGATCGCGGTGAATATTAATATTTGTAATTAAAGTCATGGCAGGGCGCGCAAAGCGCGCCTGATGTTCTAGTCTTCTACAACTAAAAAGATATTTTTTTTTGCGATATTTGTTTTGGTTCGTTCATCTGCCCACGCCTGCAATCCTCGCATGCTTTGAAGAAAACAAATCGATCACCTGAGACCACATGCATAGAAGGAAACAATAATCATGTAATGCACGATAGAAAAAGAAATTGTCATCCCTGCGATTTCTGCCTACTTTGAAGAAAATAAATCGATCACCTGAGGTCACATGCGTGGAAGGAAACAATCATGCGGTGTTCTTTTCTCGCTCGGTCAGATATCTTTCATCTCCACGTAAATCGGATCATATGGTATTGTCTATAATTTTGAGGATATTAAATTTAGGCTGGGTGCATAGTAGGTCACCTAGCTTTATTCTTGCAACTTCTACATCTTTATGTGTTAGTCTTTGCCAATGGTATAATTTGTTCGCAAAGCTAAAACAAGACAATTGGCAAAGATCAAGCAAGACGACTCAATGAGGTTGACCCTTAATTTTAGTATTTCCAGTATGCAGACCTGAAATTAAAAAGGGGTTGCTCCTTGAGAACATTAGTGGTGCCAAATAAAAGATGTGCATGTTATACATGGTGAGACTGGTGAACCTTCTGCAATTTTCTAAACGAATATTCCCACTATTAGTATATAGGTTCATTCCCCTGCGTTTCTTCGTGCTCCCATTAGCATATAATATGAAAGTATTATTATGTTCATCACGATTTCCAGTTGACTACTCCCATTAACATATACTTCCTCTGCCCTAAAATATAAATCGTTATGGGATGCGTGCAGATCAAACTTTCTCAACTTTGACTAGGTTTGTAAAAAATACGTGCAATATTTATATCTCCAAATAAGTTTATTATAAAAATATATTCAATGGTCTATGTAATGATACTAATTATATATTATAAATATTAATATTCTTTTATATATAATTGGTCAAAGTTAAAAAAAACTTGACTTCTCGGGAAGCGAGAATGAATTTTATTTTGGGACAGAGGGAGTATATGAAAGTAGTGTTGAAAATATTTTAACAATCAAGTTTGTCTCTGTCTGATTGGTAAGCTTAGACATCATAATGACATCAAAAATTTCGACTCTCATGGACACCCTCATGGATTAGTGCAAAGCATCCTAATCCTACAGCATACACAAATGGCAACCTTAAAGTTATGATATTTTTAAAGGGTGGACAACAAAGACCATCTTAGACGTTCTGGCATTAGAGTATATACGTACAGGCACATAGGCATGATGGTGCAAGTGAGCAGCCAGCAGGAGTCAAGAGTTAGGGGGTGTTTGGATCCCAGGACTAAACTTTAGTCCTTGTCACATTGAATTTTTAGATATCAATTAGGAGGACTAAACATGAGCTAATTATAAAACTAATTACATAAGTTGTGGCTAATTCGGTTGCCAGCGCCGTGTACAGGATGGTATGGAGATGTGGTGGAACTTATTCGTAGATTTGTTGGCGCATGAAAGAAATGGATATCGAAAATCTCTTCCTGCCGGTATAAAAAATGATCTTAGCTGCATCATGAAAAGATCTACACAGTAGAGTTTGTGAGCCTGCGATGCCACGAAACTTATATACTCGAACCTGTGTGCACGTGATTATATGGAGATGTAGTGAAACTTATTCATGGATTTATTGGCGCATAAAAGAAATGGATATCATAGAATTCTTTTTACCGATATAAAATATTATTTTAGCCATATCACGAAAAAACCTATACAGTAGAGTTTGTGAGCCTGCGACGTCGCGCTCTTCGTGACTGTGTTAATTTCATGAACTTTGCTTTTTAAATTAAATGTCATTTTGATGTCGGTATTTAATTTAATAGTATTATTATCTTATCATACGATCTATATGTTTTTAGTATAAAAGATTTAGTTACTCGTACCACGCACGAACACGCTAGTAAAATATAAAAATTACATGGTTGGAACTCGGATGTCGTCGTCATGTAGGCGGTGGCATGGTTGTCTGGTTCGCTCGGAGGCCAGCATCGAGGACGGCGGCTAGGTGTTCTTGCAGAAATGAACCCAAGCTTGTTCATGGGCTTGGCTTCTCCATGTTGACATGTTGGGCTTATGGGCCCAATTAGTAAAATATTTTTCAGTCGTGGGATCTGAAGCCTTGTGTTTTTATCTCACAACAAATCGGCATCAGCATAAGCCATTTTTTTAGCAGGGCCTTAGATAGATTTTTTTTATTTTAAAATCATGTTTTGTAAAAATATCTCTCCAAAGAAAAAATTGTAAAATATATTTTTTGAGAGAGTACAACTAGATGCACACAACTCACACAATCCTCACTCACACCACATGCACACACAAGTGTGTGCGTCCGTACACTCGCAAAGAAAGATGTTAGGAGGACCTCCAGTGTGTGAAAAATGCGCAGTACCACAGAATGCGGGAGAAACGAGCAGTACCACTAAACGCGCACGCGTGTGTACCCTATCTTTTCTGAAAAAATCCAGAAAAAGACGTGACACCAAGATTTAAACCCTGATGGGTAGTGTCCCAGCCCTACCACTAGATTGCAGGCTCTATCACATAAAACTATCCTTGTGTAACCGCCGATTGAAATGCCATGAAGGACCCACCGCTACTTAGGATGGCAGAATATTGGGTACCCCTGTTTGAATTGGCATAACTTTTTGTGCCGGCTCATCTTATAAAAATATATATATATATCTTTTATGTATAAACACGAATAAAGATAATATTAATATAAAGTTGTAGACAAAAAATATCTACAACTTTGTAGTTCAAGTCTTTTTATTTTAGATCATTTTGACACCTACAAAAACTTATACAATTTTATCTTAACACTATATCAATTATTTTAGTAAAAGATGGCTTTAAATGAAAATATTGTGAACTAAAAGGTTGTAGATTTTATTGTTAGATACAACTTTTATACGAACTTTATGTTCATATGTGACTATTTTCGAGCTTTCTTCGAAATTGGTATATTTATCATAATCTCCTGAATTGTTTAAGACATAACTTTAAACTAAGCTTAAGGAGCCGAGCTGAAAAGTCATTCAAAATCAAGTCATTTTCATTAAAAAACGAATTTAATCAGAGTTTTAAACGGGCTAGCTTAACGAGCTTTTGGTCCAGTTTTTTTTATAGACTTTTGGTCCAGTTCTATAAGGTAACAAATGGGTCCACTTGCCTCTTTTCTCTACAACATGCCACCTCGCCATAGCGGGCCATAACATGGATCACATCACATCACGTAGAAGTTACTTGACCCACATGCAGATGCACCGCCATTCTTGGCCCTGTTCACTTGAACTACGTGGAAAGTACTTTTCAGCGAACAACGTGTTTTTCTCTCACAACAAATCAGCATAAGCATTAATAGAAAAAGATTCCTCGCCACGCCCAAACACCTGAAAACTAAGGGAGAAACATCGTCACAGACTCAAACGACGTCGAGCTAGTGCATATTTTTATACGCCCTAACTATTGCAACATATTAAAAAAACATTTCATATAACCTTGTATAGAGATAAAATTTATATAAATATGTTAGATATCTAAAAGATCTATGATTATGTAGTTTACAATATTTTTGTAAAGCCATCTTGGTGCCCAAATAATCAATTTAATATTCAGGTCTAAATACACATATAAACATTGCATCAACTTTTTATATATAAAAAACAACTTCAGATGAAAAAGACATAAACTAAAAGATTGTAGATCTCTTTTTTGTCTACAACTTTCATATAGATTTTATATTTATACTCATCCTAGTTCATATATAAAAAGTTATGAGCTTTTAAGATGAGCTAGCAGAAAAATCCATCAATTCAAATATTTTGGAAAAAGAATTTAAATATAATAAAAAATTCTCTTCAGTGGGCCATACTGTGGATCACATCACGCAGAACTTACCGGACCCACATGCAGACGCACGGCAATCTCAGCCATTATTATTTCAAAAAACGAGCCGCGGCCCACGCTCGTCTCGAGAAAGCTTGGACGTTGGATGGCATTATTACGACGAGCCAAGCGGGCGTAACGATTTTTTTTTTCTCCTCAGAAGTCAGAACCAGCCACCGCGGTACCGCACCCGCAAAATTCCCCAAACCCCCGCACACAGTTGCTGGAACCCTAGTTCCACCCTCCCCGCCCGCACCAATGGACGACCAACAAACCCAGGATCTCGTCAAGGAGCTCGTCCACCGCCTCCTCTCCGCCGCCGAATCCGGCGGGGGCGGCGGCGGGCGCGACACGGGCGGCGCGCTGCGGTTCGCGCACCGGCTCCTCTCCAGCCGCCTCGCCCCCGCGGTCCTCCCCGACGAGCACGCGCTCGCGGAGTCCATCAAGCGCCGCCTCGCCGCCTCGGGCCGCCCCGACGATGCGCTCGCGTTCGCCGACCTCCACTCCAAGCTCTCCGTCCGTGCCCGCCCGGCGTCGCTGTGGCCGCTCCTCTACCTGCTCGACTCGCTCTCCTCGCAGCGCCGCGCCGCTGCCGCGGCTTCGTGCCTCCCGAACCTCCCCAGCGCCGCCCCGCCGCGGAATGCCACCTCGGGGACGGCGCCGGGCGCCAGTGGCAGGCCGGGCTCGCGGGCGCACGGGGCGCCGTCGGGCGGCGTGATGCTGGTCTCCAAGGATCCGGACAACATCCGCGAGATCGCGCTGCGTGAGTACACCGAGCTGGTGATCGACGAGACGGAGGTGTCGGAGGCGGCGCTTGTGCGGGACGTGCTGTACGCGTGCCAGGGCATCGACGGCCGCTACGTGCGCTACGACAAGGCCGTCGACGCCTACGATCTCCCAGACGGTGTCCGGGTGCCGCGATCCACGCGCACCCTCGTTCGCAAGCTGTGCGAGCTTGGCTGGCTGTTCGGCAAGGTGCGGGGCTTCATTTCTGACAACATAAGCCGCTCGCCCTCAGATGCTGCCACTGAGGTGGGCACGGTTGCCCAGGCATTCTGTTCGGCGCTCCAGGAGGAGCTCTCTGATTATTACAAGCTGCTGGCTGTTCTAGAATCGTACTCATTGAATCCAATTCCCACACCTGGATCTGATTCAGGTGTGTCCAGTAATTACCTTTCACTGCGCCGTCTTGCAGTTTGGCTTGCTGAGCCTGCAGTGAGAATGCGCCTAATGGCTGTTCTTGTGGATGGATGCCGGGGATTGAGGGGTGGCGCTATGGCTGGTGTGATCCATGGGCACGCACAGCATGGAGATCCTATGTTTCAGGAGTTTATGGGCCGATTGCTGCGCCGGGTGTGCTCGCCATTGTTTGAGATGGTCAGGAGCTGGGTGCTAGAAGGGGAATTGGAGGATGTATTTGCAGAGTTCTTTATCGTTGGGCAGCCAGTGAAAGCGGAATCTTTGTGGCGGGAGGGCTACCTTATTCAATCTGATATGCTTCCAGCTTTCATCTCTCCAGTGCTGGCACAACGGATTCTTAGAACTGGCAAGTCAATCAACTTCCTTAGAGTATGCTGTGATGATAGTGGCTGGGCTGATGCTGCTGCCGAGGCTGCTGCATATGTTGGCACCACGACGTCTCGGGGTGGCCTTGGTTATGGGGAGACTGATGCTTTGGAGGCATTGGTGGTTGAGGCAGCCAAGAGGATCGATCGGCATTTGATGGATGTTATTCATAAGCGGTACCGATTTAAGGACCACTGCCTTGCTATCAAGCGTTACTTGCTTCTTGGGCAGGGTGATTTTGTCCAGTATCTTATGGACGTTGTTGGCCCTGAGTTATCAGAGCCAGCAAATAGGATTAGCTCCTTCCAGTTGGCTGGCTTGCTTGAGACTGCAATCCGAGCATCCAATGCACAATATGATGACCGTGATATCTTGGACCGGATAAAGGTAAAGATGATGGATCATGGAGATGGTGATCGTGGCTGGGATGTCTTCTCTTTGGAGTATGATGCTAGGGTCCCCCTAGACACAGTGTTCACAGCTTCAGTTATGAAGATGTATCTCAAGGTCTTCAACTTCTTGTGGAAGCTCAAACGTGTAGATCACTCCCTTACTGGAGTGTGGAAGACAATGAAACCTAACTGCATTGTTTCTTCTCCATTTTACAAGGAAGGAACAAGCATCAGAGCTCAGTTTGTTTCAGTTCTTCGTAAATGCCAAGTTCTGTTCAATGAGATGAATCACTTTGTGACCAATTTCCAATACTACATTATGTTTGAGGTCCTAGAGGTTTCGTGGGCTCGTTTCTCTGATGAAATGGACGCAGCAAAGGATTTGGATGACCTTCTCTTGGCGCACGATAAGTATCTCAACTCGATACTGGAGAAGGCCCTGCTTGGTGAACGTTCCCAAGGACTTTTGAGAAATCTGTTTGAATTGTTTGACATCATCTTACAGTTTCGGAGCCATGCTGATCGATGGTTTGAACGGATATATGAGTTGCAGCTAAGGTTAGATTATTGCTGAATCAGATATTGTGATTCCATCTTTACTTTAAAATCTCATCTCATTACTATTGTTTGTTTTACTCCAAAGTTCTATTTTTACTGCAGGGGAAGGGGTAAACCAAAACCAAAATCTAAGGATACAAGTTCATGGCTTGATGGCGGCAGAAAAGCCATGATCCAACTAGCTGGAGAACTTTTCCGGAAAATGGGTGAAGACCTGGATAGCATCGCAAAAGATTATACAGCTTCTCTTGATGCTTTTATTACTCAGCTGCCCATGCAGCAGCATGTTGATCTGAAGTTCCTTCTCTTCCGCCTCGACTTCACTGAATATTACAGCCGTGTTTCGTCCAACAAATGAAAGTGAACTGCTAATGTGGAGGACTAGGAGTTAGATTGACCGATTGGTTGGGACCTGGGAGGTATTATTTTTACACCATATTCCTGTTGATTGATGCTTTGTCACTTGATTAGCATGGTCACTTCAATTTCCTTGTGCCCACTGAGGATTACCAATGCTAGAATCTGTATTGATTCGGTCAGCTTTTCGCCTGCTGAGGGTTATGTGCCGCTTCAACGAGGCTAAAGCCATGCATTCCATACAGCTCTGTACAAAATTGATGTAAGTTTGTTTTGGTCATGATTTTTATGGATGTTCTGGTGTAAATTTCGTGTATTTGTTTTGTTTGATTTATTTCTTGAGAAGTTGGAGCTCTTGAAGATTTGTCCTTACCAGTTTGTATTATCAGTTTTACAATAGCGCTTATCTCATTACGCTGGTTGCTGTCCTTTCTTGGATTACTGAAGTTTCTGTTGTTGTTAGACTGTCTGCTGTCTGGAACTCTGGATAGCATGCTGTGCTAGGAACAGCTCATGATAAAATATATATAATTGCTCATGTAAAGGACAGTGTAGAACAAAGAGGTTGTGACTCAGTGATTTCGTTTCCCATCTGTTCTGTAATCTTTCAGCTGGTTTGACTGCGGTTGAAGGAATCTGATACTGCTACAGAGACATGAAAAGAATACAATTCAGTGTTCGGAAGCTCGTGAACTGCTGGGAGCAAGGTTGAAACTGAATGAAGGCGAAAAAGGAGACTTGAAGAAATCCGTGGGAACGTGTAAATGTTCAAACCTCGTGTCAAATACAAAAATGCACCTTACTTGACATATGCATGTAGAGAAAATACTTAAGCATTATACTGAATAATACTAATTATTTAAATAACATGGTTGCAAAGTTAGAGTGAATTTTGTAGCACATTTGCTATTTCTGAAAGGTTAAATGAGGGCAAATCTCTGATATTCTAGTAGCATTTTGAGTTGTGCATGTAGAGAAAACACATTAACTTTTTTGAAATGTAATAAAACTGGTCATATAGGATCAACTGATGACCATGTATGAAACCTGGAACATACACATTTTTAGAGGCAAAGGTTGATGAATTTTGATGTACGCTTTTTTTTTTTTGAGAGAGAGAGCTGAAGTACGCCTGCTATTGCATTTGAAATGTTAAATGATGGCAAAGGGTATAAATTTTCCAAGATACAATGCGTGCCACGGTGCCAGCCAGCCCAGGACCGATAGAATGTGGTGGCGGCCCTTTCTATTTTTTTTTCTTAAAAAGACATTGTTCTTCGGGACAGAGAAGGATATCAGCGTATCACTTTATTGTCAGTACAACACCACACCGTCTTCGTGCGTAGCATGTGCACAGCACAACTGTCGACCAAGAAACCGAGCACGCACAACACATGTTTCACGTATCAATACCTGTTCGGAAGCAAAGATACCCAGCGGTCTTGAAAAGCTTGTTGTTCCGGTCACCCGACTATGCTTCTCTGGATAATAAGGCGGAGCTGACTCAGAAAGCTGTCTGCCTGTCTTCCCTGTTAGGTTCGCCCATCCTCCGATTCCCGCTATCAAGTCTTGGGTAAAAGACGGTAACAAACTAGTGGTTGTGCTCTCTGCCGAGCCGCCGGGCCGGACCCCAGGGAAACTCTCGTGCAGTGCAAAACTCTGAACACTTGAAGTTTCAACACGAACGCACGACCCGTTCTGTTAAACAGTGATCTGTGCCGACCGGCCATAACGGAAGGCGGCGTTGCCTTTTTACCTGCTCTCCATTGACCGCGAGCCATCACGGCAACACGAAACATCCAGCGGTTTGCGGAGCCAGCAGCCACAGCCATAGGCCGCCCATCCACCGCGCCAACAGCAACGCGACGAATGGCCTTGCGCACGCGGCGACGCAAGCAGATTCGGACGCACCCAGCTTCACCGCAAGCCGGCCCGAGCCACGGCAAGTTGGCGACGGACGAAACATCTCC
The DNA here is from genome assembly GCA_904845875.1 of Miscanthus lutarioriparius. Lineage (NCBI taxonomy): Eukaryota > Viridiplantae > Streptophyta > Magnoliopsida > Poales > Poaceae > Miscanthus > Miscanthus lutarioriparius. Next base: position 37,898,083 of record CAJGYO010000004.1, on the reverse strand, counting down.
GCAGTCCGCACGCACACATCTACAGATGCACCTCGTCACCTCCTGCTCCTGCCATGGTCAAACCGGCGCCCGGTCGCCGTCCGTCGCCTATAAAAGGCGCGCGTTTGCTCCTGCCGCTTCGCCTCACATCTCACAAGCCACAAGCTAGCGATCCATAATTATCCCTTGTGCAATCGGAGTTCTGAGTGATAAGCTCTAACGCAGCGTTCGGTTCTGAGTTTGACCGGAAGCACAGCCTCGATCACCCTCGTTCAAGGCAAGAAAGCCGGTGTTACTGTTGCCGCCATGGAGCCGGAGATGCAGGCAGCGCTGATCAAGGTGGGCGTGTTCGTGCTGGTGCAGGCGCTGGTGTACCTCATCCTGTCGCAGTCCTCCACGGTGTTCTCGCGCACCAAGAGCCTCTGCCTCCGCCCCGCGCGGTCGCTCAGCGCGCGCCGCATGCTCGCGCTGCTCCTCTCCGACCTGCCGCTCGCCGCCGGGGAGCCCTCGCCCGTCGCCGCCTTCGCCCGGACGCGGTCCGCGGCGTCGTCGCCCATGCTCGCCGCCGCCCACCGGAAGCAGGACTGAGGTCCGCGACCGTGCGGCCGCGTAGCTAAGCTAGCTCTTCATTGCTACTCTGAATGAAGAGTAGTATTCTTTTATTCTTTAGTTTGATCGATTGATTTGTGTCGGTTTGTTTGGGTTGGGTTGTAATCAAGTACAGCTTCCAAATTTCATGGAATTTTGATTTGCGCATCTCACTACTGCTTTTGTGCTGCATCGTTACAGTCCATTCAAATCGTTCTTGTATTCTGTGGACATTTGTCAAGGGTGTCTCGTTGAATTTGTGACCGCTGAGTGCTGACGCGCCATCTCAGTATTTCACAGTACCACTTCTGAATCGGTCAGAATGATTTGATCATCTGGTGCGAAAGGATTAATAGGGACGACGACCATCTTCTTTCGTTTTTCACCGAAGACCATAAGCCAATTTAATATTGGCCACACATTGAGTGAATTTTCTCTTACTATAAAAACAGCATCACAGTAACTTATTAAGTTCTGTTTGATAAGTTAGGACTAATTACTACTCCATCCGTTTAGGAAAGAATGTAATTCTTTTCAAAAAGTCAAACCGCTTGAGCTTTGACTAAATTTATATAAAAAAACTACTATCATTCATGATAGAAAATAATTACCGTTAGATTAGTTATAAAATATATGTTCATAATTAATTTTTTTTACATAAATGCTAATATTATTAGCTATAAACTCAATAAAACTTGAGTTATTTTGACAGGCACATATCCCATAATTGTATTCCTTCCTTGATGGAGGGAGTACTTTCTTCGTTCTAAATTATAAGACGTTTTGATCTTTTTAGATTCATAATTTTTACTATGCACTTAGATATTTTCTCCGTCTCATAAAAAGAGTCATTCTCGTTTCCTAAAAAGCTAACTATATTTAACTTTCACCAAACATATATAACAAAATACTAATATTTATGGTACATAATTAGTATCATCTTATAGATCCTTGAATATATTTTCGTAATAAACTTATTTGGAGATACAAATATTGATAATATTTTCTATAATTCTAGTCAAACTTAAAAAAGTTTAGCGACTTTTTATATGGGACTGAGGGAGTATACACTATGTCTACATATGTGAGAGCAATGTATCTAAAATAGTCAAAATATCTTATAATTTGAAATGGAGAGAGTAGTTAGTAAAATTAGCCTAAATTACATAGTATCGGCTAGCTAGTTGGTTAATAAGTAGTTTGAGACCAACTAGTTTGAGACTAATAAGATAAAAAATACATTAATGCTCCACCACGGGCGTCTGTTCCGCGTCGGTCATTCTGGACACGGCTACTGGGCTGTGGACCGGCCCACAGGCTTGCTCCTCTCATCGGCATACACAGTTTCTCTAAAAAATAATAAAAAAGAAAAGAGAGCAACATCTTATCTTCCCCTTTCACATCGTGTAACACCCCTTGTGTTAAATACCTGATTAGCGATCGGTAAGTTTCATGCGCTCTGTAATGATCTTTTGTTTGTAATACTAAAAATGTGGAGTAAAAGTTCTTTTAAATTATAGCCAACTTAAATCATTTTAGGGAAAGACAAATCTTTTGTCATTAATGAAAATATGCATAAATAGTGTTGCTTAAGTGCTTTGCATGAACCTAAGTGTATTTTGATCGTATGTGGTGTTTGCGTAATGTTTGAAATCAAGAGAGCACAAAATGACAAGGCTTTCTTTGTTTGAATTACCTTTTATTAATATAGGATCAACATATGTGATGTCAACCAACTTTATTTTTGTGCTTAAATATCTCTAAATGAGTTTACAAACAAAAGTTATTTAGGGTTCATGTTGGAAAAATGTGGAGAAAATGATTAAAAATGCCAAAAACCTTACCTTGTTTTAATTGCTCAATAACTTTTTGGAGGATAAATAAATAGTTATTTTATATAGAAACAGTAAAATATGTTGGTATGAAAAACTCAGTATAAGTTATGAACTTTGTAGTGGAGTGTTTGTTTGTGCCTAGTTTGAACGTTTGATAGTTTAGTTAGTGCTCCAAATTTTAAATAAAATGCTAATTCCTGGGTGACTTGGAGGGCTGTGTTTTCGCTGACACTGCAATCTTTGAGTGTGTTTATCTTTTAATCCTTCGTGCTAATGACCTTAGAACTTTAAGCAAAGTTGTAGAAAGCAGCGTTGTGAAGATCTTTTGTATAGCATGAGGGGGCCAATTTTCAGCCTATTCGTTTGCTCGTAAACGATTGTAAATTTTTAGTTAGGAATAGTATTTTCTCTCATCACACCAAATCCAGTCAACAGTAAATAATTCACGATACGATGCGGCCTCTCTATCGTGCTGCTTGACTGAATCTGCTGCACAGTACGTCCAAGTTGGGCACATGGCCACTACCGTCGCCACGCCCTGCTCTGTCCTCGTGGTGCCTGTGCGTGCACAGGGCAGCCAGGGCGCCCCACGCCGCGCTGCTCCCTCTCCCTGCCTTCTTGTGCACGCCGAGACCGCCTTAATCGTCCTCGCGCTCAATCGCTCTCCCTCCCTCGGCCTCTCCTTGCTCTGCTGCTCGCAAGTACCCGCCATGACCGCGCCAAGCTCCAGCTCGAGCTCCTGCCGCTGCTGTTCCCGTTGCCCGGGCTGCCCTGCTCTGCCGCGCGCTTAAGGAGGGTGCCGCGCTGCTGCTGCCCTCTTCGCCCTCGCCCCTCTGCGCTCTCCCTCTCTTCTCGCGCGCTCGCTGTCGCCATGGCCGGACGGGCAGAGCTCGCGGCGCCGCTGTCGTTTCCGCTGCTGCGCTCGGTTGCGGGCCAAGCCGACCTCACCACCGCACCCTCCGCTTCGGACCGCGCCTGTAGCGCCCTTTCCCTCCACCGCGCCCCGTACCGCCAGATGAGCCCCGTACCGCCGCTGCTGCCAGCCGCCGACCGCAGCGCCGCCGCTTCCGGCCGTGCTGCCTGCCGCGGCCGGGCCGCTGCAGGTCGCTGCTGTCCGGGCCCTGGATAGAGGCGGGTGCGTATGGCCGCCTTGGGCCCTCGCGGCCTTGCCCGTGCCGTCCCCGGCCGCCGCTGCGCCGAAGTCAGGCTCCTCCCGTCAATCCCCTGCTCCGGTGTCGGAAGGTTGAAGAAGATAGGGAAGAAAACGAATTAGAAACTACTCCCTCCGTCCACGAATAAGCGCTCGTATAGATTCAGGGCCTGTTTAGTTGGTAAAAATATTTGGTTTGGGGTACTGTAGTATTTTTGTTTGTATTGGATAATTAGTGTCTAATTATGGATTAATTAGGTTTGAAAGTTTCGTTAAGCGATTTCTTACCTAATTGTGTAATTAGTTTTTTTTTCTATATTTAGTACTTCTATACATGTGCCGCAAGATTTAATAGGATGGATACTGCACAAAATTTTGTGAACTAAACAGGGCCTCAAACGAGCCAACCTAGTAGGGCTGCGAAATTACCACAATACCCCTATAAAAGGGTCTGTCATCTCTTCGGGTCAATCAGTAATGATTATAGTATCAGTGTCCATGCAAATAAAATAAATCCAGCCTCGATGGGGAAATGTCGAAGGAGTGGACTAGAGAAATCGAGAGCCTCGGGTTTTCTTTTTTTAATAAACCATCGTTGGACTCGTCCGTATAAAGGAAATAAAATAGTGCTGCATGCTCTGTCTGCCTCTGCCGATTTCAGGCTATTGCTGCACTGGTATGCCACGTTCAGACCTATGCGAACCGATTATTTTGGGAAAAAATTTGAAGTGCAAACGGGCACTTAAATTTGAACGGAGGGAGTATTTTTTGGGTCCAGTTGTGAAGTACTAGACTCACATGAATAGTAGCCTAGTCCGTGGGTTAATTAAGGTAAACTATAGGGGTCTCGGTGAAATATGTCTGACGTTTATGGTTTTCCTTTTTCTTTTTGCCTAGTCTGTGGGTTAATTAAGGTAAACCATAGGGGTCTCGGTTATACTTGGCCATTGGGCCGGCCTGGCTCGGCACGGTCCGGGCACGGGCCAGGCACGACCTGGAGGATGTCGGGCCAGCACGGCACGCCGTGCCTCCCGTGCCGTGCCATTGTGGGCCTCGTGCCTTGCCATCAGCCCAAGCACAGGCCTGTGGGCCTAAATCCGTGCCATGCCGGCCTGCTAGGCATGGCCAAATCACCATGCCGTGTCAGCCCGAGGCCCGTAGGGTTCAAAACACATCAAAAAATTCATCTTAACAAGAAGTATTTAAATTTGAAGTATTTTTTTTCCCATAAGAGGTTCAAACCAAAACCAAAACCGTACACACAGAGAACAAGAGGAAGACGATGCGGGTGGCCGCCTTGCTCGCTCTAAGCCGCAACTAGAAGACGATGCATCGGCTACCAACCTGCGAAACAATGGAAGAAGAAGAAATCAGAAGCATACATTAAAAGAAAAAAAGAAATTAGAATATGGTTAGGGGTTCACCTGCGCAGCCGGAGAACGGTGCCAGAGAAGACGACGAGCACCCAGAGTCTAGAGAAGACGACACTCAGTCAGCAACGACGGCGGACGGCGGAGGAAAGACAAACAGAGACAACCAACTCACATAATCAACGAGATCTAGAGGGGAGATAGGGAGAGGGAGAAGGGAGAGGCGGGGATGGAGGGGAGGACACCGGCGGGAGGCGGATCGTGGTCACCAGAGTCGGCGCGTCGAGACGGCGAGGTCCACCGCCACTGCGTTTGAGGCGCGCGGCGGTGGTGGTGGTGGTGGGATGCGAATGGGCGAATGGGGAATTGAGGATTTGGGTTAGGTTACGAGCGGGAGTGCGGGCAGGACTGAGGGGAGGCCGGGAGGGGGCGCCGCATCGGCCACCTTTTATAGGTGGGGTCTAGGGTGGCGGCGTGGGGTGGGGGGAGCCATTGGTGAGCTGGGCCGCCTCCCTCTCGGGCCGCTGCCGCCTCTCCCAAAACCCGTGTGCCAGTAGTGCCGACCAGCGGGCTCAATCAATCCACGCCCGAGCCGCGGCTGGCGCCATTGCGTCGTCTTGGGCCATGCTCGTGTCAGGCCAAAAGGTCGGGCTTCGGGCCGGGTTGTCGGGCCTCGGGATGCATGGCTAGGTATAGTCTCGGTGAAATATGTCTGTCGTATATGGTTTTCCTTTTTCTTTTTGATAGTCTGGGTAAAACTTTGAAAATTCATAATAAATCATAGAAAAATCTTAAAAATGTCAAACCAATTTTGTTAGTCTTCACATGACTAGATCTATGTAGTAGACATATAATATCACATAGTTTAGTATAAAGGTTTTGTCGTATAGATAAATCTAAGCGTTTATATGTTTAATTAATAGAGGATGTTGGTGTAGTCAAAATGCAGTGAAATTTTTATGGTAGAATAGTATTGATGTGTGTGTGCTCTGGTAAAAGTTTCATGCATAGTTGATACATAGGCCTCGTTCGCTTGTCTTAAAATCCGGCTTGTTCGGCTTTTTTTTTCCAGCCGGAACAATATTTTCCTCTCATAACAAATCGGATGGAACAGTGTTTTGGCTTTTTTTTCAGACAAGCGAACGGGGTCATAATTACTAAGTTATTGATTTATCATGTGTCACCTGCTTTTATTGCCTTTTAATCTTAATTAACTGCTAGTAAATAATCTGCGCAACCTGAAATTATGAAATTTATGCGATGGTTATGTTTAGTTAAGATGTATCAACCATAAATTTTTTATGTCCAAAAGAGATGTTTGGTGCGTCACCTTTTTATTCCTGGTTGTAATTATTTAAGCCCTAATATATGTTAGGTGTTTAGATTAGGGTTTATATACGTTTGTCCATACTGCTTTGTTTTACATGATGACTAGGCAAAGTGTGTTTAGTAAATAAAAGTGTGCTTGGCATGTGTGATCAACTTTAACTTGTATGTTTTAAAATGCGAATGGTTGCTTTGCTCACCTATGTGATAATAGTAACTCGTAAGTAAGTCGTTGTGTAGAGGATGAGAGTCGAACCTCCAACGTTTAGTTATCCTTCACCGTATGACGTTTTGCTTGTCTTCTAGTATTTGTAAATGTCTTGTTACGCTTGTTTGACTTAAGCATTCATTTGCATCTATGCATATCATTTAGGTGCGTTGGTGGTTGATGGATGGATTGATGGCCTATGGAGTTGAATCAGAAGTCGGTGTAATGTGACCACGTCAAGAAGATGAAGATGGTTGGATCACGTCCCAAAGATGGAGCCGACTAACATAGTATAATGATGGTTTACCCAGACAAGCCCCGGTGCATAACCCTTATTTTTCAAGCATTTGTTATTATGTTGATGTGTATTAAGTTACATGAGTTGATTGAAACCCACCTTCATAAATATTCTATCCTAAGAGTCCTACTAGTATGATAGGAATCGTGTAGTATGCCATGCTATAGGACTTACGCTAGAAGTCGAGTGATGGGCTGTCACTCGCGAGAGATAGGTCCTTATACTACTACTATCACATGGTTTTGGATTCAAAGATGGATAATAAATTAGAGACCGGATGGGACCGGGGACTTTGGATGTGGACTTGGTTGGGCAACAGAGTGGGGCTCTGGTTGCATTAGTCCCGCCTGTGTTGATCAAAGACCGTATAGTTGGCTAGACCGCTGGTTAAGTTTGAAGGTACCAAACACATAACAGGGGCCTGAGTTATAGTTGACCATGAAGCTAAGTACTTTCCTACGACTCAGGGTCCCTAAAAAGTTTATTGGAGTGTTACACTGGCCATTCAAGGAGTTGTTAGGAGGCGGGGAATGTCCATGGTAAAACTTATGAGGGGGAAACCCGTCACCACTCGGCGGGACGAGCCTCATAGGGTGGGTTCCCTAGAATGGTCGGGTCGCTTTCAGACCTGGGTCGTACGAGAGGAAAGGTTGCCTTGTACTTGCTCCTTTGAGAAGTACGGACGTGTGTTTGGGATTGCCCAGCTGGATGTACATCGATTGCAATCACCGTCCTCCTCGGAGATGGATACCACTAGCCACTGTCTAGCATCGTTGTAACAACTGGAATATGGGGATGCTGATGAGGCTACTGCCGGATCATGAAATATATTCTGATTGCTTACCACATGTTTGAAAGTAGTTTAGGTACTTACCTAGAATGGTTAAGTAATGAACTTGATATGACTACTAAAAAGTTTGAACACAAGGATGCACTATTTGTAAGCTTCTCTGCAAAAACAAAATTAAATAACTAGCCAAATAGCCCTAGCATATCCTTGAGAGTCGAGAGACTACTCCCACCTTGTCGGGTAAGTCTTGCGGAGTAGACTGTATACTCAAGGTTTTATTCCCCATGTTGCAGGTTGCAGGTGGATGTTGGAGCTAACTGTTGCTGTGTGTGGACAGCTCCTGGTGGGTTCAGCGAGGCTTCCTTTATCGTCGTGATTGTAGCATTTTATTCTTATAGCTCTACTTCTACTTCAATATTCAAAACTGTTTACTTTTGCTGCTTTTGTGAAATGATCTTTCTTTCGCTGCTTTTATGAAATTGCTCTATCAAACTCTGATTTTTGTAATCTTGCGATGAATGAAATGGTTAATAAATGATGTAAGCTTTATTCACTTGTGTATGATCCTGATGAAAACATGGATTTTTGAGTTCTCCCATCGGGTGTGCTCGACAGACTACCGGGTTTAGCTTAGTCTCTTGCGTACTAAGTGTCAAATGGCTGACAAGTACACTTGAGATTAGGTTAAATTGGGTGGTTCTGCCACACATCGGATCCACCGCACCGCATCGCCCGCCCTTCGGTCACATACGCACGAGCTCTACTAGCGCCCGCGTCCGCACGAGTGCCACCGCCGTCCGCATACACACGAGCGTCGAGCGCCGCCGCTAGCCGCGTACGCATGAGCTCCACCGTCCGCGCTGCCCGTGGTGAGGGTGACCGCTGTCGCCTCCACCACAGGGACCGGATGCCTGGTCGGCGGCCAGAAAGATCTCCGCTTCCGCCTGCCCAGCTCACTGCGGCCGGGTGTGGAGCTCACCCACGTGTAGCTCACGTCTGGCCGGGTGGAGCCCGCCCACACACATCTCGCGCCCGCCTACCCAGTTCACCGTGGCTGGGGTGGAACTCGCCCGTTGCAACCCGCGACGGCCGGGATAGAACTCCACACGCCGACGAGGATCCATTCTCCCAAGCAGCAAGGAGATGTTGTGCTGAAACTGAATGTTGCAAGCGTCTATTTCAAGTGTTTCGAATGTTCTAGAGGTATGTTGCAAGTGTTTTATATCGATGTTGCAAAAGTAGAGTGGGATGTTGTACATGTTGCAATGGTGTTTTCAAGTGTATGTCACAAATTTTTTATCTATTGTTGAAAAAGTAGATCTGGATGTTGCATATACTTGCATGTTGTAAACGTATATTTCAAGTGTTTCATACGTATATTTGAAGTGTTTTATCTGGATGTTGCATATGTTTTGCAATGGCTACAAACATGTTTTCCTGGTGTTTTAGACGTATGTTACAAGTGTTTTAATTGTTTCGAACGTATTTTGCAAGTGTTTCATCTAGATATTGCAAAACTAGATATTGCAAAACTAGATATTAATATTACACATGTTGCAGTGGGACCCATCTGTAGCAGCCACCTGCTGCAGCTGCTGAGCCCACCTGTATGCACGTAGGTGTGGAGGGGGCGTTATGGTGCAGGCACGGGACATGAAGCACGCACGGGCCATGGTGTGTGAGCGTGGGACATGATGCGGATGCGAGATAGGGAGCGGGCCAGGCCCCATGTGAAGCAGGCGTAACAGACGTGGGCGTCCGGACGCTTGCCCCGTCCGAACGTCAAGTGCTAGAAAAATAAGTCGAACCTGTAATCCTCGTGTTTTAACGGACTATAGCTAATATTGGCTGAAAGTTAGCCCTATACAGACATTTAAGGCGTATCTATGTTGACTGGAGAAAAACCTTTTAAACTGTTCTTTTTCTATTTAATTTCTCTTGAAATATATTATGAACTACAAATTCAATATCTTAAAACCATTTCGAACATGAATATATTGATTGACTGCTATACACTTAATACATATAATCTTGACTATTTGTTTGTAGTGAGTAATTAAGTATTTAAAATATTATTTGGTTCACCCTACGATGCTAATATCTGAACGTGCAAAGCTAGGAGCTTCAGAACCAAAACGTATCATTTTACTTACTATATTTTGGTTGCAATATTATAGATTTATAGCGTGCGCACACAGACATTAATAGCTCAATTGTATGGACTCTAGTTTTTTTTTTGCAAAAGTATATAAGTATAAGCCTATCTCTAAATAAATTATTTTTTTAAAGTTGTTTAAGTCGAACTTTTTAAATCTGACTGAATTTATAGGAAAGAGTGTCAACATTTATGATATCAAATTAGTATTATTGGATACACAATAAACTAAATTTTTATAATGTGTTCATTTGGTCATAACTGTTCATATTTTTTAAAATTAGGTTAACATAAAATATTTTAATTTAAGACAAACTCTAAGAATTGATCTACTTAGAAACAGAGGGAGTACTTCAGTATATGTATTTGACAGCCCAAATTTCTATATGTATTTGACAGCCCAAATTTCTGAGGACGACCGGAGATGGATGTCCTCACAGACGCGGGGCGCCACCTATGGTCTATGGACTATGTTCATCTGCGAGACTGCGTCTGTTCATTGTATTTGTATCTATATTTCTTTCACCTCAAAATATATCTCCCTCTGAGATCTGAGAATGAGTCCATGACAATATAATGGCCGACATGTATCGTTTGAAATGCCCAGAACTCTAACTGTGCCTTGAAGAAGCTACGTCACGGCTCGGCAGTCGGCACAGGAAACATTCAGGCAGCACTCAGTAGTGACGGCGACTGGAGCATATTTTTGCGCAAGCGTCGATGCAAGCAAGTTGTGACACACCCAGCTCTCTGAACCTTCAGTTTCAACCCGTGGGAGTGGTTTAAGCTTAAACAATTTGACATCAACTGAACCTGACCAGTAGACCACGGCGAGTCGGCGACGAAGCATCTCTGCACGCCCGAGGCCCCGAGCCCTCCGGCCAGTCGGCCACGGTCAAGCCGGCGGCCCGGTCGCTCTCCTTGCCCTATAACAACGCGCGCTTGCTCCCGCCTCTTCGCCTCAAGAGTCACAAGCGACCCATTTCTCGCTCGAGCTCGGGAGACTGATCCAAGCTAACGCTAAGGCAAGAGTCTGTTCAGAATTTGGCCGGAAGTTCCTCAAGGCAAAAGTAGCCATAGAGATGGAGACGGAGATGCAGGCGGCGCTGATCAAGGCCGGAGTGTTCGTGCTGGTGCAGGCGCTGGTGTACCTCATCCTGTCGCAGTCCTCCACCGTGTTCTCGCGCACCAAGAGCCTCGGCCTCCGCCCCGCGCGGTCTCTCAGTCTCAGCGCGCGCCGCATGCTCACGCTGCTCTCCGACCTGCCGATCGCCGGGGAGCCCTCGCCCGTCGCCGCCTTCGCCCGGACGCGCTCCGCCTCGTCGCCAAGGCTCCCCGCCGACCGAAAGGAGGACTGACACTGGGCCGGTCTGTGGCGCGGGCTTCAGCGAGACCGGGAGGGCTGCTAGCTCCGTAGCTCGATTCTGTTGGTTTCACGGCCAGTTTAAATTGTCACTGTTTCTTGATTCTTTGTTCGTTCTGTTTTTGTAAGCGGCTTGGATGTCCAAATTTCATCAAGTTTTGATCGATTGGTGCGTATCAGCGTATGTTGTGGCCACTCTGCATGCACGCTTACAGTTCATTTCTCTTAATGAATGCCGACATGCCTCGAGGCTCCAAGGGGCATTTCTCTGTGATCACCAGTGGGACGTTGACTCTCGTTAATCGGGCTAATTAAGGCGAGCTTGTCTCACTCGTATGCACTCACATGGCCCAGGTATAAAATGGTTCGTTTAAAGAAAAAAGTCATCTGACTCCTGAACTATTCAGCCTGTTCGCTGATTGGTTTCTGGACTGATAAGCCCGGCTGATACTGGTTTGTTGTAAGAGAAAAATACTATACCATGGCTGATAAGCCCTGACTAAAACCAACAAACGAACATGTTACTTGTGTGAATGTGATTTATCCACCTCAATTAGAAGACCAGATTTTTAGACCCTTTAGGGCAATGTACAACCCATGAATAGAGGTTGTCTTTAAAATCTTGGAATCTAACACAGAGACAAGTAAATAGATATATCATACAGTAGACTGTCTGTATGTCTGTTTATAAGTTGGTTAATACTTGCATGTGGTCATAATCAATCATGAACTTCATTTTAATGACCATTGTGTTGCTATTTGATACTCATTCCATTCCAAATTATAAGTCATTCTAACTTTCTTGAGAGTTAAAGCATCTGAAGTTTGACAAAATTTATAGAGAAAATTACACAGATGTATAACATCAAATATATATACTGTGAAAATATAATTAATGAAGATTATAATGATACTTATTTGGTATCATATCATAAATCTTATTATTTGATTTATAACATCAGATATGTATACTATGAAAATATAATTAATGAAGAAACTAATGATACTTATTTGATATTATAAATATTATTATTTTATTTTATAAATTTAGTCAAACTTGAGATGCTTTGACACTTCAAGAAAGTTGGAATAACTTATAATTTGAGATATAGGGAGTACAAAACAAATCAAACATAAATGAGATGGACATGGTTAAAATATGATTAAAATATTTTATAGACCTATCAATATAAATATTATATTATAATATTCAACAAGTTTTTTTAATATGGAAAAAATCTCCATTACTCATAACCTGATGCCAAATCATTGGCCACCAGAACATTGATACAAGCTGGAATACTGTCCGGACTTAACTTTGCCCCAAGGGCAAGTTTTTAGAGGGTAGAATATATGGTTTTCCTTTTTTTTGATAGAAAAATAAATGGTTTTCAATAGGTTGGAGTGAAGTAGACTTTTTCCTTTCCTATCCCTGGTTTTGAGCCCGTATAGTCGCGCGCCTCGATCTCTCTCTCTCGTGGCCGTTATTTCCTGGCGGCGGCGACTACTGAGCGAGTCCATTGATTCCCTCTCCAGTGGAAATCGAAAACGGCGACGACTGGGCGAGCGGCGCCGCCCTTCTCCAGTTCTTCGTCGAGCCCTTCGCATCCACTAGGTACGGCCCCCTTTCTATTCCCTTCCCTGGTGTGCGTAACCTCTTGCACCCACAGTGTTCGCGTGTATTACGCTGCCTACTAACTTTCATTTTTTTTCTCTCTAAATTTATCGGGTGGATCCACCCCGTGGTCGACGTAGAATGCAAATCGTGGGTTTCCCGTTGCGAGCTGCGACGCATGTAGAACTAGAAAACAATGCACACGTCTTGGGATATGGTACTGCTGCTAGGTTCAGGCGGGCTGCTGTAGGATGTAGTTCTGCATTTCTGCATCGTGCATCCCATACTTTTCTTTGTCCAATGTTTCTACTGTAGATCGTCATCTGTTTTCCTTAATAATAGTACAGTGCATCCCAGTACTGTGCTTAAAAGGAACCATAGGTTCCTCTCTATCTAATTTTTTTCAACCGTCCGATGTAAGAATAATAATTACGGGGCGCACAGCAGCCGTCCACTGTCCGTCACTCACTGCCGGCTATTTGCCACTCCCTTTGTCCTAAATTATAAGTCATTCTAATTTCTTAGAAAGTCAAAGCATTTCAAATTTGACCAAATTTATATAATAAAATAATAACTTTATGATACTAAATAAGTATTATTAGATTTTCACTAATTATATTTTTATAGTATACCTATTTGATGTCATAAATTTTTGTAATTCTTTCTATAATTTTAATCAAACTTGAAATGCTTTGACTCTCAAAAAAGTTAAAATAACTTATAATTTGGAACGGAGTGTGACAGAATATCGCGGGGGTGGGGTTGGGGGGGGGGGATCCGCTAATATACATTGTTGTCCTGATATCTATAGTAAGCACTATGGATGAAAACGGTACGGATATTTATTCGACCGTCCGTTCGACCGAACAAATATGAACACTTATCTGGATAATTACTCGGATATCCGGTTTTTTTTTCGGATACGGATACTAAAACGGATATCTTAGACGGATATCAAATACGGATGTAATATCATCGATATCCGGCGGATATCGGATAATCCGGATAAGTATCGGATATATCCGGATATTTAAAAACGGATATTATCCGGATATTTATTCAAAATTTAAAAATCACAAATTTGAACCATCCAAACTATCTCAAATGGAAAGTTGACCAAAACAACAATTGTAGATCTTGATGAGTTGAACAAACTTGGTATTCAAAACTTTTCAATTTGAAGTCATTTAGAGTTCATAATACTAGAGTCAAAGTGTTGTTTTTTCATTTGACCAAATTTGACTTGGTCAAACTTACTCAAATGAGACACTAAATGACCTCAGATGAAAAAACTCTGAATACCAAGTTTGATCATCTCAGTAAGATCTACAATTGTTACATAGCTCATTTTCTCATTTGAGAAAGTTTTATCAAACACTAGTCATAAATTCTTGAATCTCATATAGACTTTCTGAAACTATGTCACACACTTGTGAAATTTGAACTATATTTTGTTCAAACTTTCTCAAATAAAAAAATGGCCTATATAAGGATTGTATATATTGATGAGATAAACAAATTTGGTATTCAAAACTTTTCAATTTGAGACAATCTAGGGTTCCGAAAACTAGTTTGTAAACGTCGAAATTTAAAAATCACAAATTTGAACCGTCCAAACTATCTCAAATGGAAAGTTGACCAAAACAAAAATTGTAGATCTTGATGAGTTGAACAAACTTGGTATTCAAAACTTTTCAATTTGAAGTCATTTAGAATTCATAATACTAGAGTCAAAGTGTTGTTTTTTCATTTGACCAAATTTGACTTGGTCAAACTTGCTCAAATGAGACACTAAATGACCTCAGATGAAAAAACTCTTAATACCAAGTTTGATCATCTCAGCAAGATATACAATTGTTACATAGCTCATTTTCCCATTTGAGAAAGTTTTATCAAACACTAGTCACAAATTCTTAAATCTCATATAGACTTTCTGAAACTATGTCACACACTTGTGAAATTTGAACTACATTTTGTTCAAACTTTCTCAAATGAAAAAATAGCCTATATAAGGATTGTAGATCTTGATGAGCTGAACAAACTTGGTATTCAAAACTTTTCAATTTGAGACAATCTAGGGTTCCGAAAACTAGTTTGTTAGCATCGAAATTTAAAAATCACAAATTTGAACCGTCCAAACTATCTCAAATGGAAAGTTGACCAAAACAAGAATTGTAGATCTTGATGAGTTGAACAAACTTGGTATTCAAAACTTTTCAATTTGAAGTCATTTAGAGTTCATAATACTAGAGTCAAAGTGTTGTTTTTTCATTTGACCAAATTTGACTTGGTCAAACTTGCTCAAATGAGACACTAAATGACCTCAGATGAAAAAACTCTGAATACCAAGTTTGATCATCTCAGCAAGATATACAATTGTTACATAGCTCATTTTCCCATTTGAGAAAGTTTTATCAAACACTAGTCACAAATTCTTAAATCTCATACGCACTTTCTAAAACTATGTCACACACTTGTAAAATTTGAACTACATTTTGTTCAAACTTTCTCAAAATGAAAAATGGCCTATATAAGGATTGTAGATCTTGAATCCATGACCATGACTCCATGAGACCCATGAAGCAATGTGCTTGGCTATTTCTACTCATGCCGCGAAGATTGGTGCTTATATGATGTTTGATGTATGATGTATCTGTATCTTTATCTTATTTGTTGCTTTACTCTTTAGTCTTTCGGCTTAATCTAGATGGATTATGGACTCATAGAGTGGTGTAATGGTTTGCGCACGTATGATATATATATATATATATATATATATATATATGCTGCTTTTACTCAATATCCGAATAGATATTTGTATCCGACCTTCTCCGAATCCGATTCATACCGTATTCGATACTCATTATTTGTATCCGTAACCGAGTCAATCCGTATTCGTATATGTATCCGAACGCTATCCGTGTCCGAATTCGAATCCGAACAGAAATATGAAAACAAATATAATATGAGTGATATCCGTTCGTATCCGATCCGTTTTCATCCCTAGTAAGCACTGCATCATTTGTGTTCATGAATATTAAGTGATTTAGAACAAGGATCTCCTGGCATCTATCTATCTATAAAAGAATATAAGTTTGAGGCGGTCACGTCGAGGTTACTGTTCATCCGATGCGTACCCGTGATTCATCCAATCACTGTAAAATTTCTAATATAAGTGTGAGCAAGTACCCGTGATTCAAGTCTATTTATCCTTCTTATAATTGTCCAGCAATGCAGATGCAGACTTCAATTTCTAATGATGTCTCTTATTTTGTTTCGAGTCTATTTATCCTTCTTATAATTATCTAGCAATGCAGATGCAGACTTCAATTTCTAATGATGTCTCTTATTTTGTTTTCTTCGAGCACCTACCCTTATGCATGTTTGTGCATGTCAAAGTTAATAAAACTTCTATAACTTTTTTTATTTTATTATTGTTTTCTATTCAGAAGCCATTACAGTACCATGGAGGAACCGCTTTTGGACCATGAATCTCCGTCCTTATTTGAGGCAACAGGCCATATATCACTTTTCTCAAATGCTGGATTGTTTAGTAATATCACCTTTTCTTGGATGGGTCCTTTACTTGATCTTGGCAAGAGGAAGACACTAGACCTTAATGATGTGCCATTCTTGGATGACAGTGACAGTGTCCACGGAATCACCCCTAAGCTTAAATCAAAGATTGCCTCGATTTCTGCTACAGGGCAATGCACTGATGTTACAACAGTTAAGTTAGTCAAATCTCTTGTGCTCACAACATGGAAGCTAATTATTATCACTGCAGTTTATGCCCTGCTCCGTACCGTTACTTCATATGTTGGTCCCTATCTCATTCAGCACTTTGTTGACTACTTAAATGAAAGCACACGATCTACTAAAAGAGGATACCTTTTGGTGTTGGCATTTGTTGTTGCACAGCTGATGGAAGGTCTCTCATCAAGGCATTTGCTCTTCAGATCTCAACAATTAGGCTTGCGTGTGCATTCTGCTCTTATTGCAATTATTTATCAAAAGGGTCTTGTCCTCTCTAGCCAGTCCAAGCAAGGTAGTTCAAGCGGGGAGCTGATCAATGTTGTGAACATTGATGTTGAGCGAGTAGGAGATTTCAATTGGTCTTTGCATGAACTTTGGCTGCTCCCAGTACAAATTAGTCTCGCAATGATTATCTTGTACTCTACTCTTGGCTTGGCAGCATTCGCTGCCCTTGCTGCGTGTGCTTTGACAATGTTGGCTAACATACCTTTGGGGAGGATTGAGCAAAATTACCAAGAGAAAACTATGAATGCCAAGGATGCTAGAATGAGTGCTATGTCTGAGATATTACAGAACATGCATATTCTCAAGCTTCAAGGTTGGGAATTGGTTTTCTTGTCCAAGATTAAAGAGTTAAGGAAGGTTGAGATGAACTGGGTAAAGAAATATGTCTACACCTCATCAATGCTTATATCTGTCTTTTTTTGTGCCCCTGCATTTGTTGCTATGATCACTTTTGGAACTTGCATAATTTTTGGCACCCCATTAGAAACAGGGAAAGTATTATCTGCTCTAGCAACATTTAGGCAGTTGCAAGGTCCTATCCACAGTCTGCCGGACGCGATCTCATCTATCATTCAGACAAAAGTATCACTTGATAGGATATGTTCATTTCTCTGCCTTGAGGAATTAGCAAGTGATGTGGTAACTAAGCTTCCGAGTGGTAGCACCGATATATCCATTAAGGTGAGAAATGGTAACTTCTCCTGGGAGAAATCCTCTCAGGTGCCTACTCTCCAAGACCTGGACTTTTGTGTGCAACAAGGAACTAGAGTTGCTATCTGTGGAACTGTTGGATCGGGTAAATCAAGCTTATTGTCTTGCATACTTGGTGAGATACCAAAGTTATCTGGAGAGGTTCAAACTTGTGGCACAATTGCTTGTGTTAGCCAATCACCATGGCTACAAAGTGGGACAATCGAAGAAAACATACGTTTTGGTACACAAATGAACATGGAAAGGTACAAAAATGTCCTTGAGGCATGTTCTTTAAATAACGATTTGGATATATTACCTTTGGGTGACCAAACAATTATAGGAGAGAGAGGAATCAACTTAAGTGGTGGACAAAAACAGAGGATACAGATTGCCCGTGCTTTGTATCAAGATGCTGATATCTTTCTATTTGATGATCCATTTAGTGCGGTTGATGCTTGCACTGGACAGCACTTGTTCAAGGTATGTTTTGACATTTAATGCATTGTATCGAAACTAGTCTTAGTTATGACATTTGGTACTCCCTCCGTTTTAAATTATAATTCGTTTGATTTTTTGACCAAATATTTGACCACTCGTCTTATTCAAAATTTTAGGTAAAATATCATTTCTTTTATTGTGACTTGCTTTATTAATAAAAGTTCTTCAAGAATGACTTAAATTTGTGTATATTTGCACATATTTTTTGAATAAGACGAGTGGTCAAACTTTCAGTCAAAAAAGTCAAACGAAATATAATTTGGAACTGAGGCAGTACTTCATAATCCTATTATATAAAGTGATATTTTTACATCATAATGCTGCAACTGCAACATTCATTTTCCACTTATTTCCCTATTTTATTTTTCCAATTCAGTATTTGTATTATTCTTACTTATTTATGAACATCTATTTTAGTTCTAGGGTAGTAAATTTATTTTTAATTCATCTTGAATGAGAGTTGTTAATTATTTCTTGTTTCTAGCTATAGCATATGGTTTCATAGTTCTTTTAAGGGGCTGCCTACATGGCTCATATTTGATCTACCTTTCTACTAGCAAAATACCGAGTGTTGTTAGGGACACCAGCACCTATTTTTTGCTTGCACCAACGATACTTGAGAAATGGACCACATAATGACTACATAAGCTAATTGACCTATATTATAACTAACTGTAACTCAGGTGTGAGTGAAAATTCTGGTGTTAGAAGGCCTAGAACACAAGGTACACTCTGAGGTAGACGCTCAAAGTCAGAAAAAGGGAGGGCAAAACAACAGTTAGCCTACAAAGTAGGGTCATCGGTGCAACTACCCCTTTTAACTTGCATATAATGTCCTTGAGCATTATTTTAGGGTTCAAAAGATTATTTGTTTCTATTATGTGAAACTTATACGGCTATAACTTGTATATTGCAGGAGTGCTTGCTAGAATTTTTAGCTTCAAAAACTGTTATATATGTTACCCATCATGTGGAATTTTTACCTTCAGCTGATCTTGTCCTGGTAAGCTAGTAACAATTGTCTAGTGTTTTTTTTATGATACATGCAACAAACTTTTTCATCTTTCCAATTTTCTGCTCATCTTTCAGGTCATGAGAGATGGAAAAATAACACAGTCAGGGGATTACACTGAAATTCTGAAATCTGGAGAAGAGCTCATGGAATTAGTTGCATCCCATAAAGATGCCTTATCAACTCTAGACATGCTGGAGCGCCCTAGTGGAAAATTTGAGAATGCATATCATCCTGGTGGCAACGGGGATAAAAAAGATGATAACGAGGAAGGAATTATTCAAAATGGTCAGCTAGTACAAGAAGAAGAGAGGGAGAAAGGCCGGGTTGGATTTATTGTCTACTGGAAATATATTATGATGGCATATAATGGAGCACTTGTGCCACTTATTTTGCTAGCTCAGATAATTTTCCAAGTTCTTCAAATTGGATGCAATTTCTGGATGGCTTGGGCAGCACCAATATCTAAAAATGTGAATCCTCCAATCAGTAGTTTGCAGATGGTAAATGTATATTTTGCATTAGCAATTGTTAGCTCATTGTTCATCTTCATACGATCACATCTTCTTGTCATGACCGGATGTAAGACTGCTACTATTCTATTTGAGAAAATGCACAACTGCATTTTCCGAGCACCAATGTCTTTCTTTGACTCCACTCCTAGTGGGCGAATCTTGAACAGAGTAAGTACATTCAGAATGTTATTTTTAAGGACATATGGAATTAGTGTGTCCTTTGAATGCTATTTGCTTTTTTATTATGTTAATGCTGAAAGTTGAAACAAATTGTAGGCTTCCACAGATCAAAGCACAGTGGATACAAGAATTTTTGACCTGATGGGCTATCTTCTATTTCCTGCCATTGAGATTCTAGGAACAGTTATTCTGATGTCACATGTTGCATGGCAAGTCTTCATAGTTTTTTTCCCCATTATTATTGCATCGCTGTGGTATCAGGTAGATTATATATAAATTACAATTGTATTGTTTTTCTATTTTTAAAACTGATGGTGTCAATTTTCTCATTGATGTTCATTAGTTGTATCTGTGAATTACAGTTTTGTGTTTGTTATTATTTGATTCCTGACCATACACTCCCAACTTTTAGCAATACTACATAGATGCTGCTAGAGAGTTGCAAAGGTTGGTTGGAGTTTGCAGAGCCCCCGTGCTGCAACATTTTTCTGAATCAATGGCTGGCTCAAATATAATTAGATGCTTTCAAAAGGAAAGGCAATTTATCAGTTATATTGGATATTTGGTGGATAATTTATCTCGACCAAGTTTGTATAATGCAGCCGCAATGGAATGGTTGTGCTTTCGCTTGGATATGCTTTCATCCTTTGTTTTTTCCTTCACATTGATACTTCTGGTCTCTTCACCAGCTTCTTTAATTGACCCAAGTAAGCATATTATTTCTCTAGCAATATCAATATCGTTCTTACTCGTTAGTGTACTAACATGCTGATAATATTTTGTACAGAGACTGCTGGTCTTGCGGTCACTTATGGACTAAGTCTCAATATGCTACAAGGATGGGCTATTGCTGTCCTCTGCAGTTTGGAAAATAGAATGATATCAGTGGAAAGAATGTTGCAGTATACGATTATTCCTTCTGAACCACCATTTACAATACCAGAACGCCAACCAAATGGACAGTGGCCAACAAAGGGCGAAATTGAGTTTCGTAACCTGCATGTTTGTCTCTTCAACTTTATGCACTATGCATATTCAATTTGTACAATTGTTATTGTGCTCAGTATTTATGAAACTAGACAGTTTTAGGTATAGTAAATGCTAACTGTTGTAAAACAATCAATTTCATTATAAGGCATTATTCCAATATTAACATGTCCTTTTGATTTTTATTATGTTCCTGTTGTTAACAGAACTGCAGCCTTTAATTCTTAATATATTTCTAGAATATTCCAGAAAACTAAAACTCGTCTTAAGGTGGAAAACAAGTATAACTGGTAACTGATTTAGTGTTAATGGCCCTTAAGAGCGTGTTATGTGATGCAGGTTCGATATGCACCGCAGCTGCCTTTTGTTTTGAAAGGCCTGACGTGCACCTTACTCGGAGGAAAGAAGACAGGTATTGTTGGTAGAACAGGTGGTGGCAAATCAACCTTGATTCAGGCACTATTTCGCATTGTGGACCCATGTATTGGCCAAATGTTGATAGATGGCACTGACATCTGCACCATTGGACTACATGACCTTCGGACAAGATTGAGCATCATTCCACAAGATCCTGTTATGTTTGAGGGGACCCTGAGAACCAATATTGACCCCCTTGGGGAGTATAGTGATGAGAAAATCTGGGAGGTACATTCCAATCATTAAATCTATTTCGTTTCTCTCATCAAGGGTTCCATTCTGCGCCTAATACATGTGCTCTGTAGGCATTGGATTCTTGTCATCTTGGGGATGAAGTTAGAAAGAATGAGCTTAAGCTTGACTCACCAGGTTTGATACCTGCCAGAAGGTCTCGGGACACTGCTCTGTGATGCCAAAGCCCTAACTTATTGTTCTTTGATTTTTCAAATGCAGTGACAGAAAAGGGCAAAAACTGGAGCACAGGTCAGCGACAACTTGTGTGTTTGGGAAGGGTGATTCTGAAACGGAGAAAGATCTTGGTTTTGGATGAGGCAACTTCATCTGTGGATCCAATCACAGACAGCTTAATTCAAAAAACCTTAAAACAACAATTTCTCGAATGCACAATGATTGCAATAGCTCATCGTATCACATCAGTTCTTGATAGCGACAAAGTCTTGCTTCTGAATAACGGTAAGCATGCCCCTGACTAACGAGCCAAAACTATGTTCACATTTATTACTCCTCACGCTTGAACAATGTTCATGCTGTGAAACAGGTGAAATCGCAGAGCATGACGCCCCAGCAAAACTGCTAGAGGACAGTTCATCCTTATTTTCCAAACTTGTATCTGAGTATACCATGGGATCCGATTATAAGTAGCAAATGCAAGAAAGCAGCTAAATCAATACTCTAAAGACGTTTCGTCATAATTTACTGTGTGTTGGGGTTTGAGGATATGTTTCCATGATAGACTATAGTTATAAGTTTTTATATGCAGAGCACTACTCATGACTCGCTCCAAAAATCGAAAGCTGAATTGTGGTGGTGCAGTTTAGATACGGTTTCTCATGAACAATCAGTTTACTTTATCTTTTTTAACGAGGAATTGTACGTTCTGGCAGGCGCAAGCCGACCTGAACATTTTATTGGCATATACGCGAAGTTGGCATACAGGATTTGAGAGTAAGGCATATGCAAGGCTGAACAATTTATTTATTTATTATTATTTGATTGTCCGCTCGATGATCATCAGAGATGTAAGACATGCATGGACAAACTAGTTCTTGATACAGTCACCTCATAAGCAAAGCAAGCTACTACTAGTAGTACTCATCAGTCTTCTCGTTTATTCAGCATGCACTTCGTCCTTGTGCCTGTGGCTCTACAGAGCGGCAGCAGGCAGCCACAGCACGTAGTTGCGCGGCATGAAGTGGCAGATCTCCTCCCCGCGCGTCGCGTTCAGCATTTGGAAGTAGCGGGCATCCCAGCTCGTCGTGTTGGCGTGGCACATCGCGATCGCGGTTGCGCCGCTGGCCGCCGCCGCCGCGTGGCCGTCGTCTCCGAACCCCATCAGCTCAACGCGGAGAGCTTCCACGTCCGCCAACCGGTGGCAGTAGTGGACCATGTACGGATAGGCCATCAGGTGGCACGGCACCATGGCGCCTCTGCCTGCCTTGCCGATGCGCGCCACCCCGTTCGGTGCCACCGTGTACCTGGCAGCGTCCTTCTTCCCGTGGACGACGGTGACGACGGCGCGCAGCTCGCTGATCCTGGTCGCCAGCGAGGAGGCAGCGAATTCGACCTCCGCTTGCTTGGAGGTGGCGCAAGTGTGAGGCTCCGGGGACTTGGCCTCGCAAGTCCGGAGGGTGGCGGCGACTTGATCTGCCTTCTTGGATCCACGAGGAACCCCAAATGTCCTCAGAATGGTGTCAATCTGCTTGTAGCTGAAGGGGATGGCGTCCGCGTCCTCCCGAAAGACGAACCTCCGGGGATCTGGGAAGCCATTGCCGGCGAACTTGGTGCCTTCCGGTAGGATTGCACCCGGAAACATGCTACTCCTCGTGAAGAGCATCCCAGTCTCGACATGCAGGTCGTCATGGCGGCGTGCCAACGTCGTCTCAGCAACATATGCTGCAGCAAAGATGATGGCACGTACCGTGAGTCACCACAAGATAATCTATAAGAAACTTGAATTCACTACGGTAAAAATTCTACGTGCAGAATGAGATATCATCAGTTCATAACACACCATGCGGTGGAGGACAACCGCCTTCAGTACTTGGTGGGAATGGGCCCTTGCACTTCACCGGATATGCCTCCGGCGTGAAGGAGCTCTGCTGTGTAGCAACGCCACCGAGCGACGGGCTGGGGTCTCCCTTGAGGCTCCACGCCGGATATGCCTCCGGCGTGAAGGAGTTCCAGTGTGCAGCAACACCATCATGTGGTGGGTTGTGGTCTCTCTTGTGGTTCCACTTCACATTATATGCCTCCGGCGTGAAGGAGCTCTCGCGTGAAGCAGCTCCAGCGGACATGAGCGTCGAGGTGATGGACTTGGTGCCGGTGGGGTCTACCTCTTGGTCTTGGGCCGGGGACGGGAAGAACACGGCGTCAATGTCCTGGATGGAGATCGCCTCCGTGCTGCTCCCGGTCCTGGCGGCTCCTCTGGCCCCCGCCGCCGACGATGGCAGTGCCACGGCGACAGCGAGGGTCAGGAGAAGCAGGGCCACGGCGCGGTAGCCCATGGCTTGCTGGTCTTGGTGTGCGCGTCCTCTGTCTTGTCTTAGGTTGTTCTCGAGAATGGAGTGGAGAGAGAGGAGCGAGGAGAGTGTGTCGTATCTTGTGTGTGGGCAAGGAGGCAATTTATAGGCAAAGAGGACCCCTGAAACCTGAATTCCTGATCTGGCGTAGCCAGGATTTATAGTTAGGTGGTCCGTTAATGTTTTTAACCACTATAAATATAGCATGTCGCTACATCAGTATATAAATTACCAAATGCAATTAAGATAAAGAGCACATACGTCACTGCTACTACTTCATGTGAGGCCTGCAACTTCTTTGATGCATATTTCTGAAAAAGGGACACGATATCACCACTCATTTTAATGTTTCAACAAATATGCAAGAGGATTATATAATGTTTCAGTTTACCAAACCAATAATCCAATACTGCAAACTGAAATAAAATAAATTCAGTGCCACATAAAAAATCTTCCAATAATCTAAAGCCACAGAAGTCTAGAATCTAATAAATCAGTTTTACATACCATGTGTCTTATGTACTTTTGTTGTCCATGACAATTGCGGATCGCCGATCACCAATCCTGGCTCCTATTGATTAATTGCTAGAAGAAATTGGAGAATCTGAAAGGAAAGGAGAATCGGAGTACATGACTAAACGAGAGTAGGGCAGCTACCAGCAGCTAATTGTCTTTGGCTTAGTTGTTGAGTGTTCAGTGTACGTGTATCTCCTGTGTGTGGGTTTTCGATGCATGCGTGCTCGCGCGTCATACGTAGCCTAGGCATGCACCGAGGCACAGCCGCACGGAAAAAGAAGGGCGCAGTCGTTCACGATGGGCATTGGCGGCGAAAGGCAAAAGAGGCTGAAAGCGGCACAGTGGATTCTCCAGTCCCGACTGTACCGATGCGCGCTTGGTTGGCGGGCGCGGGTGGTCCATGACCCACAAGGACCACCCTGTAGCTCCGCCCCTGGATGGAGTGATCGGCTGAGCTGTGGCCTATGGTGTGTCAATTGTCATGTGTGGGTTCGTCAGAGGAGTCGAAATCCAGTGGTGGGCCAGTGTTCATGAGGCAAGGCCGGCCAGGAGCTGCTCGGCGCGTATGGGTATGCCCGCGATCAGAAGAACACCATTTTTTTCAATTAGCTGGGCGGGTTCCTGAGTTGCCTGCTTGTCTTGATTGAGCTGCGCTCCGCACATGGACATGCATGCGTATCCGTTACAGGATAGACTTTTTTTTTACAACAACTCATATATTATATTAAAACAGCAGCCATTTTACAAAGAGGTCCTCAAAAGAAGACCTGATTACATCAGAGTCCTGCAGCTGGATGGGGAGGCAGCAATGTCGAAGGCAATGGGGGAGACGAGGCCACCGGCGGAGGGTCGCAGGGGCGTCAAGGACGCATACACCCGGGTGGATGGACCGATCAAAGCGCCGGTTAAAGGTGGAACAGTTGAGCCATCAGAGGATGCAGATGGAGCCGTCGCCGGTGGTAGAAGAAGAAGCTCGAACCAGGATCCTAGGTGGAGGCGGAGATGTCGAACCAACACCATAGGAGGAGCTGCCTTGCTGAAGAAAGGAGCACCCGGACCGGAGGCTGCTGAACGGAGAGGGATGCGTGCGCCAAAGGTTGCGGATCGGGAGGGGACGGATCTCGCCGGTGACGGATGGATGTGAAAGCGAGAATGGTGGGGAGGAGATCCGCGAGAAAGAAGAAATGATTTATTTTATTAACACTGACCTTGAAGTCGATGACATCGACGGCGAGGAAGAAACCGGGAAATACCACAACAGCTGCTACAACGACAAGACAGGATTCTCCCAACAGGGCAACTCTAACTCCGATCTACTAATAACTCTAGAGGAGGGGGGTTGGCCCACCTACCCTCGTCGCCGGCGAGCACGCCAGAGAGAGAGAGGCAAGGGACCGGCGAACAGCCACAGAGAGCTCTCGCTCTCGCTGGGAGACCTGGGCCAAGTACAGTACTAGGCTGGACTTTGGCGTCCCTCGCGCGGGGGCAGGGCAGGGCTACAGGATAGACTTTGGCTTGCCGACAAGCGATCGAGAGAATGAGAGAGACGATGTTCGCTTCATTGTGGTCAGCGTCCTTTGGCTTATTAGAGCATCTCTCAGACACTTTGAATAAAGCTCATTCTCTAAATTATTATTTGAAGAGTCATTTATATAAAAATCGGTTTCTATATCTTCGACTCTCCAATAATTTTCCTATATCTTGTTTGCACTATAGAGAGTAATTTTTTTATTTTGGCTAGCGAAAAAATCAGAATAGAAAATGGTTATATTTGAATAACCAATTAATGAAGTTGTTGAATGATATTTTTCACTAAATTTTTATTACTAGAAATTAGAAAAAAATATATAGAGTCTTTTAGAGTTGCTCTTAGAACATATCTAGCAACTTTGTGAAATAACTCCCTATTTTATTATATTTTTACAAAAAATAGAAAAAAACCTCAACAGTTTGGTAAAAGAGCTCCTTAAGGATAAAAAGTTACCAGTTATCTTCTCTAAGTTGTATTGCAGTCGAGCGAGACCCGTATCCGCTCCCCTCTGGTGTTTTTCTCAGGAGATTGAAGTAAATCGGACGTATGAGTAAACTAAGTAAATAAAATATTACAGATGAGAAAGCGGTAAGAGACAAAGAAACTAATAAAAAGGTTTGGTTGATTAAAAGTAGTTTGTGGTTTTCAATGCATAAATGTTTATGAAGCTATTATAGTAGATTGTTGATGAAGGATAAAACTTAAGGTTGCTATTTTCCTGCTAACATGTCTTGAAGAATTTAACATGCCGGGTCTTTTACATTTCGTCTACTACGTGTAGCACGGATATACTACTACAAAAAACGTTTGTAGCAACAGAATAATTTTTTTATAAAGGCGGCTGGTGAGTGGGCGTGCTCGGGACCCACGAGACCAGCCGTCCTTATTAATGGCACAGTAGGAGCGGCTGGTGATACGAGCCACCCCTACAAATGGGTCGATTTGTAGGGACGGCTCACTCACCAGCCGCCCCCGGTGTTGCGATTTGTAGGGGTGGATCAATCACCAGCCGCCCCTACAAATGCTGCACGCACAAAAGGCTGCAGCCACCTTCTTTCTCCTCGGGTCTCTCACTCTTATGCAAGAAAAAGGGTTGGGAGGCCTTGAGCACCTCCCAAAAATTGCTCTACTAAAGGGGAGGGTTTTGATCTCAAATCATTTGGTGGAGAGGTTGTAGAAGGTAAGAAAATGCTATTCCACACTTTTTTTTTGAAGTTTTAATGGTTGGTTAGTGAGTAATTAGAGTTTTACTTTTCTCTCTCTTCTATAGTGCTTGAGCTACTTATGAAGCAAATTAGACCCAAGTTTTGAATGTACTAGGATAAATTAGGTAGGGGAACAAGATCATACCCTTATTTGGTCCATGTTTCTTGATTTTAGTGAATAATTAGTTAGTTTTATGGATGTTTCATGTGCATATAGATATAGATCTAGAGCTAGGGTTTGGTTATTTTATTAATTTTGTTTTTGTAAATTTATGTTTGATGAAATTGGACTAGGGTTTGCATGAAAGATATTGGGTAAAATATTAATTGTTGCTAATTGTTGTCTTTGAAATTGTTTATTGTAATCAACAAATATGTATTTTAATTATTTATGAATAAATATGCCATTAATTAATTTTCTTCTACCATGGTATGTTTGTATGCTTCATGTAATTATATTTGATTTATATTCATATATATATATATGAGTATATACAATTATTCCAAGTAATTATTAATTTGATTTATTTTTATATATATTTGAATAAGTAGTCCTTTAATGTTTTTTTGTTGTTGTAAAAGATGGAGTACATGAACTCTTGGATGTATGGTTCGTTAAGGTTCAAGGCAGGTTTCCGTGAAGAGGTGGATAAATTTATTGAAGCCGTAGAGAAGCATGCAACGACGTTAACAAAGAATAAGGATACAATTATTTGTCCCTGTAAAGATTACAAGAACCGTATGGCATGGACAAATATGACTATCATCAGATCACATTTGATTATATGAGGATTTGTTGAGGACTACACAGTGTGGATTCATCATGGTGAAACGGTTATTGTTAACGACGAGGATGAGGAGGAATACGACGACGAAACCCTAGAATCCCTGTCCCAATATTCAGCAGAGCTTGATGCACGAATGAATCCCGAGTTTGGCAATAAACAAGGTGGTGATGCTGGTGGTTGGGATGGTAACGACGAAGGTGGTGCCAATAATGATGGCGGAGCACGTGTCGGGTTTGAAGATGATTTGGAGGACATGATTCGAGCCATTGGATCAGAGATTTTACTAAAGAGCCCAAAATGTCTAGAAAATTTGGAAAGGATGACAAAAGCATCGAAGGAGACTATGTATGGTGTTGAAAAGGACTATCCAACACATTGGACATTGCTACATTTTGTGCTTGAGCTACTCATCCTGAAGGCTAAGTACGGCTGGTCAGACTATAGTTTCAATGATCTATTGCGTCTCTTGTCATGGGTGTGTCCACAACCAAACTCAGTTCTCGCTAACACATACCAAGCGAAGAAGGTCATAAATCCATTGACAATGGGGGTTGAAAAAAAATCCATGCATGCCCCAACCATTGTATCCTTTTTTATGGTGAAACGTTCAAGTCACTAGATAAATGTGTCCGGTGTGGGGCCAGCCGATATAAGAACAATGACCTTTACCGTGGGGACGAAGCCTCCATGGGGAAAAAGAGAAATAAGAAGGGTACAAAAAAGGTGGTATAAGAATCTCAGCCCCCAGAGGACACTCCATTAGGCAACGATGCAAAGCAGAGAAGAATTCCTACCTTGGTAATGTGGTACCTGCCAGTGACCGATCGCTTGAGACGTATCTTCCTAAACCCTAAAGAAGCCGCACTCATGACATGGTGGAATGATGAGCGCAAGGTGGATGATGATAAGATTGCACACTCGGCTGATTGTAGTCAGTGGCAAAGGATCGATGAGAAGCACAAAGAATTTAGCGATAACCCAAGGAATGTACGGTTTGGCTTGAGCACCGATGAAATGAATCCCTTCAATGGGAGGATGAGCGACCACAGCACTTGGCCAGTGATCTTGACTCTGTACAACATCCCAATGTGGTTGTGTCAGAAGAGAAAGTACCTTCTCCTCACTATTCTTATTTCTGGCCCTAAACAACCAGGCATTGATATAGACGTGTTCCTCGAGCCTTTGATGCAAGAAATGGAGAGGCTATGGAGGCATGGGAAGCCAATGTATGATGCATTCCGAAAGGAGGACTTCATATGTAGAGCAATAATATTTGTTACTACCAATGATTACCCCGCACTATTTGCTTTGTCTGGACAGATCAAAGAGAAGACGGGATGCTTAGTTTGCTTTGATGGTACTACATGGGTGTTCCTGGATGCATCCAAGAAGATAGTTTATCTAAGGAACCAGCGCTTCTTAAAGACAAGTCACAAGTACCGTAGTAAATTGTTCTTTAGATTTTTTGACAACACCCCGGAGATTGAACCCCCTCCAGAGAGATGTCATAACGGAGAAAACGTGTACAGAATGGTGAAAAACATACGTGTCGTCTATGGAAAGAAGAATCCAGATAGGACGAATAGAGATAGAAGCACACCTCGTGTCGAAGGCGTACCTTTCAAGAAACAATCGATCTTCTTTTAGTATCTGCCTTATTGGCTAGACTTGGAGGTCCCCCATGCCATTGATGCTATGCACGTACAGAAAAATGTCTTTGAGAGTCTCATTGCTACCTTGATGGACATAGGCAAGTTAAAGGATGGTATGAAATCATGGAAAGACATGATGCAGCTAAACGTGATGCCACAGCTTCACCCGATACCTGAGGCTAATGGAAAATACACTCTGCTCGTGGCGTGCTTCAATCTAACACCAGAAGAGAAGAGAGCTATATGCACTTTCCTGAGGGGGGTCAAAGTCCCAATTGGGTTTTCAGCGAATGTGAAGAAGCTAGTGTTGATGAAGGACTTGTCAATAACACACTGCAAGGCTCACGATTGTCATGTGATGCTGACAATGTTTCTACCTATTGCAATTAGGGCTATAAAGCCAGAGTTCTTAAAAATGGCCATCACTCGCATGTGCTACTTCTTTTCAAAGATCTCACAGAAGACGATTGGAAAGAAAGAGCTGAGTGACCTACATGAATTTGTGGTGGAGACACAAAACCAACTAGAGATGTGTTTACCTCCTGCTTTTTTTGATATAATGCCACATCTCATGATTCACATGGTTCATCAGATACAGGCGCTGGGCCCTTGCTACTTGCATGAAATGTGGTCCTATGAGCGGTTCATGTTGGTTCTAAGCCGATACGTGCATAATTGAGCATACCTAGAGGGCTCCATGATAGAGGGTTACAGTACTAAAGAAATCATCGAGTGCTGTCAAGAGTACCTAAAAGTACAGAAAGGGATTGGTAAACCCAACTCTTGTCACAAGGGTAGGCTAGCTGGGAAGGACACCAGTGGTAGAAAAGTGTTCATCGACCATGATTACAAAGAAGTGAGTTGGGCGCATTATAGTGTCTTGCAAAGTACACAACTAATGCAACCATACATTGATGAACACTTAGCTATCATTATGGTGGAGAGAAATGGTCGTTGAGATGGTTGGGTCATGAAACAGCACAAGCAATGACTAACTACATGGTTGAAGGACCAAAACATACCACCTGGAGAAACCATAGACTTTATTACCATCAGTAGGTTGGCGGAGGGGCCATCGAGACAAGTGACATCTTGGAGAGCTTATGACATCAATGGGTACACGTACTATACCCACGTAAAGGATAGTAAATATGTGAACCAAAACAGCGACGTTCGAATAGAAGCTCTCGATAGAGTGGGGCAAAAGATCCAATACTTTGGCATCATTGAAGAGATATGGGAACTTTATTATGGAACAGATATAATGGTGGCCCTATTTCGATGCCGCTGGATCAAACAACACCAACAGAACGAGATCGGATTGAGAGTCCTGGACCTCGAGAATCTAGGCTACCAAGATGACCCTTGGGTGCTCGCTTCACGTGTCGCACAAGTTTTCTATATTCCTGACCACAAAGTAACCTCCCCCAAAGATGAAGACAAAGCACGAGGTTGCCTCTGAGAAACAGCACATTATTGGAGTTGATGGCGTGAACGATGTTGAAGCTTACAATAACTATAATGAGATGCCGCTATTCATAGTATTTCCTAAGAAGATCAGTGTTGTGGAAAAGAATCTGCCCAAAGGCATATTGCCATGGGAACGAAAAGGTGTCAAGGGAAAAGTCGTTACAGCGGGCTAGCTAGTTGTTGAACGTAGAGTGTTTGTGTAAGTGTGTGTGTTTGTAAGACTTCATTTATGCATGTGTGTGAGACTATATATTTATGTATGTGTGTGAGACTATATATTTATGTATGTGTGTGAGACTACATTTATACATGTGTGTGAGACTACCCTTTGTAACATCCAGATGAACCTATTGCAACATCCACTCTATTACTACTAAAATAGCTGTAACGCGTACACACTTGAAACATGCACTTATTACTATTGCAACATGTTTGAACTACTATTGAAACACTTAAAATAAGCACTTAACACTTTATGAAATGAAGAAATGACCAAAATAAAAGTTGGAGATCTTGACGAGTTATACAACTTTTATATTCATCACCTTTACAGCTGAAATCATTTAGTGGTTGAAAATTAGGTTCAAAGTTATCATTTTCTGAAATTCAAAATTTGAATTGTCTAAAATTAGTGACAAAGATAGATGACCAGACTAAAATGATAGAGCATGATTTTAGAAAATTTTAGGAAAAAAATAATCACATTTGGAGTTAGTATGAGGGAGAAAAACTAGTTACATGTTTCAGCCACAGATTAAAAAGAGAAATCACACTTGTTCATCATTGATCATCATGAATAATTGTGATTTTTCTTTTTAATCTCTAGGTAAAATTTGTAACTAGTCTTTCTCCCTCATATTAACTCCAAATGTGATTATTTTTTTCCTAAAATTTTCTAAAATCATGCCCTATCAATTTACTATGTTGATTTGATCATTCTTTTCGTTTGACAAAGTTTAAGCAATTCAAAATTTCAAATTTAAAAAAATAATAAGTTCTAACAAGATTTTGAAACACCAAATGATTTCAGCTAAAAAAGTGATGAATACCAAAGATGTATAACTCATTAAGATCTACAACTTTTATTTTGGTTATTTCTTCATTTGACAAAGTAATAATAAACATTATTCATAAATCAACATGTTTCTCATATAGTTCATGAAACTAAGAGTGATATGTGAATTTATGAATAATATTTACTAATACTTTGTCAAATGAAGAAATGACCAAAATAAAAGTCGTAGATAGTGATGAGTTCAACAATTTTTATGTTCACGACTTTTGTAGTTGAAATCATTTAAGGTTTCAAAATCTTGTTTGAAGTTGCCATTTATTGAAATTCAAAATTTAAACTATTCAAATTTTATCAAATGAAAAGATAACCAAAATAAAAGTTGTAAATAGTGATGTGTTTAACAACTTTTATGTTCATTACTTTCTTATTTGAAATAATTTAGGGTCTCAAAATCTTATTTGAAGTTGACATTTATTGAAATTCAAAATTTAAACTGTTCAAATTTGGTCAAATGAAAAGATGACCAAAATATAAGTTGTACATCTTGATGAGTTCTACAACTTTGATGTTTACAAAATTTTCATTTGATGTTATTTATTAGAGATGAAATTGTTTTAGTTGTTTTAAATTTCAAATTTTCAATTTTTAAAATATTCTTTTTGAAAGAACAAAATATATAAATATATCTGTATATATATCATGAAATTGTTTATATATATATATTTATTTATACATATATAGAATAATCAAAAGTATTATATAAATTTACATTGTGTTCTTTATATATAAATTACAAAATTATTAATTAAAATAAATTGAGAAATATTTGTAGGGTCGGCTTACTCCCTACAAGTGACCTTTGGTATATAAGCAAGAACTTGCGGAAGGCCAAAATTATTCTAAGTCCTGGGCGCTTTCTTCTCCACGACGCCGGTAGGCTGCCAAGTTTTTCTCCGCCGCCTCCGCCTCTGTGCCCTACCTCCGCTTGCCTCCGCGCCCTACCTCCGCCGTGCCCTACCTCCCCCGATCTGCCACCAACCCCCAGTCCATCTCCTACCCTACGCGCCATCGTTCCCCCAGCGGCTAGGGTTTCCGCTGCTGTTCCCCCTCCCACGGCGGCTAGGGTTTCCGCTGTCGGTGCCCGTGCTCCCTCCCCCCGGCGGCTCTGGTGCCCTGGTGCCCGTGCACTCTCCCTCCACCGGCAGCCCCTAGTGCTGGTGCGCCCCGGCATCCCTGCTCCCTCCTTGGTGGCTCTAGTACCAGGCGTGCGCTCCGGTGTCCGCGCTCCCTCCACCGGTGGCCCCGGTGCTAGTGCGCCCCGGCGTCCCTGCTCCCAAGCCCAAGCCCAAGCTCGGGTTAGGTTTTTGGTATCCCCGAGTAGTGTTTTGGTCCTGATCTGATTAACTTGCGGGCGGCTTCACTTTCGATTGTTGCTTTAGCGGCAAGATTTGCAGTGCTTTGATTGGTCGAAAAAACAGGGGATGATGGCTCCATTTTGCCGCTGGTGATGCTCAAATGTGGCATTCCATGGTTATGTAGGATTATACTTGGGTTTTACTATTGGATTCTCCTCATCTGAGTGTGAAATCGCAATGCAGTACTATGGTGTTAGGAATTCGTTATTGATGAAAATTTTCAAATCTATGTGCTTTGCTATGCAAGTGCAGTTTGATAGGTCAACATTTTCTTCTGTCCATTGGTTGTGGTTGATATATAAGGCTTGAGAACCATGTATGATTACCACTAAAAATTAGAACATGATGGCTTTAGAAGCATTTTCTCGCTTGTTGGCTCACCTAGGTTTATTTTTGGAAGTTACCATAACGATTTAGATTGTGTTTGACTGCCCTGTATGATGACATTGCTATTTACTTTAGGTGCATTTTGACTAATGATTTGTTGCTATGTTCAGGAGGATCTCTGGTTATCTGCTTTCCCAGTTGGTACTGAGGTTTGCTCCCATCCCTGCCTTCTTTAATTTGTAGTAGTGTGTATGTAAGTGATGCACATTTGGACATAGCTCACATCTTTTCCTTAACACAGGCAAAAGAAAAAAATGTCTACTGATATTTATCTATTCTACATCCATGATTGTTTAGTTGCAACTGTAATTTCTTTTTTTGTCTATATCTGGTGAAGTGGCGAGATCAGAGATCTCAATTAGGAGCTTGCTTTTCGACCAATTGTCCTAGGATCTTCATCTTCTTTTTTACTTTCTACAGATTTTCTTATGTATAACAGCTAAATAAATGTTTCATGTGTGGTGAGGATATGAATCAGTGCATTTTAAATTCCCTGGAACGTTTTCTCTATGAAACCTGTCACCAAATAAATGCCTTTTGACGTGATGGTTTGGTTGTGGTCCATCCTCAATGCGTTTCCATTGGACATGTGTGATGCTATACTTAGATTAGATGTAATGCTTGGTGTTGCTGTGTGAGAGGATACTGAAGGAAGAGTGCATTTGACTTTGTTGCTCTATACCTATCTCTATTTCAGGATACTGCTTTCTCCTTTTAAAATATTGCTAAACTAACATTGTACAGTAAGAGAAAGTTAAAATAAATAGGTCATTGAGTTTAGTACTGTAAGAGAGAGTTACAATAAATAGGTCATTGAGTCCGGTCCCATTTTTCTAACAGGAAGGTGATCTATAATAAATGAACAGTAGTGATATATATTGGGAATATACGAAAGCTGGTCTCAAAAATACTGGAAGGGGTCGCCCATGCTTTGCTTCTTTTTTTCCTAGATGTTTCAATGAAGTATTTAATAGTTCAGGTTACATGCTAGATGTGGTTATAGGGAAAATATTTGTGCTCAGAGTATCCTCCTGCTGGCATGCTTGCATGAAGTTTTGGTACTGCTGACTGTGCCTACATTATTGAGAAAGGCATGCCCAATTTTTTTCTAGCAGATTTTATAGATTATAAGAATCTAAATTCTTATGCAGCAGTCCATTATACTGTGAGTTATGTGAGTCTTATTGATGTGCAGGTTGATAGCTGCACATAATTTTTTAAGAACCCTAGAAAATATTTTTAAACAATTTATTCAGTTGGTACTTGGTAGGCCTCTTAGTTATCCTCAATCTATGGCACAGAATAGATTTTCCCATACAGAAAAAGGAACATAGCCCATGGCGGCTACCTCAAATGTATGGATTTGTACAATTGGGAATTGTCATCTTCCCAAGTTGTGTTATAGTCATGGACTCTGATGAAATAAACTTTTCTTGGATCATGCAATCCGTTCAGGTTGTGAAATATGTCCCAAATATTTCCTACTTGCTTCTCAGACCATAAACTATAACAAATGCTCCTTCCGTGTTTTTCCTTTTTTAGTTGCAAGGGCCAAGGGATACAAACGAGTTAGAAAAGGACCAATGCTGCTGTTTTTTTGGCTATTTTTGCCATCAGCTGCTGCTCTATGTTTGCTAAGCATCTGTTGCTTTTTTTTTTGCCAAATCTCCACTCTCCTCTCCTCTCCTTTGTTTTGTCGATGATGAAATTGTCCAAATCCATACATTATATGGAATATGAGCTGATGATCAAGAACTTATGAGGAACTTGGCATCATTACTAGCCGCCCCTATATTACCTTCTCCTCTCTTCTTTGTTATGACGCCTTGATGCTCCAAGTTCATGATCAAATGATGATTGACATGTTTCTGAGGCCTCTACTACTGCTACTACTACGTTTTTTGATATATTATTATTTTATAGGACTACTTTGGTTTATAGATCTTTTTAATTTCTTATACCTTCTCGCGTAACTAAAGCATACTTTCTTGCATTTATTAGAACAAATCCTAAAATAATGTCGTGGACACCAGACAGTGCAGCCCGATGCTCGAGCATGATGAGCAGCTAACCTATGAGGATCAAGCACTAGAGGACCAGCTTACTCAGGAGCAATTCGATAACGAGTTAGAAAAAGATCTAGAAGTGATGCTTACTCAGGAGCAGTGTGACGAGGAGGAAGAGGGGCAGAAGGAAGAGCAGGAGAGGCTATTGAAGGTAAAGAAGAAGAGGATGATGATGATGAGGACTCAGAAGAGGGATATGTAAGTCCCGAGGATCCTTTCCCACGGAAGCTAGAAGAAGGCCAACGGAGGAAGATTTGAACAAGGATTTTGACCCAAACGAGGAGGTAGGGATAAAGCATTAGCTTATAAATTTTGTTAAAGCTTTGCCTGTGTTACCTCTGCTAACACTTTGACCTGTCGTATATACAGGTCCCTTCTGAAACTCGGAAAAGACGACGTCGACGTCCGCGACATCTCGCCGGACAAGACGGAGTAGAGGAAAGGAGAGCAGAGGCAACAGCCACAGAGATGGACATTGAGGCCTCTGCGCCACAACCTCAAGACACAACCACGAACATGACTACCAAGCCAAAGAGGAAATGAGGGGATAGAAAAGCAAACCAATATTCAGATAAGGCATGCTATGTGATAACGGAGGTCGGGCCAGCAGGGGAGATCCTTGTGCCGAAGGAATTCAGAGGACGATTTTGTAATGCGACCGAGGCCCTAGTAAGAGATAAATTGAACCCAGCAATCCCTAACTAGAAAGAGGTACCAGAGAAGAAAAATGATGAACTATGGGATAAACAGCTGAAGCTCAATTTTAGATTTCTAGAGGGTAAGTAAGAACTGGTAAAAAATGCTTTTAAGATCATGGGAGAGTCATTCCAACGTTGGAGGTCGGAGCTCAACAAGAAGTATATCCAAAAGAGGTTAACTCCCTTCAACGAGTTTGGCAACATAACTCCTAGACAATGGGAGGTGCTCGTGGCTCAGAAGACTTCACCAGAGGCATTGGAGCTCAGTGCCCGTAACACCGAGCTAGTGAAGAGGAATAAACACCACCATCATCTAGGCCCCGATGGCTACTATGCTAAGGAAGAGCAGTCTAGGAAGATGGACGAAGAGCCCGTAGCTTCTGGGAATATCGATGTAAAGAATTTTAAGGTACGCTCAAGGAATTGGATATATGCGAGGAGTACAGAATCATCCGGCGGTAATCTTAAGTTTGATAAGCCAGAGACCCAAGAGGCAGTATTAAGGATACTAAAATATGCTGAAGATAAGGAGAAGGGCTCCCTCAAATCTTCTAGAGAGAGGGACGAGCTTAGCCTTGGCTTGGGAAACAACGAGCACATAGGCAGCGCCAGGGGGCTAGGGAAAAGGACGACCTAGAAGCACAGATTCAAAGAGGATAGACACATGTACAAGAAACATGGCAGAGATCTTGAGGCTAATCTTGAGCTCCAAGTGAAGGCTCTAGTTACGAAGGCGCTGAAGAAGCAAGGACTGTTTATGGAGCCACGGATATTAATGGCTCCGCCGAAAGAACTGGCATTAGTTGGCAGTCCTCCAAAGTTCCTAGCAGCCAAGGTTCCACTATAGCCACAACCCCGTCGATCGCATACTAGGATCAACTAGTTGCACCTTGATGTTTCTCAGTGGCTAGTAGAACATTGTGATGGAGGTGGCAACGGGTGTGGCACATCCTCCCGGTAGCTTACACCACAATAATAAGATACCACCGGACTACACTAAGATCGAGGTGTATACCGTAAAGCCTAAGTTCATGCAGTGGAGGATAGACTACGCAACTCCTGAGAGGCTGGTGTTACTCGAAGATGTAATGGGGCAGTTCATCCTCTGGCACAAATGGAACATTATATTGACTGCTTCTTCGCTGCCTCTCCCTCTCTCAAATTTAGAGCGAGTTGTTGAGGATAGGGACATATTTTCACCGTCTCGTGACCACCATATTTCTAAGATGCCACATTCTTCCCCGCCTCCTAGCGAGCATGTGCCTGATAAGCCACAACCTTCTCCAGCTCGTACCGAGCAAATGCATGATGAGATGCCACAATCTTCTCAACAAGCGCAGCCAATACATGAACAACGAGTGCCTCCTGAAGAAGGTGATGCACAAGAAGATGAGGACGTGCCTAAATGGGAACTTCGA
Organism: Miscanthus lutarioriparius; assembly: GCA_904845875.1. Lineage (NCBI taxonomy): Eukaryota > Viridiplantae > Streptophyta > Magnoliopsida > Poales > Poaceae > Miscanthus > Miscanthus lutarioriparius. Next base: position 37,860,143 of record CAJGYO010000004.1, on the reverse strand, counting down.
AAGAAGCATCCAATCACCATAAGGCCAATTTATGTTCCGATGAAAGACGTCTCATCGGTGCACAAGTGTATGCCCATGACCAGTTTAAGCCTAAGAACAAAGTGAAAAAGTCCCAACACGGGCTTCTGAGGAGACCATCACTAGCAAAGTCCACCAAACAGCAAAGAAGTATCCAAATATTGATGCCATCAAATGGTCAAAGGATTGTCTGAAAACATATGAAAGAGGCAAGCCCTTCCTACCAAACCGGGACATCCAGCGCCTATCACTTGGAATAAGAAGGTTCCATGATTGGTACTTGTGTGTTCTCCTAACGAGCATAGACCTCGTACAAGCATGCTTCCCCGCCGGCAATTTGGAAGCCCAGCCGAGAAAATTATCTTTGACTTTAATGACATGCAGACATGCTTTCACCTCGGAGCAATGGAAATGAATCTAATTCGCACATGGTGCTTGTAAGTCCTTGCCCTCCCGATATGATATGAATGTAATCTTTGGATTTTGTTGTAACTAACCCATGCCGTGATTTGTAGAATGCAAGTGCTCATTGTAAAACAAATGCCAAGTGTGAAACCCGGATATATAGACCCTCAAGGTATAGCACAAACAAATTTTAATTACCCTAGATAGTAGAAATTGGATGCCAAAGAGCTAGCTGCTGGAAAGACCCTTCGAAGAAAGAGAACATCCGTGAGAAGAAACTAAGGCAAGAGTCCTTTAAAGTTTCGACATACATTGCCCTAACTTTTAAAAATCTCCAACAACACTCTACTATATGGCTACCATATAATTTCGAGTAAGTTCAACTCTATACTTAAAGCTTTGTTCGATATATTTTATTCGATGAAAAAGAGCTTATCTTGTTCTATGATTAAATTCATGCAGCAACCACTGGATTTGTATAGGCGTCGATATCGAGAGGAGCATGTCATGGGTCTTTGATTCAATAGATATGGATCCAGTGACATACAAAGACTTCATATCGATTCTCAAGACGTATACATATCGACAATCCTCATTAGCTTGTATGTTTGTATACATACTTGTAACGTTCAATTTTAGATACTAACAAGTTACATTTGCTAAAATAATTCGAACAGGACATTCAGGTTCTATGTCAATGAACATTACGGAAGGCATGATCCAGTAAAGAAGGAAAGACTGGCTATAAAAACACTATGTGCGGTAAGTGTAACTTACTTTAGTACTCCATTACATGGCTATTAAAAACATCACTTAACATTTTTATATGCAAAACACACAGTGCCCCAAGCAGAAGCCTAGGAGTGTACATTATGGATACTATGTATGTTCTATGATGAGTAACACCGGTGCCTACAGAAGATACCCCTTAATGGTAAGTTTGAACCTCTTCACCTGTAGTATAAAAACTTCGCACATGATATGAAATACTAAACCAAAACTTGTTCTCTTGTAGTGGAAAGAAGAGAAAGAAATGAAAAGAGACCCATACAAGGATGACCAACTCTTAGAGCTCGTCGGTGACCTTTGCAACTTCATATTGAACCAGATTGTACACGTCAAAGGCACCTACCATGACCAAGATTCTGACTTAGGTAGAAATCCTCAGTACCAACACCTTCGTGAGACTGAAAGGCTAGCTCTAGGCCATTGATAACAATATGTATGGAATTTAACAATGGTCTTACCTTGTGGGGTGGTTTGGACTTGTGGAACGAATTAGACTTGTGAATTATGTCTATTTAATGATGGATTGTATATATTCTTGTGAATTGAACTTGTAATGGTAGTTTATATAATGCTTTTGTGCTTGTGGTCAGATTTGAATTATATATATATATATATATAGACACACACATATATATATATATATTCTGGTCGAATTTGAATTGTAAATTTAATTTTTTTGTGGAAAAATGTACTGTAGGGGCGCTTCTAAACTGAACCGCCTCTACGAACATATATTATAGGGGCGGCTGGTACTACAGTCGCCCCTACAAATCGATTTGAATCGATTTGTAGGGGCGGCTGATATTAGCAGCCGCCCATACAAATCGATTTGTAAGGGCGGCCTAGAAACCGCCCCTACAAATGCATAATTTATAGAGACGGTATGATAGGGGCGGCTAGCCGATCCGTCTCTACAAAGCCTCACCAGCCGCCCCTACTAATTCTGTCTGTGGTAGTGATATTTCCCTCTTCCCTCACGGCTTGGAGATGGTTCCACGCTACATCCTTAGTCCTGTCACTTTTTGGACTTGAGGGCTGTTTCACGAGCTTAAAGCTCTTCCTCCTTACGCTTGATGGCTGCCTCATCTACTCCCTAACTGCTCCCGCCTCCTTTGTAGCTGAACCTCATTATTGTCCTTGAGACGGATTTGATCCACCCTAACGTGACGCTCTTGCTCAAGCCGCATGTGTCGTTCCACTTCGTGTTGTTGATCCATCTTGACGCAATGTTGGCCCTTGATTTCCTCATCAGAGATATCCCTTGTTGCCATAAAGGCGCAACCAAATCAGGTGATCACATGCGTCTGCTTAACCAAATCAAGTAACTATACGCATCCGAACAAATTTTGGGGCTGTTTGGTTCCTGCAGGAATTCTTAAAATTCACGTCACATCGAATGTTTGAACATATGCATAGAGTATTAAATATAGACTAATTACGAAACTAATTGCATAACTTGCGACTAATTTACGAGACGAATCTTTTAAGCCTAATTAGTCCATGATTTAACAATATGGTGCTACAGTAAACATGCGCTAATGACAGATTAATTAGGCTTAAAAAATCCGTCTCGAAAATTAGCCTCCATCTATGTAATTTGGTTTTGTAATTAATCTATATTTAATGCTCATTATTAATATCTAAACATTCGATGTGACATAAATTTTAGGAGCGACTAAAGAACCAAATATCCTCTTTAGTTGTCAACTACTGTATTAGTTGACGCCTGTGTACCATACTATCATCGAACCATGCTGTGATGTGATGATATCATCCCTGTGCTAGGCTTCTAGCTGCCATAGTGTGCCATAGGACCTGCATGGGGTCGCGGTCGCGGGTCCCCATCTTCAGGAATCAGGTGCTCCAACATGCAACGCATAAGATATATTCACTCCGTCCCATGTGTCTGGGTGGCTACCGAGTTGAGCATGCATGGTGGTCGTATCTCGGTCTGATGTGGATCGTCCCAACATAATGCAAGCTGCTTCAGGCAACAAGGCCTGCTTTTTTCGCTCCTGGGAGGGGCCGGGCGCGCGTGCATAGGGATAGCCGGCCGGGCAGGCAGCGCTAATACGATAATGATCACCGATCAGGTCAGGAGCCTGGCCTGCTTGCACTGGCGCACCAAAGTACCAAGCGATCTTGCTCACGTGCAGGAGTATTTCATGTTTCTTCCAGCATGGCCACGCGTGCCTGCTTCCTTACTTTGGGCTTTGGCTACTACGTCCACTGCTCCAGAGACGAGGACGCTGCTGCGGCCTGGAGCTTCCCGTGTGTCGACCTCATGCCACTGCTGCGGGCTGGGTTGGGTGTACGTCGTCGTCACATTATCACGTCATAGATGCACCGCACATAGTATACTCTCCCCGTTGTTGGGCTATATATGGCTATATATACTAACAAGCTCTTATTATAATATGTGACGTATAAGACTTTTTTCGATTAGTATAAGAGCTTGTTTATTTGGATCCATTGTGATTATAATAATCAGTATTGTGATCTTTTTTATTAGGTGGACTATTATATTCAAAACACCAGATTAAAATAATCCTATAATCCATTTGATACCTGCTTTATGGAGATTATGGGTGCCAAAAAGTCCAGCCTACCCTCACCATAACTAAAGTGGTGCCAAACTAAAGGGCAAGATAGGTATTTGTCAATTTAACCAACAATACACTTTGATTATTATAATCGATAATCTAGATTATAATAATCCTATACATAACCCAGAATATAATAACATGGATGTGATCCAAACAAACCCTAAGTCTACGGAACTGTAACACCCTAAAATTTGCTTCTTTGGAAATAGATCTAGAATGATTTAATTGTGAATTTTTGTGATCATGAAACATAGGGAAATAATATATTTTTTCTTCATTAAATTAAAATTCAACATAGGGTGTAGCAACATTGTTGATGCATTCATGCTGCTGCATTCTTATTTTTGTGATGATTGGTTTTGATCAAATCTTAAAAGGCATTCAAAACTTATTTGAAAATGGATTTGGAAAACTCTGAAAATAAAAATAAAAAGGCTTTCTCTTTCCCTTCCCCCTCTCTTTTCGGCCCGCTCGGCCTGCCCCACTCCCCCTCTCCACTACGGCCGAAAGGCCTAGCCAGCCCGCTGCTCCCTCTCCCCGCAGCCCAGCAACCGGCCCGCCAGCTCCCTCGCCTGCTCCCTTCCGCAGGCCGTGCTCCCACTCTTGGGCCTAGCCCAACCTACCTTTGCTCTCCCCGTCGGCCTCCCAATCCCACGGCTCGCACTAGCAGGCCTAGCCCAGCAGGGCCGAGCCCAGCTAGACCAAAGCCCGTGTGGGCGTTCTCTCCCTCTTCGCGGGCCAACAAGGCCGGTCCGGCAGCCACGCTGCGCTAGCGCCCCCCCTTCTCTTCCGCATTGGCTGACCGCTGGGACTCGCGCTTCCTTCCGCCGACAGGTGGGCCCGCTTCATCAGCGTTGTCCCTCACCTCCCGGTCGTCTTCAAGCCGGACTCTGTTCTACTTAGGACTCCGCCGCTGCCCCGTTTTCCACGGGTTTTGGCGTGTGCGCCACGCCAAGGCCCCCATAAATAGTAGCCCCTGCGCCCGCCGCCTTTCTATCTAACCCTAGAGCAAGCCGCCAACTCGCCTAAGAGCTCGCAGCAGCCACAAACCCTAGCCGCTGCCGCCGTGCTCGCCTCGCTGTTCCATCGCTCCATCGTTGTCCGGGACTGCTCGCTGAGCTTCGCTAGGAGGTAAGCAAGCACGGTACCGCGCTAGCTCTATCTCTCGCTCTTTGTTACTGTAGCGCCGTCGCTGTTGTTTCGTCGGAGTCCTGAGTCACTAAATCGAGCCCGAGCTCGCCTCTGCACCGTCGCGACCGCCCTTGATCCTCTCTCTGAGTTCTCCTTTGTCCGCTCTCTCTTTTCGTGCAAACCCCGAGCCAAACCGTGGCCTCTAAGGCCGATTTCGTTCATGTCGGCGGGCTCCTTCACCGTCGGCAATGGCAGCCACCGCGTCGGTTACTATAGCCAACCGGTTTGCTCTCTCTCTCCTCCCCCGATCTAATCTGAGTTGTTTAGATCTAATCCAATGGCTCAAATCCATCCATACCCCTTCGCCTGTCACTTTTGTTAAAGAGCCCCTCTGTCTTTTTAAAATAGAATCCGCAGTCCACGACGTAGTCTCTGAATACGTAGAAAGTGTAGATTTCCTCTGTTAGATTCAAAATAAGTTTTCTTTATTTATAGATTTGCTATTGATTTTGTTTTACTTATAAAAACTTCATTCTAACCTCATTTTGACCCATTCAAGTTGTGTTAGATTCGTAATTTCATAATATATATATGCTCATTCTACTGTTAAACATGTTTTCAACTTTTGAAATTCGAGATTAGTTTAATCTATCATTTTACTAAAGGAAACCTTGTTTAATTCATAATTATTTTGTTATAGCTCCGATTAGAGTGCTTTTTACGTCTGTGTGTTCATGGCAATACGTAGATTAGTTCTTAAACATTTTTGCTGATTGGCATACTATTCTAATCTAGTCATATTTGTATATTATACATGTCTATGTGGATGCTTGTGTGGTGCTTTATGATCTTGTTCAGTCGGTGGGCTATACGTGGTGAACCAGAAGCCATCCTTTGAAGGTTTGGAATTGAAGGATCTAAGTTTAATACAAGTATAGAATGGGATCATCCTTGTTACCTATTCACCTTTAATCATTTAATTCATACTGCATGTGCCTACCTTGACTACCACTAAGGATTTCCTAGTCTTTTGTACCTTGTACCTTGTTACCTATGGGTTTATGCATTGGGTAGTATGAAGCTAGTGCTCCACTTAAACCATGATCTTGTAACTTGACTAATGGTATATGCAATAAACGTTAAAACATGCTTTTCAACAACTTGACTTAAGAGGGCTAGGGCATTGGGTTTGCTAGTGCTCTAGTTTCTCTCCATAAGGACTTATCTGTAAGTGGTCACCGGGACTTACAGTACAACTGTGAGGCCACATGGATCTGGCTTTAGTCAAGTATGAGGACCTTTTCTAGCTTGTTAGTGGTTACCTTTATGGCGTAAAAGGGGCTTAACACGATGGGCATAGGACAACCTCTGTTCCTATGTGTATAGCCGTGAAGGAATTGTGCCATTCGAAAGGGGGGTTTCTACATCTGCTTGCCAAGTGAATCCTAGTGACCCTAACTTGTTAGACGAACTTTTGAAAGACTTCGTAGTGACCCCTACCTGCTCACCTTGGAAGTGTTTTGGGAGTTATAAACCCATGCATATGGGTAATCATGACTCACAGTGAAAGTGTACAACCTTTGTAGAGTGTAAAACTGGTATATCAGCCGTGCTCATGGACATGAGCGGCCTTGAAACTCTTACGGAATATATGATCATTAATAGTTAATTGTTTATGCTATTCATTATTCATATTTACCTGATCATGTGTTTACATAAGCTTATGATAAACTTGTTGTTACTCAAATGCTAAAAGATGGCTCACTAAAAGCTAATCGCAGTAAACTAGTATCCACCTTTTGAGCCTCATGAATCCCATGTTATATTGCTGAGTATGACATGTACTTACACTTGCCTTTACATTTTATTTGGATAAAAATCCTGGATGGGTACCAGATTGATAGAGTTTGAAGAAGTTAGGCCTGTGATCAACCAGTCAGTTGTCCCTGTGGATTTGGAGTCTTCACCTGAAGAACGGAGTTGTCTTCCCGCTATTTGTGTCTAAGGTTCTATTCTTTGTACTAATACGATATATTATATAAGCATTATCTTTTGATATTACCCTTATTTGTAGCCATATGTGTGATTTGACTTCCTAGGCTTACATATGGTGTGTATCTGGTTTTGTCGTTAAAACCAGGTGCTACAAAGTGGTATCAAAGCCAGGTTGACTGTAGGACACAAGGCTAGTTAGTAATGATCGTCTTAGCATCCCTTGCTTCTCTCATTCATGCTTACCATCTCAGTCTTGTTAATTGCCAAAATTTTTAGGCTTCCTTCACTTGATTCCATTATAAAAATTTATTGCCTCTATTCTAACTTTGTGTAAGACTGGCCGCAAGAGTTCTAGAGGGAGCCTACCTACAGGGTATGAGCCTATGGAGCCCTAGGAAGAGCCTGAAGTTGAGGAAGTTCCTAAGGAGAAAGTTTCCTAGGAGGAAGATGCTGTAGAGATCATTGGAGTGGAGGATGATAATGACGATGAAGAAGAAGATAAGGAAGATGCCGCTCAAGGAGATGGCCAGCCCCCATTGCCACCGCAAGATGACCCCGCTTGAGGGGATGCGCCACCCCCTGCCATGGGATGGACTGTGAAGACCTATGACAAGTCGGGGCGTGACTCTTCTGCTTTGCACCACCGACTTTTGGGGATCCTTCATACCTTCTACGCTGATTGGGACACATCTATGGAGTATGTTTGCAATGAGTATACGCACCCCATGGAGGACACTTATTGGAAGTCTAGGGTGTGCCTCAAGATGCCAAGGATTTATGAGAAACTTTTCCATGAACATCGCCAATAGGTGTTGGAGTCCCTTTCTATGTAATAAGACGATAGTAGCATGAGTCAAGTTGAGTCAAGTGTGTAGTGTGAACTTTGGTGTGCTTAGTTGGTTTGTCATTATGCTTATGCTTGTTTTGAATCTCTTGTAATGAGTGTAATAATCTAGTGTTGTTTGTCCACAATTTCTTTTAGTTTATATGTCTAAGGTATAAGGATCAATACAATATATAGTTGGGTTTTGGTTTTGTTCTGTTTTCTCTATCCTGTCCTTTTTGGAGCAATCTTTCTTCTTTAGTTTATACCTCTGTTTTTGGAAGGCCAAAAATCATGGAAAAATTTTGGACAACTTTAGACTTTAGTGTCTATCTCTGACAAAAATAATTACCCTGATAGCTGCTACAGTTTGGGAGTTACGAAAATCACAAGATGATATAACTGTGCTGTAAGCAACCTAGAACAGTTAGGTTGTGCACTATTTTTGACAAACTTAGCTGCAGAATTCAGAAAAGTGTTCAATAATAAAGTTGTAGGGAATTTGATAAGCTTTACAATGGTGTAAATTACAACATCATTGGATTAACAGGATTAGAGTTATAGCTATTTTACTACGCTGCTATTGTTCATCTCGCGAGGAATTTTAGATTACCTATTCTTGCCTACGCACATGAGTTTCTCGGGGATATCAGAAGGTCTTATGATACTCAACCTACTTAGAAGGAGATGAAAGTTAGTTTGGTGTCCCCTAGTTTAATTCATCTTAAGGGGGTAGCCAAAGTAAAGAAGGTTTTATACGTTCACGTTCTTTACTTGGAAGAATCGATTGATCTGATGAATAAGAAAGGTGGTACCCAGAGGAGGTATATCTATCAAAGAAGTCATCATCAAGGGTAAGTATCCTTTGGTCAGGAATGGTAACTTGAGGGATCATCTACAAGGAGCTCATGTTTTTGTCAACATTGATCTTCGGTTCGAGCTATCATTGGTTGTGAGTTCAATCTTCACCATAACGAGGACAAGTTGGCGATGATGACATAGGGAGGAGATATTGGACATCTATAGTTGGTTCTACGTTGGCTCAGAAAACCTCAGTGTGACACCAAGCCTGACAAGTGAGTTCTCTACTTGGATAGGTTATCGCTAATGGTGGTGTCGATGCCATACCCCCCGATACCCCAACTTCCATATTGCCGACTACTAACTCCGGATCAGAGACGACCCGAAGGCCCACGACGACCCTATTCAAGGAAGGATATCTCCAGATTGCTCCAAGACTCCGACTAGGGCATGACTCCTTAACTTGTAGGGCAAGTTGATTCTAGATATAAATAGCTAGCAATATCCTTTGTTGTAATCATCCAATCTCTGATAGTGTCGACACAGAAATTTCGTCCCGATGCCAAGGACACACGTAGCAAGCCGGAAGGGTCTGCTCAATGGAGCTAGAGATCTGCCTAGCTTCAGCGCAGGGATGGTCGATCCTACGCAATCCTCCCGAGATGTGCCGGTCAATTTGACCCTACAATTGACAAGGAGAGAAAGTTTATCAGTAATTAAGGGCGGAACATGCCGGTGTTGCCAGACAGTTTCAAATGTGCGGCTCTGAGAGCCGATATGAAAGGAGATCGACTAAATAGTCGATTCTAGCATATTCATAAGAATAAAATCGGTTAAAGCTCATGGGGCTGTGTAAGAAGAATCGGTTATCATTCAGGATAAATATCATTATTTGAGCAAATATTAATCAATGGCAATAAGATATCAATAATGATTGGTTTATGCTAAGCCAATGATTACAAGTAACCGAACCCCTTTTATATAAAGAAACAATTCAACACCATTTAACCATTTAATAAAGATAAATCTAATGAACATGTTAGATCTCATCTATCGCTATGTCCAGTGGAACATGAGGCAGAATCATGCAGGCCGTAGAAACAACAATAGACTCGATGACCCTAACTCATTATTAATATCAGTGGGGCATGAGGCAAAATCATGCAGGCCATAATACAATAATAAGATCATGGGGCCAACACATCTTTCAACCTATCTTTACTTCAATGGTCTTGTGATGAGAACTGTTCATGAAAGCACTCGATATCGGCTAAAACAACCGATTCAGGCATAACGCACAGTTAAAGTCATGCCTTATCAGGAATAGATCTACCAAATAACAATCCTCACTCTACGGTGCTAACAGTGGGGTGTGAGGCAGAATCACACAAGCCGTGATAACAGGCCATGGAACGGTTTTCGCTAGCCAATAGATCTACTCAAGACGCAACATGCCTTAACCGCACGCTATGCATGATTAAGATTGACATAAAACAGCCGATAAAACATAACTCATCGTTTAAAGTGTAGATTAGATCTGTTTTAGATTAACAAACGATGGGCTAAACAAGATATAAGGCCAATCTAGATCAATCCCAATCGGACAGAGTGATATTGCTGTAATTAGATAAATAATGAAAGCAATAAACAATATCGGTAACTTAATGAATCTACCAAAGACTGCCATTCTAAGGTAGAGCCAATAACTTGACCTTGATCTAGTTCATGCAGTGGGGGTCGACCGGATCGATGCAGCCATACTTGAACTAGACAAGAATCGATAACTAACTTATACCAGAGTCGTAGTGGAGGTCGACCGGATCGATGTAGCCGTACAAACAGAGGTATAAGCCATGATGGTACTTACAGACAAGCAGTGAGGTCGACCAGATCGATGCAGCTGTACTTGCTTAAGAACTCATCGAGATCTACTCTACTCCTACTCCTAAGGGGTGGCTAGAGCCAAAAAAGTAAGTGACTTGTATATTGGATTGATTGTGTGTTTTGCAATAGCCGGGCTTTGATATTTATACCCGGGACCCATGCATGACTCCTATCTCAGCATGACTCATCACAATCTTTGGCCCTAAGAGAAAACATTCCTAATTTAAGATAACTTTAGACTCTAATCTTTCCCTTTTTATAGAGTCCAACATGCCTTGTCCCGGCGCCGATCGTAGCCTCCGTTGTTATCTGATGGCGCTTATCTAAAGAAAGCCGATTCTAGTTCTGCATTTGAATCAGCTAGTTCCAATCTGCACACAATTGATTCCCTGATGACTTGATCTTGGGAGCTTTCGAGTCGTTGCGATTCTTCTTCCAAATTTTGGTGTAAACACATGCCCCCCAATTTTGGGATAAAAGTAATTTTATTCCAAAATTATCATGTCTGTATCCTCGATTGGTCTACAGTCATGGGTAGAGAATCTTGATCTGGGGTCTACTGTTTGTCGCTGCCTATGTCAGCTCATGAGCCTATGCTTCAAAACTTTTATGAGAGCACTATTGCTTCACGGGCACTTGGATTCACCTCTCAGGCCAGCTATAAAATGCCTATCCGACCCTGGTGAGAGCGACTCAGCAATTTAGCTATGTTTCTCTTCCATCTACCCTCTCGAGATCTTCCGGCTCCGCTGGACCCTCCATGATCTATCCTTTTGCTATGAAGATCTTGAGCGGTTAGAAGAATTCTTGTGCATAGGATGATTGTGTTGCTCATTCTAGCACCTTGTCGAGCAAGAGGATCAGCTACTATGGCTAGAAGAAGTCTTGTGATATCACCTGTGTCTTCTCACCATGCTCGCAGAGCTGTTCTACTGTTTGGAAGGGCTAAAATGTGTGGACACTTTTCCCTTGTTTGCTTCATCAAACACCCATTGGGAAAGCCATAGGCTTCTTTCCCACGGTTTTCCCAATCACCAAGAAATTAGTTGGGCATCTGTTAGGCGGGCAGCCTTTCCCCTTCTCCTGGTATAATTTATCACCGGGCCGATGTGACTTGGTTCATGATATCCTTCGGCCTTGTGGGGACCCAGACTCCCTTCAATCCAAAGAAGCCTTGGTGGGTTGATCTCTGGTCAATGTAAATTCTTCGTATCCATCCCATGATATTTTGTAATCTGGGGAAGCAATAAGTCTGAACCTGTTATCCCTCCGTTATCTGTCCCCTAAATTTCCCGAGTGTTGATCCATTTCCGTATCTGTTTTCAATTTCACACCCTCGGCGAAATCTATCTCCCCACCTTCCCGGGTTATATATACGGGCCACGACCGGGGATCAAAAAACAACCCATTTTGTCTCAAACCCTCTGCGTCCTTAGTATAGTCCCTGCTTTTCCATAGGTTTGAGATCATGGAGAACAGCAAGAGGCCTGCTGAGGGGGCTCTCAACGGATCCGCATCATCGTGCCAACGGCTTCATCACAGGGAAGGTGCTCCTCGGGATGTCTCCACCGTCCCGGAGTACAGGGCCGATTTGGCTTAGCCTTCGAGGTCATCTTCAGCACTGATGCGTTGCCAGCTTCCCTGCCATCCAAGAAGGTGGATCGATAATGACGATCTGCTTGCCACCATTGATCGAACTGATCAGAATCTAGCCAACTGTCTTTCCCTCGCAGAGTCGGCTCTGGCCAAGATTCAAATCCGATCATCCTCTGAGGCCGATCTGGGGGAAAGGCTGACCAGGGCTAAAGCTAGAATCACAGGTGAGACGACTACCACAATCTCTTTTTGTCTTTTCTTAACTTTGCCTTCGAGATTTTTTGATCATCCCTTCCTTGAATCTTTTAGATCTGACTGCTCAGTTGGAAAGCCTTCGATCAGCTGCGGATCATGCAGCGGGATTTGTCAATGCCAGGGGCGCCGTTCTGGTGGTTCGTTTGCATGACATTCCAAACCACGTTAGGGAGGTTGCTCTTCATGGCATCTGTCATGGTGCTGCCATGGCGTTAGCTGCTGCACAGGCCCGTTCTGGCCACAATCTTTGGCTTCTTCCTCATGGTTTTCTAGACGCGGCGCACCCTAGGGAACATGAGCGCTTGGTTGAGGATTTCATTAGCGCCGCCAACTCTGTAGCTTTCAACACCCTGGCCGATGATATAGTGAGCAAAGTGTTTTCTGGCCCGTAGCTTGTAATAGGTGATAGTTAGCAGACAACTTCCTCGTCTTGAGTGATTTTCCCTTGTTTCATACTTCATACTATACGCATCACTTCATCCGTGTTTGCTTTGCTCCTATAGGCGATGCGTATTGCACCGGCTTTTACCCCTTCGGGTTTATTTTTGCACTAGAGGCGATACCCTTCTGATATCGGCTATTAGAGCTGTCGACCGAACAAATTGGCTATTAAGTATTAATCCAAATGCTGGGGTAATATTTCTTTAGGTATTTCCCATTGATTGCTCAGCCAAAATTTTCCTCTCCTCTTAGTGTTTCCAAAATATAAGCATTACCAGGCGCACAACGTTTAATCCGATAAGGCCCTCCCCAATTGGGTGACCATTTGCCGAACTTGCTATCCTTTGACCCGATCGGCAATTTTACTTTCTAGACCAAATCTCCTTCAGAAAATTGCTTATTCTTGACCTTTTTATTGTAATATTTTGCAATCCTCAGTTTATTGGCTTCGATATTTTTGAGAGCACGTAGCCAAAGGCAACTCAGATCCTCTAAGTCATCTATCATGAGATTCTTGTAGACCTCGGCTAAGAAATCATTTTGCAACATAACACACCTCGATCCAGCCTGAATTTCCCAAGGAAGAACTGCATTATGGCCATACACAAGTTCATAGGGTGACATTTTAATTGATCCATGACAGGCCATCCTATATGCCCATAGCACCTCATTAAGCATTGAATGCCACTTCCTTGGCTATTCTTCAATCTTTTTCTTGATCAGCTTAATTATAATCTGATTGGACGCCTCTGCCTGGCCATTAGCCTGAGCATAGTAAGGAGATGAATTTAGGAGCTTGATTCACATACTGGCGGCAAAATCCCCAAACTCCTCTGATGTGAATATTGTCCCTTGATCGGTAGTGATATTTTGAGTAATCCCAAAATGATACACGATATACTCCTTGACAAAATCAACCATGCTCTTTGAAGTTACCATTTTCAAAGGAATTGCCTCAACCCACTTAGTGAAGTAACCTATTGCTACCAATATGAACTTATATCCTTTGTTTGAGGGTGAAAAAATCTGGCCAATTAAATCAATTCCCCAGCTCCAAAACGGCCATGGCTTGATTATTACCTTTGGGTTCATGGCCGATGCAGGCGATTTCTAGATATTACCAAAATGTTGATAGTCTTGGCACCCCTTGTAATATTCAAAACAGTCTTCCAGTATTGTTGGCTAGAAATATCCAGTTCTGACGAATAATCCATTTCATCTTATAAGCAGATTGATGGGCTCCACATATCCCTTCAAGCACTTCGCCCATCAATACCTTAGCTTCTTCTTGATTCAGGCATTTGAGCAATGCTCCATCGATTGTTTTGTAATACAGCTGATCATCCAGTAAAACATACTTAGTCGATTTATATCTTAGCTTTCTAGTAACTTTCTGTGATGGATTCCTAAGGTAGTCGACTATTTTGACTCTCCAATCACTACTCGAGGTTCATTACTCAAGATTTCTTGAATCACTCGATAACCTAAAGCACTTTGAGCCAAATGGTTAGCTTCTTGATTCTGTGCTCTCGAAATATGTTGAAATAAGACACGAGGAAACTCCCTAAGCAACCTTTGGCACTGGTCATAATATCCTTTCAAAGTATCTTCCTCGCATTCATATAGGCTGATCAACTAATTAATAATTAACTGTGAGTCTCTAAATATTTCAATTGCTTCAGCCTTTACTTCATGAAGAAGTTGAATCCCCTTGAGAACAGCTTCGTATTCTGCTTGGTTGTTGGTAATCATTGGTTCGGTTGGAAAAGCAAACTCAAAATTTGTCCCCCGAGGCGAAATAATAACAATACCAATGCCAACACCTTGCTTGCATGATGATTCATCAAAGAATAATGTCCAAGGTATCAGCTCTACATAACCAATGCTTGGCTTATGATGCCGGGTGACAAAATCGGCCATTACTTGTCCTTTGACTGCTTTAGCCGATTCGTACTTCAAGTCAAATTCCAATAACTCAAGAATCCAGTTTCCCACTCTTCCATTCAGTATTGGCATTGATAACATGTGCTTAACCACATCAGCCTTGGAAACAACTGTACACCCGGCCGATAATAAGTAGTGTCACAACTTAGTGCAAGAGAAATATAAGCACAAGCATAACTTTTTAGTGGGGGAATATCTTGTCTCTGGATCCAATAGTCTTCTACTCAGGTAGAAAACAACTCTCTCTTTTCCTTCAAATTCTTGCATCAAGGCCGATCCAATTGTCTTGTCATCAACCAATATGTACAACTTAAAAGGCTTACCTTGCTGAGGAGGGACCATCACAGGTGGACACTTCATGTATTCTTTTATCTCTTCAAACGCCCTTTGTTGTATGTCACCCCACTTGAATTCTTGATCATTTTTTAACATCAACAAGGGAGAAAATGGTAGGATCCTTTTCGACAAATTTGAAATGAATCTTCGCATGAAATTGATCTTACCGAGCAGAGATTGTAACTCTGTTTTAGTAGTTGGGGGAAATGCTTCATCAATTGCTTTTATGCTTTTTTGACCAATTTCGATTCCTCTCTCGTGGACTATAAATCCCAAGAATTGCCCAGCTGACACTCCAAAAGCACACTTGTTAGGATTCATCTTGAGACCATGTTTTCTTGTGCATTCTAGAGTTTCTCACAAATCAGCTAGGTGCTCTTTGTACCCCTTGGATTTTATCATCATATCATTGATGTAGATTTCAATAATCCTGCCGATCAACTTATGAAAAATGTAATCCATCGCTCTTTGATAAGTTGCACCGTGTTTCTTTTTAGACCAAAGGTCATCACAGCCCACTCGAACAGACCGATTGCGCTGAGGGCACCTGAAAGCGGTCTTTGCTATGTCTTCCTCAGCCATGAAAATTTGATTGTATCCTGCATTGCCATCCATGAAGCTAATAACCTTGTGTCCACTGCTGCATCCACTAACATATCGGCTATTGGCATCGGATAACTATCCATGGGTGTGGCCTTGTTTAGATCCCTAAAATCGATGCAAACTCTCAATTTTCCATTTTTCTTATATACAGGGACAACATTCGATATCCACTCTACATATCGGCATGGTTGGATAAACTTTGCTTCTAGTAACCTTTCAGTTTTCTTTTTGATATCATCAAGCACGTTCGGGTTGAATCTCCTTAGAGCTTGTTTAAATGGCCGATATCCAGGTTTGATTGGCAACCGATGTTCAACAATTAACCGGTCTAAACCAGGCATCTCATATTATTCTCAAGCAAAGTAATATTTAAATTCCTTTAATAAATCAATTAATTCTCGCTTATACTCCGGATCCAACTTAGCACTTACGTACACCGGCCTAGGTCTATCTCCAGAACCAATATCCACTTCTTCCAATTCATCGGCCGACGTGAAACCATGTCCTAGTTTACCATCTGTACCATCTATTGGATTATACATTAAGACAAATTTTTAAAGCCGACTGCTTGGATCGGCTGTTGGCTTTCACCATTGACTCTGAATTCTGATGGCAACAGAAAAACCATTTGGGTATTAGCCGATGATTGCTTTCTATCGGCTGTTTGCCTAGTACGCTGTACTAGAGGCTTGTCGGATGCCTGAGCCTGTTCTAACTCTTTATTCCTTAGACGTTGCACCCTTCTCTTCTGGCTTCTTGTCAATCCTCTAAGGCACCATTGGCCCTCCTGCCAGACATATTCTCTCTTATTACCCTCTTCTTCACAATCAGCCCTGTCTTGATCCACAACTCTTTTTCCCAACCGATTATGAATACTTCCATTTTTTAAGCGCCGATCCATGTTATTATAATGATATGCATCTTGAGCATGAATAGACCAGCGGTTGGTTTGAGATGGCCTAAACTCCCAATACTAATTGCTGCATTCTAGACAGTCATGTCTGGTAGGCAACTTCAAACCTTCATTCCAACAATATCTAAAGAAAGGACAATTCCAATGTGATTCGACTTGTTTCCTTTCATACCTCTCTTCTTCTAGTTGACACTGGTATTCTTGATCCTCTAACCATCGCTGATAATCCTTTTCCTTCTGCCGCTGCCACTTATTCAATAGAATTTGAGATGTAACCCGTGGCTTTGTCGCTCCATCTTTTGACGCTTCTCCCTGCTCATATCGGCTCTTTTGCTTGTCATGACGTCTTCTAATTTCTTTATACTCATCAGCCGATATTTGCATCTTGGGATCGACTGTTCCAGCTTCTCTTGATTTGGCCAATGTTAAGACCTTAGTCTTTCCTTTGAGTAGCCCACCATCAACCATGTTTTGATCTCCTAGAAAAGGATTATCATCAACTTTCATTTTCCGAGGTGCATCAAACTTGAGCCTTCCTTGCTGAATAGCCCTCTGTATATGCTGCTGGAAAATTCTACACTCATTAGTGGAATGAGAAGTAGCATTATAGAACTTGTAGAACTTCTTATTCTTCAACTGATCAGGGTGGCAACATAACATGATTATCGGGCAACTTGATCTCCCCCTTCTCAAGCAAGAAATCAAAGAGCTTGTCTGATTTGGTGACATCAAAGTCATAGCTCTCCTCGACTCCTCTTCCCCAAGGATTTGGCACCATCACTGTCTTTTTGCCCTAATTCCATTCATCCGCAGCAAGCTCTTCTTCTTCATTTTCATAGCCGTCATCGATTGAATATGGATTATAAGCTTTGGCCACTGTGGTACTCTTCTAAAATCGGGTATCTTTGCGCATACTCTGGAATTGGCTATTGAGCGCCACCACTCATTGAGCCAATTGACCCAAGTTGTCAAATTCTTGTCCCAGCAGCTTTTCTTTCCACATTGACAACGTTCCTTGGACGGCTAAAGCAGCTAGCTGATCATCGGCCAAGTTCAATGAGAAGCACAAGTTCCTAGTCTCTCGGAATCTCTGAAGAAACTCAATGCCCGATTCATTAGTTCTCTGCCTTATGGTTGTCAAATCGGTTAGCTTCTTTTCTCTAGTCCTAGTGTAAAAATATGTATGAAACTTCTTCTCTAGTCAGCCCAATTGGCAATTAAATTAACTGGTAGTGACGAAAACCAAGTGAAGGCTGGCCCTGACAGGGATAAGGAGAAGAAACGAACTCGATGGGCATCCTCAACTGATGCTTTTCCCAATTGTGTAAGATACCGACTGACATGTTCTATCGTGCTTGTACTGTCTTGGCCAGTGAACTCAGCGATCTCTAGGAGCCTATAATTTGTCGGAAGAGTGACCAAATCATACCATTCTGGATATGGGCGTTTGTACGAAAAGGTCAGCCCTTTTGGCTTCAGACCGAACTGATTCTGCATCATCTCGGTCACCTTCAGCAGCAACTCATCAGCATTTGAATTTGGATTCCTCTGCACCTGTTGACCCATTTGTGGATTGAAATCTCGTGTGCCTGATATCCTGGATTTGGAATCATGTGAAGGATGTTATAATCTATGCCATAATGATACTCTTGTGGAATCTCTATCTGCTGGGTCCTTTGCTGGCTTGCTGCTTGAAGTCTCTGATTGTAGATGTAAGGATCTATATCTCTATGGATCCTTTGAATTGAGGGTGCTATTTTTTGAGCCGACGATGGTATGTGGCCTGATGTGCCAAAATTGATCATCTGGTTCTGACTTTGCCCCATCGGCTGTTGCACATGCTATACTGATGGTCCATGATTATACTGTATCTGATTCGTAGTAGTACCTTGAGCTTGTTCAGATGAACCCTGAACTGCCTAGACATCACCATTACCAGCTGGTGCTGTTTCTTGATGGCTGGTACCGACTTGATTAGTGCCTTGGGTCGATAGATCTAGAATGTTGTAATAAGTCAATCCAACCTGACCAACTAGAATCCCATGAATCACCTCTTTCATGGTGTTGGGAAATGTGTCGACGAAAGCTTTATTACGACTTGATATGGCATCACGAACATATTTGAATATAACTTCTGTAAAGAAACATCTGTCTTCAGCTTCGACTGTATCTGTCTGCCCGTGTAATAGAACTCTTGGTAGTGGAAATTTTGAAAAATTGTGTTGTCACGTGTTTTGGTGTAGGACAACAAACACTTGTTCTAAAACTCTTCTGTAGCTTTGCTGATGATACCCTTATCTCCATCAGGTAGATCTTCATAATGTACCATAAGGATGTCATTGTTATTGTGAGCCACCATGACGATTATGGGGTCCCACTGGTATGCCAGAAACGTGTGTCGACATAGAAATTTCGTCCCTTGCCGAGGACACACGTAGCAAGCCAGAAGGGTCTGCTCAATGGAGCTAGAAATCCGCTTAGCTTCAATGCAGGGATGGTTGATCCTGTGCAATCCTCCCGAGACGTGCCAGTCAATTTGACCCTACAATTGACAAGGAGAGAAAGTTTATCAGTAATTAAGGGTGGAACATGCCGGTGTTGCCAGACAGTTCTGAATGTGCGGCTCTGAGAGCCGATATGAAAGGAGATCGACTAAATAGTCGATTCCAGCATATTCATAAGATTAAATCGATTAAAGCTCATGGGGTTGTGTAAGAAGAATCAATTATCATTCAGGATAAATATCATTATTTGAGCAAATATTAATCAATGGCAATAAGATATCAATAATAATTGGTTTATGTTAAGCCAATGATTACAAGTAACCGAACCCTTTTATATAAAGAAACAATTCAACACCATTTAACCATTTAATAAAGATAAATCTAATGAACATGTTAGATCTCATCTATCGCTATGACCAGTGGGGCATGCGGCAGAATCATGCAGGCCATAGAAACAACAATAGATTCGATGAGCCTAACTCATTACTAATATCAGTAGGGCATGAGGCAGAATCATGCAAGCCGTAATACAATAATAAGATCATGGGGCTAACATATCTTTCAACCTATCTTTACTTCAACGGTCTCGTGATGCGAACTGTTCATAAAAGCACCCGATATCGGCTAAAATAGCCGATTCAGGCATAGCGCACAATTAAAGTCATGCCTTATCAGGAATAGATCTACCAAATAATGATCCCCACTTCACAGTGCTAACAATGGGGTGTGAGGCAGAATCACACAGGCCATGATAACGGGCCATGGAAAAGTTTTCGCTAGCCAATAGATCTACTCAAGATGCAACATGCCTTAACCGCACGCTATGCACGATTAAGATTGACATAAAACAGCCGATAAAACGTAACTCATCGTTTAAAGTGTAGATTGGGTTAGTTTTAGATTAACAAACGCTGGGCTAAATAAGATATAAGGCCAATTTAGATCAATCCCAATCGGGTAGAGTGATATTGCTGTAATTAGATAAATAATGAAAGCAATAAACAATATTGGTAACTTAATGAATCTACCAAAGACTGTCATTCTAAGGTAGAGCCGATAACTTGACCTTGATCTAGTTCATGCAGTGGGGGTCGACCAGATCGATGCAGCCATACTTGTACTAGACAAGAATCGATAACTAACTTATATCAGAGTCATAGTGGAGGTCGACCGGATCAATGCAGCCATACGAACAGAGGTATAAGCCATGACGGTACTTACAAACAAGCAGTGGAGGTCGACCGGATCGATGCAGCTATACTTGCTGAAGAACTCGCCGAGATCTACTCTACTTCTACTCCAAAGAGATGACCGAAGCTAAAAAAGTAAAAGACTTGTATATTGGATTGATTGTGTATTTTACAATAGCTAGGCTTTGGTATTTATACCCGGGACCCACGCATGACTCCTATCTAAGCATGACTCATCACAATCTTTGGCCCTAAGAGAAAACAATCCTAATTTAAGATAACTTGGACTCTAATCTTTCCCTTTTTGTAGAGTCCAACATGCCTTGTCCCGGTGCCGATCGTTGCCTCCATTGTTATTTGATGGCGCTTATCTAAAGAAAGCCGATTCTAGTGCTGCATTTGAATCAGCTGGTTCTAATCTGCACAACTAATTCCCTGATGACATGATCTTGGGAGCTTTTGAGTCTTTGCGATTCTTCTTCCAAATTTTGGTGTAAACAGATAGGCATAGTGTCAGTGTTTGTTACAGGTAGATATTTGGCTCTTGAGGAACCCTGCTTGGTGTGAAGAACAATCATAGATGGAGACGAGATTTATACTGGTTCGGGCCCCGAGAAGTGAGTAAAAGTTGTACGTCCAGTTGTTACCCTTGTATTGCTTGTATTCGGTGAGATTGATGTTACAATGTAGCTGTGCCTATCAGAGATTAGATGATTACAACAGAGGATATTGCTAGCTATTTATATCCAGAATCAACTTATCCTACAAGCAAAGGAATCAGTTCCTAGTGGGAGTTTTGGTGCAATCCAAAGATATCCTTCCTTGAATAGGGTCATCGTGGGCCTTCGGGTCGTCTATGATCTGGAGTCGATAGTCGGCAATATAGAAGTCAGGGTACCCAGGGGTATGGCATCGACATAAGCCCCCAAGCCTATCTGTCAAACATAACTTAGTCGCTTGCGAGTAGTCGGGATTGCCTTAGATGGGTGATTTGCAGTTCTGGGTACCAAGAGGTAGCTCGAGTTATCAATAGCGACTTAAGTCCCGATTACATGTAGACCAATAGAAGTGCGCTGTTGGGAGATGAGCTTGTTCTAGTGCCATCCCCAGGTCACCCTATCCTGTCAATCTCGTTTCGCACACAAGCCATGGGACGTGCAGTCGTTTGTCAGTCCAAACACTGCATCGGCTTGGTTCCCCATGAGTGCATGTGGTGGAGATTTAATTCCTTTTTAATTGAGACAGTGGTTGACATTCCTCAAAAGGTGGCTTGGTCCTATTTAATCTGGCCCGCTCATGGTGAATCTGCAACCTCCATTCCCAAATCTCACCGCAAAGATGAGGAAGAAAACCACCGGAGACAAATGTTCGCACAAAGTGCCGCGCCTGCTACTTGCGCTGTCGCCTGGCCAATCGGCCACAGCAGCATCGCCAAGCAGTACGATGTCGCCTCCACCATCTGCACATACATCTCCGTCCTCGACACCCTTCGGAGCCCCAGCACCGGTGGTGGCATGGCCACTGGCTGTGTTCCCCGTGGCTCTAGCCCCGGTGGTCCCAGGCAGGGAAGCTGGGGTCGATAAAGTCACTCTGCTGGGATCTCTAGCTAGGCCCTCGACCCAGCCGGTACCATTAGCACCAGAGGTGGTGATCGAGCTCTCTGACAAGGATGAGCCAAAAGACTCGGCCCCACTAGCTATTTCTATTCCCGCCGCCTCGGTCTTCACTGTTGCTCCTGCCTCCGTTGCCTCAACCATCTGTGACATTCCTGGGCCCTCCACTCCTTGTGCCGTCGGTCGGCCAGACACGAGCCGTGATGAGGAGATTATGAGGAGGCTCTTTGTCGAGCTGAATCGCAAGGCCATTAGCATCTCGGGTGATGGTGACTTGGTGATCCTCAGCAGCAACGATGAGGACGAGGCCACCGAGGAGGAGGAGGTCAAGGAGGAGGAGGAGGAGGTCGAGGAGGAGAAGGAGGAGGTGAAGGATGATCCCATGGTAGTGGGTCACCGTCGAGGAGCTAGGCTGCTCGTGTCTCATTAGCAAGTTCCCTAAGGAGCTTGGTGACAATCGAAGGAAGTGCCTGCTGTAACACCCCAGTGTTATGGTTGCACTAAAACACTTGCATCACATGAGCATGAGCATCATCATCTCATTCATAAGCATCATACCATTATGAATGTTATCATTTCATGTGTGTTTCTATTTGAACTACTTGGTTATATGCTAGCAATTGTGTGTGCTCATGTGTGGTCTATGCAAATGTGTGTCAAATGTCCTCTTAAACAACTTAGCTACACTTAGAATGTCATTAGCAACAATGTTCATGATGACCATATTGCCTAAATTATACTTCCATGTAATAGCTTGACTTGTGTTGACCCTAGAGCTCTTATCTTTGACTATTTAAAAAGTACAAGTTAGAGTGTTTGCATGTCTGAGCAACCTAAAGCAAAGTTGTAGCAAATTTTATAAGGAACAAAAGTTGTTTTATGACCAACTCATGAAAATGTGCACAACATGCTCAAAAAGGCCCCACAAGTCAGAATTGGAGTTGGATTCAACACTTAGAAATTTTCTAAGTCTGGATGTTGATTTTCAGTTTCTTGTACCATTGTTTGGAGCCTTGTATCTCCCTAACCTGACCGAATCAGCTCAAGTGCCAATTGGAAAAGTTGTAGTTCTCACTTCAATCTCCAACTTTGTCAACTTAACCTAGAGCTAGATCGACACAGTTTAAGAATTTTTGATCGTCGAAAACTCGCTGTCAGACTCCATCGGTTTTTACTGAATCGCGTCTACAATGCTTCGGCCGTTCAAGTCATGGTCGACCGCCGTCTGGCCGAGCGCGCCAAGTGGAGGCCATATGCTGGTGTTGGCCCCGCTGGTCAGGTCATCGTGGACACGATGACGCCATGCACCTGCTGGCTGGCCTATTTGCTTCGCCTGCGCCGCGTCTCGCCTCGCCCGTTTGCCAGAACCAAGCGCCGCGCCTCCGCCGTTGCTGAGCAAGCCGCGCCATCGCATAGCTCGCTCGCCGCCGAAAAAACGCCGCCTCCAGCCAGCTCAAAGCTCCGCCACGACCTCCTCTTGCTCATCATCGTCTCTGCGCAGTCAATCGACCTTAGGTGAGGGCCTTTGGCCATTTCCACCGCCGCTGCCATGTGCGCGACCTCACCGGAGCTCAAAGCCGCCGTGGCTGTGCTAGCTAGGAGTCTTCTCACCCTCCGTTTCCTACCCCTCTAGCTCCGTAGTGGCACCATGAAGCTCGTACCGAGCTTGGGTGGGGCAATGGGAGCTCGCCGTCACCGGAGTTCCACAGCGGCCTCGCCGCCGTCCGCCGTGCACATCGTCGCTGTAGGTAGAGGTCGGTAGAGACCGAACCCTTGGCACCCACGGGTGCGGCTCGTCGTGGTGAGCACGACGGTGGCCCTGGTTTCCCCGGAGACATCACCGCCGGCAAGCTACGCCGCTGCCGCGCCATCGCTCAGCGTGGTTCCTCTGTTTTGCTTCGCTGACAGGCGGGGTCCCCTGACCGGTGGGTCCCAAGCGCCAGTGACTCAGATCCAGAAAGCTAGCTCATGTGTGCTCATTTTGATGCTATTTTGTAAAATCTATATGTAGAGTTTGGTAGATCCAAATGGAGTGATGCTAATTTTGGTAGAATCACAGTAAAGTGTAGTATTTAGGAAAAATATAACATGAGCACTTGTAGTAGAATTTTTGGAAGATTTAAATTGAAACTTGAAATGTGTTTTTAAATGAATGCAAACTTGTTTAATTTATATCTTGAGTTCCTGTGCTCCAAAAATTATGAAATTTTGTGGGTGAGCTATTATTGATGATTATAAGCTTTGGTAAAAATTTGAGAGTCATTGCTTGGATAGTTTTTGAGTTATAGATTTTTCTTTTATCATTGATTGATACTTGTGTAAATTTTTGTAAATTATCTAGGAATCCTATGACCATGAAACTTTGTGGGTAGCATCCTAGTACCTTAAGGATGCTAGGAAAAATATGAAATTTGTTGCTTGACACTTTTCACTAAGGTTTCCTATTTATGCCATTTTAATCCTTTATGCCTTGTCATTTTGGTGTAGGATGTGATACTTGTTCAAATGATGTGAAATTTATGTAGTAGAATATTTGAGACATGTATAAGCCACTGTAATTTTTGTGGGATTTTTTGTACACTTTGGACATGTGTTTATTAATTAACCTCATTATCTAAATAAATTAATAAAGGCATAAAAATAATTTATTTAGGAATGGACACTAGGTTTTCTGGTGTTCTTTCAACATGTATGATGAGTTAGGAAATTTGGTCTTGTCCATTTGTATGTTTACAACGTAAGTTAATAATTATTTCTTGCGTTGTGTCTTTCTGGACAATTCTGGGAACTTTATAAAGTTCACCATGATAAATTGGGCTTCTGGGAAAGTGGTCAATAACAAAGTTGTAGGAAACTTGTTTATCTAGCTTGTGTTAAAAGTTCAAGGCATTTGACCTAGTAGTTTGAGAGTTATGTCAGTTGGAAGACAGCACTCCCAACTGCCTGCTCTCTGGAATCCACGGACAGTTTTGCGAGAGCAGTCTGTTTGACCTAGTTCAAGTTCGAATTAGATTTTGGTGATTAAACAAAAGTTGTAGATAATTTTGTAATCTTTCCAGAAAGTCTTAAATCAGGGTATTTGGATCTGTAGAACTCCAGTTATGGGTCAACTTGTTGCTGCTGTTGCAGCCTGCAAAACTGTTGAGTGCAGTGAATGACTTGTTTGCTTTATATGAGTTGATGTGATGATTTAGATGCTAGGCTAATTAAGATAAATTGTTAGTTGCAGGTGCTAGACCTCTTACTGAAGATGAACAACTTTATCTTAGGTTATTAGAACTTGGTGAGTGTGCCGTTCTTGTTTTCTAAAAGAGATATGCACCTACTCGGTAAAAGTCGATGTTAATTTTGTATCATTGTGTGTCTTTCATATATCCATTCATTCATGGCTGTACATTTCATCATCATCTTCCATCTCTTGTGCATGCATGATTCTTATACTATGCATATGCATGCAATAGGTGTTCCAGAGGGAGTCACGCTTCGGAATTGAGCGATACATCCGGAGGAGCAAAGCAAGACAGCTCGGAGCTGGAGGTGCAGAACACCAAGAAGGAGCCAATGAAGAAGTTCTTGAGTGCCCCGATCACCAACCTTCCTCTTTTATGAAAGGCAAGCCCAGAGCATTCTAAGTCTCCTATGTTTTTACAAATATCTTGAGTATCTTTTATTGTTGATGATGCATTAAGTATAGGAATTGGTTGGAACCAATCGTTGCATTATATCCTTACCTTGTCCAGATAAAATCCTATGAATCCTAATTAAGTGTAGGATCGAATGGTGCTTAGCTATGCTTAGACCGGTAGAAGTCGGGTGATTTCACACCACTGCGAGATGTAGGATGAGCTCGGTCACGGTTGGCTATAATTGCTATCATGAAAAAGAACCATGTGTTAATATTGAAAAGAGACCGGACGGGATGACGGTAGTGCAAACAACAAGGCATGGAGGTCTTGGGTGTGAATCTATCCTCATCATGTCATTTAAGGACCGATTCATTTATCGTCCTCATGTCATGTTGAACACATGCCTATCACTTAGTTGGCGGATAACTGCTCTCGACCATGGCCGAGTAGCTCAACTCAGCCGGAAGACCGAGAAGTGAAAGTGCGCACTCGGTGGTAGTAAGGATGTGCGGGGAGCTATTGGCGTAAGTCCGAGGTGAGATTGACCACCTGGCAGAGTGGACTCCCTGAGGGTGCGGAGCTGCTCGGAGCCGTGATTCCTGAGATGTACCAAAGGTGACCTAAGGCTGCCTTCAGCGGTATGCCTGGGTTTGTGTTAGGAATACCCCTTAGCTGGATAGGAATCGATTCGAATCGCCGTCTCTCTCGGATAGTGAGAACTTGACTGAGCAGCGGCAACGTAGATTCACTAAATGTAAAGATATGGTTAAATGATGATGATCATGAGGAGGAGGATAATGATGAGCCATGAAATACCTGATATGGTTATTGTTGTTTGCAACTAAATCAAATGATTGATTAGTATAGGTGCTAATATAGATGGTAGGAAATGGCTAAAAGTCACTGCTAGTACAGGTGAATAATGCTAATGGTTACTCAAGCTTTTATGCAAAAAGGTTGTCCAGCAAGATCCACTAATAAAGCCTTGCATACTCCTTGGTGTCATTTATTTTTGGTTTATGACGGGTAAGTCTAGTTGAGTACATTCTCGTACTCAGGGTTTATTCCCTCTTGTTGCAGATGACGTGCTCTATAATGGCTACTGCAAGTATTGTCTCCACCCTGCTGGGGATGAAGACTAGATCATGGGCATGATCATCTATGTTATCTTATCTTACTGCTTTTGCTAGATATGACTATGGTGCTGGCTTGTATTTGAACTAAGTGTGTGTGATGGTCTCAAACTACTTTGCTTCCGCTATTTGTGAACTCGTTTTGTAATAACTATGTGTACTCTGATGTATGAGGTACTTGCGAACTACTTGTGAAATGGATGTAACATGTGGCTTGTTATGTTGAATTACTGTGATCTTGGTTGTATGCAAGTTGGTTGGAAATCCTTCACGGTTTTAGTTGACTACCTGGTTTATATGGGTTCAAGTATGACGGTTTAATCACTCCGGTGATTGCTTTCGTACTTGTGCTCTTATAAATTGGTCGGTTCTGTTACACCTGCTCCCGCTATCTTAGATTAGGGTTCTAGCTTATCCATCTATAAATCCATATCAATGAAATGACTAGTTCCCGATGTGTATATTTATTCTGCTTTTATATGTATTTTTCAAACCGTCCCGTGTTCGAGTCACCACGAGCCGAGTCACAATCGTACTTTGCATGTGGGTACAGTTTAAAAGTCAAGATAACTTTAGCAATATCATCTCGGTTACTAAGTTTATTCACAGCCCTGGGCTAGAGGCTAATCGGGATCATCTAGTCGGGTTGGAGCTTTACTTATAACTCAAGCACAAAGTGCTTATAAATTATTCACAGGGCACTGAATCATCAATGTTATTCTAGGAATAAAAAAGTGATAGTTTCCCTTGTGAATAACTTATATTACGACTATCGAGCGATATTTAACACCTGAATAGGCTGGTGAAGCTGAGCCTGTCAGTTTGTGATGGGGAAGAGGAAGAGTTAATATGCAATGCTTGGATGAATGTATGTATGAATGGATGAGTGAATGAATGAATGTATGAATGCGTGCATGAGAATGGATGGATGAATGATCATGCAATGGAAAAGAAAAGTGGGGTCGGTAAAGTTACCTTGATGGCTCGAGTGACAGGTTTTGGGGAGCTCTTACCAAATATGTCCGTGTGGGGGTCTAGGGTCCGACGTTCGTGATGGAGTTGGCGTAACCTACATGAGGCATCCCACTACTCCCTATCCATCTCTTGGCAAGGGCCCGAGCAATCCGATCGACCTAGGGTGACCCGCCGGCCTCTCCTTGATGGAGATTCCACATGAGGACCCCTCCAAACCCTTCTCGAGAAGGTGGAGGCTGAAAGAATGGGGTGTGGGGATAAAGACTCCGATCGTGCTGGTGAGCAAAGATGCCATAGCCATCGGGGCATAGGTTTCTCGTAGTCCGACCAGCTTTACTCAGTGCTTGTCTCCGCACACCCTGCCTCTAGTTTTTTAATGTGAGGAGGGGTCGGGCATGGGGAATGTCTATCAAATAGAAACTCTTGCTAGTCCTCGAGCGTGGCCCAACCTCCCACCGTTGCTAGGGTCGGGTGCTCGGTAGCGAATTTAATGCGTGTAAAGTAATGCCGACCTGTCTCTTGGCAGCAACTTTGAGTTGTTCGATCGACTTGGGTACAGGTTTTACCTCGATGGTACGAGTGATGGGTTTAAGGAGCTTTTTACCATCGTTCATGATGGGGTCAACATAACCCACGTGTGGCATCCTTTTGCTCCCTTCCTGTTTCTCGGCAGCGGCCAAGCCGTCTGATTGACTTATGTCAAACGCTGGGATAATACTTACCTGTGGAGATATGGGTTGAGAACATCCCTCCCAAAAACTTAGTTAGGCAGATAAGCCAGGTGGTGAACTTGTACTAAGCGAACAAGCTCTTAAATTTCGTTATAGCAAAAAAGCTTTTTAGCCATTCTCCCCTTTTTGTATAAAAATGTTGGTGCATTCCGACCCTTTCCGTCATTAAGGTCGTAAAGCTTAGGGTGCGGGTGAGCAAATTCTAATCACGCTGGTGAGCAAAGGCACTGTAGCCATGGAGTCGTAGGTCTCTCACAGTCCAACCAGTTATACTCAGAGTTTGTTTTTGCGACCCTAGCTCCTAGGTCTTAATGTGAAAAGGGGGTCGGGCACAGAGAATGTCTGCTAGGTGGATAGACTCTTAAACGCGTACCGACTCTTTCCATGGCTAAGGAAAAAAAGCCCAAAGTGTAGAAAAAGAACTCTGATTACACTGGTGAGCAAAGACGCCATAGCCACCAAGGCGTAGGTTTCTCGCAGTCCGACCAGTTTTACTCAGCGTTTGTTTCCACAAACTTTGCTTTTAGGTCTTAATCGTGAGAAAGGGTCGGACATAAAGATTGTCTACTAGAAATATATGCTCTTATTAGCCCCTGAATGAGGCCTGACCCCCCATCGTCACTGGGGTCGGGTGTCACTAAAGGTCGAGGAGTTTGATAGCAAAACTGATAAGAGAAAGTGTGCTTTTATTAAGGGTAAAAGCGACGTAGCTGCTCGATGTTCCAGGCATTGGCAAAGACCTCACCATCAGTGGCCTTGAGCTTCTAGGTGCCTAGTCGAAGCACCCCCGTGATGATGTATAGTCCATCCCATGACGGAGAGAGTTTGTGGCGGTTCTTATCATTCTAGACAAAAGCGGAGCATTAGATCCCTCGACATCGAAGGCCTAACCCCACTCCCAATGGTTGTGGTACCAGCGTAATGCCTGCTATTACTTGGCTAGGCAGAGGAGGGTGGCATTGCACACTTCATCTACTGGGCTCCTTCCTGTGCTCCCCCTTATTAAAGCCTCTAGACAAGAACCACCTCAAGAGGTCGCAATCCTTATATAGGTGCTCGACGGGAAAGAATGGTTTGGGCATGGCCCTTCTAGCAGCCTCTTGAAGTGGTCTGGGGTACCCTCCATGGGTTTTTGGTCCCCCTTGTGGTCGATGGCAGCCACAAGCAAGCCCCCATGTGCTGCTGCTTGTTCTTCTTCTTGATGGGACGGTTGGAGGTGCCTTCATCGGTGTCCTCGTCCGTCCTTGTTTTGAGGCAGCCAAAGGCCTAAGATCTTGATGAGTCGGGGCTCGAGCTTCGGTTCTTGCCACCGTCGTAGTGTCCACCACGACATGGGTGGAAGCCATGGCTAGCCCCCTCCATTGAACTACCATAGGTATGCCTATAGGCGTCGAGAGTATCACGTGCATCGTGGTGGAGGTCGAGACGCCATGCACCGAATCACGGTGCTCGGCCTACCGCCTCGCTGTGCCTAGTGGACCAACACGTCCCCATCGGGTTGCTCTATGGGCACATTATGCCTATAGGCATCGAGGGTGTCGCGTGCGTCACGGTGGAGGCCGAGACGCTCATGCACCAAAATCGCGGTGCGCGGCCCGAATGGGAGTCGCTGTCGAGGCGCTTTGGATGAGGTATTCTAGGAAGAGCGGCTGTCCCCCGACAATTTATGCCACGACATTGGCAAACAAGAAGGTGAGGTGGCGTAGGTCCACCCAGGATGGTCGGGGTCCCATGAGGGCGCCGGGCTGGTGCCCTGACCTCCCGTGGTCGAAGACAAAGAGCCGGTTGCTCCTAGGGGCATGGACCTCCGGCATAGGCAGCTACTGCTCCTTGGGAGCCTCGGCGATCGTGTTGAGGCCGGTGAAGAGGGGAGGTTGTGCGGCGGTAGGAGGCTGCACCAACTTTCCCTCCATCGTGACAATGAAGTCTAGGTTCCCAAAGCGCACGTGCGCGCCCTGGACCCAGTTGACATTGCGATTAGCCATCTAAGGCCTGGTGTGGATGTCGAGATGCACAAAATGCCCCTACCTAGCATGCCAACTATCGATATTTCAAGTAAACACCAACAAGTAAATTTGTATTATTGCATGTCTAGCTCGGATGGTGTGCTAAGAGGACACGAGGTTTCTACTGGTTCAGGTGGAATGTCCCTATGTCCAATTCGTTGCTACTGCTCGTGTTACTAGAACTAAAAAGTTCATAGTAGGGGTTACAAATGGGCGAGAGAGGGATAGATCCCAAGTCTCTGGTGGGAAGAACGAATGGGTACCGAGAGCTCGGTCGCTGCTCGACTATGTGTTGGAGGTTTGATGCTAGTGGTTTTTCATCTGATGCCGTGCAATGCCCCTTAATGGGTCACCCTACTTTCCCTTTTATAGGTAAAGGGAAAGCATGGGTTACAATGGGAGAAAATAGGAGAATGAGAGGCAGAGGAAGTCCTTTAGGGTTGCCGGGCCTTTCTTTTCCTCTGTGCAGGCCCTGCTGACATGGCAGGTGGTGATAGGGATAGCTCCACACTGAGCGCTTATCCACTAACAATGCCATGCCCTGGCATTGTCAGTGGGTCATCATATCCCACTCTGCCCTGGCGGGCGGTGCGGTGAACCAGCATGCTGATCAGCGGCCGTACAGGGAGTAGGCAGCATAGTAACCACACGTCCGTCACTGTGGGTGATGTGAGTTCCCTAGAATGACATGTCATAGGGATGGGTCGTATTGAGATGTGACTGCTCCCTGCATGATGCTAGAAGTTTGACCTTGGGTTGTATTTTTTGGCCCATAGTGGTTGGTGGCGTGAGCATCTATTCGGAGCCATGCCTGAGGGATCGGGCGAGGCGGAGCTAGCCCTCAGACGTCGGGCAAGGTGGAGCCAGCTCTTAGATGTCGAGTGAGGCAGAACCAACCCTCAGGGGTCGGCCGAGGCGGAGCCAACCCTCGAGGGTCAGACGAGGTGGAGTCAACCCTCGAGGGTTGGATGAGGCGAAGTCAACCCTCGGGGGCCACCGAGGTGGAGCCAACCCTCGGGGGTCAGCCGAGGTAGAGCTAGCCCTCGAGGATCGGGCGAGGCAGAGCCCGGGACCTCAGTGTCGGCCGAGGTGGAGCCAACCCTCGGGGGTTGGGCAAGAGCGAGCCAACCCTTGGGGGTCAGACAAGGCAAAGCCCATGGCCTCGGTGGTCAGATGAGGTAGAGCCCGTGGCCTCGGTGGTCGGACAAGGTGGAGCACATCAAGAGGTGTAGTCACACTCTTGACCACTCGAATGAATCAACGTTGATGGTTATTAGCTCCTCCTATTTGGGTACCCTAGTATTGGTCCCCGACACTTAGCTACATAAACTAAGCAATGTGACTAACAAGGTTACTAAAACCAAATTAGCCATGCAAGGGAGCTACTTCTATGCTACACAAGCAAGAAGGCAACTAGCAAGCTACTAAAGCTAAACTAGTCACATGAGCAACTACACAAGCACAATGTAAATGAAAGTAATACAAGATTGTGTTTTGTAGAAAGCAAACCACCGAGTAGATGATGAAGACAATGTTGACACGGTGATTTTCTCCTAAGGTTCACTTGGTTGCCACCAAGCTACGTCCCCGTTGTGTCGACCGCTCACTTGGTGGTTCGGGCACCGCAAGAACCTACCCCGAAAGTGAGGGTAGCTCAATGACACGCTCAACTAGAGTTGCTCTTCACGATCCCCGTTGGGTGAGCACAATCCCCCTCACAAATCCTCCTCCGGAGCACCGCATAATCTTCTCATGTGCTTCAATGGAGTCACAAGCCACCAAGCCATCTAGGAGGTGGCAACCTCCAAGAGTAACAAGCACCCCCGGCTTGCAACTCGATCACCTAGTGCCACTCGATGCAACCTCATGATGCAACGCACTAGAATCACACTCACTCACAATCGGATCACACTCTTGCAAGCACAAGTGAGTTAGAGAGCATCCAAGCACACCTACAAAACTCACCAAGGCTTCTGCTCCATGACCTGACGCACTACCGCCTGAGTCTGGTCATTTCCAGAGAGCTCCCTGGGCCTCTACTTTGCAATCGGACGCGTCAGGTGAGTCACAATTAGATGTAGCACCCGAGTCCGGTCCTTCACCGCCTACCATGTGCCAACGCTAAGCCTATGCCACTGCGTTAGCGAAC
Organism: Miscanthus lutarioriparius; assembly: GCA_904845875.1. NCBI lineage: Eukaryota > Viridiplantae > Streptophyta > Magnoliopsida > Poales > Poaceae > Miscanthus > Miscanthus lutarioriparius. The sequence continues at coordinate 37,827,676 of CAJGYO010000004.1, read as the reverse complement.
ATCAGAGATGACCGGACGTGGCTCCTGTGCGTTAGGTCACTCTTTGCACCAGTGTCAGGTCATAAGACTGAGACCACGCGCTCTCAGCTACCACTTGACCGGATGCACAGGTCCTCCCGAGGCCAGCGTCTGGTCACTCATAGTGACACTTTCTGGCCTCCATTTCTTCGCTGAGTTGATCCACAACAACTCCAACCACTTCTCCTTTGTAAATGTGCTAACACCACCAAGTGATCACCACCTTGTGTGCATGTGTTAGCTTTTCACAAATATTTTTCCAAAGGATTAGCACTCTTTTCTCAATGCCACTTGATCCTAACATGTATGCAAAGTTAGATCGCTCAAGTGGCACTAGATGACCGATATGCAAACAAGTTTGCTCCTCTTAATAGTACGGCCATCTATCCTAAACCCGATCATCAACTTCTCTACATGCCTATGATCGGTGAAATGAAATGCCCTATGTTATACCATTGCCTTGCGCATTCTATTTCATCTCCTTTGATGTCGACGCAACATATGCACCAACCAATCACCAAATGATATGATCCACTTCATATCATCACGTGACCATATTGGTTCATCGATCTTGACATCATTTCCTCTTCACCGTTGCTTCGGTCCATTGGTGCCAAGTCATCACTCAACTTGTCCTTCACACTTGCAACCGGTCCATCAAGCCAAGTCTTGTCTTGATCTTCTCCACCTTAGTCACATGACTCAATGTCATATCTCTTATGCAATGAGCTCCTTCATCACATGTGTGAGCCTTGCAACAAATCCAAGCCTTTTCCACCTCTTTGGCACGTGTTGCTCACACAGGTGTACCTGTGGACTAATCACCTATGTATCCCACATAAACACATATTAGTCCACCTAGGTTGTCACTTAATTACCAAAACCAAACAAGGACCTTTCAAGCGGGCCTAATTAAATAGGACCAAGCCACCTTTCTAGGAATATCAACCTCCATCCCAATTAAAAAGGAATTAAATCTCAAGCACGCACACTCAAGGGGAACCAAGCCGACGCAGTGTTTCGACTTACAAACAACTGCGCGTCCCCTGGCTTGTGTGCAAAACGGGATTGATAAGACAGGGTGACTCGGGGGTGGCACTAGAACAAGCTCATCTCCGACAACAGCGCACTTTGATCGGCTTGAATGTAATCAGAACTTGAGTCACTATTGGAAACCTGGGCTACCTCTTGGTACCCAAACTACGAACCACCCGACTAAGACAACCCCGACTACTCATAGATCATCAAGCTGCATTTGATAGACAAGCTTGGGGGCTTATGTCGATGCCATACCCCCGGGTACCATGACTTCCATATTGCCGACTACTGACTCTAGATCAGAGACGAGCCGAAGGCCCACGACGACCCTATTCAAGGAAGGATATCTCCAGATTGCGCCAAGACTCCAACTAGAGCATGACTCCTTAGCTTGTAGGGTAAGTTGATTTCGGATATAAATAGCTAGCAATATCCTCTGTTGTAATAATCCAATCTCTGATAGGCATAGCTACATTGTAACATCAATCTCGTAGAATACAAGCAATACAAGAGTAGCAACTGGACGTATAGCTTTTACTCATTTCTTGGGGGCTCAAACCAGTATAAATCTCGTCTCCATCTGTGATTGTTCTTCGCACCAAGCGGGGTTCCCCAAGAACCAAATATCTACCAGTAAAAACACCGACAGGTGGAATCATGGAGAATTCGAGAAAGTTAATGATGTGTTGAGTTGCAACCCACTCAAGGATGTAGAGATAACTCGGCATTACCTTGGAGTAGTGAGATTCTATTAGAGGGTAATTGGAGGTAATATAATCTTGGACATAAGAGTGACATCTATGAGGATCACAAGAATCTAAAAGACATCTTCACTATGTTGGTTTTGAGCTTGTGACATCATTGTTGGATTGAAGCAATCAAGGCTTTATGACTTGGAAAAGTGCTATCACTTCGAGAAGCAAAAGTCATGGCCGATGCCCTTAGTAAAGGAGAGTTATGCTAAGAAGATTCGGATGACACCAAGGACTAAGAATTGTATTCAAGGTTTGTGCAACTTAACCAAAAAATAATCATTAATGTTTTGAAGTTGGTGATAGAATCTACTTTGAACCAAGAAAGTAAGAAGGCTCCGTTGGAAGGTGAACATATGAAGAAAGAGATTTGATAGTATGGACTAGAAAGGAAAAGTGGCCTAGTGTTTGGAGTAAGTGTCAAATCTTAGAAACACATGAGAAAGTACTTGGAGTGAGATCTTCAGGGTAGGTAAAGTAGAACGGAATCATTACTAAGGAAAGGGAACAACTCGAGGAAGAGATGAAGATTCAAAAGCGGAGTATCCTCATCTCTTTGATCACCATCTTCTGAATCTCAAGGACAAGATTCATCTTAAGGGGGGTAGAATTGTAACACCCTAAAATTTGCTTATTTAGAAATAGAGCTAGAATAATTTAATTATGAATTTTTGTGCTCATGAAACATAGGGAAATAATAATTTTTTTCTTCATTAAATTAAAATTCATCATAGGGTGTAGCAACATTGTTGATGCATTCATGTCGTTGCATTCTTATTTTTGTGATGATTGGTTTTGATCAAATCTTAAAAGGCATTCAAAACTTTTTTGAAAATGGATTTGGAGAACTCTAAAAATAAAAATAAAAAGGATTTCTCTTTCCCTTCCCCCTCTCTTTTTGGCCCGCTCGGCCTGCCCCGCTCCCCCTCCCCAGCACCCAGTAGCCGGTCCTCCCGCTCCCTCGCTTGCTCCCTTCCATAGGCCGCGCTCCAGCTCTTAGGCCTAGCCTAGCCTACCTTTGCTCTCCCCACTGGCCTCCCAATCCTGCGACCCACCCTAGCAGGCCTAGCCTAGTAGAGCTGAGCCCAGTTGGACCAAAGCCCACATGGGCGCTCTCTCTCTCTTCGTTGGCCAACCAAGCCGGCCCAGCAGCCATGCTGCTCAGGCGCACCCCCTTCTCTTCTGCTTTGGCTAACCGTTGGGACTCACGCTTCCATCTGCCGATAGGTGGGCCTGCTTTGTCAGTGTCATCCCTCACCTCCCGCTTGTCTTCAAGACAGACTCTATTCCAACTAGGACTCCACCACCGCCCTATTTTTCGTGGGTTTTGGCGTTCGTGCCATGCCGAGCCCCCCATAAATAGCAATGCCTACGCCCACCGCCTTCCCATCTAACCCTAGAGCAGGCTACCAACTCGCCTAAGAGCTCGTAGCAGCCACACACCCTAGCCACCGCCACCATCATGCTCGCCTCGCCATTCTACCACTCCGCCATCATCTGGGACCGCTCGTCGAGCTTCGCTTGGAGGTAAGCAAGCAGACAGTACCGCGCTAGCTCTCTCTCTCTCTCTCTCTCTTTCTTACCGTAGTGTCATTGCCATTGTTTTGTCAGAGTCTTGAGCCGCTAAATCGAGCCTGAGCTCTCCTCTACATCATCACGACTGCCATTGATCCTCTCTTTGAGTTTGCCTTTGTCCACTCTCTCATTTCGACCAAACCCCGAGCCAAATCATGGCCTCTAAGGCTGATTTTGTTCATGCCAGCAAGCTCCTTCGGCGTCGGCAATGGCAGCCGCCGCGCCGGTTATTGTAGCTGGCCGGTTTGCTCTCTCTCCTCCCTCGATCTAATCTGAGTCATTCAGATCTAATCCAAATGCTCGATCAAAGCCAACCATACCCCTTCGCCTGTCACTTTTGTTAAAGAGCCCCTCTATCTTTTCAAAATAGAACCCACAGTCCACGACATAGTCTCTGAATACGTTTTCTCTTTTAGAAAGCATAGAGTTCCTCTGTTAGATTCAAAATATGTTTTCTTTATTTATAGATTTGCCACTGATTTTGTTTTACTTATAAAAACTTTGTTCTAACTCCGTTTTGACCCGTTCAAGTTGCGTTAGATTCGTAATTTCATAATCTATATGCTCATACTATTATTAAACATGTTTTCAACTTTTAAAATTTAAGATTAGTTTTAATCTATTATTTTACTAAAAATATTGTTTAATTCATAACTATTTCGTTATAGCTCCGATTAGAGTGTTTTTATGTTTTTTGTGTCTGTGTGTTCGTGGCAACACGTAGATTTGTTTTCAAACATTTTTGCTGATTGGTGTACTATTCTAATCTAGTCATATTTTTATGTTATGCATGTCTGTGTGGATGCTTGTGTGGTGCTTTATGATCTTGTCCAGTCAGTGAGCTATACGTGGTGAACCAGAAGCCATCTTTTGAAGGTTTGGAATTGAAGAAGGATCTGAGTTTAAGGCAAGTATAGCATATGATCATCCTTGTTACCTATTCACCTTTAATCACTTAATTCATACTGCATGTGTCTACCTTGACTACCACTAAGGATTTCCTAGTCTTTGGTACCTTGTACCTTGTCACCTATGGGTTTATGCATTGGGTAGTATGAAGCTAGTGCTCCACTTAAACCATGATCTTGTAACTTAACTAATGGTATATGCAATAAACATTAAAATATGCTTTTTAGCAACTTGGCTTAAGAGGGCTAGAGCATTGGATTTTATGGTGCTCTAGTTTCTCTCCATAAGGACTTATCTGTAAGTGATCACCGGGACTTACAGTACAACTGTGAGGGCCACATGGCTCTGGCTTTAGTCAAGTATGAGAACCTTTTCTAGCTTGTTAGTGGTTACGTTTATAGCACAAAAGGGGCTAGACACGATGGATATAGGACAACCTCTGCTCCTATGTGTATAGCCATGAAGGAATTGTGCCATTCGAAAGGGGGGTTCCTACATCTGCGTGCCAAGTGAATCCTAGAGGCCCTAACTTATTAGACAAACCTTTGAAAGACTTCATAGTGACCCCTGCCTGCTCACCTTGAAAGTATTTTGGGAGTTGTAAACCCAGGCATATGGGTAATCATAACTTATAGTGAAAGTGTACAACCTCTACAGAGTGTAAAACTGGTATATCAGTCGTGCTCATGGACTCGAGAGGCCTTGGAACTCTTACAGAATAGATGATCATTAATGGTTAATTGTTTATGCTATTCATTATTCATGTTTACCTGATCATGTGTTTACATGGGTGAAAGCATCTAGGCCCCTAGTTGGGTTTTGGTGATTAATGATGACACGAGATTACGATGACTAATGTGTGTTTTGCAGAGGCAATTTGAGTTAGGTCATGGTAATAGAAATTGATTGGGAAATCATGGTTGTCATGACCTTGTTGATGGAAATCATTTTGGTTTTCAAAGGATGGATGACAAGGTTAAGGACGGACTAGTTCTAAGTGTCGTTTGGTGATGGAGAGACACTTAGAGTAGTTTAGGACTTTGTTTCTCCTTTAGCTGTACTATTAAGGGGGTATGGACTAGTAGATTGACCTAGGTAAGTCTAGTGGGTTTGGTGTGGTGCACACTTGTCAAACCTAGCACTAGGTAGCTCAGGAATAGCCCTAAGATCAATTGGAGTAAACTTCATTCACATAGGATTTTGAGTTGGAAGTGAATGGAGGGTCAAATGATTGACCAGACGCTGGTCTAGTTGTGACCGGACGCTGGAGGGTGAGTCTGGTCAGTTCATTTGATCAACTGCAGTCGTCTGGTACTGACTAAACGTTGAGTGAAGGTGCACCGGACACTAGGGTACCTACGTCTGGTCAACTCTAGAGAGGTTCTAGAGAGACTTTTTCCTGACCGGACGCGTCCGGTATGTGCTGATCGAACGCTGGTCAGGTTCTAGTACCAGACCGGACACTAAATAGAAAAGTGATCGGACTCTAGGTGCCAGCGTCTGGTGAAAAGGTCCTAATATGGCTAGAGGGGGGGTGAATAGCCTATTTAAAAATCTACAAATCAACTAGAGCAATTTGATTAGTATAACAAGTAGCAAAATGCAAACTTGCTCTAGCTCTACAAGGGTTGCAAGCCACCTATCCAACAATTCTAGTTGATATGATCACTAGACACACAATTTACTATGTTACTACTCACTAAGAGCTCTCACACTTGCTACACTAAAGAGCTCCACTAGATGAACTTAAAACAACAAAGCAAGCTCTCAAATCTAATTACACTAAAGAGCTTGCTACAACTAGTTTGCAAGAATATAAATGAGTGAGTAAGGCGATTATACCGCCGTGTAGAGGAGTGAACCAATCACAAGATGAATACTTAATCAATCACCGGGAGAATACCAAAGGGCAAGAGACAACGAATTTTCTCCCAAGGTTCACGTGCTTGCCAACACGCTACATCCCTGTTGTGTCGATCAACACTTGGTGGTTCAGCGGCTAAGAGGTGTTTTACAAACCTCGTCCACACAATTGGACACCACAAGAACCATCCCACAAGTGAGGTAACTCAATAACACGAGCAATCCACTAGAGTTACCTTTCAATGCTCCATTGGGGAAGGTACAAATCCCCACACAATCACCGAAGATGGCCACGAACAATCACCAACTCATGCCAATCCTCCTCCGCTGCTTCAAGCCGTCTAGGTGGTGGCAACCACCAATAGCAACAAGCGAATCCCACAGCGAAACACGAATACCAAGTGCCTCTAGATGCAATCACTCAAGCAATGCACTTGGATTCTCTCCCAATCTCACAATGATGATGGATCAATGATGGAGATGAGTGAGAGGGCTTTGGCTAAGCTCACAAGGTTGCTATGTCAATGCAAATGGCCAAGAGAGTGAGCTTGAGCCGGCCATGGGGCTTAAATAGAAGCCCCCACGAAATAGAGCCATTGTACCCCTTCACTGGCACAACGTGGGGTGACCGGACACTCTGGTCAGATCGACCGGATGCAGGACCCCAGCGTCTGGTCGCCCGATGCTTTCCACATGTCATCTGCTTCAAACGCTGATCGCCCGATTTCAACAATCAAGTGTTGACCGGACGCGTCAGTTAGAAAGTGACCAGACGTAGGACCCCAGCGTCCGGTCGTTTCTAGTAAGGTTCCAAACGCAACTTTTCATGACCGGACGCGTCCGATCATGCCCGACCGGACTCTCCCAGTGTCCGATCACTCAATGTCTTCTCTGTGCGTCCCACATCAGCGTATGTTAGCATTGACCGAACACACCCTGCCAGCGTCCGGTCACTGCGTGACCAGTGTCCGGTCGAAGACCAAAACATGCGCCCTCTACTGCCACTGATCAGACACGCCGGTCCAACCGAGACCAGCGTCCAGTCACTTGCAGTGACCTTCGTCTTTCTTGTATAGGGCGCCGGTGGCACCATCGGACTGTCCACACTCTATGGGCGGACACTCCACCGGTGAAGTTTCTAACCCTTGCTCAAATGTGCCAACCACCAAGTGTTTCACCTTGTGCACATGTGTTAGCATATTTTCACAAACATTTTCAAGGGTGTTAGCACTTCACTAGATCCTAAATGCATATGCAATGAGTTAGAGCATCTAGTGGCACTTTGATAACCGCATTTCGATACAAGTTTCACCCCTCTTAATAGTACGGCTATCAATCCTAAATGTGATCACATTCACTAAGTGTCTTGATCACCAAAACAAAATGGCTCCTACCATTTATACCTTTGCCTTGAGCCTTTTGTTTTTCTCTTTCTTCTTTTCCAAGTTCAAGCATTTGATCATCACCATGCCATCACCATCATCATGATCTTCATCATTGCTTCATTACTTAGAGTAGTGCTACCTATCTCATAATCACTTTGATAAACTAGGTTAGCACTTAGGGTTTCATCAATTAACCAAAACCAAACTAGAGCTTTCATCTGGTCAACATCAGTAAAGTTCTAGAGATCTTTTTTCTTGACCAGACACATCCGGTCAGTGCTGACCGGACGCAGGTCAGAGTCCGGTTAGAGCTTAATGGCTCTTTCTAACACAGTGGCGGGTATAACTAACTGGAGCGTCCAGTCACCCCGTAGAGTGATGACTTAGCCTCCAAACATTGTGTTTTGAATGAGGGGGTATAAATACTTACTCCACTCATTCATGGGAGGGCTCTTGCCCATTTGTTCAGCTGAGAAACACCTTTGGAGTGCAAGGGAGAGCAAGAGCCTAGTAAGGTGATTGAGATTTGAGAATCCAAGATTAAGGACCTTATTAGTGCATAGAAAGTAGCAAGTGTGCATCGACCCTTCTCATTAGGCTTGTCTTAGTCAAGTGAGAGCTTGTGCTTGTTACTCTTGGTGATCGCCATCACCTAGACGACTCGGTGGTGATTGGGAGCTTGGTGATCATCTAGCGGAGCCTGTGGATGACCCAACTCAAGTTGTGAGCGGTTGTGGGCAATTCACCATGACGGAGTGTCAAAGAATCAGCTCATAGAGAGTACTTGATCCTTGTGTGGATCAAGGGGGAGCTACACCCTTGTGCGGGTGCTCCAACGAGGACTAGTGGGGAGTGGCAACTCTTCGATACCTCAGGAAAACATTTCCGCGTTCCTTTCCCTCTCTTTACTTTGAGTATTTATATTTGAGCAATTCATTTCATGTCTTTACATTCCTAGAATTGCTATGCTAGAGTAGGATTGGAACATAGGGTGTAAAACTTTTGTGCGGTAGAACAATAGAATACATTCTAGGCACAAGGGGTGAAGTGGGCTACGTGTAGGGCTTAATTATTACAAAGAACTTAGAATTAGCCCAATTCACCCCCCTCTTGGGCATCTTGATCCTTTCAATTGGTATTAGAGCCTCGTGCTCACTAAATTAGGATTAACCGCCTAGAGCAAGATGTCCCACCGGGATAGACCCCCTCCTATCTTTGAGGGAGATGATTTTCCTTATTGGAAAATTCGCATGGAGGCATATCTAGAAGCTCTAGATGTTGGAGTTCTTAGAGCCGCTCACAAGGCTTTCCAAAACCTAAGGATCCCACTAACCTTCAAGGCGATGAGGTGAACTACGAGAAATGGAATGCAAAGGCTAGAAACACCCTCTTTAGAGGCTTTTGCAAGGATGTTTTTAACCGTGTGCGGAACCACAAAGACACCCATACACTATGGTCGGACATTTGTGCGCTCCATGAGGGAACCAAGAGTGAGCGTGAGGAGCGCTACCACCTTGTAATGAAAAAGCTTAATTCATTTGAGATGCTTCCTAGAGAAAGTGCTAATAAGATGTATTCACGCTTGAATATTCTTGTAGAGGAAGTCAATGGGCTTAGACTCACACAAATGCAACCCTCCGATGTTGTAAGAAAGATCTTGAGTGTCCTCCCCATTGACAAATATGAACATATTGTGACGGTGCTTCATCAAGGTGATCTTTCTGCCGCTACACCAACTCAAATATTGGGGAAGATCAATGCACATGAGATGTACATGCACATCACACCATAAGATGGCTCTTCTTCCACCAAGAAAAAGATTTGGTATTCAAGGCTAGCCAAGAGAAGAAGGGCAAAGCAAGAGTTGATCATGATAGCTCAAGTGATGATGAAATTGATGATGCAAGTCTTGCTCTCATGGTGAGAAGAACCACCAAGATGCTCAAAAAGCTCAACAAGAATGGTGTCAAGTTTGATGGCAAGAAGAAGAAATTCTTCACTAGCAATAGAAGAAAGCCCATCTCTAAAATGGATTGCTATAATTGTGGAGAACTTGGTCATCTAGCTCATCAATGCCCCAAACCCAAGAAAGACAAGTATAAGAAGTACAAGGGCAAGAAAGATGACTCAAGTGATGAAGATGATGATGAGAAGAAGAAGAACAAGCCATACAAGAATAAGGATGGCAAGAAGAAGGAATATCACAAGAAGAAGAAGAATGGCAAGGCATACATTGTTGATGATTGGCTCACGGATATTGTATCATCAAGTGGCTCATCCGATGATGAAAGTGAGAATGAGAACGAGAAGGTGGCCGCTATTGTAATTGATTCTTCACTATCTTCACCGACACCGCCGCCATCATCCTCTACACACCTATGCCTTATGGCCAAGGGCGAACGAAAGGTACAAAATAATGATGATAGTAGTGGTGATGATAATGCTAGCAATGATGATAGTGATAGTGATAAAGAATTTGAATCACCTTCTTATGATGATCTTGTCAAGTTGCCAAACCAATACACTAAAATCATTAGAAAGAAAAGAGCTAAAAATGAAAAGCTAGAACTTGAGAAGGACTCACTCTTAGCAAAATATGACATAGCCGAAAAAGCTAGTATTGAGCTTAGAGAAGAAAATAAAATTATGCCATCCAAACTCAAGGAGCTCAAATCATCTAAAAAGGAGCTTAGAGAAAAACATGATAAACTTGAGGGGATACATAATGAGCTCACCACTAGCTACAATTTGCTAAAAGAAGAGTACACCAATCTCAAGGTTAATCATGACAATCTTGTTCTTTCCAATGAGTTATTATACAATGAGCCACATGATGCTACTAACAATGTTGTTAAGATTGATATAGCTACATCATGTGATGACTTGATTGTTGAGAGCATTGAGCAAGGTTCTAGTAGCAAAGGCAAGAAAGTGGTTGAGTCTGACAACTATGATGAGTATGTCAAGATCAATAATGAGAATGAGAAGCTCAAGAAAGATCTTGAAAAGCTATCAACCACCAACACAATTCTGATAGAAAATCTTGACAATGATTGTGATATAGCTCTTGAGAATGAGAAGCTTAAAGAAGAGAACAAGAGACTCAAGATGGAAAAAAATCATGATGAACTTAGAGAAGAAAACAAGAAGCTCAAGTTGGAGAAAGAACATCTCAAGACCGGTTTGAGCAAGTTCACAAGAGGCCAATATCTCCAAAGTGAGCTACTCATGAACACCGTGATGAAGATGGATAGAAGTGGTATTGGGTACTTGGCAAATCAAGAGAAGAAAGCTCAAGCTCAACATCAACAACAACATAAGTCAAAGTCTAAGACAAAGAGATGTTTTGAGTGTGGACAAGAAGGTCACTTTGCCCATGAGTGTCAAACTCCACCACCACAACCATTGCCCAAGCATGCTAGACCCTTTGCCTTCAATGCTCATTACATGCTTAGAAAGGATTCTAGTGGAAAAAATAAAAGTCATGTTCTTAGGTCCTCCCAAGAAGAATAGGCCTAAGAAAATTTGGGTTGCAAAGTCACTAGTTGAGAAAGTCAAGGGCCTCCATCAAGTTTGGGTCCCTAAACAACAAGCTTGATCTCTTGTGTGTAGGTAAACTACAAGACCGATGGAAGTCATTGGGTTATTGATAGTGGTTGCACTCAACATATGACCGGTGACCCTCGTATGTTCACCTCACTAGATGAAGAAGTAGATGGTCAAGAAAGGATTACATTTGGTGACAATTCAAAGGGCAAAGTTTAAGGATTGGGCAAAGTTGCAATATCAAATGATCATTCAATATCAAATGTGCTATATGTTGCTTCATTGGGTTTCAACTTGCTATCCGTTGGTCAATTGTGTGATCTTGGCTTTCAATGTTTGTTTACCAAGAAGGAAGTCGTTGTATCAAAGAAAGATGATGATCAAGTTATATTCAAGGATTTAGATACAACAACTTATATCTAGTGGATTTCACCTCCAAAGATACAAACTATAAGACATGTTTATTCACCAAAACATCACTTGGATGGCTATGGCATAGAAGACTTGCACATGTTAGGATGAGCTCACTTAAGAAGCTAATAAAGAATGAATTGGTGAGAGGTTTGAAGGATGTGAAATTTGTTAAAGACAAGCTTTGTAGTGCATGTCAAGTCGACAAGCAAGTTGCAAACATTCATCCAACAAAAGCTTACATGTCAACAACAAGAGTGCTCAAGCTTCTTCATGTGGATCTATTTGGACCAACAACTTACAATTGTTTGGGTGGAAATCTCTATTGTCTTGTGATTGTTGATGACTACTCTAGATATAATTGGGTGTTCTTCCTTCATGATAAGACCGAAGTGGTATCATGTTTCAAGAAGTTTGCCAAGAGAGCACAAAATGAATTTGAAGTGAAGCTCAAGAAGATAAGAAGCGACAATAGAAAAGAATTTGACAACACAAACAATGAAGCATATTGTGATGAAGTAGGGATCAAGCATGAGGTCTCCGCAACATACACTCCTCAACAAAATGGTATAGTAGAGAGAAAGAACCAGGACACTTATCATACTTGCAAGAACAATGCTTGATGAGTACAATACACCTGAAGGTCTATGGGTGGAAGCTATCAACACCACATGTTATGCATCCAATCGCCTATTTCTTCAATGGAAAGAAGCCGGACGTATCATTCTTCCGGGTGTTTGGTTGCAAATGCTACATCTACAAGAAGCGACAACACCTAGGAAAGTTCCAAAGATATTGTGATATTGGCTTTCTCGTGGGTTACTCATCAAAGTCCAAAGCATATCGAGTATTTAATCATGCCATCGGCTTGGTTGAAGAAACATATGATGTGGAATTTGATGAATCTAACAAGAGAATCTTGATGATGTAGGTGATGAACCATTGAGCGAGGCCATGAAGAACATTCTAGTTAGAGACGTGAAGTCCAAAGATGATGTACAAGTGATTGATCCACCTTCTTCACTAAATGTGCCACAAGATGATGATAAAGATGAGAGAGTAGAAAATGAAGATACTCATGTCTCTCATGATCAAATGGTGGCACAAGCTCAAGATGTTGATGCTCCACAACCTCCCCCTCAAGTGGTTGATAGAAGAAATTCACCCCTACTACAAGCACATCCACAAGATCTCATCATAGGGAGTCCTTCAAAGGGTGTAATGACTCACCCTCAAAAACTTGCTTTATTTATTGAACATCACTCATTTGTTTCTTGCATTGAGCCTAAAAAGGTAGAAGAAGCTCTTCAAGATCTTGGATTGGATAAATGCCATACATGAAGAGTTGAACAACTTCACCCACAATGAAGTTTGGACACTTGAAGAGCGACCACAAGGTGCAAGAGTTATTGGAACAAAGTGGGTGTTCCACAACAAGCAAGATGATCAAGGCATTGTTGTGAGGAATAAGGCAAGACTAGTTGCAAAAGGGTTCTCTCAAGTTGAAGGGTTGAATTTTGGAGAAACCTCTACACCCGTTGCAAGACTTGAAGCCATTCATATCCTCCTTGCATATGCATCGCATCATGAAATGAAATTATATCAAATGGATGTTAAAAGTGTATTTTTAAATGGTTTCATAAATGAACTAGTCTATATTGATCAACCTCCTAGGTTTGAAGACCCTAGATATCCTAATCATGTCTATAGGTTGTCCAAGGCGCTATATGGGCTTAAGCAAGCCCCAAGAGCTTGGTATGAGCGTCTTCAGGATTTCCTCATTGAGAAGAGCTTCACCATTGGGAAGGTCGATACCACACTATTTACCAAGAAGCTTGATGGAGAGATCTTCATTTGTCAAGTATATGTTGATGATATCATATTTGGCTCATCAAATGAAGACTATTGTAAAGAGTTTGGTGAATTAATGTCAAAGGAGTTTGAGATGTCTATGATTGGAGAGCTTACATTCTTTCTTGGTTTTCAAATCAAGCAAATGAGAGAGGGGATTTTCATCTCTCAAGAAAAATATACCAAGAAACTTCTCAAGAGGTTCAAAATGGATGAATGTAAGCCAATCAAGACACCAATGCCATCTAATGGACATCTCGACCTAGATGAGGGAGGTAAATCAGTTGATCAAACTCTCTACCGTTCTATGAATGGTAGTTTATTATATTTGACCGCATCTAGGCCCGACATCATGTTTAGTGTGTATATGTGTGCTAGATTTCAAGCTAATCCTAAGGAGGCTCAAATGGTTACCGTTAAAAGAATCCTTAGATACCTTAAGCACACACCAAGCATTGATCTTTGGTATCCCAAAGGAGCTAGATTCCAACTAGTTGGCTATTCCGATTCGGATTATACCAGTTGCAAAATTGATAGAAAAAGCATATCCGAAGGGTGCCATTTGCTTGGTAGATCACTAGTGTCTTGGACCTCCAAGAAGCAAAATAGTGTGGCTTGTCCACCGCCAAAGCGGAATACATTGCCGCGGGTACTTGTTGTGCACAAATTCTTTACATGAAGCAAACTTTGCTAGACTATGGTGTAGTTCTAAAAAAGGTACCTCTTTTGTGTGACAATGAGAGCACGATAAAGCTTGCTAATAATCCAGTTCAACACTCTCGCACCAAGCACATAGATATCCGTCATCACTTTTTTAGAGATCATGTTGCTAAAAATGATATATCACTAGAAGGTGTAAGGACCAGGATCAATTGGCGGATATCTTCACCAAACCGCTAGATGAGGCTACATTTTATCGGTTGAGGAATGAGCTCAATATGCTTGACTTTAGTAACTTCACTAAAAATGAGATTGTGTTGTCACTTGCATTGCATTGTAATAAAAACATGTTTAATTTTTGGTAATACACTTAGAGCTTGTCTAACATAGTTAAGATAACCGCCGAAAAGCGTGTGAAGAAGTTTAGCCTTGGATCAAACTTGACAAGCATCTAGAATTACTTTCAAGTATTGCATTGCATATGCATGTGTGTGTTGCTTTGTCGTTTTTTTGTTATCTTTTGAGCACCCGCTGTGTTTGTCCACAATTAGGGAGAGCATTTGAAGCTCCTATTGGACATAAAACCCTCTTATGTGGTCACATGGTGCTCCTCGCCCCTTTTATTGCATATTTTCTTAAAAAGAATTATAGCCTAAGGCAAAATATTTTGAGGGTTTGAGAGAGGTATCTCACATCAGTCCCAATTAGTGTTTATTTGCGTCTTATTGAAGTTGGGACTTGATTGGGAAAAGGCAACGTGAAGGAACTTTGAAGATTTCTTGAAAAATGGTGACTGGACGCTGCACAATGTTCTTCCAGCATCCGGTGTGAAGGTGATCCTGCGTCCGGTCAAACAAAGAAGACAATGCTAGAATCGACCGGACTCTATGGTGCGTCCGATCATGAGGCACTAGATGCATCCGGTCGCGACTTGAGGAGTTTTGGACCTCTCTATTGTCGGCGGGACTCTGTGTGGCTGCGTCCGGTGTGAAGTTGGCCCTGTGTCCGGTCAAACGAAGAAGAAGATGTCAGAACCAACCGGACTTTGTTGTGCGTTCGATCACGAGGGACCAGACATGTCCGGTCATGATTTGAGGGATTTTGGACCTCTCTGTTGTTGACCGACTCCGGGTGGCATCGTCTGGTCGTTGTCTCCGGTGCGTTCGGTCAGTTGAATCCGAGTCGATCTAGATTCCTTTTCTTTCCTTGTCTATCACGGGGGCACCTTAAATTGTTTTTCATCGTTCGCATCTAGGTCATCCACATAGCCCGCTCTTGCGCCTACATCCGCCATAGCGCTACCGCGCCCGTGCCGACCTCGCCCATGCCCGCACTTGCCCTCGCCTCGCCACGCCTGCGCCTACCTCGCCCACATCAGCGCTTGCCCTAGCCGCACCCACATCATGCCATCGCCTCGCCGCTCCCGCGCCCGCACAGCCTCACCGTGATAGCAGCTGTGCCAGCCTCACCACGACCGCTCTCACGCCTGCCTCCGTCGTAGCGTTGGCACGCCCGACGCCTATCTCGTGCCTACACCACTGCTTGCCCTAGCCACGCCTACACTGCCTCGCCTACGCCCATGCCAGCATTGCGCTGCCACGCCTTCTCGACCACCGCACCGCTTTGCATCACCAAACCCTAACCCTAGGTATATCCTTATCGATTCCAGTGGTGCCCCATGATCCTCTCCTTTGCTTGTCGGTCGTCAAATCATCAGATTCCATCAGGTAGCAAGCCATCGCTTTCAATTTCGTATCTACTGCTTGCTTCTTAGGATTTCTCATCTCTAGATGAATACTATGATTATTTATATTCCCTATCTATTCCATCGTGCACCGAGTCGGTGCTCTTGTGGTTGATTTGGTAGTTATCAGTAAACTCGGGCCAAGCCCGTGAGTACAAATTGAGGCCAAGCCTCATGAGTGTCAGTCGGTAGTTGTTTCCTATCAGTGGTAGTGATTCTCGTTAGCTTGACCAATGGCATGTTGCAAGAAAGCCGGAGGTGGTCCCGGCGATGAGGATCCAAGGCCTCCGCCTTGCCTGACTGCTCAACAAAAAAGAAAGGCGAAAAAGACTACAACAAAGAAGCACAAGTTCGCTAATGTTGAGGCAGAGAGAGCAGCAGTAATGGCAGCCGCCGTAGAGCGAGCCGAGAGAGGTGGAACTAGGAGTGGAGTTCGTATAGGCGATCAGCTGTCACTAGCTCAGAGGGCCGCCGTCGAGAGGATTGAGACTAGTCTTGGTAGTCCACCTAGGACTGTCATGCTTGGAGGACGGCGTGTCTCTTTAGAGGAGAGTTAGACTCAGGGGAAGACTAAGTAGTAGACACAGTCAGCAGAGCAGATAGAGGGTACTCAGCAGGCAGAGTAGGTTGAGGAGACAGAGCAGGCAACACAACCATAGGTTCGACGCTCTAGTCACACATGCACTCAGGTGTCACCGAGGCCTGAGACACAGAGGAGGGACTCTCATTCACCTCCTAGACCATAGGGTCCACCTCCGGTGGTTCACCTTGACCTAAGGGTAGCCACATCCATACAGATACAACAGCTATGGTTTGTGCAGTTTAAGGACTGGTTTCCACCAAGGAGGGATGAGCATGTCTCAGAGAGCTTCTACACTGTGTTGCAGGAGGATTTCTATAATGCATATCTTAACAGTGGTGTTGCTTTCAGATGTTAGAGAGTCTGCTCCTTTGAGTATCTTGTTGCAGCTACAGGTGAGTAGATCCATCCTTACCTTTCTTATCTGCCGGGCTTGACAGATCTTCTTGGACAGACTAGTTGCTATGTTCTGTCATGGGTTCATGAGTTCTACTCCTCTCTTTGGATTGACCCAAGGCACAGATTCATTCACTTTGCTTTCAGAGGCCATGACTACAGGATCCAGAGCTTGAGAGTTAGAGAGATACTGAGGATTCCAAAGTCCCTTATTTGCCTTCATGAGTTATGCTATGGACAGATAGAGCCTTCGAGATGCCCTCATGGTGGACTTGTGCCACCTATAGACCTCATCAAACCTTGCTTCATAGAGCCGTTTGGCAAGGGGTCGAGCAGGACACCATGTGATCTTACACCTATAGCTCGACTCCTTGATGCTATTATGAGGAGGACTCTACTTCTGAGGATGGGCTACCATGAGGGTCTGACTCGCATTCAGTTGTGACTAGCGTATCATCTTGTGTCTTAGATGTCTTTGATATTTGGGATGTGATGCTTTCAGAGATGGAGGACACACTAGTAGAGGGCTTCAGACGTCACCGTCAGCTGCCTTATGCTCATTGGATCACTTTCCCAATCAGAAAGGCAGTTACACAGAAGTCCCTAGAGATCTTGGCAGAGTGGACATGTGCTACTACTGAGTTTCCCCAGTATGACTTGAGCTAGATGCTATGTCACAATCGTGTGAGGACACCTAGCCAGCCAAGCCATCGCCTAGAGGTACCAGAGACAGCAGCTCAGCAGGATGAGATCATCAGGGGTATCGCTGTGATAGAGGAGGAGCAGCTTGATGCACAATAGGAGGATGAGGTTGAGAGCGACCCGAGTGATAGCTCCAGCTCAGCTCCACCATAGCCACCACAGACAGACCCAGCACTCATAGCTGTACTTGAGCGGATGAGACAAGACCAGGCACGTCAGGCACAGGAGACCGCAGCTGTACTTGCTCAGGTTTGAGCATGACAGGATGAGTTTCAGTGGCAGCAGCAGGCCATGCAGCAGTAGCAGCTCATGATTCAGTAGCAGTTACTTGGCTTCATGTAGCACGTCTCCACTGCTATCGGGGCTAATCCTTAGTAGTCTACTTTTTACATAGGCCAGCCTGCTACCACCACTACAGTGACTAGCTATACAGCCTAGTGGGCCTCTATGTCAGAGACAGCCAGCTCCTCAGTTTGCCTCACCTACAGAGCAGGTGTCTCAGTGGTTTGCTTCACCAGGGACAGCTCAGGGTCTGCACTTTACTCCGATTATTATGGGCTTCACTCCAACTCAGACTTCTTCGGTGTTAGTGGCAGACACCCTAGTCTCTAGGAGTCTCAGCGCTACCTTCAGTGAGCTTATAGGGCAGCCTACTCCTCTAGTATTCCGAGTCCCTGTCCCTACCACAGCTGCTCCTATTACTAGGACTACTAAGACGATCACGTCCTCTGTTGCATCATCTGAGCCACTTCAGACAGTCACTCCTATACTTGAGGCTTCAACGACAGTGGCAGATGTGGCTCCACTTCCAACAGTGATGACACCTCTAGAGTCACAGGATGCGCCAGTTATTGAGTAGACCTAGATCGCTTCGCCTTCACTTCCAGCTATAGAGGGTCAGACCGCTTAGAGTTCAGGGTCAGAGGATGATGCTGCTCAATTCTAGATCTCTCACCGCACCTCAGCACCCGACTCGACTGCTCCTATCCCGCCATCCGACCCTTAGGTTTTGGTGCTTGACGCCAAAGGGGGAGAGGGAGCGAGTATGTTAGATCTAGGGGGAGCATATGAGATGGTCTCGATTCATTTCTTTTGGTCCTTTGTGTGTGATACTTTGTGCATTCACGTTTACTTTCATGCATTGCATTACATACATGTGATGGTGAGACTTATGTGACATGTGTGCTCTCTACATTGATATATATATGTCATGTCACTTGGTTATGCTTATTTGCTTTGCTTCCGCGTTTTACTTCGATTCAAATGAGCTTCAATTCATGTACTCATGCTTAATTCATATCGGTTGAGTACACCATGTTGGCTTGGGTCATATAAGCATGTCTAACCCTTTTGCTCTCATTGTCAAAAGCTTATATGAACCAAGCATGTTGAAAACCTCACTCATCTCTTCTACATACTTGAGGTTGTGTTGTCATCAATCACCAAAAAGGGAGAGATTAAAAGCATCTAGGCCCCTAGTTGGGTTTCGATGATTAATGATGACACGAGATTACTATGACTAACGTGTATTTTACAGAGACAATTTGAGTTAGGTCATGATAATGGAAATTAATTGGGCAATCATGGTTGTCATGCCCCTGTCAATGGAAATCGTTTCGGTTTTCAAAGGATGGACGACAAGGTTAAGGATGGACTAATTCTAAGTGTCGTTTGGTGATGGAGAGACACTTAGAGTAGTTTAGGACTTTGTTTTTCCTTTAGCCATACTATTAAGGGGGGTATGGACTAGTAGCTTGACCTAGGTAAGTCTAGTGGGTTAGGTGTGGTGCACACTTATCAAACCTAGCACTAGGTAGCTCAGGAATAACCTTAAGATCAATTGGAGTAAACTTCATTCACGTAGGATTTCGAGTTGGAAGTGAATGAGGGTCAAATAATTGACCGGATGCTGGTCTGGTTGAGACCTGACGCTGGAGGGTGAGTCCGGTTAGTTCATTTGATCAACTACAGTCATCTGGTACTGACCGGACGCTGAGTGAAGGTGCACCGGACGCTGGGTACCTACATCCAGTCAACTCCAGAGAGGTTCCAGAGAGACTTTTTCCTGACTGGACACGTCCGATATGTGCTGATCGGATGCTGGTCAGGTTCCGGTACCAGACCGGACACTGAACAGAAAATTGACCGGACTTTGAGTGCCAGCGTCCGGTCAACATCAGTAAGGTTCTAGAGAGCGTTTTTCTTGACTGGACGCGTTCGATCAGTGCTGACCGAACGCAGGTCAGAGTCCTGTCAGAGCTTAATGGCTCTTTCTGACACAGTGGCGGGTATAACTGACCAGAGCTTCCGGTCACCCTGATCGGAGCGTCCAGTCACCCAGCAGAGTGATGACTCAGCCTCCAAATGTTATGTTTTGAATGAGAGGGTATAAATACTTACTCCACTCGTTCATGAGAAGGCTCTGCCCATTTGTTCAGTTGAGAAACACCTTTGGAGTGCAAGGGAGAGCAAGAGCCTAGTGAGGTGATTGAGATTTGAGAATCCAAGATTAAGGACCTCATTAGTGCATAGAGAGTAGCAAGTGTGTATTCACCCTTCTCATTAGGCTTGTCTTGGTTAAGTGAGAGTTTGTGCTTGTTACTCTTGGTGATCGCCATCACCTAGACGGCTCGGTGGTGATTGGGAGCTTGGTGATCATCCGGCGGAGCTTGTGGATGACCCAACTCAAGTTGTGAGCGGTTGTGGGTGATTCACCGTGATGGAGTATCAAAGAATCAGTCCATAGAGAGCACTTGATCCTTACGCGGATCAAGAGAGAGCTACACCCTTGCGCGGGTGCTCCAACGAAGACAAGTGGGGAGTGACAACTCTTCGATACCTCGAGAAAAACATCGCCACGCGTTCATTTCCCTCTCTTTATTTTGAGCATTTACATTTGAGCAATTAATTTCATATCTTTACATTCCTAGAATTGCTATGTTAGAGTAGGATTGAAACATAGGGTGCAAAACTTTTATGCGGTAGAACAATAGAATACATTCTAGGCACAAGTGGTGAAGTGGGTTACGTGTAGGGCTTAATTATTGCAAAGCAGTTAGAATTAGCCCAATTCACCCACCCCTCTTGGACATCTTGATCCTTTCAATAAACTTATGATAAACTTGTTACTACTTAAATGCTAAAAAATGGTTCAATAAAAGCTAATCGGAGTAAACCTGTCACGTCTCAACTAGGCTCAGACATAACAGCCACCGCACAGTTATAAAAGCTAATTTATATCCCTGCAAGGCTAGAAGTTAATTGTAGACACGAAGTGGTTCGCAACTTTTCTCTCTTTATTGATATATTACAAGTATTTTACATACAGGGGTATGAAAACCAAATACAAAATATACATGTTTACACTAGTAGAGAACAGACCTTTGATCCTCGGCCAAAATGGGCTGTAGTCCCGGAATTTTTTGCCCCCGGGACTAGAAATACCTTTAGTCCCGGTTGGAGGCTCCAACCGGGACTAAAGGTCCCTTAACAACTCTGCGCCCAGCATGCAGGTGGCGGGGACCTTTAGTCCCGGTTGGAGCCTCAACCGACTACTAGGTATACTTTTACTCCCGGTTGGTGGATCCAACCGGAGTAAAGGTCTACTCCCGGCCATGGTCTGCTTTGGGGTTGAAAGTTACCTTTAGTCCCGTTGGATCCACCAACCGGGACTAAAGGTCCCCTTTATATATCGGCCGTCTCCTTCTTCCTCCCCGAGCCCGAGCTCAACAGTATTTTGAAGCTCACTGCAGTAGTGTTCTTGCTTCCTCCCTCCCTCCATTGTTCCTCCATCTATTCTTGATTCCTCCGTCGATTTCTTTGATTTCTCCGTCGATTCTTCAGCTGTAAAGGTTACCAATCTCATACTCTCATTTTTCACCATTGTCTTATCTCATTTTGTTCACTATATATATATATGGTTCTTTATTGTGGTTTTTTCATTTGTAAGCAATTTGAGCTCAAAATCACTTCAAGCTTGCATATTTACATGAAAGAAGGTTAAAGTAGCTAGTTGAACTTGCGGACCGTGTTCATCTCGGCGACCATGTTCTCTCGTCGAAGCGGTAACGGACGTCAAGGAGGAGCTTTGATTCTACGAGGGAGAGCGACAACGGTCGTGGAAGACCGTGTTCCTTCCTGTAGAATCGAGCTCTTCCTTGACCAAGTACGGTGCTTGCGTCCGGTGGAGAAATGCTCACGAGATGATCACGTAAGCAAGTTCAACTAGTACGGATGGTTATTTATTCACATATCCCGATATCGTCAGCAGATGGTTTGTCAATCACCGTACTTTTTATTTTAACTTTTTATGAAATGAAAAACTTAGAAAATTATAGAAAATCCGTACTAGTTGAACTTGCGGACCGTGTTCATCTCGGCGAGCATGTTCTCTCGCCGAAAGCGATAACGGACGTCAAGGAGGAGCTTTGATTCTACGAGGAGAGCGGCAATGGTCGTGGAAGACCGTGTTCCCTTCCTCGTAGAATCGAGCTCTTCCTTGACCAAGTATCTGATGCCGTCCGGTGGAGAAATGCTCATTGAGATGATCACGTAAGCAAGGTCAACTAGTACGGATGGTTATTTATTCACACGTCCCGATATCGTCGCAATGAGTCTCATTATGTGTGTACACTCCCATTCTTCTCGTTAATTTACGGAAATATCATGTGAATTACTTACCCCGCCGCAAAAAAAGCGAACACAATGACCATTAAAAATATCATTGTTTAGAGATCTAGATAATTTTATAGTTTGTTAATTTTATTTGTTTATAAAAGGAGAAATTTATAGTGTATTAAAAATGAGTATAGAGAGTAGATGGCAATGACTTCCGGGTCCTCGGCCTCTCATGGGTTTCCAAAGCGACTTAGGCGGGCCTTCCTCTCATTCCATGCGGCAAGTGTCGTGATGAGACGAAGATTGTGATGGAGTACCGAGTGAAGAAGGAGGGTCCCAACAAGGATCGTATCTTCTACAAGTGTCCGGATCGCAATGTGAGTTATTTTATCGTATTTAATGATTATGGTTAGTTTATACCTATTTTCATGATGGTTGTGATTAAAGTTCTAATTTTTGTTTTAATTTCAGTGGGATGGCGGTGGACGATGTTCGAGGCTTCTCTTTGGGAGGAAGAGTATGTTGAACTCGTGCAAAAATATCTTGCACAACAAAGATCTGGCTAATGAGGCAATGATCCAACCAAAGAAGCCCAAAGATGTTGCACAATCGGGGATCTGTCTGCTTTTTAGTTGAGATTGGTCATGAAATCCTTGTGCTCTGAAATGTATTTTAGCTTTAGTTCTTTTAGTGGTAGTTGGGATTGTCTACATTGTAGCGATGCTTTCATAAATTTGTATCTTTTGTGGTGGCACGCATGTTGTATAAATAATTAATTATGATCTAGGTTTTAATATAATATTTATGTCATGTAATGCGATGAGCCGTCATTGGATGTATAATGCTGATCGCCGCTCCCAAGAGTTCATTGATTGGCGTGCATTCTTTTTTACGTCATGGCCGAGGCAAACAAACGCGATGGTTTCATGTCTTTGCCCGTGTGCCATATGTAAGAATACGGTGGAATATCCTTACTCAAGGACTCTTCATTCACACTTGTTCAAGTCGGGTTTCATGCCAAACTATATTTGTTGGACAAAGCACGGAGAAACCGGTGTTGTAATGGAAGAAGGTGAAGAAGAACAATGGGACGACAATGATATTATTCTTGATGGTGCGTGCTTCAATGATACCGCAATGGGAGAAGTCAAGAAGAGGTAGCCGTAGAAGATGAGCTTTACCGATGATCTTTGCCGTGTCATTCGTGACGCACAAAGAGAATGTGAAAGTGAAAAGGAGAAGATCAAGTTCGAGCGGATGCTAGAAGATCACAAGAAATTGTTGTACCCAACTTGTGATGCGAGGCGTAAAAAGTTGGGAACCACACTAGAATTGCTGCAATGGAAGGCAAAGAATGGTGTATCGACAAGGGATTTGGAGAGTTACTAAAAATCCAAAAGAAGATGCTTCAAGTACAATGAATTGCCCGCCACTACCTACGAAGCAAAAAAACAAGTTGTCTCGTCCTATGGGGCTAGAAATAGAGAAGATACATGCATGTCCTAATGACCGCATCCCATGCTGTGGCAAAGAGTACGAGAAATTGGATGCATGCCCGTTATGCCATGCGTCATGCAGAGTATAAGATCAAAGTAGATGACCTCGTGATGTTGAGGGCGAACGTCCGCGTAAGAAAATCCTCGCCAAGGTTATGTGGTATGCTCCTATAATACCACGCTTAAAACGTCTGTTCGAAACAAAGAACATGCAAAATTGTTACGATGGCACAAAGAAGACCGTAAGGTAGACAATATGTTGAGACACCCTACTGATGGGTCCCAGTGGAGAGCAATCGATAGAGAATTCCCGGAGTTTGCAAATGACGCAAGAAACTTAAGGTTTGCTTTAAGTACAGATGGTATCAATCCTTTTGGAGAGCGAACGAGAGTCATAGCACTTGGCACACATACTCTAAGTATCTACAACATTCCTCCTTGGTTATGCATGAAGCGGAAGTTCATTATGATGCCTGTGCTCATCCAAGGCCCGAAGCAACCTGGCAATGACATCGATGTGTACCTGAGACCACTTATTGACGAACTTCTCATTTTGTGGAATAAAGAAGGTGTACGTGTGTGGGATGAGTACAAACAGGAACACTTTGATCTGTGAGCATTGTTGTTCGTAACAATCAATGATTGGCCTGCTCTAAGTAATCTTTCAGGACAGTCAAACAAGGGATATAATGCATGCACACACTGCTTCGGTGATATTAGAGGTGTATTCTTGAAAAAATGTCGAAAGGTCGTGTACCTTGGCCATCGTCGATTTCTTCCTGCAAATCACCCCGTAAGAAAGAAAGGCAAGCATTTTAAAGGGAAGGCAGACCACCTGACCAAGCCTCGCAACCGAACCGGTGAGGATGTACTCGATATGGTCAATGATGTGAAAGTCGTCTTTGGAAAAGGACATGGAAGCCAACCTATTCCAAAAGACGCTAACGGTCACGCACCCATGTGGAAGAAGAAGTCCATATTTTGGGACCTACCCTATTGGCAAGTCCTGGAGGTCCGTAGCTCGATCGACGTGATGCACCTGACGAAGAATCTTTGTGTGAACCTGCTAGGCTTTATGGGTGTGTATGGAAAGCCTAAGGACACATTTGAAGCACGACAGGACCTGCGTTGTTTGAGAGAAAGAGACAACCTGCATCCAGAGAAGATAGATGATGGACGCCATTACTTACGTCCTGCTAGCTACACTCTAAGCAAAGAGGAGAAGGAAATCATGTTTGAATGCTTAAACAACATCAAGGTACCATCTGGATTCTCCTCGAATATAAAGGGTATTATAAATGTGCCAGAGAAGAAATTCTGTAACTTAAAGTCCCATGACTGTCACGTTCTCATGACGCAATTACTTCCAGTTGCATTAAGAGGAATTCTACCTCCAAATATACGTCTAGCCACCGTGAAGCTATGTGCATTCCTCAATGCAATTTCTCAGAAGGCAATTGATCCAACTGATCTAGCTAAACTACAGAATGATGTGGTTCAATGTCTCATCAGCTTTGAGTTGGTGTTCCCTCCTTCCTTCTTTGATATTATGACACACCTCCTAGTTCACCTAGTCAAGGAGATTTTCACTCTCGGTCCTGTGTTCCTACACAACATGTTCCCTTTAGAGAGATTCATGGGAGTCCTGAAGAAATATGTTCACAACCGTGCTTCGCTGCCGAAGGAAGCATCGCCAAGGGCTATGGAAAGAAAGAGGTCATTGAGTTCTGTGTTGACTTTATTCCCGACCTTGACTCGATTGGTGTTCTGAATCGAGACATGAGGGGAGACTAAGCGGAAAGGGACACTAGGGAGGAAAACATATATTGGTACGGATGATGATTATTTCAATAAAGCGCACTACACAGCTTCTCTGAACTCCTCTTTGGTAGATCCGTATATTGAGACACACAAGGATCTCTTACGATCCGAGTTTCTAGGAAGACTGAAGCTTGGATTACGCATAAGCACATGGAAACTTTCGGCGGTTGGTTGCAAAAAAAAATGTCAAGGTGATGAGAGCATCCATGAGCAATCAGTATTTATTGGCTATGCAACCATCATGGCATATCGTCACATACAAAGGGTACGAGATAAATGGGAACATATTCTACACAAAGAGCCCAAGATAAAAGGAGTACCAACCAAAACAGTGGTGTCCGCGATAGATGCCACGAGACCGAATGGGAATAAGCGGATATATTATGGACGATAGATGAAATATGGGAACTAGAATATGCACCTACTTTGAAGATCCCATTGTTCAAGTGCCAATGGGTCAAGGTGACCGGAGGCGGGGGTAACAAGATGACAACGAGTATGGAATGACAATAGTAGACCTTAGTAATATTGGGTACAAAGACGAACCATTCGTCCTTGCCAAGGATGTGAATCAGGTGTTCTATGTCAATGATATGTCTACCAAACCAAAAAGAGGGAAAAACGATAATGACTCAACCAAAGAGCCAAAGCGCCACATAGTTCTTTCAGGGAAAAGAGTCATCGTGGGAATTGAGGACAAGTCGGACATGTCAGAAGAATATGAAAAGGATGACCGAATTCCGCCCTTCAAAGTGAACAAAGACCCTAGCATCTTGGTAAATGATGAGGACACTCCATGGTTACGAAGCGATCATAACCAAGGGACATACGTAAAGAAGAAGTTCACTGCTGTGCCCACTTGATGATATAGTGATTTAATATAGTGTCTGTTTGAGATATTATGTAATAATTGTGAATTCAGATGTTTATTATGTCATGTTTCAAATTAAATCAATGTTTGATTTGGTGGGATTTCTCTCTCAAAAGGTAAATTAGGATACTTTGAGTGATGAAAAATTAAAATATTAACATTAAAATGACGTGAAAACAAATTTCCTGTCCAAAACCAATAGTTTTAATAATTTTAATTAAACACTACATTTTTGCATTAACGAAATAATAAATATTAGTTACATTATGTTTTATAATTCTAACAAAAAATAAAAAAGTTAGGTTATAGATTTTTCCTATGTGCAATAAACAAAAAGAAAATTCATATTTTTAACAAAATAATTTTATGCCTTTTATTTAATTTACTATGTATTTAACAAAAACTATTGCATTTCTATTGTATTTAACAAGACTATTGCTTAAAACAAAGGGAAACAAAAGCTGCAGCCACCTTTACTCCGGGTGGGAAGCCCACCCGGGAGTAAAGGTGGGCTGCTGATTTCACCCATAAAATATTCTTTACTCGGTGCGTGTTACCAACCGGGAGTAAAGAGTACTCTACTCCCGGTTGGTAACACGCAGGAGTAAAGAGACTTACTCCGGTTGGTAATACGACCGGAGTAAGGGTTTTACTCCTGGTTGGTGGTCGGCACCGGAGTAATTCTCTCGATATATAACCTCCAGCGCTTTGGCGCAGATCGATCCGCTCGTCTTCTTCCTCATCGAACACCGCCGCCCTCTTTCTTCTCTCGCGCCGCCTCCACCGCTGTCTGCTTAGCCTTCCGTGACACCGGCGCCGCCCTCTTCTTCCTCGTGCGGCCTCCATCAAGCCTGCGTGCCCTCCTCCAGCATGCGACCCGTGGCCTCCACCGCGCCTCTCCTCCGCGCCTCGAGGCCCCTCCACCGCCCGTGGCCCCACCGCGCCCGAGGCCTCTCCACCTTAGAGCTCGAGGTGATATGTTCGTCGATCTCTTTGTACATTCGCCCGAGCCTCCATTGCTGAATTATAGATCATGTCGAAAACTACAACTTTGGTGGAAGCCATGTCAACGCTCGAGGTCGATTGAAAATTCCAAATTTTGAATCACAAAATCTAGGAACCGAAAATGAATATTTGGAACTCTATATATGCAAATGAAAGCGAGGCCAAAGAGAGAAAGATGGAGTTGTCAAGCTCACATCTCAAAACCATATCTTAACGCAAGTTTTGAATATTTGGATATTATATGGATAAATTAGCAAGTTTAGAGTGTCAAAACTGCATTTTATGGTACTAAAATACATTTTAAGATCATTTGGGACCTGAACTCATGACAAGTTTAATTAAGGACCACCAATGAAATTACTTTAGAAATTAATTAGATCGATGTAAATCCATGGCTTGTATAATAAACACGCTATATATTATTTGGAAACCATTGTCGTTGTCACTAAAAGTTGAAAATGATCCGGCCAATCAACCGCCATATATTCATCACTATATGATATGCCATTATTCCAAGATGCGCTTCAATAGAAGAATTTTTCTATCTTCATAGATCAATGTTTGTTAACGAAATTTTATCCAAATATATTCATGTAGGGTCTTTTTTTTGAAGGATTTGTTGTAGATATATAATGGTCAAATAGGAACTCAATTTTGATACCCAGCTTTGTAAACTAAGCGTTTTTAGTTTATAAAAAATATCACATGTGATGATGTAAGCGCTTTTGGTTGGACTTGCATGCATGAGCTCTGATACAAATGAAGGAAAACTTCAACGCTTCTTCATTTGTGAACTTTGAATATACAGATATAATATATTAATGTTGCTAAAGTAATATGATGAATGACACATATACTTACATTTCATAATGACTTATACTTACATTATCAACATAGAATTTTCTCATATGATGAATGACTACATGGTTCACATGGTACATAGGATCACAACATCACGCACCGACACCGCCTTTTGACCCGCCCACGCCTCACGTCGTCGTCAAATCGTCGTCGTCGGCCGCCTCACGTCGTCGTCGTTAGCACACCGGCCACCGTGCCGACACGTATATATACGTCATTTGTATTCATATGCATGTATATATATCGTCGCGAGCACCGCCGCCCTCGTTAAATCCATGCGTTTCTATGTATACGGCGGAGCACCGCCGCCCTCGTTCACCCATGTGTACAGACATATATACGGCGGAGTGGAGCACCACCACTCTTGTCACACCGCCCTTTCTCGTGGCCTAGTTGATCAACATTCGTTATTATCGTTATCGTTAATGCTAAACAATCACACCAGAGGCGAACCGCTACCGATGATGTACTATATATTGGTTTTGTTTTTTGAAGCTAGATAGCCAACCGAGAAACATGGATGAGGAGGAGTTGATGATGAATTTGATCAACACCGGCACTCAAGTTGCCGCGATGATGGTGCTAAAATAACGTGCAAGAGGATGCAGATGACGGGAGTCAAGATGCTTAGCTCTTGAACAAAATGAGCAACAACAGATTGGCCAAGTATATATTTTTTATTATTAGCTATATATATTATCATATGTCTTTATGTGTGCTCATGACATTAAAATAATGTTTATGTTTTGTAGCCCTCTGGATCGACATCAACAACTACTAACGAAGAGTAAAAATGTTCGAGGTCCCAAAAAGCCATTGGAGGGCCGCTTCATCATCTCGGAGTTCAATGTGGATACAGGAGAACCGGGGGCGAATAAAATGAAATTTGTGCACCACTGTGTGGTTACCTTATACGGGACCGCTCCCGATTAGTACCCATGAATGGAAGAAGAAGACCAATGCTCCTCATATCGGTTTTGTCCCCGATCGTGACAAGGCGTTAATTTGGAATGATGTCTTGGTACATTTCACGCTCCAAACAGATGGTTATGATGATATAATAGATGGTGATGAATTGAAGGAGCGAGTTAGGGATTGGGCAATGAAGAAGATGGCCACCCGGTTTGGACTTGGAAGAAACACCTATACACGACGTATGTCAAGAAGAACATAGCACCAGATTTTACTTGTCCCAGGCCCGATCTCAAAGCGAGGCCCTATTGGGATGAGTTTGTACAGACAAGACTTCGGAAGAGGGTGTGAGTCGGGTGATAAAGAACCAACGTAATGCCCAACAGAAGACATACCACCATACCTTGGGATCGGTGGCTACCCGATCGCCATTAAGAAGTGGAACAAAATGGAAGCGACCTTCTTGCCAAGGGTATCGCACCGAGAATCACTCGAGTGGGGAGAACGTGCAAAGAATTGGTTTTTCGGTCATGGGGAACACTAGACCAGAGACAGGAAGTGCGTTTATGGCGCAAGACCGCAAGAAGCAAAGCAGAAGATTGTTTTATGCTCGAGAGAGCTATCGCTAGTGGTGCGTTCAGGCCCAACAGAGAGAAGGATGAGTGACATACGCCATCGGGACTATTGAACATGGTGGCGAACTAGAGGCAAAGGAAGTGTCTTGTGGGAGCATGGATTCCCTCAGATGCAGACCTTCTTACTGAAGTCGCCAGAGAAAGAAGGAAGAAGAGGCACAATGCGGCTCCGAGAGATTGGAGGAAGCGGTGCGTGAAGCACAGAGCGGGAAAAAACCTTGAAGCGAGAATGCGGAGGAAATCGGAAGGCAAGTGCAAATAGCGGTGAGTGCAAGTAAGCGCATCGAGCCGTAAATCAACATTAGCCAACTGTTCAGGTTGAAAAGCAACAAGCGCTTCCACGAGATACCAAATCAAGGGGACACAGATCGCGCTTCCCCGTGGATGACGTCATCGAACCTTGTACAACGTGTGAGCTACACATTCGAAGGAGAATTCTACAATCAAGGTGGCTATCGGTCTTGTTAATCCTATCGACCGAAACCAAGACACCAAGGATTCATGGAAATATAATCCAAGAAGGATATGCTACCATCTCGGTAGATAAAGTGAAAAAAGGTTTTAGTGATTTGCCTCTTGACATTCCCGGAGGTGATGGCGAGAAGACTCTAGGAGAAGCGGAGAAGACATTTATTCTATGGCGCAAGCGCTATCATCATCATTCGGGGATGTCGGCTCCACCTCCTCCCTGAACTACCTCACCATAGGTACGTCGCGGATGAAAACACTACATCATTTATTTGTATTGGCTTAAATAATTAACAATCTGCTCATAATAATATGTCATTCCTTTTTTTTAGCAGATCCTCCCCAACCTAAATCCAATTGTTCAATCGCCAGATCATCATAGTGCTCTCTCAGACGATGACATTATGTTGGAAGACGAGGCTGCATCTACACCATCTCCAAGGAGGTCTCCAACGCCACACCGCCACCTCCAAGGAGGTCTCCAACGCCACGCCAACACCTCCAAGGAGGTCTCCAACGCCTCCCCGCCCGCCTACCAAGAAGCCTAGCAAGAGGCCAGCCCCTCAAACGAAGAACCAGTCCCTTTTGCAAAGAAAGCCACCGTGAAACCAAGGGCTATTCCCAAAATAATATCTCAAGAGAAGGAAGAAGGAACTGATGCATATAAAAAAGACATGTCTAGATTCTATGACAAACTTAAAATGAATCAAGAAGCAAGGAGAAACCCGAGAAACTGTATTCTTCGTAGCTCCAGATATTCTAAGAAAAATGTGACTTCTTACCAAAGCAACAACAAATGGAATCTCGTAAGTCGTCCAAATCAACGTTATCGGACTATGACCGCACTCTCACCAAGTCAATTGAGGCGACACAGAAAAAAGAAGCGGGCGGGGAAAGGCATTGCCCAACTCGGACAACAAGCGCACCAATCAATCCCCGCTAGTTGTTGGTAATGAATATGGTTCGAATTTAGGATTAATGCATCGAGCAAACATACCTCCGGATGTCGATTTGGATCACCTTGGTGAATTTCTTGATGAGACCGGTCTCGACCTTTACCAGATGTTTGGTGATGGAAACATTGAGAGTGCGGCGGAGGTTGATATTTGGAAGAAAAAATTTGTACTAGGCCGAGTCTATACAACCCTCAAGCCTTATCTCGATCTGGGGACGCAAATGTACACGCTAAACAAGTGGTACATGCAAAGGCGTCTACCGATGGAGACTTCTACGTTGGTGTCGAAATTAGAGACGCGAACATTGGTTCCGTGGCGATGATGTTATGTATGTTGACTTTGCGAATTTCATCAACTATGCCACCGACCTCTCTCGGACAAAGTTATCATTAGTCGCTATTGCCTGTAAGTAATAATTCTTTCGATCTATTATTAAACTCATTATATGTGTGTATATGCATATAAATTATCCTAACAAGTACTATATATATGCAGATTTACAATGACAGAGCTCGTAAAAGGAAGGCCGCAATGAAATTAGTTTTGTTGATCCCCATATAGTATTCAAAGACCCAATTATTCCAAAGACTAATTGGAAGTCTGAGTCAGAGAGTAACCTCATGAACTTCTTAGTGAACCAACGCCACAAGAAGGATATACTCTTTCCTATAACTTCAAGTGAGTGTTAATCATGTCGATCATATCCTTAATGGCTCATATGTTGATTCTAGTTAATTAATGAGTGTTATCGTTATATCCTATAAACACATGCAAAGAATCACTTTGGATATTGATGGACATCGATCCGTGAAAAGTCACTTGATAATCTATGACTCGATGAGAAAACCACAACAAGACTACCAAGATATGATAGATATTATCCGGAGGTAATTTCGGGATCTCTAGCAACTATATATACACAAAACATGATGATTAACTATATCCGATGACGTGGCAAATTTTTTATTAGGCGTCTTTGAAAAACCTTTATTGAGAAGCAACACATGGAAAAATGCAAAGCGCCACCGAATGTAATCCTTTTGAAAGTAAGTCCCCAGAATCGCATCATCTTTATTAATTAAACATATAGCTTTCACCGGATCACCAGATTGGATGACAAATCTTTTTCTCGTAAAGTGATGTCTAAGTCAGGAACAGGGGAACAACTACTGTGGTTACTATGTTTGCAAGTTTATCAAGGTGCTCTCCCAAAGAACTCCTACAGAGAGACTCAAAGTATGTTAAAAATACACTATATATTCATTTAATTATTATTATTGATTGTGTTACTATGTCTTTATATATATATGTACATATATTAATTTATTTTCCTTTAATTCAAACCTGTAGACTCGATGGTTGGAGGAAAAGGTCATACGTCAAGACCAAATCAAAGCAATTCAAGAGTCTATAGCCGGATTTTTTAATGAGCAGGTCATCGATTCCAAAGGCGAGTTCTACTTCGACCCAACACTGCCATTGAAGCCAAGCTAGAGGATGAGAGGAAACTTGTTATGTCACAACAACTGTAATGCAATCTTTTGTAATATATGCACATGAAATAATATAATGTAAAATACACATATGCATGCATGCATTTAATATATATATGATGCATGCATTCATATATATATATATATATATATATATATATATATATATATATATATATATATATATATATATATATATATATATATTCAATGCTTAAATTGTGTGATTTAATACGTTCATTGTGCTTGAACCGAAACATACTATATGCGCATATAAATGTATAATTAGCAGCGTACAATACGACTTCGAAAACCTATTTTGAAAAGAAAACAAAAAATAAAAAGAAAAGAAAAAGAAAAAAACCTTTAGTCCTTGTACATAGATACCAACCGGGACTAAAGGTGCCGGCCATCGTGGCATGTCAGGAGGCACCTTTAGTCCCGATTGGTGTTACCCACCGGGACTAAATGTCCTCCTTTAGTCCCGGTTTCTGACCCGGGACTAAAGGACCCTCCTTTAGTCCCGGATGCTTGCTTCCGGGTGGGGAACCGGGACTAGAGAGGGTTCCCCACCGGGAGTAAAGCTTGGTTCTCTACCAGTGTTATTGTCTTTTGTTATAGATGCCAAACTACAATAAAATAGTTCCTACAAACTAGTCGTTCCCACTCCCCGCTTGGTCTATTCCATTATTTATGTGCTGCAAAAGAATTAAGAAGCAAGGGTGAGTATGCAAATCATACTCAGCAAACGAGCTTAGAAAGATTTATAACAACTCATGAAAATAGTCATTACAAGAAAAAAAAAACCTAGTTGGAAAATAAACGCACAACAAACGTAGTAATTAAACTGTGGAATATAATGCAAGTAGGGCTATGGATATAGCTCGCTTGCCTGGGTATAGCTGCTAACTAATTTCTACTTGTGCGTGAGCACGCTCGAGCGGCAGCAAGGCTACTAGCCATTTACAGCAGTGCTAGCCTACTGCAGTCTGCTGTTGCTTGCTTGCTGGCTGCCACGGCATGGACGAGCAGCCCTGATCTTTCGTTTATCTCATAAGTCTTTTTAGTTAATAAATAATATTTTTCTCGTAACAAACCAATCCATCATACTTTTACTTTTACTTTTAGGCAAAACGGCGGGGCAGCAGCCAGCGTACATCCTAGGCTAGTGGAGAGTGCACGAGAACAGTGTAGAATCCTACGATATGATTTTCAAACTGATTTATTTTACTAGTTTTTCTTTTCTTTTTCTTCCCACCTTGGTCTGATATTTAACGCTGACTACAGTACCAGGTACCAGCTCTCCCTTGTCCACTGTCCAGTGCACGTACGGCAATTACAAGGAACCACGGATATACATGCATGCACTATACTTTACATACAGAGCTATTATCTAGCACTTGTCAAAATCACGTATGCATGCATCCAAAGAAATGATTATTTAGTTTAAATGAAGGTGGATATTATACAACGATGCATTTATAAAGGTCCAAATTGAGTTTACACTTGACGTCAGCTTAAGTAATTGGCATGGGCTTATTGGTCTCGTTCAGCTGGCAGAATCTTGACTGAAACTAGCTAGTTTTATGAGAGAAAATACTGTTTGGCTGGTTTGATGAACAGTGAAATGAGTGGGGAACCAACCGGCTGGCCTGAAAAGTTCAGACCAGCGAACGGGCTCATTATGGTTTATTAATTATGGTAGTTGCATTTTTTTGACGTTAAAAATCAGTGTCACCCTTTTGAACCTCATGAACCCCATGTTATATTGCTGAGTACGACATGTACTTACACTTGCCTTTACATTTTATTTGGATAAAAATCCCGGATGAGTACCAGATTGCTCGAGTTTGAAGAAGTTAGGCTTGTGATCAACTAGTCAGTTGTCCCTATAGATTTGGAGTCTTCACCTGAAGAACGGAGTTGTCTTCCCACTGTTTGTGTCTAAGGTTTTATTCTTTGTACTAATGCGATATATTATATAAGCATTGTCTTTTGATATTACCCTTATTTGTAGCCATATGTGTGATTTGACTTTCTAGGCTCACATTTGGTATGTATCTGGTTTTGTCTTTAAAACCAGATGCTACAGGAACCAACAAAAATAAAATGGATCAACAAGCAACATCACTCAACAAGTAACCGTGTCTGTGCAGCCATCACATAGCGAGGTACATAGATGTTTAACAGAAATTTAGACAACATCACCGCCAGTTTTGTGAGAATCGGAGGTGGTAATTTTTACCGCTGGTTCAAAGGTCGGCTGAGCGCTGATGAGCCAAAAAGCTGGCAGTGAAAATTGTTTTTGCCATTGGGTTGGTGGTATATGGTCTGGCGGTGAAAATCTTTGTGATTATCACCACCAGACCATACGTCGACCCGATGGTGAAAACTATTTCCACCACCTGTTTTCGGACACTACATCACACACTTACAAACTGGCGGAAAGAAGTTTCACCGCCGGTTTGAAGTTCTTTCCACCACCGGTTTGAAGGTAGACGTGGTTAGTGGCCTTCTGAGCTGGCGGTGAACATCGACATATATGTTTTCATCTACTGCATAGGGGTTTCATGAAAAACTATAAGGTTTGAAATAAGCATGGGGAGCATGGGGAGAACTTTCCTAAGAAAGCTTCATGGGATACAGTCCGTGGACTCATGTGGGATAGCATCCAAGAAACTGAGAATGAAACAGCGAAGGAAACAAAATGGCGGCAATAGGGCCCCACCTGTAAGGGAAGCAACTCCTCTATCACCTCACAAGAAGCTAAGTCCCCAAACACTGGCAGCACCCAAGATATCTACTTGTTGTAGAACTCAATCATCTAAGAAGGATGCAACCAAAATGGGCCAAAAGTCGTGCATTCTGGTGAGTCTATGAATAAAGAAATGAGTGCTTGATCCCAATTTTTGTAAGAAAACAACATATGACAGAGGAAGACCTTGCAATTTTTCAGCATGGGCAGGATAGAGAGGTGGCACCGCGTGTATGGCAGTTTAAGCAGGGGTCTGATGTAGTGGCTCCCAAACAAGTCCCAAGATTACAACCGAAAATACGATAGTTGCATGATTGGTACAAACAAAAAAGGAGTGTCATGATCGGGGCTGATATAAGGATAAACATTTTCACACGGCGGAAGGTGTATCATGAGTCAAGTTTGTGGCATTGTATCAATTTTACCAAAAGTTCTCCCTCGGCATGCATATCAAGAGCTTATGGACCATATAAGTTTCGTTACTATATGAATCTTATACCACTGAGCTAAATGTCAAACTACACTATTTTGTAGGATGGAGGCGCGCTCATGCAGTTAGAGGGATTAACATAGGCTTTTTGAACCCAGATATGTATAGTGAGAAGACAATACAGGACATTAGCACCATAGATCAATTGACAAAGGGCTTGCTTGCCTAACAAGGCAAATCATCCATACTTCTGACCTACAATTGCATGTATGTGTGTCCCTAATTTGTCACTATTTTCATTACATATGTCAAGGTTCGACCTAATTTGCATCAGGCGTTGTAAATGCAGTAGGAATTTTGTCCTTCTTGACATCAACCTAGAGATGCATTCTCACCATTTTTTACTCGAGAAGGAGAGAATGAAAACATACCAACCCTTCATAGACATGTTGAACAAGTAAGACAAACTAATCACTACACAAAAAATAGGATTTCTATTAACTTTGATCCAATTATATTCACTCTATTATTTGTCACATATGGCCTTCGAGAAGTACAAGAAAAGGAGCAAGAAATATCGACCTTCTTGGAATTTCAGGTTCATTGTAAATGAGGCCAATTCGATTGCAATGCAGCCTTTTGGCAATGATCATTGTGGGTTCTATGTCATGCATTACATTGCACCCTCATCTGAGATGGCTACTTGGCACATAGGTTATTAAATTTGGTCAATTAATGACCTAGCTAGCTAATTTGAGTGTATTACAATACATGTCTTAGCTTCATTTCACCTTTTTTTTGTGTTGCAGGAATTAGAGTCAAGTACCGTGGAGTTGATTGATGTGGAGATATCTACACTCCGGTGAGGAGCACCGGAATTCTGTTTCTATTCAGCTCGTACTCCGGTAAGTGAATAGTGCCAACGCTTACTCTAGTGCCCTGTTAGTGGGTACCATCGGATAAATCCGGTGACAAACCCTAGCCTTCGCTAAGTGTACTATGCACCCACCACTATAGCGCATTCTCCGGTGACTCCCCCTCGGGGGCACTGGATAAATTCGGCGAGTGCAGAAACCCTACACTAAATCCTATTCTTCACAAGCGTCTCAAATTCACTAACCGCAATATGTTCCAACATGAGCATCTTCACCTTAGGCACTGAGTTAGCTTTTCAAAAATATTTTTCACTTGCATCTCACCACGTCACTAGGTCTAATGCATATGCAAAGTTAGTTCACACCTAGTGGCACTTAGATAATTGTTTTGCATTAGATTTCCTTCTTAATAGTATGGTTGTCTATCCTAAACCTGACCACACACTCTATTGCATATTGGCTAGCAAAAACAAACCCCTATCATGTATACCTTTGCCTTCGGGCTTGCTCCTCTCTTCTTCTTCCAATGTTGGGCACTTGATGATCAACTTGTGGCCTACATCGTCTTCGCCATGGATGTCATCTTGCTCAACCTCTTGGTGTGGACATCACTTAGTTTAATCAACACTTAAGACAAAAAGGCTAGTCCACTAGTTGTCACTCAATTACCAAAACCAAACTGTTGCTTTCACTAAGTCTCCGTTGAGGAAGCTCCAAGAGCCAAGGTCTTAGCATAAGCTAATCTCCTTCAACCTCTTTCCTTGATCCATTATCTTGTTCTCTTTCCTTGCGAAGACAATATCCGGGCCTTCACAAACTTTCTTTAGTTCACCACAAGCAGAGGAGCTCACCAGACGATGCCTAGCCATATAAGAGGCTTCACTTATAAGAGTAACAGATGCTTCACAGACATTTAACTAATATCATTATTTACTAGGAACAACAAACACTAGTTAACGACTAGCTAGATGCCTTAAGCAATATTCGAGCTTTTTTTTCAAAAAAAGAACAATTAAACTAGAGCACTCCCTGCTTCCCCTAAACCAAGAAGATTGAATTATTGACACTTTAAAAAATTGTTTCTGCAGATTTGCTGCTCTCGTAATAAACCTAGAAAAATTGCCACTTTTAGTATTGACTAGCATGGGTGGGCACGCTGTCGCCGCATGGTAGAGATGGGGAGCGGCAGAAAAATGGCTACCACAAAAAAGTGAGTAAACAGTGTCGTGGAAGGACAGTGTCTAAAATCGTGTCCAAACAATGGCAGATGGCCTCAGGAACGTGGAAATCATTCCGTGTTGAGGGATCCTATTATTCCTTGATTTCATTGACATTTCCCAACTAATAGGATAATCATGACCCTTTAGATACTCGTCGTCCGCCTGGACACCACTAGGGATGATAGTTGACGTGCTGTTTTAAGGTTCATCACGACATGAATAATAAGAGTCTAATCGATATGGTTTCTTCCGTTTCAGATTCTCTAAACACTTTCTTCAACTCGCTCTTCTAGGGTAGAAATACAACACATAAATATCTCTCTCATATAGCCAATAATAATATACGAATATAATTCATATGCAACCATATTAGCTTAATTAATATGTGTCTAAATTATGATTATTAAAATAAATTCAATTCCAAGGGTCTAAACAGGGCCAAGAGAATTGATTTTGTGACTAAAAATGATTATTTGGATTTTTTAAGATAAAATACACGTGATATTGTGCGAGAAATAAATCGAAAAGGTTAGTTTTTTTCCAACTTCATAGTTTATTTAAAAGAATAATTTTACAGAATCAGCATATAATGTTTTTTTATAAAATATTATTCCCACCATTCTAAATTATAAAGCGATTTGGTTTTTCTAGATATGTAGATTTTGCTATACACTTGATATACACTATATCTAAATATATAGTAAAATCAATTAATCTAGAAAAAACAAAACGCTTTATAATTTGGAACGGAAGAAGTATTTAGGCCATGTTTGATCCATAGAGCTAATAGTTAGCTACTAATAATTAGTTCCTTAGATATATTCAAATAGGTCGCTAATAGTTGAGCTAGGTGTATGTTGGATACCCCAACTAATAACTATTCACTAGTTGAACCAAACTAGCTAATAGCAGCTAATATTAGCTGTGAACAATAAGGTAATAACTATCAACGGCTAATGGATTCAACTAGGATCTAGCAAAAGTTACAGCCTAAGATCTTGTTTGGATCTATAAAGTTAATAGTTAGTTGTTAATAATTAGCTACTTTAATTCAAACATGTTTAGTTAATTGTTAGTTGAATATCAACTAGTAACTATTTCATCGACTGGGCTAAACTAGCTAATGACCGATAATATTACTATAAACTATTGGCTAGCTAATTATTAATCCACACAAAATCTAACAGCAGCGCCCATTGTTTAACCGCTTGCCAACACAGGCCTCCAGCAGCAAACAGCCGATGCCCTGTGCTAGTGTGCTATGCAGATGCAGCCAAGCCGCCGTATGTTTGCACGGGAAAAAGTGCAAACCACGCTCTCGCTGTAACAGTGAAAACCCCTCTAAACATCCTGCTCAGAGGTTTCTAAAAATTATAAAACCATGCACATAGTTCATCTATACATTTGTGTTATAGCAAAAGTTGGGAAACAAAATCAATCTAGAAAAAACTCATATGAAAATAACAAATTTCATGTGTATTGTCTTCTAGTGTACTTGCAACTGAAATTTATTATTTTTGTATGGATTTTTACGTAATAAGTTTGTCTCTCAATTTTTGCTACAACGTATATGTATGGCTAAACTATAGATGTACATCGTTTCATAATTTTTGAAAACCTCTAAGTAAATATCGACGAAATATGGTCGGCAGTCTACCTAGGGGTATGCCCAAGGTAGTAGATTATCGGCAGACAGGTGCGCAAGCTACGAACAAGATGATGATGCAAGACAGACACGAGGTTTTATCCAGGTTCGGCCGCCGTGAGGGCATAATACCTACGTCATGCGTCTGATTGTATTGCTGTATGTCAATGAGATGTGCTTTTTAGAGGAGTCCCATGCCCGCCTTATATAGTCTGGGGGGGTAGGGTTACAGATCTGGAAACTAATTCTAACCAGTTACAATTGTCATAGGTGGCCGGATAAGGATTCTTATTCTAACCGACCAGGATCTTGCTCGATCTCCAAATCTGCCTTGATTCCTTGCGCGGGACTCTAAACAGATTGGTCGGGCCGCGCGTCGTCTTCTAGTGGGCCAGACCCCCCTGGTTCGGGCCGGCCCGAGCGTAGCCGTAAGGGTATAGGGGTTAATACCCCCACAGCTAGTCCCCGAGCACCATGTATTATGCCGGTGACACGTCGTTCGATCTCCTTCGGCTAATGCGACCCGTCTTCATGTCATCTCCAACTAGTTGAACATTGACCAAGCGAATGTGCCAATATTCTGGTCAGGACAGAAAGCAGTAGACCACGATTATAGCCGAAGATTCCGGTTGTCCAAAGAATGCATGGTGCTCTAAAAAAAGAAAAAGATTTCTTCCCCTATCAAGTGTGCCCACTTGTATTTCTGAAAAGAAATGTAAGTAACCCTTGGACAATAATAGTTCGAGCCAACAGTCAGAGCGTAGGGGTTGAAAAAATAAACACATTCACCACAAGGTGAAGTGTGCCCACTTAGTCCCCGAGCCTGGTAGTAGGTGACGTAGGCACGTGGTGCCAGGGTCTAAAAGGAATTCCCAGTTAAATTGAGAATCCAATCGTCGTACCGATGTAGTCCTCGAACTTGCTGGAAGGCGAAGTATGAGCCTTGTAGCAAGGTCTAAGTAAATACCTCTCAATTATATGTGAGTACAAGTCACATGTAGCTGAGGAGAGCTGTCTCCAAGCAATGTTCGAAGAGTGGTCGGGGCAGTCCCCGAGCATGAGGGTGATCGGAACAGTCCCGAGCACGATAGTGGTCTGGTCAGTCCCCAAGCACGACGGTGGTCTGGTCAGTCCCCGAGCACGACGGTGGTCTGGATAGTCCCCGAGCACGACGGTGGTTTGGACAGTCCCCGAGCATGAGAAGTGTGGCGAAAAACCATATGCCATTGGTACTATTATCTTTTGTATTGAATTACTTGCCCTATCAAGTCCAATCTGACATGCCTAGTCAAAAAAGTAGACGGGTATAGCACGTCATACTGCCTTCTTGTCTTTTCAAGCAAACAGTTGCGTGGCACCTGTCAGTAGGTGCGTCAGCGTGGGCCCTCTCACACTGGTAACGAAGAGGCGCATATATTGCCATAGATCTCGAGGCTGTAAAAACAACCGTCTGCGGCGTGTGCGCACGTCTCCCAAGAATCTCGGGCAGATGAAACGGCACAACTCTTGGGTTAAATACAGTATAGATAGGTAAGTTACTTTTTACCTCACCCCATTGCCATTCGCATCCACACCCATCTTCTTCCTCTTGCCAACCCTAATACCAATCAATCCACCGCCAGTTCCTCGTTCATCAACGAGGCCAGATTCATGGCGAAAAGCGACGCGTAGAAGAAAGCCGGAGTCATGGCGAAGGAGTGGTGGAAATCGAGAAGTAACGAGCAGACCATTGAAGACCTCATCACCATGGGAGTACTCCACAACAAGGAGCTCACAGGATGGCGTGCGCTGGAGGGCGAGGGGTATCCCGATCCACAACCAGGTGAGATCGTGGTGTTCGAGGACTTCTTTAAGCGGGGATTTAGGGTTCCTGTTCATCCTTTTCTTCAAGGGCTCTGTCTTTACTACGAGATTGGGATTTGCAATCTGCAACCCAACTTGATCCTCCTTGTCGCCACTTTCATTCATCTTTGCGAAGCATATGGCGGCCTCCAGCCCCATTTCGATTTTTTCCGCCATCTCTTCTGTCTACGAAAAAAAGGAAGCGGCGGATTGAAGATTGCCGGAGGTGTGTACCTCAACCTCCGTGAAGGAATGAAGCCCCAGTACCTGCACTACCCATGGAATACGTCGCTTGACGACTGGTACAAGAAATGGTTCTACATCCGCGAAGAGCCGAACACAATCACACTGTGCAACGTGGGGTTCATTCCGGAGAAGAAAACAAGCTGGTCAGAGAAGCCCGAGCACCTGGAATAGATTCTAGAAATATTTGGGATGATCCCGTGGAAGAAACTGGACAGTCCGAGCGTGGTCAGGAGCTTCATCAGCAGACAAATCCAGCCCTGCCAGAGGAGGGTACATCCTGGCTACGAGTACCAAGGTAGCGCAGACCCGACGAGGACGAGGCAGGAGGCGCTTGACAAGAACGAAGTCAGAGCCAGAATTGGAGAGCTATTTAACTTAGCTGATCCAAATTATGTTAGATTGAGCGACATCGAGCACGCTTTCAAGCTCGCCTGACCTCCCCCAAAGGTAACTCATCTTGCCTTGTACCCGTAGTCTTATATTGTAGTAGAAACTTACTGTGTATCTCCTATTTGTTTCCTAGATTAATGGTCGAGATAGAGCGACAGTGTTTGTGTCGCCACCCCCTAGTGTAGATTGGCCACAAGTATCTGTCCCAGCCGCCCAGACCAGCCTCGGGATCGAGGACATCGACTGGGTGGCACTCAGAGCTGGAGAGGAGGCAGCAGCCAAAGCTGCTGGTAAGCGGCCTTCGGCTAGCAAGCGTCATTAAGCGATTTTTACCTTGTCGGACAATGACGCAGAGGAGGGAGAGGATGCAGACACCTTTCGACTCGTCCCTCAAAAGAGGAGGAGGCAACTGGAGTCAATGGAACAAGGTGGCTCCTCCGTGCCAGTGGGACCTACGTCGTCGACCACCGCAGCGTGAAAGACAAGCGGCGGAGGGGTCAAGCACCAAGGCCCAGCGATAGTGCTGGATATAGAGGGAGACCAGGAGTCACCCGCACAGCACGTGGAGTGAGCATGGCCGAAGAGACGCGCCTTCGCCACATCCTTCCGCACCTCCAACATGTAAGTATTTGTAACCTTGATGTAAGCCAATCAATTTGCATTGAATATAATTGCCTTCTAAACGTATCTTGGATGTACTAGATCGGCGTCCACCGAAAATCCAGACCAGCTCGCCGGGAGCGGCGTGGCTCCTCCAGTAATTTCAGAGCAGACTGCCCAGCAGCCGGCCATCGAGGACCCCATAGCAGAAGATTCGTTGGGGCCTCAACAAACAAACAGTCAGGCAACAGTCCCCGAGCAGCAGGTCGAGGGAAGAGCCGAGCCGAGCATGGGTGCTCCGAGCACTAAACCTGCTGAGGGCAACACCTAAGCATCAAGGGTAATAGATCAGACTCAGGAGCAGCAACCAGAGGTGGGAGCACAGAGCACGTTTGTCGATGCTACAGCCCGTGGGAAAGCCATAGTAATCGTAGAAGCTGCTAAAGCCAGACCAGCACTGAGATCCGAAGAAGAGCCCGAAGAGGACAAAGTAGAAGAGGTCCTAGGGCGTCCGCAGGACAAGCGACAACATGTGTATATGTTGTGTTGGTGGAATGACCAATGGGTTATTCATGAGGAAATCCCAGAGGTCGAAGAGACCAAGAAAGTTGAACGAACGGCGAAACAACTGGTGATGGAAGTCCAGGTATGATTTGCTTCACCACCTGATTTTGCTGTCTAGTCAGACTTTCTTACTTATCTTTTGCACACAGGACTTAATGAAGACCGCAAGGTACCATAAGAAATGCTTCGACCAGATCGAGGGGATCACTGCAAGCAATAAAGAGCTGACGGCAGAAGTGGAACACTTGCGCCACCAACTTGAAGCCGCCAATCATGGGAGGACGGAGCAAGAGTCCCAGAACTAGAACCTGGTCATCCAGCTCAGTAACAAAGAGCAGGAAAGAACAAGTAAGTAGTCACTTTTTCACAACGAGTGCATGACAATTGTTGTTGCGTTGTCGGTAGTAACAGCTGTAGTGCATCTGAGAGGAGAATAGTCGTGCGGTCATGGAGTGTGATCGCCTGAAGGAGGACAACAGAAAACTGGCGCACGACCAGTCGCAGCTCTGGGACCACACGACCAAGATGAAAGAGGAACTGAAAAGTAAGTTTTCCAAACCCCTTTGCTCCCTTTTGTTGCCCTCCTTATCTTGTCGTGGTATGACGTTTTAATAGCTTGTGCGGTTTCCAGTTATAAAAGTCAATGCCAAGAAGCATATGGAGGCCATGATAAAAGATCATGACGGCTGGAAGGCACAGTGCCAAGAGATCACCAAGGATCGGGACACATGGAAAAACCGGTGCCAGGAAGTGGCAACAGGCATTTTGTCGATCCTCAACCTCATCTATCCAGCGCTTACAGAAGACGTGCCAAGGACGCCACAGTTTGGACTGGTCGATAGATGCCGAAAGGCATGGGGATGGTTCCAGGAGTTCGTGAAGGAGGCAGGTGAGTACACAGGCGCACATGTGCTAAGCATGGTACGTGCTCACTACCCCTTGATCGATCTCAAGCGCCTGGAAGCTAGATACCTAAAGGAGGTAGACACAGACAAGGCTGAGGAGCTTCGGATGACCCAGCTGGACTTGTTGGCAAAAATAATTGGCGACATTAACCTGTGTGGAGGCGGGACAGCACCTGTACAGGGTACGCCATCAACAAGTCAGCTGGAGGGGCCATCATTTTTAAGCCAACCGGCGAAGCCTACGGTCTCGACCAGCCAGGCATCGATGGGGCCATCTTCTTCAGCTCGACCAGTACAAGAGTCCCCGAGACTCGAGCACGATGTTAGGCCTGGCGAGCAGCAGGTGCCGCATGACCCGACCTGCCAATAGTATAGGCTATAGCTGTGGAAGAAGATGTAGTTGTGTTATTATAAACTTGGACCCTTTCAGGCAAGCTTGTAATAACGTAACTATATATCTGCATACGCTTGTTTGTTTTGTAGAAAATGTATTTAAGCTTGAATATCGTGTTGGTGTAACTAAGTGAGAACATGTTAGCGTTCTGTTTAGTTGTACCAGTTTAGTCGACACGTCATCCTAAAAAATTTGTATGGCCCTGGTTTGCCCTGTGGTTGGAGTGTGAGGTGCGTAGCCTGTGCACACGTAGACGCACACAAGTCAAACCAGAGGGGACCTACCGATCACCCATAGCGTAGAGAGCGGATCCCATGCACGCGTTGGGAGGAACCAGAGACAGGGCCTGCTCCGAAAACTCGGGAAGGAATGGTGGTCGGTTT
The DNA here is from genome assembly GCA_904845875.1 of Miscanthus lutarioriparius. Classification (NCBI taxonomy): domain Eukaryota; kingdom Viridiplantae; phylum Streptophyta; class Magnoliopsida; order Poales; family Poaceae; genus Miscanthus; species Miscanthus lutarioriparius. The sequence continues at coordinate 37,782,862 of CAJGYO010000004.1, read as the reverse complement.
TGACTGGTTGAGTTAGAATAACAATAGACTTCGAAGTGACACATTAGAGTGGTCGGAGAAAATCGTAATAGCTTTATTGAATTAAATTGAAAGTACAAGAGGAGTACATATCTTAGTAGTTAAGCATAGAAACGCCTAAGCTTGTCGATGTGCCATGAATTGGGTACGTCTGTACCATCCAGGTGAGCTAACCTGTAAGACGTTGGTCATGTAACCTCCTTGATCACGAAGGGCCCTTCCTATGGGGTTGCGAGTTTGTGGACACCAGCCTGATTCGTCTTCCACTTCAGGACCAGGTCCCCAACCACGAAGAATCGCTCCTTAATGTTCCTGTTGTAGTACCTACGCAAAACAGCAAGGTATTTTGCTGTACGTATACAGGAATCGAGCCGCTTCTCTTCTGCACTATTCACTTCTAATTCTCATACTTCATTGGCCTTGCCTTTGTCGAAATTCTCTACCCATGCTGATTTGAAGGCTATATCGGCTGGGAGCACTGCCTCAGCGCCATAAACCATAAAGTATGGTGATACGCCGATATTGCGACTAGGCTGGGTTCTGAGACCCCAGACCATGGCTGGTAACTCTTTGAGCCATCTTCCGGGAGCTTTGTCATTTTCCCTGTACATCCTCTTCTTAAGTGCGTCTAGGATCATGCTATTTGCCCGCTCGACCTATCCATTAGCTCTAGGGTGCGCCACCGAGACGTATTTCACTACTATGCTCCTTTCATCGCAGAAGTCCCAAAAAATGTTCTCGGTGAACTGAGTACCCAGATCAGTGATGATGCTGTTGGGTATGCCGAAGCGGTGGATGACCTGGTCGATGAACGTGATAGCCTTTTCTGAAGATGTCTGGACCAGAGGCATGTACTCTATCCACTTGGAAAATTTGTCGATCAGCACAAAGACGCATGTAAATTTCTCAGGAGCCGGTTTGAAAGGCCTGATCATATCCAGTCCCCAGCATGCAAAGGGCCAAGAGGCTGGTATTGTTTGAATCTCGTGTGCTGGTACGTGGATTCTCTTGGTGAAGAACTGACAACCTTCACAATGGTGGACTAGCTTCTCTGCATCAGCTACGGCTGATGGCCAATAGAACCCTGCTCAGAAAGCCTTGCCAACCAGCGTTCTCGAGGCCGTGTGGTTGCCACAGGAGCCAGAGTGGATTTGGTCTAGGAGATGTTCACCATCCTCCTGGGTTATACACTTCATCAAGATTTCCTCCTTTACGTTCTTGTGCCACAATTTAGCATCGATGAGCAGATACTGCTTACTGCGACGCATTAGGCGTTCATTTTCTATCCGATCGGTGTAACCACTACCATCTGTCAGATACTTGATGAAAGGTACTCTCTAGTCAGGCTCCTTAGTGGTTGGTGGTGGTTTGGTGGTGTTTGACGCCAGAATCATAGCCACCAATAGCTGGTCTGGAGGCTTGTCGACCATGGGATTGTCCTCTTCGATGGAAGGCATGAGCAGGTCTTGAACAAATACGCCATGTGGGATTTTGGCTCAGGATGATCCTAACTTTGACAGCGCATCTGCTGCTTGATTTTTGTCCCGGACCACATGTGTGTACTCGATGCCATAGAACTTGCCTTCTAGCTTTCTGATCGATTTGCAGTATGCATCCATCTTTTCACTGGTCGTATCCTAGTCCTTGTTGAGTTGGTTGATAACCAGAGCCGAGTCCCCGTAGACATAGAGATGTTTGACACCGAGCTCGACCGCAATGCGCAGACCATGTAGGCATGCTTCATACTCGGCAGCGTTATTAGACGCCGGGAAATAAATCCTGAGGATGTATCAGAACTGCTCCTTGGATGGCGACACGAAGAGGACTCCTGCTCCTGTGCCGTCGATGTTGAGAGAGCCGTTGAAGTACATCTTCCAATACTCGGCGGGCCCCTGAGAGGCAGGTGTGCTTAAGTCTGTCCACTCGACGATGAAATCGACAAGTGCCTGAGACTTGATTGCAATACAGCTTGCAAATTCAAAGGAGAAAGGGCATAGCTCCATTGCCCATTTGATGATGCGCCCGTTCGCATCCTTGTTGCGAATGATGTCTCCCAGAGGGTACTCGGTCATGACCACCACACGATATCCGTCGAAGTAGTGTTTCAACTTTCAGGATGTAATCAGTATGGCGTAGATCAATTTCTAAATCTGTGGGTACCTGGTCTTGGATTCGTTGAGTACCTCACTAATGAAATAGATTGGTCATTGTACCTTGTAGACGTGGCCAGGCTCATCACGTTCGACCACCATGGCAGTGGAGACCACTCGGTTAGTCGCCGCAATGTAAAGCAGGAGGGTTTCATCTTCTCTGGGAGCAGTGAGGACCGGAGGTGATGTAAGGTATTGTTTTAGCTGTGTAAAGGCAGCGTCTGCTTCCTCCGACCACTCAAATTTCTCGGTTGCTTTGAGCAGCTTGAAAACGGCAGTCCCTTTTCGCCTAATCTTGATATAAAATGACTGAGGGCAGCCATGCATCCGGTGAGCTTCTAAACATCCTTCACCTTTTTAGGTGGCTTCATGTCCAAGACAGCTTTTACCTTCTCTAGGTTAGGGCGTATGCCATTGTGACTGACGACGTTGCCAAGCAATATACCAGATGGAACACCAAAGATACACTTCTTTAGGTTTAATTTCCACTAGAATTTGTTAAGAGCTGTAAAGGTACGTTCGAGATCATTAACAAGGGTGTATGCTTCCATGGTTTTGATAACTACATCATCAACATAAGCCTCGATGAGGTCGTCTTTTATCTAGTCGTTGAGGCAGGCCTGTATGGCGCGTTGGTAGGTAGCCCCGACATTCTTTAGCCCGAACGACATGGTCGTGTAGCAGTAAGCACCGAAGGGCGTGATGAAGGATGTCTTGATCTAGTCGTTCTCTTTGAGAGCGATCTAGTGATAACCAGAGTAGCAATCGAGAAAGGAAAGCAACTCACAACCGGTAGTTGAATCTACGACCTCGTCTATGCAAGGTAAGCCGAAGGGGTCTTTAGGGCAGTGTTTGTTGAGATCAGTGTAATCAACGCACATTCTCCATTCATTATTCTTTTTTCGTACAAGGACCGGGTTGGCTAACCACTCCGGATGATACACTTCTTTGATAAATCTGGCAGCCAAAAGCCATGTAACTTCTACCCTAATAGCCTCCTTTTTGTCGTGAGCGAACCGTCGTAGCTTCTGCTTGATAGGTTTGGCCTTGCCGTCGACATTTAAGGAGTGCTCGATCAAGTTCCGAGGTACACCGGGCATGTCAGCGGGTTTCCATGCGAACACGCTCACGTTGCTCCTCAAGAACCTAACGAGCGTGTCTTCCTATTTAGGATCCAGGTTGGCCCCGATAAGGGCCGTTTTGCTGGGATCACCATCGACCAGTTGGATCACTTTGTATTCTTTGGACTTGACGTTCTTGCGTGGGGCCTCGAGCTCTGGGATCTCTAGGTGGTCGGCTGGGGTCTTCTTGGCGTCGAGCGTGGTCTCGGCCATGCGAATAGAGAGGCCGTGAGCCTCTCTGCTATTTTGAAGTCATCATCCTCGTGGGTGTAAGCTGCGTACCGCTGCCCTTGAGAGTTAGAACCCCTTCTCGGTGGGCATCTTGAGCACCAAATACCTATAGTGAGGTATGGCCATGAACTTGGTGAGCGCTGGTCGACCAAGGATATCATGGTAGGTGCCTTCGAAGTCGGCGACCATGAAGTTGACGTAGTCGGTGCGGAAGTGGTCTGGGGTACCAAATTGCACAGGTAGCATGATCTGCCCGAGAGGAGTAGAGCTCTATCTGGGGAGAACACCCAGAATCGTGCCTCTCGTATGGCTTGAGATCACCTGGGTTATCTTCGGAGTGGCAAACTATTCTTGAACAAAGATATCAATGGAGCCGCCACCGTCAATCAGCACTCTATCGAACTAGACCTTATTGATACAAGGATCGAGGACTAGAGGAAAACGTCCTGGCTCAGGTATTGCGGCCCATTGGTCCTTTCTGCTGAAAGAGATCTCGCGGTGAGACCAAGGAGGGAGCCGCGGATCGGCGATGAGGTTATCGGCGTTGGCCACGTTCAAGCAAGCGCGGGCGAGCAGCTTGCGTTCTCGTTTGGTCTCGATGGACACTTTGCCTCCAATGATGGTCCGGACGCGATCGGTTGGCTTGACGTACTTGTGACGGGGATCTGCGTCTTCATCATCGTTGTCCTCGTTGCGCTGTTCCCCTACATCGTTAGGCTTGTCGGACGTATCCGGAGCCTGTTGACGCGTGTAGATAGACTTAAGAACACGACAATTCTCCATGGTATGGTTCGACTTGGGGTGGAGCTGGCAAGGTCCTTTCAATGCTTTGGCGTAGTCTTCTTCGTAGTTGTGACGTCCGCTGCCTTTCTTAACGGTGTTGACCTCACCGTCGTCTTCCCGAGCACGCTTGCCCCTGTAATCGTCATGGTGATTACACCGCTGATTACGCTAGTCGCGGTGGTCGCGGGGGTCATTGCGCTGGTTGCGGCGATCAAAATTATCGTTTCGACCACGGTTGTCGTGGTAGTCATCGTGGTGTGGAGGGTGGTCGGAGCGTGGAACCCTTGCTGCTTCTTCGATGATTATCTTTAGCATCATCGGCATCCGCATATTTCATGGTAGTGGCCAGGAGTGCTGTGACTGATTCAGGTCTCTTGCGGAGGAGCTTGTCCCGTAGGGCATCGTGGAAGCGAAGACCAGTGATGAAAGCCTCAATTGCCTCGTTGTCGGAGATTGACGAGACCTTGATGCGCATCTCCGAGAAACACCGGACGTACTCGCGTAGTGGCTCATCTTTTCGATCTCGAATCCGCTGCAGATCATATTTGTTGCCGGGTTGCTCGCAAGTAGCAATGAAGTTGTCGATGAAAGCTTGCTTGAGCTCTTGCCAAGAATCGAAGTAGTTCGCCGGCAAGCTGACCAGCCATTGGTGGCCTACATGGCCGACAGCGACTGGGAAGTAGTTAGACATGACGTGCTCGTCAGCCATGGCTGATCTGCACGCGGTTTCGTAGAGCATGACCCATAATTTGGGGTTCTCTTTGCTGTCGTACTTTTGAAGTTTTTCGAGCTTGAAGTTCTTCGGCCATATGACTTGGCGAAGGTGTGGAGTAAACTGCTTCAAACTCGGAGGGCCGTGGGTAGTATCATATTCTATACAGCGATAGCTTTTGTGGGATGCACGATCGTTGGCTCTTTGATTAATGCGATCGTGCAGATCGCGTTCTCCGAGGTAATGGCGGAGATCGTTATTTCCATCACGGCGATCCCAGTTGCCACCCTGGATAACCCTACGACCGTGGTTATCACGGCAATTATCGCGGTTGTCTCGATGGTTGTCGTCCCGGTACCCACGGCGATTGTCGTCCCGACCACCATCATGGCCACCGTTCCCGCCTTGACGGTTGTCTGATGGGTCGTTGTTGCGCGAGCCACGTTGGTTGGGTGGCTATGAGCGACTTGAGTACTGGCGGCTGTGGCTTGATTCGACTGAGACGGATGAAGCTCGGGCTTGATTTACAATCTCTGCGGTCTGGGCCATAGCAGCCATCAAGTAAGCTTGTATATCATCACGAACTGCCTGGGTTTCCGGGGTATCGGGTAGTCGTTGCATCGTCGCCATAGCAACGGCTACGTTGGCGCTTGGGGTCCTGAAGACCTGCTTGTCCCCCACCCTATCAAAGGCATTGTTAAGGTCATGCGGCTGGACCCTTATGCGTCGTGCCTCCTCTTCAGCCTCGGCTTCGATTTGTCGGCGATTAAACCGGTCAATATTGCGTGCTTCGTGTGCTAGCCTTTCTTGTTCTGTTTCGCCGACAACCGGTGGTTCATCATTACTGACAACGTTGATCAAGTCTCCTCGCCTTGGTGGGAAGGATGGGAATCGTGGGAACCCCGGGGCGTGGTCTGGGATATCCAGATCGTATTCAACGCCTTCATCGTCATGATGCTAGAGCTCAGTGTGGATGGAGCCATTAGATGCGGTGTTGGACGGGGAGCTTGAGCCACCCTCTCGAACTGTGTGGACCGATCCTTCTTGGAACTCCTCGATCCGGACCATGTTGACGAAGTTGCGTGGTCTTGGCCAAGATCGTTGCATATTGCACACATAGTTGGAAGCAGTGTTTCGCAGGCCGTAGGGCTGAGCCTGGTAATCCTCCATCGAGGTTTTTGTATTCGGAGAGCCGGAGACCCGTCGCGAGGGCTGGTCGGCGACAAACGGAGCGCCCTTCAGGAGTAGATGTGACCACGAGATCCGTACCGAGTCGTGCAGAATGACTGGCCCGAGCTGGTCGGGTAGATCTGTTGTGGGTAGTGGTTACCTGCTCATTAGGTTGGCTTTGAATCGAACTTACCAGAGCTAGGGTTTTGGCAAGTTTGGCGCCGACCCGATCGATGGAGTCGAGCAGGTCGGTGTTGTCGATCTGCCTCCCCTTGTAGCGAGGAAGCGAGCGACGGGTTGTTGGCGTGGCCGAAGACGATCTTTGGTGCGGCGGGCGAGCCGATCTAACGTGGTCGGCCGTGAGCCGTGGCGATGCGGTGAAGTAGTGGTCGATGTAGATCGGATCCGCACCTCCTCCGTGGTCATGGCGATGAGGTTGTCGGGCTCGTGGTCCAGGTGATCTGGCCGATGGTGAACGTGAGACCGTTCGGCGTAGCCATGGATCCGGATGATGACTATCTTGTTCTTCCGGGAAGCGATACGCACACCCCTACCGGGCGCGCCACCGCCGATGAAAAATATGATCGGCGGTCTACCTAGGGTATGCCCAAGGTAGTAGATTATCGGCAGAAAAGTCGCAAGCTACTGAACAAGATGATGACGTAAGATGCATACGAGGTTTTATCCGTGTTCGGCGCCGTGAGGCGTAATACCTATGTCCTGCGTCTGATTGTATTGTTGTATGTCAATGAGATGTGTTTTTTAGAGGGGTCCCCTGCCCGCCTTATATAGTCTGGAAGGTAGAGTTACAGATCTGGAAACTAATCCTAACCAGTTACAATTGTCATAGGTGGCCGGATAAGGATTCATATTCTAACCGACCAGGATCTTACTCGATCTCCAAATCTGCCTTGATTCATTACGCGGGACTCAAAACAGATTGGCCGGGCCGCGCGTCGTCTTCTAGTGGGCCAGACCCCTCTGGTCCGGGCCGGCCCAAGCCTAACCGTAAGGGTATAGGGGTTAATACCCCCACAATACGGTTTTTGAAGGGTTTTTATTACCCCTCTTTGCACCTAATATTTTTTAGTCTGCATCGCTAGCAAAAGGCCAGATTAAAAAAGGCTTTTTTGCTTCTAAGAAAAAGATTCCTCTGCACGGAGAAACACAAGTTTGTTAATCCGCCGGATGCGCCTACTGAATTTCACGCGAAATGCTCGTGAACTGATGCAATGAGAACAAATAAAAGCCACCTACGAATCCTTACCGACTTGCTCGTTCCAAACCCCTCACGATGCAACGATATCGTGAGTTCATCACGTCCACAACTCCGCAAGAAACCCTTATCTACATTGCGAATTTGCGATCCTTCTTCCATCCTGTAAGCGGGAGAAAGAACAATGAGGACAACTCAATTGTATTGATCAGAGGCTTACGTCTTTATACAAGTACATCACGGTGAGATAACTAACGAAGCTAGCTACATTCTAAGGAGAGCCTCAGGACGTGTGAATGTGCACTGAACCTGCACGGAAACTTCTCGCCAACACATCCATCCCGTCCCGCGATAAGAGGAGCACCAGCCAAGGCAAAAACACTCCCTTTTACTACCAAAATCTGAAAACCCCGACGTTTTCGGATGCTGCACATTGTTACGCATCGCAGGCTCGCAGCACCGGATTGTTCTGGGGTTGAGATTTCTGAAAACCCCCCTATTTTTTCGGATTAATTATATTTTGCGGAGAAAGAGAGCGGAATCTTGATCCACTATTGGGGTTGGGAAGCAGTGACATGGATCTGCGTGCCCCACCAACCAATTATCCCAAAACTTTATCTTCCATTATCCTATGGCGTCGTCGTCCTGACGCGGGGGCGGCGAGGAGGCCGGAGTCATCATCAATAAACAATCGCGCCAGCCGGAGGCTCTCCCGTCCAATCGCATCGCCTGCACGAGCCTCATCAGTCCACGACCATCACCATCACCACTACCACTCGCTGCAGCGGCCCACCGCACTCGGCCGCGACTCCGTCGTCGCGAGATCCAGCAGCGCCGTCGTCGCGCCGCCAACGCCCACGCTGCCGCCGCCGACGCTGCTGCCGGAGATGCCGAGCCCGACGATCCGGAGGCTGGACGTGGCCTCGCCGGTGCCGGCGGACATCGACATCGCCAACTCCGTCGAGCCGCTCCCGATCGCCGATATCGCCGCGGAGCTCGGGCTCCGGCCCGAGCACTACGACCTCTACGGCAAGTACAAGGCCAAGGTACGTCCTGATTGGTCCCTAGCGGCCAGGTGCGGTTCGGTCTGATCTTGAGCGACCTTCCTCTCATGTTCGCAGGTCTTGCTGGCGGTTCTTGATGAGCTCAAGGCGCAGCAGGATGGGTATTACGTCGTGGTGGGCGGTATCACGCCGACGCCCCTCGGGGAGGGCAAGTCAACCACCACCGTCGGGCTGTGTCAGGCTCTCGGCGCTTTCCTTGATAAAAAGGTGAGATGCTTACTGCTAATTTTGCTTGACACAGTCCGTTCACCGATGAGAGGATTAGCATTTTATTATCGGAGCGAATTTGCAACCAGTACTGGAATTGCTGTCCCAGTGCCGCCCTGCGCCCTCAGTCAATAAATTCGGCCTTGAGGTCTGATGACCTGTTTTGATCTGTGGGTCTTGTAAGAAACTGAAACTGTTTGATGCAATTCTGGACTGATTGTAGAATACAATCTTGTTTGCTGCCACTTGTGTAGTGATTTTTGCCTTTACATTGGTTATGCTAGTACTAGGTTACCTATTTCTCTGTTGCAATCAGGATGGAGTAGCATTCAGTAAGATTGATGTTATGCAAATCGTATGATTTCATTGCGCATGCTTCGTAGAAACAATTGAAACAATCTATTGCTCTTGATCTGGATAGGATTTAGTTACTCTTTGAAATTTATCAATGGAATATGGCATCAAGTTGCATCAAGATCAGTACAGGCACTTTCGGAGAAAATATTAATTAAAAATGCTCTTCTAAGTTCTCTGTACTTCATGGGGCTGTAAAAATTTCCAGAGCTTATATAGTATAACTACATCTTTATGTATATGTATTTGCTTGCATGAGTCATATTCACTGACTTTCTCCGAACCTATTCGAAGTGTTGAGTCCTTCAAGAAAATCCGTATCTTCAAAAAATCATTTTCTTTGTATTATCTATCATTTGTACTCCCTCCTTCCCAAAAAGAATGCACTTCTAGTTTGGGGCTAAATCAAATTTTCTTAAGTTTGACTAAGTTTAAAGAAAATAGTATAAACACTTATGTCTCCAAATAGGTTTACTATGAAAATATATTCCATGATTAATCTAATGGCACTTATTCGGTATCATAAATGTTAGTATTTTTTTGTATAGATTTAGCCAAACTTGAAATTGTTTGTCTTTTTTGAAAACGAGGAGTGCACTCTTTTTGTGACAGAGGGAGTAAGCAATAAGTATATAATAAATACTGTTTGGTTGCTTATCTGTCTTGTGTAAACCTTTGAGTCCTTTATTTACATTTCATGTAACTGATAAGCTGCAACTTTCTTTTGTGTTTCCATTATACTTCTAGTATTAAAAGACAATCATATGTGTGATAAAATAACTTCAGACTGTCTTGTAAGTATCTGCTTCAGACCATGCGAAAGTTGTTTCATGTATTAATGTATTGTTTTTATTATAGGTTGTCACTTGCCTCCGTCAACCATCACAAGGGCCTACCTTTGGAATCAAGGGAGGTGCAGCTGGAGGTGGCTACAGCCAAGTTATACCCATGGATGAGTTCAATCTTCATCTGACAGGCGATATCCATGCAATTACTGCCGCAAACAATCTTCTTGCTGCTGCTATTGATACAAGGATCTTCCATGAAAATTCTCAGTCAGATAAAGGACTGTTCAACAGATTGTGTCCTGCAAACAAGGAAGGCAAGAGGCACTTTGCTGACGTAATGCTCAGACGTCTGACAAAGCTGGGCATTTCAAAGACAGACCCCAATGAGCTTACACCAGATGAAATCAGGCGTTTTGCAAGGCTTGATATCGACCCTGAGTCCATTACATGGAGACGGGTGATGGATGTCAATGATCGTTTCCTGAGAAAAATCACTATTGGACAGGGCCCCGAAGAAAAAGGTATGGTGAGAGAAACAGGCTTTGACATATCAGTAGCTAGTGAGATAATGGCTATATTAGCTCTTACAACTTCCCTCGCTGATATGAGAGAAAGGCTTGGAAGAATGGTGATAGGGAACAGCAAGTCAGGTGAGCCGATAACTGCTGACGATCTTGGTGTTGGAGGTGCTTTAACTGTCCTAATGAAAGATGCTATTCATCCCACCCTCATGCAAACTCTTGAAGGCACACCAGTTTTAGTACATGCTGGACCGTTTGCTAACATTGCTCATGGAAACTCTTCAATTGTTGCTGATAAGATTGCTTTGAAGTTGGTTGGGAAGGGTGGCTTTGTTGTTACTGAGGCAGGTTTTGGTGCTGATATTGGAACTGAGAAGTTCATGGACATCAAATGTAGGTATAGTAGATTGGTGCCGCAGTGTGCTATTATTGTGGCCACAATTAGAGCTCTTAAAATGCATGGAGGGGGGCCTGAGGTGGTGGCTGGAAAGCCTCTGGATCATGCATATGTGAGCGAAAATGTGGCCCTTGTTGAAGCTGGATGTGTAAATCTTGCTAAACATATATCAAACACAGGGAGTTATGGAGTTAATGTTGTAGTTGCAATCAACAAATTTGCATCAGATACTGAAGCAGAAATGAATGCCGTGCGTAGTGCAGCTATGGTTGCTGGTGCTTTTGACGCTGTCATCTGCACACACCATGCCCATGGTGGTAAAGGAGCAGTTAGTTCTCTTTCCTATCAAGTTTTTTAATTTGATCAATTATAGGTTAGTAGGAAAACTTAAGCTCATAATCTGTTATGGGGTTGATACCCTCCGATCCAAATTATAAGACATTTTGGCTTTTTTATATGCATAGCTTTTGTTGTGCACTTAGATATACACTGTCTAGATGCATAGTAAAATCAATGTATCTAGACAAGAAAAGCCAAAACATCTTATATAATTTGGAACGGAGAGAATACCTTATGTTACTGTATTTGTTTTAATTATCCCTTCTAGTTCACTGTTGCCTAGAATGTTATTTGATTTTTTTTCTCACATGGACTCTTTATTTATTTCTTCAGTGCTAGAACAAGAATAGTGTGAATAACATGATTGTAATAATTTAACCTGATCCTATTAATACCATTTAACTTATTTTCAGGTCGAGCTTGGACTTGCTGTTCAACGAGCATGCGAAAGCCAGGCAGAACCTCTGAAGTTTTTGTATCCTTTGGAATCTAGCATAAAGGAGAAGATTGAGTCAATTGCCAAGTTCTATGGTGCTAGTGGTGTTGAATACTCTGAACAGGTATTTTCTTGTAACCATGGTGTGTGTTTAATCTTTTTGGTCCTCATTGCATCATCATCACCTATAACATAAAACAATCACGAGCTATGCTTAGCAGACACCTAGTTTATGATTTGAATCATGTCAATGATCACCTGAGTGGCTGAGTTACATTCCAGGAAAGCATAATCTGAAACAAAACTAGAACTCTTGTACAAAATTTTCCCCAATACTTTCTGCGTCTAGTAGAAAGATTATATGCACAGTGCACAAAGAATTGAACGTGGCTTCACTCTGCTGACTTTTATTGACCTCCCAACAGGCTGAGAAGCAGATTGAGATGTACACCAAGCAAGGGTTCTCCAACCTCCCCATCTGCATGGCGAAGACCCAATACTCATTCTCACATGTCCCATCCATGAAGGGCGCCCCGACCGGCTTTGTTCTGCCAATAAGAGATGTGAGGGCCAGCATCGGAGCTGGGTTCATCTACCCGCTCGTCGGCACCATGAGCACGATGCCTGGCCTTCCCACAAGGCCCTGCTTCTACGAGATCGACGTCGACACTGCCACCGGGAAGGTCATGGGCCTGTCATGAACTGAATTCAAGTTCTGATGGTGCCGTTCGTATACCAGATTTGTTGCACATTTGTTGGAGCGTCATTGTGTAGTTGTTCGGGGCAGTCCTGGAGTTGAATAATAGTAACAGTGATAGTGATAATAATAGCCGTTCCTGGCTTCCTGCAAGCGCAGTGTTGCATCCGTTTTTAAGAACAAAACTAGATATACACCATATGTCAGTCCAGGAAGTTAAATTTCATATATACCTACAAATAAAGGAAATATCAATAAACAATGCTTAATATATAACATACTTAGTATAAAGGATATAACCTTAGATAGCAAATAGCGGAAAGACAACTCTGATCTTCGAGTAAAGATTCTAATTTCACATGAACAACTGACTAGTTGATCACAAGCTTAATTCTTTCACACTAGCAATTTGGTACCTATCCGAGATTTTTATCTAAATATTAGAAAATAAAACAAGTGTAACGTACTCAACAAATATAACATAGGGTTCATGAGGATCAAAAGGCTGACACTGGTTTAACTGTGATTAGCTTTTAATGAGTCATCTTTTAGCAATTGGGTGGCAACAAGTTTATTCACAAGCCCATGTAAACACATGATCAGGTAAACATAAATAATGAATAACATAAACAGTAATCATTAGTGAGTATATTCATCATCAGTATCATCAGTATTCATCATCTATTCCGTAAGGGTTCTAAGACCGCTTGTGACCGTGAGCACGGCTGTTATAACAGTTTTACACTCTGCAGAGGTTGTACACTTTCACTTTGAGTTGTGATTACCCTTTCGCCGAGGTCATGAGCCTCTTAACCCACTACCAAGAAAGGTCGGCAGGGTTCACTATAAAGCCTTTCAAGAGTTCGTCTAACAAGTTAAGGCCGCTAGGTTTCTGTGCCCTGCGAATGTAGGGCTCCCCTTCCGACAGGCACAATAACGCGCAGCCTATACATTGACGGACAGAGACCGCACTATATTCAACCTGAAACACACCCCTCTTGCGTCATAAAGGTAATCTCTAACAAGCTAGAAAAGGTCCTTGTACTGAGCTAAAGCCAGAGCCATGTAGCTCTCACAGTTGTATTGTAAGTCCCGGATGATCACTTACAGATAAGTTCTTAGAGAGAGGAATCTAGAGCACATAAAATAGCCCAATGCTCTAGCCTCCTTGTTTCATGTTGCTAAAAAACATCTTTTAATGTTTATTGCATATTCCATTAGTCACGTTACAAGATCATGGTTGTAGTCGAGAACTAACATCATACTACCCAATACAATAACCTAAAGATGTCAAGGAACAAGGTACAAGGTACTAGCAAATCCTTAATGGTAATCAAGGTAGACACATGCAGCATGAATTAAATAATTAAAGATGTATAGAACAACAAGGAAGATCCCATGCTATACTTGCCTTAAAACACGATCCTTCGATAAGCTTAAATCTTCATCGTCCTTTTTCTTCTTGATCACCACGTATATCTCACCGACTGGACGTAATCATAGAACAGCACACAAGCATCCATGCAATCATACACGAAGCAAACAATATATCTAAATTAGAACAATACACCAAACACAATAAACAACATGTAAAAAGGTTTTAAAGATGTTCTACACGTTACTACGAACACACTGACGTGAAAAGCGCTCTAATCGGAGCTACGGTGAAAAAGATACATCTACCTATACATTTGCTTCGAAAAGATACTATAGACTTTATTTATTTTAGCTATATAAAACTTGTATAAGATATTTTAGAGAAATACCTTAATTGAGTTAAGTCAAATTATACTTGATTTAGAAAAATAAAGTAAAACTAATCATATAATTGACCAAGGTGAAAAGCCTAAGTTACTTTTAATTAGAAAAATCCAATTGTATAATCATTATTCAAGTTAGGCATTAAACCATAAAATTTTAGAGCTCTTGACATGGAAAACATTGATACCAATACGTAGATTATGTCATTACGAACCTAGCGCAACTCGAATGGGTCAAATCGGAGTTAAAACGGAGAAACTACGCATAAAATAAGATCAATGACATTTTTGTGAATACGTGGAAATCAATTTCGTATTTAAATTAAAAGAAACTTAAATAAAAGATTAACTGGACCGGGCCTCATTTTAATAAAAATGAGGGGCTAAAACAGAAGATCTAAGGTCATATGTTGAAATACTTTCAACAGAGGGTAGACCGCGGGTTGTTTTCAAGGAAACTTAGGGGCTTTTTTGAAAAAGTGCTGGCGCCGGCGGGGTTGACTAGGTCGTTGTCCATGTGGGCGCCACGTGGCAATACGGAAGTGGACCGGGGTGGTGAGCCGGCCGTGGACCGGCTGACGTGGGAAAGTGGACCAAGTCCACCACTGTGTCGTGGACCGAAGGGGTACGAATTAACGCGATCTAATCTCGACCGTTGATTTGGATTCGGATGACCAGGAATAGGTCAGAGAGAGAGAGAGCGGACCAGTGTGGCCGGCGGCGAACTTGGCGGCAGTGCCATGGTTGGCGACGAGAAGCTCATCGGCGAAGCTTGAAATCAGCCCTAGAGACCACGAGAGAGCAAACTGGAAACATGGGGAGAACGAGGACGGAGAGGCGAACTCACTTAGGTAGTTTTCATGGTCGGAGATGGCACGAAGGCGACACGAGATGCGGTGGAGCAGACGGTGAGCACGGCGGCGCTAGGTTACACTGGGCGGCGCAGCGATTCGGCGAGGTGGCTGCGACTCGAGGCTTGGGATGGGGAGGCATGGCCGCGGGCAGCTACTATTTATGGCCCGGGGAGCATCTTGGCGCGCATGGCAATGCGGACGAGGCGGGGGCAGCACGGGCTCCTCAGCGGCGACGGCGTGTCCGAGCGAGTCACGAGGTAGGAGAAGTGCCTGACATGCGGGCCCGGCATGTCAGTGACCGAGAGAGGGGAGGAGACGCGCGGCGCGGGCGCGCTGCTCGGCTAGGCCGGCCTGCTGGGCTTCGTGAGAGGAGAGGAGGAGATGGGCCACGTGGAGAAACAAGGCCGAATAGGCCAAATGCCAGGTAAGGAGAGGGAGGGAAAAAGAAATTCCTTTTTATTTTCTTAAATCCAAATTCAATCCCAACTTAAATCCTTTTGAAGTTCTGATCAAACCCAATCATCACAAAATAAATATGGAGCTGCATGTATGCACAAACATATTGCTATCTTATGATAAATTTTAAATTAATGAAATTTTTTATTTTTCCTAGGTTTTTATGAGTACAAAAATACAAAATTACCTCAATTTACATCTATTTCAAAAGGAGCAAATTTTAGGGTGTTACAATTCTACCCCCTAAAGATGAATCTCATCTCCGAGATTCGGAAGACATCGACTAGGAGATAGGGATACTCCGCCTTTGGATTCTTCTTTACTTCCTCATGTAGTTCCATCGTCTTCATAAGGATCCCACTTTACTTTGCACACCTGTTGACCTTACTCCAAGTAACTTATCAAACTGATCCCAAGATTCTAAAAGGTACTCCAAACAATACTCAGGTAACTCCAATCATTAGGCCACCTTTCCTTTTTAGTACATACTATCAATTCTCTTTCTTAAAATATTCACCTTCCAACGAAGCCTTCTTACTTCTTGGTCTAAAGTAGGTTCTATTACCAACTTTAAAACATTAATGACTATATATGCTCAGGTTAAGTTGCTCAACTCTCAAACGACTATTCTTAGTCCATGGTGTCGTTCGAATCTTCTTAGCATAACTCTCTCTTGCTAAAGACATCGACAATGACTTTTGCTTCTTCAAGTGATAGCACTTTTCCAAGTCATAATCTTGATCAATACCAAACCAACGATGATGTCATATGCTCAAAACCAACTTTGTGAAGATGTTCCTTAGATTCTTATGATCCTCATATATGTCACTTATCATGCCCAAGTAGATAGTAAATCCATGTTCCACAATGGATAACTCCAGATCATACGTTAGATGTTCCATCTCATGTTTTCTTGCTTAAATCTCTATTTTTTCTTCTTGCATAAGGACACATCCCACACCTTGACATGGTGCATCCTAGTGGATATAAAGCTCTTGTTCCTTATGGACATTCTATTCTGGCTCCTGCTGCTGTTGATTCTGGCTTTGATTACTCTCAGCAAGCTTCTCAAGATAATCGTTCTGATAGTGTCTAATTTCACCACAATCATAATCTTCCTCACTAGTAGAAGTATTTGTCTTCATCAAGGTGATAGTAGGAGATGACAGACATGGCTCTTGAGAGCTAAAATGCTGCACTTCATCATTGGGTTGTTGATACTAATCCTGATCCTGATCTGAGTCGAGGAATGAACCAATCAATCACAAAAATAAATACCAATGAAGACCAATCACATCGGAATTAAATGATGACACAATGATTTTTTTACCGAGGTTCACTTGCTTGTTGGCAAGCTAGTCCTCGTTGTCACGATTCACTCACTTAGAGGTTCACGCACTAATTGGTATCACATGCCAAACCCTCAGTAGGGTGCCGCACAACCAACTCAAGATGAGGATCACACAAGCCACGAGCAATTTACTAGAGTACCTTTTGGCTCTCCGCCGGGGAATGGTCAAGAACCCCTCACAATCACCACGATTGGAGCCAGAGACAATCACCAACCTCCGCTCGACGATCCTTACTGCTCCAAGCCATCTTGGTGGCGGCAACCACCAAGAGTAACAAGCGAATCTCGCAGCGAAACACGAACACCAAGTGCTTCTAGATGCAAACACTCAAGCAATGCACTTGGATTCTCTCCCAATCTCACAAAGATAATGAATCAATAATAGAGATGAGTGGGAGGGCTTTGGCTAAGCTCACAAGGTTGCTATGTCAATGCAAATGGCCAAGAGGGTGTGCTAGAGCTGGCCAAACAATATTTATAGACACCCCTAAACAATAGAGCGGTTGGCTCAATTATTGGGCTGACTACGGGATGACCGGACGCACAGGTCGTGTGCACCGGACGCGTTCGATCGCTGCGTCCAGTCCCTGCTAGACCACCACATGTCTCATTCAAATGAAGTAGCCATTGCCACCCAATGGCCCTCTCTGACATGCTCTGACATGATGCATCAGACGCACTACAGCAAGTGATCGGACGTAGGAGAGGCAGCGTCCGGTCGAGTCCAGAGAGCTCCCAGAGCCGCTCAACTGTGACCGGACACGTTCGGTGTGGCTGACCGAACATAGGAGAGGCAGCGTCTGGTCGAGTCCAGAGAGCTCCCAGAGCCACTCAACTACGACAGGACGCGTCTGATGTGGTCGACCGGACGCAGGACACGCAGCGTCCGGTCGAGTCCAAAGAGCTCCTAGAGCCGCTCAACTACGACTGGACATGTCTGGTGTGGCAGACCGGACGCAGGAGATGTAGCATTCGGTCGAGTCTAGAGAACTCCCAAAGCCGCTCAACTACGACCGGACGTGTCCGGTGTGGCCGACCGGATGTAGGAGAGGCATCGTTTGGTCGTGTCTAGAGAGCTACCAGAGCCGCTCAACTATGACCGGACGCGTTCGGTGTGGCTGACCGGATGCGCCCCTACGTCCTATCCTCTCTAGACCAACACCCATACCCCATGTCACCATGACCTGACGCTAAACAATGATTGATCAGCATCCAGTCACTGCTACGAGCCAGAGTTCGGTCACCACAGCAACTCTACCCGCGCCTGGACAGAATACCGGACGCATCCGGTATCGATATCGGATGCGTCCAGTCATGTTAGGAACACTGCCGCTGAGATAGTACCGAACGTGCCCGGTATGCATGTCGGACGCGTCTAGTCACCCCATGACCAGCGCATTCAACTTCTTTTCAACTCTATCTTCTTTACCCTTGCTCAAATATGCCAGCCACCAAGTGTATCACATTGTGCACATGTGTTAGCATATTTTCACAAATGTTTTCAAGGGTGTTAGCACTCCACTAGATCCTAAATGCATATGCAATAAGTTAGAGCATTTAGTGGCACTTTGATAACCGCATTTTGATACGAGTTTCACCCCTCTTAATAGTACGGCTATCGATCCTAAATATGATTATACTCACTAAGTGTCTCGATCACCAAAACAAAAAAGCTCCTATCAAGTTTCACCTTTGACTTGAGCTTTTTGTTTTTTCTTTCTTCTTTTCCAAGTCCAAGCATTTGATCATCACCATGCCATCACCATCATCATGTCATGATCTTCATTTACTTCACCACTTGGAATAATGCTACCTATCTTATGATCACTTTGGTAAACTAGGTTAGCACTTAGGGTTTCATCAATTCACCAAAACCAAACTAGAGCTTTCAATCTCCTCCTTTTTGGTAATTGATGACAACCCTTTCACAAAGATATGAATTGAAATTCATTTGAATCCATGTTGCTTGCCCAAGCATATTTATCATGTGTAAAAGGATATGGACAAGTTTCATGAATCCCAAATGGTAGCAATTGCTCCCCCTACATATGTGCTAAGAATTTGGATTATAGCTTGCACATATGCTTAGATAGGAAATATAGGAGACAATGTCTATCAAATGATGCTAAGGTATAAAAGATGGACCTTTAAAGCGTGATACCAATCAGAGTGCACCAATATACCATCCTTAGCACCATGAGTAACTAGACACACACAAAAACTAGAATACCCCATGAGATCAACATTAGAAGCAAGGGTCTAGTTTTCATAATATGAGCATGAGTCCAGTTACTTAACCTATGCATGCTAGTTTTTCATTTTATCATTCAAACCTACAACTAGCGTACACCACATTCAAATGCATCCACCAAGTTTATGAGCTTGCTCCCCCTACTTGTGTGCTCAAAATTTTAATTGATCCCTTTCTTTGTCATATCTCTTCCCCTATGTCAATTTCTCTCCCTTTGTTATCTTCTCACTATCTTTGTATTATCTTTGTACAATATCTCTCCCCCTTTATCATCAATGACCACAAAGGTTTAATCTTAAATAGGTTAAGATTATCAATGTGAATCAATAGGGTGAGGATCATTTTCCCAAATTTGATCCAATCTAGATCACTTTCCAAAGATATTTAACTCGGTTTTATCCAGGGACAATCTTCTTCATACCTTCAAATAAGGGTTATCTTGTACCATGTTGAGTTAAACACTTATAGCTCATTTTCTAGATCAAACACTAGGTTTACAAGCCCACAAACATATCATATGCTACCACTAGATCAAATTAAGCATAGAAGCAATAGTGGTACCATACAAACATTAAAATCATTTGATTTTCATGAATGAGCCTATTAAATGTGAAAGATGACTAGATGCACTAAATATGTCCTTAGCAAGGATGTATGACATGCCAATCAACTTTTACTTTGGATTGCTCGAAGGAGAGGCATATCATATAAGTGGGGGTGCATCAACACATATTTAAGAAATCCAATATGTTCAATTCATTCCTTAGCTTGCAAAACATTTTCTCATCCAATGGCTTGGTGAATATATCAGCAAGTTGATCTTTGGTGTCTATACTCTCAATGCAAATATCTCCTTTTTGTTGGTGCTCTCTAATGAAATTGTGGCGGACATCAATGTGCTTTGTTCTTGCATGTTGAACCGGATTGTTGGTTAACTTGATTGCACTCTCATTATCACATAGCAATGGCACTTTCTTGAACTTGATTCCAAAGTCATTCAAGGTAGCCATCATCCAAAGTATTTGTGTACAACAACTACCGGCGGATATGTATTTGACTTCGGCGGTTGATAATGCAACACTATTTTGCTTCTTTGACGACCATGAAACAAGTGATCTTTCCAACAATTGACATGTGCCCGAGGTGCTCTTCCTTTCAACCTTGTATCCCTTATAATCCAAGTCAGAGTAACCAACTAGCACAAATTTTGCTCCTTTGGGATAACACAAATCAATATTTTATGTATGCTTCAAGTACCTCAATATTCTCTTTGTAGCCATCAAATGACTTTCTCTTGGTGAGGCTTGAAATCTTGCACACATACATACACTAAACATGACATCCGGCCTTGATGCGGTAACATAGAGTAGGCTTCCAATCATAGACCGATACAATTTTTGATCCACCATATTGCTACTTGCATCACTATCTAAATTACTATTTATACTAATGGCTTAATGGCTTTGCTATCACTCATGCCATATTTCTTGAGCATGTCTTTGATGTACTTGCCTTGACTCACAAATGTACCATTCTTCAATTACTTGATTTAAAGACCAAGGAAGTAACTTAACTCTCCAATCATTAACATTTCAAACTCATTAGGCATCATATTTCCAAACTCTTCACAAAAGTCTTGATTGGTTGATCCAAATATGATGTCATCAACATAGATTTGCAACATAAATAAGTCTTTATCAATCTTCTTGGTGAAAAGAGTGGTGTCAACCTTGCCCATCATGAACCCTATAGAGAGTAGGAAGTCCCTCAATCTCTCATACCATGCTCTAGGTGCTTGCTTCAAGCCATACAATGCCTTCTTCAACTTCTACACATGGTCGGGCTTCTTGTCATCTTCAAAACTGGGAGGTTGCTCAACATATACTTCTTCATTGATGTAACCATTGAGAAATGCACTCTTGACATCCATTTGATAGAGCTTGATGTTGTGGGCATAAGCATAGGCTAATAAGATTCTAATTGTTTCCAATCTAGCAACCGGGGCATATGTTTCTCCAAAATCAAGACCTTCAACTTGTCTATATCCTTGTGCTACTAATCTTGCTTTATTCCTTACTACTATCCTATCTTGATCTTGTTTGTTTCTAAAGATCCATTTGGTTCCAATCACATTGTGTCCCTTTAGTCTCTCTACCAATTCTCATACTTGATTTCTTGTTAAGTTATTCAATTCTTCATGCATAGCATTCACCCAATCAACATCCTTCAATGCTTCATCTATCTTCTTTGGTTCAATGGATGACACAAATGAGAAATGCTCATAAAATAAGCTAATCTTGATCTAGTTTGCACGCCTCTTGAAATATCACCAATGATAGTGTCCAATGGATGATCCCTTGCAATATTGGTTGGTTGGAGTATTGGAACATGATTGCTTGCACTTGCTTGATCATTGGATTAAGATGATGTACTAGCCACTTGATCTTGTTCATAATCATGAGAGCCATTTGTACTAGCTTAATTTGTATCATCTTGCACATTTGAGTCAGAGAGCACTTGCACTTGATCATCTTCATCATCATTCATTTGCTTAGGCCTCAATTCACCAATATCCATATTCTTCATGGCATTTGAAAGTTGAATGCCTCTAACATCTTCCAAGTTCTCATTTTCTTCTTGTGAATCCTTGGTTTCATCAAATTCAACATCATAAACTTCCTCAAGAGTACCACTATCCAAATTCCAAACTCTATATGCTTTGCTTGTAGTGGAATAACCAAATAGGAATCCTTCATCACATTTCTTGTCAAACTTACTCAATCTAGTGCCTTTCTTTAAGATATAGCATTTGCAACCAAAGACACAAAAATATGCAATGTTGGGCTTTCTACCATTCAAGAGCTCATATGGTGTCTTCTCTTTTAATGGGTGACAATTGAGGCGGTTGCTACAATAGCAAGCCATGTTGATAGCTTCGGCCCAAAAGAATTAACTCACATTGTACTCACTAAGCATAGAACTTGCCATATCAATAAATGTTCTATTTTTTCTCTTAATAAGGTCATTTGATTGTGGAGTGTACTTGGCCAAGAATTGATGTCTAATTCTAAATTCATCACATTGCTCATCAATACTAGTGTTCTTGAACTCACTATCATTGTCACTTCTAACTCTCTTGATGGTTGTTTCAAACTCATTGTGAATGTCCTTGATAAATGGTTTGAATGTTGCAAATACATCACTCTTGTCCAATAGAAAGAATACCCATGTGTATCTAGTGTAATCATCCACTATCACAAAGCCATATTTGTTGCCACCAATGCTAGTGTATTGAGTTGGCCCAAACAAGTCCATGTGCAATAACTCAAATTCTTTACTAGTGCTCATCATGCTTTTCTTAGGATGGGTGTTTCCAACTTGTTTTTTGGCTTGACAAGAGCTACAAAGCTTATCTTTCTCAAACACTACACCTTTCAAGCCTTTAACCAAGTCATGCTTGACCAATCTATTCAATTATTTCATTTCAACATGACCAAGCCTTCTATGACATAACCAACCCATGCTAGACTTAGTGAATAAACATGTAGATAATTGAGCTTCACTAGTATTAAAATCAACCAAGTATAGATTCACATATCTAAAGCCCTTGAAGATCAAGTTAGAGCCATCTACACTTATTATCTCTACATCATCTACCCCAAATATGCATTTGAATCCAAGATCACACAATTGAGCCACGGATAGCAAATTTAAGTTCAAGCTCTCTACTAGCAACACATTAGATATGCTCATGTCATTGGATATTGCAATCTTACCAAGTCCTTTGACCTTGCTTTTACCATTGTCACCAAATGTGATACTATCATAGCCATCATTGCCATTGGTATTGATTGAGTTAAACATCCTTACATCACCGATCATGTGTTGAGTGCACCCACTATCAAGAACTCAATGCCTTCCTCCGGTTTTGTAATTGACCTACAAAAGAAGATCAATTCTTTTTAGGTACCCAAACTTGCTTGGGTCCTTGAAGGTTAGTGACCAAGCTCTTTGGCACCTAAATAGCTTTCTTCCTTGAGCCCATCCATGGTGTACCAATGAACTTAGATTTTACATCATTTATAGCCTTAGTAAGCACATAGAAAGAATCAATCTTAATTGAGGATACATTAGCATTTTTGCTCTTGTTCTTGCACTCATGCTCTTTATGACCAACTTGCTTGCAACTAGTGCAAAACCGACCATTGTTCTTCACAAAACTAGTCTTGTGAGGAGCAAAGGCTGCCTTGCCTTTCTTGGGGGTATAGCCCAATCCCTCTTTGTAGAGAGAAGCTCTTTGGCTACCCAAGCATATAAGCAAACGGTCCTCACCACCATAGGCCTTAGCCAAGGTGTGAGTGAGCTCATTGACCTCCTTCTTGAGGGTCTCATTCTCAACCATTAGTGAGGCATCACATGTGAAACCATCACTACTAGATGAGGTGGAAGTTGAAGTGCTACAAGAATGGTTAGTGGAAGCAACAATCATAGGCTTATAGAATGATTCATCAATTATATCACAAGTTAAGCCTACATCATATGTCTCAACATGCTTCTTCTCATTTTGTTCATTAAGCAAAGAGGAATGAGCTTTTTCAAGCTTCTTGTGAACCTTGCCTAACTTCTCATGGACTTCCTCTAGCCTCTCATGAGATGCATTGAGCTCATCAAAGGATTGCTTAAGGGCTTTTAGTTCCTTATGCAAGCTTTTGCATTCCCTTCTCTTAATGTCAAAGTGTTCTTTACCATCATATAACATGTCAAGCAATTCATCCTTAGTTGGTTCATCATCATCACTATCACTTTCATTTTCATTTTCATTATCATGTTTCTCATCACTTCTATCATCATAAGTTTATACCTTAGTGGCCTTAGCTATGAAGCATGATGGAGTGTCAAACAAAGAAGGCTTCTCATTGATAGCAATGCTTGCAAGTGCCTTGTTTTTGGTGGTCTTGTCATCATCACTATCATCATCATCATTTGAGAAAGCATCACTATCCTAAGTGACTACATATGAACCGTCCTTCTTCTTCTTCTTGAAGGTCATCTTGTCCTTCTTTTCTTTCTTTTTCTTCTTATCATTCTTCTTGTTCTTCTTGTTGTCATCATCATTGTCGCTATTGTATGGGCATTGAGCAACAAGATGATTCTTATTTCCACAATTGAAGCACCTTCTTAACTCTTCCTTGTTCTTGGATGAAGACTTCTTTCTTCTAGCACGGTAGCCCTTCTTCATCATGAACTTATCAAATCTCTTAACAAAGAGAGCCATCTTCTCATCATCCATCTCATCAAAGTTAAGTCTTCATCTTCACTTGATGATTCTTGCTTTGCCTTGCCCTTGGATGATGTGGCCTTGAATGCCACACTCTTCTTCTTCTCATCTTTCTTCTCCTTATTTTCTTCCTTCTCATCATCATCTCTATATGTATCATCGGTCATTATATCTCCCAACACTTGGTTTGGTGTCATGGTGTCCAAACCACTCCTCACTAGAATAGTGACCAATGTGTCAAATCTTGAGGGTAAGCATCTCAAAACCTATGGGAGAAGTCCTTGTCCTTCAACTCTTCTCCAAGTGCTTTAAGATCATTGACAAGCACTTGAAGCTTATGAAACATCTTTGGCACACTCTCATCCTTCTTCATCTTGAAGCTTGTAAACTTCTCCTTGAGAATGTATGCCTTCGCACCCTTCATGGCTTGAGTGCCCTCAAATGATTCCTTCAACTTCTTCCATGCCTCATGAGCTCTCTCAATGTTCTTGATTTGCTCAAATGTTCTCTCATCCAAAGCATCATGGATGGCACTAAGAGCAATGTCATTATTTTGGAGTAGCATCTCTTCGACAATGGTGGGAGCCTCTTCATCATCAATCTCAATCTTGGTCTCCACCACCTTCCAAACCTTTCTATTGATTGACTTGATATATATTGTCATCTTAGCCTTCCAATAGGGATAGTTAGAGCCATCAAATTGGGGTGACTTCTTGGTGTTGTTGATTTAAGCCATTTTGACACCGAAGGTTGTTAAGCCTCAAATCACGGTGACCATGGCTCCAATACCACTTGAAAGGTCCTAATGGCTAGAGGGGGTGAATAGCCTATTAAAAATTTCTACAACAACACTTAGCAAACTGATTAGACAAATATGAGACAAAGCAAGTGTTGCGCTAGCCAACTAAAAAGTGAGCCACCTATCATAATTCTAGTTTCTATAGTCTCTATCCACACAATAGCTTTGTTACTACACTAAGTTAGTGTGCTCTCAAAGGCTAACTAAAAAGCCACACTAACTAAACTAACAAGCTATCATGACTAGCTACACCAAAGAGCTTGACAACTAGTTTGCGGTAATGTAAAGAGAGAGAGCAAGATGGTTATATCGCCGAGTCAAGGAATAAACCAATCAATCACAAGAATGAATACCAATGAAGACCAATCATCTCAGAATCAAATGATGACACAATGATTTTTTACCAAGGTTCACTTGCTTGCCGGTAAGCTAGTCCTCGTTGTGGTGATTCACTCACTTGGAGGTTCACGCGCTAATTAGCATCACACGCCAAACCCTCAATAGGGTGCCGCACAACCAACACAAGATGAGAATCACACAAGCCATGAGCAATTTACTAGAGTACCTTTTGGTTCTCCGTCGAGAAAATGTCAAGAACCCCTCACAATCACCATGATTGGAGTTGGAGACAATCACCAACCTCCGCTCGACGATTCTTGCTTTTCCAAGCTATCTAGGTGGTGGCAACCACCAAGAGTAACATTCAAACACTCGAACAATGCACTTGGATTCTCTCTCAATCCCACAAAGATGATGAATCAATGATGGAGATGAGTGGGAGGGATTTGGCTAAGCTCACAAGGTTAATATGTCAATGCAAATGTCTAAGAGGGTGAGCTCGAGCCGGCCAAACGATATTTATAGACACCCCCAAACAATAGAGTCATTGGCTCAATTAATGGGTTGACTGTGGGACGACCGGACACGCAGGTCGTGTGCACAGGACGCATTCGTGTGGTGACCAGACGTGTCCGGTCGCTGCATTCGGTCCCAACTAGACTGCCATGTGTCTCATTCAAACAAAGTAGCCATTGCCGCCGAACGGCCCTCTCTGACACTCTCTGACGCGACGCATCGGACGCACTATAGCGAAGCGATCGAACGCAGGAGGGGCAGCGTCCGGTCGAGTCCAGAGAGCTCTTAGAGCCGCTCAACGCGATCGGACATGTCTGGTGTGTCCGATCGGACATAGGAAAGGCAGCGTCCGGTTGAGTCCAGAGAGCTCCCAGAGCCGCTCAACTGCGACCGAACGCGTTCGGTGTGGCCGACCGGACGTAGGAGAGGTAGCGTCTGGTCGAGTCTAGAGAGCTCCCAGAGCCGCTCAACTATGATTGGACGCGTCTGGTATGGGTGACCGGACGCGCCCCTGCGTCTAGTCCTCTCTGGACCAACACCCACGCCCCATGTCACCATGACCTAACGCTAAACAGTGATTGCTCAGCGTCTGGTCACTGCTACGAGCCAAAGTCCGGTCACCACAGCAACTCTGCCCGTGCCTGGCCAGAATACCGAACGCGTTCGGTCATGTCAGGAACACTGCCACTGAGACAGTACTGGACACGTTTGGTATGCATGTTGGACGCGTCCGGCCACCCCGTGACCAACGCATTCAACTTCTTTTCAACTCTATCTTCATTACCCTTGCTCAAATGTGTCAACCACCAAGTGTATCACCTTGTGCACATGTGTTAGCATATTTTCACAAATGTTTTCAGGGGTGTTAGCACTCCACTAGATCCTAAATGCATATGCAATGAGTTAGACCATCTAGTGGCACTTTGATAACCGCATTTCGATACGAGTTTCACCCCTCTTAATAGTACGGCTATCGATCCTAAATGTGATCACACTCACTAAGTGTCTCGATCACCAAAACGAAAAAGCTCCTATTAAGTTTCACCTTTGCCTTGAGCTTTTTGTTTTTTCTTTCTTCTTTTCCAAGTCCAAGTATTTGATCATCACCATGCCATCACCATCATCATGTCATGATCTTCATTTGCTTCGTGACTTGGAATAATGCTACCTATCTCACGATCACTTTGATAAACTAGGTTAGCACTTATTATTTCATCAATTCACCAAAACCAAATTAGAGCTTTCACTCTTCTTCTCTTCCATCTCTCGACGCTTGTCCTCAATTACAATTGCTCTGTCCACTAATGTTTGATGATTGGCATACACCACGGTCATTAGCTGTAGTTGCAAACCATCATTCAATCCTTTCAAAAATGTTTTTGCTTCTTAGCATCACTATCCACTTCTTTTGGAGCATAGCACGACAACTGAGTAAACATGTCATGATACTCACACATAGTCATAGATCCTTGCTTGAGAGCCCGAAACTCATCTGGCTTGAGTTCTACCACACCTGTGGGAATGTGGTACGACCTGAAGCTCTCGCTAAACTCCTTCTAGGTGATCTGTCCAACATTGTTGGGACATCCATACTGGTAAGACTCCTATTAGTCTTGTGTTGCGCCCTGGAGTTGGCCAAACACAACAAGCACCTTCTCATGGTAGCAACCATCACAAAGCTAATCGATGCTTCCAAACGAATAACTAGAACATAGGAAACTTTATCTTGCAACTTCTTCAACTTGGCAACCCCCTTAAGAAAAGATTAACTAGGGGGCACAAAAAGGGCAGCTTCCACCTTCTTCTAGATGAGCTAACTAGTATCAAGACATTCTGACATCCCAATGATACTCTCGTGTATGAGCAAGAACAAGAAATCTGAAATTCCTCACGAGCAGAAAAACAATAGCATAGTAAAACAACTGTAACTCTCATTTTGTTAATCCAATAGAGCTATAGTTTATATTGTTGGAAAGCTTATCAAATTCTCCACAACTTCCTTATAGAACACTTTTCCAAATTCTATAGTTCAGGTGGCTGAAAATAGTGCACAACAGAAACTATTCTAGGCTTCAGACAACACAGGTGCATTGTCTTGTGATTTTCATAATTCCACAACCGAAGTAGATATCAGGGTGTTTCTTGTGGTCGGAGAAAGATATTGAAGTCTACCATTGTTCAGAATTTTCTTATAATTTTTTATCGTCCAAAATCACACATATAAGCCAAAGAGTGTAGGCTGCTCTGAAAAGATAGGATAGAGAAACAGGAGATACCAAAACCCAACTATTTATTGCATTAATTCTTATACCTTAGGTCTATAAACTAAATGAAATTATGGGAACATCCAACAAGATCATTGCAATCATTACAAAGATTCAAAACAAGCATAAACATAATGACAACCAACTGAACAATAAAGGTTCACACTTCAAACATGGACTCAACTGGCGATACTATCGTTTTCTCCATATTAAGGGCAAACATCCTAAAGCTCCTCTTCCGATGAAACGAGAAAGTGGTAAGAGAAGGTTCTAAAAGCATATCAAATCAAGGAGTGGAGATGAGAACAAAGACTTTAAAATAAGCACTAAGGTAGAGATGAATAACAAGGGTAGATATATAGTAGAGAAGAAAATATCAAGATTCATAGAGCAAGGGTTTTTGTAGCAACTTCTAAACTTTAGAATGACCAGTTTCCATTAGGCTTGCGTTGTACAGTCAGCATTGCTATGATACCATTTTGTAGCACCCGGTTTTAAGGACAAAACCAGATACACACCATATGTGAGCCCAGGAAGTTAAATCTCACATATAGCTACAAATAAAGATAATATCAATAGACAATGCTTAATATATAACATACTTAGTACAAAGGATATAACCTTAGATAGCAAAAAGCGGACAGACAACTCTGATCTTCGGGTGAAGACTCCAATTCCATAGGGACAACTGACTGGTTGATCACAAGCCTAATTCCTCCACACTAGCAATCTGGTACTCATCCGAGATTTTTATTCACATATTTGAAAAATAAAACAAGCGTAAGTACATGTCGTACTCAACAAATATAACATAAGGTTCATGAGGATCAAAAGGCTGACACTGGTTTAACTGTGATTAGCTTTTAATGAGTCATCTTTTAGCAATTGGGTGGCAACAAGTTTATTCACAAGTCCATGTAAACACATGATCAGGTAAACATGAATAATGAATAGCATAAACAATCATCATTAGTGAGCATATTCATCATCAGTATCATCAGTGTTCATCATCTATTCCGTAAGGGTTCCAAGGCCGCTCGTGACCGTAAGCACGGCTGT
This sequence comes from Miscanthus lutarioriparius, assembly GCA_904845875.1. Classification (NCBI taxonomy): domain Eukaryota; kingdom Viridiplantae; phylum Streptophyta; class Magnoliopsida; order Poales; family Poaceae; genus Miscanthus; species Miscanthus lutarioriparius. Next base: position 37,753,731 of record CAJGYO010000004.1, on the reverse strand, counting down.
TATAACAGTTTTACACTCTGCAGAGGTTGTACACTTTCACTATGAGTCGTGATTTACCCTTTCGCCTGAGGTCGCGAGCCTCTTAACCCACTACCAAGGAAGGTCGACAGGGTTCAATATGAAGCCTTTCAATGGTTCATCTAACAAGTTAGGGACGCTAGGTTTTTGTGCCCTACGAAAGTAGGGCTCCCCTTCCGACAGGCACAATAACGCATAGCCTATACACTGGCGGACAGAGGTTGCACTATATCTAACCCGAAACACACCCCTCTTGCGCCATAAAGGTAACATCTAACAAGCTAGAAAAGGTCTTTGTATTGAGCTAAAGCCAGAGCCATGTAGCCCTCATAGTTGTACTGTAAGTCTCGGATGATCACTTACAGATAAGTCCTTAGGTAGAGGAATCTAGAGCACCATAAAATAGCCCAATGCTCTAGCCCTCTTGTTTCACGTTGCTAAAAAGCATCTTTTAATGTTTATTGCATATTTCATTAGTCACGTTACAAGATTATGGTTGTAGTTGAGCACTGACATCATACTACCCAATGCAATAATCCAAAGGTGTCAAGGAACAAGGTACAAGGTACTAGAAAATTCTTAGTGGTAATCAAGGTAGACACATGCAGCATGAATTAAATAATTAAAGGTGTATAGGACAACAAGGAAGATCCCATGCTATACTTGCCTTAAAACAAGATCCTTTGGTAAGCTTAAATCTTCAACGTCCTTCTTCTTCTTCTTGATCACCACGTATATCTCATCGACTGGACGTAATCATAGAACACCACACAAGCATCCATGCAATCATACATGAAGCAAACAATAGATCTAAATTAGAACAATACACCAAACACAATAAACAGCAGATAAAAATGTTTTAAAGATGTTCTACACGTTACTACGAACACACAAACGCGAAAAGCACTCTAATCGGAGCTACGGTGAAAAGGATACATCTACCGATAGATTTGCTTCGAAAAAAAACTATAGGCTTTATTTATTTTATCTATATAAAACATGTATAAGATATTTTAGAGAAATACCTTAATTGAGTTAAGTCAAATTATACTTGATTTAGAAAAACAAAGTAAAACTAATCATATAATTGACCAAGGTGAAAAGACTAAGTTACTTTTAATTAGAAAAATCTAATTGCATAATCATTATTAAAGTTAGACATTAAACCATAAAATTTTAGAGCTCTTGACATGAAAACATTGATACCGATACGTAGATTATGTCGTTACGAACCTAGCGCAACTTGAACGAGTCAAATCGGAGTTAAAACGGAGAAACTACGCATAAAATAAGATCAATAGCATTTTTGTAAATACTTGGAAATCAATTTCGTATTTAAATTAAAAGAAAACTAAAATAAAAGATTAACCGGACCAGGCCTCATTTTAATAAAAACTAAGGGGCTGAAACAGAAGATCTAAGGGCATATGTTGAAATACTTTCAACAGATGGTGGACCGCGGGTTGTTTTCAAGGAAACTCATGGGCTTTTTCACAAAAGTGCTGGCGCCGTGCGGGGTTGACTCGATCGTTGTCCATGTGGGCGCCACGTGGCAATGCGGAAGTGGACCAGGGGTGGTGAGCCGGCCGTGGACCGGCTGACGTGGGAAAGTGGACCAAGTCCACCACTGTGTCGTGGACCGAAGGGGTACGAATTAACGCGATCTAATCTTGACCGTTGATCTTGATTCGGATGACCAGGAATAGATCGAGAGAGAGAGAGAGCGCGGACCAGCGTGGCGGCGGCGATGAACTTGGCGGTGGCGCCATGGTCGGCGACGAGAAGCTCATCAACGAAGCTTGAAATCGGCCCTAGAGACCACGAGAGAGCAAACCGAAAACACGGATAGAACAAGGACGGAGAGGCGAACTCACCCAGGTAGTTTTCGCGGTCGGAGACGGAATGAAGGTGACACGAGATGCGGCGGAGCAGACGGCGAGCACGGTGGCGCTAGGTTACGCGACAGCGCAGCGATTCGGCTGAGGTGGTTGCGACTCCGAGGCTTGGGATGGGGAGGCACGGCCGTGGGCAGCTGCTATTTATGGCCCGGGGAGCTTCTTGGCGCGCATGGCAAGGCGGACGAGGCGGGGGCAGCACGGGCTCCTCAGTGGCGGCAGTGGCGAGTCCAGGCCAGTCACGAGGTAGGAGAAGTGCCCGACATGCGGGCCCGGCATGTCAACGATCGAGAGAGGAGGAGACAGCAGCAGCCACGGCCACAGCTGCTGCTTACTGGGCCGGCTCACTGGCTTCAGCGAGAGAAGAGGAGAGATGGGGAGATGGAGAAACAAGGCCGAATGGGACAAATGCTAGGTAAGGAGAGGGAGGGAAAAAGAAATTCATTTTTATTTTTTTAAACCTAATTTTTAAATCCAAATTCAATCCCAACTTAAATCCTTTTAAAGTTCTAATCAAACCCAATCATCACAAAATAGATATGCAGCTGCATGTATGTACAAACATGTTGCTACCTTATAATAAATTTTAAATTAATGAAAATTTTTATTTTTTCTATATTTTTATGAGCACAAAAATACAAAATTACCTCAATTTATATCTATTTTAAAAGGAAGCAAATTTTATAGTGTTACGTGCAGCGCCGCTTCTTGATACTTGCTTTTTTTAGCCCGGAGACTGTAAATGTCGCCGAACCCTGCTGTTTAGACTCTCGTGCCTCAAATCCTGCGTTGAGTTAATTATTCCAGTCTTATATTGGTAGTTGTATTTTTCCAAGAATTGTCTTTGAACCGCTTGATTAATGATAAAGCCAGTGACTCGGTGCTGAGACTGCTGCCTATTCGACCAAATCGGCATTCGATGGGCCAAGAACATTTTTTTAGAACAGATGGGCCAAGAACATAGGAGTACAGGACTCTGCCTGCAGTGCGGCCCATAAACAAACAAAGTACCCAGCCAGATCGAGTTCGTAGCACGGCCCAGCATTTCTACTTGAGTAAGTCTATATCGCCGGCGTGGACCTTGTATTCATGGCAGGCCTCTTGGTCCATCTCGTTAGTTTGGGCCTCTGCGTTCAAATTTGTAGACAGAAATCTATTCCACCAAAAAATCCAGGCATTTATATTTCTGTCACATCATATTTTTTGCTCAAAAAATATGCACATCATATTTACAATTCAAATTCACATGTATTTTTATAGAAAAAACCCTCCATCAGATATGCACCTGCAATTCTGCAGCCAGTAACGCTGGTCACGGGCAGCAACGACGCCGCGGGGAAATGGATAGTCCAGCACGGAAAAGCACCCTCCACAACGACCAAGCCCTTGTCCGATGCGACAGGTCATCGAGCGAGTCGCTGATGGAGGAACGAACGAACCACGGGAGCGGCTGGAGTCCGGCAAGAGAGTCAAGCCCTCGCCGCGAGGGCACCGGCAGCGCCTTTTCCTTCCCCGGGGCCGGCGAATTGACCGAGCTCACATCACATGGTCGCTGCTATAGATGGCCATCGGGCGCGCGGCCCCGCCCGCCCGGTGGCCCGACGCATCGCGTCTTGCGCACGGGCACGGCATCGCGCCTCGACGGGCCGTCATGTCGGTCGGTTGCGTTTAGGCCGCGGCTCGTCGTGCTCGCCAACGCGGCACGCCCGTGGGCGTTTTTGCGTCGCGCTGCGTCCGCCCGGTGGCACGGCCATTTTCACGGGCCATGCTGCCCATGGCCCATGATGCACACTTCACATATCACAGCTTCACACTTCACGTAATCAAAGTTTCACAGCCACACACAATCACACTTCACGTAATCAAAGTTCACACTTCTTTCACAGTTCACAGCTCACACTTCACAGCTTTCACATAAAAGAGAGAAGATGACACAAAGACACAAATGACAGATCATATGATGATGAACTTATATTCGTAATGAACTCGTTTTGTGCAATGTCATCTCATTAAAAACCTTTCTAGGTAAAACTCACCTTTGTGAGAAACCCTAGAAAGGAAAAAAGAGTGTAGCCAGCTCTAAATGTCAAGGTCTTATAGTTCTATCCTATTAGGATAGCCAACATCAGTGGCAAAGTCATTGTGACTTAGTGAGTTCACATATCACAGTAACAAGAAGACAGAAGGCGAGAACAAAAAAAGTTCTATCCTATTACAACATCAGTCATCAAGGGCAAAGTTCTTCCTTCATTGATCATAGTGACTCACTCCAAAGACACCAAAAGTTCCCACAAGCAAGCAAAGCAATGTTAGTACCAAAGAATACTTGAATGTAAAGAAATGATGCAAAATGGAACTTGAATGTTGAGTGACTACCTCTCATCTTCTCTTCTTCTTCTTCTATCCACCAAAGAACACCAAAGAAGATCACCTTGCCACGCCACCGACACCTTCGGAGCCACCTTTCGCCTTTGTTCATCGAGGAAGAGGTTCTTGAATGCCTCCTCAAGGTCTAGATCCTCAGGTGTATGATGTTCTCTTCTTGCACCTTGCTCCCAGTCCTTGATGCAGGTGAGCATCTCAACATGCTCAGGCAACAAAGCGCCGCCGTCGATCTTCGAGTATCCTGGATGTACAACTAAAACAGGACTCGGAAGAGACAGTAGACACAGGGACATACATAATATCTCGAGCCATAATAGACAAGATTGGATAAGTTAGCTTGTGGTCACGCCACCAGAGGAGTATGTCAAAGGATTCCTCATAACATGTGACAGGGTCACTGTCCAAGTATGCTTTGAGCTCACTAACAACAGATGGAGTATGAGCTGAGGGGGAAGAAGAGACAGGGGAATCACCAGGACCTCCAAAGATCCTTCTCCATGCCTGTTTTGTCTTACCAGTATGAGCTGAAGGGATTGAAACCCTCTGAGACCTCACTGCACCAAATTTCTGTTCATACTTGCCAAACAATTTATACAATTCATCTTTTACATCAGCATAGTATGAATTATAAATGCATCCAGTTGCCTTACCAAGCAATTCAAGCACATTAAAGAACCCTTTCATCTTAGCTCTAAGATCAAGAATAAATGCATATGAATAAATGAGTGGAATTTTCTCCTAATATTTAAGGAATTTAAGCTTTATAGGAGTAGCAATCATTCTAAAATTAGCATCTCTTTTAGTATTTTGCAAATGTTCAGCCATGTCAAGCATATGGTGTAAAACAAGTGGAGTTGTGAGATAATAAACCCCAGACAGCACAACAGTAGAGTTATAGAAGAGTTCCAGGAATATCATTATTTGTTCAGCAACATGCTAATGTCAGCAATCAACAAAGTAGAACCATAATTAGAGGTAATAAACACATCAAAGACTTCTTTGTATGGCAAAGAAATGTTTGAGCATCAAAAAGTAGAATTCCATCTAACATCCATGTTCAAGCCAAACTTTCTAGGTCTAAGACCCCGAGCCTTGCATGTAGTTTTTAAATAATGCAATTCTTTGATTAGAGGAATTTAAAAACTTATTGCGCTTCTGAAATCTTCAAAGATAAGGTTTCAACCTCTTCATGCCGATTTAATAATAAGATTGATGATATGGCATACACAACAACCGATGCACAAGCAAGTATTGCACCTTGTTAGGATCGGTGGGGGTAGGTGCAGGATAAGAACCCAAATAACCAAAGAACATAGGTCGCAAAAATCTCATATGCCCTAGAATTAGCGTAGCATTGTCTAGAGACACGAAAATACCTTGTCTATCAAACCAAACTCCTCAACCACACTAGCAATCCTATCAAAGCAATGTTATCACTAGAATGTGAAACATCAATCACCCTTTAAACCAATTACTTTTTTTGTAACTCCCAATCAACACTAACATAATGAGTAACCACAGATATATAATCCTCTTTAGCATTACTGACCAAATATCGATGTCAAAGAAATGAAGATGTAGCAGGCAACACAGATTTCATAAGCATATCACGTTGTTCATCAAACAGTTTAGACATATCTCTAGTGGTGGTCTGCCTAGAAACCTTTTGGAACAGAGGATTATGAGCACGCTTAATGTAATCCTCCCAAGCATTAGTCTCACCTATCCCTAAAGGAAGGTCTAGCCTAGCAATCAAACGGCACAACTCAGTGCGAGCAATCAAAGGATCATACACCCAATTGTTCAAACCATTAGGATTTAGAGCAAGCTTAGACTGGACAAGACTAGCCTGATCACGTTTTTTTCATACAAGAATTCATGTGCCGTCTCAAATGGCCAAAGCCCAGCCAACCGATCTAGCAAAGATGTATCACGCGATGACAATGTTTATAGATGGCACGTATCAATTCCCTTCTCCTTAATCTCATGAAAGTAATCCCAAATAGCGAAACTTTCTTACCGGAGGAGGTACCATGAGTGTCAGTGGATACCTCAACTCCACCATCGTTGTCGTCGCCATCGACATCGATGGGCTGGTTGCCGTCACCGAGGTCGACGTCGAACAGACCGACTGTATCATCACGTATGTCGTCGTCGTCCTCGACTTCCAGCAGGTCATCCGCGTATGGCGCCTGGTCCTCGCCGTCGCTGAGGGGATGCTGATTCTCCCCCCGCGTTGCGAGGCCGGAACCGCCATGGATGAGGCCGGACACTGCCGTGCCCGACCTCGACCTCCAGTAGCACACCAAAGACCATCAATCGGGCGCTTGGGTGGCCTGGCCATGTCTACTCCAGAGGAGGAAGACGCGGCGTCAGGCGCCAACCTGCACGCAAGAAGAAGAAGTTAGAAGAAGTGAAGAACTGAAGAAGAAGAAGAAGAAGAAGAAGAAGTGAGAAGAAGACGAAGAAGAAGAACAGATGACAGATCTAGGATTAGGGTTAGGGAAGAAATCCAACCTGTGTACCCGGAGCCCAGTGCCGGTGATGAAGAGGCCAGCCAAGCAGCGGATGAGACAGACAGACACGGACTAGAATCGACGGCGAGGTGGTGGAGGAGGAGGGACTGCCATGAACACTCACATGGTTCACCGAGAGGGGAGTGAGGGAGTGAGAGTAGAGGAAAAGGAGGGAGGAGGACTGGAGGAGACGGCGGGGAAGCAGGGACCAAGGAGGAGCGCCGGCGCGGTCACCGCTCACCGGTGACGGGGACTCGGGGAGGACGAACGAACGTCGGTGTCGGCGGCGGTGGATCTGGATCGAGAATGGGAGAGCGGAGCGAGAGCGAGAGACTGAGAGAGCCGCGGCGGGGGAGAGGATTAGGTTAGGGTTTGGGAGGGGGATGCGCCGCGGCCGGACGGCTTATATACGACGAGGGGAGAGGGGTGCGTGGGGTGGGCCGGCGCCCGGCGGCCTGCCTTCGTGGCTTCGTGGGCCGTTTCTCCGACCGGGACGCCACCGGGCCGCATCATGCACCGTGCCGTGCCACGGGCTAGGCCGGCGGCCCAGGCACGGCCCGGTGTCTCGGGCCGGGCCAAAACAACGGGCCACGGGCCGGGCCGGCGGGCCACGGGCTGCATGGCCAAATATAGCTGCTGCTTGCCCTGTTTCCTGGAAGGAGAACAAACAGGTCTCAAACAGGTCTCGCGTCTCAGTAGCTGTCACGAGCAGGATCCTGTTGCTATCAATCCTACATGGAATTAGGAATGCCGGGAGACGCTTTTCCCTCCACGACAGGTCGGTGCGTGCGGTGCGGGGATCACCTGACTGACTAGTCCAGCAGCTATGCAACGAAATTATTGGGCAGTCAGTGGAAAAAAAAAGGGGGTACTAGCTTTTCCTGGAAGTTGAATCCGTCAGACAATGCCACTGGCAGGCAGTACTGTTCCATTTATGATGAAAGGTAATAATACTACCAGTACAGTAGACAAGGAGTAGACAATTCTGCAACTTGCCGAAAATCTTGAGCCTAAATCTGTACGGTAGTGCTCTTGTATGGACTTCAGAGAAAATTGCAGCTTCAACAGTTTCCATGCGACTGCTACAAAGGGGTTCCGTCAATAATTCAACCTAGTAAAAACCAACTTTCATCAGATCATCCAGTCTAGGTACACTGAATGGACACGCATGATTACTGATTCGTAAAAATATATGGCACGCTTTTAATCTTACCTGATCATGGGGGAACACCTATTCCAGTCATATCCCCTTCGGCATGCGCACGACACCCAGATTCCTCGTTCTCAGAGCTTCCAATAGTCCAATTTGTGTGCAAAGAATACCAATAAACATCAAATTCTCTCTTCTGAATTTTGATACTGCAACGAACCGAGCATAGCTAAGCAAGTGCGAGTGTACACCCTTACCATCAGGTTTGAATCATTTTCAACTTGAATATGGGTGCCTATTTCATTTGTTTACTACTCCTATATATGCTTGCTTTAGGCAAAGGATTTTTTTCTCTCTCTTTCCCCGGATTCCATCACTGCCTCAAATGGTTACTGAACACACTGAACCATTATAAGGCATAACACTTGACGTGCACGTCCAGTAATCATCAGTCTAGCTAGGACTATTTGTTACTCCCTCCGTTTCAAATTGTAAATTGCTTTGGCCTTTCTTGGTTCATAGCTTTCGCTACGCACCTAGCATCATATCAGGTAGTCACCAACGGTAGTAGTAGTAGTATTCAGATATCAAGAGGAGATAGAGAGGACATCAGTTACTTGACTGATCCAATCTCCTCGCACCTTTCCCACTGCGCTAAACTGATTCATACGTCGTCCATCTCAAATACTCCTGCAGGTAGTACTAGTTCAAAATAAACACTCTGAACTGTTTAAAAACAATTTTATGGTCTTGCTTACCTGCACACACCGCAGTGGACCAATGAGTAAGCATGCATCTCTAGAGTACTCATCAGAAGACCGTGAGTACCTGTTGGAGCAGCTGCGTCGATATATAAATAAACAAGAACTGCTGCGCCATCAGGCAATCACCAATGGCTACAGCATAACAACAGCAAAATGTTTCAGTTTCAGATCTCATGCGCGGGCCGGCATCGATCATTGCTTGACGCGACGTGAATCTCTGAGCACCGCCCGCCTTTCCGTCGCGCTAATGCGTTGGACCTACCATAACGATGTGCTAATTCGCGCGCGGGTGTCGCGTGCCTAGCAATCTAGTAACCTGAATACCTAGCCCTAGCCTTTATTTAGTTCCTCCAACCTTCTAAAAAGTGTACGTGCGGGTGTCGCGCACAGTTTGCTTTAGCTTTTAAACCTAATTAGTCAATGTTTAGACAACAATTCACAAATACAAACAAAATACTACAATAGAAACTCTTGGCTATGCAAAGTTTGCATGCCCACATAAACACCCCGTGATGCTGCACTGCACGTACTGCGGACTGGTGGATGCATGGGCCAACCAGGTCGCCATTTTTCTGTGCATGGCAATGAGTGGACGCTCGCATGCTTTGCACTGGCATCATCACCGTCATCATTTTCTGAGATCCATCTATCTCGCTGCACTGCTCGTCGATCAACGACTGCTCTGTCACGTAGGAGTAAATGCGTTTGGGGACTTGGCGTCATCATGCCGGACGGAGCACATTTTCCAACAGAACGTTCCATTTGAACGGCGACGAAGTTTTGTCCAAGCGACGGCGCATGTAATTCCGTTCTCTCCCTCGGCGAGTGCTTGACGTTCAAATTTTTTTTAGACAAAGTTCTATAACGTAGGTGGATCTAAGACTTAAGATCGAGCAGCAGTTAGTGGTATATGTTGTTCAGCTCCTCTAAAATTTTTTTCTAGATCCGCCGCTGGCTCCATGCGTTACAACGGAAAAAAAACTATCTAATGTTAATGAAAAATACAATCTTAATAGATTTTTTTTTCTTTGGTTGTAAGGCACAAAAAATGTACTCATAATGATATTAACTTTAATTTCATACTATCCAAGTGCTCGTAGAGTTAGATATCGAGTTCCGTGACTTTTTTTAAAGATCCATAATAAATGTATTTGTAATATTTGACTAAAGTCAGCAAGGAGGTAGTTGTCATTGTGTCAAGAATTGATTTTGTCTGTTTATGGTTTTAGACCTCTCTTGATTTTGACATGGCAGCCCTCGTCGAGGATTACAAATACATTTTGGAGGTATATTTTTTATTAGATTGAATGATAATTAAGCTGCTCAGCTGATTTAGGTTCTAATAGTAATTATTCCTAATCAAAATCATATCAATAATTTAATGGTGAAAATATTTATTTATTAAGAATAAGGAAGGGTTAAGGGTTCAAAGATTCATAATAACTGTATTTTTTGTTTTTTATGTTTATCTTTCTTTATATAAGAAAAATTGGGTTAAAGACACTCATCATCCATCACAAAAGGAAAAAAACAAACAAAAAAATAGCCACGGACAGACCCAATGGAAAAAAAGAAGACCAGGGAGAAATAGGAGACAATCACGAACGGACGCTGGCAACAAAAATCGACGGGAAATGGACGGAAGACTGAAAGAAAAAGGAAAGGGAAAGAGGACACAGGAAAAAACAAATGCTGGGGAGAAAAAGGAGAGAGGAAAAAATCGGACATGGAATAGATGACCGAGTCACTGTTGGGTTGGACCCAAAAAAAGTAGAAAAGAAATTTTGGTTTAGGTAATAAAATGAAAGTTTTGAGAGGCATAGATACGTAGGACGTGATCTAATACGTATTGGAATCGGATTCAAAAATTGGAAGGTATAGAGACAGGAAAAAATCGGACGTGGAATAGATGACTGAGTCACTGTTGGGCTGGACCCAAAAAAAGTAGAAAAGAAAATTTGGTTTAGGTAATAAAATGAAAGTTTTGAGAGGCATAGATACGTAGGACGTGATCTAATACGTATTGGAATCGGATTCAAAAATTGGAAGGTATAGAGACAGGAAAAAATCAGACATGGAATAGATGACCGAGTCACTGTTGGGCTGGACCCAAAAAAAGTAGAAAAGAAATTTTGGTTTAGGTAATAAAATGAAAGTTTTGAGAGGCATAGATACGTAGGACGTGATCTAATACGTATTGGAATCGGATTCAAAAATTGGAAGGTATAGAGACAGGAAAATATCAGACATGGAATAGATGACCGAGTCACTGTTGGGCTGGACCAAAATAAGTAGAAAAGAAATTTTGGTTTGGGTAATAAAATGAAAGTTCTGGGAGGCATAGATATGTAGGACGTGATCTAATATGTATTGGAATCAGATTCAAAAATTGGAAGGTATAGATACATAGGACGTGATCTAATACATATTGGAATGGGACTCTGCATATCATCTCTAAACGCCAACTATTCAATTTCATGAGCACCAGTCATATAAGTCTGGACACACAAAAAAACTCTCCATTACCTACTAGTTAGGGGACGATGGATAAAAAAATGGCTGAAAATTTTGCCACTTTATTATTATTAGGTATAGAATTACTAGCCAACGTGTCCCTATGTTGCAACGGAACCTAATGCATACTCCGTATAGGAATCGAAATCGGCAGGAGCGGATCCAGCCGAACATTCCATTGATGTCACCTCTACTACACCATAGATTAACTTCACATGTGAGCAACAATTTGCAAAGGAAATCAGAGAAAATCATTGCTGTCACGTGACAGCAACGAACAGGGCTGGCTCAGTCCCTGGGAATCGAACTCCGTGTCGTCGCTAGATGCAAGTTGTTCTAACTCGTATCAGCATGGGTGATGAGTCCGGTTCATATACGAGATACATAGGGCACGATCCAATACATATTAGAATCAGACTGCGTATTTATCATCGCCAGACACGAGTTATTCTAACTCGTATGAGTATTGGTCATTAGTCCATATCACATATGAGACACAAAGGGCATGAGAGCAGTTTGGAAGTAAAAAAGGGGTGACGGAAGAAACTTTCCACTATCAGGATAGTTATGAGAGGGAGATGGACAAAAAAAAAAGGATAAAGTGAAATTTTGCCTCTTTAAATATTATATGTATAGATGTAGATGCAACGATTACTTCATATATTTTAATATGTCCAAGAATCAAACTCCATAGCATGCCCTAGACGCACGCTGCTTGAAAAGTGGTTTCGTGTTAGATTTGTATTGTGCTAGCTAAATATACACTACTAGAGAACAGATTTTAGAACGATGTCCTAATTTAATATTAGCTTCGATATTTTTTTGCCCCCGGGACTAAATGACCCTTTAGTTCCGGTTGGTAATACCAACCGGGACTAAAGGTCCCTGTCCAACGGTCGTCCGCGGGGTAGGGATCTTTAGTCCCGGCTGTTATTACCAACCGGGACTCGGTTGGTAATACCAGCCGGGACTAAAGCTTTTAGTTTCGGTTTGGGTGATGCCCCGGGAATAAATATTAATCTTTAGTCCCGGTTTAACCCCCTAACCGGGACTAATTATCCCGGCCTATACACCAGCTCATTTCTTTCTCTCCGAGCCCGAGCCATTCCATTCAAACTCACTGCCTCTGTTCTTCAGCTTGCTGTTGTTCTTGCTCTCTCCCTATTCATTGGTGTTGCTCTTCGATTTTGGAGGTAACAAACTTAATCCTCTTATGTTTTATCATTAGCTTATCTCATTTTGCAATGTAGATGTATATGTAACTTTATATGTTGAACTTTATTATAATTTTATATGTCATTTTTAGCTCAAAATCACATGATGATTTTCATATATGTTTGGATAAACAAAAGTTAAATTAGTTCATCAAAATCACGCCTCGCTCGTCCTCGCTGGAGCACGCGCCATCCTCGTCCCCGGTGGCTTACGTGATCATAGAATTAATTTTTCCATGAAATGAAAAACTTAGAAAATAGTTAGAAAATTGTAGAAAATCCGTACTAGTTGAACTTGCGGACCGTGTTCAGCTCGGTGAGCATGTTCTCTGCAGAGCGGTAACGGACGTCAAGGAGGAGCTTTGATTCTACGAGGGAGAGCGGCAACGGTCGTGGAAGACCGTGTTTCCTTTCTCGTAGAATCGGAGCTCTTCCTTGGCCAAGTACGGTGCCGTTCGGTGGAGAAATGCTCGCCGAGATGATCATGTAAGCAAGGTCGACTAGTACGGATGGTTATTTATTGAAACATGTTTTTGAGCTATAATTTGATGGATATTTGATAACTTCAGACCTACAAATGTTATCTACAAATGTTACTATCCTCGGCAACCTAAGCATGCATGAGCTTCATAGATATCGAAAGCGAGTCACTTAGAATTATTTTTTCCATGAAATGAAATACTTAGAAATTGTGCCTTTTATTTTTTAGAATTAAATTTTCCATGAAATGAAAAACTTAGAAAATAGTTAGAAAATTATAGAAAATCCGTACTAGTTGAACTTGCGGACCGTGTTCATTGCGGCGAGCATGTTCCCTGCCGAGCGGTAACGGACGCCGAGGAAGAGCTTTGATTCTACGAGGGAGAGCGGCAACGGTCGTGGAAGACCGTGTTGCCTTCCTCGTAGAATCGGAGCTCTTCATTGGCCAAGTACGGTGCCGTCCGGTGGAGAAATGCTCGTCGAGATGATCACGTAAGCAAGGTCAACTAGTACGGATGGTTATTTATTGAAACATGTTTTTGAGCTATGTGATTTCTATGTCATTTTTAGCTCAAAATCACATGATGATTTACAATAGTAAAATCACTTGATAGTTTGGTATTTTACTATTATACATAGTACATATTTCATGGTTTAGCTAGATAAATAAATAATTTTAGTTTTGTTTAAATATATTATTTTAGAAAATGTGAAATTTACACTAGTTTGCAAAATATAAGTATAGAAAGTAGATGACAACTGGTACCGGATCCTCGGCCTCTCGTTCGGTTGCGAAACGACTGAGGCCAGAACTCCCTCTCATCATCTGCGGCAAGTGTAAGCAGAAGATTGTGGTGGAGTAACGAGTCAAGAGACAGGGACCCAACAAGGGCAGTGGATCTTTGTCAGATTTAGAGACCATCATTACTTTCGTGGCGATGACATCTTACATATTAGTTTCGAAGAATTGCATCAACTATACCACTTGGACGCTCTGGACAAATCAATCATTGGCTCCTTTTGTTTGTAAGTGATTCTTACTTTTATTTAATAAACTCACTTCCATACGAACGTGTATATAATTATCCTCACATGTAACTTATATTTATATACAGATTCCAGATGTCAGAGCTCCAAAGAATACAAGACACCAGTGTTGGCTTCATTGATCCTTATATCGTATTCAAAACCGATATTATTGTCAAGGAGCACCTTTGGTATCCAGCTAACGATTTAATATCATGAAGTTCTTCGTGAAGCAAAGACGACAAGACAACAATACTTTTCCCGTACAACTTTGAGTAAGTGTTAATAATAATGTAGTCTACACATTTTATGTAATATCAATACAACTTATATGCATGTACGTGTGTGTATAAACCAATGCATGTTTCACTGGATACTCATTGTCATTGAGTTAAACTCAAGTCGGATAATAATCTTGGACTCATTGAGAAAAGAGCGAGCATTATACCAAGATATGATAGACATTATCCAGGGGTAATTTCGATCTCTCGCGCACAACTATTATTAAATAGACTTTGCCATAATTTATTAACAATCGTACATTATTGGTCGCACAGGGTTTGAAAAGAGTTTATTCGGCAACACCGCAAGGATTGCAAGGCACCACTTAATGTAGTTGAAATACCAGTAAGTTGTACTATATATACTTCCCCATGTGTTTAATTACTATATCGTACTTCAATTTACGTGTGAGATGATGAGAATAATCTTCTTCTCATACAGTGGTATTTGCGGCAGCAATCAGGTAATAACTTGTGTGGATACTATGTTTGTGAATTTATCACTACACACATAAGAAAAACTCCTGAAGATGTCCTTAGAGTACGTATATATCAATTTTTTATTTATTTTTAAATGAATATATATATATGTATTAATATTTTTCCTTTTATTTCAAATGCAAGACTGAATGGTTGAAACGAAGAGTCATGCAAAAAGACCATCTGAAAGCAGTTCAAGAGTCAATAGCATGATATCTTCTAGAAAAAATACTAAATCCCAACGACGAGTTCTACTTTGATCCTAAGGAACTAATGATGTAAATTAATGTTTATTGATATCGTTATTTTTGAGAACAAGATTATGAAAGTGTTGTATATATACATATATATATATATAATATATAGTTTCATACTTTATTCGAATATAATAATGCTCGAGATGAGAATTAAATGTAATTATATGCGTGCGTGTATTTATATTAGCAGCGTAGAATACGTACATAAAAACATATTATATATTAAAACAAATATGTGTAACTGAACTGAAAACAAATTAAACAAAAAAAAAAGAAAAAGAAAAGGAACTTTTAGTTTCGGTTGGGGTTACCAACCAGGACTAAAGGGTGCGGCCACGTTTGCTCGGCTGGAGGGCCTTTAGTCCCGGCTCGATGACCCGGGACTGAAGGTTCCACCTTTAGCCCCGGGATCGTTGTCCCAGCGCGGTAACCGGGACTAAAGGCCGTTACCGTCCGGAACAACAAGTCCATCCTGTAGTAGTGATAGAAACAGAAAAATATAAAAAATACAATCGGAAAAGAAAACTTGCCGGTGGAAAAAATTCACAACATAAAAAACAAATATAAAATCGTGGAAAACTATGGCGTTGGAAAAAAAATTAGGAAAAAAATGAAACCAACGTGGAGTCGCGGGAAACCTTTCCGTTGGAAACAAATTAGGAAAAAAGTCACCGTGGATTAGGATCAGGACTGTAAAAAAGAATCAGAAATTACTGTTGATTAGCAGATAAAGAGCATCCGACTGCCACAGTCCGTACAAGTAGTTAGAGAGATAGATAAAAAAAAAACAGGATAAAATTTTGGTTCTTTATTTAATATATAATTATAGATATAAACAGATATAGATATAGATTGACATTCCTTGTGTGGACTTAATTTGTTTCAGCATCCTTCTAGCTTTCCCCTTATTTCAACACAAGTGAAAGTCCGTCTAATAAACCCAAAAAAATGCAAAAGGGTACGGTCCAGAGGAGGTAGGGCAAAAAAAAGGAATAATAATATAGCACATGGTGCGACAGATGTACTCATCAGGTAGGTCATGTTGTTTATGCGTGGAGGCTTGATTGCACGGCTGCACGCTCTCTCTTGTCTTAAACTAGTCCTCGCCTCCCTAATTTGTTTATTAGTCACGGGCAGATCAAAGCAATGATCGGGATTTGCACGGCCGATCATTAAATTAATCGGTCTCTGTTTTGTCCTTTAAAAAATGATTTCTTTTCATATACATATACACCGAGAGGTACGTAAGCGTTGAAATAAGTTAAGAACGAGGTAGGTAGGGTACTGGCCGGCTGTTGTTCTAGGCTCCCCATGCATGCATATTTCTTCGTAAGTTCATGTCACGTGAGCGTGGTGAGACGAAAGAAAAGTTCAGGCGACACCAGAATTATACTCTAAGCTAGGCGACACCTATGTAGTGTGTAGCTGGAGAATTTTACTTCCTCCATCTCAAAAGATTGACGTTTTTTTATTTTTAGACATTGCTATTGACCGTTCATCTTATTCAAAAATTTATGTAAATTATAAACTAAATAAATCATTATTAAAATATCTCTAATGGTAAAATAAGTCATAACAAAATAGATAATATTTATATTTTTTTTAAATAAGACAGATGGTCAAATAAGACGTCTAAAAGTAAAAAACAACACTCGTTCTGGGACAGAGGGAGCAAGCTGCTTTGCAAAGTTTGGTGCATCTCAATCAACCTCAACTTGGCAGCTGAATATCTATTATCAGGTTGGGCCGCCGTCTCCTGTTCCCCGAGTGCGTGCGCCGAATGCCGTGGCTGCTGATACGTACATACTACATGCACAGTAATCGTCTATGACGCATGCAGAAAGAGGGAGAAATCATGGCCCGATGCGATAAATCGCCCGCTTGATCGACCACCGCATGCATGGACGGACGTGAGAAAGGGACGTCACGTCGGGCGGGCATGAGCCACTCACGGTGGCCGGAAGAGGCAGGCAGGCAGGCGAGCACCAGCACTCCAGCAGCAGATTGGGAGGCAGGGGCAGGCAGCGGCAAGTGGGGCGGGGCCGCACAGCAGCAGGCAGGAGGAGGTGGCGAGCGGGGCCGGGACCGGGAGGGTCTCCGGTCTCGTCCTCGGCGGGCAATGCAAGGGGACACGACGCAACTTCCCCACATCAGCCTGCCTGCCTCCCGGGGGAGGACGGGGACGGGTGCGTGCCGCCCGGGCGCCGGGCCCCAGCCAGCCCCACACAGCTCGGCCTCGTGAGTGAAACGAACCGGCCACATGTTTGCTAGCTATGTGATGGTTTCCCGATGGATCGACGGTGGCCACTCGGTGTCGTCGTGCCCTCGTCCCGTTTCCTGGGGCACCGATTATTGGTGCACAACTGCACGTTTCTTCCTTTTCGCTCCGTCCGTGTGAAGAAGTTGGCATGATATATATATGTTTGGCCGTTGGTACGAAATGAGACACGGTGCGACGCCACGACTCCTTGCTAAATTATCTCTCAGTTGACTCTGGTCCATGGACGACTACTAAACGCTCGCACGTATCCATACCACCACTTGTACACATACACTCATACCTTGAATGGCTACATGATGCAGGAGACTACTAGGTTGGCAAATAGTACTGAGATTGACAAGATCGGCTTACGTGTCTTATTTTCTATTACGTACTAGCATATTGGCTACCACCGTAAAAAAGTTGCAGAAATATTAGCACCGAGCCTAACGCTAGCCTACTACTCGTAAATGCTCTGACCCTTTTCTTTGCCGGGGCCATTTGGCTTACCTCCTATTCGGCTTGTTTTTTCAGCCGGAACAATATTTTTTTCTCACAATAATTCAGCCAGAACAGTGTTTTCAGCCAGTTTTAGCTAAGTTTCAGACCAGCGAACGGGGCCTGATGGTCCGTCAGAAAACTACTGATTACTCCCTCGTCGTGTAATATAGTGTATTTTTGGATTTTTAAGATAAATTAAGAGAGAACACAAAAGACGTATGTACCCTCATTTTATTTCATAATCAGACGCTATCATCAACATGATTAATGGTGATTGGTTGATAAATGGAAAATATTTAATACAAAATTAGTTTTTTTCTTAGAATGCATTATGTTTTAGGATAAATTTTGAATAATAGAATATAATTTATTACAGGACGGAGGGAGTAGATTTCAAACGAAGTGGTTCTGAAGTTTGACTCACGAGTTTAGACGACACCAACAGGTAACTAATTTGGGTGGTTGCCCACGGAAAGAAAGATTCAGATCAGGGTAGAGACGACTGGAGAGCGAACTCGCTCGGCCGCCGACGCCGACCGCATCCGCATCCGCGTCCGCGTAGGCTGACTGTGGGCAGGCACAATAACTACTCTCTGGTGCTCGGCAGCGAGGTCCGTCCCTGCCCCCTCCCGGGTCACCCTCGGCGGGGCTGCGACGGGCGACGGCTACCTCTGCGCTCTGGCCACGGGGTCAGCTCGAGGCGCGCGGGCATTGATGGCGGCGCATCGCATCCGGCCATCCGGGAGAAAAGATTTGCCGGGTCAGAGCTCGGACGAATCCATCGCAGGGGCACGCGGGGCGGACTCTGGAAGGAGTAAATGGCCTCCGCGCCAACGATCCTCCGTCGCTCCCTCCCAGCCGGCTATATCCAGGCTGCGGTGCCCGTGCCCTCGTAGTCCCGACATGGACGCTGGAAAATTGGGTGCTCCAGCACCAGCATTCGTGAGTCATGACCTCCTCCCCACGACTAACGACTAGTCTTGCGCGGTTTGGAAAACTGACTATACTGCTACTGCAAGGGCGGTCAAAATCCCCGTTTCATCCTGCCGCTGTTTCGGAAGATATCGGTTCTCTCTTGTGTCACTGGAGCCATGTACCGCTAGACATAGCAGCCTGTTCGGGAGGCCGTATCGTATCGTGGATTATTTACTGCTGGTTGGTTTGGTGTGAGAGAAAAACACTGTTCCTGACTGAAAATTTACGATCGTTTACGAGCAAGCGAACAGGCTGCTATCCATCCACCTATTTTTTGCAAGTAGTTAAAAGGTGTTTTGATGGCAGTAGTTGTAATTGGTTTCACAACAGGAAAACAGGATCCGAGGAAATAAAGCTACCGAGAGTGCCGGATCACACTCGAGTGCGAACTGGGAAGCGTCGAGCACTCATACTCCGTACGTGCTTTGTCCAGCTCCAGCACCGCTAGCAGATCGATCGGCAGATGGGATGGAGCACTACTAGTAGTAGCAGCAGCAGGCAGTACTGCTATACGAGGACCACACAACGTTTGTTTCCATACCTTGGCAGGTCCACCGTTTGTGCTTTGTGGTCGGGAGCACGAGCACAGGCAGAGACAGACAACTGTCGCGGTCGGTGCTGCACTAGCATTATTTCTCAAAGATGCACATGGCAATTACTAGGATTTACGTATTTAGGAGCATTCATTTCGTTCTTTATTCATTCATACCCGATTGTGTTGGAGAAACACCATCGAGCCCTCGTTTCCGTAACGGAGACCACTTTTTTTTTTTTTTGAGGAATAGATAGGCTATTTCCACCACACTTCCACAGCCAGCCGCTGGTCGTATGCCGAAGAGAAATCAGCAAGAATAGGAGTAGCAGCACTCGATGGGCGTCATGATTTCACAAATCTGCGTGTGCAAACTCCCGAGACCAAACCGGTTTGGTTTGCCAACTCGGAATCAACAGCGTTACTTCGTCAACAGTCAAAAGGGAGACCACCCATTTCATCATCAGAAGAACGACGTGGCGACTTTGGATTTCAAGGCCTGTACTGACGCCAAGAGGGAGCAAGGAAATCAAACATGATCGACGCTACTGAGGTTAATGAACTCTATTGCAGCACTTTCTTTCTGCACCCCCGGCCGTCCGCAGCCCAAGAACCGCATCATCGGCAATCCACAAAAAAAATCCCAAGAACCGCATGAAGTGAAAACAAGGAAGAAAAAAAGAAGAAGGTGAGCGTATTTACAGCTAGATCCTCCTCCATCCATCCATTCGCGTCGCCGGAGGCGAAGTCTGACCGGCCTCACTAGCTGGTCGGCGCCTGCGGTTGCGGTTGCGCGTGGGAGGCCAGCGGGCGGTTGAGCGGGGACGAGAACAGAGCCGCGAACGACGACGGCCTCTGCTGCTCCGGCGGGGCCGACGCCGCCGCAATGCCAGTCGTAGCAGGAGAGGGCGACGACGCGGGCGCCGCCGGTGCGGCGGCGGGGGCGGCGGAGTTGGAGGCGACGCGCTCGCAGGACGGGCACATGGAGAGGGTGGTGGCCGGGAGGTGCATGTAGAAGGGGTGCACCGTCTTGAGCGCGCGGAGCTCGGCCAGCTCCTTCTGCAACCGCCGGTTCTCCTCCGTCAGCGTCTCGCAGCAGCGCTTCAGGTACTCGCAGTCCACCTCCGTCTGCTTCAGCTTCGTCCTGCACGCAGCACGGCCGGCAGAGGCACCGGGTTTTATTATATATTTTAGTCGATCGATGATTGCCGGGGTAATTAATCAAAGAACAAAGATCTCGGATGCAACCATGCGCGCACGCACCTGGCTCTGCGGTTCTGGAACCACACCTCCACCTGGCGCGGCCGGAGGTTGAGCTGCTTCGCCAGCGCCAGCTTCTGCTTCTGCGCACCACGGACGGAACGCACCAACGAACGTCAGGATCGAGCGAGATCGGCCGAGGAAACAAGACTTGATGATTTCTGCGTGATCGGTTGCTTACCGGGTTAAGCGTGGCGTGCTCCTTGAAGCTCTCCTCCAGGAACGCGGACTGCTCCTTAGAGAGGCGCAGCTTCTTGCGCGCCGACCCGCCGTCGTCGTCGTCGCTGGCGCGGGAGCACGCGCGGTCGGCGCCCCCGCCGGGCGCCCCCTGGCCCTGGGCGGAGGAGAAATCCGTCGGGAACGAGCCCGCGCTGTTGTTGGGCGACGACGACGCTGCCGCTGCCGCGGCCGCCGCGCCCGCCTCGTCCTCCTCCGCGGCGGCGGCGGCACCGGCCACGGACAGCGACGGCGCCCGGTTCACGTCGAAGCCACGCGTCGTCGACGCCTCCAAATGCCCTGCCGAACGCGAATCGCCATTTCAGCGATCTCGCCGCACCGCACGCCGAAAAGGAAGGGAAACCAAAGAATCCAGGAAGCCCAAAAATAAGGCGACGACGGTGCATGCGTATCGTATCACTCACGGTTGGTCTCGGACGACGGCGACGGCCACGGGAGGCCGAGGTGGGGCACCAGGCCGGGCAGGAGCGTGAGTCGCACCGCCGGCGGCTCCGGCGACGACCAGCCTCCGCACCTCCCCGTCCCGAACTCCAGCTCCCTCCTCGCGTCCCTATCCCTCCTCCCCCTCTCCGCTTCCTCCTCATCCCTCCGCACCACGACCCCCATCCCAAGCCCAAGCACGAGGTCCCTCCCGGCATCCGCCATGGTCTCCCCCAAGCTGAGCCCCAACTCCATCCTTCCTGCCAGTGCCAGGGACCAGCAACGGAACCGTCGGGACGCGCCAGGCCTGCGGGGCTTTATAGCATAGCAGCAGCCGGAGGAGTCGCCCGGCCCGGCCCGGCCCACGCCCACGCCCCTCCTCGCTCCCTCCCTGCTTCTCGGTGCGTTTCCGCCTGAGTGATAATGGCGGGTTTGACCAGTTGACGCGGCCGCACGTGACCCGGAAAAGGAGAGCTGGGTGGGGGGAGTTGGATGAAATTCGGAGGCTCTTCAGGGGGTTTTCCATAAAAAGGAAAAGAGCTTGGTGGCAATGGCAGGAGATAATAATGAGCTTAATCATTATTGTATCACTGGGTACGTATCTTTCCCCTTTTGTAAATGGCACCCGCAATCTTTACAAGAAAGCTGCCCATGCAGCAGCTGCTGTTGCTGCTGCCTGCTGCTTCTTTTTTTCTTTTTCTTTTTTGGCATTTGTGGGTCGTGCGTGGTGGAATTGTTGTAGTGTTTGTGTGTAAGATGTGCAGTACTTCCTTCATTCCAAATTACGGAGTATAAGTCATTTTTAATTTTTTTGGAATGACTTGCAAATTGAAATTGATACGGAGTATAAGTCATTTTCAAATTTCTTGGAATAACTTATGCTCTGATCACTTGAGCTTATAAATCAGAATCAACTCTATTTTTTCAGCCATGGAATAATGTTTTTCTCTCCCAACAAATCAGCCCTACAAATCAGCCGCAGCAACAATAAATTCTGTCGAATAGAGCCTTATAGGCCCCGTTCAGCTTACCTTATAATCCGCACTATTCAGTTTGTTTTTTCAGCCGAAACAATGTTTTTTTTTCTCACAACAATTCGGCCAGAACAGTGTTTTTTAACCAATTCAGCCAAGTTTCAGCAAGCCGAACGGGGCCATAAATTGAAATGGAGGGAGTAGTATAGAATTCTGATACTAGTAGAGCATGTTTCGATCCCATCAATTAAAATCAATATTTAGAGAATACTTCTCGTTTCATTGCTAAATTGCTTCCCAATTCCTCTAAATTCCTGAGAACCAAACAGGATAGAGTATTTTGTGATTGAAGAAAATAGCACTTATGACTCCAAATAGATATGTTTTAAAATATATTTCATAACAAATTTCATTGGTACTTACTTTTACCACAAATATAAATATCAATTTTTTTTTTGTAAATTTAATAAATTTAAAATAGTTTGACTTATGGCTAAGCTAGAACTGTATTGTTTTGGGGGTCCAAAGAGCAGTAGGTACTACCTCCGTTCCCAAAAAAATACAATTCTAGCATAGTATCACGTTTTATTACCTTAAGTTTGACCGAGTATAGATAAGAAAAAAGTATCCATGTTTATGATACCAAATAAATACCATCAAATTAATTACGAAATTTATTTTCGTAATAAATTAATTTAAAGACATAACTGTGAATATTATTTACTAAAAACTTGGTTAAATGTAAACCACTTTTCGTGGCATGTAACCTATAGTTGTATTCTTTTTATGACGGAGGTAGTAGCTGATAGCTGCGTGCATCTATTTTTAAAAATACATATACGTAAATATTAATGATGCATTTCATGTATAGTACTACTCCGGTTTGCTGGGCAGAAAATTAAAGCCTTCTGAACAAGTGGAAATGTGGAATAATGATCGAATGTGATGTACCAGTACGTACTGTATAGAATAGAATTGTTGTGTGCTGCATTTGTCATCAAACTCCTAGTAGCATGCAGCAGGTGGCAGCAGCAACATCTCTCTCTCGGCCAGGCCTGCATGGAATTGGAAGCTCATGATGGTTGCCAGATCCTAGTATAAGTGCATGGAATGAGCAAAGTCTTGAGGGGACCGAAGGGAGAGTACTACTACATGCCCATGCGTTTAGTGCGGGGCTAGCAAATTCTTCTCTGTGCATGCAGGCATGACTACGGCCATCAATTCCTCATCCACCACCATCCATCCATCCATCCTCATCATGTATGGTGAGGCTGCCTTGCCTACCTGCGTGATATGAAGCAATCCTGTTGATGTGTAGAATGGGGACAAGGCGATGGGCCGTTCGCTCGCCGCAATCATGCCGCATGATGGCGGCATACGGCCGGCCGGGGCAGCCAGCGTGTGGCCGAGGGCGACGAGGCCGGGCCGAGCCAGGGAACCATGGGGAGCATGCTGCCTGACCCTGACTGCCTGTCGTCCGCTTGCTCCTCCATCCTCGCCATTGCCATGATGGCGCTGAGGTCCGGCCTGCGGTTGGGTGATGCGTGATGGATTGAATGGATGCTTGGAGCCGGGAGCGCAACACTAGAGGCGCACATCAGGATGCAATCATCCCTGTTTGTACGCGGAGGGTACCATACCCCAGGCCGGGTCGGGTTCCTTTCTCCGCGGAAAGTTACGCCTTTTGTTTTCCGCGAGTGTGCAAAGTAGGAATTATGCACACATGTCTCTCTCAACGACACGGTACAATTGTTGTGTTACGTTTGGGGGAGGTGGGGGAAGACAAGCGCAACCCTTTCTTTTACCTGTTCTAAAAAAACCTTTTTTTTTGTTTTTTTGAGGGAAGCCATTTGGCGCACTTTATTAATCTCCGAACAGAGTTACATCATTCACCGAGGCTTCTAGGATAAAACTAGGGGGTTCATTGACCCAATTACAAGATAACTTCGATATCATTGCTAATCTAGCTACTTCGTGGGCTACTTTGTTGGCTTCCCGATTACAATGTTCAATAGAAATAGATACAAAATCTTGCCACAGTCGGGGGCATTCATCATATACCGGAGCACTAGCTGTTGCAGAGATGCCATCCTGCTTCATCGTTTCGACCACCTCCAAGCAATCTGACTGAATCATGAGCCGGTTGCATCCTATCTGTTGTGCTAGTAACAGCCCCTCCTTGAGTGCCATTGCCTCTGCCATCGGTGCATCTAGCACATGTTCAATGAATCGTGCAGCAGCAGCTATGAAAGAACCACTGGAATCCCTGATCACAGCGCCTGTACTACCGGTGCCCCGGTCCTGATTGTAGCTTGCATCCACATTTAGCAATAAGTTGCCTTCCCATGGTTTCTTCCAGCCCTCCTTTTTTTAGCCGTCTTCTTTACTGCTCTTTGATAGTTGGTCGTCAGCGTTGCAATTGCCATTGCCAATCTTGTCGGATTTTGAACAGTATCACCATGGACAAGCTTCCTGCGTTCCCACCACAAATACCAGCCACCAGTTAGGATTAATTCTGCCAATCCTACATGATTCAACGCATCTAGGTGTTTTGATGCTTTGATCATCTCCGCCACCACTACTGATCCCGACCGATCAACCTGCAGCAAATTTTGAATATCGTTTGTCACTCCAAGCAATCGCCAAATTTCCTTTGCTCGGTTACAGGTGAAAAGAACATGTTTTATATCTTCACATCCCTCTTGGCAGGCGGACAGCTGCCCAAATTTCCAATATGGCGATTTGCCAGAATGCCACGACAAGGTAGGAGGCCATGCAACACCCTCCAGCCGAAAATTTTGATCTTCGAAGGGACATCTAATTTCCATAATTTTGATCACACTTTCTCATCACCCACGCCACTCGCTTGCTGATTCACCCTATTTGCACCAAACTTATGTAACCACTGGATATGGTACGTTGATCCGACTGAGAAATACCCGTTTCGGTTATGGTGCCAGGCTACTACATCCTCTCTTCCTTGCACAAGTGGGATCTGTAGAATCCTGTTTGCATCCACTGTCCAGAACAGGTCCTTGATCAACTCCTCATCCCATGTCCCAGTGATTGGGTTAATAAGTTCATCAACTGTAGTAAGCAAATTGTTCCCCCTTGGTGTTAATACTTTCAGATTGTGACTTGCTGGGATCCAGCTATCCTCCCAAATTTTAATTTGGGACCCATGTCCAACTCTCCAAATATATCCCTTTCTGAAGTACTCCAAACCTGCCAAAATACTCTGCCAAGTGTATGAGCTTCCACTTTTCTGCTTTGCATTCAAGAGTTTTCCATTAGGGTTGTATCTTGCTCTCAAAACTCCCGCACATAAAGAATCTTGTTTAAGCAGTAACCTCCACACTTGCTTAGCTAGCAGAGCCCGATTGAAACTTTCCAGATCTCTAAAACCCATACCTCCCCTTTTCTTTGGTATGCATAATTTCCACCAAGCCTTTCAATGAATTCTTTTATGGTCATCGTCATCACCCCAATAGAATTGAGATATGGCATCTGACATCCCTTTGCATATATTTTTTGGGATTTTGAACACCATCATCGTAAAAACAGGCACGGCTTGAGCAGTGGACTTTATCAAAATTTCCTTACCCCCCATGCTTAAGAGCTTCTCCTTCTAGCCCATTGTTTTAGCTCGAACTCTATCAATCAGATGTTGAAAACAGTCACTGCGGTCTATCCCTACCAATGCTGGCAGTCCAAGGTATTTATCGCTCAGTGACTCAGTAACAATATTGAGAGCTTCACAAACCTCTTCCTTGACTGTTACAACTGTATTTCCACTGAAGAATATGCTACACTTCTCATCACTAACTTTCTGTCCTGAATTTGCACAGTAGCGATCAAGCAAGCTCTTCAGGTTATCTACATTCTCCTAATTCGCCTGCACTAAGATTAGAGAGTCAACTACAAACAGCAAATGGGATACCACTGGTGCATCCCTGCAAACTCGAACTCCATGCAACTCACCTCTACTTTCTGCTCCTTTCAATAATCTTGATAGACCTTCTGCCACCAAGAGAAAAAGGTAGGGGGATAAGGGGTCCCCCTGCCGCAGCCCTCTTGTTGGTATGAAAGTTTCAGTCTCCATCGAATTTACTCTGACCTTATATTTCACAGACTTGACATAGGCCATGATTAGAGTAACCCATCTTTGATGAAAACCCATTTTTATCATAATTTTCTCAAGAAAACCCCATTCAACTCTATCATATGCCTTGTGCATATCAAGTTTCACTGCACACAACCCTTTCTTCCCACGTTTCTTTTTGATCGTTTGAATACTCTCATAAGCTAATAGAATATTGTCAGTAATGAGTCTTCCTGGCACAAACGCACTCTGGTTGTCACTGATAACATCTGGCAAAATGGATCTAAGTCTGTTTGCTAGCATTTTAGATATAACTTTGTACACCACATTACACAAATTGATTGGCCGAAATTGGGACACCAAGTTTGGGTTGTTTACCTTGGGAATTAGAACAATCGCCGTATCGTTCCACCTTCTGGTATTTTTGCCGAATTCACAGCTTCCAACACTTCTTTCACCAAATCATCCCCCAAGAGCTCCCAAAATCTCTTGTAAAAGACTGTGCAAACCATCTGGCCCTGGTGCTTTAAGATCGCCTATCTGAAAGAACGCTTTCTTAACTTCCTCGTAAGAGAACTGAGCCATCAACCCGGCTGTCGGGTATCGATAGTAGGGATACCCAAAGCAAGGAAGTTAGCGCCCACACTGACTTCCCCGGATGGAGCAAGACGTATTAAAAGGCATCGCCCAACCCCTTGGGTGCGGGCTCCGTCTCGCCCGACCTCGAGGCCGCAGGGGTCTCACCCAAGGCCGCGGGCTCTGTCTCGCCCGACCTCGAGGCCGCGGGCTCCGTCTTGCCCAACCTCAAGGCCGCGGGCTTCGTCTCATCCGACCTCAAGGTCGTGGGCCCTGTCTCACCCAACCCCTAGGCCGCGGGCTCTGTCTTGCCTGACCCCTTGGGTGGGAGCTCCGTCTCGCCCGACCCCAAAGATGCGGGTTTCGTCTCGTCCGACGGGGATCCATACCGCCGCCAACCACTCTAGGTCCAAGCATATGGGCCTGGGTCAAAACTCTAACACCAGGGAAGAGACTGACACGCCCAGGGGCGGATTTGGGCCTAGGGCAACTAGGGCCATGGCCCCAGGCGTGGCCCAAATTTTCCCTTATAGTATAGTTGTTTTTTTCGGCCTGGCTCTAATCGTTGGGCCAAAATCCATCCTACCTCTAGCCTAGAAAAAAAGAGGAGAGGCAGAGTTGGCAACTAGCGAGACTTCGTGCGGCGCCGCGGCGGACTTCCTCTCCACTCACGACCTAGTGCCGGTTCTCCTCCGACTTCATGTCGTCCTCGATCTCGTAGGTCGAGGCCCCAGAGGCCCCCAAATGGCCAGGCGCCCAGCCGGCGCAGCCCAGACCCAGGCATCCCCCCTCCGCCGCCGCTCTCGCTCGCCAGTCGCCACCGCCTGAGCGCTGAACCACGCGAGCACTGCAGTGGCCGCCCGCCGGCTAGCCTTGGCCTAGCGCGGTGGCGCGACCGGCCGTGGGCGCCGCCCACGACTCACAAACCGCTTTGTCTTTGTGCTATCTACTTTCTCGACTTGAGCTCGGTAATTCCCAATCCCAAATTCCCAATTGTCAAATCAAATTTGCAGTCTAGAAATTCCATGAATGATAATTGATTATCTCAATTATTGTAGTCTATAGAGTTGCACAATGAAAAGGACCATGACATTAAAATCTTTTTTTTCTCCTGCTCCTACGCCAATTATACAACCAATGTCACAAATCCCACCTTCTGCACAAGCACAATCAGAAGTAGTAGAAGGAACACAGATTTTAGTAGAACCAGCAGCAGTAGAATGATCAATTGTATTTTATGGATTACATTGCTAATTTGCATGTATGTTCAAGTTCATATGATGTTCTTGATGAAAATATGATAGGCGAGGCCGATCCAAACCATCATTAGTTAGGTAATTCTGTAACCACTTTCATGTTTCTATCAACTATGTTATGAATTTAAGTATGGAATTAAGATATAATCTAAACTTATGTATTTATAAGCTAGTTTTGTTATCTATCAGTATTTTGACCCGATGCGAGCGCTATATACGCTTTGATAGCGGCCCTAGGCGTCAAAATTGAAGAGCTCCTCCACTGGACACGCCTCAATGTGACTCGTGGCCATGATGGGCCATACCTGAGGATTCACATCAAGAATAGCGTCGGGCGTGTCGGTGCTGTTCTGCCTAACCCTCGTACGAACGCTGACAGACGCGTTAGTTCACCACAATGTCCGCTGGGACGGAATGGAACGCCATGACCGGCAAACGACGCCTGTGCATGGCACCAGTGACGAATAGGGCCACGACTTGGAGTTGTCCCTGTTGACATCTACAGGATCGGCGGGCCCCGCATGAAGGAGAAGAAGGACCCGGCGATCCTGAAAGCCTTCTTCTCTCTCTCGTTCTTCTCATTTTCCTCCGCTGTAACCCGCGCTTTCCCTTCGCCTATAAAAGAGGAAAGCAGGGCGCCCCACGAAGGGGGATCTAGATCCGCATGAGACTGGACTACGAGATAAAAATACAAGAGCACGACATGAGCACACGGCTGAGCAGCGATCGAGCTCTCAGCACCCGTTCACTCCTTTCATCGGAGACTTGGGATCCTTTCCCTCTCTCACCCGTTTGTAACCCCTACTGCAAACCAAGTGTCGGTAACACGAGCAGCAGCAAACTAGATGTAGGGACGTTCCGCCCGAACCAGTATAAACCCTTGTGTCCTCCGAGCACACCATCCGAGCCAGACGCGCAAATACAAATTTACTCGTCGGTGGTCCAAAAACACCGACACTGGCATTCATGTCTGGTGTAGCATTACATTGAACATCTGACAAGACACCCGGATCCGGATCTCCCACCTCTGATGTAAATAAGTTCTCAAAATAGTCTTGCACAATATTACACATTACCTCCCCATCCTCCTGCATCATTCCATTGTGATCTACCAACCCTTTAATTGTATTCTTCTTCCTCCTTTTCGTAGCGAAATTATGGAAGAAACTAGTGTTTCTATCTCCTTGCTTGAGCCAGTTTGCCCTGGCTCACTAGAACCAATGAATCTCCTTCTGTTCCAACATTAATTCAAGGCGGACCATGATCTCCTTCTGGAACTCAATATTAGCGTCAGTCATCGGCCCCCTCCTTAGTCTTTCTAACTCTCTCTTAAGATCAGACATTCTCTTCATAGGATTTTTCAAAACTTCCTTCTCCCAATTATGTAGTTCTTCATGAACGTCATTCACCTTTTCTGAAAAGTTGGCCCTTCACCCCAGGCCTTAGCTCTCGCCCAAGCTGCCTTGATCATTTCATCTACCGTATCTTCTTGCAACCACCGTGCTTCAAAGCGCTTCTTACTCCTCCCTCCTTGGATCGGCGCAAGGGACCGGGTGTTGTTCACAATAGGACGATGATCAAATCTCGTCATCTCACTATTTATCAAAGTCGATTGGAGAAACAGATTAGACCACTGGATGTTGGCAACTGCCCTATCAAGTCTTTCTCTTATCTTACCCTTTTGCCAAGTATATAGATCACCCGTAAACCCCATATCATGTAGTTCACATTCTGACAGCACATCATGAAATGCCTGCAGCTGCCTTTGTGTTCTCGGTCTGCCTCCTTCCTTTTCTGAATTATATAGAATTTCATTGAAATCCCCCATGAGTAACCATGGTGCCGTCAAATCCCCTCTAATTGAACGTATTTCATCCCATGTACTTCCTTTCTAGTTCCACTCCGGCTCGCCATATATTCCCGTAAACTTCCAGCCCCCTTCCTCCTCTATGATCACGTCAATATAATTCTTGGTGACTCCTTGCATGTGAACACTAATTTCATCTCTCCACATCAGCAACAAACCCCCGCTCCACCCATCACTCTCATGTACAATCATTCGATCGAAACCAGCATGTCTTCTCACATTATCTGCCTTAGCATTATCCAGATGTGTCTCAAACAGGAAACACACATATGGGTTTATTCGCCTCCAGACTTCCAGAAGCGCACAAACTGCTCGGGAACTTGCAAGCCCCATGCAGTTCCAAACTAAGAGTTTCATTATGCCCGTTCACTCTCCTCGAAGGAGAGTGCCGATCTTGCATTAGGGTTTTCCAATTCATCATCCTCACCACTTTCAGTCCTCCTTGGCCTCTTCTTCTCTTGCTCTGCCAAGGGGGCTATAGCATCATTCTTCTAGGATGAATGCTCCAGAAGGTTTACCAGCATAGGCACACATCCTGTATTGTCTCCATCCACTCCATCCCTCTTCCTAGATGGATTGCCATCTGGATCTACATCATCATCCGCCGAGATATCCATATCATATGACTCATCATCATTCCAGTTTCCACGGCCCACGCCTCTGCCTCATCCTCTTCCTCTACCTCTGCCCTTTCCTCCATGATCATCCCTCCTAGAAACTAATGCCAGGAAGGGAACTCTCAGCCAGTCTCCCCAATTACAGTTTTCTTTAGGGTGGATACCATCTCCACACTCAGAAACTTCATGCCCCAAACATCTGCAGAAGAAACAGAAGCTTGGTAATTTTTCATATTGCACCAAGTACTTCATCCTCTCCTTGAGCGTAATCGGCACCACACGCACCAGAGGCTTTCTAAGATCTAGCCAAACTCTAGTCCGAAAAACGGCATAGAGTTAATCTTCCCTTCATTCACCACTACTGTAATTAGATCCCCAACCTTCGTTGCTACCTTCTCTGCTAGCTCCGTCTTCTTCATAAGACCCTTCGGAACTCCTTGGATTCTTGCCCAAATTGGGATCCTATCCAGCTTATATGCCTTCACATTCGAGAAACCATCATATTCCTCCATGACTATGGCCGCACCTCTGAACAGCCATGGCCTGCCTTCCATAACCCTCGTCCAATCCCCGAAACAGTGAAGCTAGACCACAAACAAGTTCGGTTCCAACGCCTTGAACATCACCTCCTTCGCCACTGCCCAAGCGTTCCTCAACGCACTGAATAAAGCCGCATGATTGAACGGCTTTGTCGTATGAACCCTAAATAGGGCTAGCCAGCGCACCTCCTTCACAAGCTCCTTTAATTCTCCTGAGAAATCAAGGTCTTCTTCCTCCTCCCCTTGTAGCTTCATACTCTCTAGATGCTTCTCCAAACTTGACACCCCTCCTTCATCTTCCTTTGCCGTCCCCTTCCCCTTCTCCTTCGCTGCTTGTTTCGCCATGCAGACCACGCTAGCGACTCCCCGGCTCCTCATAGAGGGAGAGCAGCATGGGCGCCGTCGTTTGTTGTAGGGATCACGTCGATCTCGACGCGAGATTTGTTGGACTCGTCGCCGCCAAAGGAGAAAGAAACCCTAACTTAGGGGTATGTGTTCTTGTTTTTTTACCTATGCATACGGGAGTAGTATTCTTTTTGCCATGGAGAGACCGAGAGAGTATCTTCATTGCAATTCCTGTAGATTATGTTTTCGATTGCGGCATGATGCAATTATTATCGAGGTAGTTTAAACATTCCAAAGTTGTATAAAAGCGTTTTTAGCTCTGTTATCATGAGACGCCAAGAATCTGAGGTGTAGAGACATGATGAACGCCCTTCAAAGTTTCATCCCAATTTAATGGCGACTCGATAATCTTCCATGGTGTATAGGGTCTATTTGGGTTTTCATGAGCTAACAGCTAGGAGTAGTAGCTAAAAAATTAGTACTAGCATACCCAAACAGGAGGACTAGATAGACTAATTTTTAGCCAAACTTTTGGCTAGTTGTTAGTTCATTAACCAAATACAACTAGCTAACAAAGGTTAATAGTTCATTGCTACAAATATATGCAGCTTTTAGCCTGAGGTGTCCAAACATGCATGGACTAGTATATGGTAATTTGAGCTATTTTTAGAGCCGGCTAATAATTAGTTTTGGCCGATCCAAACAGACTCTTAGCTTAGGTGGGTTGTATTGTCTTGGCATGAATTCATACTACAGTTGGTGGATTGTACTTATATGAATTCATACTACAGTTGGTGGATTGTAGTTATTAGCGAGATATCCAAAGCAAATCACCGAATGATGATCTATGAAGTGCATTTAGTAACGTTTATCATGGGACACTAACTAAGAATCTGAGGTGTAGTACTATCTATCCACAAACTAAGTTGATTGCTATGCCGGGATGTTCCGTGATGTATGACCAAAATATCCATGAGTGGGACTTGGCTCACCAACGTTTAATGGTTTTAGTGTGGGACTTGCTAAAATTCAGGTGGCTGAATTTTAGCTTCCTTTCATACGACTGCTATTATTGCATATATTTTATACTAAAATTGTAGTAAAAAAATGTTGGAGACCCAAAAATATTATTGTTGATATAAAAAGTACATGCACCACGATTTAGATACTAGCAAAACGACCTAATCTTCTAGTCCAAAACATAACACTAGACTACTGTTGAATAAAAGAACACATGTAAACCTATCAATTGCGAGAACATGCTAGAGTAATCCACTACTAGCAAGATTACACATGAAACAACAAACACACCATATGCAACAAACTAACCATTAGGAACGGACTGATCTTGCTAGTTAACGGTAAAGATAGTTCTACTGGTTCATTTGAATCCATCTACTAAAAGGTGGGATCCAGAGGTGATCATGAATGACTTACCTTGATTCGATGAGTAGAGCACCTTCTGATGACGGGTTAGAAATACATGTCACCCCGGATCCCCTATCCAGTTCATGTTCCTCTCGATAGCACATGAGGTGTGAGAGGTTTGGTGGAGGTCACCTATTCCCTTTCCCACGCGAGCACACACACAATGAACAAGATACATAGATACACAAATGTACGGTGAAGGCAATTCTCTTTAGACTAGAATAGGCGTGCAAATGGGCTTCTTATATATATGCATGGAGCCTTTTGGGTATAAGGGCAACTTTAGTGTACAATTTAATAAGAAGATAAGCTATATTCTACCACGACAGGTGGCGCTAACTTATCACATTTTGCTCCAGTGTTTAGTAAGTCTAGCACCCTATTGTGGGACCCACGTAGGGGATTAGGTATTTCTCCATTTAGCTTTTCACCGCAACCGGCCTTTCCTTGCGAGCAGGTTTGGATGTGTAAGGAACACTATTTTTTAACCTTAGCTCCGGGTGCTAAACTTTGGCTACCGGTGCGAAAGATGTCTAGCTTGGCGCCACCGCTCCAATGTTTAGCAAGTGTGCGATCGTCTTCACTGTACTTGAAGCAGCATAGGTTAAAGCTACCCTAATATGTTGTGTCGGGGATCAATACTAGGGTACCTGAAGAGGAGGAGCTAATGACCATAAACATTGATTCATCCGAGCAGTCAAGAGCGTGACTACAGCTCCAACCGACCCCAGGCGTGAAAGCTCTGACTCGCCAGACCTCTAGGGGTGGGCTCAGCCTCACCCGACCCCGAGGCCGCGGGCTTCGCCTCGCCCGACCCAAGGCCGCAGGCTCCGCCTCGTCCGACCCTTGGGTTTGTGCTCTGCCTCGCCCGACCTCTGGGGGCGGGCTCCGCCTTGCTCGACCCTGAGGCCACGGGCTCCGTCTCGCCCGATCCTTGGGTTTGTGCTCCGCCTCGTCCAACCCTAAGGCCGTGGGCTCCGTCTCGCCCAACCCCGAGACACCGGGCTCCGTCTCGCTCGACGGGGACCCACACCACCGCCAACCACTCCAGGTCCAAGCGTATGGGCCAGGTCAAAACTCTGACACCAAGGAAGAGATCGGCATGCCCCGATGTAACCCGTGGCCATGATGGGCCATACCTGAGGATTCACATCAAGAACAGCGTCGGGCGTACCGGTGTTGTTCTGCCTAACCCCCGCATGAACGCTGACTGGCACATCAGCTCACCACGACGTCCATTGCGATGGAATGGAACGACATGATCGGCAGATGACGCCTGCGCATGGCACCAGTAACGGATAGGGCCGCGACGTGGAGCTATCCCTGTTGACATCTACAGGGTCGGCGGGACCCACATGAAGGATGAGAAGGACCCGGTGATGCTGAAGGACTTCTTCTCTCTCGTTCTTCTCTTTTCCTCTGCTGTAACCCGTGCTTTCCCTTAGCCTATAAAAGGGAAAGCAGGGCGTCCCATGAGGGGGGATCCGATTAAAACCAATCAATCGAGATCGACACGAGAAGCACGACACGAGCACTCGGCTGAGTAGCAATTGAGCTCTCAGCACCCGTTTACTCCTTTCACCAGAGACTTGGGATCATTTTCCTCTCTCGCCCGTTTGTAACCCCTACTATAAACTTTCAGTGCTAGTAACACGAGCAGCAGCGACAAACTAGACGTAGGGACTTTCTGCCCGAACCAGTATAAACCTCGTGTCCTCTAAGCATACCATCCAAGCCAGACACGCAATATTAGAAATTTACTTGTCGGTGGTAACTCGAAACAACGACAGTTGGCGCGTCAGGTAGGGGCCTTTTGCGCGTCTCGACATCGACACCAGGCCTCGGATGGCTATTCATGGCGTCAGCAGGGTCCTGGGTGCGCACGTGTGCTTTTGGAACCTAGACTTCATTGTCACGACGGAGGAAGGGTTGGTGCAGGCTCCCGTCGCTGTCCAACCTATCCACTTCACTGGCCTCGACACGATCACCGAGGCGCTTGAGGAGCTGCAACTGCACGCACCAGAGGCCCGCACCCCCTGGAGCGACTAGCTCCTTGGCTTCGATTATGAGAGGCTAGAGCGCCAGCTCGGTGCCTTTCTAGGATCCCGACCATCCTAGGAGGACTTGTGCCACCTCACCTTCTTGTTCGCCAACGTCATGACACAGCTTGCCGAAGGAGAGCCGCTCTCTCTAGAATACCTCATCCAGAGCTCCCCAACAGTGCTCCCGTCTGGTCTCCGCAACACCGCAGAGATCGTTGGCCACCTATGGCGCAACGCATGCCTCCATCCCCCTCGAACGATGAGTTCATGGGGATGACCGAATATGTCATGGAATCTTTCTATGACCTCCTCACAGGAGAATTGGGGTCGCCCTCCAACTCTAACTCCAGCGGGGAGAGCCATCACCCTTCTCGTGAATGTTTTGTGGAAGGTACCCCTGAGGGACACGTTGAAAGCATCCATGAGGGAGAGGCTACATCAATGAATGACCTCGATGATGAGATCGAGAGGGATGTATTGTCCCCACCTTGCCTACGGGTAGAGCAGCTGAAGGCCCAGCACCAAGAGCTCGAGGAAGCACGACTCCAGCTCGAGCAAGAACACACGGAGCTCGAGCAAGAGATCGAGAGCCATGGAGACGGTGGGCGTGCACGCGCCGTGGCCCGCGACATGAACTGAAGGATCATCGAGGACGATGAAGCCCTCCCACACTTCACCCGGGTTGCCAGAACATCGCTGCTACGACGGCCTTGCTCTGAGGGCTTCTGGGGCCCGCGATGCCTGAGGATCGTCGAGCCCATTGTGAGATCCGCACGCTACTCGAGCGTGCGGCGGCATAACAGGTTGAGAGCTCGCTGTCCCGACGACGCGAGCTCGACGCCAACCAGCGTGCGCCCTTAGAGCGACCCAACATGGACGTGTCAGACCACCAGGCGCAGCGAGGCGGCAGGCCACGCACCGTGGTCCCGGTGCACGAGTGTCTCGGCCGCAACCGTGATGCGCGTGACACCCTTGATGCCCGCAGGCGTGCCCACGGTGATGTGAGGGAGGGGGCTAGCCATGGCTACCACCCTCGTCGTGGCGAATGCTACGACAGCGGCGAGGACCGAAGCCTGAGCCCTGACTTGCTGGGACCTCGGGCCTTTGGCCGACACATCCTCAACGCTGCCTTTTCACCGCGGTACCGACCGCCGACCAACATGCCGAAATACTCCGGGGAAACAAACCACGAACTATGGCTCAAGGATTATCGGCTTACTTGCCAAGCCAGTGGAGCGGATAATGATGATTTCATTATCCGCAACCTTCCATTGTTCCTGGCTGATTCGACGCGAATGTGGTTGGAACACCTTCTACCCAACAGAATCCAAAGTTGGGTGGACCTGAAAGAGATCTTCATGGGAAACTTCCAGGCACATACACGCATCTTGGGAACCCATGGGATCTCCAAAACTTCCGATAGAAGGCTAGGGAAACTCTTCATGGGTACATCCAACGCTTCTCCCTATAGTGCAATGAGCTACCTAACGTCGTTGATGCCGGCGTCATAGGAGCATTCCTGTCTAGGACCACCTACGAGTCCCTGGTTCATAAGCTGGGACGTAAGGGCCCGCGAACCACCAAGGAGCTCCTCGACATCGCCACGAGCCACGCCTCGGGTGAGGAGGCGGTCGGAGTGATCTTCAATCGCCTTAAGGGAAATTCAAAGCGGGACAAGGACGCCAGTGAAGGCGCCTCCAACCTCCAAGCAAGAAGAAGAACAAGCAGCATCGCAAGAACTCGCTCATGGCCGCCGCCGACCGCAAGGGGGGTCGGAAGCCCACCGAGGGCACCTCGGGCCACTTCGAG
The DNA here is from genome assembly GCA_904845875.1 of Miscanthus lutarioriparius. Lineage (NCBI taxonomy): Eukaryota > Viridiplantae > Streptophyta > Magnoliopsida > Poales > Poaceae > Miscanthus > Miscanthus lutarioriparius. Next base: position 37,717,011 of record CAJGYO010000004.1, on the reverse strand, counting down.
AAGCTGCTCGAAGGACCATGTCTGAACCATGCTTTCCCCGTCAAGCATCTATACAAGGACTACGGTCTCATGAAGCGGTTCTTGTCTAGAGGCTCCAACAAGGGGGAGCATAGGAAGGACCCCAAGACGTCTGCGGATGACACCGAGGGGAATGACGGCGGCTTTCCAACACCGGATGGCTGCCTCATGATATTCGGAGGGTCAGCGGCCTACAACTCCAAGCGCCGCCAGAAGCTCGCGCACCGCGAGGTCTTTATGGCCGAACCAGCTGCGCCTGTCTTCCTCCAGTGGTCGAAGTCCGCTATAACCTTTGATCGGACCGATCACTCAGAGAGCGTCCCACAACCAAGAAGATATACGTTCATGGTCGACCCGATCATCGGCATGAAGTGGCTCACCAAGGTACTAATGGATGGAGGCAGCGGCCTCAACATCATGTACGTCGAAACGCTTGACGCCATGGGCATCGACCGATCGAGCGTCCGACCGACCGAAGCGCCTTTCCACGGCATCATGCCTGGAAAGCAGGCTGTGCCGCTTGTTCAGATTGATCTGTCCGTCACCTTTGGGAATCCATCCAATTATAGGACGGAGACCCTCACCTTCGAGGTGGTCAGGTTCCATGGAACCTACCACGCCATCCTGGGACGTCCATGCTATGTGAAGTTCAGGGCCATCCCCAACTACACTTATCTAAAGCTAAAGATGCTGGGACCATGTAGGGTCATGACCATCGGCACCTCCTTCCAGCGCGCCTATGAATGCAAGGTCGAGTACTGCGATCATGCCGCGACCATCATTGCCTCCAAAGAGCTTGCGGCCATCGGGAAGGAGGTCACCGAGGAAGCACCCGACCCCAAGCGGTTGGTCGGGTCTTTCAAACTAGTGGAGGGCGCCAAGGAGGTCCTCATAGACCCCAGCTGCTCCAAAGACAAAGCGGTGTGCATTGGCACCACGCTTTCCTCTAAATAGGAAAGCGCGCTCGTCGGCTTCCTCTGTGCCAATAGAGACATCTTTGCATGGAAACCCTCGGACTTGCCGGGCATTCTGAGAGAAGTCGCCGAGCATGCCTTAAAGATCAGGCTCGGTTCTAAGTCGGTGAAGCAGCGAGGCCATCGACGAGGAGATTACGAAGCTTTTAGCGGCCGTGTTCATCAAGGAAGTATACCACCCTGAGTGGTTAGCCAACCCTGTTCTGGTATGGAAAAAGAGTGGGAAATGGAGAATGTGTGTTGACTACACGGGTCTCAACAAAGTGTGTCTGAAGGATCCGTTTCCTTTGCCATACATAGACCAAGTAGTCGACTCGACCTCAGGGTGCGAAACCCTTGGCTTCCTTGATGCGTACTCTAGGTACCATCAAATCATGATGAAAGATTCCGACCAGCTCGCGACATCTTTCATCACCCCATTTGGATCGTTCTGCTACATCACAATGTCATTCGGTCTAAAAATTGCGGGGGCTACGTACCAACGTTGTATGCTCAAGTGTTTCGGGGACCTCATCAGGCAAACCATTGAGGCCTACGTAGATGACATCGTGGTCAAGTCCAAACGAGCTGACTAGGTCATAGCCGACCTAGAGCAGACCTTCGCGAAGCTCCGAGCAAACAGCATTAAGCTCAGTCCTGAGAAGTGCGTTTTCGGGGTGCCAAGGGGTATGTTGTTGGGTTTTATCATCTCCGAGCATGGCATCAAAACCAACCCAAAGAAGGTCTCAGCCATCACGAGGATGGGCCCAATTTAGAACATCAAGGGGGTACAATGAGTTACAGGGTGCCTTGCTGCACTCAGCTACTTTATCTCACGCCTGGGCCAATGAGGTCTCCCCCTCTATCGGCTCTTGAAGAAGGACGACCGTTTCGAATGGACACCCAAGTCCTAGGAGGCACTAGACAAGGTCAAGCAGCTCCTGACAAAGGCCTCGATCCTGGTCCGTTTGATCGACGGGGAACCGCTTCTGCTCAACATTGCGGCCACCACGCAAGTGGTCAGCACCGCCCTGGTAGTGGAGTGAGAAGAAGAGGGACACGCCCTCAAAGTACAGTGTCATGTGTACTTCCTTAGCGAGGTCTTGTACGATTCTAAGACTCACTACCCCCAAATCCAGAAACTCCTGTACGCCATCCTTATTGCCAAGAGGAAGTTGCATCACTACTTCGAGTCTCATCCAGTGACGGTCGTGACGTCCTTCCCTCTCGGCGAGGTTGTCCAAAATCAGGATGCCATAGGTAGAATTGCAAAGTGGGCACTCGAGCTGATGGGTTAAGGCATTTCATATGCCCCTCGGACGGCCATCAAGTCCCAAGTGCTGGCTGATTTCGTTTTAGAGTGGACTGAGGTCCAAATGCCGCCAGTAGTCATCGATCAAGAGTACTGGATGATGTACTTCGATTGATCGCTGATGAAGAAAGGCGTCGGCGTGGGGCTAGTCTTTGTTTCGCCCCTCAGGGTACGCATGAGGTACATGGTTCGCATCCATTTCCCCTCCTCCAACAATGTGGCCGAATATGAGGCGCTCATCAATGGCCTGCACATCACCATTGAGTTAGGTATCTGACGGCTTGATGTCTAGGGTGACTCCCAGCTAGTCATTGACCAAGTCATGAAGGAATCAAGCTACCACAACGCCAAGACAGCTGCATATTACTGAGAAGTCCGCCCGCTGGAGGACAAGTTTGATGGTCTCGAGCTCAATCATATTCTGAGGCGTCTCAATGAGGCGGCCGACGCGCTGGCGAAAACGGCATCCGGCCAAGAGCCGATGTTGACGGGCGTCTTCGCCAGTGATCAGTACAAACCCTCGGTCCGCTATGAGGAGCTGGAATAGACCGATGATGGGCCACCTGCCCGGGGCTCGGGGACTAACTAGCCAACGGCTCCATCCGACCCCGAAGTCATGGAGCTTGAGGAGGATCTAGCGATAGAGCCTGACCCTCCGGCCGACTGGAGGACTCCTTACCTCGACTACCTCCTCCGTGAGGCGCTGCTGTTGGACAAAACAGAGGCTCGGCGGCTCACGCGTCGCGCCAAGTCCTTTGTCCTTATTGAGGGCGAGCTCTACAGGCGAAGCCACACTGGGATCCTGCAGCGCTGCATCCCCATCGAACAAGGGAAGCAGTTGTTGAGTGATATCTATGGTGGGGTCTACGAGCACCATGCCGCACCTAGGACCCTGGTCGGAAACGCATTCTGATAGGGCTTCTACTGGCCGACCGTAGTAGCCGATGCTGAACAGATTGTGCGCACCTGCGAAGGATGTCAATACTACGCTCGGCAGACCCACCTGCCGGCCTAAGCACTCCAAACGATCCCCATCACATGGCCATTCATACTCTGGGGGCTCGATCTAGTCAGACCTCTCAAGAGGGCGCCTGGGGGCTATACGCACTTGCTTGTCGCCGTAGACAAGTCTATAAAGTGGATAGAGGCTCGGCCGATCTCTGCGATCAAGTCTGAGCAAGCCATGCTGTTCTTCCTTGACAGCGTCCATCGCTTTGGGGTTCTAAACTCCATCATCACAGACAACGGCACGCAGTTCACCGAAAAGAAGTTCCTCCAATTCTATTATGAATACCACATCCGCGTCGATTGGGCTGCTGTGGCGCACCCCCGCACGAACGGGCAGGTCAAGCGCGCAAACGACATGGTTCTACACAGCCTCAAGCCTAGCATCTTCAACTGGTTGAACAAGTTTGGCAGATGATGGGTCACGGAGCTTCCCACGGTGCTCTGAAGCCTGAGGATGACCCCCAGCCAGGCCACCGGCTACACACCATTCTTCATGGTCTACGGTTTCGAGGCTATCCTCTCGACCGACCTCGATTATGGAGCACCGAGGGTCAGGGAGTACGACGAATAGAGAGCTGAGGTGTCCCTCGAGGATGCCATGGACCAGCTAGATGAAGCGCGTGATGTTGCCCTCTTCCGCTCGGCCATGTACCAGCAAGCGTTGCGCTGGTACCACAACCGTCGAGTGCGGGGTCGGGCCTTCAATGTCGGGGACCTGGTGCTGCGCCTTGTTCAGAGCAACAAGAACCGCCACAAGCTCTCTCCACTGTGGGAGGGACCGTACGTTATCGCGGAAGTGCTCCGATCAGACACCTACAAGCTCAAGGCCATAGACGGTGAAGTCTTCATCAATGCCTAGAATATCGAATAGCTACGTCGTTTTTATCCTTAATATATGCACACTTTCTCTTATCAGTTTCGCTACCAACTCCCTGATCTTTAGTGACACCCGACCCCAGCAACGGCAGGGGGTTGGGCCTCACTCGGGGGCTGATAAGAGCATATCTATCCGGTAGACATTCTCTATGACTGACCTTTTCTCACATTAAGACCCAGAAGCGAGGATTGCGAAAATAGATGCTGAGTAAAATTGGTCAGACTACAAGAAACCTACACCCCAGCGGCTATGACATTTTTGTTCACCAGTGTGATCAGAGTTTTTCCACACCCCAAGCTTTTCTAGCCTTAACTATGGAAAGAGTCGATATGCATCTAAGAGTATATCCACCTAGCAAACATTCTCTATGCCTGACCCTCTCTCATGTTAAGATCTAGAAGCAAGGGTTGCGGAAACGAACGCTGAGTAAAATTGGTCGGACTGTAAGAAACCTACGCCCCAGCAGCTACGGCGTTTTTGCTCACCAGCGTGATCAGAGTTTGTTCACCCACACCCCGGGCTTTACAGCCTTAACAACGGAAAGGGTTGGAACGCATTAAATATTTTATACAAAAAGGGAAGAAGGGCTAAAAATCTGTTTGGCCATAACGAAATTTAAGAGCTTGTTCACTGGTTATGAGTTTGCCGCCTGGCTTATCTACCTAACTAAAATTCTTGGAGAGGATGATTTTGTCCTCTATCTTCATAGGAAAGTCTTGTACCAGCGGGTCACCCAAGTTGGGCAGACAGCTTGGGCCGCTGTCGAGAGACAGGTAGAGAGCAGCAGGATGCCCCACGCGGGTTAGGCCGACTCCATCACGAACGACGGATCCAGATTTCACTCGAACATATCCGGTAAGAGCTCTTCAGACCCGCCACTCGAGCCATCAAGGTAAGTCCTATGCCAGCGGGTCACCCAAGTCGATCGGATGGCTTGGGCCGCTGTCGAGAAACGGATTATCTTTAAGTGACACCTGACCCTAGCAACGGCAAGGGGTCAGGCCTCACTTGCGGGCTGGCAAGAGTGTGTATTCGGTAGACATTCTCTATGCCCGACCCCTTTCTCATGCTAAAACCTAGAGGCAAGGTTTGTGGAAACAAATGCTGAGTAAAACTGGCCGGACCGCAAGAAACCTACGTCTCAGCGGCTACGGCGTTTTTGCTCACTAGCATGATCAGAGTTTGTTACCCGCACCTCGAGCTTTAGCCTCTGCCTTCCCAGGAAGGGTTTGGAGGGGCCCACCTACGGAATCTGCATCGAGGAGAGGCCAGTAGGTCACCTAAGTAGATCGGACGACTCGGGCCACTGCCGAGAGACGGGTAGGGAGCAGTAGGATGCCCCACGTGGATTAGGCCGACTCCATCACGAATGATGGACCCAGATTTCACTCAAACATATCCGGTAAGAGCTCCCCGAACCCGTCACTCGAGCCATCGAGGTAGCTTTACCAACCTCCACTTTACTTTTCTAGTGCATGAACATTCATTCATCCATTATTATACATCCAAGCATCGCATATGCAATTATTGCATCACAACACTTCGCGTCACGTCATGAAGTGGTAGTCGTCTCATTCGATATGAGCGGCGACCGACCGAGGTTCGAAGGCCGTCCCACGAAGGGCTCGAGGCCGCCTTGCGTCGAACAGAGCCAGGGGACAAAATGCAAATGAGCCCCCGCGGCCCTTTCCCGACTTGCTCAGAAGCAGACAGGGTCATCTCGATCTTCTCGTTTGATCCTAACCTCGAGCCAAGTTCATAGAATCTCCATCAAGGGGAGGCTAGCGGGCCACCTGAGTTAGTCTCCGGAATGACTCGGGCATCTACCGGGAGGCGGGTTAAGGAGTAGTGGAATGCCACATGAGGGCTATGCCGACCCAGTCATGAAAGACAGGCCCAGATTCCACTCAGACATGCCCGTTAGGGAGCTCGCTGAGCACGACACTCGAGCCATCGAGGCAAGCGTCGTTAGCTCAACCCCTCCGGTTTTGAAAACCGCGGATAGGGTGACTCATAAAACTCAGTCAACCCCTACCGAGCCCAATGGGGCTCGGGGGCTCGAGCCGCCTGACCCCAACTTAGGAATCTGACTGACCGAGGTTCGAAGGCCGGCTCACGAAGGGCTTAAGGCCGCCTTGCATCGAACAGAGCTAGGGGAGAAAACATAGATGAGCCCCAGCGGCCCTTGTCCGACATGCTCAGAAGCGGACAGGGTCATCTTGACCTTCTCGTTCGATCCTAACCCCGAGCCATACCCACAGAATCTCCATTGAGGGGAGGCCAGCGGGCCACCTGAGTCGGTCTCCGAAATGACTCGGGCATATGTCGAGAGGCGGGTTAAGGAGCAGCGGAATGCCACATGAGGGCTATGCCGACCCCATCATGAATGGCGCTCCTGGATTCCACTCGGACATGCCCGTTAGCGAGCTCACCGAGCGCGTCACTCGAGCCCTCCGGTTGTGGAAACCGCGGACAGGGTGACGATCGCAAAGATGAGCCAACCCTCAACCGAACCCCCGCTATGCGCGAGGCTCGGGGAAAGTTGAACTCGTAAGGAGACCGAATGTGCGGTCGTAGAACGATGGCTTAGATCCTAGGGAGGAGGTACGTGCGAAAACTAAGAATAACGTTTCTAAAACAAGAGACGCTTTCTCTATCCTCTCCTCGATCTTTAGTGACACCCGACCCCAGCAATGGTAGGGGTTTGGGCCTCACTCAGGGGCTGATAAGAATATGTATAAATACCCTTTCTAAAATAGTCACCATGCCCGACCCTTTCTCACAATTAAAACCTAGAGTTTGCGAAAGCGAACGTCGAGCAAAATTGGTCGGATTGCAAGGAACCTGTGCCACAGCGGCTACGGCGCTCTTGCTTACCAGCAAGATCAGAGTTTTCTCACCCGCACCTCGAACTCTACGGTCTTAACAATAGGAAGGGTCAGAACACATTAAACCCTTTTTACATATAAAAAGAGAGAAAGAACAGATTTATTCAAACAAAATAAAATAACAAGCTTGTTTAAACAAGATAGAAAGGTCAGAACTTATCCGCTTATTACAAGAACAACCGCCCAACCTATTTAACTAACTAGCCCCTCCGGGGGAGAACTATGCCTTCTATCCTGTTCGCCAGGTCCTACGAAAGGGGAGCCACCGCCGTTTTCATCTCCTCTAGCTCGTGGACTTCATAGCCGGGCACGTAGCCGTGGCTCATCACCTGCAGATCGATGTTGTCTCCATAATGAGAACGAGCAATTGCGAAGGACTGATTGACCCTGGCGCGAAGAGCATTCCTCTCGAGCTGGCGCACCCGAGCCGTGATCTCAACGGCACGGGCCGCAAGTGAGCTGGTCCCCTCCAACCGCACCACCTCAAGGTCATCACAGACCACTCTGAGGGCGACGCTCAGGATACCGAGCTCGGCACTCTCTGCTTGAGGATTCCTCCTCACCTCGGCTAGATCCATAGCCAGCCTAGCAGAAACGCTCTCGGCCTCTAGCTTCTGGGTCATCGTGCTTTTGAGCTCGGTCTAGAGGGAGCTGACCTTCTGCTGCGTGTCATCGCGCTCTTGGCAGGCCGGGTCATGCTCTCGGAAAGCCTGGTCGTGCTCTTTGTGAGCCTTGCCATTTTCCAAGCGGAGCCTCTCCACGGTTTGGATCAGTTCATCCCGCTCCTTGCATAGCCGAGCGACCGCCGTGACATCTAGGCTCGCCCTCTTCTCTAGGGTCATGAGCTTTTCCTTGGCCCTAGCTTCAGATCCCTTTCCTTCTCAACCTCACCAAGAAGGTCAAGGATCTGCTGGCGGTCTCGGCGTCTTCTAGAGCAACTCATCCCGCTCCTTCCTAACCCAAGTGGCTTCTTCATCATCCTTACATGACCTTGCCAATAGGACCTCGAATGCCTTCTCAGCCTCGTCAGGATCCCGACAGGCCTCGGCCACCCACGACCGAAGACTGGCCGCCTCCTCGGCGAGGGGAGTTAGCTCGACCACTCTCTGCTAGGCAGCAACGAGCTGAGCTATCACCTCCCGGCGTAGCCGCGCCTCCTCGACGATGTAGTCCCATCCTTCTGTTGATGAAGGAACCAAGATTCCCTCGTCTACGAGCTATAAGGACTGCAGAAAGACGATGGTCAGGATACAAAAAGTATATAGAGGAAGAAAAGAGCAAGAAATAGGATCAACCAATACTCAGTCGGAGGGAACGACGACGTCGCGCAATGCACACGTGGCGTGATCCAGGGCCTCGAGCATGGATGCGATCCCTATGTCAAGGCTCTCTCGCTCCATGCTCTCTGCGGCGGCGTCAAGAGTAAAAAAACGTCGACGCCAGATCCTGTGGATCCATCCACTGGAGCAGGGGCTCACCCCATGCGGGCGAGCCACTGCCCACCGATGTCAAGGTTAGGGACGACTCCCCGCCGTCCCCAAGCGCCGCCGACCCTTCTCGCCATGACATCCCCACCGGGACACCTCGACCGGTGACGGAAGGGGTCAGCGGTGCGGACGCGAACCTCTCTCCTAGCACCACGCCAGGCGCCGTCGCTTAGGCTGCCGATGGCATGGGTCACGCCGATGCCTCAGGCGACGCTGCAATTGTGCCCGGCTATGACCCATCTGTCATGGTCGCCGCCATCTCCACCTGCTTCGGTGGGGTCATGACCGGCTGCGCCGCGCCCACCACGGTCGGTAGCCCCGTCCGTCCCACCATCGGTAGCGGTATCGCGCCATCACCAACTGCTCCATGACCCCGAAAGCCACCCCTTGAATGCCCGTGTTCGCCCATCCCGCCGAGGGCACAGGCGCCACCGTGGGCGGCGCCGGCGGCGCCTGACCGGACGGCGACGCGGTCACACTAGCGCTGCTCCCGCTTGAAACGAGCATGACACCAGCCGACGGTCGCTGCCTTAATTGGAGGGTGATGCTCTTCTTCGGCGCTAGCTCCAACGGATTCCGCTGCCTGTCGACGCTGCAAGGGATGAAAAATATAACTCACGATGAAATCCGACTAAAACAGGAAAAAACAGAGGAGTTGGTAACTCACCTCAGCACCGTCGGGCGGCAGATGCGTTTGGGGGACAAAGCCCTCGACCTTTGCTCCACCTTATCAGAACGAGGTCATTTCAAGCCCGCCCCTGCTCCTGGGCAGAGGGGCTCGCCCCTGGCAGCTCCTGGGGCACACTGGCGGACCACCCCGCTCTCCTTGGCTCTTGGGGCACGACGACAAAGCCGCCCACCTCCGCTGGCACCTTGGGTGCGATGGCAGAGTCACTCGCCTCTGTTGGCTCCTGGGGGAGGCTGACGGTATGTCCCGCCTCCGCCGGCTCCACTGACGTGCCCTCCTCTCCATGGAACGGGAAGGGTCCTGATGCCTGCAAAGAAGAACCGACGCCTATCAGCATATCCTCATTCTTTAGGTTGTCCCACTCGATATCATCGGCTAACGATTCTTTCTCCTCCATCATCACATCGTCGTCACCATCGTCATCGTCATCATCATCGTTGGTGTCCTCCCCTCGTTCCCACGTCTGCAGCTTCCGTTGCTTCTTCCTATTCTTATCCTCCTTCACCTTCCTCAGCCGCTCGCCCTCGACGTGATTCGCCGTCCTCACAGTCGAATCCTTCGGCAGTGGCGCTAGGTGATCTGTGAGGATGAGGTCCCTCGGCTGGTCCTGCCCCTCTCAAAGTTAGTCTCACGGGGTCGGGAAATCAATTGAAGATAAGGTAAAAGAAAGGGAAACTTATGAAAACAACATAGCCTAGCTCTGGCCGCATCGAAGGATGCCCCGGCACCGGGTAGACGAAGTTGAGAGCGGCACCCGAGTCGTCCCACAAAGGCTTCATCACCTCTTTGATGCGTTGCGCGATCTTGGAGTTTGGGAGCGCTCCCTCGGCGAGCGTCGTTCCATCAAATGATGCCTCGGGCGCCATCGCGTATAGCGGGAGCGTGTGCGTCGTCAACGGCCCCACCCTCCTTGCGTGGTGAGCCCTGATGACGCCCGACCCCTTCAGGCCGTTCTCCTTCAGGATGTGGATGGCGACGATGTGGTCTCGGATCTTCTTCTTGTCCTTCTTCGGGACACCTGAAAGGTCCTAATGGCTAGAGGGGGGTCAATAGCCTAATAAAATTTCTACAACAACACTTAACAATAGGATTAGACAATTATGAGGCGAAACGAGTTTTGCACTAGCCTACCAAAATGCAAGCCACCTACCACAATTCTAGTTGAGATGGAGTATATCCACACAATAGCTATATCACTACACTAAGTTAGTGTGCTCTCAAAAGCTAACTAAAGAGCCACACTAACTAAACTAACAAGCTCTCACAACTAGTTACACTAAAGAGGTTGACAACTAGTTTGCGGTAATGTAAAGAGTAGGCAAGAAGGTTATACCGCCGTGTAGATGTATGAACCAATCAATCACAAGTATGAATATCAATGAAGACCAATCACCTCAGAATCAAATGATGAACACAATGATTTTTACCGAGGTTCACTTGCTTGCAGGCAGGCTAGTCCTCGTTGTGGCGATTCACTCACTTGGAGGTTCACGCGCTAATTGGCTTCACACGCCAAACCCTCAATAGGGTGTCGCACAACCAACACAAGATGAGGATCACACAAGCCATGAGCAATCCACTAGAGTACCTTTTGGCGCTCCACCGGGGAAAGGTCAAGAACCCCTCACAATCACCACGATCGGAGCCGGAGACAGTCACCACCCTCCGCTCGACGATCCTCGCTGCTCCAAGCCGTCTAGGTGGTGGCAACCACCAAGAGTAACAAGTGAATCCCGCAGCGAAACACGAACTCCAAGTGCCTCTAGATGCAAACACTCAAGCAATGCACTTGGATTCTCTCCCAATCTCACAAAGATGATGAATCAATGATGGAGATGAGTGGGAGGGTTGTGGCTAAGCTCACAAGGTTGCTATGTCAATGCAAATGGCCAAGAGAGTGAGCTTGAGCTGGCCATAGGGCTTAAATAGAAGCCCCCATGAAATAGAGCCATTGTACCCCTTCACTGGGTAAAATGCGGGGTGACCGGATGCTCCGGTCATACTGACCGGACTCAGGACCCAGCGTCCGGTCGCTCGATGTCAGCCACGTGTCACACCGCTTTCAATAGGAGTCGTCTGATTTCAACTGACCGGACCCTAATCCTCCAGCGTCCGATCATTTCTAGTAAGGTTCCAGAAACATTTTTCTTTGACCAGACGTGTCCGGTCATGCTTGACCGGACCCTACCGGCGTCCGGTCACACAGTGACTTTCTTCTGCGCCGTCTGACAAAATGACCAAACCCTGACCCTTAGCGTCCGGTCTATCCATGACCCAGCGTCCGGTCATCAATGACCACAAAGACTTAAATTATAGATAGGTTAGGATTATCAATGTCAATCAATTGGGGTGAGGATCATTTTCTTAAATTTGGTTCAATCTAGATCATTTGCCAAAGATATTTAACTCGGTTTGATCCAAGGACAAGCTTCTTCACACATCTAAATAAGGGTTATCTTGTACCATTTTGAGTTAAACACTTAAAGCTCATTTTCTAGATTAAACACTAGGTTTACAAGCCCACAAACAAGTCATATGCTATCACTAGATCAAGTTAAGCATAGAAGTAATAGTGATACCATATAAACATCAAATTTATTTGATTTTCATGAATGAGCCTAATGAAATGGAGAACTGATTAGATGCACTAAACATGTCCTTAGTAAGGATGTATGCCATGCCAATCAACTTTTATCTTGGATTGCTCGAAGGAGAGGCATGTCATATAAGTGGGGGTGCATCAACACATATTTGAGAAATCTAATATGTTCACCTCATTCCTAAGCTTGCAAAACCTTTTCTCATCCAATGGCTTGGTGAATATATCGGCAAGTTGATCTTCGGTGCCTACACTCTCAATGCAAATGTCCCCTTTTTGTTGGTGATCTCTTATAAAATGGTAGCGGACATCAATGTGCTTTGTTCTAGCATGTTGAATCGGATTGTTGGTCAACTTGATTGCACTCTCATTGTCATATAGCAATGGCACTTTCTTGAACTTGATTCCAAAGTCATTCAAGGTGGCCTTCATCCAAAGTATTTGTGCACAACAACTACCGGCGGATATGTATTCGGCTTCGGCGGTTGATAATGCAACACTATTTTGCTTCTTTGATGACCATGAAACAAGTGATCTTCCCAACAATTGACATGTGCCCGAGGTGCTCTTTCTTTCAACCTTGCATCCCGCATAATCCGAGTTAGAGTAACCAACTAGCTCAAACTTTGCTCCTTTGGAATACCATAAACCAACATTTGGTGTATGCTTCAAGTATCTCAATATTCTCTTTGTAGCCTTCAAATGACTTTTTCATGGTGAGGCTTGAAATCTCGCACACATGCAAACACTAAACATGACATTCGGCCTTGATACGGTCACATAGAGTAAGCTTCCAATCATAGACCGATACAACTTTTGATCCACCATATTTCCACTTGCATCACTATCCAAGTTGACATTAGTTCCCATTGGTGTGCTAATGGCTTTACTATCATTCAATCCAAACTTCTTAATCATGTCCTTGATGTACTTGCCTTGACTCACAAATGTATCATTCTTCAGTTGCTTGATTTGAAGACCAAAGAAGTAACTCAACTCTTCAATCATGGACATCTCAAACTCATTAGCCATCATCCTTCCAAACTCATCACAAAATTCTTGATTGGTTGATCCAAATATAATGTCATCAACATAGATTTGCAATACAAATAGATCTTTTCCAATCTTCTTGATAAAAAGAGTGGTGTCAACCTTGCCCATCATGAACCCTTTAGAGAGTAGGAAGTCCCTTAATCTCTCATACCATGCTCTAGGTGCTTGCTTCAAGCCATACAATGCTTTCTTCAACTTGTATACATGGTTGAGCTTCTTATCATCTTCAAAACCGGGAGGTTGCTCAACATATACTTCTTCATTGATATATCCATTGAGAAATGCACTCTCAACATCCATTTGATAGAGCTTGATGTTGTGGGCACAAACATAGGCTAGCAAGATTCTAATTGCTTCCAATCTAGCAACCGGGGCATATGTTTCTCCAAAGTCAAGACCTTCAACTTGTGTATAGCCTTGTGCTACCAATCTTGCTTTGTTCCTTACTACTATCCCATCTTGATTTTGCTTGTTTCTAAAGACCTATTTGGTTCCAATCACATTGTGTCCCTTTGGTCTCTCTACTAATTCCCATACTTGATTTCTTATGAAGTTATTCAATTCTTCATGCATAGCATTCACCCAATCAACATCCTTCAATGCTCCATCTATCTTCTTTGGTTCAATGGATGACATAAATGAGAAGTGCTCATAAAATAAAGCCAATCTTGATCTTGTATGAACACCTCTTGAAATATCACTAATGATAGTGTCCAAAGGATGATCCCTTACAACATTGGTTGGTTGGAGGATTGGAACTTAATTGCTTGCATTTGCTTGATCATTTGGTGGAGATGATGTACTAGCTACTTGATCTTGTTCATTGTCATGAGAGCCACTTGTACTAGCTTGAGTTGTATCATTTTGCATATTTGAGTTAGAGATCACTTGTACTTGATCATCTTCATCATCATTCACTTGTCTAGGCCTCAATTTACCAATATCTATGTTCTTCATGGTATTTGAAAGTTGAATGCCTCTAACATCTTCCAAATTCTCATTCTCTTCTTGTAAACCCTTGGTTTCATCAAATTCAACATTATAAGCTTCCTCAAGAATACCACTATCCAAATTCCAAACTCTATATGCTTTGCTTGTAGAGGAATATCCAAGTAGGAATCCCTCATCACATTTCTTGTCAAACTTGCCCAATCTAGCGCCTTTCTTCAAGATATAGCATTTGCAACCAAAGACCCAAAAATATGTAATATTGGGCTTTTTACCATTCAAGAGCTCATATGGTGTCTTCTCTTTCAATCGGTGACAATAGAGGCGATTGCTACAATAGCAAGCCATGTTGATAGCTTCGGTCCAAAAGGATTGACTCACATTGTACTCACTAAGCATAGACCCTGCCATATCAATGAGTGTTCTATTCTTTCTCTCAACAAGACCATTTGATTGAGGTGTGTACTTGACCAAGAATTGATGTCTAATTCCAAATTCATCACACAACTCATCAATTCTAGTGTTCTTGAACTCACTATCATTGTTACTTCTAACTCTTTTGATGGTTGTTTCAAACTCATTGTGAATGCTTTTGACAAATGATTTGAATGTCATAAACACATCACTTTTGTCTACTAGAAAGAATACCCATGTGTATCTAGTATAATCATCCACTATCACAAAGCCATATTTGTTACCACCAATGCTAGTGTATTGTGTTGGCCTAAACAAATCCATGTACAATAACTCAAATGCTTTACTAGTGCTCATCATGCTTTTCTTAGGATGGGTGTTTCCAACTTGTTTGCTGGCTTGACAAGAGCTACAAAGCTTATCCTTCTCAAACACAACATCTTTCAAGCCTCTAACTAAGTCATGCTTAACTAATCTATTCAATTGTTTTATTCTAACATGACCAAGCCTTCTATGCCATAACCAACCCATGCTAGATTTAGTGAACAAGCATGTAGATAATCTAGCTTCACTAGCATGGAAATCAACCAAGTATAGATTATCATATCAAAAGCCTTTGAAGATCAAGTTAGAGCCATCTATACTTATGATCTCTACATCATCTACCCCAAATATGTATTTGAATCCAAGATCACACAATTGAGCCACGGATAGTAAATTGAAATTCAAGCTCTCTACTAGCAACACATTGAATATGCTCATGTCATTGGATATTGCAATCTTACCAAGCCCCTTGACCTTGTCTTTGCCATTGTCACCAAATATGATACTATCATAATCATCATTGCCATTGGTGTT
Organism: Miscanthus lutarioriparius; assembly: GCA_904845875.1. Taxonomy (NCBI): domain Eukaryota; kingdom Viridiplantae; phylum Streptophyta; class Magnoliopsida; order Poales; family Poaceae; genus Miscanthus; species Miscanthus lutarioriparius. Next base: position 37,701,908 of record CAJGYO010000004.1, on the reverse strand, counting down.
GATTGAGTTGAACATTCTTGCATCATCAGTCATGTGTTGAGTGCACCCACTATCAAGAACCCAATGTCTTCCTCCAGCTTTGTAATTTACCTACAAAAGAAGATCAATTCTTTTTAGGTACCCAAACTTGCTTGGGTCCTTGAAAGTTAGTCACTAAGCTCTTTGGTATCCAAATGGCTTTCTTCTTTGAGCCCATCCATGGTTTACCAATGAACTTAGTCTTCACACCATTTGTACCCTTAGTAAGCATATAGCATGAATCAAGCTTAAGGAAGGATACATTAGCATTTTTGCTCTTGTTAGTGCATTCATGCTCTTTATGACCCACTTGCTTGCAACTAATGCAAAACTGATCATTGTTCTTCACAAAACTAGTCTTGTGAGGAGTAAAGCCCGCTTTGTCTTTCTTGGGGGTATAGCCCAATCCCTCTTTGTAGAGAGAAGCTCTTTGGCTACCCAAGCACATAAGCAAGCGGTCCTCACCACCATAGGCCTTAGCCAAAGTGTGAGTGAGCTTGTTAATCTCCTTCTTGAGATTCTTATTCTCAACGACTAGTGAGGCATCACAAGTGAGACCATCACTACTAGATGAGGTGGAAGTGGAAGTGCTACAAGAAGGGTTAGTAGAAGGAACAATGATAGGCATAGATAGTGATTCATCAATTATATCACAAGTTAAACCTATATCACAAGTATCAACATGCTTCTTTTTATTTTGCCCGTCAAGCAAAGAGGAATGAGCCCTTTTAAGCTTTTTATGAGCTTTGTCAAGCTTCTCATTGGCTTCCTCTAGCCTCTCATGAGATGCATTAAGCTCATCAAAGGCTTGCTTAAGGGCTTTTAGTTTCTTACGCAAGCTTTTGCATTCCCTTCTCTTAATGTCAAAGTGTTCTCTAGCATCTTCTAGCATGTCAATTAATTCATCCTTAGTAGGTTTATCATCAACACTATCACTATCATTTTCATTTTTATTATTATTATCATTATCATCATCATGTTCTTCATCACTTTCATCATCACAAGTTTGTACCTTAGTGGCCTTAGCCATGAAGCATGATGAAGAGTCAAAGAGAGAAGGCTTCTCATTGATAGCAATACTTGCTAGAACCTTCTTCTTGGTGGTCTTATGATCATCACTATCATCATCATCATCACTTGAGGAAGCATCACTATCCCAAGTGACCACATATGAACCACCCTTCTTCTTAAAGGCCATCTTGTCCTTCTTCTCTTTCTTTTCCTTCTTGTCCTTCTTCTTGTTCTTCTTGTTGTCATCATCATTGTCGCTATTGTATGGACATTGAGCAACAAGATGATCTTTGCTTCCACACTTGAAGCACCTTCTTGACTCTTCTTTGTTTTTGGATGAAGACTTCTTTCTTCTAGCATGATAGCTCTTCTTCACCATGAACTTGTCAAATCTATTGACAAAGAGAGCCATCTTCTCATCATCATCATCATCCCATGAATCATCTTCTTCACTTGATGTTTCTTGCTTGGCTTTGCTCTTGGATGATGTGGCCTTGAATGCCACGCTCTTCTTCTTCTCATTCTTCTTCTCATCTTTCTTCTCTTTCTTTTCTTCCTTCTCATCATCATCTCTATATGTATCATCGATCATTATATCTCCCAACACTTGGTTTGGGGTCATGATGTCTAAACCACTCCTCACTAGAATAGTGACCAATGTACCAAATCTTGAAGGCAAACATCTCAAGAATTTGTGGGAGAAGTCCTTGTCCTTCACCTCTTCTCCAAGTGCTTTGAGATCATTGACAAGCACTTGAAGCCTATGGAACATCTCCGGCACACTCTCATCTTCCTTCATCTTGAAGCTTGTAACTTCTCTTTGAGAATGTATGCCTTTGCACCCTTCACGGCTTGAGTGCCCTCAAATGATTCTTCCAACTTCTTCCAAGACTCATGAGTCATCTCAATATTCTTGATTTGCTCAAATATTCTCTCATCAATTGCATCATGAATGGCACTTAGAGCAATGTCATTGTTTTGGAGAAGCACCTCTTCAGCCGCGGTGGGATTCTCCGGATCTTCAATCTCAATTTTGGTTTCTACCACCTTCCACACTCTTCTATCTATTGACTTGATATATGTGGTCATCTTTGACTTCCAATATGGATAATTTGTGTCATCAAATTAGGGTGGCTTCTTGGTGTTGTTGATTTGAGCTATTTTTACACCGAAGGTTGTTAAGCCTCAAATCACGGTGACCTTGGCTCCGATACCAATTGAAAGGTCCTAATGGCTAGAGGGGGGTGAATAGCCTAATAAAATTTCTACAACAACACTTAACAAAAGGATTAGACAATTATAAGGCGAAACGAGTTTTGCACTAGCCTACCAAAATGCAAGCCACCTACCACAATTCTAGTTTAGATGGAGTATATTCACACAATAGCTATATCACTACACTAAGTTAGTGTGCTCTCAAAAGCTAACTAAAGAGCCACACTAACTAAACTAATAAGCTCTCACAACTAGTTACACTAAAGAGGTTGACAACTAGTTTGCGGTAATGTAAAGAGTAGGCAAGAAGGTTATACCGCCGTGTAGATGTATGAACCAATCAATCACAAGTATGAATATCAATGAAGACCAATCACCTCAGAATCAAATGATGAACACAATGATTTTTACCGAGGTTCACTTGCTTGCTGGCAGGCTAGTCCTCGTTGTGGCGATTCACTCACTTGGAGATTCACGCGCTAATTGGCTTCACACGCCAAACCCTCAATAGGGTGTCGCGCAACCAACACAAGATGAGGATCACACAAGCCATGAGCAATCCACTAGAGTACCTTTTGGCGTTCCACCAGGGAAAGGTCAAGAACCCCTCACAATCACCACGATCGGAGCCGGAGACAGTCACCACCCTCCGCTCGACGATCCTCGCTGCTCCAAGCCATCTAGGTGGCGGCAACCACCAAGAGTAACAAGCGAATCCTGCAGCGAAACACGAACTCCAAGTGCCTCTAGATGCAAACACTCAAGCAATGCACTTGGATTCTCTCCCAATCTCACAAAGATGATGAATCAATGATGGAGATGAGTGGGAGGGCTTTGGCTAAGCTCATGTAGCAGAACCACCTAATCTAATGCCTCACAGGAGTGCTTGTCTTCCATTAGACACTAAGCACTCAAGGGAGAACACTAAATTACTCGGTTCCGTCGGGCACACCCCATGGGAGAACCCGAAAATCCACATTTTTGCCATCAGGATCACAAATGAGAGAACAAAGCTTACATCATTCTTAACCATTTCATACATCCCTTTTAGTACAACATCGAGTATAATAGTTATTGTATAACAAATGAATGTAATCATATTATCGAGTTATAAATAATTTAATGTACAAATGAATTTAAACATGTGATCGAAATTATAGTGGAAATAAACATCTATTAATGATATGATGAAGTATTTGATATATAAACTACTACAACAGATTATGAAACTTTCATAAAAACATTTGGTGAGAGTTATAAATAAAAACTACGATCATGACGTAAAGGAATCCTCATTGAGCCCACCAGAGGAATCCACACACAAGGGTCGACTCTAGCATCAACTTTGTCACCGTAATGGGGAATAAAACCACAGTACTCAATTGTACTCAAAGAAGATTTACCAAGCGACAGAGGAAAGAAAAGACTCCAAGGATATGCAAAGGCTAATCGGCTTGTGGGTTGCATTTGCGGGAAGCATTACTAAGCGTGCGTCCTTATATTTGATTTTTATTAATAGCCGCATTGGTTCATTAACTAACCATTCTATGTAAGCACCTGTGCTATTTTCAAGCATGTGGTAAGCAATCAGATTTCCTTTTCCATCTTTCATCTTTCATATTCAGTTCTTACTACGATGCTAAACCACAGACAAGCCGTACCGGATAGCCCGGCGATTCACGAATCAATGCCCCAACTTGCAGGTACCCGAAAACACGTCCCCGCTTGTACCCCAGGCACAAGCAGGACCAACCCATCACTCTCCTGTCCCGGGTGTCCAGGTCCCCGTCCAAACTGGGACTCCAAGCCCCCGCCCCTGAGTCCCAGACTCAGTGCGGTGCAAGGACCTCCTCCACCAAAACAAACCCTAACGATCGGTCCGGAAAGAGCGGATCCGCGACAAGAGAACAACAAGTCTTCCAAGCGCCCATACACAAGTATGTGCTCGGGATAATAAGTGTGTGACCTGCCTAGAGTCATATGCAACGATCGGTCCTTAACCGACCGGATAGGGAAAAATAGTGTAACCAAGCTATGCCCGTGTCCACGGCGACACAACTCCTTACACTCACCAATACCCAAACCATATCCCCCTTGGGTCACCATTTTTCTTTCCACCATTTTGATATTTTCCAAGTGATAATCATATAGTAACATATTTCACAGATATCTCATGAGTGACAGGACAATCACTCGACTTCTACAGGAGTCTGTAGCATAGCAATCTACACGATCTGTCATACTAGTAAGACTCATGGGATAAAGATATATATGCAAGTGGGCTTCATTCAACTCCTTGAAACTTAATGCACAAATATAATTTAAACTGCAGAAAAGTAGAGGTTATGCACCGGGGCTTGCACGGGTAAAATATAACCAAAAGTTAGCATTCCATCTTCGTGATATGATCACCATAGCATCATCTTTCAGCTACTCCAGTTGATCCCACGATCCACCATCGTTCCTATTATGATATGTATTGATGCAAATGCATAGATGTAAATAATCAACGATAGCCGAAATTCTTAGAAATCCAATCACGCTTCCAAAAGTACCATTTCTCCAAAGAACTCCCGATGACTCCACAATCCATCGACGTCCCTCCGTCGACGTCGAACTCATGATTACTCGACAAGCAGACACAATTAAATATTCACATAAATTCAACTGCGTTCCAAAATTATGAAACTTTATGGATAGGTGGGGTTCGATTTTAGATGAATTTAGGAAGAAGAAGTGATGGAATCGGAGTTAGCATAGTGGAGATATTAATTGTGCAAGGTGGCGCTAATTAATCACGAGGAGAAAAAATGAAACGTGATTAGTGGCCACCACCGCCATTGGTTATTAGAAAGGAAAAGGAAATAAAAAATTGGTGGAGTGGATTAATTGGCTCATGACTCTTGACTTTACGTGTATAGGAGCTGAGTTGGTTCTCGGCTTTGCTCTTGGCACATGGCATAGGACAAGTCTGCTGCTTGGACTTAAACAAAGAGCAGAGCGGGTATACAGCTAAGGATTCTTGAGAGAGACACAGAGAGAGCACTTAGGCGTTTGTGCTCCTCATTTCGCCCACCATGGACACATTCTTTGGACTTTCGCTTTGATGGCGATTCCGCCATGACTTCCAAATCTAAGGGCATGGGGAGGTAGAAGGAGGTAGGGGATGTATGGGGACTATCTACATTGGTCTCACTGCAGCTCGAGGAAGGAGATCAACATAGCGTAGCCTTCCTGCAAAACAGAGAAACTCGATTTAGAGAGTAAGATGGTGGCGGCGGAGTGGGATGGCTCGGCGAGCTTGGCGTGTCCTTTATAGGCGGGAGATGCGAAATGGAGGTGGAGCGGCATTTGGCTAGCTAGTCATGTGAATTGGATTTCACGTGATGAACTTGGAGTGGGTCTTTGGTCATGAGTGCATTAATTCAAATGATAGACTTTGAGTGGTCTTTAGACTTGACGAGCACATCGGGACTAGAGTGTGCTTTGGGCTAAACGTGCTTGGTGGTGAGGTCTTTGATTCATTCATGCGAGTCAAGGAATTAATGGGGAAGGAGACCACAGGTCAAGGAAACATTAGAGAATGGGAAGCTCAATTGTAGATTAACTACCTCACCGATTATTGCAGCTCGGGAGAAATCGATAGAGCGCAACTTTCACGAGAAAAAACGGAGAAACTTGATTTGAGAGAAGCAAGTGAGCGCGTGGAGCGGAATGGCTTGGCCCAACCTTTTAAAGGCAGGCGACGCGAAGGCGCGACAGCGACGCGTCGTAAAGTTAGCGGCTAACTAGCTTGCTGAAGGGAAATAAAGCGCTGCTGCGCACGACTGTGATGCTTCGGATGAACAGCGTTCCACGGTGCTACAGTGTTTCTGCGGATCTACAGTGATTCTGCGTGCTACGGTGTTCCGTGTGGACAAAAGGTGCCTGAGAAGTGGAGTGCCCGAAGGGCAAGTCTTGACTGCAGAGGTGACCATGACCAAAGTCTGAGCCATCATCATACCATGACTGGCCGGGTATACCTTTTGAACACAACAGTGTCGTCGTGGTTGGCAGGCCAACTTAGTCTAATCACTGTCATTAGCTTCTAGTCCTTTGTATGCTTTGGAAGTTAGATTTTTATTGGTTTTTTGGTTACGGTTGTGGTGACTCGGTGGTTTGTCTGATCGTAACCAATCCCAGGAAGATGTTGACTGCATGTAGTTAGAGTACAAGGCAAGGATCCAGATTGTTATTAGTCGTGCATTACTTACGAGCACCACCGGTCATTAGTGGTAGACTTGTGAATCGTGATATTCACGATCGGCGTCGGCCGAGGCAAAGCAGGGAGGATGGCGAGTGGGGAGGAGAGCGAGCTTGTGGCATTGGTGCACACACTGCGTGAGTTCGGCTTGGCAAATGTAGACATAAGTAATCAAGTCGAGAGACACAAGCAAAGCAAAAGCCGGAGAGCATGGATGCGGATGGATGAGGAGACTTTGCAATGCAGAGAATTGTAGGGCCAGCCACGATGAGAACGAGACAGTGATCAAAAAGTAATGCTAGGCAAGTACGTTGCATGTCGGAAAAATAAACGGCGAAGGCGCGCTCTCTTTCTCGTCAGTTCGTGCTTAACAAAATAAACCCGTGAGTTTATATATATATGTATCGTTCTATTTATTAATGGATTTTATTTTATTTATAAAAGTTGATTTTCATGCTTAATCTAACAGGACAAACCGTTCTCTAGAATCATCGTCGGACATTCCTGAATATTTCTACGCACTGCGTAATTTATCTTTAGCGTTTATTTGAGTCCACGAAACTAAGTCACATGTGATTCACTTATCGCCTCAAGTGCGTTTAAATTAAAAACCCAATAAAACTCGATTCGGAAATTTTTCTCTTAGGCCTAAATCGTGGTGCTAAACAAGTTAAAGAACACTAAAGGGTGTTACAACCAACCCCTTAAAAAGAATCTCGTCCGAGATTGAAGCAAGAACCGAAGGGAAAAACGTGATTATATTTAAGTAGATCGGAGATTACACGAAAGATTATACGACTTGAATACTCAACCACACGGGGATCTAGGGATACATGGTTAAGAGCAACTTTGCTACAACCGAGACTTAATCTAGAAGTCGAGAGAGATAGAGGCGAGGGCAATGGAGAAACAACAAGATAATGATTATCCAAAATATGGCGTAGCACCAACAGATCCAAAAACAGTCAACTGAGAAGTTAAACATCACGAAGTCTAAGATCGAGCTATCCAAAGGTAGACTTGAACTTCTCTCGAAAACCAGATCCCTTCTTCTCTTGAGTTACACCATCACCTCGGGATGATGAACCTAGCTTCACAAGGTCAAGCTGGATTTCGTAGCTCTCTTTCCGTGGCGAGGAGAATGGGGATGAAGAAGAAGAGCAAGGACCAAGGGTATCTTATAGTGGAGAACGGAGGTGGAGTGCAAATCAACGGCAAAGGAGGCGGAGTGGATGGGATACACAGATGGTTCATGCTGTGAAGATAAGCTCGGACATGGTGCGCTTCCTGCGCGAGCGGTAAAGGGGGAAATAAAGGAGAGGAGAGGGGGTCCGCTTGAGGAGAAAAGCGTGCGGGCGGTCGTGTCACCAAAAGAAGAGAGAAAGGAGAGGGAAGGGGAAATGAGGGGGGTCCAGATGCGAAACGAGCGGTCGCGAGTAGAGAGCCGACCGGACACGGGAAAAGGAAAAGTGCATGCACAAGGGACGGCAAGTGCGGCACAATGCTGCGGCCACGCGAGAAAGGGAAGCTAAAGGGGCCGACACAGACGGCGTTCGTAGGGCTTGCAATGAAATAACCCGGCATACATAGCGTGGTCAACTAAACACAGGGCTTGGGACACGACATCCACTCAGGCTTTTACAAGCACTCCCTACTACTCGACCACGTCCGTCTTTCATGTAGACTAAGACCATGTCATACGTTCTTCCTCCAAAACCACCTCCTCTTGCTTACTTTGAGAGAACACTAATTCATCGACCCGTTGTGGATTTCCTGTTTAAACACCTGAACATTTTCAAGAAAATTACTTGTAGCAAAATTGGTATGGCGGTGTAACTTAGTAAAGGTACTTGGTTAACAACCTCGATACCCGGTAGCGTGCGAAGCAATAATAATACCATGTGGCAAATGTTCCACGAGGAGCCCTCAGTTTCATCGCGGCACCATAAGCTTTTAACCAGGCAACTATTACCAACTTACATGCCATGAAGGCGGTGGGGTCATAGACCACAGAGTAAGGGGAGTATTGCAAGGGAAAAAATTAAACAACAAAGGTTCCCTCCTCCCTCCACAACAAGGGACAAGGAATACAAATCCAACGACGGATTTGTTTTAAAGAGATTCAAGTGTTTTGCTGGGACATCCACAATTAGTCGATACAGTGTCCTATGTTCATGGCTAATCTGCTGGCATCTGAATGTCAACTTCTCTTGCAACCCGCTTAATTTCGCCCATGAAAACTCTTAAGCACACCTAAACGAACTTAAGGTAGATGAACGCATAATAAACACGATGAACTAAATAAAATGCATGTTCCAACGGTCTTATATGGGTACATCATCACAGCATTCAGGCTCCCATCCACGATCTATAAAGATTCACCTTCCCTCTCGCGGGACGATCTCAATAACTACGGACGAACAACAACAGCACGAACACAATCTGGGAGGACAAAGAACGAAAACACTACTACTACTACGGTACACGACATCCCAAGGCCACTAATCTACATCTTCTCGTGGCAATGGTGAGTGAGAGGAATTAAGGGCTCTGCTTGACACTTCGAGGGTGGAGGTGCTGGCGGCACTACCACATCGGTTCTCCTTCCTTCAGGCGAGTGGATAGGGATCCCTTCCAAGATCGGGGCATCCTGCCCTTTCAAGAGCTGGCCCTCCGCTTGGCCCTAGTGACAAGATAGGCCTCACGCAGCTGATGGACATGCCGGTCTTTAGCCTCCTTCAGAGCTTCCGACATGGTAGTCTCCCGGCTCTCAGCAGCTGCACCTCGAGCATCCGGGTGAAGATCTCGGCCTCCTCGGCTCGACTGAGGCAGATCCTCAGTTCTAAGGCTTGCCGGTCGTACTGCTCATCCAGAGCGAGCAGGTATGTGGTCAAGTGCACCATGGTAGGACTATCCTCTTGCGCATCCCGCCCTTGCAAGGCCTCCATGCGAGCCCTCCATGCCCACCGATTCCTGTCCAAAGGTGGAAAGAACCGCATGGGGGTACGGGCAATGGGCTCCTCATAGATCTGGCAGAGGTACCGCAAGGCTTTACGGGCCACAACCTAGTAGGTGTCGGTGAAGCGAAACCCGTTGCGGTCACACTCCGTGCTTCAAAGAGGTCGGGAACTCCTCACTCTTCCCGATGTAGATGGTAACCTCACACCGCTCGGTGCCATGCTCCTCATACTCACGGCCCTCATACTCGGGACGATCTTTGATTCCGAGCTTTTGTAGGGTGGTATGCAGGATTTTGGGAAAACCCTCAACGTTCAAGCAGTAACTACTAACCCAGGCTCCTGCCATTTCTAGCGGTGGTGGTGAGGAAGGCTGAGCAAAAAGCTAGCTCAAAGGAAAAGCTAAGCGAGCTAAAGTGCGTCGAGTGGTGATACTAAGGGCTAAGTTAGGCTCTACTTATAAAGGCGGAGCGCTCAGTGGTCCTGGCGTGGTTCACCAGGGTTCCCGCGCGAGATCACTATGATGAATCGACCAAATTCTGCGCGTTCGAGACGAGCGACGTCCGAGGCCATTACTGACTAGTACGACTGTAGGGCAAGGGTCCGACAAGAGCACATAAAAGGGGTACGGGGAGACGTGGGTCACGACAGGCGTGAAACCACGGGCGAACACAGAACACAAAACCACAGTGCAGACCTAACTATGGAACAGGAATGAGTCAGTCGTGACACCTATGGAGGGTGTATCTACAAGCAATACGAGCGCTACAATGCACAAACAGGATATGCATGAATGCATGTCCTATACGTCCTTTCACTGTTGCCACCATATAGGGCAACCGTTCTTAGATTTTTGGCACATCGTTCTCTCCTTGTAGCTAGTCGATACTATCAGACTATGCTCGAGTCAGTGTACCTGCAGAAACTTGATTAACCCTATCTAAGTCAGCAGAGTGCCATCTATCCTGGATACATAACCATAGTAATAGGGCTACTTATATAACTTCGCATGTAAACATCCTAACTTTTTGCAAAAATAGGTTGTCAAATTTTAGATTAGAAAAGGATTTGAAAGCTTTATTTCCTCATTTATGCTCTCATACCACCTGTAGCAGAACCGCCTAATCTAATGCCTCACAGGAGTACTTGTCTTCCATTAGACACTAAGCACTCAAGGGAGAACACTAAATTACTCGGTTCCGTCGGGCACACCCCATGGGAGAACCCGAAAATCCACATTTTTGCCATCAGGATCACAAATGAGAGAACAAAGCTTACATCATTCTTAACCATTTCATACATCCCTTTTAGTACAACATCGAGTATAATAGTTATTGTATAACAATGGAATGTAATCATATTATCGAGTTATAAATAATTTAATGTACAAATGAATTTAAACATGTGATCGTAATTATAGTGGAAATAAACATCTATTAATGATATGATGAAGTATTTGATATATAAACTACTACAACAGATTATGAAACTTTCATAAAAACATTTGGTGAGAGTTATAAATAAAAACTACGATCATGACGTAAAGGAATCCTCATTGAGCCCACCAGAGGAATCCACACACAAGGGTCGACTCTAGCATCAACTTTGTCACCTGTAGCAGGGGAATAAAACCACAGAGTACTCAATTGTACTCAAAGAAGACTTACCCGACAGGAGGAAAGAAAAGACTCCAAGGATATGCAAGGCTAATCGGCTTGTGGGTTGCATTTGCGAGAAGCATTACTAAGCGTGCGTCCTTATATTTGATTTTTATTAATAGCCGCATTGGTTCATTAACTAACCATTCTATGTAAGCACACGTGCTATTTTCAAGCATGTGGTAAGCAATCGATTTCCTTTTCCATCTTTCATCTTTCATCTTCGATTCTTACTACGATGCTAAACCACAGACAAAGCCGCATCGGGATAGCCCGGCGATTCGCGAATCAATGCCCCAAATTGGGTACCCGAAAACACGTCCCCGCTTGTACCCTGTGCACAAGCAGACCAACCCATCACTCTCCTGTCCCGGGTGTCCAGGTCCCCGTCCAAACTGGGACTCCAAGCCCCGGCCCCTGAGTCTAGACTCAGTGCGGTGCAAGGACCTCCTCCACCAAAACAAACCCTAACAGTCGGTCCGGAAAGAGCCGGATCCGCGACAAGAGAGCAACAAGTCTTCCAAGCGCCCATACACAAGTATGTGCTCGGGATAATAAGTCTGTGACCTACCTAGAGTCATATGCAACGATCGGTCCTTAACCGACCAGACAGGGAAAAATAGTGTAACCAAGCTATGCCCCGTGTCCACGGCGACACAACTCCTTACACTCACCAATACCCAAACCATATCCCTGCCCGGTCACCATTTTTCTTTCCACCATTTTGATATTTTCCAAGTGATAATCATATAGTAACATATTTCCTATATCTCGCGAGTGACAGACAATCACTCGACTTCTACCGGAGTCCTGTAGCATAGCAATCTACACGATCCTGTCATACTAGTAAGACTCATGGGATAAAGATATATATGCAAGTGAGCTTCATTCAACTCCTTGAAACTTAATGCACAAATATAATTTAAACTGCAGAAAAGTAGAGGTTATGCACCGGGGCTTGCCTGGGTAAAATATAACCAAAAGTTAGCATTCCATCTTCGTGATATGATCACCATAACATCATCTTTCAGCTACTCCAGTTGATCCCACGATCCACCATCGTTCCTATTATGATATGTATTGATGCAAATGCATAGATGTAAATAATCAACGATAGCCGAAATTCTTAGAAATCCAATCACGCTTCCAAAAGTACCATTTCTCCAAAGCAACTCCCGATGACTCCACAATCCATCGACGTCCCTCCGTCGACGTCGAACTCATGCAGACTTCAACAAATGACACAATTAAATATTCACATAAATTCAATCTGCGTTCCAAAAATTATGAAACTTTATGGATAGGTGGGGTTCGATTTTAGATGAATTTAGGAAGAAGAAGTGATGGAATCGGAGTTAGCATAGTGGAGATATTAATTGTGCAAGGTGGCCGCTAATTAATCACGAGGAGAGAAAATGAAAGCGTGATTAGTGGCCACCACCGCCACCAAGTTATTAGAAAGGAAAAGGAAATAAAAATTGGTGGAGTGGATTAATGGCTCATGACTCTTGACTTTACGTGTATAGGAGCCGAGTTGGTTCTCGGCTTTACTCTTGGCACATGGCATAGGACAAGCTCATCTGCTGTGGACTTAAACAAAGAGCAGAGCGGGTATCTGGCTAGGATTCTTGAGAGAGACACAGAGAGCACTGGGCGTTTGTGCTCCTCACTCGCCCACCATGGACAAATTCTTGGACTTTCGCCTGATGGCGATTCTGGCCATGACTTCCAAATCTAAGGGCATGGGGAGGTAGAAGGGAGGTAGGGGATGTATGGGGACTATCTACCTTGGTCTACTGCAGCTCGAGGAAGGAGATCAACATAACGTAGCCTTCCCAGGCAAGAACAGAGAAACTCGATTTAGAGAGTAAGATGGTGAGCGGCGGAGTGGGATGGCTCGGCAGGCTTGGCGTGTCCTTTATAGGCAGGAGATGCGGGGCTAGAGGTGGAGCTGGCATTTGGCTAGCTAGTCATGTGAATTGGATTTTCACGTGGTGAACTTGGAGTGGGTCTTTGGTCATGAGTGCATTAATTCAAATGATAGACTTTGAGTGGTCTTTGGACTTGACGAGCACATCAGGACTAGAGTGTGCTTTGGGCTAAACGTGCTTGGTGGTGAGGTGCTGATTCATTCATGCAGGTCAAGGAATTAATGGGGAAGGAGACCACAGGTCAAGGAAACATTAGAGAATGAGAAGCTCAATTGTAGATTAACTACCTCAGCTGATTATTGCAGCTCGGAAGAAATCGATAGACGCAACTTTCACAGAGAAGAACAGAGAAACTTGATTTGAGAGAAGCAAGTGAGCAGTGGAGCGAAACGGCTTGGCGTAACCTTTTAAAGGCAGGCGACGCGAAGGCGCGACAGGGACGCGTCGTAAAGTTAGCGGCTAACTAGCTTGCTGAAGGGTAATAAAGCGCTGCTGCGCACGACTGTGATGCTTCGGATGAACAGCGTTCCACGGTGCTACAGTGTTTCTGCGGATCTACAGTGATTCTGCGTGCTACGGTGTTCCGTGTGGACAAAAGGTGCCTGAGAAGTGGAGTGCCCGAAGGGCAAGTCTTGACTGCAGAGGTGACCATGACCAAAGTCTGAGCCATCATCATACCATGACTGGCCGGGTATACCTTTTGAACACAACAGTGTCGTCGTGGTTGGCAGGCCAGCTTAGTCTAATCACTGTCATTAGCTTCTAGTCCTTTGTATGCTTCGGAAGTTAGATTTTCTATTGGCTGCACCTGGTTCTGGTTGTGGTGACTCAGTGGCTGTACAGCCAGAACCAATCCCAGGAAGATGTTGACTGCATGTAGTCAGAGTACAAGGCAAGGATCCAGATTGTTATTAGTCGTGCATTACTTACGAGCACCCTGACTGTTAGTGGTAGACTTGTGAATCGTGATATTCACAGTCGGCGTCGGCGCGAGGCAAACAGAGGGATGGCGAGCTAGGGAGGGAGAGCAGAGCTTGTGGCATTGGTGCACACACGGTAGTTTGGCTTGGCAAATGTAGACATAAGTAATCAAGTCAGAGACACAAGCAAAGCAAAAGCCGGAGAGCATGGATGCGGATGGATGAGGAGACTTTGCAATGCAGAGAATTGTAGGGCCACGATGAGAACGAGACAGTGATCAAAAAGTAATGCTAGGCAAGTACGTTGCATGTCGGAAAAATAAACGAAGCTGATGCGCTCTCTTTCTCGTCAGTTCGTGCTTAACAAAATAAACCCGTGAGTTTATATATATATGTATCGTTCTATTTATTAATGGATTTTATTTTATTTATAAAAGTTGATTTTCATGCTTAATCTAACAGGACAAACCGTTCTCTAGAATCGTCGTCGGACATTCCTGAATATTTCTACGCACTGCGTAATTTATCTTGAGCGTTTATTTGAGTCCACGAAACTAAGTCACATGGGATTCACTTATCGCCTCAAGTACGTTTAAATTAAAAACCCAATAAAACTCGATTTGGAAATTTTTCTTAGGCCTAAATCGTGGTGCTAAACAAGTTCGTAACACTAAGGGTGTTACAGGTCACAAGGTTGCTATGTCAATGCAAATGGCCAAGAGAGTGAGCTTGAGCCGGCCATGGGGCTTAAATAGAAGCCCCCACGAAATAGAGCCATTGTACCCCTTCACTAGGTAAAACGCGGGGTGACCGGACACTCCGGTCATACTGATCAGACTCAGGACCCAGCGTCCGGTTGCTCGATGTCAGCCACGTGTCACACCGCTTTCAACAGAAGTTGTCTGATCTCAACGGTCATCTGTTGACCGAATGCTCCGCTACAACTGACCGGACCCTGATCCTCCAGCGTCCGGTCGTTTCCAATAATGTTCCAGAAACGTTTTTCTTTGACCGGATGCGTCCGGTCATGCTTGATCGGACCCTGCCGGCGTCCGGTCACATAGTGACTTTCTTCTGCGCCGTCTGACAAAATGACCGGACCCTGACCCTTAGCGTCCGGTCTGTCCATGACCCAGCGTCCGGTCATTTACCGACACTGGCGTCTTCACTGCTATACACAGCCGAACGCGCCGGTCCCCTAGAGGTCCAGTGTCCGGTCACTGTATAGCTGGCGACACTAACTCCTTTGCACCTCTAACTTCTTCACCCTTGCTTAAATGTGCCAACCACTAAGTGTATCACCTTGTGCACATGTGTTGGCATATTTTCACAAACATTTTTAAGGGTGTTAGCACTCCACTAGATCCTAAATGCATATGCAATGAGTTAGAGCATCTAGTGGCACTTTGATAACAGTATTCCGATACGAGTTTTACCCCTCTTAATAGTACGGCTATCAAACCTAAATGTGATCACACTCTCTAAGTGTCTTGATCACCAAACAAAATAGCTCCTACAAAATATATCTTTGCCTTGAGCTTTTTTATTTTTCTCTTTCTTCTTACCAAGTCCAAGCACTAGATCATCACCATGCCATTATCATCATCATGCTATGATCTTTATTTGCTTCACTACTTGGAGTGTGCTACCTATCTCATGATCACTTGATAAACTAGGTTAGCACTTAGGGTTTCATCAATTCACCAAAACCAAACTAGAGCTTTCAACACTCCACTTCCTCCACTACTCCGGGGCCTCTTCGATCAGACGCCCGGTGAACTCCGGCAGAGGGGCGGCGGTGTCATTCTTGAGGTAGAACCACTGCGAGTGCCACCCCTTGTTCGACGTTGAGAGCTGCATGGACGGGTACTTGCCGACCTGATTGTTCCTAAGTTGGATGCCGGCGCACCCCATCGGCATGTGCAGCTCCTGTCTACCGCCCTTCTCCCTCTTCTTCTAGAGGTTGACGGTGAAGAAATACCTCCACAAGTCTAAGTGGGGGCTGATCCCTAGGAATCCTTCGCACAGCGCGACGAACGTCGCCATGTATTGGATCCTGTTGGGATTAAGATGCTGCAGCTTGATCTTTGTAGAAGTGCAGCAGCCGTCGGAGGAATTTGTGGGCGGGGGTCGCGAGCCCACGCTCGTGGAAGTGGGCGAACGACACCACATAGCTGTCGGGCGGCGACAGCAGATCCTCGTCGCCGGGCAGCAACCACTCCTCGGACGATGTCCGCGCGCGGAGAAGACCACGACGTACGAGGCCCTCCATGTGCTAGAAGATGATGTCAGAACGGCACCACGGATCCATTGGAGGTGGGGGCAGATGGATGCGAGCTCAACGACGGCGGGGATACGGAGGCAGGAAACCAAAGCGATTGGCGGCGGTGGCGTGGCTGCAGAGGTAAGGATGCAGGCTTGTGTATAAAACACGGAGGGCTAACCCTTTGATTTTATAGGGTGACGGGTGTGAGGAAACCAACCTCCCGCCTAGATCTCCACGCCTGCCACAGCCTGTCACCATATCTCACCGCTGGGCGTGCGCACGCAACCTATGGCCACCCACTTGGAAAACTCGCCGGACGTTTCGCCTCGCTGAATGGGCCACGACCCGTTACAGGTAAGAGGGATACAGAGCTGAAAACGCTCCTACGGCCCGTCTAGGCCCAGGAGTTCGAAGGTTGGCCCACCGATGGATTCGACAACCGTTCCGGGCACCTTTAGAGTGAGGGATTGAAAGGGATGAGACCGCTAGCGGCCAGTACCCAGGCGTACGAGCGCCGCGGGCATCCGAACAGTCAAGAGCGCGACTACAGCTCCAACCGACCCTAGGTGCGAAGGCTCTGACTCGCCCAACCTCTAGGGACGGGCTCCGCCTCGCCTGACCCCGAGGCCGCGGGCTTCGCCTCGCCTGACCCCAAGGCCGCACACTCCGCTCCGTCCGACCCTTGGGTTTGTGCCCCGCCTCGCCCGACCTCTGGATGCGGGCTCCGTCTCGCCCGATCCTTGGGTTTGTGCTCCGCCTCACCGGACCCCGAGGCCGTGGGCTTCGTCTCGCCCGATGTTGACCCATACCACCGCCAACCACTCTAGGTCCAAGCGTATGGACCTGGGTCAAAACTCTGACTGCAAGGAAGAGACCGGCACGCCCCGATGTAACCCGTGGCCATGATGGGCCATACCTGAGGATTCATATCAAGAACAGCGTCGGGCGTACCGGTGTTGTTCTGCCTAACCCCCGTACGAATGCTGACAGGCGCGTCAACTCACCACGACGTCCGCTGCGACGAAATGGAGCGCCATGACTGGCAGACGACGCCTGCGCATAGCGCCAGTAACGGACAGGGCCGCGACGTGGAGCTGTCCCTGTTGACATCTACAGGGTCAGCGGAACTCGCATGAAGGATGAGAAGGACCCGGCGATCTAGAATGACTTCTTGTCTCTCGTTCTTCTCTTTTCCTCCGCTGTAACCCGTGCTTTTCCTTGGCCTATAAAAGGGAAAGCAGGGCGTCTCATGAAGGGGGGTCCGATTAAAACCGATCAATCGAGATCGATACGAGAAGCACGACACGAGCACTCGGTTGAGCAGCAATCGAGTTCTCAGCACTCGTTCACTCCTTTCACTAGAGACTTGGATCATTTTCCTCTCTCGCCCGTTTGTACCCCTACTATAAACTTTCAGTGCTACTAACACGAGCAGCAGCGACGAATTAGACGTACGGACTTTCTACCCGAACCAATATAAATCTCGTGTCCTCTAAACGTACCATCCAAGCCAGACGCACACTATTAGAAATTTACTCGTCGGTGGTACGTCGAAACACCGACACGTTGGAGCCCAGTCAACCCTCCTGATGCAGGGATTTAACCAATCAGGCACCGGCGATAGGGCTCACATTGTTGGCGCCGTCGGAACTCGCAAGTGCATCAGCTTCCGCCCGCGCTCTCGCCCGTGGTGCAGAACGGCGTCACGTGCAGCGGCCGCAGCGCGGTAATTGCTGCTGCCTCCCACCTGCCTGCCAAGCACCCTTCGGTCCGGCTTCGGCCCACGGAGATTTCGTCGGGGGCGTGATGGCAGCACGCGTCCCCGTCTCATTAACCGCGCGGCGTAGCGCGACGACGCAGCGCATGCCTGCTTGAGTCCGCAGACGTGTGTGCCACTGCCTCCTACAATTTTGCCCCCGTCCCTACTACCCACGTTGCGAGTTGTGCGACGACGCTGGCCGCGAAGCCCACCGTGTCCGTGTCCAGCCGCCTCCAGCCTCACGTCACATGAAAGGCTGGATGGATAAGTGTGTAGGAAACCAGTGGTCCGATTTTCACCCAGTTTGCTTACGCTGAAATTTAGTTTATGCTGATGCTTATGCTTATGCTGAAATGTTACGAGAGAAAAATATTGTTGCATATTTGCTAAAAAGTAGTTCTGACGTTCGTCTTCGCTCCTCACTCACGGGTGGCCCTGCTGCTTCTGGCCTGCTAGCTAGGCTCGGTTTTAGCTGCGACCTGGGAGGGGGCTGGCCGCACGGTTACACGCAAACCCGGTGAGAAAAACGTTGTACTAGTAGAGCAGCAAGTCATAGTCAAACCGGACCGGAATTTCTTGGGAACGCGTACAAACACAGCCGAAATTTCGTATGTCCGGACCGGACCGCAGGTCGCGTAAATGTGAATATGTTGATCATGATTCACCAGTGCAGGAGCAGGTAGTGCTCGATGTTATACGTACTGTCTACACGGTGTGGCCGCATGCATGAGTGGTCATACTTGTCAAGTTGTCAACAGTAGTGTACCATGATTTGTATCGACAGTGTGAGTACGTACGTACGAATGTTTGTGGTTGTTCCCGACGCACGTATCTAGACTGCAGACGCGTAGGCATAGGCATGCATGCACGCGAGGAGGCCACGATAGAGCGTACGTCGATAAGCCGTGCAGAGTCTCGATCGGGTACCGGCGATCGAGATATATGCGACCGTTTGGTCTAGAAGACGACGATGGAGCGTACTCACTCCGGTTCTCTAAAGCAAGTCATTTTGAACATTGATACGGTCTTTAAGAAACGACTTTGACTGTAACTTTTTACTATAAAATATTTATAAAATATAGTCAATATATACTTTTATGAAACTACATTTCGAGATGAATTTATCACTTTCATGTTTTCAAACTCAACCCAAAAGAAGTTATTTATAGTCAAAGTTTAAAATGTTTGACTTAAGACAACCTCAAAACGACTTGTTTTAGAGAACCGGAGGGAGTACATACGTAGTACTACGTTTACACGGTCGCTCGATCTGATGGTCCATAGAAACTTGGACGAAGCTCATGAAACAAATTAAGGTAGTGTTTGGATGCTAGGGCAGGGAGGGATGGGATGGGATGGCCCCGGGACGAGGGCTGTTGGGATCCGAGTCGAGCGAGGATGAGGACGTCCCATGAGCGAATATTCGCTGAAGATCCGGGCACGGTTCGCCCCTCAAAAAAGAGCAGATGGGGACGGTCCTAGTGGGACGAGTGCTGCATGGCCCGCACGTGTGTGTGAGAAGAACGAGATGAGGAGCGGGGGCTTGCCGCAGTTGAGGAAGAAGGAAGAAGCAGGGACTCACCGGAGTCCAGGAAGAAGCGTGGGCTCCGCCCCGACCAGGCCGCCGGCGAGCGCGCAGGCTCCGCCCCGACCCGATGACCTCCGCCGTGCGTGCGGGCTCCGCCTCCGGCCCCGCCGCACCGGTGAGCCGCCGAGATGCGCCGCCGCTGCGCGGGTGAGCTCCGGCCTCGCGGCCGCGCGGGAGAGGATGGGAGGAAGAAGGACGGGCGCACAGGAGCTCGAAGATGGAGGAACCCAACGGGGCGAGCACGTTGCCTCGCGGGCCGCCTCGCGGGCGAGAGCCGCCGCCTCGCGGGCCTCCTCGTGGGCGAGCGCAAGCACGCCGCCTCGCCGGCCACCGAGCGCCGGCACCTCGTGGGCGCGGGGCGAGCTCGGAGGAAGGAGGCACGGGGCGAGCTCGGGGGAAGGAGGCGCGGGGCGAGCTCGCTGGGGAAGCCAGGCGCCGGCGGAGGAGACGAGGTGGACGGTTGGGATCGAAGAGATAAGGAGAGGAAAGAGAAAAGAAGAAGAAATTAAAAAAAATTGACAATTAGGTCCCACCTGTCGATCGCTAATCCCACTTTTATTGTCTCCGGTCCAAATAGAAAACGGGTTCGTCCCATCCCTCCTTAACCAAACAAAAAATGGAGCCATCCCATCCCACGAATCAGAGTCAAGACCGTCTCACACCACTTTGACTCTCGACCGAACGCTAGCTAAACGTGCTGAGTAGAAACGTGCAAGCTACAACGGGGTTGCGAAAATGCAGACACAAACGACAAGAAGGTAGCCTCGCTCGGTCGAGAGCGTTTGAACGAGGTGAACGTTGCAAGTGTAATATCGGGATAAGCGCCCGGTCCAGGCCGGCCATGCACATGCACGGACCCGGCCGCGTGCGGCTGCCTCAGACGTGCCACGCCGGCATGGGCACCGGTGGTGGTGGGGTTGGGCTGCGGCAATTATTGAAGTCATGCTGCAATCAAACAGCTCTCAATCCTCGTGCCGATCGATGGGACACTTGGACGGGCACAGGTGACGCATCGGGGCACGGCCACCGAAGAGGAGGGCCCTGGAGCTGGAGGTCGGAGGACGGCAACGCACACTACGCGGGGCTCACCGCTTCATTCGGCTCATCTCGGGCGTCCGCGCGAGGGGTGAAGCGACACTGGAAGACGGGAGCAGTAGCAGCTGCTGCGGCTGCCTCGTTCCGCCGAATCCTGGCACTGTTGTTGCTGCCGTGCCCGCGTCAGCGTCATGTGTAGCGTCGTTCACTGCTCACTGGCGCTGGCATGCTGCCGAGGCGAGGCGCGGTCCCGTCGCTGTTGCTTTTATTGGCAAGATCTTTTGGCCGCGATTCGCTCCCCGTTCAGTCGACCGGCCGGGCGGCCCGCCGGAGTGACGGACAGGCGGGCAGCGGCAGCGGCAGCGGGCTCTCACCCCGGGTACGGCCGACAGCGTAGTGCTCCTGCTGGGCGACGTCAGTTGCAAAGGCAAAAGCCTGTGGGGGATCGGCAGTAACACCTGACACCTCGCCTCCAATCAATCAAGCACGAAGGGTTTTTTGTACAAAAAAAATCTTGTGCTTCTGCGGTGGCCGCATATAGGAAAGATAACGTGAATGGCTCGTGCGATCTTATCGATTTGTTGCTAGACAAATCTTCGGTGTCAATGATAAAAAGAAGTCTTAATTACGAAGGATTCAAGTTTACTCAGTCTTGGGATTACGTTTTTCTATAAAATATGCAAAATAGTTGTTAATGCGTAAATTTCTCAATTTTTCGTCCTTCGTCCCATCCCACAGCACCTCAATCTCCTCTATCTACGTTTCTCTCCTATCGTCCTTTATGTTTTTATCTTTCTCAAAACAAACATTCTTAAGACCATAGGGGTCTTGCGTGTCGGTCGGTCTTTGTGTGGGCCCCTTATATTGGTATCATCTTTGTCTCATCTTTGTTACGGTCGCCATGCTGTCGCGACCATAGAGGACATCGTGGGAGCAGCCAGTTGCGGATGACCACAGTGGCCGATGAGGCTCGTCCTACCTCTGTATTTGCACAAGGTTGCCACAGGGCCAGGCGTGCCACACCTATGCAATGTGCTTTCAAGTACGCATGTGGTACTTAGGGGCAAACCTTGTCACTCAACCCTCTTCCATCCCTTCGTCCGTCGTCTGTCACTCTTTTCGTCGTCCATCTGTGTCTCACCGCGCACCGTTATCTCGTCCCTCGCTCTCAACCTTCTCTCTTTGAGTTTGGAGTGCTCTCCAATTGATGTGGATAGCTGAGGTGGTATTCGTCATACTTTATCTATATCTAATATTAAAGAGGCAAAATTTCTTTCTTCCACCTGTCATACTCTCTCCTGTCGTCCGTCCATCAATCGTCCCTCTCTCAGTTCTCGATTTTGCGACCACAATCCCCTTCTCCCCGCCTTTGGCACCATCTCTCTAAGATGTTGTCAGGTCTAACGGAAAATATCGGGGTGTTAGCCTCCCCTAAATGCTTATTATCATTTACCCTTGCCCTTTAAAAACCTTGTCACCAAACCATAGTCTACAGGACCAACTCCTACTTTTTTCGCGAATACCATGCGTAGACACTCGCAACGCATGCGCACTCACCCCTATGAACACACGTACGTAAACTCTACCCCTATGAGCATATTTGATGACTGGGCCGATGAATCCTCGAGATTGACGAAGTCAACCCGGGAGCCTCACTGTCAACAGAAACATCGTCTACCACTAATAAAAGCACAAAATACCATTAAATCATGGAATATCTACTCCTACTTTGTAGTACAAAAAAAAAAACTCTGGCCTGAGCTCTTGGAAATCCTGAACGGCTACAACATGATCCGAAAAGGCCAAGATATATGTTATTGTTGCGCTCCGGTGCCTAAGTACAAAGGGATAAGCACATGTCGTCTTGGTTCCAGGAACAGCACTCGCAGTCGTGCGAGCAGCATGTTCACCATGTGATCGATTTCACGCGACACTGCCGAATCCGAATCGATCGTGGATTTGTCGCGTCACTCCGAGTACCACTCGATCGGGACAAGGAAATAATAGAAGCGGCTTCCATCGCGGACCGGTGTGTGAACACTGAAAATATTCGTCGCGAAAAGGCATGACCTTCACGTATTTCTGCTCCGTTTGCTTCCTACATTATATTCTACTTTTATTTTCTAGAAAAGTTTTTCCTACTCATATCCAATGATGGCGTACGTACAAATTCCTGATCTTTTTTTTCCATTTTACTATATTCCCGACGATCCTTCCTCGCGAGGACAAATAATGATCTCGTTGACAAACAATATATATAGTATCTCAAAAAATGTCATGCCTCGCGAAATCGCAAGACCATCCGGAAGGTGTCGTCCAGAAGCAAAGAATCCTCTGCATGCCTGTGCTTGTTTTTTTTTATTATTGCTTTCGAGGACGTACACACATCTCTGATCCTTCTTTTTCGTGCAGGGATACGATGGATGCCCTTGTCGCGTTGACAAACAGTTTTCCAACTGATGCATGATGCAAGTTGCGGCCATGGGATTGGGATAGAAAAAAACGACGTGTGCGGTGCACGGCGGCATGCATGCGCCTGACCCTGATCCCACCCATCCACTCGAGGTTGTTGCCTGCTCCCCTCTCGCCGCTGCGCCCTCTTGTCTTGTCTTGTGGTTCCTGGTTCCCCAGCACAGCACAGCAGCCCCAGCTCGTCGTCGGCCGGACGCTAGTGCCGTGTGCGGCATCTCGACAGCCTTGTTGCCCGGACGTTTCTGCTTGTCTTGGCCGCATCGGATGCGTTTGTCATCGATCTGCAGCACAGCACAGAACCAAAGCTCGGTCGGTCGTACCACCGTTGTTGCTTCGCCAATTGTACGGCCCACGGAATAGTTGCAGTCGTGCAGGGGACCAGACCGATCGGAACACGCGCGTCCGCCAAAACCACTTCTCGTCCACGCACCATGATGGCCCTAATGATGCCGGGATGGACCGGCCGGGGGCAGCGAAAAGCCTGGCGATGTGGATCTATGGCCGGACCCGGACCCGGACGGGCATGCAGCGCGATGACGACGTGTCGACGTGGATCCAAGCCTAAGGCTGCTGCGGCCGGCCATGACGATGCAATCATGACTGGTTAACTTGAATATGCATGGTTTGTGCCAAATTAAAGCATGGGCCAGTGCTTCGGATTTCATGGTCCGTTTGCTTCGCTGAAAAAACAAGTCGAAACACTGTTCCGGCTGATTTATTGTGAGAGAAAAATATTATTTCGGTTAAAAAAACAAGCTGAAAAGTACAGATTATAAGAGAAGCGAACAGAGGCCATGTCGTCTGATCCGTTCTGTACCCCCAACAAACGTTCTCGCGGGCATGGAAATGGAATCAATCGTGTGCAGGCATGAGATCCACCCACCGTGTATACATGGTGATGCATGAGAAGGCGACTGGCACCGAACATCGGAGGGATGCAACATACAGATACAGTACCGGTTATATCATGGGCAGGGGCTTTCGAAATGATTGCAAAAGTCAAAGCCGAATTAGGTGCAGGGCGAGCGTGCAGCTGGACCATGATCTGCGGCAGGCTAGGAAAGGAGAAAGTGAGGTCTAGCTAGACGCAGAACACATCAAAGCTAGCTACCTCTCCATGCATGGGCCATGGGCCCTCATTAGCCTTGTAAGCTTTGACCAGAGGCGCAAAGCTCCCGGAGGTGTTACAAGGAAGTGGAGCAGGACTGCAGGAGCACCACCGCGCGGCCGGGCCTTTTCGCTTGGCGGCGTGCAAAGATTTGGCGTGGGCCGGGCGTGCGTTATCGGCTCCCCAGCACTTGTTCGAGTGATGGGTACTTGTTGGCTTGCTTGGCCCTGCGTAAATTTAAAGTTCTGCGTGCGCTGCGCTTTGCCGCCCTTTCTTTACCCAGCTTTTCTCTTTTTCGGGAAAAGCCTTTTTTGAGTGTGTTGAAATGGTAGATACGGAAGCTGATAGTACTCGATACGATTCAGAATCAAGTGCAGTAAAAGTTTTGAAGAACATCTAAAGATTATCTGAGGTAAGTGCCCGTCGATCGCTGACCGACAGTTGCAAGACCATTGGAGGCAGGAACATTCTCAGATATCCTGTTTTCAGTATGCAGTTTTTTTTCTTATCACTTCATTGTATCTTTTTTTTTCAGATACAAAATACTACTACTTGACCAACTACCAGGCGTCAAGGTAATTTCACAATCTTGGCAAGCTTCTTCGCTAGCGACTTTGAACCTTTTATATTAGGTAGAGATAAGACAAAAAACTCACAGATCATCGTCGAAGCCACTAGGCAAAAGCAGAGCAAGAGTCACACTCTGAGCTGCATCATTCCATCAGAGAAAATGTTTCGGCCGGCTCGGCGACATTGCTCTGCGCATGTGCTGGTACGTGTTCCTCCGGTTTAGCTGGCCGCCTGGGCTAGCAGCTAGCCTGTTACAATCTTACGTCCCTCCACGACAACTTTTTGGAATTGCCATGGGATGGGAGAAAACGGAGGAGAAGGCTTTTATCTGGGCACGCAAAAGGCCGGGCGCCTTTGCATCTACCTAACGCTGATGACTTCTTTCCGGAAGATCGATCGCGCATCCGGAGCAAGTCCACATGCTTAGCAAGTAATCATGCGAGAAATCATGGTGATTGTGCTAGCACCGCACTTTGTGAATTTCCGCCACAGATAGACAAGTAATCATGCGAGAGTCGTGTTGGATCTTGCCTAAATACCAGGCAAAATTCCAGTGTGAAGACTATTGCCATGTTCGCTTGTCTTATCATTCATACTTTTCAGCTTGTTTTTTTAGCCGAAACAGTGTTTTTCTCTCACAACAAATTAGCTGGAACAGTGTTTCGGCTTGTTTTTTCAGCGAAACGAATAGGGCCTATATGTTAAATCTACCATGTAACACGCTTCGTCAGATAGGCCAGTGAAATATTTTGGGGTCATGCTAAATGATCTAGAAAAGTCTTTCAATTTACCATGTTGAAACTTTGGTTTTGCGAATTCAGAGTCTTTTTTTCTAAAATATGGGCTCTAACGCTAGCAACTGGCAAAAGGAAATGAAGAAACAACGAAATAAGGAGATTCTAGTAGACAGAGGTTTAAAAATCAAAACATTTTGTTTTTGTTTTTGTTTTTGTTTTTGTGCATACCACTGATCGACTCGTTTTTGTCAACATTACCTATGTTCTTTCTGTGTCATTCTCTAAGATTTCTAGAGTAGTCTTAAATATATTATTAAAATAAGAGCTTTGTTACAGTGCTCGGGAGGAACCGGTGGTTCCTCTCCTTAAAATTATTTGCAGCAGGTGTTAATTAAGAATTATAATTAAGGGTAGTTTAGTACTTTTCCTAATATACAGATTCTCAACTCCCTAACCCCGATTCCACGAACTGCTCCGTGGTTCGCGAGATCTATTTCGCCGGCATCGTCTCGGTGTCTCGCCAATCCTGGGCCTGGCATGGGCGGAGCAGCAGAATCGCCGCAGCCGCGAGCGTCGTCTTGGCCGGGCTAGTGCGCGACCATGACAGACCATATAACCACGCGAGGCATCGGCGGCGGACCGCCGCCTCTGACGGCACGAGTACGAGGAGCTCCGATAGGCCGGTGGCTCGTTTGAGGACGACAAGACGCCCATGGGGTCCAACCTGCTGCACAACCTGTGATGACGGCGGCCGAGCGGGGACGGACAGACGCTGCGCTGGCTGCTGCAGTCGCTTCGTTTCCAGGTCGTCAATCTTTCAGGTCGGCAGTTTGGCACCCAAATGGCGAGATTTTTCTCCCAGTAATGTCCGTGTGTTCATCCTTGTCTGTTTCGATTATCCACTGGGTTACTGTTATCCCTTGGATTTGGATACGTCGCTTTGGATTAAATTGGGGAGGGTGAAGAATGGGGAATTGAGAGCAGCTACGTGAAAGTACTATTCTACCCTTTGAATTTATTATGGAAATAATTCTTTGTTCATATATTTTTTGTTTCGGACCCACGTATTTCTGGTTCCGACCCCCGACTTAAGTTCCTGTTCTGGTTCTTCTTGTATTATGTCACTAGGAGTTGGAATGGGAGTAAAGCACTTATGGTCTTGCGTTCTAGTACGCTCCATCTTATGGATTTTATTTATTGTGTGAATTAGAAATGCTTATGTGTTGGTAGTGTTTATCATATGTTGAATCGGTTGGGTCAAAATGTAAAATCATGTTCCTTGTTTTATGTATTGGCGTTTCTGTTTTGACTTTTTGAATCTTGACCGCTACTGACACGTGTTTTCGTTTGAATTAGTTCATTCTCGGTATCCTGTAAGTCTCATGTTCGTTCCTGTCTTATGTCCTTCTGATTGCGATTTTATTATTTTCAAAATAGAATACAACAGAACTTATCCCGTTCATTTTCAGCTCTAGATGTTCATTCATTTTCATCTCTACTAGGTGAGTGCCCGTGCATTGCAACAGGAGCAAGAAAAAAAACCCATAAAATTACATGTTTCACTGTGCAAAGCTAAAATCACAGTTTACTATGCAATAAAATAGTTTTACTTAAGCATAAACCGTGTCCTACTGACCACACAACCAATGTCGAGGACCTTATAAAAAATACTGAGGAATGAAAAGATAACGCTGACCAAATATCATGGCACTAATGGAACCAACATTGATTAATTGTAAGCCATCCTGCCCGAAAGAACAACACTTGCGCTACTGGCACTCACAAAACGATTAGCCATGTCAAATAAAATGTGCTAGCAACAATCACTTGGCTTCTATGGGAAGAGAACCTCACATGTTATTCATAGTTCCTTCCACTTGAGAACAAGACAATCTTGCTCCTCGAATGATTAAAAGAGAAGGGCATGAACAAGAATTTCAGAAAAAAGATATGCAGATACACCCCTTTCAAACATGTGCCATTACAATTGATGCAGCATATTCCATCCATACAACAGACTGTCTTACCAAAGGATGCACTTCCTGTGCAATTATTCTTGTACTAATATTTGCAATAAGCAAAACTATGTCATCTCTTAGATATCCTACATCCAGTCTTTTTTTTAATATATCCTACATCCAGTTTGTGCACACATAAACACACCATTTAGCTCTCAGAGTAGAGAAGTATAATTGCCAAACATGAAAAATGCAAACAATAAACAATGTTGAAGTTTCTGCTCCATCTCCTTTCTCATCATGGCGAGAATTCTTGATTGTGGACAATTGGCCTGAATTCAATGAAAGAGGAGTATATTATCAATTTCAACAGGCCTTTACAATATCATGAATTCTTGTGATTAAATAGATGGAATAGCACATCCGGTTAGCATAAGGAGAAATAGAGCTTACTTTAATCCCATGAACCAACCATGGCCCTTACCTTGATAGATGCAATGTATGTACCATATTGAAAAAAGTTTTGTGTTTAAAACTGAATTCTTGGGAACAGAGAGCACCATAGCATGAATGATGAGATAGGAAGACCTGGAGCTCTATTTCCATATTCATGAAGAAAAGGCCCCCACAACTTTAGAAGTATTAGGTTTAGAACACCTAAGTTGAACTAAGAAACAAGTTGGTATTAAGAACACCAAAAGAACAATGAAACTGTAGCTTATGGACCCGCACCACCAAAACTGAACAAATTACAATGACAGTATGCACTCTGAAGCATTTGAACAAGACAAATATCATATTAGCGCTATCTGTTAACTAACACCATTGTACATATGGCCTTCTTATCTATACTTTCTGATAATAAAGCTGCTTTAAATGGTATTTTTGTATTTTCATGTTTTTGTGAGGAAGTTCCTTTACAACATCAGTTAAAAATCTTAGCAAAGAATATCTGGTTGATAATATTTAGAAATATAATAAGAAATTTTCTTACGCCATATTGTAGTAGTAACAAGGGCATTAGAGTGCCAAGTCCAGTTCTTAGAACACACCATACCTGCGTTCTAAACAGCAACTGAGCTATTGAACAATTGTGAAATCGCATAAAAAGGACCAAAGAATAACATATACTGACTACTCAACAATTGTGAAATCTCATAAAAAGGATGGTACCAGAAGCCAAAATTATCATCTCATGGCTGAATTGCTGTCATCTTATCCAGAAGCTTGTGTCCAATTATCCCATATCTAATATCACAGAATGTGAAACTTGGTGTACAACTTTATGCTGCTCTGAAACAGTGTAATTAAAAGTATCACACCGATTTATAGATAGCAATATAGTATAGTACCTATAGGTCATGGACCCATGGCTATAGTACAACCCTGACTTACTTTCCCAAATGACAGTAAGACCTCGGCTTACTAATTTGTTGCAACAATCCTAGACCCGCTAATCCCAAACACAGCTAGTTTCTGTGCGGTCGAGATGCTGATGACTTATAGTCGCTAGAGTTGCCGAGGAGGCCAACTTGTGGATCATGGCAGGAAACAAACATCGAGTAGCTTAGTTTCTCTAGTGAGGACTGCTGGCGACCGATGTTGTTTACGTTGCAAATGGTGTTTGTAAATTATTAGGACCTAGCCAAACTCTGGTGCTAAAGTTCAGCCAAGCCAAGGCTTGCTGATCTTTTTTGTAAAGATTGTTTTTTTCATGTATCCTCTTAATGAAATATGCGCATTAGCTTGGTCATGAAAAAAATAGAGGTACGTCAGTTATTTACCATGCATCCACACATGATGGAATAGCATATCAATTTGGTAACTCCTAATCATTTTTACAAAAATAGTCGAATTTGGCTTCCCATTCGTAATCTGACTATGAACATACTACAGCCCATGTAGATGCACTAATAGGCTTCGATCTGAGAAGTACATCTACACATGTGAGTCACAATAACATCTACACTCTAGGTTCAGAGGGCACGATTTGAATCATGTGGCAGCTGATATACTATTAAAATCCCCTCAAGAAAAAAAAGAGGGCGCTGGGATGTGCAAAAAATGCAAGCAATCTGTCATAAAGGAAAAATGTGCATACTTAGCAAAAATCAAAGGAAATATTTGATTCTATTTTGCGACATATATCGACAATGGAATATTTGATTTCTATCAATAAATTTGAAATGTAACTTGCTGCTAGGACCGAGTAGCGAACTTATTGATATCAGTTACATCCATTTTGGCAAAATGCAAACCATTTGTCAAACAAGTAATTTAATTATTGTAATAATAGGCACAACAATTTTATGGGAATTCAACATAGGCAGTATAAGAAGCAGTAATGCACAAACCTGAGTTGTGTAGTTTATGATTGATCATGTTGTTGCTTCATGCTTAGGTTATCCAAACTGACATGCCAAATGACTTTAGGTTATCTAAATTGACATGCCAGATGACTTGAATGACAATGTAGAAACTGTTTTTTTAGAATACTGGTCCCTACTGCCTCATGCCATGCTAATTTCACCTTGATGCAAACTTTGAGCAACCTGTAATGTTTGCATTCAAGTAAAGTTTAGCACCTCAACACATGACAGTTTCTACTATAATGGAGACCTTCAGAGCTCAGAGGCATGACAGTTTGGGGAATGTGCTAATTGTATACGGCAATACCATTAAATTACTATTTTTTAATCTTTTTTTTAAAAACATGAATTCTACTATACTTTCACATTATTATAGCCTATTTCATTATTATAGTCCTATCTTTGAAGGAAAAAATACTCTATTTTAGAGTTTGGCACGGGGCGCAGAATTCCCTAAGTCTGCCCCGTTAGATTTAGATCGCAAGATTAGAACATATGATTTGTCCACCAAATGAAACATATAGCAGAAGCAAAGTAATGCAAGCGGCACAAATGGTTGGCTCACCACCGAGGAAGTGGAACACCTTCTGCTTTGTCCACTCATACTCTGGCTCCCTGCACTTTCTGATCAACTGCATCTACAGAGAAATAAACATTGGGAATTCAAAATTCTCCACGGACATTATAGTGCCGCCTCTCTCAATTCGTCCCACAATTCCCTGGTTCCTGCAAAATTGCGCGGCCACAAACAAACCAGCGTGCGCAATTGAGTCGAGCACCAACTGAAACCAACAAAAAATCCCATGTGATGGCGCAATTCTGATAGATCGGACCAGACTGGGGTCGAGGCAGGGAAGGGGCGTGGGGGTTGCTTACCAGCATGACGGCGAAGACGATGCCGTAGAGCACGGCAAGCGCATGGAAGTTGGAAGATGTGACCCTACCACAGCGGCGACTCGTTGATGTTTCGTCACCAGTCCGCGGCCACCGAGGCCGACGCTGCTGCCTCGTACGTGGCCTCGACCGCCAGCAACCCAATCGGAAACCTGCTGACCACCGCACACGCGACCTGGAGGAGAGGGTGGGGGCGCGAGGAGTGGAGCCAGTGGTCATCGACTGGCACACTGGCACGTCGTTGGACGCGGCGCGCGGCAGCGGCGGCGGCGGAGCAGGGTAGGGCGGGGCAGTGGCGGGGACGCGATTGGGGGCAGCGCCGCGGGAGGCGGACGCGGCGGGGAACGTGGCCCTACAAGGCGAAGGCGAGGAGCAGCGGCGCCGCGGCGGCAGAGCGGGGGGAGGAGACGGCAGGAGGGCCTCTGCGATGGCGGCGGCGTAGAGTTAGCAGAGAAGCTTGGCCATCTCGATCCCTATTCTGGATTGAAGTTGGGGGAGGTTGGCGCAGCAGGCGAGGCGTGGGATGAGAGCGGAGGTGAGGAGAAATGCAGACGGCGGCATGGCCGCATGGAGATGGGAAGAGAGGCTGACGTGCGCACTGCGCGTGCGGGCGGTTGTTGTATTTTTTTTTTTTTGAAACTGAAAGATCGCGAAAATCAGAAAATACCACCGAAAAAAACTCCGTTACATTTACTGAGGTAACGACGTCAGTGGATCTCCGTCCATCTAATAAAGGCAAAAAAAAATCCACTCCAACCTCCGCTCATCGAAGGCCTGTCATCTCTCGAGATCCCTCAGACTATCACCTCCACGCACCAGGCTCCGGTGATCCCGTCCATTGCTGGATCGTAGACGGTGGTGGCAGATAGAGCGGATCACGACATGGCAAGGGCGGCTCCAGCGATTCCCAATTCGACGGCTTCCTCGCAAGCGACGACGGAGGCGGTCTTCGGCACTCGCAATGCTTGGCACTGCGACGACTTGTGCTCGTGCGCTGCAGGCATGGCCTGCTTGCCGGTAGCAGCAGCGCTGCTCGCCAATTGCCGAGCGCACGTGATGGGAGAGGATGGAGATGGCAGCCGGTGACCAGACGGCTTCTCCCGTTCACGGGCTTTCTGCCCCTTCCCGAGCGGTAGCGACGACTGCCTTGGTGCCGGTGGCGCTCAGCTCCGACCTCCGGTGTGGCGTCGGCTTCGACATGCGTGGGTTCTCCGTGCTGACCACACTTGGCTCTGTGCGGGGAGCTCCAGGCAGCAGGGTGGTGGCGGGCAAGCCCTAGTGCCCTATGGTGTCGAGCTCCGGCGTCTGGCTGCTGCGGGCGGAGTCGTAGGCTGGTGCAGTGCAGCTCCGGTGGCAGCGGCATTCGGCGAACTGGGGCGAGCGCGGCTCCGGTGGCGTAGGGCGTCGGCGCTAGAGTGCTCGGCGGCATCGTCGAAGTCAAGGACAGGCGCCGAGCTCTCTAGGATGAGGCTCTACCACTGCAGGTGGCCTGCCCAGGTTGATGCAACGTACAGGTTGTTCTCCACGTCCTCCCATAGCGTTTTTAGTTAAGTGGAGTCCTCGGATGGATGCCAATAGACTGCGTTGACATCGAAAGTAACAGAGTGCTAGATTGCGTAATGGATACTCACTTTCAATGGTATTTTACGATACGATGAATTTTCGATGGTATTTTCTGAATCTCACGTTGTTTCGGTGCTATGAAACCAATTTTTCCTATTTTATTTTTCCATTCACGTAGGGGGAGGTGAGCACGGCCGTCAGAGCAGCGCGGGCGCGGGGATGATTAGCTCAGCGTTTAACGTGAGAGGTGATTAATTTAGCGGTGACGATGACATTTGGCTCTTTTTAGTAGTATATAGATAGAGATAGAGACAGAGACTAGATGCCCCGTTCGATGGCGGATCTACACTTAAGATGTGGGGCCACCTGGTCCCACAAGTTTTGCTACAACATGTTCAACCCCCACATAACACTTGCTAATTACCTTGCAATTAATTGATCTTGTGTATATATGTGTAAAGCTTGGCCCTGGATCCTGGATCCGCCATCCCGGGCTAACTTATCCCCTCTATCACCCAAAGTTGGGCTAACATATTTACCGTGCCGGTCCACTTAGCGGAGAGCCCGTGCATGAATGGGTGGCAGTCATATCATATGGGCCGGGCTTGAGCGGATGCAACTCGAGTTTCGTGTCCACCCACCCACATCGGCCCAAGGGTCCCAGTGAGTTTCGGTTAGCGCCGTGCCGCCGGTGGGAGTGGGACCATTGCCCGACCGGCCGGGCCATTTGTTTGTTTACACGTTTCTGCAACGTGACACGGAGCGCGGGTGGTACGGTCGGTACCTCCAAGTTCTCCACGCAATAGTCCACCGCCGCTTGCAGGAGTTGAGAAGGTCGGCTGAGCACCGAGCAAGCCGTATTATATTTTCCGCGTGGTTCTGCTGTTGTACACGATGAGTTTAAAAACACTATTGATCAATCATTTGCCAGTAATAAATACCTCCACTGCCGGCGTTGCAGTAATAAACACACCGTGGAGGAAGTCGTGAAGCCCAACCTGTCGGACCTCTTCCCTGCGCCTCCGTGCTCGACTTGCAGGGCCGCCGCCGGCGCACCGCCGAGCATGTCAGGAAGTTCTACGACTTCTTCGACCCTATCATCGCCCGCCGTCTGAACGCTGGCGACGGCGGAAGGAAAAATGATTTCCTGGATGTGTTGCTTCAGCTTCACTCGGCGGATCAACTCAGCCTGGAAACCATCAAGTCTTTTCTTTTGGTACGTGTAGCAACCAGCTCGCTTCGAATGGAAACTCTCAACTAATCAATCAGGAGCGTTTATTTTACTTTTCCATCCACGCGCAGGATCTCTTCGCGGCCGGGACGGACACCAACACGATCTCGGTGGAATGGACGATGGCCGAGCTGCTCCGGCACCCGACCGTGATGGCCAAGGTCCGCGAAGAGCTGAAGGACGCGCTGGGCTCCAAGCCTCACCCGGACGAGTCGGACATCGACAGGCTGCCCTATCTCCGCGCCGTAGTGATGGAGTCCATGCGCCTGCACCCGCCGAGCCCGCTGCTGATGCCGCACGAGGCCATGGCCGACGGTGCGGAGGTGGGCATGAAACTCCCAGACACATAGATTCTAGGAGAAGATCTATATATAGGTCATGTTTAGTTCAAAAAAGTTTTTCAAAAAAGTGTTACAGACTTACAGACTTACAGTAGCCATCACATCGAATCTTACGATACGTGCAGGGAGCATTAAATGTAGACGAAAAAAAACTAATTGCACAGTTTGGTTGGAAATCGCGAGACGAACATTTTGAGCCTAATTAGTTCATGATTGAACACTAATTGCCAAATAAAAATGAAAGTGCTACAGTAGTCAAATTCCCAAATTTAACACAGCCATATATGACTATATCCAACTGCTGAATCCTAAAAATCCAACTATCCACCTTCAACTAGAGTTTTAAAATTAGGTTTTACATGTTTTACTGGGCGTCCAAAATCACCAAAATTCACGAAATCCGAAAATTCCAATCAAAGGAAATCAAATAAATTGATCCTATGGTGTTCATAGTTTTTTTAAGAGTCTGTCTACTACATAACCATGTGTTTTATGTAATTTCAACACATGAATTTTTTTGCACCATAAGATTAAGATCCAACAGCCTCTACCCTTCTTCTACCTCCAGCCTTCTTCTATCTTTAGACAATCATAAGATCACAGATCCACAGATCACAGATCACAGGAAATAATTTTTTTCTATGGAAGGACAAATTACAGATCCGCCGCCGCTACCACCGCATGTTTGGGCCCGCCTTGACCAGCCACTACCACATCGCGTTCGCGTCCTCTCTCTCTCTGGGCCTCACCTAACACGACCACGCGCGCGTACCTGGAAGGCCGCCTCGCCCAGGACACGGCTTGGCAGATCTGACGGACACAGACAAACCGAGGCAACGATCCGATAGACTAAAAATCCATGTGTTTTTTTTTTGTGCTAAAACACACGTGTGTTGTATAACATTTCTATTTTTTTTAAGAGAATGGCATGAGATTAATCCCGGCACCTCCTTGGAGGTGCAGGTAGAAGCATTCTATTAGGCTAAATGCTAACCAGTGTATTTTAGCTGATACAAATTCTATTTAATTTAATGTCGAGATATTGATATTTCTAATAGAAACTATAGTTTTGCGCCTCCGAAAAACACACACACACACAAAATGTAAATTCCAGATAGAATTTCATTGACATTTTGAACTCTGCCTTCAGTGATCTATAATCTCTATCTATAGTTTAGAGACCCAAACAAACCTTGTTTTTAATCATAATTTGGATCCTACCATCACTGTCTATGTCCCATATTATTTCCATAATCTTAATCCAACAGTAATTGACCACAGATAGATAAAATGGGAAAAAAAACCCCTACCTTTCGAGAGGTTAATTTGACCCTGATTATAAACAGCCCTCAAAGGCCGATTGGTCCTTTGTTTGCAAATCAAAGAGTGAAAGTGGCTTAGGTGTAAATCTGAGAACTTTCAATGAAGCTCTTTTGCTTAAAACATCTGTACAAAATTTTCAGCAGAGCTGATGTGCCTTGGGTAAATCTGATATGGAAAAGTTACTAAAGCAATGGAAGCTTGCTTGGTTCAGCAGATGTACTTCTCTCGTATAAAAGAATGGTTTGCAAATTTGCTTACCTCTCTTGCCTTATTTAATACCCCCTCCATTCTAAATTATAAGTTATTCTAACTTTCTGTTTTTCTTCCTTTCCTTTTTCATTTCTTGAAAGCCTTTTAGTTAGCTGTACCTACTTTTATAACTACTCCCTCTATCCTGTAATATAGTGCATTCCAAAAATTTTAAGATAAATTAAGACAGAACATAAAAGACGCATGTATCCTCATTTTATTTTCTAATCAGACGTTATTATCAACGTGATTAATGGTGATTGGTTGATAAATGGAAAGTATTTAATGTAAAATTGGTTTTTGTCCTCTAGAGTGCATTATATTTGAGGACAAATTTTGAATGCCAGAATGCACCATGTTACAGGACTGAGGGAGTATTTAATTTAAATATTTCCAGTAACAGCTATGTCCCTTCTTGTTTTCTAAAAAAAAATCAAAACTAGTCCTCAGAATTTGCCACAACCACCCGCAGTCAGTCAAAGAGTTGACAAGCGCTTATAAAAGGAAGGAAAAATGATACTTCCGTAGGATCAATATGGAGTGCTACTTGCGTAGAAGATGATATACAGGGCATATTTAGATTCACTCCTCTAAACTTTAGTGTTCTAAAACTTTAGAGCACTTTAGCTTATTTTTAAGGTCTAAACCTCTAATATAAGGTGAGCTAAAGTTTAGAGTTAACTTTAGACCACCTGAAGACTTTAGCTCTAAAATTTAGAGATCTAAAAGTTTAAGAGAGAGATCAAAACAGACCCATATACATTCGTCTATATAGACAGTCAGCCCTCGTCTAGTCCCATCGTCTAGGCCTTCCTACCTGCTTGCCTTAAGCGTAGCTGCTGAGCTTCACACGCCTCTCACGCTAAAAGCTCGAGGCGCCTTGCGTTTGTATTTGATCTTAAGGCGCGTTTAGATGCAAAAAAAAATTTGGGTTTTGGCTACTGTAGCATTTTCGTTTGTATTTGTCAATTAGTGTCTAATTATGGACTAATTAGGTTCAAAACTTTTGTTTCGCGATTTCTTACCCAACTGTACAATTAGTTTTTTTTCGTCTACATTTAGTACTCTATGCATGTGCCGCAAGATTCGATGTGATGGATACTGCGCAAATTTTTTTAACTAAACAGGCCCTTATCCTCTTAATGAAACACAAGTCAACGAGCACGTTCTTGAAAAAAAGATGGATATGCATACGTGGCAGAAGACGACTAGCGGGTCCGCATCGGGGAAGCTATATGTAGAGGTGAAAACTGCCCAGACAAATCCCATATCATCGGGCCGATTTATGTATTCAACATGTTCGAATTCACATTTACGAACATCTCAATCATTTTCACCTTTTTATTTGGCAAATTTAAAAAACAGGCTGAAAACGATATTATCGTTTTGCTCTTGCTTTCGTTTTTCTGTTTGGCCAGGACATCTCGTTTTTTCACCCATGTGATATCCTATTTTAGGCAATCCAATTATACCATACCACATCATCTTATTTAATGCCCATAAATCACTACGATGCTCCAACTGAAACTGGCCTAGCACAAGCAGAAATATATCCGGTACATCGTACACGCACAATAAGCCGTAGCAGTGCGTCACCGGTGCGACGGCACCGGCACGGCCTTGAGCGGCGTGACCATGTTGAGCGACGTGCCGAACCGGTCCCTGACGTCCACGTCGCCCGGCTGCATCCCCTCGGGCAGCTTCCACTCGAACGCGTGGAGCATGGAGGCCAGGAGCAGAGTCACCACCCGCGTGGCCATCGGCGTGCCGGGGCACGCCCTCCGCCCGGCCCCGAACGGCATGAACTCGAGTCGGTCCTTCCCACGGAAGTCCGCGTCGCTCGCGCCCACGAACCGCTCCGGCACGAACGCCTCGGGCTCCGCCCACGACGCCGGGTCGCGCATGATCGTCCATAGGTTTATGATCACCTTGGTGCCGGCTGGCACCGCGAAGCCGCCCACCTCCGCGCCGTAGGCCAGCGGCCAGGTGCGGCATCAGCATCGGGCTCGGCGGGTGGAGCCGCATGCTCTCCATCACCACGCGCGCGGAGATAGGGCAGCCTGCCGATGTCCGACTCGTCCGGGTGCGGCTTCGAGCCCAGCGCGTCCCGGAGCTCCGCGCGGACCTTGGACATCACGGCCGGGTGCCGGAGCAGCTCGGCCATCGTCCACTCCACCGTGATCGCGTTCGTGTCGGTTCCAGCGGCAGAGAGATCCTGCGTGGGCCAAATTTGCGGTCTTTGATAAATCCACACAAGATTGCGGTCTTTGACAAAATCCACACAAGATTGCGAAAAGGTCAGTGCCAAATTTGCAGACCATATATTTTGGACGGTTCGGGAGAGATGAATATGTCAACACGATGTCACGATCAAATGGACTATGCGGCTGCATCCAATGGAGATGGACAGAAACGTACCAAAAGAAAAGACTTGATGGTTTGCAGGCTGAGTTGATCCATCGAGTGAAGCTGAAGCAACACGTCTATGAAATCATCATCAATCTTCTCACCGCTGCCGCGCGCTTTGATACGGCGGGCGTTGATCGGATCGAAGAAGTCGTAGAACCTCGCTACGAACTCAGCGGAGCGACGGCGGCGGCCCTGCAGGTCGAGCCTGGCGAGCACGGGGAAGAGGTCCGAGAGGTTGGGCTTGGTGACCTCCTCGACGGTGTCCCTCACCAGCATCTCCAGCTCCTGCGCGAGGTCCGAGCTCAGGTCGGCCACCACGTCCTCGGAGAAGAGCGCGCGGGAGACGAGGTTGAGCACGCACGAGAACACGGCGCGGCCCACGTCCACGGTCTCGCCGGCGCCGGCGTGCCAGCCCAGGCAGGCGACCAGCTGCCTCACTCCCTCCTCCTGCGCGGCGCGTCGCGTCCAGCGCGCGCCTAGAAGAGGTGGTTCGTGCACACGGCGCGGAGCCGCTTCCACAGCGGGCTGGTGCACGTGAGCCAGATGACGGAGTGCTCGTGGTTCCCCAGCGCGCGCCCGGCGTCGCTCACCGACCGCGCCGCCAGCACGTGGTCGTACCTCTGCAGCACGTCGCGCGCCGCCGCGGCGGTGGAGACCACGATGGCGTCGGTGGTGCCCAGCCTCAAGGACATGACCGGGCCGTGCGTCTCTGCAAGCCTAGCGAGGGCGTGGTGCGGCTCGCCCCGGAGCTCCAGGATGTTGCCGACGAGCGGCCCAACGATTAACTTGGCCATGATTTGCACCTTGATCGGGGGCGTCCAACCAAATCATGGTAGGTGGATCACTATCGCACTGCACTATATTAAGATGTGGGGGCCGACGGCTCACGGTACGAGGTTCACCGGTTGCCAAAGCTCCCCACCGGCACTAACCCTAACCGATCTAAGGAAGTGCAACAGCGGCGGGTAGCGCCGCCACCGTTCGCGTCCACTAGCCGTCGCTCCTCGACCTTGCCACAACTCCACCAACTCACGCCGCCACACCTTCACCATGGTGACCTCGAGCTCTAGCGCCAAGCCCAAGAACACCACCCACTAGATCTACCGCTAGTCGATCCTAAGTCTTAACAATGGTATCAGAGCCCGAATCTAGACGTAGATCTAGGTTTTGGGGTAGAAAAGAAGGAGAAATTAGAAGGAGTTGAATAGTTTTTCAGATCCGAAACCCTAACCCTAAAGAACATGGATGGAGAGGGAGAGGGACTCACTAGGGCTCCTCCGCCGCCGTCACCACCGCTGTCGCGTGGGAAGAGACCCGCCATCACACGGGCAGAACGGGACGAGCCGCCGCTCGACGCTGGGTCGCCGACGCGCGGGCTCAGGGCGCCGACGCGAGGCCACTCGACGGCGGTGCGCTCACCCACTGGGGAGCGCGAGCTCCGGCGAGGGGGCCCACGATGGCGTCGCACTCCTCCTCCGGCTGCCTTGCGCGGCCGCCGTTTTAGTCATCTTCGGACGCTGCCAGCGAGAGAGAAGAGAGGGGGAGAAAGTGAAATGTGTTAGGGTTTTGGGGACGGACGGCCGACGAACGGGTTTTTTTTCCGTCGAGAATAACGCCCAGCCGTCCGATGAGATGGACGGCTAAGAGCGGTTGGGCCGGATGCGACCCAAGCGGGAAGGGGATTTCCCGGCCCAGGCCCAGGTTGCGGCATAGGAGCACGGGAGCGCGATGCGCGCCGCTAGGCCGCGGTGTTTCGCTGGGCCATGCACTACTGCTGCATTCTGGGCCGCGGGCTAGTTTTTTCTGAGCCGGGCCGAATGAGTGGCAGAGGACTATTTTAAGTTTTATTATTTTTCAGAAGCAGTTTTCTTGAATTGTATTATGTTTTGATGTTTAATCTCTGTTTAAATTTGAACCAACAGGAGAATTTGTTCAGAGAGTAGTTAAGTCCATAGAAATGCTTATGATAATATCATTTTAAGATTATTTTTCATGTTTTCCTACAAAATTGATGTTTATTATCTTCTAATTAAATTTGAACCAACGAGAGGATTTAGTTTTGAAGAGTAGTTATAGTATTCAGTCAATTATGATATTGTTATTTTTTTTACCAACGTTGACAATAGCAATATTATATTTTTTTATTCATGAGGTTTTCCATGTATTAGTTCTATTTCTGCCCAATAGTGATGTAGAATTAATGTAGAAGCATATTGTATGTTTTAATTTTGATCAATGTTAAATTACGACATGCAATTGTTATTTCAACTGCTTCTCACTTTCTCTGACGTTGTTTCAAGTTACAACATAATGAAGTTTATCTCGTCCATTCTGCTTCTCAATGGAAGCAACTATAACGTATGGTGAGAGAAGCTTGAGATAGCACTTGCGCTGTGCGACATTGATCTAGCACTTATCTCTCCATGTCCCACTGAGGCAGTGGACCCAGTGAGGGAAGCAAATGAGACTGATGTAGCTTTTGCTACTCGACATCTTGACCATGCAGAAGTGAGAATGAAGTACGATCTAGATCGTGCGAAGTGGGATAGTTCAAACTGCATGTGTTTAATGGTGATAAAGGGCTCCATTGAGGATCCAATAAAGAGTTCGATCCCAGAATGTACCCCCACCACTGAGTATCTCAACAAGATGGAGAGTCAGTTCACTGGCTCTTCAAAGGCTTATGCAAGCACTCTTATTAAGAAGTTAGTCAATGAGAAATACTCTGGTGGAGGGATTAGAGAGCACATATTAAAGATGAGCAACATGGCATCCAAGCTCAAGCCAATAGACTCGGGGCTTAAGGATGACTTCCTAATTCATTTGGTTTTTGCATCTTTGCCCAAAGAGTATGAGACTTTTTTGTTAATTACAACTTACAGCCAGATAAGTGGGACATTGAGAAGCTCATTGATATGTATGTGCAAGAAGAGGAGAGGCTTAAGAGCTCACATGGTGACTTTGTCAACCATGTGAAGAAAAATAAAAAGAAGAACTTTAACAACAAGAATGCTAAACCACAAGAGAAACCTCAGTGGAACAATAGCTCCTTTTCTAAGTCACAAGCAAAGGTCACTCAGAAAGATCACCATCAGAAATCCAACTATGTTCAAATGGACAAGGACACATGCAGATGGCGCCACAAGACTGGACACTACCAGAAAGATTGTCTAGAGTTCCTAAAGCACCTAATCAGAAAAGGTGAGAACATTATTACATTTATAGACGAGTCCTTGTATTTAAGTTATGCAAAATCTACTTGGTGGATTGATTCAGGTGCAACTATTCATGTTGCAAATTCATTACAGAGATTCCATACGAGGAGGACCCTGCAAAGAGGGGAAAGACACATTAAGGTGGCAAATGGAGTCAAAGCTGAAGTAGAAGCCATTAGAGAACTCCCATTAGAATTAAATGATGGCTTTGTACTTAAGCTTACAGATGTCCTTTATGTACCATCTTTGCGTAGAAATTTAATAAGTGTCTCATCTTTAGACGATGATGGATATGATTGCCATTTTGGTAATGGCCAATGCAAGATAATGATGAATCATAAGTGTGTTGGTCTTGCTTTCTGAAAAGACAAGCTTTATTTGTTATCACTTTATGAGAATGTGAATGTTGTAAGCACTAAGAATGAGAATGCCTCCTCGTCTATGAATGCAAGTAATAAGCGGAAGAGAATTCATGAGGTATCATCAAAATTATGGCACTATCGTTTAGGCCATATTTCGAGGGGGAGAATAGAACGATTGATTAAGAAATTAATTCTTCCACCATTAGAATTTTTAGACTTAGAACAATGTATTGACTACATTAAAGGAAAATATGTTAAGAAAATAAAGAAACACGCTAAACGAAGCGTAGGAATTTTGGAAATAATTCACACAGAAATCTGTGGTCATTTTCCTATGAAAAGTGTGGATGGTTATGATTCATTTATAACATTCACAGATGATTATTCTCGTTACTGCTATATTTATCCAATTAAGGAAAGATCAGAAACATTAGATAAATTTAAGATATTTAAGGCTGAAGTAGAAAATCAGCATAATTTAAAGATTAAGATTGTAAGATCCAACCGCGGGGGGGGGGAGTATTACGGTCAACATACCCCATATGGCCAAGTTCTTAGACCTTTTGCAAAGTTCTTACAGGAAAAAATCATAGTTGCCCAATACTCTACACCGGACGAGCCTCAGCAGAATGGAGTAGCTGAAAGACGCAACCGTACCTTAATGCATATGGTGAGAAGTATAATAAGTTACTCCATTTTACCGATAAGTTTGTGGATGGAGGCGTTAAAAACCGCTATTCATATTCTCAATCGAGTACCAAGCAAGTCGGTGCCCAAAACACCATATGAGTTATGGACAGGAAGGGAACCATCACTTAACCATTTATGTGTGTGGGGCTGTTCAGCTGAGGCTAAAGTATTTAATCCAAATATTGGGAAGCTAGACTCCAAGACAGTCAGTTATCATTTCATTGACTACCCAGATAAGTCAAAAGGTTATCGTTTCTACTGTCCTAACAGACATACGAAGTTTGTAGAAACAAGACACGTTGTGTTCTTAGAGGATGGAATAGTCTGGGGGAGCATGGTAGCGCGAGAAATTAACTTTGAGGAGAAGCGGGTATACGTGCCCACTCCTATGGTTCAAGAGCTATTTTTCTCGCTACCTGTTGCTGTTGCACCAACAGTACAAGACACTATTATGACAGCACCTGTTGTTAGTTCTCCCGTGGTAACAATAAATGAACATGAGGAACTTGTCCTTCTGGATCCTATAGAACAAGTTGTCGCATATGAGGAAGAGCAACAACAGCCTCATATGGAACAAGCACCAACTAATGAGGCCCCTATAAAGTCTCAAAGAGCCAGAAAACCAGCCATTCATGATGCCTACGAAGTCTATAAATGTGAAAAATTTCAAATGGAGGGTGATCCCACCTCATTTGAAGAAGCCATTAGAAGCGCTCACTTATCAAAGTGGCTTGATGCCATGCAAGATGAAATGAGATCAATGAGCACCAACGATGTTTGGAACTTAGAAAGAATTCCTAAAGGAGCCAAGACAGTAGGCTATAAATGGGTCTACAAAACTAAATATGACTACAAAAGAAATGTGGAAAGATTTAAAGTGCGACTTGTGGCGAAAGGATTCACGCAAAAAGAAGAAATAGACTATAATGAGATATTTTCTCTAGTCTCATGTAAGGTCCTTTAGAATCATAATAGCATTAGTGGCGCATTATGATTTAGAATTACATCAGATGGATGTAAAGACGGCTTTCCTTAACGGGGATTTAGATGAGAATATCTACATGGCACAACCAAAAGGTTTTGTCGTGAAAGAAAAAGAACATAGGGATCCCGCCTGAAGAAATTCATTTATGACTTAAAACAAGCCTCTAGACAGTGATATTTAAAGTCTGATGGAATGATAAAAAAGTTTGGGTTTAAAGAGAATGTAGAGGACAATTGTATTTATACAAA
This sequence comes from Miscanthus lutarioriparius, assembly GCA_904845875.1. Classification (NCBI taxonomy): domain Eukaryota; kingdom Viridiplantae; phylum Streptophyta; class Magnoliopsida; order Poales; family Poaceae; genus Miscanthus; species Miscanthus lutarioriparius. The sequence goes on along the minus strand of CAJGYO010000004.1, from coordinate 37,658,583 downwards.
GTTCAAGAATGGGAAATTCATTTTCCTAATCTTATATGTGGATGACATCTTACTCGCTAGTAGTGATGCTAATCTACTACTAGAGACGAAGAAGTTCTTGTCCTTAAATTTTGACATGAAAGATCTCGGTGAAACTTCGTTTGTTTTAGGGATAGAGATTCACTGAGATAGAATAAAAGGGGTTTTAGGATTATCGCAAAAGGCATACTTAGAAAAGGTTCTAAAGAAATACAGTATGCATGTGTGTAAGCCTTCACCTGCTCCTATAGTTAGGGACAACAGTTTTGGGGAATTCTAATGTCTCAGGAACCAATATGAGATCAACCGAATAAAAGCGGTTCCATACGCTTCAGTTGTAAGAAGCTTACAGTATGCTCAAGTATATACACGTCCTGACTTAGCTTTTATTACTGGAATACTTGGCAGATATTAGAGTAATCTAGGAATCGAACACTAGAGAATGGTAAAGAAAGCTTTGCATTATTTGCAAGGCACAAAAGGTCTCATGCTAACGTACAGAAGATATGATTCCTTACATATATAGGGGTATTTAGATTCAAATTTTGTGGGAGATGTAGATGATAGAAATCCACATCAAGCTATGTGAAAGGATCAAGATGCTCAAGAGGGGGGTGAATTGGGAAAATTCTAAAATTCTTTGCAATAATTAAACCCTACATTTAGCCCACTTCACCCCTTATGCCTAGAAAATGATTCTAATGATCTACTTCACAAAAGTTTAGCACCCTAAGTTCTAATTTTACTCTAGCATGGCAATTCTAAGAATGTAAAGACAAGAATTGAATTGCTCAAAGTAAAGAGAGGAGAAGGAACACGATGATGTTTTGCCGAGGTATCGGAGAGTCACCACTCCCCACTAGTCCTCGTTGGAGCACCCGTGCAAGGGTGTAGCTCCCCCTTGATCCGCACAAGGATCAAGTGCTCTCTACGGGTTGATTCTTCGACACTCCATCACGGTGAATCACCCACAACCGCTCACAACTTGAGTTGGGTCATCCACAAGCTCCGCCGGATGATCACCAAACTCCCAATCACCACCAAGATGTCTAGGTGATGGCGATCACCAAGAGTAACAAGCAGAACTCTTACTTGACCACAACAAGCCTAATGAGAAGGGTGGATGCACACTTGCTACTCTCTTTTCACTAATGAGACCTTAATCTTGGATTCTCAAATCTCAATCACCTCACTAGGCTCTTGCTCTCCTAAGCATTCTCAAGGGTGTTTCTCAGCTGTTGAAATGGGCAAGAGTACTCCCTTGGATGAATAGAGGAAGTATTTATACCCCCTCATTTAAAACGAACTGTTATGTGCTTGAGTCAGCACCCTACGGGGTGATCGGACGCTCCGGTCAAGGTGATCAGATGCTCCGGTCAGTTCTCCCCACCACAGAGCCGTTAAGTTGTGACCAGACTCTGACCTACGTCCGGTCAGCACTGACCGGACACGTCCGGTCACAAAAACTGCTCTTTAGACCCTTACTGATATTGACCAGACTCTAGCACTCAGCGTCCGGTCACCTTGCTATTTAGCGTTCGGTCAGTAATCGGAACCTGACCAACGTCCAGTCAGCACTGACCGGATGCGTCCGATCAAGATTCTCCCTCTCTGGAACCTTACTGGAGTTGATCGGACTCTGGCACCCAGTGTCCGGTCACTTTTCACTCAGCGTCCGGTCGTATCCAGACGACTTCACTTGATCAAATGAACTGACCGAACTCTACTGTCAGCGTCCGGTCACACCGAAACCAGCGTCCGGTCAACATTTGACCCTCCATTCACTTCCAACTCGAAATCATATGTGAATGAAGTTTTCTCCAATTGATGTTAGGGCTACTTAGGGGCTACCTAGTGCTAGATTTGACAAGTGTGCACCACACCTAACCCACTAGACTCACCTAGGTCAAGCTACTAGTCCATACCCCCCTTAATAGTATGGCCAAAGGAAAAACAAAGTCCTAAACTACTCTAAGTGTCTCTTCAACACCAAACGACACTTAGAACTAGTCCATCCTTAACCATGTCGTCCATCCTTTGAAAACCAAAACGATTTCCATCGTAGGGGCATGACAACCATGATTGCCCAATCAATTGCCATTACCATGACCTAATTTAATTGCCTCTACAAAACACACGTTAGTCATAGTAATCTCGTATTGTCATTAATCACCAAAACCCAACTAGGGGCCTAGATGCTTTCAGTCTCCCTATTTTTGGTGATTGATGACAATACAACCTCGAGTATGTAAAAGAGATGAGGTTTTCAACATGCTTGGTTCATATAAGCTTTTGACAATAAGAACAAAAGAGTTAGGCAAGCTTATATGACCCAAGCCAACATGATGTACTCAACAGATATGAAATAAGCATGAGTACAAGAAATAAAGCTAATTTGCATCAGAGTAAAACGCGAAAGCAAGGCAAATGAGCATAACCAAGTGACATGACATTTATAAAGATAAAAGTAGAGAGCACACATGTCACGTATCACATAAATATCACGATCACACGTATGTAGTTCAATGCATAAAAGTAAACATGAATGCATAATAATGTATCACACATAAAAAGCCAAATGTAATAAATAAGCTCCCTCTAGATATATCGCTCCCCCTAAGTCTATCATACTCGATCCCTCTCCCCCTTTGACGTCAAACACCAAAACCTAAGGGTCTATCAGTGGGGCAGCAACGGACGAGTCGAGCGCTGAGGTATGATGAGTGATCTAGAACTAGGTAGCATCATCCTCTGATCTAGAGCTTTGAGCTGTCTGACCCTCTGTCGCTGGAAGTGACGCTGAAGCGGTCTGGGTCTGCTTTGGAACTAGTGCGACCTGTGACTCTGCAGGTATGACTGTAGCAGGTGGCTCTGATGATGCAACTAATGATGGGAGCGTCTCTGTAGTCCCAGTAACTGGAGCAATGGTGGAAGGTCTAGGGATACGTAGCTCTGGCGGTGTAGGCTTCCCAATCAACTCACTAAAAGTAGCACCAAGGCTTCTAGAAACTAGGGTGTCTGTCACAAGCATCGACAAACTCTGAGCCGGTGTGAAGCCCGTATGTAGAGGTGTGAAGGAAAGACCCTAGGCTAGCACTAGCGAAGCAAACCACTGGGACACCTGCTCTGTAGGTGAAGCGAACAAGGTAGCTAGTTGTCCCTGACTCTAAAACCCACTAGGCTAAAAACCTAGAGTCACTGTAGTGGTGGCAGGCTGGCCGAGCTGAGGTGTAAGCTATGGTGATGGAGCCACAATGGCAATAATGACATGCTGCATGAAACCAAGTAACAGCTGCTGAATGAGGAGTTGCTGCTGCTGCATGGCCTGTTGCTGCTGGATAGCCTGCTGCTCTTGCTGGAACTCATCCTGTCTTGCCTGAACCTGCGCAAGTGCTGTTGTGGTCTCCTGGGCCTGGCGAGCCTGATCCTGCCTCATCCTCTCAAGAATAGCAAGTAGAGCAGGGTCTGTCTACGGTGCCTGTGGAGCTAAGCTGGAGCCAATGGCTTCACCGTCATGTCGTCGTGGAGGCATCTGAGGAATAGACTGATAATCATCATCTTGAGCTGTCACTAGGATCACTCTCAACCATACCCTCCTGTTGTGCATCTAGCTCCTCCTCCTCTATCGCTGCAATGCCCCTGATAATCTCATCCTACTGGGCAGCAGACTCTGGCACCTTTGGGCGATAGTGCGGCTGGCTAGGTGTCCTCACCCTGCTATGACGGAGCATCTGGGTCATGTTGTATGATGGGAACTCGGTAGTAGCACCAGAATACTCTGCCAACATCTTAGGAGGCCTCACTATGACTGCCCTGTGAATCAGAAATGTGATCCAATGAGCATATGGCAGTTGCCTATGACCTCTGAATCCCTCTGCAAGTGTATCCTCCATCTCAGAAAAAATGACATCCCATATATCAAATACTATCTGTTGGATCAGGGAGTTCAGTAGCCACAACTGAATACAAGTCAATCCCTCGCGATATCCCATCCTCGGAAGTAGGGTCCTCCTCATGATAGCATCAAGCAGTCTAGCTGTAGGAGTAAGATCCCTAGGTGTCCTGCTCAACCCCTCGCCGAATGGCTCTATGAAGCAAGGTCGGATGAGATCTGTGGGAGGCATAAGACTGCCGTGAGGGCATCTAGGAGGCTCTGTATGACCATAGCAAACCTCGTGAAGGCGGATGGGTGACTCCTATAACCAGAGGATCTCTCTAACCCTGTAGCTCATCAGCCTATAGTCACGACCTCTGAATGCAAAGTGTATGAACCTATGAGCTGGGTCAATCCAAAGTGTAGCGTAGAACTCACGAACCCAAGATGGTACATATCTGCTTGTCCGTCCAAGTAAGTCTGTCAACCCTGACAAGTAAGAGAGATGAGGGCGGATCTACTCTCCAGCCGCTGCTACAATGGCCTCAATAGAACAAACCCTCTATGATCTAAAAGCCACACCACTATTTAGATAAGCATTGTAGAAGTCCTCCTACAGTGGTGTATAGAAACCCTCTGAAGCACGCTCATCCCTCCTCGGCGGGAACTAGTCCTCGAACTACACGAACCTGAGCTGCAGCACCTGCTTGGCCGTGCCGGCCCTCAAATCTAGGTGAGTCACTAGAGGCGGACCCTGTGGTCTAGGAGGCGGACGAGAACCCCTCCTCTGTGTCTCTGGCCTCGGTGTCACCTGGGTACGAGTATGACCAGAGCGGCGTAACTGTGGCTGAGGTGCCTGCTCTGTCTCCTTGGTCTGCTCTGCCTCCTGAGTCTGCTCTGTCTGCTCTATTGGCTCCCCCTGAGGCTGACTCTCCACCAAAACAACATACCGTCCCTCAAGCATGACAGTCCCAGCTGGACTACCATGACGACGCTCTACCGCCTCGACGGCGGCCCTCTGTGCTGGTGAGAGCTGATCTGCAATGACAACACCACTTCGAGCACCTCCTCTCTCTGCATGCTCTACGGCGGCTGCTACTGCTGCTACTCTCACTGTATCAGCATCTGCAAACTTTCACTTCTTTAATGTAGTCTTCTTTGTCCCCTTGCCTTTCACCTCAGCAGACAGGTGAGGCAGAGGCCTCGGATCCTCATCACCAGGACCACCTCTAACATTCTTGACATGTGCCATTACTGGAGCTGAAACGAACTGCAATCACGGACAAGAACCAACTGTCACTGACACTCGCGAGGCTTGGCCTCGATCCGTACTCGCGGGCTTGGCCCCGAGTTAACTGTCAACTGCCAAAGTAACCTCAAACACACTGACTCGCTGCACGATAGAATAGATCAGATATATAAATAATTACAATATACATCTAGAGATATGAAACCCTAAGAAGCAAGCAATAGATATGAAATCAGAGGCGATGGCTTGCTACCTGATGAACCAGCGATCCAAAGAGCAAAGGAACAGAACACGAGGGCACCACTGGGAAAACGCCTAGGGTTAGGGTTCCAGCGAGGCAATGCGTCGGTCGAGAAGATGCGGAGGCAGTGGCACTATCGCAGGTGGTGATTAGGGCACAAGCACGGCGGTGCTTTGCTACGGGCGGCGCGGGCAGGCGACACTAGGGCACGGGCTTGCGTGTTGCTGTGGGGCGCGGCAGCGCTGGGTCAGCTATGTGGCGTGGGCGTGGATAGCACAGGCAGACAGCGTGGAGCAGGTGGCGTGGAGCAGTGCACGGCGACGGTGGCACGGCTGCGAAATTAGGGCACGGTGCAAGGTTGGTGGAATCGCGGTGGCGTGACGGCGCGGGCAAGGTGGATGCGGGCTTAGGTCAACCGGCGGTATGGTTATATGAGGTGGCCCACTCGTGATGGATAAGGAAATAGAGAAGAGTTCAGAAACCGCACGACTTCTACTGATCGGACGCTGCCACCCGGAGTCCGGTCGACAACAGAGAGGTCCAAAACCTCCCAAGTTGCGACCAGACGCAGCTAGAGTCCGGTCGATCCTTAGATCTTCTTCTTTGCTTGACCGGACACAGGAACGCCATCTGACCAGACGCAGGAAAATAACTATTTTAGCGTCCGGTCACTCCTTCGCAGCAACGGTTCACCTCCTATGAACTGACCGGACGCAGGGAGCATAGTCTGGTCCAGCGTCCAATCGTCCTTTTCCAGCAAATCTTCAATATTCCTTCACGTTGCCTGTTCTCAATCAAGTCCCAACTTCAATAAGACCCAAATAAACACCAATTGGGACTGATATGAGTGACCTCTCTCAAACCCTCAAAATTTTCAAAGTATTTTGCCTTAGGCTATAATTATTTTTAAGAAAATAGGCAATAAAAGGGTGATTGAAGAGAAACGACAAAACAACACCTATGCATATGCAATGCAATACTTGAAAGTAATTCTAGTTGCTTGTCAAGTTTGATCCAAGGTTAAGCTTCTTCACACGCTTTTTGACGGTTATCTTAACCATGTTAGACAAGATCTAAATGCATTGCCAAAAAATTAAACATGTTGTATATTACAATGCAATGCAAGGGACAACACAAGCTCGTTTTCTAGTGAAGTTACTAAAATCAAGCACATTGAGCTCATTCCTCAACTGACAAAATATAGCCTCATCTAGCGGTTTAGTGAAGATATCCGCCAAATGGTCCTCGGTCCTTACACCTTCTAATGATATATCATTTTTAGCAACATAATCTCTAAGAAAGTGACGGCGGATATCTATGTGCTTGGTGCGAGAGTGTTGAACCGGATTATTAGCAAGCTTTACCGTACTCTTATTGTCACACAAAAGAGGTACCTTTTCTAGAACTGCACCATAGTCTAGCAAAGTTTGCTTCATGTAAGGTATTTGTACACAACAAGCACCCGCGATAATGTATTCTGCTTCGGCGGTGGACAAAGCCACACTATTTTGTTTCTTGGAGAACCAAGACACGTCATCTACCAAGCAAATGGCACTCTCCGGATGTGCTTTTCCTATCAACTTTGCAACCGGCATAATCCGAACCAGAATAGCCAACTAATTCAAATCTAGCTCCTTTGGGATACCAAAGGCCAATGCTTGGTGTGTACTTAAGGTACCTAAGGATTCTTTTAACGGCAATCAAATGAGCTTCCTTAGGATTAGCTTGAAATCTAGCACACATACACACACTAAACATGATGTCGGGCCTAGATGCGGTTAAATATAACAAGCTACCAATCATAGAGCGGTAGAGGGTTTGATCAACCGTTTTACCTCCCTCATCTAGGTCAAGATGTCCATTAGATGGTATTGGTGTCTTGATTGGCTTACATTCATCCATATTGAACATCTTGAGAAGATCCGTGGTATACTTTTCTTGAGAGATGAAAATCCCTTCTCTCATTTGCTTGACTTAAAAACCAAGAAAGAATGTAAGTTCTTCAATCATTGACATCTCAAACTCCTTCGACATCAATTCACCAAACTCTTTGTAAGAATCTTCATTTGATGATCCAAAGATGATATCATCAACATATACTTGATAAATGAAGATCTCTCCATGAAGCTTCTTGGTGAATAGTGTGGTGTTGACCTTCCCAATGGTGAAGCCCTTCTCAATGAGGAAATCCCGAAGGCGTTCATACCATGCTCTTGGGGCTTGCTTAAGCCCATATAACGCCTTGGACAACCTATAGACATGATTATGATATCTAAGATCTTCAAACCCGGGAGGTTGATCAACATAGACTAGTTCGTTTACGAGGCCATTTAAAAATACACTTTTAACATCCATTTGATATAGTTTCATTTCATGATGCGATGCATATGCAAGGAGGATATGAATGGCTTCAAATCTTGCAACCAGTGCAAAGGTCTCTTCAAAATCCAACCCTTCAACTTGAGAGAACCCATTTGCAACTAGTCTTGCCTTGTTCCTCACAACAATGCCTTGATCATCTTGCTTATTGTGGAACACCCACTTTGTTCCAATAACTCTTGCACCTTATGGTCGCTCTTCAAGAGTCCAAACTTCATTGCGGGCGAAGTTGTTCAACTCTTCATACATGGCATTTATCCAATCGAAATCTTGAAGAGCTTCTTCTACATTCTTAGGTTCAACACAAGAGATAAAAGAGTGATGTTCAATAAAATAAGCAAGTTTTTTAGATCGAGTCATTACACCCTTTGATGGACTCCCTATAATGAGATCTTGTGGATGAGCTTGTAGTAGAGGTAAATTTCTTCTATTAACCACTTGAGGGGGAGGTTGTGGAGCATCAACATCTTGTGCTTGTGCCACCATTTGATCATGAGAGACATGAGTATCTTCATTTTCTACTCTCCCATTTTTATCACCATCTTGTGGCACATTTGATGAAGAAGGTGGATCAATCACTTGTACATCATCTTTCTTCTTTTAGCTTTGAAGATGTTGGCCTCTTGTGAATTTGCTCAACCCAGTCTTGAGATGTTCTTTTTCTAGCTTGAGCTTCTTGTTTTCTTCTTTTAGCTCATCATGATTTTTCTCCTTCTTAAGCCTCTTGTTATCTTCTTTAAGCTTCTCATTCTCAAGAGCTAGATCACTATCATGGTCAAGGTTCTCTATCACAATGGTTTTGGTGGTTGAAAGGTTCTCAAGATCTTTCTTTAGCTTCACATTCTCATTCTTGATCTTGACATACTCATCATAGTTATCGGACTCAACCACTTGCTTTCCTTTGCTACTAAAACCTTGCTCAATGCTCTTAATAATCAAATCATCACATGATGTAGCTATATAAATCTTAACAACATAGTTAGTAGCATCATGTGGCTCATTGAATAAAAACTCATGAGAGATAACAAGATTATCATGATTAATCTTGAGATTTGTATATTCTTCTTTTAGCATTTTGTAGCTAGTGATGAGCTCATTATGTATCCTCTCAAGTTTATCATGTTTATCTTTAAGCTCTTTCTTAGAAGATTTGAGCTCCTTGAGTTTGGATGACATAGTATCATTTGCTTCTCTAAGCTCAACACTAGCCTTTTCCACTATGTCACATTTAGCTAAAAGAGAATCATTCTTAAGTTCTAGCTTTTCATTCTTAACTCTTGACTTTCTAATTATCTTAGTGTATTGATTTAGCAATTTAACAAGATCATCATATGAAGGTGATTCAAATTCATCGTTATCACTATCACTATCATTATTGCTAGCATGATCATCACCACTACTATCATCATCATTTGATACCTTTTGTTCACCCTTGGGCATAAGGCATAGGTGTGTAGAGGATGAAGGTGGTGGTGTCGGTGAAGATGATGAAGAGTCAATCACAATAGTGGACATCTTCTCATTGTCACTATCATCATCGGATGAGCAACTTGATGAATCAATGTCCGTGAGCCAATCACCGATGATGAATGCCTTGCCATTTTTCTTCTTCTTGTGGAAGTCCTTCTTTCCATCCTTCTTCTTGTATGGCTTGTTTTTCTTCTTCTCATCTTCATCTTCATCTTCATCACTTAAGTCATCTTTCTTGCCCTTGTTCTTCTTCTTGTATTTGTCTTTCTTAGGCTTGGGGCATTGATGTGCTAGATGACCAAGTTCTTCACAATTATAGCAATCCATCTTGGAGATTGGCTTCCTTCTAGTGCTAGTGAAGAACTTATTTTTCTTGCCATCAAACTTGATGCCATTCTTGTTGAGCTTCTTTAGCATCTTGGCAGTTCTTCTCACCATGAGAGCAAGACTTGCATCATCAATTTCATCATCACTTGAGCTCTCATACTCAATTCTTGCTTTGCCCTTCTCTTGGCTAGCATTGAATGCCAAGTCTTTGTCGTTCTTCTTGGTAGAGGATGAGCCATCTTGTGGTGTGATGTGCATGTACATATCATGAGCGTTGATCTTTCCCAAGATTTGAGTTGGTGTAGCGGTGGAAAGATCACCTTGATGAAGCACGGTCACAATATGCCCATATTTGTCAATGGGGAGGATACTCAAGATTTTTCTTACAACATCGGATGGTTGCATTTGAGTGAGTCCAAGCCCATTGACTTCCACTACAAGAACATTTAAGCGTGAGTACATCTCATTAGCACTCTCTTTAGGAAGCATCTCAAAAAAATTAAGCTTTTTCATGACGAGATGATAGCGTTTCTCACGCTCACTCTTTGTTCTCTCATGGAGCGCATAAATGTCCGACCATAGTGCATGGGCATCCTTGTGGTCCCTCAAACGGTTAAACACATCTTTGTAAAGGCCTCTAAAGATGGTGTTTCTAGCCTTTGCATTCCATTTTTCATAATTCACTTCATCGCCTTAAAGGTGCATGGGATCCCTAGGTTTTGGGAAACCTTGAGAGGCGGCTCTAAGAATTGCAACATCTAGAGCTTCTAAATACACCTCCATGCGGATTTTCTAATAAGGAAAATCATCTCCCTCAAAGATAGGAGGAGGTCCATCCCTGTGAGACATCTTTCTCTAGGCGGTTAAGCCTAAATACGTGAGCACGAGGCTCCGATACCAATTGAAAGGAGCAAGATACCCAAGAGGGGGGGTGAATTGGGCTAATTCTAAAATTCTTTGCAATAATTAAAACCTACACTTAGCCCACTTCACCCCTTGTGCCTAGAAAGTGATTCTAATGATCTACTACACAAAAGTTTAGCACCCTAAGTTCCAATCCTACTCTAGCATGGCAATTCTAAAAATGTAAAGACAAGAATTGAATTGTTCAAAAGTAAATGCTCAAAGTAAAGAGAGGAGAAGGAATGCGACGGTGTTTTGCCGAGGTATCAGAGAGTCGCCACTCCCCACTAGTCCTCATTGGAGCACCCGTTCAAGGGTGTAGTTCCCTCTTGATCCGTACAAGGATCAAGTGCTCTCTACGGGTTGATTCTTCGACACTCCGTCGCGGTGAATCACCCACAACCGCTCACAACTTGAGTTGAGTCATCCACAAGCTCCGTCGGATGATCACCAAACTCCCAATCACCACCAAGCCGTCTAGGTGATGGCGATCACCAATAGTAACAAGCAAGAACTCTCACTTGACCACAACAAGCCTAATGAGAAGGGTGAATGCACACTTGCTACTCTCTTTTCACTAATGATGCCTTAATCTTGGATTCTCAAATCTCAATCACCTCACTAGGCTCTTGCTCTCTTAAGTATTCTCAAGGGTGTTTCTCAGCTGTTGAAATGGGCAAGAGTACTCCCTTAGATGAATAGAGGAAGTATTTATACCCCCTCATTCAAAATGAACCGTTATGTGCTTGAGTCAGCACCCTACGGGGTGACCGGACGCTCCGGTCAAGGTGACTGGACGCTCCGGTCAGTTCTCCCGCCACAGAGCCGTTAAGTTGTGACCGGACTCTGACTTGCATCCAGTCAACACTGACCAGACGCGTCCGGTCATGAAAACTACTCTCTGGACCCTTACTGATGTTGACCGGACTCTAGCACCCAGCGTCCGGTCACATTGCTGTTCGGCATCCGGTCAGTAACCGGAACCTGACTAGCGTCCGATCAGCACTGACCGGACGCGTCCGATTAGGATTCTCCCTCTCTAGAACCTTACTGGAGTTGACCGGACTCTAGCACCCAGCGTCCGGTCACTTTTCACTCAGCGTCTGGTCGCATCCAGACGGTTCACTTGATCAAATGAACTGACCGGACTCTACTGCCAGCGTCCGATCACACCAAAACCAACATCCAGTCAACATTTGACCCTCCATTCACTTCCAACTCGAAATCATATGTGAATGAAGTTTTCTCCAATTGATGTTAGGGCTACTTAAGAGCTACCTAGTGCTAGATTTGATAAATGTGCACCACACCTAACCCACTAGACTCACCTAGGTTAAGCTACTAGTCCATACCCCCCTTAATAGTACGGCCAAAGGAAAAACAAAGTCCTAAACTACTCTAAGTGTCTCTTCAACACCAAACAGCACTTAGAACTAGTCCATCCTTAACCTTGTCGTCCATCCTTTGAAAACCAAAACGATTTCCATCGTAGGGGCATGACAACCATGATTGCCCAATCAATTGTCATTACCATGACCTAACTTAATTGCCTCTGCAAAACACACGTTAGTCATAGTAATCTCGTATTGTCATTAATTATCGAAACCCAACTAGGGGCCTAGATGCTTTCACTATGTATTCACTCTCGCGGGAGGAGCTATATCGTGAAAAAGCTCCAAGCAAACCGTCACTGCATCGTCCATGATGTATGTCGAATTTGTAGCATGTTATGAGGCCACGGGGCAGGTGAACTGGCTAAAGAAATTTATGCCGGAGTTGAAAGTGGTCGATGTCATTCATAGGCTACTCAAGTTGTACTGTGATAATGAGCCAGCAGTATGTTATGCTCACAACAATAAGTCAAGTGGTGCTGCCAAACACATTGACATAAAGTTTTATATTGTGAAAGACAAAGTCCGGGATCATTCTATTAGTCTCGAGCATATAAGTACAAAGAAAATGCTTGTGGATCCGCTTACAAAAGGCTTACCGCCCAATGTGTTCAGAGAACACTTAGCTGGCATGGGTTTATGGGAAAGCCTATGATTCTTGGATAATAAGGGCCTAGTTGAGAATCTATTTCAAAACAGAGAGGTGTATTGTAGCTGTTAATCTAATGGTATTAATCGTTGTGATGAGGCACGCTCTATGCGCTAATCTGTGATGGAATGGGAAAATAGATAAGTATTTTATATAAGTATTTTAAGTTTAAGTCATAAGTTGAGATCAAGGGGAAGAATGTTAGGTTGATCTCCACCAAGTCGGCCCAACGACCAACTTGGACCCTGATCCATGCCCTGATCGGGGGCGCCCAACCAAATCATGGTTAGTGGGCCCCCATCCCACTGTGCTATATTAAGAGGTTGGGGCTGGCGGCTCACGGTACGAGGTTCACCGGTTGCCAAAGCTTCCCACCAGCACTAACCCTAACCGATCTAAGGGAGCGCAGCAGCGGCGGGAAGCGCCGCCACCATTTGCATCCACTAGCCGTCGCTCCTGGACCTCGCCGCAACTCCACCAACTCGCGCCGCCACACCTTTCGCCATGGCGACCTCGAGCTCCAGCGCCAAGCCCGCTGATGGTCGGTAACACCTCCCCACTCTCATCCTCTCTCTCTCTCTCATTTTAGTTCATGTCCTAGGATGCTTTATCCCAAATGTAAGAACACCACCCACTAGATCTACTGCTAGTTGATCCTAAGTTTTAACAGCTACGTCACGTATAAAAAATTTCAAAGCAAATATATATATATAATGGACCATAAGTTATAATAGCCATAACAAATCCATAATAATAACCAAAGTACAAGTTTCAAACATAATGTCGCTGTCTCTAATAATTAAGAAATATAACAAAATAGTAAAGGCTACTTATAATATAACTCTACGATTCCCTTGTTAGAAGAGATTGATGATATCCTCATCTTTCACTTGACTGAAGAAATCCCTCTCAATAAATATAACCAAGCAATTGTTTATATATTCATCACCCATTTTGTTCCTTTGCTTGTTCTTCACATAATTCATCGCGAAAAACACTCTTTCAACACTAGGAGTGGCTACGGGAAGAATCAATACCAAATTAAGAAGCCTGTAAAAAACATAATATTGTTCATATTTCTTGTGTCCACAACCTTAACTGATAGCTCACATAGGTTTTTCAAAATTTTAAACCTCACCTCTAAGAACATGAGAAATGTACGTAGTAAGATGCCATGGAAGTTTTGATAATTCGTCACTTGTGAAATCCTTAGGATAAAACTTTTTGTAGCAAGTGTAACCAACTTGGCTTGATCATAAGCAGCAAATAAGTCAAGTGGACTAAATGCTGCCATTCAAGAAAGTATATGCTCCACTATAGCCTTAAGTGTCATATCACTAGTATCTTCAACATGGGCAATACCAAGAAACCTGACAACCGCTCTTCCTTTTTTATCAACATAACGCAAGCAAATAACTAGTTGTTCATTCTGATATACATCAGCAGACTCATCGGCAAGTATGGAAAAATGTTGACCATCAAGTTCTTCAATGACTAGCTTAGTAGTTTGTTGGGCACAATACTTGATGAGCTCATGTTGTATTTCATGGCATGTAATCTTACAGTTTTGTGGAGCATTCTTTAGAACCACTATGTCAACCTCATCAAAATTTCCAGCAAGTCAATTCAAAAGCTCAAGAAAAAATTCTTTGTTCAGTGACTCTTCACTTTCATCATGCCCTCTAAATGCCAAGCCTTGGCGCAACAAAAATCTCAAGCACTTGAGTGTCCATGTCAAACGGAGTTTATATAAGTCTTTGTACTGTGTGGTGTTAGAAGCAATAAACTCTCGAATTGATGTTGTAGGTGTAGTGAACATGTCATATTTTTCTTGAGCTTCAGCATGAGCACTAGTGACAGCCCCAATGTGTTTTCTCAATCCTGATTTTATGTGCTAGTTCCTCCATCCGCTTGATACATATAACGTGAATGTATCAATATATGTATAAATCTGTGTATACATATTTTTTTCTCACAAATCTTGGGTATGCCGAGGAATACAGGGGCATACCCCTGCCGTCGCCACTGGCTGCCGCGCGTATGAGGACTTTCGACGCGAGGTGTCTGGACGGCGGACGGGGCCAGGACTCTCGACGGGAGGTGCGTGAAGGGTGGACCAGGAGGTGAGCGGCCGGGGAAGGTCCATCCCAACGGGAGGTGATAAGCTGTGCTGGAAAAAGAATCCATCCACACAAAAATGGCGTGGGATGGCAGAATGTCGAGTAAGTGTCCTATGTTTTTCTAGCGAGTGAAGAGTCCGGGATAGATGACTTGCTATTTTAGAAAGCTAGGTAAAAAAGCTGTTGGAGCCTTATTTCTTCCAAAAATTCCTTAATTTGACTCCAACACACAGATGGCTTATCTCTTGGAGTTGCTCTAATTCTTTTTTTTTTCTTTGGCATTAAGGCAAAAAATGGACCTCCCATGCGGGGTCTGTAAAACAACTCGCTACCACCTCATGCCTTCTGCGTTCCACGCTTTGCTATGCTTCAGCCCCTGCCCTACTGGCTCCCGGTTCTTTAGTTTTATAGTAACAAAGGCTAACTATTGGAGAAATGTAATAGCAGATTCTTCTATTCATGTTATTGACAGTGGCAAAATCATTGATGTACCAAGTGACTTTTAAGATGGAGAAAGGGAAGGATGTCGGATTATGCACATGTGCAGATTAGGAAGACCTACTTTTGAGCATTAGTGTATTACTACCATGGTATTAAATAGCGTTTGTAGTGACCGCTATAGCGTCTGCAATAGCGGGAGCGGTCTCTTACCCCTACCGCTACATGTACTGGACTAGATTTACCAGATTGGAACTTAGTGGCCGCTATTTGAGGTAGCAGACCGCTATAGTGGTTCGCAATAGTGTGGTATAATATGCAACAAATAACCCTAGCCTATTTTAACACTACCATGAGACTATTGAAGTTACTACTGTTGACAATGATAATGAATCATAATCTTACTACTACTTTATAGCTCTTATAATCTATTTCCATGTAAACTCTAACATATGATGACTGATACATAATGTGTTGAGCAAGTTTTATGTCACTAGGACATAATATATGATGTCACTAGGATATCATGTTTCTTTTCTTAATTAAGTACGTGAGACATACTGGTATTAGAATTTAGCATCTGTGATAGCATCCGTTATCCATAATCTTCACGCTTCCTCGTCAGCAAACCGTCATAAACTCGCTATACGCTATTTACTATTACCTATTCTCTCCCTCTATCCAAATGATTAATGGTCGACTGGGGAAGAAAAATAATAATGCTCGTTGGGGCTTGAGGCACACTTAGCCTCTACAGTACTCACTGCGACTGTGCAACCTGCGACGCGACGTCTAGTAATGGGTACGTAGCTGAGACACGAAAAGGCAAAATGCGTCCAGCATGGTGGCGTGATCGCTGATGGTGGTTTTATATGAGGCCGTGCCTCCCGTTGCTTCCTATATTTATTTATCAAAATCCGTCCGTTTCTCTTCTAACTCAACACGGTGCGTGACCACGGCCATGCACGCCGGCAGTATAAAACGGCCGGCCGTGCACACCGCGCAGGAGGTGGATTAGTTGGCTGATGACTTGGCCACCATCCCTAGATCTCCGCGAGCTGCATTGCATCACGCTCCAATCTTTGATGTCTTGGCGGATCAGATCTCGTGATGCACCACCACCAACCATGTCGCGATGCAGAAGGTGACGCGGGCCAACGAGTGAGATTGCTAAACAAATCACCGGGCCGCGGGCGGGCGGCTTCATCAAAAGAGGAAAAGAGATCACCGCCACCGGGCTACTCGGCGGCTACTACGCCTGGGCCATGGTTCGTGAACCACGAGGAGCCTAAAAGATTTGTCCAGCCTGCGTTTTGACGACTTGGTGAATGCACGCCGGTCGCCGGCCGGCCGCGCGTGGGATAGTGACTGAAAATCTGCCAACGACTGCTTCTGGATTGTGGATAGGGAGCTTGACAAATCAAGATGAACCACCTGTCAGCTAAGATTGACTTTATTTTAGATGTCTTTTGTCTGTTGCATCTGCTAAATGACTCCGTCGCGTCGTGGGTGCACTATTCTGAAGTAGAGTTCTACAAAATTATTAGAGCTAACCCTTGATCCACGATTTTTCTAGAGCAGAACCGATGAAACTGAGTTGGTGAAACCAAACATGATTGGCAACAAGACTTAGGAGTGTTTTTTTTTAGTGAAGTAATTCTAACCCGACCTTAACCGTCCAATGCTATGGGCTTTGTTTTAGCTTTTTGCAGCCTTCTCCCGGCTAGAAGTTACTCCCCTCTCTCTCCCTGAACAATAGATTTCTAGACTGAAAAATTGTCCTAGAATGAATCAAATTTTAGGTCCTCACCATCCATTAGACCCATTTATTTCCTCCGAGTTTACAGCGGCCAATGTACCCATTTATTTCTCCTAGACATCATCCTTCAATAGTTGATGTAGTGGGTGCAACAATATTTAATTATTATTGGAAACATCAAAACTGGTTGCTCTAGCTTCTCGGTAAGTGGTGTATGCACTTAAAGTTAAGAAGTTTAATAACACGTACTAGGATCTTTTCTCTTGTTTCCTCAAAAAAGATCTTTTCTCTTGTATCCTCAAAATAAGATCTTTTCTCTTGTTTGCTAATCTGTCCTATCCTAAACTCGCTAGAAATATATTCTTTCAGGGATGAGAGAAAGTAGAAACTAAAACAAATAACACAGTTGTTGTGCTGGTAATGCTACCATTAAGACGTCCAGAAGGTCGAACGCCTCACTCCACTCACGGTCGCATGCGCTCCTCGCCTAATAGAAAAACAAAATCAACTCCCCCGTGCCTCGCTCCGCTCACCTTGCGGCACTCGACGCCAAAGCCCTACCAGATGTGGCCTTGGTGCGCTTGCGAAGTCACGGCGGCGCAATTGCGCCCCGCCAGCGCAGCAACCACTTGCGAAGTCGCGGTGCTCGGCTACCGCCCCCGCCAAGCACGACGCGAGGCCACCGCCTCCCCTGCCCTATCGTGCGCACCGCCTGCACTGCAAGCACCGTGGGGCATTGCCTCTGGCGAACTCCACATGCCAACGAGCCTCAATTCTCCAAGCAACAAGGAGATGTTTGCGATGCACGTTGCAACCAAGTGTTTCAAATGTTTTAGAGGTATGTTGCAAGTGTATCATACGGATGTTGCAAAAGTAGACCGGGGTGTTGCACATGTTGCAACGGTTGTACACGTATGTTGAAAGCTCTTGTTCTCAATGTTTCATCTCACTACTACATAAAACTTTTGCGAGTCGGGCATTTTGGATTAACCGAGGCGGTTTTTCCAACCGCCTCCGACGAAAGGTCACGGTTAATCGGGCCTTAACGGAGGCGGTTGGCCATCCGCGTCGGTTAATCGATTAACCGAGATGGTCGGAATAAGGTAACCGCCTCGGTTAATGAATTAAAAAAAGCCCAGAGCCCGCCGATGAGCCCGTTTTGGAGCCCACCGGCGAGCTCGCCTGCTCCGCGCGGCCCCAGCGCTGCCGCATCCCCGTGAGCCGGATCCGGCGTCCCTGTGCTAAGTCACCGCCGGATCTGGCGTTCCCCGCCTGTGCCGCCACCAGATCTGGTCGGGGGAGGAGGGAGGTGGCTTTCCCGGGCCGCCGCCGGGAGGGAGGTGGCTCCCCCACGCCGCGTGCCACCAGATCCGCGTCGCTGATGGGACAGAGGAGGGAGGTGGCTCCCCCGTGCCACACGCCACCAGATCCGCGTCGCTGCCGGGAGGGAGGAGGGAGGTGGCTCCCCCACGCTGCGTGCCACCAGATCTGGCTGGGGAAGGAGGGACGCTGCACGCCGGGGCAGGACGCCGCAAGCCAGAGCTGGGAGTGCCGTTACATGCCTGGGCAGGGCCCGCAAAGCCACACGCTGCCCGCCTGGGCCGGCCGGTACGCCAGTTGTCCGCGGCTCAGAGAGAGAGGGATAGGAGGAGGTGAGTGAGAGAGAGGAGCTCGGTCGGGTAAGAGTGGGAGGAGCCACCGTCGGATGCGGCGCCATGAGAGAGAGGGAGAGACAGTTTGGATGGGTGTGAATGAAACCCTAAGTGCGGTATATATACGCTGAGAGCGATATTGGACCGAGATGGGCTATCTGGGCTTTTAGTTGGGCAAGTATTTACCGAGGCGGACCTTATAGCATGCCCGCCTCCGTAAATGGATTTACGGAGGCGGTTGCCTTATAAAAACCGTCTCGGTTAATATTTATTAACCGAGGCGGGTATTTTAATGTAACCGTTAACCGAGGTGGTTACGTTACAATGCTTGCCTCGGTTAATCATTAACCGAGGCAGTCGTTGGCCTGGCTGCCCTGCCTCGAATAAACGAGGCGGGTAACCGGGCCGCCCGCCTCCAAGGCCATTTTGGAAACGCCACGCAAAAGATTTTGTGTAGTAGTGTCTGTTTTTCCCGACGTGTGTTGCAAGTGCGTTTACCTGGATGTTGCATATGTTTTCACACATATGATGCTAGTGTTTTATCTGGATGTTGCGTATGTTTACAATGGTAAGTGTTTTTCAGTTGTTTCTGCAAGTGTTTAAGACGCATGTTTCAAATGTTTCATTTGTTTGTTGCATCTGGATGTTTTAAAACTAGATCGAGTGTTGCATCTCCCTCCTCGTCTTTCTGTTGTCTCGCCTCGGTGTCAGGTGCGAAAAGGCAGAGGCGGTCCCCACTGGTGAGGATGGGCCCCACGTGCTTGCGGGCGGGCACAATAGGCGAGACATAGGCGGGCAAATGTAGGACGCGAGACAGGAGGCAGCGGCGCGGGCGTCCGGACGGGGGCTAGCGTCCGGACGTTTGAGCGCTAGGCACGTGCCCACGCTGAGAGAAGCTTTTGTGGCTTTATGCCGAGAAACTAAAAGTTTATTACGAAAGCCAATAGTAAAATGTCAACGTCTGGAAACCTAAAGGTAGGAAGTCAACTTTGAAGAAAAAAAACCACTAAAAGCTACTAAGGTTCAAAGAAACGGGCCCTATGAATCTGATTAGGTTGGATTGGTGAGCGCATTGTGCATCGCTGTTGACTGGTTGAGCACTTCGAATCAGCTGGCCCGTTGGCTGAATGCCAGGAGCACGTCGGTAACTTTATCCGTTGCGTGGCGGCGCACGGCCCATGAGAGCTATTGGGCCCCCAGCTTCCCTCCCTCTCGGCCTCTTACGCCTTACCTAACCCACAGGCCACAGCCCATACCGCCACACCACAGGGCCGCCGTGTCCGTCCCCGCTCACACTCGCGGTCCGGGCGCGGGTATCTCCTCTTCTTCCAGTATTGCATTGCATTAGTCGGCTTGGCTGGCATGGCAACCATCCCTAGATCTCCGCGAGCTGTATTGCATTGCATTGCATTGCATCACGCTCCAATCTTTGACGCCATGGCGGGTCAGATCTCGTGACGCACCACGACCAACCATGTCGCGATATGATGCAGAAGGTGATGCGAGCGAGACGCTATACAAATCACCAACCACGAGGCTGCGTTTTGACGACTTGGTGAATGCATATGCATGCCGGCCGGCGGCGCGTGCGTGCGTGGGATAGTGACTGTGAAAATCTGCCGACGACTGCTCTCATGGGCCGGCGGCGCGGGAGTGCGTGCGTGGGATTGTGGACAGTGACTGTGACAAACCAAGACGAATCACTTGTCCCAGCTAAGATTGACTTTGTTTTAGATGTTTTTGTCTGCTGCATGTATGTATGTTAAAACTTAAAAGACTGTCGCGTTCTGGGTGTACTATTCTGAGGTAGTAGTACATACATCTTATGGAGCTTTAGGATTTTTCTGGGGCATGGTTGACGAGAGCATGGAGCATCGCTGTTGACGGCGGGTTGAGCAGCATGAGGCCATGGGCTGGATGCCAGGGCCCAGGGAGCAGCCCTCTCTCTCGCGCTCGCCTTACCTAAACTCACAGCCCACACCACCACACAACAGAGGGCCAGGGCCCAAAATTCGTGTCCGTCCCCGTTCACACTACTCGCGGTCCGGTCTGCCTCCTGGGAATCTGTCCGTCCGTCCAGTAGTACTCCAGTTCCAGTCCTCGCTCGCAGAGTCGCAGTTCACCACGGGCACGTGGCGCAGACCTCGGCCGATACTCATCAGCCTCGCCCCCGTGCGGCCGTCAGACAGCAGCAGCACCCAGGCAGAGGCAGGCCGCCTTCGTTTTCTAGCTCGGCTCCGCTCCACCGAGGCGGCGCTCGGAGCTCCCCATGACGACGGGGAGCCACCTGGATCTCGAGACCGGCCGGCCCGGCCCCGGCCGCGGCGGTCCTCCCGAATACGGGCAGGCGGAGGTTAGTTCGCTTCGCACAACAAAACCCCGCCCAGGCGCCCACCTTCCTTCCATAAGAGATAAGACTGCACGCACTAGATTTTCTTTTGTTTTTGTTCGAATTCGAGCCTTCATGATCTTCGGGGATCTCCTCCCGCTGTGGTGTTCCGTAGTTTCATTTCATACGCTCTTGCCACAAGAAAACAAATTAAAGCTTTTCACATGCAGTGGCGGGTTTAGTGTTTCAATCATCAGCTGTAGTTAGATTGCAATGCATACTATGCATGACTTACAGTTAGGAATTTTCAGTTGCAGTGATTGAGGTGATGTGGACTCGCACTCTAGCTAGGGAAAATAGAGGGATTTCGTAGGATTACATGGGGAGTGGGAACACACGGAGAAGGAAGACGGACCACTTTCCAAAGCCCGTGCTCTTCGTTTTCCAGCGAGGTGCGGTGCGTTCCGCGCCGGTGATCACTGACAACGAATAGCCTTGTCACCTTGCAGTGAGTGCAGGTCCATTTTCTGCTGTTTTAATTTCCAGTGCCGTTAGAGACTTTCGTATTCGTTTTTTTTTTTAACTGTCTACGCCAAGTGATCCAAATGCTAATTGTGCTACCCTTTGCCTCCTTTTCTGCCTCCATTATTTGTTCATGAAAAGTCAGTCCCTTTTCTTTTCATTTTTCAAAGTTATCAACATCTGTAGCCTGTCGTTGCGTTGATGTGGTTACACCTTTTAACCGTTGACTTGACCAGATGCCGTTTCATTATGCACGCAGCATTCGTCCTTCTGTCCTGTCCAAAAATTCCAACATCTGTATTCCATCTTTTATTATGCGATATTGCGACTAGACCTCTTAATCAAGGACTTGACTAACGGCATGCTTGGTTGTTATTCTCATAGCGAGATTCTGGATTCTAGAAGTTAATGTAGAATTTGGATTCTGGATTAAAATAAAAGGGTGTTTGGGTCTCAATATCATAATGATTATTACTTTTATACAATGAAATCTCCAAATAGTAGGTTTTGGATAGATAGTTGGATTCTACTGTAGAATCTAATTGTATAATCCAAGTGTTTAGATCTTATTCTCATTTTACTACCTCATTCTCATTTTTATTAGGACATCCAAATAGAGCCTAATAACACCGCCCCGCTTTGCCCGATCCGTCCGAGCGCATCAGCCAATCGCTGTCCGCGCAGCCCTCTAGCGCCAGTGATCTCCGGTGCTCTGCCTCTTCCTTCTCTGCATGGCTATGTTTGTACTAGTATGTACCGATTCAGAACCTGTGCCTCTTTCCAGGCTCTGAGTTTTTTTTTTTCTTCTTCTTCCGTTTGCCTTAAGGAAAAGTCTTGCATGCTTGTGTTGCCTTGACCAAATTGTATTCACGATGTGACATTTTCTGTAGCACTAAAGCCACCAAACTTGTTCATCATTATCATGAGCCCCACACGTTTCCACTTGGGCAACATGCTTGGTCGACGTTGACTCCAGTTATTAGCTACGCATACAGATAGCTGCTTGCTATATATGATCGCTGTGGTGCAGTAGTGTAATATGTGCATCTCTCTTATTCGCCTTTCCAAGAAGAAAGTTAGATTGTTATCTTTCAGCTGGTTGATTAATACTAATGTCTTCCCTCAACTATGAGCAGGGTGGCAATTTTCGCAGAGACCTAGTCCTTGCATACAAGACTCTCGGTGTTGTGTTTGGTGGCCTAGTCACATCTCCCCTCTACGTTTACCCCTCGATGAACTTGTCATCTCCTACAAAAGATGACTACATGGGGTTATACAGCATAATGTTTTGGACTCTTACTTTGATTGGTGTGGTCAAGTATGTAGGCATAGCCCTTAATGCCGACGATCATGGTGAAGGTAAGTAACTACCGTGCCCATGCTGCCTTTCTTCTTTTTCAGTTTGTGGCCATGTTGGAAGAAACCTTAGTTCTTGATATCTTGGACCCTACATCTATCTTAGATCACTTTCATCTCTGTTGTATATATTTGACGAACTGAACTGAAAGGCCTGACAGATGTGGGGCTGTAGTTTCTAGAGAAGACTTCTCTTTACATGGGCAGATCGAATATTACTTTGTAACACACTAATAAGAGCATTTTTTCTGTAGGAGGTACATTTGCCATGTACTCTTTGTTGTGTAGGCATGCTGATATAGGCATACTTCCTTCCAAAAAAGTTTATTCGGAAGAAGAGCCTCTACTTCAGAATCAGTCTGCAAGATCTGGAAGGCCTAGCTGGCTGGGGAAGTTCTTTGAGCGAAGCATAACAGCCAGAAGGGCACTGCTGTTCATGGCAATACTGGGCATGTGCATGCTCATTGGGGATGGCATACTCACTCCTGCTATTTCAGGTTTGTCCCTATGCTTAAGATAGTCTATTTTTGTGATCCCAGTTATATCTGTCACTTCACTCTTTACCTCTTTTCATTTCAGTATTATCAGCGATCGAAGGGCTAAGAGGGCCATTTCCTTCTGTCAGCAACGGTAAGTGGTTTGACAGCCGTAACCAAGGAGTAATGACAACAATCTTCTGACACGGGTATTGCTAATAGACTGATCCTTCCTTTCAATCTCCCAGCTGTAGTGGAAGCTCTGTCTGCTGTGATCCTTATCGGCTTATTCTTACTGCAAAAGTATGGGACCTCAAAAGTGAGCTTTCTGTTTTCACCAATCATGGCAGCATGGACTTTCACCACTCCAATCATCGGCTTGTATAGCATTGTTCATTACTATCCCGGCATCTTCAAAGCCATCTCACCTCATTATATTGTTCGCTTCTTCCTGAGAAATAAAAAGGAAGGGTGGCGCATGCTCGGCGGAACTGTTCTATGCATCACAGGTAACAACTTTACACCGCCATGCTTTTGACCCATCAAATATGATGCAACATCAACATAACCACGAATCCTTCATGCGTACAGGTGCTGAAGCTATGTTTGCAGATCTTGGCCACTTCAGTAAGAAGGGTATTCAGGTTATTTTTCACCAAAATTGCAACCTTGAGGTCCTTTCCTTGTGAACTGTTCCTGATATGGTCAGTTAAACGCTGTCTTGTTTTCGCAGATAGCATTTCTGTCTAGCATATATCCTTCTCTGGTCCTCACATATGCTGGGCAAACAGCATATCTCATCAACAATGTTAACGACTTCAGTGACGGATTCTACAAATTTGTCCCTCGCCCTGTTTACTGGCCCATGTTCATCATCGCAACACTGGCAGCAATCGTCGCAAGCCAATCCTTAATATCTGCAACATTTTCAGTCATCAAGCAATCAGTTGTCGTGGACTACTTCCCGCGCGTTAAGGTGGTGCACACGTCCCAGCACAAAGAAGGGGAGGTTTACTCCCCAGAAACCAATTACATCCTCATGGTACTATGCGTTAGTGTGGTACTAGGCTTTGGTGCTGGAAATGCGATTGGGAACGCATTCGGTAAGTGAATTCTGCAAAATGCTGCATCTGCTGATACGCAACCGCTTTGTTCCTGTAGAATAGAACTGATACATGACTGTTACTGCAGGTGTTGTGGTCATCATGGTCATGCTCATAACCACAATCATGCTCACTCTGGTGATGATCATTATATGGAGAACACCGCTTGTCCTTGTGGCGCTATACTTCGTGCCTTTCTTCATCATGGAAGGATCTTATGTCAGTGCAGTCTTCACCAAGATCCCTGAAGGCGGGTGGCTCCCCTTTGCAGTGTCCATCATCCTGGCACTGGTCATGTTCGGCTGGTATTACGGCAGGCAACGGAAGATGGAGTACGAGATGGCGAACAAGGTGACCGTGGAACGCCTCAGCGAGCTCCTGGCGAGACCGGAGGTGCAGAGGGTCCCCGGGCTGTGCTTCTTCTACAGCAACATCCAGGACGGGCTCACCCCCATCCTCGGCCACTACATCAAGAACATGAGCTCGCTGCACGCGGTCACGGTCTTCGTCACCCTGCGGTACCTGCTGGTGGCCAAGGTGGACGAGCGGGAGAGGATCCTCGTCAGGAGGCTGGGGCCGAACGGGGTGTACGGCTGCACTGTCCAGTACGGGTACGCCGACAGCCTCGGCGACGGCGACCTCACCGCGCAGGTCACGAGCTCCTTGCGGCGGCACTTTGACACGACGACAGAGGCGGGGGCAGAGGAGGCCGCGCGTCTGGAGGCGGCGAGGATGGCCGTCGTGGTGCACGTTCGGGGTAAGATGAGGTTCTACGTGGGCGAGGACGCCGGGTGGTTCGACAAGATCATGCTCGGGTTCTACGAGTTCCTGCACGGCATCTGTCGCTCCGCACTGCCGGCGCTGGGGACGCCGCTGCAACAGCGAGTCGAGATCGGCATGCTGTACAAGGTTTGATCCGCCATCCGGTTGTCAGTGTTCAACGATCAAATGGGCACAGAACAGAACCAATATACGCAACATCAAAATAAGTCAATGAGTATAAATACCCGTGGCGTGTCATAGTGATAGTGTACAAGAAATTCACATGCATGAACAGAACCTAAGTAAAAGCTGCAAATGAAGGTGCGCAAATTAATTTTGCCAGTGTTTGTATGGCGTGGCATGGTGACTGGTACGGAACTTTGTTTCCCTTTTTCAGCGGTACAAGTTTGCCATGGTTTATCTGCTCCGCAGCAGTGCTTTTTTGGTTGCCTTATTCAAAATAGAACAGTGGCGTGCAAAAAGGTGACTATGGCATTGTTTAAATTCAGGGTGTAAAGTTTTGGGACGTTATATTGGGTATCATATGGGGGTGTCGCATGGGGTGTTCGGATACTAATAAAAAATAAATTACAGAATACGTCAGCAATCCACGAGACGAATTTATTAAGCCTAATTCATCCGTCATTAGCGCATGTGTTACTGTAGCACCACATTGTCAAATCATGACCTAATTAGGTTTAAAAGATTCGTCTCGTAAATTAATCATAAACTGTGCAATTAATTATTTTTTTAGTCTATATTTATTTAATACTCAGGAGTAAACTTTAGGAAGAAACTAAACAAGCCCTGCATCTATCTATCTGTACTGAGTCACGAGGACAATTTACATAGTACAATTTACATCCCATCTACTATTCTTACATTTGGTTTCTAAGGCCTAGCTACCTTGCCCCTTTGGCGTCCAATCATCGAAACGGCAACACTGCGATACTGCATAGCCAACCTTGGTTTGGTGGCTGATTCCATTTATACCACCAAGCTAAAAACATAACCTCCTTTTTTTCTGTGTGAACGGAAAGCAAAAAACATAATTGCTCATTCATCTCTATGGATTTTCATCAGGCCTTTTGGAACACCATAAAAGAGAATTTCATGGCTCTATTCGACAAATTCCATAGAGGAGACCTCACACTCCATTGGTTAAATTTTGAAACTATATGTAACCATATTATTTTAAAGTAGTGAGGCTAAATAAATCCAACAGTACATACCGATTTATTTGTTGAACCTTGAAATTTTCACTAAGATGACCACTAATAGGATGACAATAGCAGCCCTAAAAGTTATTTGTTCTTCACAAACAACATGCAACCGGCAGTGATAGTTGTTTTGCACAAAAAAAAATCATAACATTTTCATATGATATCGGATTAAGACAAATACCAAAATTGTAGAGTCTAAAGAGATCTAAAACTTTCTAGTTGATAACTTTTTAATTCGAGATGGTTTACATGTCCAAATATTCAATATAAATTCTCACATCAGATTTGACATGATTAATAATGTCGAATAGATATAAAGTCAACATCAAATTATAGTACTCGATTAGATATACAACTTTGCAGGTAACAATTTTTTCATTTGAAGTTGTTTTGAATGCCAAATATACAATATAAGATTCAAACTGTGTAGTTAAAAGAATAGTGTTAGCTATAAAGTCACATGTGCCTCGTCTAATAAAAAAAAAAATCCAACAAAGCTCTTGCCGCCTTTTCGAAAAAAAAAAAAAGTCACGTGTGCTTACTAAAGAATAGTGTTTGTATAGTGTTAGCTATAAGGATGATTAATATTAATCATGAAAAGGCTACCGATGTTTTTTGTATACAGCCTACATAATAAGTATTTTCATAGTGAACTCATTGTATAGCTACTTAAATCGGTGATGGTTTAAATTTCACAAGTATTGGAGGCCTAAGAATCCCTTGTAAGTTTAAAAATATTTCTCTGCTCTTTAAAAATAAGGGTTATTCTCACTAAGGGTAATTTAGCAAAGATGAATTGTGGAATGGGGATATGTTAGGCTATTTTTAAGCAAACCCCCAGAACCAACCAACATTTTTCTTTGACTACTCACATGCCATGTTTTGTGGAGAGTAGTCCATATGGTGCTAGGAATCAATCCACCTCCAAAGGCCCAAAACATGTTAAATGATTGGTATTTTCAGAGAGATAAAACTTTCAATCATTTTACTTATCTGCTGCAAAGAATGGTCTATTTGGATAACAAGGAATGAAGTTAGTGTTGACAAATGTCCATGTAATCTCTTTTCAGGTTCTATTCAGATGGACCCACTGGCTTTGGTTTTGATCCCAATTATAATGGTGTGAGGGTCTACAAGTGATTGTGGTGGGGCTTGCCAAACGTGTTGGATGGCTTCGATATTGAGAACTGGTTTTGAGTGGAATTTGGTTTTAGACTACTTTGTTTGCCTTGAAATGTTTGAGTTGTAATAAGGTGGAGTAATTCCTGCTTAGGGAGCGTTTGGAACAAAGGATTTTCATAAAAAATCAAAGGCAACAGGAAAGTAATCTCTCCTTTCTTATGGAACATTGTAGCTTCTTCGTAGTTTCACGGGAAAGCAAAACTCTACTCCAACCTCTGGTTTCTGATTCCTTTGTGGAAACCCGAGGTGACTACGGAAATAACCTCATCGAATGCATGGTTGTCTGCTGCTAAAAGCGGGTGGATGAGTAAGTGCATGGGTCCCACAATCATCAAAAGAGCCTGGTAACTACTGATGTGTAGTTTGATCTATCGTTTTGTGCTAAGTGTTTTCTCTCAACTGTTTTTTCCTTCATTTTGATTTCCTATGTTCCAAACACTCTTTCCTACCATATTCCTATGTTTTTCCTTTCCTCTGTTTTGCTAGGATGCCTATTTCCCTTTCCTTTATTTTTCCAATTCCTCTGTTTTATATTCCTCCATTCCAAACAATGCTTAATGGGATGAAATTGGATACATATGTCAGTTATATAAATAATATGTGTTCACCTCTAGATATAAAAGTTTGATGGTAACAAAATATGATGCCAAAAACAAATTTGTTATGTGAAATTGCAGCCTCAAAGTGGTATGTTTGCCTTGAGATCAATCATTTAGCTTTTGGGGTTGCCAACTTTGTGTTTGTCAAGAAACATGGTAGATGCAATCAACCATGTAGCTCACTTAGGGCCTTTTGGATCCGGACAGCTATTATGCTAGCCAAAGGAAGCCTACCTCCGCCTTTAAAACATAAGGTATCAAGAGATTTTTAGACAAAATAAAGAACTTAGCAAAAGATCACCTTACCTCCCACTAGTTAGGATGGCGTAGTTCGTTGTTTTTTTCTTAATTATTACTGGTGATCGTTTTAGATGATGCCAAGTTTAAAAGGAATCTCAATATTTCTTGCAAAAATGGGTAGAGGGGAGAGAGAGAGAGAGAGAGAGAGAGAGATGAGGATTTAGAATACCATGTATTTTGTTACAAATTTAGAACTCCAGATCCCTATATTTCATGATGGAGGGAGCAATAGTTGGAAAATATCAGGTGCAAACCATCTTGGTGGAATTGTGAAAAAACTCGAAGGAAAACATTCTTAGGAGTTTTCGAAAAAATTGAAATGATGCACATCCATTGCATCTATAAATGTACATCTATAAGACAAAAATTGTGATTCAAACTCTGTCTAGAAAAAAATCATAGGAAAAGAATTTGTGTGCACCCGAAATTTGTTATTTTTTATGATTTTTTTCTGAGAATTTGTATGCACCCGAAATTTGTTATTTTTTATGATTTTTTTTATAAAATGAGTTTAATATCAAATTTGGTGACAATGTACAACTATAGATGCACTATGGATATGCATAGTTTTAGGTTTTTTTTAACTCCTAAATATGTTTTTAGGGGGTTTTCATGATTCTACTGAAAAAGTGGTTTGCACCTAATATCCCCCCCACCCAACCCACCCAATAGTTTTTTACTGGAGGGGGGGGGGGAGCTAAGTCCTATTTGGACTCTCCATCTAATAATAGCTGTTAGTACTAGTTAGCTAAATAGCACCGGTTAATAAGTTTTTAGTAACATATAGTTCATTTTGAGATATTAATTGAGTCATTAGCTGTAGTGTATAGATCTACTAAAACTAATTTTAATTATTAGCTCTTGGGATCAAACAGACCTCATTCTATGAGCTTGAGCGTTAGCCAAGGTCACTTCACTTAAAGTTACACTGAATGAAGAATTGAAGACGACGAGTAGTAAGAAATCAGGCGTCTAGACGGATTGAGGTAAAAGACAAATGGGTACAATGGAAACGATAAAGCTTGTTCGGCGTGATTGGTGGGGAAACACCAATCAGGCTCCAAAAGCGACGGAAAAGTGAGAAAAGGCACAGATACTGTCTGCACTGAAATTGTACGTCTTTTTCGGCGCAACATTGTGCTCTCGCAGACTCGCAGTCACGCTGTATCAACTTTTTTCCAAAGGAGAAGGAAGCTAGTTTTCTTATACACATACAATTATCTTTTAAAAAAATGCTACTGCAGAGTGTAGGCCTCTCCCAGTGTCGCTGGCTCGCTGCCAGGACTCCAGGAGATTGTTGCGACTGTCCGAGTAGCAGTAGTGTTGTACGCTGCTGGTAGCCCGGTACGCGAGGCCCAGGCCCAAATGCAGTTCAGGAGCCCGGCCGGCAGGCGGCAGGTGATAAAGCTCCTCAGGAGGAGAGTAAGTGATATGTTCCAAAAAAAAAAGAGTAGAGTAGGTGATGGTGAGCCTGCACTCCGGGCATGGGACCGGTCAGGAGCTTGTGTTTTTTACGTACTCCTACACAAGACTTTGCAGCAGTGCTGCTGCGGAAAATAGTACGAGTAGCTTTCACCATGCTTCAATTTTGTCACTGAACGAGGCTTTGCACGTCATGTCGTCATCTAATGAACCCAAAAAATGTTTAGGCTTAAGGATACCCGTTCATGAAAAACACAGTCAGAACACAAAACTGTAAACGAAAGCTTTTTTTTTTTAAGAAAAGGGCAGCACAATGAAATCGAGGGAAGTCGTCCGCTTGGATGAACTACCCTGGTGTATCCTTTTCCACGACGGGATCAGGTTCCAAATGGTTTTAGCAAATGGGCAAAGCAAAGAGGTGTTGCCATGTTGTCAAAAAAAAAAAAAAGAGGTGTTGCCCGGTCTAAGTCCATTGCACATTACGCAAGCATCTTGGTCAAGATGACTGTTTGGAATGCGGGAAATTTTTACCCTATTTCTATGTTTTTCATGTAAAATTCCTGCGTGATTCATGTGAAATTGTTGCGTTCCAAATAGACCCTTATTTGCTGTTAGGATCTTATCTTGCACTCCATCTATTTCAAATTATAAGACGTTTTACTTTTTTCTAGATACGTTATTTTTACTATATATCTAGACATATTATATATCTAAGTACATAGCAAAAGTTATGTATCTAGAAAAGTCAAAACATCTTATAATTCGGAGTGGAGGGAGTATAAGAATTCAAGTAAAGAATTTGCATTAGTTTTCCATATCAGGTTGTGCTTTTGCTTGGCACAGGGCGTGTTTGGGACCGCGGCGTGGGGGCACCATGCGGTGTGGTATTGATACCATCGCCTCCACCCCGTAGTACATTAAATGTGAGCGCTAGTTCAATCTCGCGGTCGTTGTGTCTCCGGCGTTGGAAAGAATCATCGATTCTGGTGCAAGTGAGGGGGATCGTAGTGTTTGGCGGGATTTTCTCGTTTCTCACAGTGAGGGAATCATAGATCTGATTTTAAACAGTCCCAAACATGCCCTTACTCCTTTGAGCTAAATACGATATGTTGAGTGGGTGGAATATTGTCATTCTCCAAGTGATCTTGTCATGCACCTTAGGGTGTAGTTGGACATCTTGTATCTAGATCCATACGGATATGAACTCAGTTTTAAGGTTATCAAAGTAGTACATTCTAAATCGAATTAGATGACTAGATAATATCGTAAACATAGAAAATGTAGAAACATACTATAGTGACTAAGATCGTAGAATTATACCTCTTAGTTAAGATCGTATAGCAAAATCGTAGATTTTAACAACTATGCTCATTTTGCTCTGTGGATGTCATGTAATTGCGGAGTACTCTAATCAAGAGTCGTCATTTCTAAGCTCTTGCATATACACGAAATTATCATGGACCAAAAGGTGTGTCTGTGTGTTGAAATAGAAGGTATATGATCAACTAGATTACTTATGACTCAACCGTGTCATTATTTTAATATATCTTGTTTTCAGACTTTGTATCATTAATTAGTCAGACACGTGTTGTTCTAATAATTCGTATAAGCATAGGCAAATTCTGAATCTGAACAGAAAAGATACCTACGTGAAGGTACCGTGGAAAGTAAAATACATACTAGGCGAAAGAATCCACTTTGACGGGATCTGTTGATGCTCTCATTCTTCGCCGTGCTTGGTCGTTGACCCGATGACCCTGTGGGCCCCGGGCGGGTAGGTAACCCGGTCGCTTTTTGTTGGGTTCTCCTCGCCCCCAAACAAATTTGAGGCCTCGATTTTATTACGTGGAGCCCGTTTCCTTGGATTTGTCTCACCTTGCCCGCCACATGATGGGCTGTAACAATTCAGCCCACCGCCTAAACAAAGCAGAGGAGAGAGGCGAGCAAAAGGGAACGGAAGGGGACACGGCCGATTAGCCCAGCCGAGTTTGGCTCCCGGTAAACTTTAGAAAAAGAGGGGCTTCTGTGGGGTAGGTAAAGACGAGGAAAGGAAGAGCTGCTGGGATCGAATCTGAACAGTGGCTTCAGCGAGAAATGTCATCTTAAACTGGTAATTCTACTAGGAAACGGCATGTTCACGTGCTGCTACAACTTAACCATAGAGAGTGGAGTTCAAATTGGAAGTCGATTATTTAGAAATGTACTGTAGGCGAGGGAGTAAAAACCGTTGCTGTGTTTTCGGGGCAGCAGGTATTTCTGGGCCTGTGCTGTGCCTGCTGGCGTTTCCTCCTCCGGCTCCGGCTAGGAGAGGGAGAGAAAAATGCTGACGAAGCCGCTGCTGATCGCCTGATCCTACGCTCCGCTGGTCCGCCCCATCCCTTTCACCGTTCACCCTCTGACCAGTGATCTCACTACAGTAATGGCTGCCTGCAGCGAGCTTTGACCTACCCGTAACTGACACGAAACGTATAAAAATTGGGGGCGTAAGCAAAACAGACTCGCAGTCCCGCTCACTGTCATTCTCAAAAACGGCGAAGGTCACATTGGAGGAGACTTTTGAGCCGGAGAAGAAATGATTGGGGAAAAAAGAGGCTAAAAGAATCGCTAATTGCAGACGAACCTCTCTCTGCCGACAGTTTTCGAAATTGCTGACAGCCACAGCCACACAGGTATCTGATTCGTGATGCCCAGGAACAAGCCGATGGAATCAGCGCGAAAAACAAAAGCAGATTATTGTAGGACGGATCGGGTGACTGGGAGAGAGAGAAGAGTAAAACAATAGGGACATCGATCGACGACGAACAAACCGTAAAGAAAGAAAGGAGAGGAGATCTCACTCGACTCAAGCAAAGGAAAGGAGAACAAAGCGGCGGCACGGGAAGAACATAACGAATCACGAGAAAGAGCCCCCCGGCGGGCGCTCAACCACCCTCATCTTTTGCTTTCGTTGCTTCACTTGGACTTTGTACTCGTCTACTACTCAACCCCACCCGTATCTTTTTTTTCCCTCTCTCCCCCGGCTCTTATCTTAACTGACCGAGACCAACAAGTCGCCCCAGCCAGCAAAGGTAAACGAAAGTACGTACAGTCCGGTCGGTATGCTAAGTAGGCCGCACGCTTTTGCTTTTCACGCCCCGGCGAAAAAGCCCTGCTATTTAAGCACGCCAAGCTCTGTCTGTCTCCACTCCACCCAGCCTCGCTCGCTCACTCGGTCCACACTCTGTCTGTCTCAGTCACACTCACGTCGTCCTCCTACACCGAGGTCGACGAGCCATGGAAAGGGAGGTGCAACTGATGGAGGGGAGGCCGCAGGCGTGGCCGCTCCACATGATGGGGATGGCGCCCGCTGGTCCGACCACCAGCTGCTTCGACGACTACAGCAGCAGTAGCAGCGGCGGCGGCGGCGGCGGCGGCGGCGGCGACGGCTTCGTGCTCGGGTGGGAGCAGCTAGCGGCGCCGCCGTTCGGTTGCTTCGGGCTCCTCGCCGCCGACGTCCACGACCTCTTCCCGCTCTGTACGTACGCCTGCGTGCTAGCTCTCTCGTTTCTTTTTTCTTCGTCGCGCTAGCTAGCTGTGTGTGTTGCTGGCCGACGACCTTTCTTTGCCCGGACTATTGGTGATCCTCGTCGGTTTCGGTTGTTTCCTGGCTTTGCAGTCGCCGCAGGCATGGAGCCGCCGGCGCTGCCCGCCCCGCCGCCGTCGGCAAACGACGTGGCCGCCGCAATCCCCGGCGAGCTGGACGACCTTCTCCTGGTGCGTCACGAGTCACGACACGAGCGGAGGGGTCAAACAGACCATGGCCAATCCTCCTGGCATTAGCAGTAGCAGCCAGCTCTGAATTTACTCTGCTCGCTCATCAAACCCCTTACCCCTCGCGTGTCGTTTGCAGAACTTCTGGGACGCGAGCTGCCACGACGGCGACGTGGGCGAGCCGCTCAAGGCGCAGCAGCCGCAGAAGCAGGCCGCCTTCAATTCCAGCTGCGTCACGCACGAGCAGGACTACTGCACCCCCACCACCAACTCCTTCCTCCACTGTGAGCGCCCGCGGCCAGTTTGAATCGAACCCTCCTCCGCTCCCACTCTGAACTCTGAAATTGACCGAGAGTTTCGTCGTCTGCGATGCAAACGGACGCACCTGTTAGTTTTAGGTCTTGTTGGTCCCGCGCCTCGCGTCAAGTACATCACCATGGTCGTGGGTCGGACAGAGGCAAAGGACAAGCCTGGTCGTAGAGCTAAGCGTTAAACAATGGCGCTTTGTCAATGCGTTTGCATGCGTTGCCATCGATCGGAAACGTGGGGCCCGCGGGAAGTTTAGCGGCACGTAATTGTCACCCACGGCCCCATGATTTCCGCATGATCGATGCATGGATTGGTAGCACATTGTTCAAATCATTATGAGTACTATACTAGAGTGAGTATTATAGTGGCGACTACGTGCTCACTTCGCACTGGAGTACTAGAATATGCATATGAGAGTCGAGAAATGCAAGTGAGCATGATGCCCGCGTCTGACTTGCAAGGCCAGAACAGGCAGGCAAGACAGGGCGCTTCTTTTGAAGAAAAGAAAGACAGATCTGGGTTCTACTACGTGTTTAGATTGTACTAGTGCCGCCCGAGATTCTACTAGTAAATTATAAGTACTGCCTAGTGTGTGCATAATCTTCTTCGTCGCTCCCCAATTCTAAACTCAGCCGATGAAACTGACTAATCTACCTCTCCTGCCTGCTGTCCTGCAGATGATGATGATGGCGATGATCCCTTGAGCTCGATTTTCTCGGCGGGTCCCGCGCCGGCACTGGCAGCGGAGAGAGTGGTGTTCCAGCAGCAGGCCCCCGCCGCAGAGGCAGAGCACCTCCCCAGCTCGTCCTCCTCCAACTGCCGCGGGGACCCGCGCGCCGGCGGGGTCGACCTCCAGCTGCAGCTGGAGGGGCAGGGGCAGGGGCAGGGCGCCGCGTGGGCGCGGACCCCGCCGCTGCCGAGGAGGACCTCCACGTCCGCCCCCTCGCTGAAACGCGCGACACGCGAAGGTGCGGGTCTCGTCTTGTCACGCCGCGCACGCGAATTCTCATTTCTCACAGCCAGCAAATGCCTGGCGAGAGTTGACATCACATCATTCGTTCCACTCGTGCTAACTGCTAATTAATAAGCTAATAACCCGCGCTTTATTCGCTGCTGCTGTACGTGTTGTCCCCAGCAGAGTCGTCGGCGGCGGCGGCGGAGTGCAGCAGCCAGAGCGACGGCGGCAGCAACAAGCGGCGGAAGGCGGCCGCGGCCGCGGGGGTGGTGTGCCCGTTCGCGCTGCTCAAGCCCGACGGCCTGGACGGCGGCGCGACGCTGGCGGACATCAACGCGCGCATCCTGATGCGGCCGGCGCGCCCCGTCCGGCACCCCGTGGGCGAGTTCGCGTGCGCGCCGCGCGTGTCCGCGGACCAGCCGGGCATCTCGGGCAAGGCCGTCGCCAGCTTCACGCGCCTGCACACCCCAGGGCGCGGCACCATCACCATCATAAGGACGCGAGAGGCTAGCTAAGCTAGCACGCCTCTGCCGGCTGCTGCTGATGCACATGAATCATGGCGGTGTAGGATTAGCTAGGCACCTACCTGGCGGCTAAGTGGTGACTGACTGGACCTCCCAGTTGCGATGCCGTGTAATGTAATTATCTGCGTAACATGTAAATCGAAGGAATAAAATGTCTCCGATGATCCAATCTACCAGCTGCTCATTCCTCCTGTACCCGTAGACTGCAACTAACTTTTGATCAGGATCTGAATCAGTAGCTGAGAACTTCCGTTGGATGGTTTCGCTGCCATCGGCACGGGCCAAGGGGCTTGTATACAAAAAGGTTGTGCTACAGCCTGCTTACATTCCGAAAGCTGGAGGCAGCTAGCTTTCCTTTTGTCCGCACAGCCAGCGTGGGGCCTGCCCACTGCTGCCAGCCACTGGCGACTGCTGCTTCGAGCAGCAGTTGTGTGTGTCTGTGTGAGAGAGTGAGACAGAGAGAGAATGCTGAGCTCAAACAATCACCCCGTTCGCTTGGAGCCGGGCTCGGGCTGTGTCTCCGATCTCCATGCGCGGCGTGGCGCCTTTGTCTGGTCGATGCGGCGTGCAGCACCAAGACAAAGATGGCACGATTAAAAACGCAGGTGTTCTTGAGTTGGCGTGCGTGCCTTGTTGCTTGCGAGGCGCAGACGCTGAGACGTCCGCTCGTGTACCGTGTGGGCGGGTTGTTGCACGTAAAGCTGACCATATGCATGTGAGCCCGTATAGCCGAGTCGGTCCATGTGTATGAGGCTCTCGCGGCTCTTGTTCTCTTGCTGCAAGCCTCTTCGGCAAAGAGAATATACGAATCCGGTAAAGACGGTGTAGAGCAGGACAGGGCAAAATCAGAGGACGAACTAAAGCTAGTAGTACTATCAAGGAGAGTTTGAAGAAGGTTTAAGAAGAAGAGAAAAAGATAGAGGAGGGCGTTTGCACTGATTTGATTTGGGGGAGTGAGTGAGTGAGTGAAAGCTTGCACGGAGCATCTGGTTCGGTAGACGGCCGCAGCCAAAGCGAAAAATCAAAGTGGAAATGATTCCGGCTCCATCATTGTGGCCGCGCAAAAGCGCAACGGAGCATGTCTCGCTCGGCTCATGCATGGCTGGGCTGGGGGTGGGGGACACTACTGTAGCCTATACGGCAAACGCAACCTTGAAAGCGAGTAACAGAGCCGCTGGTCAGCTGGTGTGTGTGTATCTGAGAGAGAGAGAGAGATTGAAAATGGCGTTCTGTAATTATTTCTGCGTCTCTACGAGCTATCAATGACAGGCGGAATGATGATGCATGCGACTTACTACAGCACCGGGTAACCGGATTATTCGTACCGTATACCGTCCTGTCTGGACGGGAAATGTAGGCAGTATTGTCACGATACCTAACCCTGGAGTTTATACTTGCACAAATGGGAAGAAATTGATAAGGCCTCGTTCGTTTAGGGTGAATTGAGGGTAAGAATTAATCCGGCTGATCATTGCTATTATAAATAAACCTATCGTTCCGGCTGGAACCGTTCCGGGCACTTGTTCCCAAGTAAACGAACATGCCCTAGAGGAGATGGGAACAAATGCGTGCATGCTGACAAAGTTTCACCAACCGCCGGCCGTCGGTCAAGGCGGTTTCGTGGCAGTCGTTAAATTCGTGACATCAAACGGGGGTGGCCCGTGGCCGGAGCGGCGGAACCCGGAGGAGGCGGTTGGGTGGGTGGTGCATGCCTCGTAAATACGCGTGGGGCCACCCAAGTGTCGTGTCGCCAAAGTTAGGGCAGGCATGACTTGAATTAAAGCCCCCAACGGCTGCTCTCTTCTAGTGCTACTAGCATATTCATTCATTTTTCATGCATGGGCATGGGGCCATTTGGATCCCGACTTTTGTGTGATGAATCCAGGGAACAAAACTATTCAAGGGACTCGTGATCTCGCAACTAAGTAGCATGTGAATATAATGCGACGCCGAGGACTTTACAAACAATAATGCGGTCCTCACCCGAATCTGTATAGAGGTAGCTTGTTCGGCTGGTATTAAAGCTGGTTGCAGCTGTTTTGTTGTGAGAGAAAAATACAGTAGATTCTAGCTGATAAGTCGGCTGATAAGTTTAAGCAAGCATGCCTGTAGTCTGGTAGGGCTACACAACCACTACAATCTTACCATTTTTGCATCAGGATAGAGGGAGTGAGTGCTTCAGTCAATGCAGTTCGATCAAAACGTCCAACTGCATGGCCTACTCTAGTACCAATTGATAATAATCGTGCATGGCATGCTTAACTGTTTTCTGCCAATTACAGGGAAAAACTAACGGCAGACCTATATACTATTTTTGTTTGTTTGTTTATAAAAGAGGTAGAACTGCCGATACAATTACACATATGAAATAATACACAGGAGCATGTATAGCTTTGCCTTTTGAGAATGTGATCTAATGCAGATTTTGTTTTTCGAAAGGTTCTGACACGACATGCGCATCCATGCATGACACAGCTACAGGCCAGGGGGAAAAAAGTCGAGTTGAAAACTGCTGCATCATCCACACGGCGACTGACAAACTTAATGATGTGCAAATGAGGCGCTTGGAGCTTAACGACGACGTTTCGATCGTGCCCCTGTCACACTCACCTGCCTCAGGATCGTGTTAGAGATTCAGATGCCTAATCAAGGACTGACGACGTGACAACATGTTGACACATCAGTCACTGAGTGACCACTAGTACGTACTCCGTACTATACATCTGTCTGCCCATCAGTCCATCATCAGTGCCCCGGTTCCCCTCTTTCAATCGCACAGAAGTCAAACCACAGCTTTCCCCCGATAATCCGGTGGCCATGGCCACACACAGTTTTGAAATGGCCCGTGTCAATAATTGCCTGCTGCCCGCGGGTAATAATCAGTAGGAGTAATTTCCCCTTCCCACTGGAGGGAAACCGACAAGGACGACAATTAACGGGCATACAGGCAGACACTGGCACCATCGTCCGAATTTTTTTATTTTTTAGTCTTTTTTTTAAATCACAAATATACCTCAGGAGGTATAATTTTAAAATCTTGACCCTTAACTCGGCGCCATCGTTGGTGCCGCCGAGCTTACACGTCTCGGCGCCATAGATTCTGGCGCCTAGGTCTTGGGCTCGACGTAGACGTGGCGGTGACTTGACAGCCACTTTGGCACCGAGCTTAGTGCCGTAGTTATTGGCGACAAACCATGTTTTACGTATGGGCCCTCCCTTCCTTTCTCTCTTCCTCTCTCTCTACCGCTCCCGAGCCAGGGCGCTACCACCGCTGCCGCACCGCCGTGCCCGCCGTCGTGCGTTGCCCCGGCCGTCCGCGGCCCGCGCCGGCCCCAGCCCGCTCGCGCCGCCTCGCCGCATGGAGCGCCGGCCGTCCCGCGCCCGCCGCGCGTCGCCCCTCCCGGCCCGCGCCGCCTCGTCCGTCCCGGCTCGTCGCATCTGCCACGTGCATAGGCGCTTCCTCCGACGACCCCGGCCGCGACACGGCCCCTGCTCCCAGCGCGCATTGACTTAGACAGGTATTTTTTTCGAATATGCAATGTAGGTACTTAGTTAGCTTGAATTATAGTGCTACTTTGATTATTTGGTAGTTTCTAGTAAATTTGATGATGTAGGTAGTTGATTTAGTTAGTGAGATAGATATAGTTAGATAAATATAGTTAGATAGCTAGTGACATAGGTACATATATATAGTTATTAGATAGCTAATTGATTTAGTTAGTGAGATAAATATAGTTAGATAGCTAGTGACATAGTTATTTAGGGTGTAGTTGGTTAGTATCTATTAGAGAGGTACTATATAGCAGCTACTTTGGACTAAACGAACTGTATTTTAATTTTTGTTTGAACTAGTAGATGGACAACTTAGTGAGCATATATCATGGAGGCACCGTGAAAAGAGATCGCTATGGATATGTTGAGTTTGTTGAGATGCAAAGCGTGTCTGTGTTATTCAATGAGAAGCCTTCATTTAGTGAGTTGGTTGCAAGGGCTTGGGAGGAGCTACATTGCCATAGAGCTGACGATGGTGGTGGCATCGCAGTGGAGGGTGTACTTCACCTAGGTTTCCCTCCCAACATCCTAAGGAAGATGATCCCAATTGGGTGTGCAGACCAGTGGGAGAACTATGTGAGATCGGCTATAAAGTGTCAGTTCCAAAGTTTGGACGTGGTTGTGCGCCGGGTGTTAGTTGATCCCATCCCTCATGGGTTTTCCCCACCAATGGGTCAGCAGGCACACTTCGACCCTCCCGTCCCGGAACCTGATATGGATGTGGAGGTTGCACCTACGGTTTCTGATGCTCAATCTGCCCCCAATGAGCTAGTTGGAGATGCTTGTCAGACTCATGATGTTGTGGCAGATCCTCCTCATGAGATCCCTTTGACACAGAATCATCCGAGTAAGTGTCGTATCTACATGGTTATTGGGAGCTCACCCCCTTTCTTACATCCATTTTTTTCATTCTTTCCTCATTTTTTACTTATGTTGCAGGAGACATTCCTAACAATATGGATGTGCCCACTGTTGCTGCGTAAGTGCACTATGGAGATGGATTCCGTGGCTTCAATAGTATTGAAATTATGAATGATTCGGAGCCATATGAGATGGCAAGGGCTCTTGATTCTGATGATGATCGCCCTGTTGGAGAGCTAACAGA
The DNA here is from genome assembly GCA_904845875.1 of Miscanthus lutarioriparius. NCBI lineage: Eukaryota > Viridiplantae > Streptophyta > Magnoliopsida > Poales > Poaceae > Miscanthus > Miscanthus lutarioriparius. Next base: position 37,618,644 of record CAJGYO010000004.1, on the reverse strand, counting down.
GAGTGATGTTGAGATGCTGAGGCATATCTTTCCCGGCCGCCATGATCCAAGAGCTCACGAGTTCAGTGATCTTGCTCATTCTGATCAGGCGTGTGCAGAAGGATGTGATGATGAGCTCCTAGAAGCTCCTAAGGCCAGCCCTAACATGGTAATTGAGAAGGGTAGGGTATTCAAGGACCTCCCTACATTGAAGAGGTGGTTGTAGGCATTTGCAGTGATACGAAAGAGACCTTACAAGGTCTTGCATTCATATATGGAGTGCTGTTACACAGTTGTGTGTGACAAGAAACGCTGCCCATGGAGGGTTTGTGCAAGGAAGCAAAAGGTCACCGAAAAGTGGAAGATCACAAAAGTTGTCGGGCCACACAATTGTGTTGACCATGTGCTGACACTGAAGCATCAGCAGTTAACATCTACCCTCATTGCCAAGCGGTTGATGGGAATATTGCAGGGAGAACCTAACATGAAGGTTAGAACAATTATCAGGACCGTTGAGGTGTTGTATGGAGGTTATGTGATAACTTATGGTAAAGCTTCGAGGGCTAAGCAGCGAGCGTGGAAGATGATATATGGGGACTGGGAGGATGGGCATGAGCAGCTTCTAGTACTTTTCAATGCAATCAAAGCGGTGAATCCAGACATGCATTATGAGTACATCCCAAAACCAAATGCATGGAAGGATGGGAGATAGATATTCTTCCGTGCTTTCTGGTGCTTCCCTCAGTGTATCGAGGTCGTTAGGCACTATCATCCCGTCTTCTCCATTGATGGTACATTCTTAATTGGCAAATACCACGGCACACTTCTTATAGCCATATCATGTGACGTGAACAACAAGTTGGTTCCTTTGGCATTTGCTTTGGTTGAGAAGGAGAACAATAACAGTTGGGGATGGTTCTTGAGGCTAGTCCGGATACATGTGGTTGGGCCTGGTAGGGAGGTTGGCGTCATATCTGATAGGCACCAGGACATACTTAATGCCATGCGAGAGCAGATAGAGGGGTATGCACCTTTGCACCATCGTTGGTGTACTCGGCACCTTGCCGAGAATCTACTCCGAAAGGATGGTGTGAAGGATAACTTTGATCTGTTCCAGGAGGCTGCTCGACAGCTTGAGGACAAGTACTTTCAGAAAAAGTTGGAGGAGGTCAGAACCGCATCAAATGCAGAAGGTAGACAATGGCTCACGAGTTTGATGAAGGATTTGGAGAAATGAACAAGAGCTCACGACGTCGGTGGATGGAGATATGAGTTTCAGTGTAGCAACATGACGAAGTCATTCAATAAGTTGCTATTGGGGATACATGGTATGTCCGTGAATGTAATCGTTCAATTCACCTTCTACAAGCTTGTTGCCTGGTTCAACGATAGACACGCCCATGCATTGAAGTTGCGGAGTGATGGAGAGATATGGGCTCCAAAACCAAAGGCACACCTAGAGAAGGCAAATGAAAGGGCTGGCACACATTAGGTTATATGTTTTGACCATGCCACAGGGACTTATCAGGTTGAGCATAGGGGCGGTACAACGTTCGACAGCGAGGTCCGAGAGTCGAGGATGCATGTGGTAATCCTCCAAGATTTCACATACACTTGTGGTAAACCAAGGCAGTATCACTTTCTATGTTCGCATTTGGTGGTAGCAGCTAGGCATCACAACTTTAATATCGAGAGTAGGATACCTCACGAGTTCAGTGTTGACACGCTTGTGCACACATGGAGCCCCCGCTTCGTGCCTTTCTGTGACCCTGGAGAGTGGCCTCCATATGATGGGCCAAAGTACATTGCGGATCCAGCTTACCGTTGGAACAAGCATGGATCAAGGAAGAGAACGAGGCACAAGATGGTTATGGATTAGATACCCAGAAGAACGAGACGTGGGAGAGGAATCCCATTTCTTACTGACCCCGAGCAGTATGAGTGCGGCAAGTGCGGTAGACTAGGCCACAATTCACGCACTTGCCATTGGCAGATTTGTGATGTGCGACTATTGGTTATTTTCATTATTTCATATTTGTCGTATTCATTCAATTAATTATGCATGTCTCAATTTATGCTTGTAATTGTGTCAACTACTTGTACATTTCTAAGTTTATGTTTCATTGTGTATTGAATTTCTATTTCATTGACTTTTTTGTAGGATGGCGCAATTTCACCTGCTCGACCCGGCGTACGAGGAGACCCACCGAGGACGTCTAATAGAGGAGGGGCAGGTAATAATCTATATGTCTTGTTCAAAATTTTGTGAGCGTACATGTGGTCGTGAAGTAACAGGAGACTATGTTTTATTCCATGCAGGACCTTCCGCTCCTTCGTCCTAGAACCCACAATGGGTTCTTAGACATGCAGTATGACAATAGGTACACTCCTTTCCTGTAAAGAGCTGGCCTCGATGTAATCTCTTTTTAGGTTCATCGTGGGTTGTCCAAGTTCAACTCAGCAGGCATAACTGCGTTAGTTGACAGGTATTATCTTCAATCATTGCCTCCATTCATGGCCATTTATTCATGCGCCGGCCTTTTTGACATGTAATCTTGCTTTGTCTAAAATGTAGGTGGTGGCCGGAGACTCAGCTTTCACTTGCCTTTTGGAGAGATGACAGTCACGCTCCAGGACTGTCAGAAGATGCTAGGTCTAAGGGTTCATGGCAACGCAGTGACTGGGCAGTGCAGGTCAGAAGGTTGGAGAGCACGAGTAGAGGCCTTCCTTGGGTGTGAGGTTGGCGAGCAAGGGGCTCGCACTTCTGGAGTTCTAATCTCTTAGCTCCGGCAAGAGTTCACACAGGAAGGAAGATTGGCCAAAATGCATGCATGGTGTCGGTGCAGAAAGTGACCAACAAGTAAATATTTGTAGTTTTACCGTACGTTGTGATCGAAGGTGGCCTAGCACTCAATGACACAGGGTTTATACTAGTTCAGGCAACGTGCCCTACGTCCAGTTTGAGTCAGTCGGTGACTTTATTCCTGAGCCTAGGTGTTCGAAGTTTGCAGTGGGGTTATAAACGAGAAGGAGAAAGATCGGGGGGTACAAGAGGTCCGATCGGACTCTGGTCAGAGGGATCGAAAGCGACAGGAGCCCCGCTATGAGCTAAGTGTTCAAGCGTGTGCTTGTGGTTTGAACTTGGCGGTTTTGTGGTTGTGAACTATTGAACTTGATCGATCTGAATGAATCTGAATCAACCTGAATGAACTTGAATGTTGGGAGAGAGCGCATCCCCTTTTATAGATGAAGGGGATGGCCTTACAAGTGAGAGGGAGAGGATACGTATGCTTCTAAGCCTTGTTGCCCATGCCGACGGGTACATGATGATGGTAGGCGCCCACAACACTATTGGATGTCAGATGCACGTGGGAGGTTGTGTCGTCTTGTTCGGGTATGGCAGATGTCGGTACCTGCTATACTGTTGATGCCTAGAGGCATGTGAGGAGTTTCACCATGTTCACTCGGTACGGTAAATGCCAGCGCCCACAACACTGTCGATGCCCAGAGGCATGTGGGGGGGAGCCTTACCGTATGGGAGTTAACGGCGCCCACAATACTGTAGGGGAAAATGTCAGCGCCTACAACACTGTTTGGGTTCTGTCGTGCTAGGGAGGTCGTAGAGCACTATTCCTGCAGGTGTACAGGGTACGGTCCCTGGTATTGCGTTTTGACTTGTGCGCCCTGCCTTACTTTCTCTATCCGTTTCCTGGTCCTTACCGAGCGGCGTCCCCGATCGGTTGGTCCTAGTCGGTTCTGATCGCTCCAGTCAGAGAAGAGCGGTGAGCAGGGGTTTGGCGCATCCCCAGTCGGAGACGCGGGTCAGAGTCGGAAGTGTTGCCTTGGCTAGGCCTTCCGGTCGGAAAGGTTGTCTGGAGGCAGGCTAGAGACCGAAGCGAGTGCTTCGGTCGGAGAGGCGGGTCAGAGTCAGAAAGCGGGCGCTGTTCCTCCTCGGCCAGGCCTCCCGGTCGGAGATTCGATCACCCCTCTAGCCTCTGTTGGGAGGCCGGTCCGTGAGGGACCCTGGGTTTGTGAACCCGACAGGAGCCCCCGAGCCCCCGGGCGATTCGGGTAGAATCGTCTGGGGGATTTTTGTCTTGACGGCGGGTATGCGCGAGTGCACCCACGGGTGTAGACCCCGAGCCCCTGGGCGATTCGGGCAGAATCGTCTGGGGGGTTTTTCGTGTTACCAGCGGGGGAAGTTTTGTTTTGTTGGCGGGTGCGCGCGAGCGCACCCGCGGGTGTAGCCCTCGAGGCCCCGGGCGATTCGGGCAGAATTGTCTGGGGGTTTTTTCAACGGGTGTGTGTGCGTGTTTTTTAGTCGAGACGGAGTCGTCAACCAAGGCATCGTTGCGTAGCCGAGGCTTTTTAGTTTTGATATCGGGCGAGATAGAGCTCGTGGATCCTGGCGTCGGTGCGCGCCGTGGGATCGGGCGAGACAGTTAGTTTAGGGATCGGATGAGACGGAGCTCGCGGGTCCTAGCGTCGGTGCGCGCCGTGGGATCGGGCGAGTCGGAGTCGTGGATTCTAGCCTCGGTGCAGCCCGCGTAGCCAAGATAGTTAGTTTAGTTAGTTTAGGGATCGGGCGAGCCGGAGCTCATGGATCCTGATGGGGCGAGTTCAGGGTCGCAAACCTAGGCATTTGGTGTGCAGTCAAAGCATAGCTGAGGGATAGGGCGAGTTCGGGGTCACAGACCCAGGCGTTTGGTTTGCAGTCAAAGCATAGCTGAGTGGATGGGGCGAGTTCGGGGTCGCAGACCCAAGTTTTTGGTGTGCCTTGAGCCCCTGAGCCCTGTTGGGCTTTTGGTAGGGGTCGGTTTGAGTTGTGTGCGTTACCCCGTCCTCGGTTTCTCGCAACCAGAGGGGCTGAGTTTTGTCACTTGACCCGATCGCTCGGGCTCGAGTGACGCGCTCGGTGAGCTCGCTAACGGGTATGATCGAGTGGAATCTAGATCCGTCGTTCGTGACGGGGTTGGCATAGCCCTCTTGTGACATTCCACTGCTCCTTTACCTGCAACCCAGCAGATGCCTGGGTCATTCTTGGAGACCGACCCAGGTGGCCTGATGGCCTCCCCTCGATGGAGATTCTGTGGGCTTGGCAGAGGTTTAGGATCGAATGAGAAGGTCGAGATGACCCTGTCTGCTTTGGGGCAGACTGGGCGAGGGCCGCACGGGGCTCATCTGTGTTTTCTCCCCTGGCTCTATTTGATGTGGGGTGGCCTCGAGCCCTTCGTGGGCCGGCCTTCGAACCCCGGTCGATCATTGCTCATGTCGAATGAGGCAACTGCCGCTTCGTGACACAACACGGAGCGTTGTGATGCATTTCGCTGCATGTGCGATGCTTAGTTCCCGAGCCCCTGGGCGCTTCAGGGCCCGAATTGTCCGGGGGGCACGGGCGTATGGAATGAATGCGTGAATAGATGTATGAAATGATTATAAAGAAATAGCGGGGGGTCGATAGTGTTACCTTGATGACTCGAGTAACGGGGTTTAAAGAGCTCCAGTCAAAAATGTCCAACCGGGACCCATGCTCGTTGTTCATGACGGAGTCGGTATGGCCTACATGGGGCGTCCCTTTGCTCCCTACCTATCCCTCAGTGCGTTTTTCTAAGCCGTTCGATTGACTTAGGAAGCCCGATGGTCTCTCCTGGTGGAGATCCCGTTTTGGGTTTTTCCAAGTCCCGCCTGGGGATACGGAGGGCTGCCTCTGTGTGGTGGCGCTTTGGTTCTTGCGCTCGGCGTGTGGTAGTGGTGGGCCATACCCAGGCCATGTCCCATCTGATCAGGTGCCGTTCCGTCTGGTAGGGTGCGTCTCATCGGTCAGGGCGCGTCCCATCGTATTCCATCTGCATTAAATGGGAAAGGGAGAGGGTTTTTCGCTCTATCATTTCGACTTTCCTGATCGGCGCGCATTCCCCAACTGCTGCGCCCTTTTCCTTAAGTAGGAAAAGGGAGAAAGTTTTCGCCCTGTTCCATCGCCTATTCCTCATCTGCCGCCTCCTCTCATTTTCCTTCTTGTCGAGAGCATTCTTGAGAGCCGTGGCGGTTTCTAGGAAAGAAAAGGGGGAGAAAGAAAAGGGAGAGAGCGAGGGAGAAGAGAAAACTCACAAATCCTTTTGCGATCCTGGAGCAAAATGTCGGACTAGAGGTCATCCACTGTGAGGGAGTCGGTGCTGAAGTCCTTCGCCGTGAAGGGGTTTCTGCTGCCAAAGGAGGTGGCGCACTGGATGGCCCCTGGGAGGGAGGAGTTCCCGCAACCTCGGCCCGGCGAGGTGGTTTCCCTTCTCACCTTCTAAGAGCACGGGTTAGGATACCCTGCGCACTGGTTCCTGCATGGGCTCCTTAATGAATGGGGTCTGGAAATGCAGCACCTCAATTCGACGGGGGTGCTGCATATCACCGGCTTCGTCATCGTCTACGAGGCCTTCCTCGGGATGGAGCCACGCATGGACTTCTTCCGGTGGTTGTTCTCTGGGCGAGCTTTGTCGATGGGGAATCCACCCGAGGTCACGCCGGTGGGGGGCTTTGCTCTGCAGAGAAAATGGAGCGTGGGAGGCTCGTATCCCGCGTACATCCCCTGCGACTCCAACCGGGGATGGCACGGGGAGTGGTTTTATATTAGGAACCCGGTGGAGGCGCCGTTCTCGGAGTTCACTAGTGAGAGGCCGGAGAAGCGGGATAGTTGGTCGTGGGGCCCTTCCCATCGAGAGAAGAAGAAGGTGGAGATCATTGGGGAGGAGCTCCAGAAGCTCGTGCGGCGTGGCCTTGATGGGGTGCGAGTGTTCCACACCCTCTACCACCGCTGGGTTGCTCCATTGGTAGAGAGGGCGTAGCCGATGTGGAGGTACGGCGGCCCGTCGGACCCCGATCGCGTGTTGCCGGAGGAGCTACCGGATGATGAGGTATGGAGTCGCCTTGACCGGGTGCTGCAGCTGAAGCCCAAAGAGAAGGTTGGTGGAAAGCCCGAACCTTTCAATGCTTCGGTGGTGTCCAGACTGGTATGCCACAGAGGTGGATGACATGATTTTCTCTGAGGAGCGATGTCAAGTCAGAGCTCGAGTCGGAGGATCCCACAGAGGTGGATGACATGATTATCTCCAAGGAGGAGGAAAACCAGGAGGTCGTGGTGACCTCGGCGGAGCGTCGTGACCCTGCGGCAATGTCTACTGGCGGTGAGTAGGAGGCAGAGAGGTGCGTTGAGGTTCCCAGGCTGAGTAAGCGTGCCGCGAGCGCGAACGCCATCGGCGAACGGGAGGCAAAGCGGACGTGGTCACCATGCCCCTCGATGGCGTCACCAGTCTCGTCCTCGCCTGCTGCGGGCGTGGCCGAGCAGGCCAGGAGGTCAGAGGAGCGGGCTTGCACCCGTGCATCACCGAGACCTGTGCCAGCGCATGACATGCTGTGGGAGGATGCCCCGCCTGCTACGCTGGTCGGTGCATCCCGAGCCGAAGATCACGGCGAACCGCAGGCCGAGCAAGAGCCGGTTGGGACGACTCCACCCGCGGCTGAAGTGAGGGGGCGCGGGTCACAGTCTAGGAGCAGTCCTCATCCTGCGGGCCCATCGATGCCAGGTCTTGGCTTCAGAGTCGTGCCGCTTATCTCCCGGTATGTTTTTTCTTTGTTTCTTTTCGATCTCGCTATTGAGTCTTTTTTGGAGTATGACTGACCATTACTCTTTGTTAGCGGCGGGACGGTGGCAGGGTTGAGCATCGCCCCAACTCCCGTGCAGGAGGTTTGGAGGCCCACCCTACAGCGCGCAGCGGCGAGCGACGGAGGGAACAGGGTGGTGGCGGTGAGTCCTTCCCTTTCGGGGGCGGTGCCCCCCGGGTCGGTTGCCAGTACGGAGGCAGCGGCGGCGACGGTACTGGCGGCAATCTCGGTGGTGATGGCGGAGGCTTCGCTGGTGGTGTCCCTCATGGCCCCTCCTCCACCAGCTACGGCGGAAGAGGAGAGGGAGACCGAGCTCTCTGCCTCACTAGGTGGAGGGCTACACAGCTCACCCTCGCGGTCGGGGCTGAAGGCGTCGTGCGAGATGCGGCCGAGACGGAGTCGGAACATCCGTCGGTGGCCCGTTCAACCGAGGTGGTGGAGATCCCATCCGACGACGAGGCGGATGACGTGGTGGAGCTGCCAGTGTCGTCGTAGGAGCTGGCGGTGGTTCGGTCGGAGGCTAGGCCATCTGACGGGCTGTCGGAGGGTGACCTAGAGTGGCCCTGCCCCGAGGACCCGCCAAAGGTGCAGTTTGTCCTTCGGTATTCCTAGGAGTGTTAGCTCTAGGACATCCTTGGGGGAAAGGACTTGCCATGGAGTCCGAACTAGCCAACCTGTCGGTGAAGCTCGAGGACGCCTAGGAGCGGGTTAAGTCCGCCCAACAGTTAGCCTAGGTCGACCTGTAGCTCGCCGCGGAGGTGAGTTTCCCGTATTTGTTCTTGATCTCTGAGTCTCTTGTTGGTTGCCTCAGCATGCTTGCTTTTGTTTTTGTAGGGTCTGAAGAAGATGTTGTCCCGCAAGTCCCGTTTCCTCCGGATGGAGCATGCCCGGACGATCGAGCTTGAGCGTCAGCTGGGTCCACCGCCGTGAGTCCCAAGATTGGGCGACCAAGGTGACCGCGATGCGGGAGGAGGAGGAGCGTGCAGCGGAGTGAGCGACCGCCGCTGAGCGGGGCTTGAGGCGGCGAAGTCCCGCCAGGCAGAGACCGAGGTGAGGTTGCAGAAATCCCTGGCGGACACCGAGGCAGCGCTCCAAAAATCCCTGGAGACCCTTGAGTCAGAGCGGAGCGCCTTGGTGTCGGAGCGGAATGCCCTGGAGTCGGCGCGAAAGGCCCTTGAGTCAGAGTGAAAGGCCCAGTCGGACGCAGACCAGGAAGTGCTCGTGCTTCAGGGCTAGGTGATGGGGACGGAGTAGGCGAGCGCCCGGCTGCGCGAGCAGGTGGCCCGGCAGGCGGAGGAATTCTCCACCCTTGAGAACTTCCACCTTGGTACGTATCTTTTCTGTTTTTCGTCGTGTTGGTTTCTTCATTCAACTTGTTTCTGAGCTTGTCGCCCTTCTTCCAGAGCTGGGCGGAAAGGTGAAGTCGTTGGAGCGGGACTTAGAGACGGTCAAGGCGACTTTTGGCCAGAATGCAGAGGAGCTGGCCAAGTCCCTTGAAGAGCGATGTGCTCTCGAGGGGAAACTTGACCAGATCCACAATGTTGCCCAGCTTGTCGTCTCGGAGGTCTTCGGGTCAGTGCCAAGTACTAGCGCACCCACCGTCTAGCTGGCGGAGGTCCTGGATGAGGTTCAGGCCCTTATCACAAGCGGGCTATTCTACGGAGCGTCGGGGGTGTTGACTTTGGTGGCGACGTACCATCCAAACCTAGACTTCGCCACTATCTGCAGTGGGTATGCCGACGGCTTGAGCACGGAGGACATCCAATCGCTTGGGGAGAGCTTGGTGCCGCACGCAAGGTTGGTGGCAGAGCAAGTCTCTACGTAGTGGGTAATGAATGTCTACCATGAAGACATGGCCGGAAGCATGCGTTGGGGGGACGTTGCCCAGCCTGCGGATGGCACAGAGCCTGGGTCAGAAGTGGACGTCGTCCCGCCTTCAACCGTGCCGAATGTGGCCCCGCCCGGGAGTGAGCAGCCCGCACCTTCGCCGGTCGCACCGATAGTAGATGCCACCAAGCCGCCCCAATAGTTTGTAAAGTATAAGTAGTTTAGTAGATGCAAAAAGTTTAAGTTCATGGGGGAGCCCTCGTGTAAACATTCTTGTGTATTCAATGACTACAATCGGTTTTGTTTTTTCTGATGGAGTCACTCCGTTCGGGGAAGCTTGTCCCTTTCGTTCCTTAGTTTTACCTTAGCATAATTTTGTTTTTTATTCTTTCTTTTTCATACTTGCCAATTGGTCCTATAGGCTGCAACCTTAAGAGCCCGGGCGTGGCCCGCGAGGCTCAGCTGCTCGTAACCGTAGGTAGAGGTGGCGTGCGATCGGTCGGAATATTTTAAAGCAAAGCTACGTAAGGCAATTTAAAGGAACGAACAACCCTTTTGTTCGGGTAGGAAGGAGTTTCACCATATGATAGTAAAAGAAAAAGAGAGGTAGTAGTGCACCCTCGTGGAGTCCCCGAGCGACCCGGGGCAAAAATTTTCAGGTCGGGCGCTTTTATAGGAGCAAATGTTCAATAAACAATGGTAAGACTGAATTTTAGGGGAAGAAACGACATAGCTGTTCCAAGCATTGGTGAGAATGTCATTGTTGTTGTCCTTCAGTCGGTAGGCGTCCGGTTGGGTACCTTGACCTTCAGTCGTCCAGATCCTTACCCGCTACGCCCCCTTTTTTGGCCGCTGCTTCTTCACCTTTTTCTTCCTTTGGCCCGTCGGCCTGTCGCAGAATGCGCTTGAGGAGCTCACAGTCCTTGTAGAGGTGTTTGACGGGGTAGGCGTGGTTGGTGCATGGGCTCTCCATGAGCTCATTGAAGTGGCCCAAAAGGTCCTGTCGGGGCTGCTTGCCCGTGTGATCAGCCGTGCCGATCAACGCAGAGTTGGCCGGTCGGCGGCGATCTTTTCTGTTCTTTTTCCCCTTCTGCATGGAGGGGCCCTCATCCTAATCCTGGCGCTTGGCCTTGCCTTTGCCTCGGCCTCCGTTGGAGCATGGCGGGAGTGGCGCTCGCTAGAGGCGTTGGACAAAGGTCCGTGGTCTCGGGCCATCCGGGCTGGGACTCCGGTCACTGCTGTGAGCATCTCGGTTCGCCCCGAGCTGCTCGTGTATAGGCAGTCGGTGCAGAGCGGTCGCCAAGTCAATACGAGGCGGAGATGCGGCCTCCTATGCCGCACTTGGCGGCTGTAGCGGTGAACATGTGGAGCGATTCATCTAGTGCGTCCCCACTCCCCTGGTGGGGAGAGAGACCGCGAGTCAGTGTCGCGATGTAGAGCTCTCCGCCTATTGAACGGCAGTGGTCTCCACTAGTGCCCAGAGGTTCTGGTGGATCGCCTGTTCCTGGGGGTCGTTCGGCTCGGGAAGGCCGCGTAGAAGCATTGCCGGGCGGCGATGTTCTGATTGGCCCAAGTGAACTATGGGGGATCGTTCCCCTATCCATGGCGTTACGCTGGACACGACGGGCGTGACCCCGGGTATCGCTCGCCGGTTTATGCGCATGGGGCACAGTGTGGTGCGCCGAGCGCACTGGCGTAGTCGGCGGTTGGTTCAGCTGCTGTTGTCATAGCTCCTCGCCGTGCTCCCGTGTGAGCGCGGGGGTCTCCGCATAAGGGTCTGGAGGGGTGTAAGTCTGCAAGGACTCCGTTAGCATCGGTGGCTGTCCCGGAGCGTCCGCCATAGCGCACTCCCGGGACGGACGGTGGCTAGGCGCCATGACGCCGATGCTGGAGCCATCACTCTCAATATCGTCATCCATGAGGTCGAGAAAACAGGTGGGAGCATAGCTCACCATCCCCACGAATTAGGACATGAGAGGGGGCGGCGCCGGCATCCTTCGGAGCCCCCGGGCGTACACGTCCGCGGGAGACGTGAGGCCGTAGGGGAACCGGTCGCGTGGCGGTTGCGGCGGGGACAACGGAGTCCCTTTGGATAATCGGAGGAAGATAGAGAATAGGAAGTAAATAACAGTATGTACATTACTCACAGCGGGGTTTGAGCAGAGAGTTTGCTCGGAATGAAGCGCAGATGCCCTGTCGTTGAAGTCGCGGTGCGTCTCGGAGCCGATGGAGGGTGCCCCTCCGACAGGCGCCGGAACGAGTGCCTCCTCGTGGAGGTGTAGTACACCGAGCCGGTCGACGACGAAGTCTAGGCTTCCAAAGAGAAAGGCCTGGGATGGCTCAGAGACGGGTGGAACCCACATCCCAACAGGTGGGAGTGTGGGAAACTCCAGTGAGCCAAAGCGAATCGTATCGCCTGAGCCCGCCATGGCGAAGGTGGCGGAAAAGTGGGCCATCCGATGACCAAAAAGTGTTGAACGTACAACGTCTTCCCCACGGACGGCGCTAACTGTCGGTGCAGAAAGTGACCAACAAGTAAATATTTGTAGTTTTGCCGTACGTTGTGATCGGAGGTGGCCTAGCACTCAATGACACAGGGTTTATACTGGTTCAGGCAACGTGCCCTACGTCCAGTTTGAGTCGGTCGGTGACTTTATTCCTGAGCCTAGGTGCTCGAAGTTTGCAGTGGGGTTACAAACGAGAAGGAGAAAGATGGGGGGTACAAGAGGTCCGGTCGAACTCTGATCAGAGGGACCGAAAGCGACGGGAGCCCCGCTATGAGCTAAGTGTTCAAGCATGTGCTTGTGGTTCGAACCTGGCGGTTCTGTGATTGTGAACTAGTGAACTTGATCGATCTGAATGAATCTGAATCAACCTGAATGAACTTGAATGTTGGGAGAGAGCGCATCCCCTTTTATAGATGAAGGGGATGGCCTTACAAGTGAGAGGGAGAGAATACGTATGCTTCTAAGCCTTGTTGCCCACGCCGGCGGGTACAGGATGATGGTAGGCGCCCACAACACTGTTGGATGTCAGATGCACATGGGAGGTTGCGTCATTTTGTTCGGGTATGGTAGATGTCGGTACCTGCTATACTGTTGATGCCCAGAGGCATGTGAGGAGTTTCACCATGTTCACTCGGTACGGTAAATGCCGACGCCCACAACACTGTCGATGCCCAGAGGCATGTGGGGGGAGCCTTACCGTATGGGAGTTAACGGCACCCACAATACTGTAGAGGAAAATGTCGGCGCCTACAACACTGCTTGGGTTCTGTCGTGCCAGGGAGGTCGTAGAGCACTGTTCCTACAAGTGTATAGGGAATGGTCCTCGGTATTGTGTTTTGACTTGTGCGCCCTGCCTTACTTTCTCTATCCGTTTCCTGGTCCTTACCGAGCGGGCGTCCCCGGTCGGTTGGTCCCAGTCGGTTCTGATCGCGCCAGTCGGAGAAGAGCGGTGAGCAGGGGTTCGGCGCATCCCCGGTCGGAGACGCGGGTCGGAGTCGGAAGTGGTGCCTTGGCTAGGCCTTTCGGTCGGAAAGGTTGTCCGGAGGTGGGCTAGAGACCGAGCGAGTGCTCCGGTCGGAGAGGCGGGCCAGAGTCGGAAAGGGGGCGCGGTTCCTCCTCGGCCAGGCCTCCCGGTCGGAGATTCGATCGCCCCTCTGGCCTGTTATTCAGGTACTTGGGCCGGTCCATGAGTTGTGTGTTTGCCTGCTTGGGCCGAGCCTTTGTTGGGAGGCCGGTCCGCGAGGGACCCCGGGTTTATGAACCCGACACATGGTGAGGACTGCTTAGTGCAGATGTTCACCAAGGGGATTGACGGAGGTCGTCGCTTCTTCAAATGCCCGTGAGCATGGGTAATTGCTATTACATTTTGTTTGTTAAATATGTTTCTGAAATACCCTTCAACTCACAGGACATAGTTATTGTAGTCTTCCGAGTCCAAAGAAAACTGTGGGTTCACTAGATGGGTCGATCCTCGACCAATTTATCCGCATCAGCAGTACATCTACTACCTGCTGGACCAAATCTTCGATCTACAAAGGGAAGTTAGCAGCGGGTACAACGAAGACGAAGATGACGACAACAACAATGGTGTAAGTTTACATGAGGCACTCTGTAATGATCCATATTGCACCTGCCCTAATCATAAGAACAAGGGACCTCCATCGTCACCCTCGCCACCACCACCACCAACAATGGGAGGCTACTGTGGAGAAGGTGCAACACAATTTGCTATATGGCCACACTATTAGGATGATCCTATCTTATTTATATGACACACCATGTGTTTGTTGTTTGGTTTAATTATCTAAGGCATGTTAAGTTTAGTCGAAGGAACTATGTACCCTTGTTTGGTACATGTTCTCACACGCCATTTTGTGTGCTTGTTGTTCGCTTCAATTACCTAAGGCATGTTAAGTTTAGTTCAGGACCTCTGTACCCTAGTTCGGTACATGTTCTCACATGCCATTTCATGTGTTATGTGTGTTGAATTATATAATACCCCGCTTCGTTAGGTTTTGTCAGTAACATGTGATCATATTTCACTACGTCCATAATATTATGCTGAATATTATGACCATAAATAATGAAAACAACTATATAATAAAAAGTCCAATACTATGACACATTAAACAATACAAATAATATTAGAAGTACGTGCCAACAAACTAAATAACACAGTACATGATCTAAGCATGGCCATACTTAAAGTGCATTACATGACAACACAATGAAAAATCTAACAGTAGACAACATTGTTCATGAATAAACCATAGAACTAGCAAGTAATGGAGACTACTGAGTGCAACGAGGCCACTTTCTCTTACTCAGGGCATCGGGATTCTCCTCCATCGCTGCTTTCACTCGGCGTGCACGCTCAAGCTTGTTCTCCCTCTCCTCTCTGTACGCAGCAACACGCCTCCTTTTCTCCTCTTCCTTGTGCTCCTTTTTGCATCCTCCTCTCCATGTCTCTTCTCCATCATTTCCTTGTCATCTGCCTCTCACCGCAACAGTTCTGCATCCATTTCTTGTCTTCAGACTTGATCTCAGCATCGATCCACTGCTCAAAATCACAGAGCGGTGGAGGGGTCTGCAATAAATGCAATTATTACAAAAAAATCATGCAAGATTTTATATGACACAAAATAATTATTACACAGCATCAATTCATCACCATCTTGTTAATGCGGCGCTGACGAAGTGTAGGCTCAAACGCAAAATTGGAACACATCAAATACCTCTGCCTATACGTGTCCTCTTCATCAGACTTGGCTACCTTGCAAGGATCGCCGCAAAAGCACATGGGCACTGGAACACCACTAGGCAGAAGCAATGGATCGAAGGTATTTCCGGTCATCCGGCCATAACTATAATTTAGGCATTTTCGTTCTAAGAACCGAAAGCAATTAACATTAAACCCTACACCTAGGGTTTTTCATTTGATCAACAACCATGAACCCATATCATAACAATGTGCGCTGAGGTTACCTTGGTTTGGTAGCTTTTCCACGTCTTGGCATCTTACAGTTGTATAATATAAATATTAAAATTGCATGAAACCCTAAGTAATGACAATTCTTAAGTTGAAAAATATGACTAATATATACCGAATCGATTTAAAAAAAACTAGGAGGGAGCGAGGATACCTTGCTCTCGAAAATCTACGGATCAAATCAAAGTTTTCAAGGTCCAATATGTCGATTCGTAAGGTAGGGCAAAGTGTGGAGAGAAAAAACCCGAGAGGGAGAAGAAAGAAGAGGAAGAAAGCTCGGGCAGAAAGGTTGGGCGTCGGGTTAAAACACGAGCTCGGCGCCAATAACCACGGCGCCGAGCTTGACGCCAAGATCCACGGCGCCGAGCTGGCTGCCATGTCAGCGTCCACGCCGCCTAACGTGGCTCCGACCTAGGTGCCGAGATGTGTAAGCCCGGCACAACCATCGATTGCGCCGAGCTAAGGGTCCAGATTTTAAAAGCATACCTCTAGGTATATATTTGTGAATTTTTTTTAAAAAAGGCTAAAAAAATAAAAAATTCGGCACCACCGTCGCAAGTCAAACAGTTGCACGAGGTTGTCATCACAGCCAGCCAGCCAGCCACGCTCAGAAGCAACGGATGTTGCAGTCCGCCGGGACCGGGAGAGACGCAAAGGCACGGAACGGACAACGGAGCCGCCGCGCGCGGCATGCATGGGTCGGGTCGGTTTCGGTGGGTATGGCTCATGCGGGTGATCAATGCGGCGCGTGGTACTCGTACGTGCCTCGGTGCCTGGCCGTACAGGTAGTAGTAGGTAGGCAGATTTGGATGCACCCGGGCTTCCACTCATCAACCAACCATACGGGCCTCGATCCGTCCGGCCGGCTGGCGCGCGGTCGATTTGGGCGCACGAAGGTGGCCGCCGCCGCCGCCGCGTGTATTTACTCCCCGTGATCGCATTTGCGGCTCGCTCCTACTCGCCCTGGCCGCGGGCCGCGGCGTTAACCGTCGTCGGCAGGTGGGCGAGGCAGCAATGGCGATGAGTGAATGCCCGTCTTGCTTACGCGCGCGCGCGTGTGCACGTTTTCCGTTTAAACTAGTTTGTCGTCTCGGAGAGCAGCGCGCCCGTGCACTGCACTAGTTCTCGGTCCGCGCTCCGCTCCGCGGTGGACCCTGGACGCGCACGGCGCACTGTGCGTGTTAAGTTGGCCCCTGCGTTCGTTGTGTGTGTGGGGGGGGGGGGGGGGGGTGCATGTACATGTACTCTGCTTTTGTCCTGAGTCCCTGACCAGTGTGCTCTACTCCTAGCTAGCACTGTGCAGCAGCTCCCGTATTGGTGCACTGGCGCCGTGTTCCCGCATGTGTCCATGTACAACGCCAACCAACGGAACCATGGGCTATATTCCAACAGTACATGCATGGCGTTGGTGTGCCCCGTGCCCTTTGTGGAATCCATGGTGAATCCGTGTTGATTAAGGCCACGTTTCTTCTCCAACTCGTGACGTAGTTTCAACACATCTTTTTACCAAACGGGTAAAATCTCAATAGCTCCTCGGGTGTAGCTCCTAAGAAGGTGCTATCACAAGAGGCCGGTCTGCATGAAGATGAAAAAACAAGCTCCTACCAGTCTCTTGGGCATCTGACCTCTCTCAGCCTTTTATGACAATACAGGAGAAATTGTAACAGGCAAACATTTTTACAAAAAAACAACTTTAACCCCACTCGTGAAACCGAAGAAAAAAAATGGTGTTTCACCAGTGAGATCGGAATAGGCAGCTGATGCGCAAAGCTCTTGCCACATTTTTTTTAGAAAAATAAAGGAACCCACCATAGTTTCTTAACAAAAACTTATATAAATCAAACTTTACATCACGGTCACATGGACCTCCTCCTCCTCCTTTCTCTAAACTTTGAAACTGCCACCTTCCAATCTTCCAACGACCATGACACCACCCGATCTTAGAATGGCTACTACCTAATTAAACTCCGATTGTTTAGGCCATCTTCTTGGCGCGAAGGTCATTTCGGTTGGGTATTGCGCTCGAGTGTACCGAAGCTTGGAGCTTCTAGGGCCAAAATGTATATTTTATGTGTGCGTGCAATTCAACATACATTATTGAAAATGCACGAAAACTTAGTTTTGAGAGTGAGAGTGAGTAAGCTTTCTAGTGGTTGACCCGACACATAGAGCGTCGTCAGATGTGTGGGCCTACACCTACTATTCCATCATATTGCATTCCATCTCTTCCCTCGTCTGCCTCCAATTCGTTTTCTCCTCACACATGTTTTCTCTTAGATCCTGGCAGAAGGGGGCGAACGCTATGAGGCTAGGCATAGCGTTGATTAGTGTCAGCCTGCATTATTAGTGGCGAGCGATGGAGATCGCAATTCATGAGAGGGTGTTTAGCGCAAAAGACGGCCACACACCATAGCATTAGGACGTGTGGACAGCAAACCACCAAAACGTGAATACCAAATAGTCCGGCGGTGGCAAAAAGGTAGCAGATAAAAAACGTGAACATCGAACGGTTTGGCACGCACTAGCGTTTTTGTGAACACTAGACGAACACATGCCAAGAGACATTTTGGGATCTGCCCTATGTCTAATGGCCCATTTGGTAGGGATTCATCGACTCTGGATTCACCCCACAAAATACTGCACAAGCACTGTTTAGCACTATTCACATAATCCCCTTTTCTCTCTCCTCTCCCCTCTCACAGCAAGTGAAGCCCGCTTTTTCAACTCCACCGGCTCTGTAAGAGCAGGAGAGAGGAAAAGGAATTCCGCGAACAATGCTAAACAGTGTTGCTACACAGATTTTGTCGTGAATCCGAGCCCATGAATCCCTTTAATCAAGTTTTCCTCTTTTTGAAAAAAATATCTATAGCATTTTAGTGGAATAACGCTTTGTTTGTATACATAGACTTTTACATGCTAATTGTGAATATAATTTTATCTATATAATTTCGTGTATATAAATATGTTTTATTTAAATTATGCATACGTGAATTTATGTCTTTGTGTATAAAAATGTGTTTTATATAAATGTTTCTTCAATATTTCATATAAATATGTGTACGCAAAAGTGATACTCGAGTATATGAATTATGATAGCATCGTCATTGTCCGGAAACACCGGACACGAGTGCACACAGACTATGCACGATCGCACGCCATGGCCCACGGACAAACGTCGTACCGTCTCGACATCAGAAGGAAACGTCCGGTGCTTCTATTGGGACGGGGAGCGGCCGTGCATGCAGGCCACGACCGATGATCGATCGATCGCCCGTCTCGAGAGAGAAAAGGGTGAACAGAACGGACAGACAGACAGGCAGATTGAGACGGACACAGACAAAGATCGGTGGGGTTACTGGTGAAGCCCTGTGCCTCCATCTCCATGCATGATCAACCGTGTCGGCCGGGGCAAGTGAAAGCAGGGCGCTGTGCTCGTGGCCGTCGTCGGTCGCCGAGGAGACGCCCGCACGCGCGCGTACACGGACACGGCGTCCGTCCGGCCCGGCGCTAGCTCCTCCGATCGGTCGTGGGGAGAGGAGGGGAGGGGCCATGATTGCGTCCCCCACGTAAAGCGGCGTGCCGTGCGGCGAGGAGGGGAGGAGGCGGGTGCGTGCCTGTGCCTCTCCTCGTCGCGCAGAGGGTGAGTACGTGAGGGCGCACGCGGTCGCGCGGCGGAAAAAGCCACCAGCTCTGGTTCGCGCTTTTACGGAACGGCGCGGCGGGGACCCGCGGCCGGGCTGAGACGTCTGGTGGGGACGGGGGGCGCGTGATGTGGCGAGGCGATGCTTCGTCGCTGCCGGTGCCCCCGGTGCATGACTGCATGCATGGTCCTGGTCCTGGTCCTGACACTCTCGAAAGCCAGCAGCCACAGCTGCCACCCACTGCCCACAGGCAGAGGCAGGGCCGTGGCGTTGGCTCTCACTCTCAGGCTGCCGCTGCCGCCCGATCGTGGCCGAGCCGAGCAAAGGCAAAGCACAGCGCCTAGACGCAGAGTTAGAAATCACTCAAGCTACAGTTTGAAATCACTCACTCGCAGCCTTTCCGGTATCGCCAAAACACGTGCTGCCGGTACAATTATTGGCGATTATTACGCTCGCGCCCGGCGCTGTGTAGCCAGACAGACCTCGCGCTAGCTACCTGCATCATCGCTCGCTGGGGCGTTGCGTGCGCTCTGCTCTCATGCATGCATGCATGGCGATCCTTCAATTACTAGGCAGGCAGCTGAGGCCGGCACTGTGCGAGCGAGTGGCGGAGTGGGGCGCCTGCGCCTCTCCGCGACTGTGAGGAGGAGCTGCCTCTCTGCTCTCATGGTGGTCATGGACCAGGCAATGCACGCTGAACGTTTGTGAGACTGTAGGTAGGTATGTTTGATTTGCATCGTGTGCAGAACTGCAGATACATTCAGAGTTACAGACTGCTGAGCCGTTGCTATGGATCGTCCTGGAGTGAGAGAGCTTTTCTCGCTTTCTGCCAACCCTCTGCATCCGCTGCTGAATGTTGGCCCGATCCTCTGCATCTATATAAATGATCATTGTGGTAGTAGTTTTTAGCACTTGAGAGTAAAAGAGATGAATTTTAACTTTAATAATAGCAATACACATATTTTTTTATTTATGATTTTTCCAATATATAGAAATCAAACTAATATTTTTTTTTATAAAAATCAAGGTTAATTTATATATTTTCTATTTATAATTTATATTGGCTATCATTTAGGTATATTTCTTTTGCATTCATTTGGAGATCAATCTAAATTTCATAGTCTCTTATTCAAACTTCGCTTTTACTAATTATGTTTTACGTGAACTCTTTATTTAGGTAAATTAAATTGATATTTTTTATTAATTTATTATTCAAATGTGCTATTCATTAATCACTATATTAGTCATATACTCTTTCATTTAATTTAATCTGTTAGATCATCATAAAAACATTAAATGTAGATTGTATGTGGCATAATTTTTTCTCAATAAATCTAGACCATTAGATCAAGATAAAATCTAACGATGGATGATCTTATCTTTTTTTAATTAATCTCGTAATCTCTATGATTTTCAACCTCTTCAATTAATGACCTAATTTCCTGAATTCTTTTTATTCAAATCTTGAGCGTGCGTTGAGTTACAATCCATTCACGTGATCTCATCATTCTTAATTTGATGATTTAGTATCCTAATTTGGTCTCGTTCGATCTGATCTCGCATCATATATCTAATTATCTAAACCATCAAAATTTGGCCGCACAACCAATAGCACATACACTTTTCAAAATTATGTTCATGATTTATATTTAGTTGATTTGCTTTCTAACCGAAATAGAGTAGAGAACATTTTGTCATTTGTTCAAATTTGGCTACTTATTAATTGTACTGGGCATTAACTCTTTATAATCTAGACCCTTAAGATTACCATAAAATCCTAAGATGCATACTCTTTTCTTTTTGGATTAATCTTGTATTTTTTTTTTTTGCCTCCCCACGAATATGGCGGCTTCTTTTAACATATAATAGATAATGGATTGTCAATTTGAGATTTCACACCGACGATTTCTCGTTGTCGGTAAAAACATGTCAATTTGGCAATTTTCCATCCAACTTTTCCGTGTCTGCCTGATCAATGGCATCAAAACGTGCCAGGACAAAAAGTGATGTGTCCACTCAACAAGGCAAGGTACTACATGAAGTCATGAACCATTTAGCAATCTAGAGTGGACCCAGTGGACAAGAGGGCAAGCGTCCGTCAACTTTTCACCTTCTTTTGAGAAAACAGGTCTATATCTTTTGAAACTGCACCAGTGATTTGCGTACTAGTATGTTTTTTAGGCTAACGATTGCTTTGATTTGGTGTCGAAGCTAGGGCATTCGGTCAGTAGTACTTTGATGAATAGTAGCGCTTTGTTGTATGCATTATTACATGTAACTGCTCCCAGGGGGTGTTGCGCTGCGCCATATAAAGTTTTTACTGACCTTCAACGGTCACTACTCCCTCCGTTTGAACTGTAGTTTTATCTTAAATCAAACTTGTTTAGTTTTAACCAAATGTATGAAAAAGTATGTTCTCATCTATAATATCTGTGGAGCAACCACAAGAGAAGGGGGCGACCAGGCAGAACTGCTAGAGAGCGGAGAGGTAGAGGGTCGGTTGTTCTGCTTCCTCTACCTCACGGCGTCGCTTGTGGAGTGTGGGAAAAAGGGAGGAGGCCGAGCACTCGAGCGGATATAGAGACAAAGAGAGCCACAGAGTTTTCTGCGTGCGGTGTGGTGGACGGGAGCGAGGGCTAGGGGGAGCCTATAGTTAGGGACTTGGGGTTAGTAAAAAGGGTTGGCCGAATGGCCCATGGGCTTTATCTTAATGTATTTGTAGGGTAAATTCAATCATTCATGCATATGGACCTTAACTTTAGGGTTTCGATACACCCGTAGGGGAATAATAAAACCCATCCCCGCACCCACCCAGATTCCAGTCCTCGAGCCTCAGTCTGGGCGTTCGGTTAACCGAAACCGATCGATTCGGTTCTTCGGTTCTTTAGCTAATTCGGTTATCTGAGAAGAAGGGACCGATCGGTTACTTTGAAAATGTGGAACCGAGGAATTTCGGTTTCGGGTAATTCGGTTCGGTTTCGGTTCTAATCGATGGAACCGGATTTTTCAGGAACCAAGAAACAACCCATTCAATTGCAAATTTCGGCAACATTTGCCCTGATTTCCATGCAGTCAAAAGGGACAATTTAAACAGCAATGCAGCATAAAATAACAGTACAACACATATATGTTATTGTTCTCTCAAATATTCAAGCATAGAGCAATATTCAAGCCTGCAGTAAAAAAACAAGAGGTCCAACAACATAGCAATGCTCCAGGCGTCCAGCACCACACACACACATATTCAAGCATACAGAGCAATGAAAAAACAAGAGGTCCAACAGCACAAGTGAAACAATAAGTCCACCAGCCTGCAGCCCTGTACGGCTGCACCTTCACAGGAACCAGTCCACACTCCACAAGTCCACAGCCACTCGCCCACTCCTTACTTCCTTAGCTAGCCTGAAACAATATTTGCAAACTGAAACAAATAAGGAAAAAATATATTTATGATGAGTATATGACTACAAGAAAGATATATATAGCTCACATGGTCATTTATCTTTAGATTATTTCTTGTTCTTGCTTTTCTTTAAGGATTTGCTTGGATTGGAGGACTTGCTTGGCTGTGATGAGCTGATGGTGGTGGATGTAACCATCTTCTTTTTGCTGCCTTGGATTTGTGACTCGGCAGCATGGGCATCAACAATGGCCTTGTCCTTGAATTCTTGAATAAATACTGAAAATAGAAAACAACAAACAAAGAAAACATTAAATATTTTTTTCATTGTTGAAAACAGTAAAGAAATGGTACAATAAATGGTCATCTTCTAGTTTGGTCAATTCTTCTGTATTCTCTACTAAGCTGATGGGAGTTGCTCTTCTAAGCCAATCTTGAGTGCAAACAAGAGCTTCAACCATAAATGGAGTGAGTGAACTCCTAAAATCATCTAGAATACGTCCACCTGTGTTAAAGGCCGATTCACTAGTAACTGTGGATATTGGAATGGCGAGCACACTACGGGGCAATGTAGACAATATGGGAAATCTAGTGGATTGCCCCTTCCACCAAGCAAGAATAACAAACTTTTTGGTATCTTCTTCACACTCTACAACCAAGTACCTATCCAGTTCAGTCCTGCTGCCCCTGCTGCAACTGCTTGTTCCATTGTTCAGCTTAATCTTCTTTGTCAGCTTAGTCTTCAACTTTCTAGCACCCTCTCCACCTTGCTTAGATGGGGGTGATTCACTTGGTTGGGGCTGCACATCACTTGGAGAACTATTGATCCCACATGCTAGATCTGGATGCCATCGGCTTTCTCTTCTTTTCCTCCTCAGCTTCTACATCAATGACCTCCTTCTCCTTCTCTGCATCACCATCAGCCCCAGTAGCAGCACCATCCTTCTCTGCATCACCATCAGCCCCAGTAGTAGCACCATCCTTTTCTGCATCACTATCATCCTTGAAATTCCCATCACTCCCGCCATAGGTCTCTTCCCAATCCCTCATGTCTTGGTCCATGTCCTTGTCAGACATCTGAAGAAATGCAGTCAAGTTATCAACTACAAATCCCCACAACAAATTAGTCACAAATACAGTCAGATCTTTAACACTTACATTGCAGGACGCAATTGATGTAGCCATTGTGGAGTAGATCACAAGAAGTGGCGGCCGGCGACGGCGGCTTAGGGCCGGCGGCCGGGTGGGTGCAGGGTGCGTCCTGCCTCCTGCGCCAGTGTTGGACTGCTGGCCGCCTACGCCTAGCCGGCTGGGGGCTGGCCATGTCGGCCTGTCGGGGTCGAGGAGGGGAGGGGAGGGCCGGAGACCGGAGGGGAGGGGTCTCGAACTCGGTGTCGGGAGCACCGGGGCCGTGCGCCGCGGGGTGGACGGCGAATCGGCGCGGTGGGGGTGGTGAGGACGAGGAGAGTGACGGAGTGATATCGATGCTTAGGGTTTACCTCTGTTTGGGTTGGGCTGTATTCTAGGGGCCTTTACATAGTTCGGTTATTTCAGGTCAATTCGGTTAACCGAGTGCTAGAACCGAATTAACCGTAATAATTTCGGTTCCTGGGAACCTGGAACCGAACCTGGGACCGAATATTTCGGTTTCGGTTCCGGTTAGTTCGGTTCGGTTTGGTTCTCGGTTCTCGATTTTTTTGTGCCCAGATTGACTCGAGCCCTAGACCTGTGGGGGCAAAAACAACCCCCCTACCCCATCGGGTCTAAAAGTTGCGGGTTTTGGTTCTAACACCTGATCGGCAGGATCGATTCTCCACCATCATCGGCACCACACTCCTAGTGGACAACACACGGTTTCTATTCAACTAGATGTAGGGTACCTATGTCCGAACTAGTATATAACCGTGTCCTATGTATTACCGTGATACGCTGATCACACTAGCCGGATGCTCGATCCATGCCTCCATCGTCACTTATTATGTACTAGCTCTTGCACATGTCCATAATTGGTTCTTTAATATCCCCCCCTGGATCTAGCATCCTTGAAATTAGAGCATAAATATGTCCTCCACAATAGGATCTGGCAGAGAACACATCATAGTTAGCTGTAGTTATGAATCAATAAACACATAATTGAGTCATAAAATATATAACTAAACATACCTTTTGCTTGTATGTCATGATTATCCAAGGATAAGTATTGACGTTCCCCGAGTCCTCCATCAAGGTCGGCATGAATCAGTGCCAAATGGTAAAACCACGAAATGATTCAACCTAGAAATGTTTCTGGTTTCCTACCTGTGAACGTGAAACAGGTTGAAGAGTGGTTTCACAGTTATTCTCTTCCGTTTCTTTTGCTTTCTTTATGTGCTAGTAATTGTAACTTTTAGTTGCATTCTATTTTTTAGTTCAACAAGTTAAAATGTGTTGTGTTTAAGTTGCTTCTGAACCACAAAAAGCTTGTTTTTTGAAATATATTTTTATTTATATGACTTGAAAAATATCTTTTCTAATCAATTAGAATCTAGTCTACTAGCTAAACGATTTTATAAAGTGATTCCAATTCATTATCTGGCGTTTCTAGAGAGAATCTAGATCCAAAATATTTCTATCAGAATCCAAATCCCTAAGAAATGCACCCTAAAATTTTATCAAACTTTTGAAACCTCAATAGTCAATAGCTTTTACTAGAATTTAAGTTTAGAAACATAGAAATTACGAGTAAAATTGTCTTTAAAAGTAAGTTCACAATTCCATGCGCTTTATTAGATATCGTAAACACATTTTGAACACATTTTTAATAGAAAATAGTCAAAATACTCTAAATAAAAAGCAGTAAAAATGGGCAAATGTAGGAAGCCTATAAATTTAACTCACTTATACCAAGTTTGTTAGCAAATGGACCTTTAACCATTGTAGTATTTATTTTAAAAGTAGTTTAACTCAAAACTATATATTTCGTTGAATGTTATCCAAAATTAGGTATGTTTGATCCATAGAGTTAATAGTTACCTGCTAATAGTGAGTTCTTTTCGATTCAAACCGGTCTGATCTAGCTAATTATTAGCTGATCTCACTTGTTAGGAGCTAATACTTAGCTAGCTAAAATTAGCCATGATCTATTAGCTAACTAACTATTAGCAATTAACAACGAATTCAAACCGGGCCCGAGCAACTCCCAAGAGCTTCTTTATATGGTTCCTTATTGATAGAAAGAGATTTTGGTTAAAAAATACTCTACAACAACTTATTTTAATTAGATCTCCAAATGTTGATATCATCTATTTTGGTCTCTCGCTAGTTAAAAAATAAAGACTAAGATTGACTCTCTAGAGTTATAGATAGGCAACGGGCCGGTCGGGCCCGGCCCGACACGACTCAAAGGGGGTTAGGCCGGCACGGCACGCCGTGCTACCCGGACCGTGCCGAGCCGGGCGTCATGCCTGACCGGCGGCCCAGGCATGGCCTGTTGGCCGTTTTTCGGGCCGGATCGGCCCGAGAAGCACTGGCAGTCCACCGTGCCGGGCTAGCCTGGGGCCCACGAGGAAGTGCGAGCAGCCAGAGAGAGGAGGAAGGGGAGGAAGTGCAAGCAACCGGAGATGGCGGTGGCTGTCGCGAGCTTGCCCTTGAGGCCCTTGACACCGGATTTGGCGTTGGGGTGAAGCTCGGGGTTGGCGCGCTCGCTCCCGCGACGACCAATGCCGGTTCCCAGCGGTGTCGCTCGACAAGATGGAGGGGGCGTCGCCGTCCGCCGTCATCGCTGCGAGCGAGGAGGTCGTGCGAGGAGAGGGAGGAGACGCTTGGCTGCTGTGCTGCGTCAGCTAGGAAAGGGGAGGAGGCGTCCCGCGTCCGCACTTGCCTCGCGGCCTCGCCCGACGCGAGGGAAGGGGATGGGGCATCGCGACGCAGAGGTGAGAGGAGCGAATGCAACGTGGGGAGAGGGCTGCGCGTGCGCGGATGGAGGAGAAGAAAGTTTAGTAGGACTTTAGAGTTAGGGGGGGTTGAGGCGTGGGGCTCTTAGCAGACTGGGCCGCCATCGGGGCGTGCGCAATGGATCGGGCAGTATCGTGCCGGCACATCGTGCCTGGGGCAAGGCCCAGGCACGGCCTGCTGTTTCGGGCCATGCTAGCCCAGGCCCGCTCGCCACCGTGCCGGGCCGTGCTGATGCCGGGAAAAATGCGGGCTTCTTGCCGGCCGTCAGGCCATGGGCTGCATGCCCATATATATATATATATATATATATATATATATATATATATATAGTTGTCCGAGGTATAAAGAAACTATTGAAAGATGAAATGATATAGAAAATAATTTTTATATAAATTGGTCTTTAAATAACAATTTAAAAAGTGAGTTTAACCAAGACGTTAGAAAGTGAAAGTTGAACAAGCTTTTCAAACAGCCGTTTCAGCGACAAGAACTGAAAATTGCTGCTGTGGCCAACTGGCCACACATTTCCACGCCCTGTACTGCCCTATGCGGTATTGCGGTCTGCCCGTATGCCGTATCTCGTTCACGGAATCACGGTCACGGCGCTCCACAAAATCTCGTCGCGGCCTCGCGGGTCTGGGCTCCGCGTCCGCGGCACCCTACACCGGCGAGCGGCGATCGTTGCCGCGCCCAATGGCCGCCATCGTAGCACCAAAACCCCTCCCGTTCCTCACCACCCTCACCACCCGCTCCTCACTTGCCCGCTTACCCACTCGGCGTTCCACCCAAACCTCCTGTTCCAGTGCCGGCCGCCGCGGTCCCGCTGTCGCGGCCAGTCCTCGTCCCGGCGTAGCTTGCAGGGTCCATTCCCGCCTTAGGTCTCTTCTCCCTCCCAGCGCGGCAGCCTCGCCCCCAACCGCGGCAGCGGCGGAAGGTATTAGGCGCGTATGAATTTGTGCTTTGTTGCAAAGTTGACTGGATGATGTTATAATTGTGTGTCTCTGATTTCTGAAGGCATGTCTGACCCGGAGCTGAGGCTGGTGCTCGAGCTCGCTACCGACGAGGAGCTGATGGAGGTGGAGGAGATCCTCTACGGCACCAGGTTTGAGTGCTTCCTGATTTTCGCTCAAGCTGTTTTGCCTATTTAGCTCTGATATGAGTTCATCAGATGGTTTGGATGATAGTATTGGGTTCTTAAGACAAAACTGGATGAGTTAATCTGGGATTCTTATAATGGTGTGCATCTGAAGTAAGTGACTGGGTATGTATGCAGCAAGCAAGTGCAGATTGATACTGTGTTTTGTTTGATTACTCTAATGCAATCTTTGGGTAGCGGTGCCATTGTGCCAGATTCAGTGCCTATTGCAGTTTGTATTTGGTGCTAGCTAATAGTAACTTCCATGTCTCAAAGTTCAGTAATAGTGACAAAGATGCTTGATTAAATACAACATATGTGGCAAGTGTGATTCCAGCTCTGCTACTAACTCCGATTTCAAATGCTGGCCGTTTTAGACCTGTGTAATAAGATTAAGAAAATAGATTGTTGACACTCAAAATTTTGGTCTTTGCGTCAAAATAGATCAAATGCTAGCCTCATTTGTACCATATTGAGCAGATCACTCATTTATAAATGGTAGTGTTTATATTTATTAAGCAGGGTTAAGGATGGAAGAAAAGGGTAAAATATTCAAAGAAATTCTAGGATGACTTACACTGAAAGAAAAGTTGCGAAGGCAGAAATGACCTACATTTAGATTTAGAATTGGATGGACTAACTGCATACGCAACAGGAATGCATAAGTGGTAACTTCAGTTGCTACACCTTTGTAGAATAAAAATGTATATGCATTGTAATGTATAATCTATGAGACAAAGATGATGGGGACTGGAAGTTTATGCAAGATAGTGGCCACAAAGGACTTAGTATTGTTTTTATGTTAAAAGGTAAATCTCTTTCTCCTTCTCTTTTGTGTTCTTCTGCTTATTGGTCTGATATTAAGAATTTGGAAAACAGTTGGCTTGTCCTTGTTTCCTTTTTCTTGATTCGGTCTTTAATTTGCTCACTTATTTAATTGGACCTACTCACCTACCTGATTTTTCTACATGGAGAGTACCATAGAATGTTAGTATGGTGCTAGCTCTTCATATCATACTGTTCCTCTGTTCACCTTCTCGAAATTAATGTTCCTTTTGTATTTCCTTTGTTCACAGCTATTTTAGTCCATTGCTAAAGTCAATTGCAAGAAGACCGAACTCAGATGGTGTTGTTGTTTTGGATGATATCGAGGAGAGAGATCATTTCATCTCAAAATTAGAGTCAAGGTTCCTGTATCTTGCTGCAGATGCTCGCTCTATCATAAGGTCAGTCAAGGAGCTCTTTTGTTGACCTATCTCTAATTGAAAAAAAGGGGAAAAAATGGTCCCATGACAGTGAAAGATTATGGCTATAGAAATACAGCACCAAACTGATCTAGTACACTTTAATACCAATGAGAGGTACAACGGTTAGAAATATATCACACAGTCATGTTTTCAGTCAATCTCGCCGTCTTCCTTTTCCATCTCATACCCGTTGCCTACAGCGCTCTCTTCCTCCAATCCCCAGTGATGCTTGTGGATAAGGATGATAACGATATGGAACGGTATTACAATATGGAAAATGAAAACAGTCGGTTTCGAATTTCCCATATTTGTGGAATGAACAAATAAGAAAACAGTAAAAAACTCCATATCCACGAGGGGGCGCCCTACCAAACCCAGGTCCACCGTAGTCCACAACAAACCAAGGCCTTTCTTGGATGCTGAATTGTACTAGGACTTGAGGCTAATCTCCCATGTATACTTGTAATCTTTCAGCCTCAGGCCTAACTGAACCCAAAAGATAGCCCCGTCACCATGTGGCCCTGAGGTGTTTCCTGACCATGAGCTAGCTTTGATACCTCTTGTTAGTGCTAGTGGATCCGGTCTAGCTTGCTATACCTACGAGTCGGTGTCCTAGGTCCACTAGAGCTCACAACAAACCAAGTTCTCTGGCCTAACTCAACCAAAAAGGCAGCCTAATGCTGAGGAGTGCCTCCACCTTATATGTTCTACTAACCCACCATCAGTTTCCGGTGTGGGACTAAACCTAACAAAACAGTTGTGAAATCGTTTGAAAATGACAACTTTTATATTTTGCTAAAATTGGAAACGATATCATAATATGAAAACTACATCAAACGGTATTGAATTTCCCGAACCCGCTTTTTTCATCCCTACTTGTGAAGGCAATTGGCAACCACAGGCTGGCGACCTCAACACTGCTACTAAAATCTGTCTCAAGGTGTTGCCTCTGGCCTGTACCTTATCTGCCCCGCCTGTTGCCCAGATGCTGAGTGACACATTCTCTGCCACCAGGAGATCCAGCAAAGCCACCTGCTGCCATGGGAGGCACTGGTAGAGGAGGAGAGTGGGTGGGGTTGCAGCAGCGTGAGGAGGTGAAGGTGCCATGGCGAGGTTGCTTCACCAATCTCTACTGGAACCAACCATGGCACAGCTCGAGCAAGTTTGAAGTGATTTAATTCTAAACCGATTGGATTTAGGTCTAATTGTTGATTGATATCGAGCTGCTACATCAGGTCGGGAGCGATTCAATGCCTTGCTTGTCCCTATGTGTATGGATTCAATTTGGAAGAGAGATTTAGTTGAGCTCTGAAACTGGATTCTAGTCTACACTGTTGTGAAGAAGTCCATCTGATGGTAGGGGCAAGTGATCTGGAGAGCGACACAGGCTGACAGAGAGGAATGTGTGTGATCAGACATTATGGTGGGAATTGCTCCTTAGACGTGTCACAATAGCAGCGGTCTGAAAACAATGAAGGGTGGAGGAGGAAGAGGTGCTCAGGCATCTGTCAATGGTGAAGAAGACGGAGGCTAAATGGAGACAACGAGGGATGGACAGAACTCTAGGAAGACTGACGGGGTGGTACATTTCTGAATGGCGCAATCTTTCAGAGACATTAGTGTACCAGGTCACTTAAGTGGTATATTTCTAAAACCATGATCTTTTGATTTCCCAAAACCAATTTTCCTTAAATGACCATTGCTAAATTGATTACATTCATAGTCAGCTCGCTGTAGTTCATCATTTTCTTGAAGCTTTTACAAGAACATTTTGCACTTTTCTCCGATTGTTCTTCATAGGAGGTGGAGACCATCATACAGAGATGTCTTGCTCAGAGTAAGAAAAAAAATTGGCGTTCGATGCTCTAGCAAATTGTGTACTGCAGACCTTGAGGCAGAAATATTTCTTCACCTTGTGGATGAATATTTAAGGTACTTACCCATAAGCATACCTTAAAAAAGGGTCCTTGGATAAGCATTAGTTTTGTATCCTCATATACAACATAGTATACTATGCTAGTTTTCAGCCCATACAACTCTATTCGTTCATTAAATGTAGATCCTCTTGTGAGTCCACTATTCTCAAAGTACCTTTGAATTTCCACACATCAGCTGCATGAAAGACCAACTTTCATTTCCATGGGATAAACAAAAATCTCCAAAAGAAACCTCTAGCCTTGGTGCAAACAACTGGAAGGTGCTTACTTATGTGGCTTGGAGGATTGGAACAAAGGGAATGGAAAATACCTTTCTAAAGGTTCTTTGCAATCCTCATTTTTCTATCCTTTTCCTTTCTAATCCTCTCATTTTTGTCACTAATTTAAATTTTTTTTCTTTATGGAAGGGTGGTAGTGCATTGACTTTGAAAACAATATATGAATCGGTATGTTATAGTCTTTATTTTGAAATATTGAATACTACTCCCTCCATTCTAAATTGTAAGTCATTTGAGCTTTTGGCTTTTGTTGTGCACCTAGATATATGCTGTGCATACATAGTAAAAATTATGTATCTAGAAAAGCCAAAAGACCTACAATTTGGAATGGAGGGACTACTTGTTCTCACTGCATTATTGTTTTTCATTAATTTCACTTACCATACCATTATGTTAGTTAGCCAGTAGACTGTCTGGAAAACTGCTGAAGGAGGCTGCAAATTATGAGATAAAGAAAGAACTTGTTAAGCAGGTATACCTATTTGTATTGATATTTTGCTATATTGTTCCTGATTTTATGTGCTCATTTGGAAATTGTTGACTGACCAATATATCCTTTCAGCTGTTCCACGTTGTTTTTGCTCGAATTACCTATAGCGTTTCTTATCTTAATATAGGCATTTTCTTTCCATTTGCATATCGACAAATGCATTGCAACTTGTGTGAATAGACTATACTCGCACATTGCATTTAATATTTGCTAGCTTCCTCCGTCCGCAAAGGGATGCAACTATGAGATTTGTGAAAGTCAAATTAGCTTAATTTTGATCAAGTTTATTGTGAATAGTACTCCCTCCGTTCCAAATTATAGTTCGTTTGACTTTTTTGACCCCAAGTTTGACCACTCGTCTTATTCAAAAAATTTGTGCCAACATAGTCAAATTTAAGTCATTCTTGAAGAATTTTTGTTAATAAAGCAAGCCGCAACAAAAGAAGTGATATTTTTTTTTGCACAAATTTTTGAATAAGACGAGTGGTCAAACTTGAGGTCAAAAAAGTCAAACGAACTATAATTTGGAACGGATTTAGTATTAACATTTATGTCTCCAACTAGGTTTAGTACGGAAATATATTTCATAATTCATTTAACTGTACTTATCTTGTATCATAAATATTAGTATTTTTTATATAACTTTGATAAAATTTTAAATCGCTTGGCTCCTTGAAAAGTGAGAAGTGCATCCTTTTGTAGACGGAGAGAGTGCCATCTTAATTGAATTAATGTTGGAAAGTACTGATCTTTTTAATGTACAGGGTGGGCGGTTGGCTGCTGTTAACCTGGAGTCTAGAGCTGGTTTGCTTGCAGCTAGGCAGGTAATATGATCTTCTGTTACTAGCAAGTACATATGTCCAATCCTCACACATATATCTAAGATTGCACCATTCAGGTGTCACGTTTCAATAGTCCTCCTTGAATATTTGCAGGGTTTGGCTCGGGCAGCATCGAGATATGTTGGACTCAGGAGTGTCATGACATTTCTTGGACCAATGTATGCTTCTAGTAGTCTGAAACTGTTACTTCCCGTTTTGTTTTAAGAAAATCATTATTAGTCTCTGAATAATTCTACCACGTTCAAACACCGGTGTTAT
The DNA here is from genome assembly GCA_904845875.1 of Miscanthus lutarioriparius. Classification (NCBI taxonomy): domain Eukaryota; kingdom Viridiplantae; phylum Streptophyta; class Magnoliopsida; order Poales; family Poaceae; genus Miscanthus; species Miscanthus lutarioriparius. The sequence goes on along the minus strand of CAJGYO010000004.1, from coordinate 37,586,531 downwards.
TTTGAGCAGTTTACACTGTTATTTTTTTGTTTATTGCTGGATGATATTTTAATTGCTTCATAAACCTTTAGTATCGACATTGAGCGGTTGGGCCACAAACCATATAAATCAGAATCCCTTCATGGAGTGGTATATCATGTCATGCCAACATGCCCTATTAGTAATTAAATATCCTTTCTTTGTACTTAACTTTGCTCAGATTGTGGGGGACACTCTTGGCTGATATTGTGATTCAAATGCTGGGCACGGATTATGCTAGGATCGTCCAGGCAATCTATGCATTTGCTCAGGTGAAGTTCATGTTATTTTCATCCATCTTCTCAGGCGACGCATTGTTTGTCTCTAACTGCATTGATTTATATTTCTTCTTCTTCTGAATAGATTCGTCTGACTCGGACAAGTTACATAGAACCTGATGAAGAATGATCAGAGTGCGATCGTTACTGAACTAGCCTAACTGGCATTCTGATCTAAAATTTATTACCGCCCCATGCTGTACATTCTAACCATGAAGATCACCATCTGCTTCTGCGGATTGCGGTGCAAATACTCCACGGGACAACAAGGTTAGGCTTCAGTCTTTGTAGTACTGCTAATGGAAGTGCATACAAGGGGGACACGAGCGGTTACAAGACGTTGGGTCGCACGGACAGTCAGAGCACAACAGGCTACTCCCCTGATTGAAAAATTGGAGGTAAAGCTTAGCAAAACTAACCTAATTGTGGCAATGGAAATATATATAGTAGTGTTTAACAACGAGCTCCACAATGGCCATTTGGGCGACCTACCCTGTGAACGCGGAAGTTGTGACTGAATTTACTTCCGCTTCACACTTCCACGGGGCCCGAAGTTGTAGACCATGCATTCCGCTCTGCTCCGGTTGAATATTGTAAAATATTGCCCCCCCCCCCCTATCCTAAACTATTCCTCCTAACGTTCGGTTAGGCAAAGCAGATCTCATTGACATACCCTGATGCCACAATCTACAGACATGCTTGTACACAACACAACAGCGCAGAATTTACATGTAGCACCCTACCTGTTCCTGTATATAAAAGGGCTACTGATTCATGATCATCACCTGCAGTGAATTTTACCATGGTGCCTGCTTGCTATTGTCCAAGTCTCGGAGATGTCTCAAATTGTTTTTTTTTCATCTTTTCTCGATAACTTTAAATTCGAAATGCGCTGTTTGGCGCATGGAACTCGATATATTTGTTCAATGGAAAGAGCTGGCCGCAACAATTAGCCTAACGCCACCGTGAAGCGTTGATGGATAGCATATCTGGAAAACACAAGGTTTTGCGTGCAAAGTTTTCCAGAACAGAGCAGAGGAACCATGCATGCTGCGAGCGGCATGTCTAGAAGGATGTCGAGCTCGAGCCACACATTGTTTACAGCGCTCACCGTGATCACGCGCGCGCACTCCTTCACCAGACCGCCCAAGCTTTCTAAATCCTGGGCACTTACCACGTGAGACCGGGGCGCCGATGGTACCACTACGGCGACCCTCCCTCGCAGTCGCACACCGTACGCCATAAAGCGCAGGAGCGCGCCTGCACCACCAGCTAGCTCCGCTGGCGTCCGGCCCCGGCGACATGGCCGCTAATAAGACGACGACGATGGTGATCAGCCTGGGGAGCTCGCGGCGGCGGAAGCGCGGTGAGATGCTGTTCCGGTTCGAGTCCTTCTGCCAGCCCGGGTACCCGGCGCCGCTCGCCGGCGGGGGCGCCTTCAGGGACAACGTCAGGGCGCTGCTCGGCCTCGCGCACCTGGAGGCCGGCGGCGCGCATGGCGAGACCAAGTGCTGGTCGTTCCAGCTCGAGCTGCACCGCCACCCGCCCACCGTCGTCAGGCTCTTCGTCGTCGAGGAAGTGGTAGACGCGTCGCCGCAGCGCCAGTGCCACCTCTGCCGTCACGTCGGTACTCACCGCGTTGCTGCTGTCTTTTGTCGATCCCAATCCTGAAGATGCTGAACTTTTGCACGCAATCAACGCCTGGCGTACGTACACAAGTTATAAGTTCTGAGTTACACCATGGGGGCCTGCATGATACATCTGACAGCCGAGTACGGAATACTAATTCAAACAAAAAATCGCCAATAATACAATCAACAACGTACTGCACTCTGATAGTCTGATCTGCAGAAAACTATACCGATCGAGAGTAGCTCGGTCAGATATATATGCTCACTTTCAGGAAAAACCCCGTGGTGTTTCAGGTTGGGGTCGGCATCTGATCTGCAGCAAGAGGTTTCACTTTGTGCTGCCCAAGAGGGAACTGTCAGTGGAAGCGGACGGCCTGCACTACGGGATCAACCACGGCCCGGAGAAACCGTCCAAAGGCACGGCGACCTCCAGGGGCCACCTGCTGCACGGCGTGGTGCACCTCAACGGCTTCGGCCACCTCGTTGCCCTGCACGGCTTCGAGGGCGGTTCCGAATTCGTCGCCGGCCACCAGATCATGGACCTCTGGGATCGCATATGCTCCTCCCTAAACGTCAGGTGTGTGCAACGTTTGTTATGCCCCGTGCACTGCATCTGAGTTCATGACGACTAGTGTTTCGTTTGGTTATATATGCATTGCAAGGAAGGTGAGCCTCGTCGACACGGCGAGGAAGGGGCACATGGAGCTGCGGCTGCTGCACGGCGTCGCGTACGGCGACACGTGGTTCGGGCGATGGGGCTACCGGTTCGGCCGGCCCAGCTACGGCGTCGCGCTGCCGTCGTACCAGCAGTCGCTGCACGCTCTCCAGTCGGTGCCGCTCTGCTTGCTCGTGCCGCACCTCTCGTGCTTCAGCCAGGACCTCCCCGTGGTGGTCACCAAGTACCAGGCCATCAGCGGCCACAAGCTGCTCAACCTCGGCGACCTCCTCCGCTTCATGCTCGAGCTGCGGACGCGCCTCCCGGCGACCTCCGTCACCGCCATGGACTACCGCGGCATCATGTCGGAGGCCTCGTGCCGGTGGTCGGCCAAGCGCGTGGACATGGCGGCCCGCGCCGTGGTGGACGCGCTCCGCCTCACCGAGCCGCCCGCGCGGTGGGTCACGCGGCAGGAGGTGCGCGACGCCGCGCGCGCCTACATCGGCGACACGGGCCTCCTCGACTTCGTGCTCAAGTCCCTCGGCAACCACATCGTCGGCAACTACGTCGTGCGCCGCGCCATGAACCCGGTGACCAAGGTGCTCGAGTACTGCCTGGAGGACGTGTCCAGCGTGCTCCCGGCGGTGGGCGGCGTGCCGAGCAACGGCGGCGGCGGCAAGATGAGGGTGCGGTTCCAGCTCACGCGGGCGCAGCTCATGAGGGACCTGACGCACCTGTACCACCACGTGCTCAAGGAGCCGAGCCAGGCGCTCACCACCGGCGCCTTCGGCGCGATCCCCGTGGCGGCGCGGATGGTCTTGGACACCAAACACTTCGTCAAAGATTACCACGAAGGTTTCGCTCCGATCAACAGTGTTGGAGTTGGGCACGTCCACATGAACCTGTGTTGCACGCTGCTTGTGAGGAACGGGAGCCCGGAGCTGGTGGCGCCGTACGAGACTGTGACCCTGCCGGCGCATGCAACGGTGGGCGAGCTCAAGTGGGAGGTGCAGAGGCTGTTCAGGGAGATGTACCTCGGCCTGAGGACCTTCACGGCCGAGTCCGTCGCCGGGATCGGTGCCAGCCAGGACGCTTGCCCGGTGCTCGGGCTGATCGACGTGGGAAGCGCCGTGGTGATCGAAGGGACAGTCGTCGAGCAGCATCAGCAGCAGCTGGCGGATGAAGGCGTCCAGCCGGGGAACGAGGCGGCGGCGGTTGTGAGCGAGGGAGACGGCGACAGCGAGAGGGTCGTGGACTGCGCTTGCGGAGCGGATGACGACGACGGGGAGCGCATGGCGTGCTGCGACATCTGCGAGGCGTGGCAGCACACCCGGTGCGCGGGGATCAAGGACACCGACGACGCCCCGCACGTCTTCGTCTGCAACCGCTGCGACAACGACGTTCTGTCGTTCCTTCCCTTGAGCTGTTAGAAACTGCTATATAGCCGCCATGGCAGGACGGGATAAACACATCACACTTGAGATTCGAAAAGAATCTGAACTTCGATCAATAGGAAATCAACTTGACCTCGGGAAATCCAACTTTGAACTCGTTGGAAAACAGAACATCCAGTTCAAGAAAAATCCTACTTATTTGAACTTCCAATAAAAATCAACTTAGCACTCTGTTGAACTTTGAACTTGAGAAAAAACGTGTTCGGTTCATGAGCAAACACTGCCATGCCACGGTTTAGACGTGCTATAGTCTTTTAGGCTGATTCAATCCGCCATAACCATGACTCATTTATTTATCCATACCTTAGCGAAAGATTGGCAAAGAAACGTGGCAATATGTGGACATTCAAATACTTCTCACTTGAGCATTTTTGAGACACACTGTTTGGGTTTTGGTGCCTTAAATTGGTACCACGTTTTGTTCTGTAGGATGAAGAGTACCGAGCTAGTCTTATAGCTTCCTAATATCTAACTTTTTTTTATACTCTCTCCATCCAAAAAGAATGTTATTCTCGCTTTTTGAAGAGTCAATAAATCTCAAGTTTAACAAAATGGAGGGACCACAAGCATCACCACTCACCCATGCACCCAAAGGTAGTTTTAATTTATCCATTGGAGTCTAGCAATGGGTCGGCCACGAGCATGCCTATCCGACGGTTGACGGTAGAGACAAGGTAGAAGATGGCAACAGAAATGGTGGGTACGACATAGATTTGCCCCCAATGAGTTCGTGCGGGTACGAGGGGACCGCGGCAGACTCAACCACGCACTCATTGAAGTAGTGATGACCTACACCGACGGGAATGGTGCCACATGCAAGCTCAGAGTTCGACCATGGCAAACTGTAGTATGACAGGCTGGGAGCTCTGACACGATTTCTGTGTGTCCAATGAGCAAAGGGTAGAGGAGGTAGAGACATACTCATTAGAGCTCATTTACAGGACAGAGGTGAAGCACAAGGCGGGGAACAACGATGGTAGTGGGAGCTCGGTGACCGATAATGTTGGTGGCAAGCACTGGAGTAGTGAAAGAGTAGAGGCACATATACTAGGCTTGAGGGAGTGGAAATGAAGGTAGCGCATGCAGGAGAGGGGATAAGCATGGGCTCGGCCAATTTCATGCCATTGTTGTCTACTGACTCCATATGCCAGGTCAGATCTAAGGGCCAAACAAAGGGTATGGACCTGTGGTGAATAACATAGAAATTTTATGAACCCAAAAATCAACTTTTAGAGTTGATGGACCAAACCGAAATCCTTGCATAAGTTGATGGACTTCTGATGCATAACTCTAAAATTAACATTGGGTTTGAGGCCGATCAGTCTTTGTATGTGATGTATAAGATTGTCTCCAAGGTTATTTCTAACCGCCTAAAATCCATCCTACCTTGTATTATTTTGTTGAATCAAAGTGTCTTCGTGCCTGGTTGGCTCACCACAAACACAACCCTATTGGCTTATGAACTCAAGCATTTTCTGCAAACCAAGAAAAGGAGGGGTGGAGAGTTGTGCTACAGTTAAACTCGACATGAGTGAAACTTATGATCTAGTTGAACGGGACTTCTTGAGGAGAATGATGAGCAAGTTTGTCTTTCATCCACCCTTGAGTATCTTTTCATGCGAAGTGACTTTGATCTTTGCCTTTTCATGGCTCATGATTACTTGGGTGAGATTCTAGCTTATTGGTATTGATTCTTGTCTTGTATGGTTCTTCCCATCCCAAGTGACTTTCATCTTGGCTTTTAACATGGCTTTTCGACCACTTGGATCAGATTTTTTGGTATTGTGTCTCAAACCACTTCTTTGTGCTTGAATGTTGTCAATCCAATCATTAAGGAGGAGAATGTGAAAGCAAGTTGATAAGAACCTTGGTTTGTTTCTGATGATCAATTGACAAGTGATGAAATGGATTTGAGTGCCTTTTGGATTGCATGAAGCTCTTGTCTATCTTACTTGACTCTTCAGTTGTGTTGAGTCTTTACCCTTTCTTTGGGAACCAAGAGTTTTTATTGAAGTTTTCATGATCCTTCCTCATATCAAGTGGCCTTGTGTTTGCTTGTACCTAGCTTTTGGGCACTTGAATAAGAGTTTTATATTTTGCTTTCAAACCTTCTTTGTTGGGCTTTAGTGTTGGTCAATGCATTTATCAAGGGGAGATTGAGAGACTAAGTTGAGAACTGCCTTGGTCTAATCCATTTGTGATGAATAATTTACTCAAGAGTTAAAACGTTTGATGCTTTTCTGGTTGAGTTCATATTCATATGTGCTTGATTATGTTAATGGCTAACCAGAGGTGTCATGTCGTGTTGTGTTGAGTTGATGTGTCATGCAACATGTGTCTTGGCTTGTGAATGTGTAGGTGTTGGGTGCGCCAAGGTGGTTGGTAGGTGATGGAGAAGGTCAAGTGAGTAGTCCATGTGCGATGGACTAAGAGTGGTGAAGAGCGGACGGAGTGCTTAGACTAAAGGACCAAGAGGATGAGGATGGACCATGTGCGACTGTTATTGGGATAGGAAGATCAAGAGTACATGGATGATGTAGATGGCGTCAACCAAGTCAAGGAGGAGGACGATGGCATCGTGGAACTTGGCAGAGGCCAGACATGCGTTTACATTGAGGATGACGAAGATGGCGTCGGTCAAGTCAAGAACCATGGTGAAGGCGTTAGAGCTTCGTGGAGGTTGGACACGCGTCGACATCGGTTAGTCATGCCTAGTAAGGCATGCATGAGGGTTTGCCGGCTTGATCCTCAAAATTGTTTATGGATAGTTTAGTAGTTTGGGCCTAAAAACCAACGATGGAGGGTTTGCTTGTTTGGACCTAAAAACTAGGCATGAATGGTTTGGTGCTTTGAGCCTCAAAACCATTGACGACGGATTTGAAAGGTTAGGGCCTTAAAACTAGGGACTGGCGGATCTGCTGACATGGTGTGCCATCTCGAAGCTTGCGTCAAGGCGAAGCAATATCGAGAACACGTCGGGTCCGTTGGATCGACAATGAAAAACTTGAACGGTTTTTTCCCTTGGGGTATTTGGGTTGAGTGCTTCGTGCAAGGGTAACTTGGGAAATAGCTGAATGCCTATATATGGGAGATGGCTGGTTTCGAAGCCAAGCCTTTGGGGAGATTAGAAGGATTATTCTCATTTGGGAGGTTGAGAGCTTTGCTTAGATCTAGAGAAAGGGAGAGAGTTGAGACTCTTTGATTTGAGCTCGGTTCCATCCAAGCTTGGAGATCTATTAGGAGTGGCTTGTAATCGTACATTTTTAGTGATTTTTGGAGCCATGTTGGGTGATTTTCGATCTGCTGGTTTGGCTGGGTTGTAAGCTCAATTTTGGAGTTTTTTGGGACCCTTGGAACTTGATGAAATTGTGGCTTGAAGCACAGCTCTCTTTGAGCTGAAATTCCATTATGTCTTGAGTACATGCTTAGGCTTTGTCTCCAATGGATTGCCATGAGAGCCCTCAAATCCTTTGTTTCAAGAAAATTATGAAACCCTCAATATGAGAAAGAAAAATCAAGATTCATGGCCAAGCTGCTTTGAGGTTTTGGGAAAGATATTTTGGGGATACCTTCACCATATCCTAGGGAAGGTGTGGTAAAATTTCGTGTCATTTTGACTTCGTTTGATCGAGTTTGGTAATTTTCTTCCTTGGTTTTGGCTTGCTGAAAACAGCCTGCACGGAACTTTCGCACGTTGCAGCTTTGCACACAACTGCTAAACTTTTGCAGCTAGTAAGGTTGTAAGGTGCTTCTAAGCTTCTTCGAGTTTTTTTTCTTGTGTTTGACCATTTCGCCTTCCTAGCATTGTCTCTAAATCTAATAGTCTTTTTGTGGCTATGCAGACTTGAGTTTGCTAGAAGAGACCAGTTTTTATGGAATTTTAGGATATAGGCCAAGTTCTTGAAAAAGAACTTTGATTGACTCCTATTCACGCCTCTTCGATTGTTGTTTTGGTCCTTCACATCACTAATAATGGCGTGACTAGAATTTTGGACAGATTCTGCTGGGGTGCAACAAAACACCAAGAGCTAGAATTGATTTTGGCTAATTAGCAACAAAGGGACGTGGAGAAGCATTCAACACGAAACTAGAACGAGTATGAAGTTCTATATCTCGCACTTGCCACAACATGCATATAGATATAGTAGTCTATACAAAAAGCTGGCGCCCATAGCACGAAATACAAAGGATTTTATTACACCCAGTAACAAAGACGTACATGTAGAGTAACCAAACATGCATATCCCGTCGATAGAATTGCCACCGCTTGCTGATGATGAAGACTACAGCAGGTCCCTTAGCACTGAGATCGCAGCAGCATGCTTCTCCTACACACAAGTTTTTTTTTTATTAATTTCATTAACTCACAGTTTTTTTTTGTGAACATGCACATTGCACTTATTTCATTAATATGATAGCAAGTTTTACACGGAGTGACCAAAGGCGAGCGAGATGCCCCTACTTTGACGCCCCACACAAGGAGAGATTACACAGGTTGTTAGTTTTTGTGAGGGACTACGTCTTGACATATTTGGCATTAACTCACATGCGTAGGTTGAACAACACTTGGCTTCAATGTTGGCTTGTAGGTTGAACAGCTTTGAAGCCAAGCTAAATTGTCTTAAAAAAACGTTTAAATCCAGTTTCACCGACGAAGACAGGTAAACTTTTCAAATAACACACATCAGAGTAGCATATAAGCTGTAAGCTACGATTGTTTTTGCGTCTGATAAGCCGACTGATGCTGTTTCGTTGTCAGAGAAAAACACTGTACCATAACTGATAAGTTCAACCGAACAGTTTTGTTGAATATATACTGTACAGTTCTAAGTCGTGTCAGACTGTTAGTGCATTTTGATGACGTGAACTAGGTAAGCAAAGAGGGGTCGAAAGCACCTGGTCACGAGCTCTGTCCCGGATGCCACTGCACACCGGCCGGCCGCTCTCGTCGTACAGTACCATCCCGCTGAACCGCGGCAGCTGGCACTTGACGCCCATCAGCACCCTCCTCTGCCATATCGGCAGCACCGGAGTGCCGCCGGACACGGCAGCGGCAGCTCCCTCCACTCCACCACTTTTGACGCCCATGCCCGCCACCGGAACCGCCGCCGCCGCCTTCTGCTCTACCCCCAGCACGTCGTCTGTGTCGCCTCCCAAGATCCCGTAGTACTCGCAGTCACCACTCTCCACGCCGGCAACGACCTTATGGACGACGCGCCCCCGCACTGACCGGCTGCCGCCGTCGGCGCCGTAGAGCTTCTCCTTCCAGAGCGCCACGGACAGGCAGAGACCCATGGTGCGAATGCTTACTAGCACTGGATCAGAGATTCAGGGTGCAGGGACAGCAGTGTCGTAGCAGGCGGTAGGGTAGGGGGGGCAGGCAGTGTGGCGCGGTTGGCTTCTTATGGCGAGCGACGCCAAGAATATCATTGATGCGCGTACAGGCTGCCCGTGAGCCTTGCCGTTTGTAGTGATGCAGTGAGCGTTCAATTCGCTTCGATGCTCACTCATTTACGTTTCACCGTTATCTGGGTGGTGGCGCGGACGTGTGACGGTGACCGAGCCTCATCGATCAGCTGGTGACTGCCTGACTTGGGTTGGGTGCATGTGAAGAACGCCCAGCTCGGCTCGGCGGATGGAGTAACCTTCAGAAGGAGGCGACGGACGATGAACGTATGAGCCGTGATGTGCGGAGGAGAGCGATCGCTTGTGCCGTCGTTCACGGATCCATGCATGACTGGGGGCTCAAGCAATCGTCCAAAACAAGTAATTCATCGCCATCACAGAACAAGATGGTGTTAGCTCTTAGCTGCTACTTTCTTCACTGGAATTAAAAGATAAGGAGGTTCATCAAGACCAAAGGATTGATTGTTACAAGGTGGGTTTTCTTATTGAGGAAGCATTTTATTAACTCAAGATAGTTACATCGAGTTGATATAACCATCTTGAGATCACCTCCGACCTCTACATTAAAACACACAGCCTATAAAAAGTTATTTTCTCAATAAATACACACTCTAGTGACTATCAATCTTTAAACTAGACTGCCACCTATGTGTCCGGGTAAAAAAATGCTTGAGCACACGCTCCAATTTTTATTTTTAAAGGTGCTCTCAATTTCCATAGTTACTTATTAATGTTTGGGACATCATAATGGATCATAGCAAGATAATGTGGTTTAACCGAGAACTGTCCATTTTTTGTTAAGTTCCAGCGAAGTTTATCATGCTGATGACAATGTTAGAAATAAGTGGAAGCAATGTGTTCCACGCTACTAACTTTGCGCCTATCAGATCCCTGTGCGAAGATAAATTTGGGGATGGACTAAGAACTTCTGCTAAGGTAGCCTGTTTATTTCTTGCCATGTTGTATAAGCATGAATATTGTTCTCTGTTCAGTTTTCCAACCAATTTTCTTCCCAGAAAATAATTTGGGATCCATATTTTATAATGGAAGTTTCGTTGTTCTCGAAGTGTTTGGTCTTCCGACCAATTGTCTTCCCAAATCTAATTTGGGATCCATGTTTTATTATTAAAGTTTCAAAATGAAAGAACGTCTATTTGACCATAAAACTAGCCCAAAAGTATGAGTACTTGTGCAAGAAGCTTAGTTTCATATATCTATATTTACTAGCAAATATATTCGTACGTTGCAACGGGGCTACAATCTGGCATATGATCATGGCTGCACGGCACGGGCACAACGGCTACGGCAAGGTGGCTTGAACCTGCAGCACTGCTGCCACAGTAGGACGCGCGCAGTGTCACCAACCAAAGTTCAGGCAGTTTAGGCCAGCGCGCGCGGCAGCCACCATGCGGACCTGACCAACAATGCAAGGGGGCACAACGCCCGTACAAGCGTGGCTTCAGTGGTGTTGATGAGGCCCCCGACTCGTGCAGCGACGTGGACGTTGCCCGACGACCGTAGTTGAGCGAGCTGGCAACCTTGACAGAGCCCTTAGTGATCAAGAGAAGAGTAGTGCACAGAAAGAAGATCTGATTGTACCATCAGTGTGCCTTAGCAGAGAAGATTAGTGATCAACCTTGACAGAGCCCTTAGTCATTAATATTATTTCATATCTTTTTTCTCATGTTACAACGCACAAACATATTATTTTTGAAGAATAAAAATATAAAAAGTCAAAGCACAGAAACAAAACATAGATGGAAGCGGAAAAAAGAAAAAAAAGGAAAACAAACGGACAGAAAAAACAAAACACAAAAATAGAAACAGAACCGAAAAACACCGGTATGGGAAACAATAGAAAATAAAAAAAAGCAGACAGGAAAGGAAAAAAAAGGAAAAATTAGAAAAGAAGCAAAACTAAGAAACTTATTGTGGCTTAATATTAGAGTAAGATAAGACATAATTTCATGATTTATGGGGCTTGCAAGCAGAGGCACGTGTAAATCCGGCGAAAATTTTTAGTGCTCTTTCATGATCGATTCAATTTAGAGTTATGCCTTGGTTGAATTCATCCTTTTCTGCTCGTCCTTTCTGTTTTCTGTTTGGACTTCAACTTTAACGTGTCGTACCTAAACTCCTATGGAGATCGCCCCATGAGACTAGCAACATCGTTTATACAGTCTGATACAGTTGGTATTCTTTTTTATTATTATTATGTCTTTTGCAAACAAGAGACGATTATCTAATACTCGGTCGAACCTTGGAAGGAGAAGGTGGTCAACGGACGCACGTTAAAAAAAGACAACAGACGGTCGTTAGAAAAAAAAACAAAAATAAAATAGAGCTAAGAAGGAAAGATGGTCGACGTAGGAATTAGGAAACCACCTAATCTCGCTTTGGTTCAGACAAGGTAGTTTTTCTTTCCACAAATGTGACGGCTAGAGACCGATTTGGATTGGGATAAATTAACTCGGGTGACTATCTAGTAGACTAAATTTATTTGGATTTTATTCCATTGTCAAGCCGTCGCTCTAGAAACCTCAATGATGATCCCATCTATTACTAAGAACTGATCAGACCCTGTTCGGCAGGACTTATTGCTGCTACGACTGATTTGTATAGCTGATTTGTTATGAGAGAAAAAAACTATTCCATGGCTGAAAAAAGTAGGGCTAATTTTGGTTGATAAGCCGATCCTTGTATAAAGCGTGTGATTGAGTTGCTACTGTTAGGGCTGGATTGCATTTATTGTGTAAGCCTGATCCATCTGTTATTGCTATTGATTTTATAATTGAGTGAATAAGCTGAGAGTATTTGGTCTTGTTTATTTGGTCAGCCGGAATAAAGGTACCTTTTGTTGGCTGATATTTGTTTAATTAGGTCAGGCGGAATAAAGTTATCTTTTGTTGGCCTGAGATTGTTGCCGTGCTACACGTGATCGGGGGATTAAATTAGTCTCAGAGCATCTTAAGAATATCTAAAATAGTCTTCCAATCTAAGATTTTTAGAAAATTTAAAAAAAAATCATCTATTAACAACTCCTAGCTCCACCTCCCATTAAAACGACACCAACACGTTTAGGGGGTGTTTGGTTTTTTAGTCGCTCCTAAAATTCATATCACATTAAATGTTCAGATACTAATAAAAACCATTAAATATAGATTAATTACAAAACCAATTACATAGTTGAGGCTAATTTGCGAGACGATTTTTTTAATCCTAACTAATCTATTATTAGCACATGTTTACTGTAGCACCACGTTGTCAAATAATAGATTAATTAGACTTAAAAGATTTGTCTCGTAAATAAATCGTAAGTTGTGTAATTAATTTCATAATTAGCCTATATTTAATACTTCGTATACGTGTCTAAATATTCAACGTGACAGAAATTTTAGGCACATACGTGTCTAAATATTCAACGTAACAGAAATTTTAGGCGCACAGCCAAACCAAACGGGCCTTAAAATAAGCGCAACTGAGCCGCGCGGCTCGCGAAAAGTTCCCGCGCCTTCTTCTATGACGGCAGCGACGCCCTCCCGCAACTCTTTATCCTGTGCAGCTCGTCGTTCTACTTCACGGCGTCCCAGCACTGGGCTGAGTAGCTCCAGCAGGAGGACGGCGACGGCGCTCCGGCCGCGGCACGGATGCCTTTCACGATGGCGCACGGGGCAGGCTTCGTGGCGGACATCGTGCGGGTCGCGTGGTAGCGGAGGCCAATGAGCGGGCCACCACCGGCTCGCCACCGCCGGCCACCGGAAGGAGACAGCACAGCCGATCATAGTCGTAGGTGGTGGCACCGACTGCAAGACGCGGGCCATCATCCGCGTGACGTAGGAGGAGGATACTGTGCAACGCCGGCTGGACGACTTGCACCGCTGCGGCGCCACCTGCGACGACGATGGCCACTGCCGCGGCGACCGCGATCGCGGGAGGCGTCGAGGCTCATGCTTGCTAGCTTTCTTGGTACGCTCAGCGTTCTTGCTACTCCTGCTGGTATACAGCTAGCTCGTTTCACAAGGGAGAGAGAGAGCCACGGGCGTTGTTGCTGGAAAGTTTCAGAGAGAGAGAGAGAGCCATGGCTGGCTGCCGCCGGTTGGGGTAGGAGATCGGCAGAAGCCTACAGGAAGCTGCGGCGACGTAGATGCGACTTCTGTTCTGATCTCACGCGGAAAAAAACTGCCACGAGCAAAATTGTGAAAATCGCATAATTTTGATTTTTTTTTCGAAAGATCCGGTTGCCCGGCTTTGTATTAATAAGCAAGAGAATAGAGTTATATCCTTAATTACAAGCGCGAGGAGCGCGGTCTCATACCGCAGACTGCCGTATGAGATTATTGGAAACCTTCAGCTAATTACTCACGTAATAATGTTCGATCCTTAAATAGCTAAGACTCCGGCCTCCAGCCATTGCCCAGTTCAGACACTCGTCTTTTATCCTCGTGGCCACCGCCTGCTCAGTGCTCAGGACTCCTTTCCCCATTGAAGACTACCGCATTACTCTGTTTCCAGAGGTGCCACAAGGTCAGGAACTTAGGATAGCTATGGAATGTGCTGCTTTAGTGCCCCCTTCAATCATAGCCATGAACCAACCTTCCAACTCACTCTGTTCGGTCCAAGCATTTGGTAGCAGATTAGGATTTCTGCTCCAGTTTGCAACCAATTCCCATACCTTGCGCGCAAAGGGCATTCTATGAACAGGTGGACAGCAGTCTCCAAGTTCCTCTCACAAAGCGCGCAAAAATAGTTGTTCTTCCACCCTCTCAGCTGTAGCCTGGCTGCAGTCCATAATCTGTTCTGCAAAAGCAACCATAAAAAGAACTTGCAGCGCGGTGTTGCCCATGCCGTCCAGATGAGCTTCGGGTAATTGGATATGATTTGTCCGCTGAACTGGACAGTGTATGCCGACCTCGTAGAGTATTCACCCGAGCTTTCTAGCGCCCACACAATCTGATCTTCGTGAGGTATGTGCTCGTTGGAAGGTTGTAGTTGCAACTGTACCGGTTATACATGGCGCAACAGTTCAAAGAACTCCTCCATCAATCCAGCTGGAAAACCAGAAGGAGGCCTTCCTACCATCATGGACGGTCACCCGTGTGGCCGCCATGAAAAGGGCGATGTCCGTGCTGTCAACTGGCAGACTCGTACCCATCCATGGCCGATTCGGATCCCTCCATTCAAGCCACAACCAGCGTAGGCGCAGGGCTCTACTAAATCTTTCTAGATCCAGGATACCAACTCCACCAAATTGTACTGGCCTTGCTACCAGTGGCCACCCAACTTTGCATTTTCCTCCTGAAATCTCAGCATCCCCAGCCCACAGGAACCTTCTACGAGCTTTGTCGAGGTCTTCGAACAGCTGCTTCGGCGCTTTGATTGACGTGAGCAGGTATACTGGGATCACGCTTAGAACTGAACGGACTAGTTCCCTTCTTCCTGCAGGGTTTAGCAGCCTGCCTTGCCAGCCAGCCAGTCGGCTTCTTATCTTGTCCAATATACTCTGCAGGTGCACCACCTTCAAGCGTCCCAAAGTCAGAGGCAGACCGAGGTAATTCATGGGGAAGCTTACCCGTTTACCAGCAAAGTTTTCCAGTATCTGATCAAGGTTCAAACCACTACAGCGAATGGGGGCCACCGAGCACTTGGCTAAGTTCAGTTTGAGGCCTGTTGCTGCTCCAAAGGTTGCCAGAATGCTGAAAAAGTGATGTTACCTCCTGCTGATCCGGGTTTAAGAATATGACGGCGTCATCTGCATAAAGGGACAATCGCATTTTTGCACATCTTCCTCTAAGAGGGGAGAGTACGCCTTCCTCTGTTGCAAGCTCAAGGATTTTCTGCATTGCATCAATTGCCAAAATGAAGAGGTACGGAGAGAGGGGTTCCCCTTGTCTCAGGCCTCTAGCGTGCGTGATCTTCCTGCCAGCTATCCCATTCAGAAGCACTGTCGAGTGAGAAGTCCGTAGCAACACTGTGATCCAATCTCTCCATCTTGTGCTGAAACCGCGGTGTTGTAGCATGTCCAAGATGTATTCCCAGGAGACAGTATCAAAAGCTTTCGAAATGTCCAGCTTGAATAGAAGTGCTGGTGTCTTGGTTCGGTGGTAAGCTCGTGCAAGGTTCCTGACGTACATGAAATTATCATGTATGCAGCGACCCTTAATGAAGGCACTTTGTGAGGGTGAGATGAGTTTGTCAATGATTCTCCCTAGTCTGTGCGCCAGCGTCTTCGTTATCAATTTGGCGAAAGAGTGGATCAAACTGACAGGCCTAAAATCCTTTGCATATTCGGCTACCTCTAGCTTTGGGATTAGCACAATGTTGGCGCCATTCAGGTGTTCAAATGGTCCAGCCCTGAGTTGATAGAAGCAGCTCATAGCCTCCATGATGTCAGTTTTAATGGTATGCCAGCATCGCTTATAAAATGATCCCGTGAACCCATCAGGCCCTGGTGCCTTTTCTGCCGGTACTAGCTTAACTATTCCTTCGATTTCACTCCCTGTGAATGACGCATCAAGCGTGTCGTCCTCCACCATACACAGATTCAGTCGCTGCCAGTCGAAGATCTGTGTGCAGTCTGATCTTATGCCCAGGAGGTTCAAAATAATTTTGATATTTTAGGAGTGAATTATTAGAAATTATTAAAGATGACCTTATTTATTTCTCTCAATACCATTTTGATCGTTGGAAAACATCATTTTTTTGGAGGAAAAAATATTATGTACTATTGGAGATGCTCCTAGTATTCCCGTTGCTAGTCGGGAGATCATTGGAATTGTTTCCACCCTATTGCAGAGAGATAGAGTTGTAGCTGCAGTCCTTTTGATTTATTGGCTGGTTAATTTGTTCTTGTACGATCCAATATGTTTTGGAATCGGACTCTATATCACGCTAGACAAGAGCTATTCTAACTCATATGAGCACGGATTATTATATATATAAGTCCGAACTGAAAAAATCTCCATAGCCCGGTAGTTAGAAGGGGACGGACAAAAAAAAATGGATGGACGAAAAAAATGACTGAAAATTTTGCCTCTTTATTATTAGGTATAGATATAGATATAGATTTCGAATCAATCATCGCCAAATCCCATCATAACATGTGAATATCAAGTATCTTACATGATATAGTAGTTCAGGACGGGGCAGATCAGAACTACTACCTTGCCAAATCCCATCATATGTGTTCGTGTTCGGCTGGTACGGTCTTGGATTGTTTCAGTTTGTTTCAGCTTATTCTCTCTCACATAACACTATTCAATCATTCAAAATCAGCCGAGCTACCATGCACATATGTACGAGCCGAACACCGGCTTC
Source organism: Miscanthus lutarioriparius (assembly GCA_904845875.1). Classification (NCBI taxonomy): domain Eukaryota; kingdom Viridiplantae; phylum Streptophyta; class Magnoliopsida; order Poales; family Poaceae; genus Miscanthus; species Miscanthus lutarioriparius. The sequence goes on along the minus strand of CAJGYO010000004.1, from coordinate 37,569,775 downwards.
AGGACGGGGCAGATCAGAACTACTACCTTGCCAAATCCCATCATAACATGTTAATATATCAAATATCTTACATGATATAGTTCAGGCTTCAGGACGGGGCAGATCAGAACTACTACCTTCATGATTTTTCCAAATACTACTTTTCGGGCGTGCGACTGCAGCCGAGAACGCCTGCACACCCACGGTCTCCTCTACCCAGCTCTCTCTCTCTCTCCGGCGACGACCGTCTAAACTGCCACCAAAAAGCATGAAAAAGGAAAACATAGCACTAGTGCTAACAAAGCACTGAGGACATTTGGAGTATATTCTTATCAAATAAATGATGATATAAAGAGTCTTGGAAATGCTCTCAGCAAGCAACATCCGAAGTCAAATTGAGGAGCCTAGCTCACATTGCGGTGACACTTGGTTGGGAGTCAAGAGGTATATATAGAGGAAATATTCGCTTCATATTCAGAGCGGTACTGTCTCCTGAAAATCAGCAGATGCGCTCGTCCCACTCTGACGCCGTGAAGGGCGCGTCTCTTAGCGCAAAGCCTAGCGGACGGGCACGGGGCCGAGCGGCCGAGAGCCCGAGAGCATGGGAGCGAGAGGCAGGAGATGGCCGGGGAGGGAGCAGAGATGACGGAGCGACAGCAGCTTGCGCAAAAGAACGCGGGGCCTAGCGACCAGGCGGGGAACCAGTGGCCGACGTTGATGGCGGACTCCTTCCCGGCGCCGGCGGCGGGAGGACGCACCGGTCACGCTCGTGCGCGCCGCCCTGCACGCTCCCCGCCTTGGTCGAGAATCGTGATGCGGCATTCGCGGTGGCGTCGTGAGTCGTGACTTTGCGTGTTCGAGCGGTTCAAGCGGCGCCGCCGGCTTTTACGCGGGTTAGCCGCGTGAACCCGTTGCGGGACTGCGGCTTGGCAGGCGGGCTGGTGGCACGGCCTGCCCAGCGGGCTAAGCTGCGTGGCCCGCGCCGTTTGCATGTCTTCAGGCGCGGGGAGGAGATGGCCGAGGAGGGAGCGGCAGCCATGGTTTCGAGTGGGGCCGTGGAGGCGGCCATGGCGCGGGTGGGGCCGTGGGTGGACCTCGTATATTAAAGGAAGGATGACATTACAAAACAGCTGGGAAGGAACGTCTTTATGAATATTGTCATTAGGAGTTGCAAGAAACTATTCGAAGGTCCACAGGATACCCAAATTTTACAATATATACCGATTAAAGATTACTACCGTGGCTATTGCATAACTCACAAAAACTCGAGACGAATTTTAACTGATATAGTGCTGGGACGAAAAGCAATTGCAGAAGCCAAGTTTCTTGGCAGATAACCTTTTTCAAGAAGAAACAACAAGTAAAATAATCGTATAAAATTTCATTTTCTTGACATGTGAAAAATCTTTGTGACACTTCTTACCATAACCTCCACCACACCTGAATAAGCAAATAGGCTATCTGACATGAAGCGCCCAAGTTTGTTTCATAGCATTCTTTGGAGCAAGGATTTGTTAGATATATCAATAAATAAATATCGATACAGTTAACAAAGTAGGATAGAGCATACCTAACATCAGCATATGCAAATACCAAACTGCGTTCCATTCCAGTAGGCTCTTTAATTCACTGCACCAACGCTTATCCACAACCTCCCCGTAGGAACCATGAAGCAAGCCTGTGAATTCCCCTCTTGCTTGTTCTTCTGCAAATGTTAAGTTAGTGGAAACTCCATCCCTTGATGGAATGTCGCAGTACTCAGAAGCATATTATTCAAGAGCTCATCCCAGCAGTCTCCAAAATCTTCGCTAAATAATCAGCTCTATGGAACTACAGCCTGACCATACTTGCAGCAAAAGCAGTTCCATAAATACGTTCTTCTCTCATAAAGCAAGTTTTATTGTCCCAACATTTAACACTTTCCATTCAATAAACTGTAGACGACCAAAGCATTAGAGATGCACAATATGTAAAGTTGCTGTTAAGAATAAAGCGCATTGGGAAAACACAAATCAAATGTAGAACATTGAAACTCCCCAGAACACAAATGGGGTTACGAGAAACTGATAAGATCCCAGAAGAAAAATGCCAGCAGCTGTAACACAATTATATCACTCAGAAATCACAAGCCATGCCAGGAGTCATATTGTGGTTAAGGTTTCATCAAACACTTGCAGAACTTAGAAAACCAAAAACAGAACAATACATTTCTTTACTGCAATCATGCGTAGATGGCTATTGAAGTGCCATTAAGCTTCGTCTCTTTCAGTTGAGTTGGAACAAACTGACAAGTATGGTTTTTCTTACTTTGGGTTGCTTTGCGTGCCATGGAGATCATCTCACTTGGAGCTAGCAGCTTCGACCCAGGCCCTGACCAATTCATGATGCTGTTTATCCCATTCTCTCATCATCTCTGCTATCTTCGCTGTGAAAGCCAAAAGTTCACACAGATAAGCACCGTGATCTTTACAGCTCTTCAAGAACTCAAATTCAGTGCCCGAGCTGAGAATCTTTGTCGCTCCTGCTTCTCCTATGTCTTCCAACGTTGTGCTGAAGTAGTAAGACCTGACGAGGCCTGTCTCTTCATCAAGGTTTTCTAAAATTGCCTTGAGTATCTTCATACGAATGATTTCATAGAAAACTTCCACATCTGCAATTACGCCTGCCACAATCCGATTCAAAACATTCTGAATCTTTTCCTGCTCAGCAGTATTGGAACTGCCTAGAAGCTCCGAGCTTTCCTGTTCAGCAGTAGTGGGACTGCCTAGGAGCTCCCCTTCAGAGAATACATCATAATCACTGACAGAAGAGTATATCTCTTGTTCATTGAAATTCTCGACGGGCCATTTATCAATGTTTCCATCGATATGGATCATGCACAATTCAATAATCTTACTTGACCTCACGATCTGAAATAGCTTCATTTTAAGGCACGTAGGCACATCTTTAACAACTTTCAATAGCCTTAGAGCTTCATCTCGTAGAGCTGACGTAGACGGGTTTCCTAAATTCAAATCAAAATGTTTTAGGCATTAATTGATTCCGTCAAAAAGATGGACTAATGAACAACACATGGGACCAACACATTAAAAATGACTAAGGCACATAAGAATACATACCTACTGTGTGCAGAATCCACGGTAGGAAAGTGAGGCAGCACTCATCCTTTCACCGACACATGATGTGCACTTCGTCCTCAAGTCCACTCCAAATAGCAGATTCTCAAGTATGAAGTAGACAAAGTTTGGTTCAGATGGATGCAGAAGCGCCACTTCAGGAAGTATGGCGGGCAACTCAGTGCTCTGATAACTCTCATCATCCCAAATTTCTCTGAAACTAGCTGTGACCTGATAATTCCAGCCACCCGATCCGTCATCATGTACCCAGACTGATACCACCTCGCATTTTAAGGATTTTTTTTTATTTTTAACACTTTTTTGTAAACTAATTTTAAATCTACCACTGTTTTTTTTTTTTTCCCAAAATTAACACTTTTTGGCCACGCCTATTGCCATGGCGCGGCACGTCTGTCTGCCAGCGCCATGGTGGCGCCGGCGAGAGGATGACGTGGGCAACGCACCGGGCCGATGACCGATAGCGTGGCAGGGTGCTGTCAGCCACACCGATCTTGCCGCGGCGAGTGACGCGCCATGGCGCATGGCATGGCAGGACTAGATAAATATCGCGAGGGAGCCCGCCATACGCCAGCCCTTCTGCCAAGACGCTGCTGCCAGCATAGCCGCCTACGCACGCCCACCCACCTCCACACGGCGCGGTCGCCCGCTCATATCAAGGTAGCTCCTCTCGATTTCATGTTATTATGATTGTTATTGATTTATGATAGTTAGATTAGTGATTTAGGATAGTAATTTAGGATAGTTAGTGATTTAGGATACTTAGTGATTTAGGATAGTTAGGTCAGTTGAATTTGTTTATTTAGATAGGTAGTTTTTAGATTTGAGGTTGTGTGTTGTAGTATAGTTAAGGTTTGGTTAGGTAGTTAGGGTTTAGGTTCTCATGTTAGTTAGGATTTTGGATTTAGGGATTGATTAGATATTTATTATTTAGTTAGTTTATTGTAGTAAAGGTTGTTAGTAAAGATTAGTTTTTAAGTGTCGGTGTACTTAGTAGTGCGTGATACGTCAATTTGGATGACTTGATGAAGTTTTTCAAATGCTTATTTTCCTAGTGAAGTTGTTTAATATGTCTGTTAATATTACTTTGAATATATACATGTGCTTTTATATTGTGTTCGTATTGCATAACAAGTAGTTCAAATTTTGCAATGCTACGTAATGTTAATTTGAATAATCTAACCTTTTGTTTATCAATTTGTAACAGGATGACCCCTCCCACGCAGCACCCGTTGTATCTCTTTTTGAGGTGGAGTCTGACGACCAAAGACCGAAACACACATCTTGAGTGACACCTTCGCAAAGGTGGCCTTGCCTCCTTTGAGGCCCCGCATGCACACCAGGGCGCACCAGTGGGACGAGCGTTATCGCGCCGTACATACGGCGTGTCGGCTTCCTCGAGCTTGTCCGTGTTGTCAACTACGGTCATCCGCCCCTTGACCCAGCACTACTTACTGCAGCTGTAGACAGGTGCGAGTGCCTTCTTTATACGTAAACATTCTTATAACAAATTTGAGTCAACTAACAGTCGTTCTATTCTTATAATAGGTGGAGGCCTGAGACCCACATGTTCCACCTACCTTGCGGCGAGATGACCTTGACCATGCAGGACGTGAATGCTATCTTTGAACTTCGGTTGGGGGGACTTTCAGTGATGGGTATAGTTGACAACGATCACTGCAGAGAGCTGGTGGCTCAGTTCACTGGCTTTCTTCCACCGGACGACGATGTTTCAAAGAAAAATAAGTGAGCAATTCAAGCCTATTTAATACTTGCATTGCTTTCCTGCAGCCATTGGGTCTCATTTTCTTTGGTGAATTTCAGAAAAAGTTCTGGTGTTTCGTCGTCCTGGATCACAGAGCGCTTTGATTACTTGGACCCACAGGCTGAGGAGGCTTAGATCGACAGGTTCGCTAGAGTGTGGCTCTGGCACTTTCTTGGTGCTTTTCTCTTCCCAGACGCCTCGGGCAACACCATCAGCTGGATCTTTGTTGACATACTACGCCAGCCGTGGGAGAACATAGCGGCGTATAACTGGGGCATTGCAGTCCTGGTATGGACGTATCGACAGCTATGCGTTGCCTGTCGTCGCACCTCAGGGTATGCGAACCTTGGGGGTTGCTCCTACCTACTCCAGGTTTGGTGTTGGGAACGATGGCCCGTTGGGAGGCCCCTTGCTACTGGTTTACCGCTAAGTACTTTGGTTCACTATATTCTTCAAGGCAGTTACATATGATAAAATTATTAATGGCTAATTCATTATCGTGTTCAATGCAGCAATGGAACGAGCAGGATACAGTCCCTACAGCTCTGTATATCTCGGACGGAAGCGAGTTAGTTAGAGGGAATGCGAGGCGCAAGCAATCACAGGAGAGTACGGATGGTCTCGGCGTCTGACACATCACCAGGTTCGCTCTCTTTACTATCATACATGTGTCTTGTTCGATGTACACTATATCACAACCTAACTCAATTACTTAAATGTTCAAGTGCATTGGTGTCCTTGGGATGCTCCGGAACTCGAGTATTATCTCGAGTCTTGTCACTAGGGATGAGTCGATTTAGTATCGCCGCAACGTCCCTCTTATTTTCTTCCACGTGGTCGAGATTCACTTGCCCATCGTGGTTTGCGGTGTAGTTTGGAAGAATGACAGGCTACCCACCAACGCTTTTACTACACCAACCAAGAATTGCATGGAGTGCGTTATCGATTAATAACAAAGCTACAATTTAGAGGTGTGTGGGTACAACTAACAATCGTTTTGTTGCGGTGGTATGACCGCAGGAAGAGGTACAAGACCAAGGATTGGCGCATGACACACAATGCGTACATCGAGTTATGACAGAACGGGGATCGGCAACCGGTCCATGCGGGTCCCCCACACGACCAGCACACCTTCGACAAGTACCTGCAGTGGCTTCACAGGTCTACGAGGACACATATCAAGCCCCCGACACCGAGGAGGTGATTGACGAGGACTCGTGAGGAAGATGTGATCGAGGATGTATGCGACATTGCCACCGTACGGGGCCGACACACAACTACTGAGAGCCCCGCTTCAAAGATCGTGGTAAGATACTCGAATGGTACAATTTGTTATCCATTTGGTATTAAGTATGTTTACTAAAACTGTGCACACGCGTTTCTGTACCCAGGCGACACAATTGTCAAGGATGTCCAACGAATCGCCGCTTTGGCTTCACGAGTCTAGAGGCGAGGGCGAGGCGTTCTCGAGGCTTTTGTGGGCGTAAACATAAACTTGTCCGTTCAAAAATGTTTCTTTAGTGTATATGCGTTTGGGAAATCCACTAACTTTAACATCTATTTATATGCGAAGGTGAAGCGGAGTTGTAGGAAGGTAGCTCGGAAGTTGAGCTACATGGACACTCCTTAGGTGGAACCAGCAGGTCTCGGCGCCGGTCGGGTGGCACGTCTTCTGTCTCTTTGAGGACACTAGCCGCTCTTCTCGGCCCGGTGGACAGGTGCCACTTCAAGCGGTCGTACACCACCACATCATAGCGCTGGGAAGGACCACGCAATCGAGGACGACGAGGGACGATGATGGCGGGCGACGACCCCTGGGCTTCCGCATGACAAAGCACCACCAATTGGGGCGATTGGTCGCAGGGGCCAGATCGGCATGTCTCGGCTAGGTGATGCCTCACTTGGTACCAAGGAGCCTCACAGTACCGACAAAGGTAGCTTCTTTAAATCGTAGGCTCCATGAACTAACGATCATAAAGAGTATAAGTAATCGCGCATATCATATACTTGCGAGTACGAGCCGTCGCACCCAAGAACGCAGCGACCACCGGCGTTGGCTACACTCCCAATGTGTTGCCAACAAATCAAGAGACAGAGGCATCCGAGGGATCATTACACTCCACAGGTCTTAGTTTGTTAGGTCGAATGAATATTGTCGTCCGAAACTTGCAGGCTTAGTTGGTTATGTTATGTCGAACCAATAAAAATGTTATGTGGCAGCTTGTCAACTTGCGCACGGACTTCATTTATTTGCTTCATATTAGTTTCAATGCATCGCGGCAGCTTGTTGGTGAGATTAACTAGCAACTAGTTTGAAACCGGCAATCCCAAGCATCTCGCCGCCGGGTGGCTGCGTCTTGACCCCGATCCTCTCGGAGCTTGGTCATCGCCGCCATGAAATCACCGAAGAAGGCACCCTAGTTGGATGCATGATGTCGATCCGTCTTTACAGCGACCTCATGTCGGACTAGAGCACTGATCGGAGCCCACCGGCAAGAAGTCGAGGAAAGAAGAAGGCGTTAGGGGTAGGAGGTGCAGTGCCGTTCGCTCGACGCAAAGCCGGGGTCCATGGTCGCGTCATCGCCGATCCTCACCGGCAATGACCGATCTTCTCTGCGTCCAGTCCCTCGCGCCATTCGGCCGTGGCGCGTCACTATCAGCGCCAAGATCGATGGCGCGGCGCACCGCTGCGTCATTGGTCGGTGACCCGTCGTCGCCATCGTCGTCGCCGTCTGCCGCCGCCATCATGCATGGCGCTGACGCGAGCGTTCATTGCGCCATGGCAATAAAGCGCAGCAAAAAGTGTTAGTTTTGAAGAAGAAAAACGCAGTGTTAGATTTAAAATTAGTTTAAAAAGTGTTAAAATAAAAAAATCCCATTTTAAGGATATTTCTAGGTAGCACAAATTCCCAGAACTGACACCAACATAACGGTAGCTCCTGATGTCTTCAAAGGGCAGGCGTCTAGAATACTATCACATGGTAGAAGCTCAAAGGCAAGTGCAGGTTCATCAGCAGAAGGATCACAGGAAAGCAAGCCCCATGACAAATCTATCCACCACAGCTTGAAGTTATGGGAGATAACCCCATGTCTGCCCTAGGGCCGATGAGACACCGGGGAGGAGATTTCCTATAGCACCAAACAGCACTTTTGTGTCCCCTGATAGTGTAGAGCTTGGCAACATCAGAGCCCTCCGTGATTTCAAGCTCGACGACCATATAATCATTAGCCGGGCCACCTGAAAGCGTTATCATCCCAATGTTACCGAGGGCGCCGTCCGGAGCCACGACTGATTCTCTATCAGGCACATCTTTCTAAATCAAGTTTGGTGGGCTGTCGTAGACCACGTTCTTCCACCAGCCTTTGTCGTACTCGAATCCCATGAGTCTCAGGAACCTCGACCACGCCTGTCCCCTCCTTCGACGATGGTAGCGACAAGTAGGGCAGATAAAGGGTCCACCGCAAGCACACGGGACGCGATGAGGCGATTGGGGACGAGGTTCCTCTCAGTAAAGATCACTAAGATATTTGGTGGTTCGATGAGAACAGCCCCGTACTCCTCATCAAACCATACGTCATCGGGCACCTCTCGCTCCCAGCTTTCGCAGTCGAGAATGACCTAGGCCGGCGGCGATGATGGCTGTCGTGGCAGAGGCTGCACTAGCTTAATTTCTGGTGAGGATAGGTCATCCGCCGCGGCCGGCAGGGGAGAGCGCGGGCTGGGTGGGGATTCTGGTGGGGGCAGGCGGCGGGGTTTAGGTTTAGAAATAAAAGCATCCTGCGGCGGCGGCGCTATTGTCACGATACGGTCACACGGCTATGGAGAAGGAGGAAGCTGCCGTGCCGGTGAGGTAGGGCCCTGGGATTTAGGTTTCAACTCAAATCTCGCGACGGCGGCGGTGGAGCCGCCATTGATGAAGAGGCGAGCGAGGTAGAGGGCATAGAGCATGTTGGCCCATGGGATCACCGACTGACGATAGTGAACTAGTCTCCAGACCACTAGTCTCAGACCACTAGTTTCCCAGACCACTAGTCTCCTAGACCAGACCACTAGTCTCTAGACCACTAGTCTCCCAGACTAGACCACTATACCGGTTGTGTCCGTACCCACACACTAAGGATCGAGCTAGAAGAAGAAGGGAGAACAGAGCAAGCACGCACAATACAAGACAACAACGTTGGCCGAGGCCCTGTCTGTGTGATGGCAAATCTGAGCTCTCTTTACTGAGTTGCCTTGATGCCCTTTTTATACAACTCTATCTATCTAACTAAAGTACAGCGCACATGCTGTAACAGTAACTAGATAAGCATACAGGGTTGACTCTACGCCGGCCACTGCATGTGCCTATAGTGTTGCAGGTGAGCCGTGCGGCGCCTGTACCTGTAGCGGCTACAGTATTACAACAGGGGGCAAAGTCGGTGCCTCCTTCCTCTGCTGTGTTTCACACAAGGTGGCAGTAGATTAGCTAACAGAGCACGGGTGGGGCGACGCAACGAAACGGGGGATTTGGGGTTCCTTTTTTTCTGGGTTGTTGGTCGCTTTCCTTTTTTTAGGGATTTTTGGGATTCACGCCGTTATAATTTTGAAAGTTTTGACATACGTAACTACAATTTATCTATTTAAAAAACTGCCATTATAATTTCTCGTCTCCCTGTCCATGCCATTTTCTATGTTTCTCCCATATCTTTTGACCCATCGCCGAGATCATATATGTGTCTGACGTTAAGGCCCGCGTCCTCTCCATTAGAACAGCTCGCCCTTGCTTGATCACAGGCGAGCGGAGCGGCGGCCTGCGCCATCGTCCTCGGCGGCGTCCTCGTTCATGTCCTCTCGCCCATGCCATAGCCGAAGCCCACCCTTCTGTGGCCATGGCCAGAGCCGAGCTTGCCCAATGGTGTCCCCGTCCCTCGCCCGCGCCATGGCCGGAGCCAAGCTTGCTCGTCGCGCCATGGCCGGCAACTTCCTGGCGCAGCACACGGTGGCGGCCGTGCAGTCCTAAAAGCTATCGGAGTCTGACATCGACCAGGCCAAAGCAGAGCGGCGGCGCTCGCCCGGGCAGGCCTGCCTGCGAGGCGGAGCGGCGGCCTCCGTGAACTCGCATCGGCATCGTGGCCCTGTGAGAAGAACCACGCGCCTCGGTCATGCCCTTGAACACCTTCCTGCAGCGTCGTGTGGTTGGATGCCCAGCACTCATAGTGGTACTATGGTACAGGTACCTGTCCAACGACGCCTTGGTGAGCTCGTGGCGCGGAACGCCGGCGCCGCGCAGCACCAGCAGCAGTAGCTCGTGCTCACGGACGACAGGGTAGTGTCGCCAGAGGTCGTTGACGCCTTGTCCATGTATGAGCTCGACGACAGCTTCACACGCATCTAGCAGTCGCTCCGGATCGCGGGACGTTGCGGAGGTCGAGCGGGAGCAGCGTTGACACAGGCTTGCGCGTGAGGCGGAGCGGTGGCGCTCGCTCCACGTCTGCAGCACCGTCTTCCACGGCTGCTCCGCGTCCGTGCCGGCGACCCGCGGGAGCTGCCGTTCGGCAACCTTGGCCCCAGGGACGTGTGCATGTCCTCCAACGCTAGGACGTGGACACCGCCAGGCAAGCTCGGCTGCGGCATGGCGCGTGTGAGCTCGGTATTGAAGAGGGCGGCCATGGCACCGCTCCGCCATGGCGCGCGCGAGGGACGGGGCGAATCGACGCCGCCCTTGCGCGAGCGAGCCGCGCAGGCCACCGCTCCGCTTAGCGTACGACCCGCCATGTGGTGGGCTGTTCTAACGGAGAGGAGGCGGGCCAGACTTAACGTCAGACACGTATATGTATGCATACATGTCTCATAATGGGTCCATATCACGGTATAAGTGTAGAGAAATGGCATGGAAAAGAGAGACATGAAATTATAATGGCAATTCTCTAAATAGACGAATTGTAATGGCGTATCTTTTAACTTGTAAAATTGTAATAGCGTGTATAAAGAAAACCTTTTTTTTAAGACCCGGAGGTTGGAACATTTTCATCAACGGTTAAAAGATAAATGCTGACGTGACATTTTAGTTTCAATAGTAAATGAAAGATAGAGAAGAAATCAGAAGTGATTGGCAGATAACACGAGGGAGAAATATTTGATTAGAGTGGGAAGGAACAAAAAATAGTGGCTTCTCTTAGCTTCACCTCATTCTACATGGCGTTCTCTGAGAGCATATTTTAAGAAAAACTATATGTGAAGGTGTTTTGCCAAACGATTTATCATAACGGCTATAGCTCCACCCATAGAGCTGTTCATGGAGCTGAAGCCCCAAAAAGGGCTTCATGGGTGAAGTGGAGCCGTGCCAAACGGGGCCTTAATTTAGATTAATAGCAATGTTAGTTTCTAGGAACAGAGTGTCTGTTAGAGCATCTCTAAGAGTACCCCATATCCATTCTAGGAAAATAGTGCTGCAGGTGAGCCGTGTGGCGCCTGTACCTGCAACGGCTATAGTATTACAGCAGGGGGCAAAGTCAGCGCCGCCTTCCTCTGCTGTGTTTCACACAAGGTGGCAGTAGATTAGCTAACAATCTTCCCCTAATCCTACTGCTAACCCTTGCACCCCCTCCATGCCGATCATCTCCTTTAGCTCCGTGAGTCGAAGTCGTCCGAGCGGCTTGGTGATGACGTCCACGAGTTGCCGACCAGTTTCGACAAACTCGATGACGATCTACCCTCCATCAACACAGTCCCTGAGGAAGTGGAACTTCACGTCGATGTGTTTACTCCGGTCGAGCAGAACTGGATTCTTCGTGAGGGCGATGGTGGGCTGGTTGTCCACCATCAGTGCTGGTGGGTGTGCTTCCATGCCGTTAGCTTCGCCCGGCCGGTAGGTGTATAGCCACACAACAGGCACGCCATTGTGGCCACCGCTACGTACTCTACCTCACACGTAGATAGTGCCATCACCTTCTGTTTCAGCGACAACCATGAAATTGGGGCCGACCCGAGGAAGACGAGTATGCCAGAGGTGCTCCGTCGTCCGTCGATGTCCCTCGCCATGTCTGCATCGCTGAATACCATGAGCTGCGACCTACTTCCCCTGGTCTTTGGGAAGATGATTCCATGATTCACCGTCCCCTTGACATAGCATAGTAGCCGCTTCACCGCAGCCCAGTGATCCTCTCTGGGATCCTCCATGAAGCGACTGACATAGCCCACGACGAACGCAATGTCCAGCCTTGTGTGGACTAGGTAGCGCAGACCGCCGACGATGCTCTGGTAGAGTGTTGCATCTACTTTTGCCGTGGTGCTATCCTTCGTCAGCTTCACCAGCTCCTCCATCAGTCACGCATGGCTTGCACTCCACCATGCCGCTCCTCTCCAATAGCTTGGAGGCATACGTGCTTTGCCCGAGCATGAGTTCCTCCTTCCCCTGTCTCACCTCGATGCCGAGGTAGTAGGAGAGAGCGCCGAGACCGCTCATTCGGAAACGAGCTGTCATCTCTCACTTGAAGCTATTGATATCCTCCGTCGCGCGAGCCGGGTGATTTATTAAGTCATCCACATACACGCCGACCACGAGTTCTTCCTTCCCCGTCGTCGCGTGTGTAGAGCGCGTGCTTTCGATTCGCGGCGCTGAAACCCAAGCTCGCCTAGCGTGGTGTCAAGCTTGGCGTTCCATGCTCGAGGGCTTGCCATAGCCCGTAGAGCGCTTTATGTAGGTCGGAGCACCTGTGCTCCTCTCCCTTAACAAATGAACCACAGGTTGCTCGACGAAGACCGTTTCCGTCATTTCGCCATTGAGGAAGGCCGATTTAACGTCCAAGTGATGGACGCGCCCAGTCCTTCTTTGCCGCCAAAAAGCAAGTAGCAAGCGGACCGACTCCATCACAGCTCTCGGTGCAAAAACCTCCTCAAAGTCGATGCCCTCGCGCTGGACAAAGCCTCGGGCGACGAGGCATGCCTTGTACTTGACAATGGCGCCGAGCTCGTCCCTTTTGACTTTGTACACCCACTTCAGGCTGATCGGACGGCATCCTGGGGGTGGATCGACGAGCTGCCAAGTCTCGTTTTCCTCGATCGCCTTCATCTCCTCTAGCATTGCCCGTTGCCAGTTTCCATCATGCTCGGCTAGCGCGAATGTGGGTGGTTCCTCTGCACTGATGAGTAGCAGCTCTGCGTCGTTGAGCAGCCTACCCGCCCGGACCACGAGGGGCTGTACATCGACGATGTCGTCCAGCCTGCGGAACCTCAACTCCTCACCTTCGTGGTAGGCGTCCACGAACTCAGTGATGTCACTTGGAGGTGAGGCGAACTTGATCGGGGGTGATGAAGTTCCTTCTTCCGCCGGAGTGCCCTGCATAGCACCCGAAGTGCTCGATACTGCTTCTGGACTGCTCGTCATAACTCCTGCAGTGTTCGGCCACACTGTAGGAGTGCCCAGCCTCAGTCTTAGAGTGGTCAAAACCACAGTAAGATGTCTTGGCTCCGCCACGGGAGTGCTCGGCACCCGTCCTGATGTGGTCGCCACCACTGCAGAACCTCCTGGCTCCACTCCTGGCGTGCTCAGTATCCCTCCAGAAGTGCTCGACACTCCTCCCGGAGTGCTCGGCATCCCTCCTGAAGTGCTTTCGGCTTCGCCCGAAGTGCTTTCGACTCTACCACCCGAGTGCTCGGCGCTCCTCCCGAGTGCGTGGCACCTGTTCCGGCAGCGTCTCCACCGCCGTGGATGACCAAGTGCTCGACGACGAAGGTGTTGGTGAAGCCTCCCGCTTCCCGTGCTCGGATGTGCCGGTCCCAAAGCGCCTCCTCGTTGAACACAACGTCGCGAGAGACATCACCTTGTCTCCGCGTGGGTCATAGAGCCGATGCGCCTTGGTACCCTCCACGTAGCCTAGGAACACCATGGGTGTGCTCCTGTCCTCCAGCTTGGTGAGGTTCGAAACCGTCTTCCCGGCGTGGCCGATGCAGCCGAATGTCCGGAGGAATGATATGTTTGGCTTGCTCCCGTACCAAGCTTCGAACGACGTCTTGCCCGTTAGGGCTTTGGTTGGAGCGCGGTTGAGGATGAACACCGCCGTGGTCACCGCCTCTCCCGAACTTTGCCGCATCCTTTGGCCTTCATCATGGATCGGGCCATGCCGACCACTATCTCGTTCCGTCGCTCCACCACGCCATTTCTGTTGTGGCGAAATGCGGTAGCGGCGTGATGTTGCCCCACACCTTGATCCGCGCAGTACGTAGCAAACTCCACCGAAGTGAATTTGCCACCCCGATCAGTCCTCAGTACATGGAGCTTCTTACCGCTCTCGGCCTCCGCGCGCGTCTTGAACTTCTTGATCGCCACCGTCGCTTCGTCCTTGCTCGTCAGGAGTTGTAGCCACATGTAGCGACTGCAATCGTCCACGAGTAGGAGGAAGTACCGCCGACCACTGTATGTAGCAGGCGTGATCGGCCCGCAGAGGTCGCCGTGAACTAGCTCGAGAGCTTCCTTCGTGCGATACTTGGCTGCCTTTGGGAAAGGTAGCCTCCTCTGCTTCCCGGTCAGGCAGCTGTCACACAGCTCGCCTCCGTGTTTGATGTGGGGTAGCCCTTGGACCATCTTCCCCAGCCGACCAAGCGCGTCGAAGCTAAGATGTTCGAACCGAGCATGCCACATCCATGGTTCCTCGGAGTGCCTTGCCGCCAGGCAAACCGGCTGCTCTACCTTCAGGTCGAGCAGGTACAATTGGTTCAGGGACCTCTTCACCTTGGCGAGAAGTCGCTGCTCCTGGTCTCTGATCCTCAGAACGCCGTCCTTGATCAGAACCTCGCTACCGCGCTCATCCAGCTGACCAATGCTGATGATGCTGGAACATAGCTGCAGGATGTAGTATACATCCGTTAGCGTGATGCTCCCGTTCACGGCATCTCGAAGATGATGGTGCCGCGCCCTTGGATAGCCACCCTTGAGCCATCACCAAACTTCACCGTACCAGTAACATCACCGTCGAGCTCGGAGAAGGAGTCCTTGGAGCCTGTCATGTGGTTACTGGCACCAAAGTCCAGATACCACCGCTGCTCCTGGTCGACGCCCACATGCCCAAGATGGACTTGGGCGCGTGGTTCGTCGAGGTTGACGGTCTTCAGGGCCTTGCTAGATCCTTCCATCATCGTCGCCTCTTCCTCTCCATGGCCTCGGCGTGCATGCGGTTACGCGAACGTCGCCATAGGATAGTAGCCTCATCCTCATCATCGGCTTTACGCCAGGTGAGCTGAGCCTTCTTTTCCTTCTTGCGATTTGGGCACTCCGTGCCCAATGGCCCATCTTCCCGCAACACCGACAGGCGTTGAGTCGATGTGCTTCTTCTCCGAAGAAGCCTCGCCGCCGATGTTTGCCGTTGCCACCACGACTGGAGGAGGCTGCCTTCCCGGAGTTTCGCCGAGCAGCCCACTCCTCTTCCTTCAGCAGGAGTTTCCCGCTGTCCTTCGTTGCTGTCGCCTACTCCAAGCGCTCGTCCACCACCCGTAGATGGCCTCGCCACATCCTCGATGGTGAGGGTGGACAAGTCCAAAGATCATCTCTATGGAGAGTGATCTGGATGTACTTTCTTGGACGCAGGTGGAGGAATTTGGAGACCGCCTCCTCTTCGTCGATGGTGACGCCATGGCTCTTCAGCTTGCTGATGAGCATCTGCAGGCGGAGGGAAAAGTCCTTCACTATTTCACCATCCTTGAACTTGAGGTTTGTATACTCCTGCTTCAGAAGCTGGGCTGTTGCCTTCTTTGCGTGGTCGGAACCGACGCGCATCGCCGCAATGGCCTCCCACGCCTCCTTAGCTGAGCTCTTCGTCCCCAACGATTCCCTATACTCCGCCGGTACAGTAGCGAGGGTAGCCTCCAACGCTGACATGTCGTCTTCTTCCACGTTGGTGCCCTTGTCAACAGCATTCCAGAGCCGTCGGGCTCTGAGCTTGACCTTCATGGTCACCGACCACTCTCCATAGTTAGTGTGAGTCAGCGTCGGCCAAGTGGTGCCGCTGACCTCCCGCACCATGCGGACAACTACCTCCGGTAGTGGCTGGGCAGCTATGACAGTGCCACTGCCATCGCCCAACTCCAAACCGCCTGTCCTCGCCATCGGTTAGAATGACGACGGCGCTTGTACGGCTCCGATACCACTTGTTGGCCCATGAGATCACCGACTTACGATAGTGAACTAGTCTCCAGACCACTAGTTTCCCAGACCACTAGTCTCCCAGACCAGACCACTAGTCTCCCAGACCACTATACCGGTTGTGTCCGTACCCACACACTACGGATCGAGCTAGAAGAAGAAGGGAGAACAGAGCAAGCACGCATAATACAAGACAACAACGTTGGCCGAGGCCCTGTCTGTGTGATGGTAAATCTGAGCTCTCTTTACTGAGTTGCCTTGGTGCCCTATTTATACAACTCTATCTATCTAACTAAAGTATAGCGCACATGTCTTTATGTGATAACTAGATAAGCATCTGAGGTTGACTCTCACGCCGCCCTTTGCATGTGCCTCTGATCTGCTTGGTGAGCCGTGCGGCACTTTATACTAGCTGACTCTGATATTACAGACGAGGGGGCAAAGTCAGTGCCGCCTTCCTCTCATTGTGTTTCACACAAGGTGGCGATGAGATTAGCTAACAGAGCACGGGTGGGGGCGGCCTTAGCGGAGCAGAGGATTTGGGGTTCCTTTTTTTCTGGGTTGTTGGTCGCTTTCCTTTTTTTAGGGATTTTTGGGATTCACGTCGTTATAATATTGAAAGTTTTGACATACGTAACTACAATTTATCTATTTAAAAAACTGCCATTATAATTTCTCGTCTCCCTGTCCATGCCATTTTCTATGTTTCTCCCATATACTGACCCATCGTCCGATACGATATGTGTACGACGTTAAGGCCCCGCGTCCTCTCCATTAGAACAGGCCCGCCCATGGTGATCATAGGCAGTGACGGAGCGGCGGCTTCGCGCCATCGTCCCCCGCGGCGTCCTCGTTCATGTCCTCGCCCACACCATGGCGAAGCCCACCCTTACGTGGCCATGGCGAGCCAAGCTTGCCCAGCGGTGTCCCCATCCCTACGCCAGCGCCATGGCGGAGCCAAGCTTGCTTCGCGCGCCATGGCCGGCAACTCTCTGGCGCGGACACGGTGGCGGCCGTGCGATCCCTAAAGGCTGTCGAGTCCGACATCGACCAAAGCCAAAGCGGGCGGCGGCGCTTCGGCGAGCTCGCTGCTGTGAGGCGGAGCGGCGGCCTCCGTGAACTTCGCGTCGGCATCGTGGCCTGCGAGAGGAACCACGCGCCTCGGTCATGCCCTTGAACACCTTCCCCGCAGCGTCGTGTGGTTTGGGCGCCCGGCCTTCGTGGTGGTACTTGTGGTGCAGTGTACACATCCAACGACGCCTTTGGTGAGCTCGTGGCGGCGAACGCCGGGCGCCACGCAGCACCAGCAGCGATAGCTTCGTGCTTTCGCGAACAACGAAGGCGGTGTCACGGAGGTCGTTGATGCCTTGTCCATGTCTGAGCTCGGCGGCGGCTTCACGCGCATCTAGCGATCGCTCCGGATCACCGCGGACGTTGCGGAGGTCGAAAGCGGGAGCAGCGTTGACACGCGAGCTTGCGCGTGGCGCGGAAGCGGGCGCGCCGCTCCGTCTGTGGCACCGTCTTCCACGGCTGCTCAGCGTCCGTGCGGCGACCGCTGGAGCTGCCGTTCGCAACCTTGGCCCCAAGGGCGTGTGCACGTCCTCCAACGCTAGGACAGGGGCGCCACCAGAGCAAGCTTTCGGCTGCGGCATGGTGCGTCTGACTCGATGTCGAAGAGGGCGGCCATGGCACCGCTCCGGCCATGGCGCGGCGAGGGGACGGGGCGAGGCGGGGCGCCGCCCCTTGCGAGCGGCGCGATGACCACCGCTCCGCTTGCGTGCATCCGCCGCGGGTGGGCCTGTTCTAACAGAGAGGAGGCGGGGCCGGGACTTAACGTCGTACATGTATATGTATGCATACATGTCTGACAATGGGTCCATATACGGTATAAGTGTAGAGAAATGGCATGGAAAAGAGAGACATCAAATTATAATGGTAATTCTCTAAATAGGCAATTGTAATGGCGTATCTTTTAACTTGTAAAATTGTAATAGCGTGTATAAAAAAACCTTTTTTTAAGACCCGGAGGTTGGAACATTTTCATCAGCGGTTAAAAGATAAATGCTGACGTGACATTTTAGTTTCAATAGTAAATGAAAGATAGAGAAGAAATCAGAAGTGATTGGCAGATAACACGAGGGAGAAATATTTGATTGGAGTGGGAAGGAACAAAAAAATATTGGCTTCTCTTGGCTTCACCTCATTCTACATGGCGTTCTCTTCGAGAGAGCATATTTTAAGAAAAACTATATGTGAAGCTGTTTTTGCCAAACGATTTATCAAAACGGCTACAGCTCCACCCATAGAGTTTTTTATGGAGTACGAAGCCCCCAAAAAGGGCTTCATGGGTGAAGTGGAGCCGTACAAACAGGGCCTTAATTTAGATTAATAGCAATGTTAGTTTCTAGGAACAGAGTGTGCATTAGAGCATCTCTAAGAGTACCCCATATCCATTTTCTATCCATGTTTTTAGAAAAAGAGAAAAACTCATCTCTAAGAGTACCCTATATCTCTTCACCATATGTTGGGATTGACAAAGCAGTGCCGGCATCGTGAGTAAAAATCTACAGCCTTTGCTTTCGCGCGCATCAAGATCCGACGCTACCGCCTACCTCCCCGACGCGTTTGAAGAAGATTGCCGACGCCTGTTTGAAGAAGATCGTGATTTTCTCTGCGGCAGCCGCGTGATCGCCCTCGCGCCTCCTCTCTGCGTCACGTCGCCTCGCGTCGGTGCCACCCACCGTCGTCTCCTCCCGGCCTCACTTTGGTCATCACAGACACGGAGGCCCAGCGCGCAAGGCGCTCCGCCGCCTTGGCCTCCCGTCGTCGTGCCTCTCGTTCTCGCAACGTCGGGTCGTTGAGATGTTGAGTAAGCGTGGTTGTGGGGTCATCGGCCGTGGGCGTCTAGTTTGTGTAACGATAGGTTCGAGTCGACCCTAAATTGATGTTTCATGAACTGGATTGCACCTCTTTCGATTCCGTGTTCTGTGATTTTCGTTCCTTCCGTCACTTGCTAGCTTGTGTTGAGGGCGGCGGCAACAACTTGCCCGATTGCCTCTCTTTGCTACCAACCGGTTTCTTCTTTGCTTACTTTTGGTTCTTGGATGATGGCATTTTTTCCTCTCCATACTTGGGAGTTGGCAAAACACTATGTTTTGGGAATAAAATTTAGGGTACTCTTGGAGATGCTCTTAGCAAGTATGAAAATCATCTCACAATTTTGGGTTGGGGTTGCCCTTAGCTCCGCAAATCGCCTCAAAACGGGTAGCAAAACTGCATACCTTGAATGACAGAAAGCTGACCAAATTTTTAGGCTACTATAGTTATTGGCCCGTGCGTTGCTACGGGCATTTTAAACGAAATAATGTGACATAGAACACCCGCAAAATATGTTATTGTGGTCACAATTTCATTCAACAAAAAAGACAAAAAGAACTACGAGTTAGGGCATGTTTGGATCCCTCTAGTTTTTTTAAGAATCTGGCTTTTGAAACTGGAGAATCCGACTGGTTTTTGTCAGTTTTCTTGTGCCGGTGTTTGCCACATTCTTAAAAATCGAGAAGCTGTTGATACCTAGTTTTTGCCTGTTTCTTGTGACCCAAAGAATAATAAATGAGGTTAGATTCTTAAAATCTAAGAGATCCAAACACCCCTAATTAGTTTTTGCTCGGAATTCATATTTTAGAAACTAGCGGCAAAAACTGTTTCTTAAGAATTTGAAACTGATCAAACACGGCCTTTCAGCATGAGAAGTGTCTTAGCTTGATTTTTAATACAAATTCTGGTCTCAGGACGCTTTTGTAGTAGTGTTCTATGATGAGGATCAATATGGGCATATCGATCCCTATCCTGTTCCGTCCAACGGGATAGGGAAATAATATACAACCCTCCAAAGCGTAATATTGTATCATATCCATCTATTCTGCACACCTCATTTAATCCTAACCATTCATTTATTTCCTTTTTCCTATCCCACTATGTGGGTGAGCATTTGTAGACTGGTCCTTAGTTAAATAGAATATCAGAGGAGGCCTTAATAACATATATATACATACGCAATACATGTTCCACGATAAGATGATAGATTAAAAAAGTGGATTATTGCTACAAATTTTAAGGCCATATCATAACATTTCTGGGCAACGAGGATACATTTTTAAGGCCCCTTTGATTGAAGGAATTTTGGAGGAAAAATGAAGGATTCCAAACCCTATAGGAATGATACTGTTCATCCCATTGGAGCCAAGGATTCAAGCATAGGAGAAATGGAGGAATATTTCCTATAGTGTTGATTTCATAGGAAAAGGTATAGGAAAGAAACATCCAGCGCGTGGGATCGAGGCACTCTGTGCTTTGCTGCTGCTAATGCAATAATAGGCGGCCACACCCAATTTTTTGCAATTTGGTCTTTTTTTAAGACAATTTACGTTTGCCCCCCGGGAGATGTAAACTTATCTTTAGACCTTGGGGGTCGGCGCTAGGACTCATGGCTCCGAGGTAACACGTCTTGGCGCCATAGATCTTGGCTCCGAGGTGCCTGACCATGCACAGCAGGGCATCCTAGGCGGCATTAACGTGGCCGCTACCTCAGAGCCACAGATCTTGGCTCCGAGCTCGGCGCCAAGATCTGTGGAGCCATGGATCTCGGCTCCGAGCTCGGAGCCATGGATCCTGGCACCGAGCATGGATTCAAAATCCACGACCAAGTTTCCCTTACCGAGGCTGCTTTCATTTCTTCCTCCTCCCTCTCGGGTTCTTCCTCTCCCTAACCCGTCCAATCTTTTGAATCGACAAATTTGACCTTGGATACTTGGATTTGATCCATACATCTTCGCGAGCAAGGTATCCTATCTCCCCTTATCATTTTTACGCATTGATTTGGTATATATTACGTCTATTTTGCAACCCTAGATACGTTATTACCTAATGTCCAAGTGATTTTTTATTTTTGTATTATGTAGCGGTAGGATGCCAAAGCGTGGTAAAGCTAGTAAGCCAAGGTAATATCTTATCATCGTGTTATATTATGTTTTCATTTATGTGCAACAAATGGAAAAACCCTAGGTTTAGGGTTTAATGTTCATTGCTTTTGATTCTTAGAACAAATTTGGTTCAATTGTAGTTATGGTCGGATGATTGGAAATGCCTTCGACCCATTGCCTCTGCCTAGTGGTGTTCTAGTGCCCATGTGCTGGTGCGGTGATCCTTGCAAGGTAGCCAAGTCCGATGAAGAGGACACGTATAGACAGAGGTATTGGATGTGTGCCAATTTTGTGTTTGAGCCTACACTTCGTCAGCACCGCATTAACAAGATGGTGACAAATTGATGTTGTGTAATAATTATTTTATGTAAAAAATGATAAGGGGCAATGAGCCAATTTTGTGTTTGAGCCTACACTTCATCAGCGCACGCTCAAGCTTCCTCTTCCTCTCCTCCCTGTACGCAGCAACACACCTCCTCTCCTCCTCATCCTTGTGCTTCTTTTCTAGAGCCTCCTCTCTGCGTCTCTTCTCCATCATCTCCTTGTGCTCTACCTCCCACCGTAATAGTTCTGCATCCACTCTTTGTCTTCCGGCTTGATCTCAGTGTCGATCCACTGCTCAAAATCACAGAGCGGTGGAGGGATCTGCAACAAATGCAATTATTACAAAACAAATAAATCATGCAAGACTTCATTTGACAAAAAATAATTATTACACAACATCAATTTCTCACCATCTTGTTAATGCAGCGCTGACGAAGTGTAGGCTAAATGCAAAATTGGCACACATCCAATACCTCTGTCTATACGTGTCCTCTTTATCGGACTTGGCTACCTTGCAAGGATCACCGCACCAGCACATGGGCACTGGAACACCACTAGGCAGAGGCAATGGATCGAAGGCATTTTCGGTCATCCAACCATAACTACAATTGAACCAAATTTGTTCTAAGAAGCGAAAGCAATGAACATTAAAGCCTAAACCTAGGGGTTTTTCATTTGTTGCACATAAATGAAAACATAATATAACACGATGATAAGAGATTACCTTGGCTTACTTGCTTTACCAGGCTTTGACATCCTACCGTTACATAATACAAAAAATTAAAATCACCTCAAACATTAGGTAATAACGCATCTAGGGTTGCAAAATAGACGTAATATATACCAAATCAATGCGTAGAAAATGATAAGGGGGGAGAGGATACCTTGCTCACGAAGATGTATAGATCAAATCCAAGTATCCAAGGTCAAATTCGTCGATTCAAGAGATTGGGCGGGTTAGGGAGAGGAAGAACCCGAGAGGGAGGAGGAAGAAATGAAAGCAGCCTCGACAAGGGAAACTTGGCTGTGGGTTTTGAATCCATGCTCGACGCTAGGAGCCATGGCTCTGAGCTCGGAGCCAAGATCCACGGCTCCGAGGTCGGAGCCACAGATCTTGGCATCGAGCTCGGAGCCAAGATCTGTGGCTCCGAGCTCGGAGTCAAGATCTGTGCCTCCAATGTACCGGCCACGTCAACGTCACCTAGAATGCCCTGCTGTGCACGGCTAGGCATCTCGGAGCTAAGATATGTGGCGTCGAGACGTGTTATCTCGGAGCCATGAGTCCTGGAGCCGACCCCTAGTGTCCAAAGATGAATTTACGTCTCCCAGAGGGTCAAACATAAATTTTCTTAAAAAAAGACCAAATTAGAAAAAAAATTGGGATGACCACACTTCCGAGTAGTACAGTTGAAACCGAGATGACAGGAATGTTGAAACAAGCTAGTAGCTAATGGGCCTTCCTATTTCTCCGATTTTCCTAGGTCAATCCAAACAACAACTACTCAAAGTTTCTATGGTTTTCAATCCTCTATTTTCCACCTGCGATCCTATCATATTCCTCTATTTTTTTGTATTCATGTGTTTTTCAATCCTTCGTTCCAAAGCAGCCCTAAGTTGATTAATAATAAAGCTCAGTGTGCCATTCATGAACACAAATTTATTATGTTGCCAATACATGAGCGAATGTACGATTCAATTAGTCAACCATATGATCGTCTGTAGCAGCTGCAGCGCTAGCAGCTACAGTACCAGACGAGAGCATTGCACCTCTCAAAAAGAAGAAGAAGAGAGCATTGCAGCCAAAGCTTGCAAATACACTCTAGCGACTACTACAAATCCTTTGAGGGGAGCAAGTGCAGCCATGGCAACCGAACAGTGCTAATAGTGCTTTTGGGCGCCCCATCAAAATCCGTTGGAGAAAGCGCCATTATAATTTTCGATGTTCGAGAAATACCATTACTATTCGTCTATTTTAAAGCATACCATTACAATTCTTCGTTTTCCATAAAAATGCCACTGAATACGTATGGACACAGCTGTGTACCATTTGCACGTATAACTGACGTATACTTCATCACCCACATCACTTACACGCGGGCCCACATGCCATCTTCTCCTTCCTCCTCTCCTCCTCTCTCTCTCTCTCTCCATCCCGACGCTGCCACGGCCATGGCGAAAGGCGGCAGCGGCAGAAGAAGACGCCCGGCAGCATTGCAAAGCAGCAAGAAGACGCCAAGCAAGAAAGACGGCGAGCGGGAGCTCTAAGCGCGTGAGTTCCAGGCGTGGCTGCAGGCGTGCGAGCTTCAGGCGCGGCGTGCTAGCCAGCGTGGAGGCGCGAAGCAGCAAAGCTCCAGCTGCAAGGCGTGTCTTGACTCATCTTGCGCAGGCATGCATGGAGATGGCACGCGGCCTTGTGAAAGGATCAAGATGCCCAAGAGAAGGGGTGAATTGGACTAATTCAAAAATTCTTTGCAATAATTAAACCCTACAGGTTAGCTCACTTCACCCCTTGTGCCTAGAAAGTGTTTCTAATGTTCTAACGCACAAAAGTTTAACAACTTATATTCCAATCCTAATCTAGCATGGTAATTATATGAATGTAAAGACAAGAATTGAATTGTTCAAAGTAAATGCTTAAAGTAAAGAGAGAAGGAGGAACACGGCGATGTTTGGACGAGGTATCGAGAGTCGTCACTCCCCACTAGTCCTCGTTGGAGCACTCACATAAGGTGTAGCTCCCTTGATCCAGCCATGAAGGATCAAGTGCTCTCACGTTGATTCTTCAACACTCCGTCGTGGTGAATCACCCACAACCGCTCACAACTTGAGTTGGGTCATCCACAAGCTTCGTCGGATGATCACCAAGCTCCCAATCACCACCAAGCCATCTAGGTGATGGCGATCACCAAGAGTATAAAGCATGAACTCTCACTTGACCACGATAAGCCTAATGAGAAAGGGTGGATGCACACTTTGCTACTCTTGCTTTCACTAATGAGGCCTCTCTCTTGGATTCTCAAATCTCAATCACCTCACTAGGACCTTGCTCTTCTTAGAACTCTCAAGGGTGTTTCTCAGCTGTTGGAATGAGCAAAAGTAATTCCTCAAGTGAATAGAGGAAGTATTTATACACCCTCATTCAAAACGAATCTTTATGTGCCACTGCGGGGTGATCGGAC
The DNA here is from genome assembly GCA_904845875.1 of Miscanthus lutarioriparius. Classification (NCBI taxonomy): domain Eukaryota; kingdom Viridiplantae; phylum Streptophyta; class Magnoliopsida; order Poales; family Poaceae; genus Miscanthus; species Miscanthus lutarioriparius. Next base: position 37,545,295 of record CAJGYO010000004.1, on the reverse strand, counting down.
GCTCCGGTCAAGATGACCGAACGCTCCGGTCAATTCACCCGCCACTGAGCAGTTTAAGTTGTGACCGGACACTGACCAGCGTTCGGTCAGCACTGACCGGACGCGTCCGGTCACGAAAACTACCCTTTGGAATCTTACTGATGTTGACCGGACTCTGGAACCCAGCGTCCGATCACTTTGCTGCTCAGCGTCCGGTCAGTAGATGTAACACCCCAGGTGTTATAAATACTACAACTGCCATGTCATCATATGCATTGCAAAGCATTTGGTCATATTGAGAACTTTGATATGCATTCACTAAAACAAGTTTATATTTGTGTTATAAGTGTTGCCTTGTAGTGTTTGAATCATGTTCCAAGTTTTGTTTGGATTGGGATTTTCGAAAACCCTAATTTCGGCCTTTAAGTTTTGACCAGGAAAACCCATTTCAAAATTAAAGCATATTTTGGGGTTGAGCCTTAAAGCAAAAATGTAGAGCTTGTTGAGTTGTACAAAGTTTGTTTTTGGAGTTTTCAAAGTTGTTTAGAAAAATTTGGAGTAATTTGAAAAGGCGTAATTCTTTAAATGTCCCCTTTTTGAATTGAAATTTGTATTTCAAAATGTAGACTGAATTTGGGTATGGTTATAAAAGCAAAGATGTAGAACTTTTCATTTTGAACAACTTTTATTTTTGGAGATTTTTGAGTTGTTATACAAATTTGGGAGTAATTTGGAATTTTAAACGAATGACAATTCTGTAATTACTGTGAACAGTGTTCACTGTCTAAGCTACATGGCCGTCGACCTTCTTCGGCGTTCCAGTCGTGCCTGTGGCTGCCCTTGGCTTCGCGCTGGCGCGGTGAAGGCTTCCGCGTGGCTTCCTTGAGCTTCTAAGCCGCTCTATAAGGCCGAGACGCCGTCGCCGTCATTCTTTTCTTCTTCTCTGTTTTTCCCATCGCCACCGCTCAACTCCGGGGAGTCTGTGTCATCGCCGTAGTGCCTCTCCAGCCTCAGCAAAGCTTTCCATAGCTCCGCTTGCTCCTTGCGCACTCAGCCGAACCATCCTTGACGCTTGCCTCCACCAAGAAACTGTTGTCCACGCCTTTCTTTCTCGCGGCCGGCAACCTTACCGTTGCGAGCGCGTTGCCGTGGCCAGCGCGCTACGGTCTACCTCTGACCTTGAAAAGCTTTGCTTCAGCTTCGTCTTGATGTCGTGGTTCTTAACATCTTGTTGATTGCTCGTTTTGACCACCGCAGTCGCCGGAACTCCGCCACCGACGACGTTTTGCTCTGCCGTGTTTGCTCAGCTCGTCGAACCACCTTGTTGTTGCTCCTTCGGCTCGGCCTTTGACTCCAGCGCGTTTGGGGTGAGCTTCTGGTGCTTTCTGTGTCGTTTATTTAATCGCTACCGGTCTCCTGTCACTGGCATAGCGCAGCCGCACCGTCGTGGCCGCCATGGCCGGTGTCATGCTCGGTCCTGGCTGTGGTTGGTCTCGTTTGTGCCACCAATCGACGCGTAGGGATGTAGGGGTCATTTTGGTGCCTTGACCGTCGCCGTTGAACTCGCCGTCGGCGAGTTTTCGCCGGTCAGCGCGCATGTCGCCGTGGTCAAAGCGCGAGGTTAGGGATGACAAGTGGGACCCGGGTGTCAGTGACTGTGTAGTTCAAAATGGAATTTTTCTATTTTCAGAAATGAATGAATGGTAATAGTTTTTGTTATTTTTGTGTAGATTTATTTAGAGTTCCAAAAATTATAAATTTTTTTGTGTGACCTCTCTATGATGTATATTATTTAACAAAAATATAAAATGTTGTTTTTCAGTACTTTTTGAATGTGATAAAAATTGCTCAATTAATTAATAAATGAGTTTCCATGATTTTTCTATGCTTATTTATGTATCCAAAAATTATGAAAATTGTTTTGCCACTTAGTTATCATGTGGTGAACATTTACAAAAAAAATTAGCTCAATTGGAACAAGTTGATTTATTTCAGAATTCTTAATTAAATAATTAATTAATAAAAGCAAATGGTAACCTTTAATGATTTAGGTTTTGATTGAATTTTTGATTGAGTGATGTCCTTGGGTCATTAGTTGGTAATGATCCTTCGCAATTGAATTAGGTGTTACGAAAAAGGTTTAGTTAGTTTGACTTGTAACTGTACCACGAAGGAAAGTTGTATTCAAAATTATTAGTTTTGCATCCATCATCGAGCATCATATTTTGTATCTCGCATCATGTTAAATATGGCATTGTTACTATGTGTAGTGAACGAAGGTGAGCACGTGATAGTTAATCAAGTAGTTGAGGAGGTTGATCCGTCTGTGGAGGTTGATGTTGATATCGGTGGAACGACTACGGACCCAGATTTTTCCGTCAATGAAGGCAAGCCCCGGATGCATTTAACCCTACCTTGTGTTTTATCAATTGATTTCGCTTTTGCTTTTCTGTACTGCATTAAGTGATTAGGAGTTAAGTGAAAACCTAATTGGTGCATTACCAACCTTGTTCTTTCATATCTACCCTGTTATTAGTTTTAATTCGTATATGCCTAGTTTTGCTTAGCTATGCTTAGAACGATGAAAGTCGGGTGATTACCTGTCATCTGCAAGTGTTAAATGGAACTTTGGTTACTTATGTTATCATGTGATATGAGCATGTGAAGTAATAAATCTAGACCGGGTGGACTCGGTGTGTGTGAGCCACAAGACATGGAGGTCTTGTGAGCGGGTTCTTTCCGCCTGTGTCGGTTAAGGTCCGTACCGTTGTTGAACTGTATGTGGTGAGACTTTGTAGTACTAACCACAAACTTCGGTAAGCCTTAACTTGGTTATTCTATTATGAGAATGACTACTCGCGCACTGGAAGTGGAGAGATGGCGGTAATAGCGTGTACCCACGTGGCAATGGGCTGGATTGGTGGAGTACTGTATTCTCGGGTGGCGCGGACCCGTTCTTGTTTAGAGGATCCGAGGGTAGGTTGGTATATGTAGGTCAGGGACCTGCATATGTCGTGTGGTCTGAAATTCCCAGCTGGGTTTTTAATCGGTTCGAATCATCGTTGCTCCTCGGTTATGGAGACTCACTTCTCTGTTCATCATCGTAGATAAATAACTGGAACTTGAGGATGTTTTGTGAAGGTGTTGGTTATGAAGTTTCATGATCTCAATACGGATCATGTCAGCTTTGTCTATGATCTTATAAAGTTTTAAATGTTGATATAAGAATTTTGTTAAAAAGCTTTTACGCAAAAGAACTTTGATTATTGCCAAAGCCATACCTTGAATCCTCTGAGTCTGCATTCCTGCGTTCTATTAATTCTTATTTCGGTTAAGTCTTTGTTGAGTACTTTTGTACTCGAGGTTCGATTGACCCTTGTTGCGGTGAGCCTCATGAGCAGATCTGTTTTGGATCGTCTTTGCATGACCAAGTTGTTCCATGTGATGACGATAAGTAAATGTATGGCTCTTAGGCGAGGCAGCTTATTTGTGTGTTTACATAATATGTTATAATGTCACTCCTCTACTTTGGTTTGTATTATTTATCGAACTTAGTTGTATGGTTTTGAAACAAATGGTTTGTAAACTATGTTATTGTAAGACTTCCGCTGATTTACTCTGGTGTAGATATTTGAATAAATATTATAATACTGCAATGACTCTGTAATGTGATCCTGCTCGGAAATCATGGATGATTCGGGGTTCTCCAAGGACACCCGACAGTCTTCTAAAGTTACCGGGAACATATGCATAGTTGTCAAAGGTCGTCGGATAGTGACAGGTGCATGTGGGCCCTATAATTTAGGAGGTTCTACCACAGAATGGTATCAGAGCGATCGTTACAAAGTTTTTGTTGTATTGGTTTACGAAAACTTCAAAATGATTTGGGATGACTAAACTTAACTTGTTAATTTGGTCCAAATTGCTTCTGACTTATCTTATTTCTTTCTCACCATTCCTTATTTGATTAAAAAGGTTTTGTGTGGTGTAGTAATCTTACTATGCCCTATATAAAAACAAATGTTGTTGATGTTCGTTATAAGCTTTGTTGTTTTTGTTCGTAAGAACGATTCATGCATCATAATTAATTCACTTGTTACTTCCTTCGCCTCTGAGTTTGGGTGGGTAGTGTGTATGAGTTGAGTTGTGTAGTCCACCCTTGCTGCTCTTGAGACTGTTGTCAGTTTGTCTTACTGAGATTGATCTTGCTTCCTACAGTATGGCTCGTACCAAGAAGACACCCCGTAAGTCCACTGGACCTAAAGGAGTTCCTCACCATCAACTTGCCCCTAGGAATGATGGTGCTAGCAGTAGCAGTTCTAGGCCTGATCCCCAGGCAGAGATACAGATGATTTCTATAGAGTTAGCACAAGCTACTAGAGATAGGGCTATGGACGTCATCCAGGTGGGTAGATTACAGGAGCAATTAAGACGTCTCACCACCGCTCACAGGAACTACGAACGTATGTTAGTTCATACGGTGGAGGGAAGAAATGAAGCTTGGCATAGAGAGAATGTAGCTAGAGCTAGAACTCATGATCTAGAATTCTATGTGGAAGATTTAGAAGAACATAATACTTATCTGCATGAGGAAGTTCATAGGCTAAGCAATCTCCTAGATCCAAATCATGAACCTCAAGCTGATGCAATGGACCCAGGTGTTATCCTTGCCGATGGTAGTGAATCGGAAGAGGAGGAGGAAGAAGATCCTGAAGAATTAGTAATGATCGATGAGAGTGATAATGAAGGCGGTAATATTTCTGAAATGGATACTGAGCCTGAAGTTTGAAGTGATCAAGAAGATGAGTAGAGTTGTATAATAGTCAGTTCTAGTTAAAGTTGTAGTTTTGTTTAGATGCGGGTTTGTGTTTATATTAGTAAACCCTATGTAATGTGTCTGGAGTAAGCTTTTGTTGCAATTCAATAAAGACTTGTAAGTAAAGTTTGGTTTGCTATGAGCAGATGCGTCGTACGCGGGGTTCGCATATTCCTGGTACTTCACAAGATGAGGACAGTATTCCAGATCCGCCACCAGTTCCAACAAACCTGGCTGATGCTATAGCCGCACTTGTCAATGTGACGGTTGAAAATTCTCGTTTGCTTCATGAGATGGCTCAAAGTAATCAGAATCAGATGCAAGGAAATCGTGGTCGCCATCATAACAGGCAGGAGGCTACATATGTTGATTTTATAGACACAAGACCACCGGTGTTCACCAAGGCAGATGAACCACTGGAGGCTAACGATTGGCTTCGAACCATGGAGCAGAAATTTGATCTTATTCCCTGCACGGAGTTTCAGAAACCTGCGTTTGCCGCCCAGCAACTTCAAGGAGCAGCAAGTGCTTGGTGGGCTAACTTAGTGGCTATGCAACCAGCTGGCATTCCAATAACTTGGACTGAGTTTCGTACTGCCTTCAGAGCCCACTATATTTTGGAAGGAGTGATGGCTATGAAGTTGGATGAGTTCCTTGCTTTGAAGCAAGGGGATCAGACAGTTATGCAGTATGCAGAAATATTCAATCATCTGTCGTAGTATGCATCTGAAATGTCAATACGGATGCCAAGAAAAAGAAATGGTTCATGAGAGGTCTGAATACCAAATTGCAGACTATGATGACAACTTGTACCAATGTCACTTATCATGAGGCAGTGAATATTACAATTGCTTCAGAGGCAAAGTATCGGCAGCACAAGGAGCTCAAGAAGAAAAAGAGTATGTCATCTAGATCTTTCGGGGGAAATCAAAAGAGGCAGAGGGTGATTTATCATCCAGTAAATCATAATCATCCTCCTTATCGTCCGCCGTAGTTTCAAGCCGGTCAGCAATCAAATGTCCGCCCTGCTACCACTTATCAGAATCCACAACTGACAAATGCTTCGGGGTTTACCTTTAACACCCTGAGGTCATAAGTATCCTGTTTCAATTGTGGCAAGCCCGATCATTTCTTAAGGAATGTCGCATCCAAGGCGGTCTAATCCAAATTATTAGAATGCCCCGTCAATCAACAACCGAATTGATCACGAGAACAAGAATAACAATCAGAATGCTCAGAAAGGCAAAGATGAAAGGAAGACAGGATGTGTGTTCTATATTCAAGCTGGGGAAATTTCGGAAGGGGAGCCAGTGATGATGGGTATGTTTCCTGTTGCCAATCATCATGTAGTTATACTTTTTTATTCTGGCGCATCGCATTCATTCATCAATAGAACATTTATCATGAAGTATGAAATTTCAATTGGGGCAACAAATGAAAGTTTCTTTATATAGTCGCCGAGGGGGCGTCACGTGTACTAAGGAAATGGTATACCAAAACCCATAAACACAGGTGGGCATATTTTTCCACTACCATGATTATCCTAAAGGATCGGGGATATAGATGTAATCTTAGGAATGAATTGGATGTATCGGCATAAGGGGTCATTATCGATGCTTTGAATAGAACTATAAGGGTAAGTTTGCCAGCTAGTAATTCTCAACTTCTCATCCAACTTCCAACCTTAAGAAGATCAATGGATAAAGTTTGTGCAAGCTGCCGTTAAAGAGATTAGAGATATCCCGGTAGTGTGTGAATTTCCTGATATGTTTCCTGAAGATTTACCGGTCTACCACCGATAGAGATGTCTAGTTTAACATAGAGTTGCAACTTTGGAATAGCTCCGATTTCTCGGAGAGCTTATAGGATGCCACCTAAGGAATTGGGTGAGTTGAAGACTCGGTTGCAAAGAATTGATTGAAAAGGGTTTATCCAACCTAGTTCATCACCTTGGGGATGTCCGGCAATTTTGTGAAAAAAAAAGATGAGACCCACGAGGTTATGTGTTGACTATCGTCTGTTGAATGAAGTGACCATCAAGAATAAGTATCCCTTACCTCGGATAGATTTGCTTTTTTGATCAATTGGCGGTGCCAAAATTTTCTCAAGATAGATTTGAGGTCAGTTATCACCAAATCAAGATAAAGCTTCAAGATATTCCCAAAAACGACATTTACCACAAGATATGGATTATATGAATACTTGGTAATGTCTTTTGGTTTGACAAATGCTCCAGCTCATTTCATGTATCTGATGAATTCAGTATTTATGTCTGAGCTAGACAAGTTTGTAGTGGTGTTTATTGATGACATCTTAGTGTATTCCAAGAATAAGGAAGAACATGCAGAACATCTCAGAATTGTTCTGACCCGCTTGAGAGAACATCAACTTTATGCTAAGTTTAGCAAGTGTGATTTTTGGCTTAGGGAAGTACAATTTCTTCGACATGTTTTGTCAGCTGAAGGAGTTGCAGTTGATCCAAGCAAAGTGAAGGATGTGCTTGATTGGAAACCGCCAACCACAGTTCATCAAGTTCGGAGTTTTCTGGGATTAGCGGAGTATTACCGTCGGTTTATTCCAGATTTCTCTAAAGTATCAAAGTCCATAACTGAGTTATTGAAGAACCAAGTCAAGTTTGTCCGGTCATCCGATTGTGAAGAGGCTTTCCGGACTTTGAAGAGGCCATTGACCCTTTGCACCAATATTAGCCCAACCTGATATCGAGAAGCCGTTTGATGTTTATTGTGATGCTTCAAGTATTGGTCTTGGATGTGTTGATGCAAGAAGGCCGAGTCATTGCCTATGCATCCAGCAACTTAAGCAACATATGAAGAACACTATCCGACTCATGATCTGGAGTTAGCAAAATGTGGGTCCATGCTTGAAGATTTGGCACATTACACCTTGGTAATACGTGCCATATTATACATACCACAAGAGCTTAAAGTATATCTTTACTCGGATTCGTTAGAATTGAACATGCGACAAAGAAGATGGTTAGAACTGATTAAAGATTATGACTTGGAAATGCATTATCACCCGGTAAAGCAAATGTGGTTGTAGATGCCCTCGATTACAAAAAGTTATTGCAATTGTTTGGCCAATGAGAACAATGGGTTTGACTTTATGTCAAGAAATGGAGAAGCTGAAGGTAGAGGTAATTCAACAAGGTAGCTTGACCAACATAATGGTTGAAGTCACTATTCGAGATCAAGTTATTGCTGCTCAGAAAGAAAACAAAGGTGTAGCCTATATCAAGGAAAGAGTCGGGGAATGGAAAAGCGGAATGCTTCACCATAGATGATGAAGGTGTGCTTTGGTTCAAGGATCGCCTAGTGGTACCAAAAGTTCCCGAAAGTTGCAGCGTTCAATTCTTGAAGAAGCACATGCTACTAGGTTATCTATCCATCTGGGAAGCAACAAGATGTAACATGACTTGAAACAAAGATTTAGTGGACCAAAATGAAGATAGAAATTGCAAGATATATAGCAAAGTGTGATACTTGTCGGAAAGTAAAGCTATACATTTGAAGTCCTTTGGAGAATTACAATCATTGCCTATTCTAGCTTGGAAGTGGGAGGACATTAGTATAGACTTTATTGTTGATCTACCCAAGATATCAAAGGCGATTTGACTCAACATGGGTTATTGTAGATCATTAACCAAGTCATTTTACATTTTCTTCCAGTCTAAAATACATATCCCACTATATGGTATGCCAAGATGTATTTAGAATGCGAATTAGAGTCTTCATGGGGTACCAAAGACCATTGTACGCCAGGATAGGGTACACAGTTTGTTCTCCGATTTTTGAAACAATTGCATTCTTCGTTGGGGAACCAAGCTCACCTTGTAAATGCGTTTTATCATTCGCAGACTGATGGGCGCACTAAAGAGTCAATCAAGTACTTGAAGATATGTTAATGTGTTGTGTCATTAACTATTCACAGTATGAATGCTAGTCGGTTGAGTTTCATACAACAATATTATCAGAAAGCATTGAATAT